>CP106732.1:20615140-23015140 GCA_025506655.1 Gossypium rotundifolium | reverse complement strand
TGGGGAAATGATAAGAAAGCGCCAGACGCGCAGCTTTGTGCCACATCAACAAAGCGCTTACGTGGACAAGCTTTGCGATGTGGCACAAAGCGCCGTCCCTAGGGAGCGCTTCTTCTAACAATAAAAAAAAAAGTCAAATTTTTTTTGACCGTTAAAAACCTATAAAAACCCCCAACCCTTTTATTTTTTTCACACTTTGATCCTTACTCATTCTTCTCTCAAATTCCTCTCAAATTCCTCTCAAAATTCTCTTCAAGTCCTTCAAACTTCCTCTGAAATTTTGAAATAGTCCTTTAATATTTACAAAAAAGCCCTTTTTTAATTTTTTTAATATATTTTTTTGAAACTTTTAAAATTTTCTATCGTATTACCAATGGCCAGGGAATTAATTCGTCTAGACAACAAGCACATTTCCATCGATCAAATGCAAATGGTAAGTTTTAATTTTAATTTTTCAATATTATTTAATATTTTTTAGGTTTAAGCAATTTTAATTAATTTTTATTTTATAATTTTTTAAACAGTCTGTAGATCGGGTGTTGCAATGTTATATCCGTAATATGCATGGTCCCCATCGCTGTTGATCGAGAATTACCTGGGGGAAGCGGGTTTTTGGCACGTGGTCACGATAGGCTGGGGGTTCAAGTTGGAGCCACCTTTGATCAGTGCGTTGATAGAGAGGTGGAGACCCGAGACGCACATTTCCATCTTCCATGCAGAGAGTGTACCATCATTCTGGAAGATGTACAGTTGTAGTTGGGATTGCCGTGGACGGGTCGATAGTCACCGGGTTCGCAACTTCTGGTGATTGGGGAGCCGTATGCTACGAGCTTCTGGGTGCCATTTCGAATAACATTCAAGGAGGTCGGATCAAGATAGTCTGGTTACGAGACACATTCCCGGAGCCGAATGAGGGTTCGACCGAAATAGAAAGAATATTGTATGCTCGGGCATACATTCTTTAGATAATTGGAGGCTATCTGATGCCGGACCTTTCTAGAAACCTCATACACTTGAGATGGCTGCTGAAACTTGTTGATTTTAGAGTAGCCGAGTAAAGCGAAAATCGGAGGTTGCCTATCACTACTGCAGTCATGGGCACGGTTTCGATTTCTATTTTTACGTCCTCGACTCGACCACCCATATTCATTCCCACTGATAACGAGGTAAATTTAATGTTATATTTTACAATTATTACATAGATTTATAGTATAATTGTATGCTAAAAATTTATTTAATTAGGTGGAACCATTCGACAAGTTATGTTGGAATACCTACCTCACTTGAAGATATACGGCTTCTATTGGACCAACGGTCGGAATCACAAGTAAGTTTCAAATTTCATATTTATAATTTAGTATTTTGTATTTAGTGTTTAGTATTATGTATATAACTAATATTTTTGTAATGTTAATATAGTTTTAATGGACACCGTACGAGGATCCGCAATTCGTGTAGTAATTCCGGAGGAGTTCTTGCAAAATCCAAACCTTTGGCACGTGAAGGTCCCATTGATCAACTATGCGACCGTGGAGATGCACCAGTCAGATCGGGTTCTGCGATAATTTGGATTCCAGCAACCGATTCCCTTGCCACCTGAGGTGCTCGATGATGAGCACAAAGTGGACTTACGACAGTTGCACATGGATTGGCCAAGATTTTGGTCAGCACATATCGAGACGTGAGAGAACTGATATGACTATTTACCTATTCGGGAACCGATCGTCGTTCCTGAGTTAGCGTGCGTGCCAGAATACATGCCATGGTTTAGGATCCATGGTAAGCCGTATTTGTTGTCGGAAGAAGAGAGGCGATGGCAACTTCGTAAACAAAGGGAACGTTGGGGCCCTTTAAATCTAAGGAGAATGGGTGATGAACGGGGCCATCAACAATACACCACATACCACGAGCCCATCAACAGCGCCCACACAATCCACGGCCCATCGGTTCAAATTGACGATACCGACATAACAACCTTTAGCCTTTATGCCAGGTGCGTACCCTACCCCTTATATGTATCCTAACCCATATATGTTTCTTTTTCCCAGTCCCACCCCAAGTTGGAATGCATGGCCGGGTTCGAGTCTGTTCCCAACTACTCCGACTGGCCAGCCGATCTTGAGGCCGTTGTCGCGTGAGGGATCACATGAGGCGCCGTCGGGGAGAACTTCTTTTTACCAGTCTCCTTCGCCATACGGATTCGACACCCGCCGTGGTTTATGCAAACACCTCAAAATCGTTATTTTATCAAGGTGGGTCATCCTCGCAACACCCACAACTGCACCCACTCACGGAAGAACCTAATCCCTTTGAGGTTCCACGACCCCACCGAAGCTAGAAGAAGGAGGAATCCAGTACGTAACCATCGATCGCCCAGTGTGGCATCGATTCAACCAAGATCAACATTGATTCGGATGGGCTTTTTATTTTTTAAATTGTAATAATTTTTTATTTTTATTTACATTTGTAATTTAATTTTAATATCTTCACTAAAATAGAAGTTATTTTTTATGTAATTTAATTTGAATTTTTAATAAAATAAAAGTTATTTTTATTTTTTATTTTTGTAATTTAGTTTTAATATATCTAATAAAATAATAGTTGTTTAATTTTTATTGTAATTTAATTTTAATATATTTAATAAAATAGAAATTGTTTAATTTTTAATTGTAATTTAATTTTCATATATGTAATAAAATAAGAAGTTGTTTTTATTTTAATTTTATTGTAATTTAGTTTTAATATATTTAATAAATAAGAATCTTTTTTATTTTTATTTTATTGTAATTTAGTTTTAATATATTTAATAAATAAGAAGTTTTCTTTATTTTTATTTTATTGTAATTTAGTTTTAATATATTTAATAAATAAGAAATTTTCTTTATTTTTATTTTTTGTTATTTGGTTTTAATATATTTAATAAATAAGAAGTTTTCATTATTTTTTATTTTTTGTAATTTAGTTTTAATATATTTAATAAATAAGAAGTATTCTTTATTTTTATTTTTTGTAATTTAGTTTTAATATATTTATTAAAATAAGAAGTTTTTTATTTTTATTTTTATTTAGTTTTAATATATTTAATAAAATAAGAAGTTTTTTTATTTTTTGTAATTTAGTTTTAATATATTTAATAAATAAGAAGTTTTCTTTATTTTTATTTTTTGTAATTTAGTTTTAATATATTTAATAAAATAAGAAGTTTTTTTTTTTGTTGTAATTTAGTTTTAATATATTTAATAAAATAAGAAGTTTTTTATTTTTATTTTTTGTAATTTAGTTTTAATATATTTTATAAATAAGAAGTTTCTTTTATTTTTATTTTTTTGTAATTTGGTTTTAATATATTTAATAAATAAGAAGTTTTTATTTTTATTTTTTGTAATTTAGTTTTAATATATTTAATATATAAGAATTTTTTATTTTTATTTTTTAATTTAGTTTTAATATATTTAATAAAATAATAGTTGCTTATATGTTTTTGTAATTTAATTTTAATATCTTTTATAAAATAGAATTTGTTTAATATTTGTGGAAAGGAAAAGGCGCGTCCCCAGGGGCGCGCTTTCCTGACATTTTTCCACAAAACACGCTGACGTGGACGCGTTTTGTGGGGAAATGACCCTTTTCCATAAATTTTCAAGAAACCGGCCCAATTCCGTAAATTTTATTTTTTTGGTATATTTGGGTATTTTACCCTTTTGACCAAGCAATCTGTAATGTGATCAAACCCAATTCGATTTTTCTATTCCCCTAAATAAATTTTAATATTCTATATTAAACAATTTTCTCAGGGTAATTTACCAAAAAAAGCCCAAAAATTTGAAAAATTACGGAAATGGGCCATTTTGTTAAAATTTACGGAAAGGTTATTTCCCAAAAACGTCCACATCAACGCTTTTTGGGATAAAGAAACTAAAGCGGCATACGAAGGGCGCTTTTGCCTACTCAAAAAATGCGTCCACGTGGCGCTTTTTTTCGAGGTGGCAAAAGCGCCCTGCTGTATGCTTTTTAGCAATTTTTTTTGACTATGGTCATAAAAAAACAAGTATAAAACCCCCACCCTTTATTTTTTTTCACATTTCAATCCTTTCTCAATATTCTCTCAATTTTCTCTCAATTTTCTCTCAATGTCCTTGAAATTTACGCTCAAATTTCAAAAATAGTCCTTTACTATTTACTGAAAAAGCCCTTTATAATTTTTTTAATATATTTTTCAAAAATTTTAATTTTTTATCGGATTACAATGGCCGTGAATTACTTCGCTTAGACAACAAGCACATCTCTGTCGAGCAAATGCAAATGGTAAGTTTTAATTTTAATTTTTCAATATTATTTAATTTTTTCAATTATGTAATTTTAATTAATTGTTAATTTTATAATTTTTAAATAGTCTCATAGATCGGTGTTGGAATGTTATATTCGCAACATGCATGGTCCCCATCGCCCTTGATCAAGAATTACCGCGGAAGTGGGTTTTTGGCACGTGGCCACGATAGGTAGAGGTTCAAGTTGGAGCCACCTTTGATCGGTAGCGTTGATTGAGAGGTGGAGACCCGAGACCCACACTTTCCATCGCCATGCGAGAGTGTACCATCACTCTAGAAGATGTGCAATTGCAGCTGGGATTACCAGTGGACGGGTCGGTAATCACTGGGTCCATAACATCTACCGATTGGATGGCCGTATGCTACGAGCTTCTGGGTGCCATTCCGGATAGAATTCAAGGAGCTCGGATCGATATGGCGTGGTTACGAGACACATTCCCGGAGCTGAACGAGGGTTCGACCGAAGTAGAAAGAATACGGTATGCTCGGGTATACATTCTTCAAATAATTGGAGGCTATCTGATGTCGGACCTCTCTAGAAACCTCGTCCACCTGAGATGGCTCCTGAAACTTGTTGATTTTAGAGCAGCCGGTGAATTGAGTTGGGGGTCTGCCGTGCTGTCGAGGTTGTACCGGGAGATGTGTGGGGCGACGCGGTCGAATAAAGCAAAAATTGAAGGTTGCCTATCACTACTGCAGTCATGGGCATGGTTTCGATTTCCATTTTTACGCCCTCGACTCGACCACCCATATTCATTCCCACTGATAACGAGGTAAATTTAATATTATATTTTACAATTATTTCATAGATTTATAGTATAATTGCATGCTAAAAGTTTATTTAATTAGGTGGAACCATTCGTGAGTCATGTTGGAATACCTAACTCGCTTGAGGATATCTGGCTCCTATTGGACCAAAGGTCGGAATCACAAGTAAGTTTCAATTTTGTTATTATAATTTAGTATTTCAGTATGTAGTGTCAATATTAGGTATATAACTAATATTTTCGTAATGTTAATATAGTTTCAATGGACACCGCATCTGACGATCCAAAAATTCGGCAAGAATTAGGAGGAGTTCCTCCAAAATCTGAGCGGTTGTACGTAAAGGTCCCATTAATCACCTACGCGACCGTGGAGATGCACCAGGCAGATCGGGTTCTGCGGCAATTTGGATTTCGGCAACCGATTCTCATGCCACCAGAGGTGCTCGATGATGAGCACAAAGTGGACTTACGGCAGCCACACACGAATTGGCCAAGATTTTGGTCAGAACATATCGAGACGTGGGAGAACCGATATGACTATATACCTAACCGAGAACGGATAGTCGTTCCGGAGTTAGCGTGCGTGCCAGAGTACATGCCATGGTTTAAGATCCATGGCAAGCCGTATCTGTTGTCGGAAGAAGAGAGGCGGCGGCAACTTCACGAGCGAAGGAACATCGGGCCCTTTAAATCTAAGGAGAAGGGTGATGAGCGGGGCCATCATCGGTCTTGACACGATCACCGAGCCCAACAACAACGCCTACACGATTCTCGGCCCTATCGATTCGGTTGACAACACCGATATCACAAAGATCTCACCGTTCATGCCAAAAGTGCGTACCCTTCCCTTATATGTATCCTCCTAACCCATATATGTTTCGGTTTCCTAGTCCTAGCCAGTTGGAGTGCATGGCGGGTTTGAGTCCGTTCGACTACTTTGGCTGCCACCGATGGTGAGGCCGACGTCTCATGTGGGTTCGAGGAGGCGCCGTCGGGAGCACTTCTTTCGCCAGCTCCTTCTCCGTTTGGGATGATCACCCGCCGTGGTTTATACAAACACCTCCGGGTCATTATTTTATCGAGTGGGTCACCATCGCAACATCGAGAACTGCACCCACCGCCGAGGAACCCGATTCTCGCCTCGAGGTTCCACGACCCGTCGGAAGCCGAAGAATGAGGAATCTAGCAGAATCACCGTCGCCGCCCAGTGTGGCACCGATTCCCACCCCAAGATCGACTTAAACCCTAAACCCCTAATTTGAGTTATTGTAAATTAATTTATAATTTGAGTTTAATTTTTTTGTAATTAAGGTTTAATTTTTGTAATTAAGTTGTAATATATTTAATAAAATTTGAGTTTACTTTTTTTATTGTAATTTAATTTTTAATTTATTTAATTTTAATAAATTTGCCAAAATAGAATTGGTTTAATTTTTTTTAATTAAGTTGTAATATATTTAATAAAATTTGAGTTTACTTTTTTTATTGTAATTTAATTTTTTAATTTATTTAATTTTAATAACTTTGACAAAATAGAATTGGTTTAATTTTTTTTGTAATTAAGTTGTAATATATTTAATAAAATTTGAGTTTAACTTTTTCCTTATAATTTAATTTTTTAATTTATTTAAATTTTAATACCTTTGACAAAATAGAATTGGTTTAATTTTTTTGTAATTAAGTTTTAATATATTTAATAAAATTTGAGTTTAACTTTTTCCTTATAATTTAATTTTTTAAATTTTAATACCTTTGACAAAATAGAATTGGTTTAATTTTTTTTGTAATTAAGTTGTAATATATTTAATAAAATTTGAGTTTGCTTTTTTTTTGTAATTTATTTTTTAATTTATTTAATTTTAATAACTTTGACAAAATAGAATTGGTTTAATTTCTTTTTGTAATTAAGTTGTAATATATTTAATAAAATTTGAGTTTAACTTTTTCCTTGTAATTTAATTTTTTAATTTATTTAAATTTTAATACCTTTGACAAAATAGAATTGGTTTAATTTTTTTTTGTAATTAAGTTTTAATATATTTAATAAAATTTGAGTTTAACTTTTTCCTTATAATTTAATTTTTTAATTTATTTAAATTTTAATACCTTTGACAAAATAGAATTGGTTTAATTTTTTTTGTAATTAAGTTGTAATATATTTAATAAAATTTGAGTTTGCTTTTTTATTGTAATTTATTTTTTAATTTATTTAATTTTAATAACTTTGACAAAATAGAATTGGTTTAATTTTTTTTGTAATTAAGTTGTAATATATTTAATAAAATTTGAGTTTAACTTTTTCCTTATAATTTAATTTTTTAATTTATTTAAATTTTAATACCTTTGACAAAATAGAATTGGTTTAATTTTTTTGTAATTAAGTTTTAATATATTTAATAAAATTTGAGTTTAACTTTTTCCTTATAATTTAATTTTTTAATTTATTTAAATTTTAATACCTTTGACAAAATAAAATTGGTTTATTTTTTTTTGTAATTAAGTTGTAATATATTTAATAAAATTGAGTTTGCTTTTTTTATTGTAATTTAATTTTTTAATTTATTTAATTTTAATAACTTTGACAAAATAGAATCGGTTTAATTTTTTTTTGTAATTAAGTTGTAATATATTTAATAAAATTTGAGTTTAACTTTTTTCCTTATAATTTAATTTTTTTAATTTATTTAAATTTTAATACCTTTGACAAAATAGAATTGGTTTAATTTTTTTTTGTAATTAAGTTTTAATATATTTAATAAAATTTGAGTTTAACTTTTTTCTTTATAATTTAATTTTTTAATTTATTTTAATTTTTTAATAAAATAAAAGTTATTGTACAAAAGTTCACCGTTTTCCTCCAAAAAAATAGATATTACATAGCCGCCATGAGACAAAAGACCTAAGAACACGGTCAACTATTCCGATTTGGACACGAGCGAGATGTATGGCCCGGGTTCCTACACCATCCGCACAGCCGACTTTGGTTGCTTGTTTCTCGGATATCCATATTGTTGCATATTCTAGTCGAGCAAGGTCGACCTTTTGGTTTGCGCCTCAATTGTCTATCCGCAACGACTTATACTGGTTAAGCGATACCGATGGCCACTTACGTTCATCTGGGACTGGTGGGAATACGTGTCTCCACACGTTGTACATGTTTTCTAATGTATACACTTCGTCGACATATCTCATTGGATCAAGACGGAGATTCTGACAAGCCGCAAGTACATGGGCGCATGGGTGACGAAGTGCATCAAATATCCCACAGTCGCAAGTCCTATTTGTCAAGTGTACACGATAATGGCCGCCAACAATACCTTGGTTCGGTCTGTCAAACTCCGTGACATGAAACCATAGGTTGTCGCGATCGTGACACACTGCGTGCATGGTGTTCACCCGCGCCTTCCCACAGTTTATTTCTTGCAAGACCTTCGGGCTCCATACATGGCCTTATTGCATCTGCCCTCTATAACTCGCTGCTCTCTTCGGAAATAGTGCCGCTAACCGAAAATATGTCTATCACACAACTGATGTAATCGACAGATGACGGGTTCCTTTCAGAACAGAATTTATGCATTCGGCCAGGTTTGTGGTCATATGCCCATTTCGTAGGCCGCCGTCATATGCTTGTGTCCACAGTTTGAAAGGAATATTGCACAGGTAGCTTGCGCCTTCGGTGTTATCTGAGCGCAAACTGTCCAGTATCTTGTGAAAACGGTCTTTATTGATCTCATACCTTACCAATATACGTTGATAGCGAATATTACATACCACTCTTCAATTGAGAATAAATTGAATATTACAAACGAAATTATATCAATAGACATTTCATACCCATATCGGTCACTTGTCATTTACATCTTTTAGATCGATGTTACCCATAGTAGTTGGATGAAACATACCTCAAGCAATATCGATGGTGTGTGCGATGCCACATACTTCCCTGCCGTTCTATTGCCGCAAGTATTCCAGGGCCCCGATCCGATATAACGCATATGTCAGGTTGGGGGCAAACATGCCTCCTTAACCTAGATAGGAAGAAGTCCTAGTCATCAGCTGACTCCCCTGGTGTTATTACAAATGCAATCGGAAGGATTCTCCCACAGCCGTCTTGTGCCACAGCTAGCAATAACCGATGCGTATATCTACCATACATAAAGGCACCGTCAATTTGTACCAATGGCTTGCGGTATTTAAAGGCATCTCGGCATTGCTTAAATGTCAGAAACGACGCTTGAACACTTTGTATATCCACGGAGCGGATGATCGTTGTAGTACGCAGTTCCGTTTCAAGGTGCATCGTCTTTGTCAGGACATATCTCTCCAAAGACTGACACCATCGCCACACTTCATTATATGAAGTGTCCCACCCATGTAACTTTTCTAACGCCTTCGCTTGGCTATCCAAGCCTTTACGTAAGAGGGCGTGTACCCTAATTGGCTACGAATCGCCAATTAAGGCCGCACCGTAGTCTTGGGATTGGCCTTCACCGTTGGGATTATTAGTGCACCAACATGTCCAATCCATCTTGGATGATCTTGTGTTACACCATCAATGAAGTACGTTAAACAATGCAACATTACATATTATTATCATTATTCAAATCATCAACACATAGTGGTACTTTGTCTTGGCAAGACATGTATGTCGACCTTTGTACTTTTTATCTCCCACAACCTCGCCCTTTTCCTCAACGACACCATAATTTTCCATGAACATGTGCCATCTTGCATTTTGCACTTCGCCTCGAACTTATCGAGCTTAGATTTAACCACATTGTAGTTAACTTTGTTCTTAATGCTTTGTCTTCGTTTCAATGCAAAGAAGAAAAGTATTCTTGTTGGAAAACGGTTACCAACTTCTAATTGGTCCGAATCTAACGAAGAATCAGACGGTCCACGTCCGGTATGGTAGTTCAAGAAACTCCAATGCATCATCTTGAGATAGATCGACATTATGCATGTGGGCTGGAGGCGAGTACGCCCTGAATAGCGGATCTTCTTCTTCTTCGTCTACACCGCCCTCAACGTCTTCAGGTACAATTAGAACGAGCTCCGGTTCAGAAAATAATCCAACTTCTGCACCGTCGGGCCCTGCCTCCCGAGGTGGATCCACATCGGATTCATTGTTCGACCCTCCATAACCTGCAACAAACGAGGGCCCCTCGCCGGTGAATGTCATCGGGAGTACATCATCCCTCCTTAAACATCTTTCGTAAAGATTCCAATCGTATGTAGATTGCTAACCACTAGAAGTTGACGACGTCCCCCAATACGTATTTCTATCATCGGACGTTGAATGACGGATATGCATGTCCCATCCACCAACTGAGTGTTGTGCAGGGGTTATGTTTTCCATACTATGATCACACACTGGCACTTCTGTGTTTTGCCTCCCACTTACAGAGTGTTGGCTTGGGGTCGTGTATTCCCCTCGAATGGTAGTAGATGTCGAAGTCGCAGAAAGATCACTTGGAGATGAAAATTTTACATATACCTCGATATATGGTGATCCACTGGCAAGATGAGTCTCTACCATTACCTCAAAGCCCCGAGCACCTTTGATGTCGAACGACTCATATCTCACCGGATCAACCGAGGCACAAAATCTATACTTAATACACTAAACTTTCATTGGCGTTGTTCCGAATATTTTACGCCTAATTCTTTTGCGAAGTTCTACCAAATCGATGTTCCGATTAAAACTCAGTCGCGTTGTGTTCTCCGATAAGAAAACAACGCCATTTTTGGTGTCACGAACTTCACCATCGTAGTAAATAACAGCATTAATACGTTCACTCATTTTCAATTTTTTTCCTTTTGCCTCAATTTCCCTTATGCAACCTGAGAATCAAATTTGAATGATTTATAACCTAATTTTGCCGGAGACAGCTGTAGCAAAAGCGCGTCCACGTGGGAGCGCTTTTCAATACGCATGCTGACAGTGTACCCTGCTGGAAGCATTTTTGGCCACTGTTTTTTCAAAAATGTCTCCTCAAAATTATTTTGCCGGAGACAACTGTAGCAAAAGCGCGTCCACGTGGGAGCGCTTTTCGATTCATTATCTTGACGGTCGCCTTTTTGAAGTATTTTTGGCCACTGTTTGTTCAGAAACGTCTCATCAAAATTATTTTGCCGGAGACTATTGGGCCAAAAACTTCAAAAAAAATTTCATAGGGAGGGTAGGGCAAAAACGCGTCCACATCAGCACATTTTTGGGGGAAATCGACCAAAAGCGCCCCGGGAGGCGTTTTGTCCAACTCAACAAAAAGCACGCCTCGTGGACACGCTTTTCTGAGGTGGACAAAATGCCTCCCCATGGCGCTTTTGGTCGATTTCAAAACACGCTGACGTGGATACGGTTTTGCGAGAAATGGCCATTTCCCGTAAATTTTCTACAAAATGGCCCATTTTCGTAATTTTTCAAATTTTGGGCTTTTTTTGGTAAATTACCCATTTTCTCATCCTTATTTTACCCCTAGTAAAATTTTAACAGTTTTACCTCGATAAAATTTTGATGATTTTACCATTGGTAAAATTTCAAGAAAATATGTATAATATTTCACAACTCAACATGTCTACTATGACCGAATGGATTATTTTCATTTTTGAGCTTCAAAATAGTCCAAAAATATAGACTTATTCTTTCGACCATTTTTAAGTAATCCATATAGAATTGCAAATGAATCATTTCCATTTCTTTTTCCATTTTGGAAACCTACATTCATTTTCAAATGATTTTATTTTTCCATTTCAAAAAAAACTATAATCATTTTTGAATGTTTCTCATTTCTCTTTACCTATTCATTTCGTACATTTCTATTCAAACACATATTTCATTTCTGATTTCAACAAGCTAGCGGAGGAACCGATTAGACATATGTAATTAGGGTTCCAATGATTTATAATTAAGTTTCAGCTTCTCGCCTATTAATTATAAACTCATTTAGTCATGAAGTCACTCTGCTATAGTATTGCAATTGAGCTCTCCTTAACGACATACCATTACGAAAACATCTACTTAGTGCTCGTTCAATGACCTTCTCATAAGTGTGTTACCCTCATAGTATATCCTTGATCTCTTTGGGATAGTATTCGTTCTCCCAATATGAACCTATTTTATCTCATGGTAACTATTATATCTCTCTTCATGAAAAGTCAATCACTATCAAATAGTGATTAAGTTATCCATTACAAAGACGAATGACCCGTGGCCATGTTTACTTTTCATCAACCATGTAATGCCTATGAGAGATGTCATTTACCCATGTCTCGGGCTATGAATTCCACTGTTGTGAAAGACGCTACATACTATAAAAGTCGTACACCCAATGCACCAACTTTTGATTCCTTATATATTTGAACTCAGGCTTTTACTTACATTAAAGTGTATGAGTCATGCATACATCGTCTGCCATCTACTCAGGGTTTAGTTATGCTACATTATGAACATCACAAGTGAATAAATCCATAAACAGATTTAGGATCTATTCTTCTTGGGTCTTATTCGATATACTATTAGTCTAGTCAGTCATATCTATTTCTCTATCTTCTAGGAGTCATTCACTTCGATACCTAAGACAAACCATCTCCCCAATTGAACTTGATAGACAACATATTAGTCTTTCAATCGATTTGCTCATTTTCAATTAAACTAAGGACATGTTTAAGTTCATCTACTAATATAATTTGTCTTTCTATATTACGATCCGACCACGTAATACCATTTAATATTAGTTAAACATTAGACAAAAAGTGAGCAACATTTGCTTCCAGTTTGTTTTGCGTGCAAAAACCATATGGGGACAATTATACAAATTATATGAATGTAATCAATTAATTTGTTTTATTAATCAATCTGTTCGAAAAATTACAAGTGTACTTAGATGAAAATACTACACTTAGAGCACCAGATCCAACACTTCGGACAATGATTAGATGCAAAGTGGGGATCCAAAGAAGAATCTCGAGTGTAACAGCCCGATTTAGGGGCTAGTCAGAACAGTGGGTTCGAAACCACTAATTTGAAAAAGAAAAAATTATTTTTATGTTATTTTATAAATTAGAGCATGATTATATAGGTGCATGAAAATTTTGGTGCTTTAATTCTAGCGATTTCATGCTTAATTGCGAAAAAAGACTAAATCGCATAAAGTGCAAAAGTTCTATTTTACAAGCTAAAGGTGTATAATAGCTATATAATATTAATTATAGGCCCTTAGACTGTAATTAAACCCCTAGAGATAAGGTGGCCGGCCATAGGAGACAAACATTGTCAAATTGGTCAAGGTGGGTGGAAATTAGGTGACTTAATTGGCTAGATATATTAAAATAAAGAAAGAAAATATATCATTTTTCTACTTCACTCCTCCACCAAAAGTTAGCAGAAAATAGAGGTTTGAAAGCTCAAAAATTTTAGCAAACTCTTCTCCTTAAAAGTAAGTGTTTTAGTGATCATTTCTTGATAATATTTGTACTTTTGGAACCCCTAAAGCTTAAGCTAGCTAAAGAAGGGACTATCTTGCAAAATGGTTAAAATTTTAGAGTTTTTCCATGTGAGATTTTAAGTTGTTTGCTGCATTTTTATGGAAGAAAATGAGTCATAGTTGTTTAATAAACAACTTTTGTGAAAGGTGTTACCATGAAAACACCTAAAAGGACATTTTTGTAAAGGTTGTAAAATATGGGGTGAATGTGGGAAATAATGAGTATTGAGGGCTGCCATAAGAGTAATAAATGTTCACCTAAGCTTGTTAAAGAAAGAAATTTGATTAGAATTGATTTTCGAGCCTAAAGGTAAAATGGTCATTTTGTGAAAGCTTAAGGGCAAAATGGTAATTTTGCAAAAATTATGATTATTGTAATATACTTATTAATATGGTGATTAAATGAGTTGAATTTTTATTATAGATCAAGAAGAGCAAAGAATTAACCTCGACCGAGGAAAGGGCAAAGTATCGAACTAGATCGACAATCTAGCCTATTTTGAAATCGAAGTAAGTTTGTGTGCAATAAATTCAACATCATGTTATTAAGTTTCTAAATGTTTGATATTAGTGATGTTGTATAATATTTCTATGAATTTGAGTTATGATGTTGAATGAGAAAATGATGAGAATTCTGATGTGAAAGTCCCGGTTGGACTTTAATAAATGGGAGAATAAGATTATTGAAACATGAGATTGGTAAGGTCCCGTATAAGACCATGTTTGGGATATGGCCTCGGCACCGAATGGAGATCTTGTACAAGACCATATTTGGGATATGGCATCGGCATTGAATATAAGAATCGTATAAGACCATATCTGAGATATGGCATCGACAATCGAAATGAGATCCCGTATAAGATCATATTGAGGATATGGCATCGACATCTAGAAGTGACCCCACGTAAGACAACATCTGGGATGTGGCATTGGCATCGTAATTATGTGAATAAGGATAATCATGTACCCTTGAATATCCCAAGTGATACAGTGGGGTAAATAGTTAAGCTTATGATAGAGATGAGATTAATGCTAAGACTATATGATGAAGTGATACAGGTATATGTGAATAAATCACGAGAATGGTTTACGATATGTGGCATGATGTGTAATTGGTAAGAGTAAGTATGAGTAAGTTATGGAAATGAGCTTAAGACTTGTGTTTTTACTCAATGCAATTGATAGATGACATTATGAGCTTTATGTTGCTATTTATTTCATGCAAACTTACTAAGCTTTATGCTTACCCTTCTCATTTCTCTTTTCCTTGTAGTATTGCCAAGTTAGCTCGAGAATTTGTGGAACGTCGGAGTTCGAAATCACACTATCGACTACTCTTTGGTATAGCAAAGTTAGATTCATTTTGAGTATGGCATGTATAGGACTTGGTCATTTTGTTATGTCATAGCCAAAGTGTTGGCTATTTATATTATCAAATTCATTTTGTAAGTGGTCATGGGAATTAGGCCAATCTTGACAAGTTTATACATATTTAATGTTGATGAATTTCATTAAGTGTATGCTTGTATGGATGTCTTGATTTTGAGTCCTTAGAAGTGCTTTATAGTTCTGATGCTTGTTGGATTGAATTGATGTAAGTATGGTTGCGGTGTAGGGTGGCATTTGGCTTGGTAGATAGCCTTTCAAGTGTCCACACGGGTAGACACACGGGCTTGTGTCTAGGCCGTGTGTGACACACGGTCAGTGCTATGGGCATGTTGATCGGTCGTGTGTCCCCTTGCATGCTAGGTTTACAAGTCAGTTTGCTCAGTAGTAAACACACAGGTAGAGACACGGCCGTGTGTCTCAGCCATATGAAAGGCACGGCCATGGACATGGGTGTGTGATCAGGCCGTGTGAAGTCTGCACCTAAAATTTGGGATTTATATGGACACACGGTCTAATGACACAAGCGTGTGCCTTGGCCGTGTGACCTTAGTGAGTTGATAAGGTCATAAATAGAATACCATGATTTTTGCACACGGGCTAAGACACGAATGTTTTGTGGTCATGTGAGAGACACGAGCCAGGGACACTGGCGTGTGTCCGGCCGTGTGAAAACCCCTGTAGGTTCAAAATGAGAAATAAATCGACACGAGTGTGGAACACAGGCATGTGAAATTCCACACAGGCGTATCCCTTCCTCCACACGGGCCTGTGGCCCTGTTTTAAGCAGAAATTTTCTAAGTGTGCAAAAGTTTCTGGTTTAGTCCCGAACTATTCCTTATGTAAGTTTTGGGTCTCGTAGGCCAATAATGGGGACATTATGGGTATGAATGAAAAGTTTTAAGTTGAAACAAAATTTTATGGCCCGATGTTTTATGTTTAAGCAAGTTAAGTTCAGTAATGCCTCGTATCCGGTTCCGAATTTGAACACAGGTAAGGGGTGTTACATCGAGCCTGAAATGTAGATATCTAACATCATTGAACCTCATTAGATATGTCAATTTTGCTATCACAAGGGACAACAAGTTGGAGACGGTGATTGAATCACATTACTCTAGTGGGAATGTTGTACTAGAGTTATATGTCGACTTTGTCGAAGAGAATAAAGGTGGCTCGAGCTCGATTATACCATGTTTTCCAAATTCTATGCCAGATCAGGAAGAAAAATTTTGACCACACGGTTGTTCGATGGATTCATATCATTACTGCAAAGCTCCTACCAAGACAACCCAAAATCGTCATTAATGGTGAGGCATTCATCTGTTTTGCCCCCGATTACAACTTTAGGGGATAGTAAGACGTATTTTTTCATTGGTCCTACGACACACATTCATGATATTCTATCAGTTCCTTTGATTTCAACTTCAACACGTCGATGTTCAACTTAGTAACAGTCACACGGGTACACCATCAAGTTACTTCGATGAGCCAAGCAAAAGTGATTTTGGAATTGACATCAGATTTACAAGAACGAATGATCTACTCCTGACACCGGACTTGCAATCGGGGTTGATAATGAAGAGGGGTCTGAAATTGATAGTGACCCAATAGAGGAGTCCGGACCGGATAGTGCAGAAATTGCAGTAATTTCATAATCGAATCTCATTCCTATTAAACTAGAAGATGGTGGATCTAACAGTAAAGCTTCAGCATTTTTTGATGGGATAATCCAAGTTTCATGAAATACGAGCCTCCACCCCATATGTATACTATCAATCTTGCTGCTGAAGGTGGTTTACAGTTCCCAAACCTCCCTTATAGAAGACCAGTGCCTGCGACTTCATCAACAAATTTTGGTCACTTAAAGGTGGGGATGAAGTTTGACTCAAAAAATGCTTTTGTAGCTATAGTCAAGCGGTAAAACATACAGCTTGTCGTCAACTTCATCGTTACATGCTCTCGATCCAAGAAATATGAAGCAAAGTGTAATAGCTCAAATTTCAGTGATGTCGAAAACTGTGTTTATAAAAAATTATTAAGTCAATTAATTGAGAAAAAGATATATCGAGACCTCGATTTTATAAACCAAGCCATAAATATTTTTTTAAATATTTATGGAGTGTCAATATGGTAGTGGTAAAGTTTTGTCAGAAAATTTTAACGTTTCAGTAGTCAAGTAATTAAAAAGGACTAAATTGAAAAAGGTGCAAAACTTGCTAAAGTGATTAAATAGCTTAATAGTAAGTAAAGGAGGACTAAAATGGAAAATAGACCATCTTAAATGGCTAAGGTGGCATAACATGAAAAAAATCAAAGATATTTATGTGATTAGGGACAAAATTGGAATTAAAATAAAGTTTATATGGCCAAATGTTATTTTAATAGTTTCTAGACATTTTCTTCATCAATTTCTGTAAAAAAATCCATTGAAGAGGGTTTGAGCTGGTCTTTCATATTTTAACTTCAAGTAAGCTCAATTCTTGCTTTTTCCTTGAAATTTTTATGTTTTTGGACTTTTACAATTAGGTCCAATTTGTTATTTCATTAGTTTTTATTTTGTTGGAAGTTTGGAAGATGCCATTGATAATTTCATATGATTTTAGTTATTTGATGATGAAATTGAGATGTTAATGGATATGTAAAGGTATTTTGTTAAAGAATTTTGAGTGAAATCATGATTTAGGGATTACATTGTAAAGTTGTTGAATTTATGGAAAATTTTAAAATTTCATAGAATTCAAGGGCTGCTATTGATATATATATATATATATATATATGAAAATATTTAGGGTTGGAACAAGGAATAAATTGCATGAATTTTATTTTCCGATCCTAGGGACGAAATCATCATTTATTAAAAGTTTAGGGGCAAAATGGTAATTTTCCTAAGTTGTAAATTGGACTAAAATGAGTATGAATTACATTAAATGATGTTAAATTTACTCATATAGATCCGGTAGATTGAATTAGGAGTTAGAACGAAGAAACGAGAAAATGTCAAATTAATAGACTTTATGTATACGAACATTTATCGAGGTAAGTTCGTATAACTTAGCTATGCATGTTTTTATGCTTGAATTGAATTGTGTATGTGATTTTATAAATATATATGTGAAATGATTACATATCTGATAAATCCCAATAAATGATAATACCCGTAAAGTGATAAATGATAAAAATATTATTTTTGTGCTTGAGTTGAATGTGAAAATGTGAATTACATAAATGCATAAATACATGAGATTGAACATATACCCGATAATTTCCTGATAAATGTTAAATCCCGTTTGAATAAATGGAAGTCAATGGATAATGGTGATTTCCCTTATTAAATGAGGTCCTGCATTTGTTGCTGGAAGGATTTAGCTCGGACAAATAATCCTATTGACCTTATTATGGAAAGGATTTAGCCCGGACGGGTAATCCGAAATGAGCCTCTTGAGCATATGTTTCAATTAGGATTTAGCCTGGACTGGTAATCCTAATTGACTGGATTTAGCCTGGACTAGTAATCTAGATCGGACTCTATAGGGAATTCTTTGTCATATAAAGGATTTAGCCTGGACTGGTAATCAAACAAAGCCTTTAGAGTATATGTTACAGTCAGAATTTAGCCTGGACTGGTAATTCTGCTATATGATATATGGCTCGAGTGTACCTAAAAGGTACTACTGGATATGAATTGACGGACTATGGAATTGTGCACCTCAAGTGTACTACCTGTGTATCCATCGATGTTTTCAATAATTCAACGAGTAAAATACTCATACGAAAAGAAAAGGGATTTTTACATGTATCTGTCTGAAAAATATGAAATGATGTTACATGAAATGAAATATAGAAGTACGAGATATTTATATATGAACATGAAATGGTTTGATGAATACATTCAATTTTTTAGACTAGATTTGCACACCTTGAATGTACTACCCAGTGATTATCAATATTGTAATTGATTTTTTTTAATAAAGACCTGACATGAAATACACTGAACTCGAGATAAATTAATATGAAATATATCTGAAATACATGGAGATAATTTGTATATATGTTATGTGAATATATGTTGTGGAAAAATATATGTGTATGAGAATCAATATTGTTGCATATATATATATATATATATATATGTGTGTGTGTTTCTGGATGTCTATACGAAATATGTGATTAACATGGGTAATGAGAATATGTGTAACGGCTTATGACCATATGGTTTAGTTGTAACTTGTATGTTAACTTGAATAGGAATGGTTGGTAAGTTAATTACCAAGTTATACGGACTTACTAAGCATTATATGCTTACTTTGTTTTATTTTCCCTTGTTTTATAGTAAATCGAAAGCTCGTTGGATTGGAAGCTTGGTGGAGATCACTCACACTATCCAACAGTTCATTTCAGTATATAAGGTAAAATAATTATGGTTATAATGGCATGTATAGGCTAATTTGACTAAATCTTGTCTTGTAAATTGTGGTTTGAAACCTAGCCATTGGAATGGCTAGTGATGATTGGTTTGGTATATTTATGAAATTATGATATAGTGATTATGTATGTGTTAGCATAGTCTAAATTTGAAAATTTACCAAAAATTGTGGAAATCAAATTAAAGGTTGAATAAAATATGAATGTGGAAATCGAATTAAAGGTTGAATAAAATATGAAATTAAAGTGTATTGAGTCTAGATTTTCATAGAAGAAACGATGTAAGCAATGGAGTTATAAATTATGAGATATAATAAGTTTTGTGAGATAAGGTCAGAATGATTTTGGGTTCCCCTGTTCTGAATTTGGAAAATCATCGAAAATTGTAAAAAAAAATAATTAGGGATTCAAATTTATATACTTAAATTCTTAATGAGTCTATTTTCAATAGAAGCAAACGGAAGCATCGTCTAAACCCTGTACTAAAAGATACTTAATTTTTAGAAAAAAAGGTCGAAGCTGTCAAAAAGTAGAACAGGGTAAATTTGAAGATTTTACCGTACTTATTGGCTACACCATAAATTCTAAAAATTTTATGGTAGAAAGATATTTGAGTCTAGTTTCAGAAAAATCAAGCGGATCTTAATTTAGAATTCTGTAGTTCAAGATATAAATAATTTAGTGCCTATGACTCAAGTGGACAGTTTTGCTATGAACAGTAATTTACTCGAATTATCTAAAATGTTCTGTAATTACCGATAATGCTCCGTAACCTTGTTCCAGCGATGCATACGGCTTGGGGTGTTATATTTTTTGGTATCAGAGCTATAGTTTAGCCGGTTCTCGAACTAAACATATCATATGTGAAGTCTAGAAATATATGCCATTATATAACCTGTGAGAGTGTGATATCTCCCGACTCTGATGAGAATTGTTTCACAAATAGACAGAGATGCTTTCCAATCAAGATAATTCGATAATTCTGAAAGTGATATCCAAGTATCCGAGTAAAATGTTACTTATGATGAAATAGAATTCGAAAAGGAACGGATAAATGTTTTATAGTATATGAGAATGATAAATGTTATGTTATATGAGTATATACATGAAAGTTAAATTGTGAGGCTTTATGATCTCCACCCCCCTTATTAGTACAGTTATATGTAATGAAATTTATATGATTTATATTGATTTAGTTCAGAAATGTGGAACTGAAGAGTTCAGTGGCTAAATCATAAATAAAGCAGTTAAAACTGAGAATGGGTTAGTAAATAAAGATGGGTTTTGAAGAGAGATATCAGATTTTTCTAAAAACTATTTGGGATACGTAGTGCGATTGTTAAAGAAAGAAGTTGTTATGAGAAATTGACTTATTCAGATATGGTATCTATAAAACGGGTTAACTGAAAATTTCTTCCGAATTAACTTCTTGAGTAAACTGAATGATATGAGATTATTGATGACTATACTAGTCAGTGGAATAGTGATGAAATTGCAAAAATATTTGAACACAGCTGTTATAATCGAGTATATTACAGCAATCTCTTCTAGGTATTTTATATGAGTATTCTATATGTACTGTTATTCTCAGAGGTATGTATAATTATTTATGTTCAGATACTATAATCATTATATGGAAAGGTTGGCTAAACATGGAAATAGACGGAAATTATTGTAAGATTGGTTGATTCATGAACGATATTGCTCTATCTTTCTTTAGTTTTCTGATTCAGCATGTTTGATAGAAGATTTGATGATGAAATTTGTATGATACTATTTTCTACTTCTGTTGGTTGAAGTTTTGAATGGCAAATGTGCAAGTTACATTGTCTTTATTATGGCTGTTTATAGTGTGAATGTGCAATATTACTCTTTTGGACTTTCTCTGAGATGTCATCAATCTTTTTATTATTCAATATGGATTATCTTCTCGGAAATTCAGTATAGTTTCACATCTTGGATTTCATTATCTCAGTTTTCTTGTCATTATTATGGGCTGTCTGTAAGGAATATTTATTGATCGAAGGTAATTATATGTATTACTACTATAAATCCTGATTTGATCATGGAAGTCAAGTGATATGGATTTCAGATTATAGAAATTTTATTATGACATTGGTTGCTATTAGGATTACTTTCAGTTTTCCTCTTCTATTTGGGAAATATTATTAAAGTTGAGGTATTGTTCTATCTATATTGTTGAAGCGTCAGATTTATTATAGCACCATGGTTTTAAATTTATCTGATGATTGTGACTTCGGAATAATTCAAAGCCTTGATGTTAATTATTGAAATAACTATACCAATGACACGGTTATTATAAAAAGATGTGATATTGGAATGGATCGACAAATGGTAGCAAAGTTTTGATCAGTTGGAAGCTCTGTTGACCGAAACATCTGTTCTGGTTCAGCCTGAATCAGGTAAGGAATTTATTATTACAGTAATACATCCTTGAATGGATTAGATTGTATTTTGATGAAGGAAGGCAAAGTAATGGCCTATACTTTCAGACAAACAAAATTTCAGGAAAAGAATTATCCGATATATGATCTTGAATTGGCAATTATTGTGTTGGCACTGAGAATTTGGCAACATTATCTGTGTGGTGAAAATTTTCATCTATGTACTGATCATAAAACTTTAAAGTATCTGATGGTATAGAAATATCTGAATTTGATATAGCGCAGATTGTTTGAACTATTGAAAGACTCTGACTTGGTAATTGAGTATCATTCCGGAAAAATATATATAGTTGTTGATATTCTTAAAAGAAAATCTATGTTTGTTTTATAAGCAATAAATATTCGATTGCTATTATCTGATGAAAGATTAATTTTGGTTGAGAAAAGCTAAATCGATGTTTCTACAACAGATTAGTGAAGCTTAGAAAGGTGATAAAGAGTTATAAGTTAAATTAGTACAGAGTAAAGCAACTTTTATTTAGAATTTCAGATTGAATTTGATAATTGTCAGTTATTCAGAGGCAGAATCTGTATACCAATGAATTTAGAACTTGTATAGAAAATTTTATATGAATACTCACAGTGGTACTATGTTTGTTTATTTGAGGAATGATAAAATGCATAATGATTTAAAACAGATATAATGGTAGTCCGGAATGAAATGTGGTATTTCTAAAATTGTATCTAAATGCTTTATATGTCAGTAAACTAAAGTTGAGCATCAGATATTACTACCTTCGTGATCATATTACCAAAGTGAAGATATTTGAAATGGAAATGGGATAAAGTTATTATGAATTCTATATCGGGATTATCCCTGTCTATGAAAAGAAAGATACTATTTGAGTAATTGTTGACCATTTGATGAAGACTGTATAGATTATCCTGATATGAATGGATTTCTTACTTAATAGATTGTTTGAATTATTTGTTCCTGAGATTGTCAGATTTCATGAGATGCCAGTTTCCATTATTTTTGACTGAAATCTACTGTTCACGTTTTGATTCTGGAACAAATTTCAAGAAACTCTGCGTATATGGTTATATTTTAGTACTGTATATCATTTTCTGATGAATGGTTAATTTGAAATTTTTAATTTGAATTCTTGAAGATATGTTCCAGTACTATATTCTAAAAATTTGAAGGCAGTTGGAAAAGAAATGATTGCTGTGAGTTGAATTTGCGTACGATACTATTTTTTAGTCAAGGATTAAGATGGTACCGTATAAGACTCTGTATGAACATGAATGCAAAACTCTATAGTATTGGACTGAGATTAGTAAGAAAAAGGAATACATGAAGTTGATCTAATTTGTTGAACCAAAGAAAAAGTGAAAAAGATCTAAGATAGTTTTAAGAAAATTTCAGATTGTCAGAGGTCTTGTAAGGTCTTGTGCAGATCTTAGATAAAAAGAAATGGAGATCTGAGATAGTGACCAAATATTCTTGAAAATTTCTTCAAGGAAGAAGTTCTCCAATTTTAGTTGTAAAGGCGAATTAAGTCTGCGGTTTAGCAGGTCATATGAGATTATTGAAAAGAATCGAATTGCTGCATATCAATTGGTATTGTTGTCAGAGTTTGATAGAAGTTATAAATGTTATTTATGTGTATATGTTTTGACGGTATCGATCAGATCTGTCACATATTATTTCTCTGATAGGTATTGGAATTCAACTTGACATAACTTTCAATGAGCGATTGGTTGAAATTCTGGCATGTAAGGTGGAGGAAAATTATGAGAAATATAATATTTACACTACTTTACTGGTGAGATTTTCGAGGACGAAAATTCTTAAGGGGGAGAATTGTAATAGCCCAAATTTCAGTGATGTTGGAAACTGTGTTTATAAAAAAATACTAAGTCAATTAATCAAGAAAAAGAGATATCGAGACCTCGATGTTATAAATTGAGCCATAAATATTTTTATAAATATTTACGGAGTGTCAATATGGTAGTATTGAAGTTTCATCAAAAAATTTTAACGTTTCAGTAGTCAATTAATTAAAAAGGACTAAATTGAAAAATATGTAAAACTTGCTAAAGTGATTAAATGGCTTAATAGTAAGTAAAGGAGGACTAAAAGGGAAAATATACCATCTTAAATGGTTGAGGCGGCATAACGTGAAAAAAATCAAAGATATTTATGTGATTAGGGACAAAATTGGAATTAAAATAAAGTTTATATGGCTAAATGTTATTTTAATACTTTCTAGACATTTTCTTCATCAATTTTCTATCAAAAATAGCCATTGAAGAGGGTTTGAGCTAGTCTTTCATATTTTAACTTCAAGTAAGCTCAATTCATTCTTTTTCCTTGAAATTTTTATGTTTTTAGACTTTTACAATTAGGTCCAATTTGTTATTTCATTAGTTTTTTATTTTGTTGGAAGTTTTGGAAGATACCATTGATAAGTTCATATTATTATAGTTATTTGATGAAGAAATTGAGATGTTAATGGTTATGTAAAGGTATTTTATTAAAGAATTTTGAGTGAAATCATGATTTAGGGATTACATTGTAAAGTTGTTGAATTTATGGAAATTTTGAAATTTCATAGAATTCAAGGGCTGCTATTGATATATATATATATATATATGGAAATATTTAGGCTTGGAACAAGGAATAAATTACATGAATTTTATTTTTCGAACTGAGGACGAAATCGTCATTTATTAAAAGTTTAGGGCAAAATGGTAATTTTCCTAAGATGTAAATTGGACTAAAATGAGTATGAATTACATTAAATTGATGTTAAATTTACTCGTATAGATCTGGGTAGATTGAATAAGGAGTTAGAACGAAGAAAGGAGAAAATCTTAGAATCAATAGACTTTATGTATACGAACATTTATCGAGGTAAGTTCGTATAACTTAGCTATGCACGTTTTATGCTTGAATTAAATTGTGTATGTGATGTATATATATATATGTAAAAGGATTACATATCGACATCGTAAGCTACTTGTCCAAATTGACAACACATTCATGTACGGAAGATACGAGCATCGGTTGTTGTTAGTTATTTCAAGATGGCAATCGAAAACTCTTGCGAATGGCTTTTGCACTAACACCCGAAGAATTAGGAGATGAATGACATTTCTTCTTAACTAACCTGAGAAGGCATGTTGTGCCGCAACTCAATGTATGCATCATTTCAGTCAGGGGTACCAGAATACAGGCTTCATTCGATCAGCGTTCAATCCTATGGGATCGTGCACACCATAGGTATTATTTACGTCATATACGGTCTAACTACATGGGTCAATATCATAAGGATACAAAATGACAACATGTCATTAACATGGGTACGTTGTGCATGGTATTTTTTTCATGTATAATAATTTAACATATACATTTGGGTCGTATTTCTTGAATACAATATCGATTTTCATCAATAGGGTACGAGGTCGTCCAACTTCGATTCCATGAAATGTCGAAGAGACTATGGGTTGTAAATAGATAAGGTGAGATGTACCTTGATGGGATACCCAATGAATAGTGGATGCAATCATATAATGGAGGACTACGATACGGGCATATGACAACAAACCTAGCGGGATGCATTAATTTCGTACTGAAAGGGACATGTCATTTGCCGATAACCTCAGTGGTCAAGAAAATATATTTTCGATTAGCAACCTTGTTTGCAAAGTGGGCTGAGACATATGTGGAACAGATAAAGGGCGATAACATTTGGTGCGAGACTGTATTGAAAGATTTGGGGAAATTGTAGAAGGAGTGAACTCAATGTCTTTAGTGTATCACTCGCATCCAAAACCAATATTCCACGTTACGGAGTCCAATAAACCCTACCAAGGAGTTATTGGGGGAGCATGCCGTATAGACTTATGACAAATGACTTGCAACTGTGGGAGATTTCAAGCACTTCATTATCCATGCGCACATACAATTGTGGCATGTGCCTCAACACGTATATATTGCACATACAATTGTGGCATTTGATTAAGAACTTGCTGCGCAAGCCAAAAGGTTGACCGAACTCAACTTGAATACAAGGCAATATGGATATTGAGGAGTGGAGAGACACACCGAGCTTATGCAGTTACTGTAGGAACCCTGGATGTATGAAGCCAAGATTTCCACACCTGCAGGGAACATCGAGGAGAAGTGCTAACTAAAACACTATCTCATTCATTGGTAAACACTAACTTATTCATTTATTCATTAATTTTTTTTGTAAATTGTAAGTTACTAGTAATTATTGAGTAAGATATATTACAATATGAAATATAAAAATTAATCTTTTCTCATACCTTGTCAAGAAACCTTTGCTTTTTGAAAATATTGTAACTAACAAAAGGACGGAGAAAAAATGAATGAAAAAGTAACATAAAAGAAAAAAAAATATTCGAACTTACCATACGATATGGTACAAAGCAAACCAATTTAATAAATTTGTTTCAGAGATTGTAAATAAGTGTACATTTGGGATGTAAAATAAAGTATACATTTGGAATGTAAAACAAAGTATAAAATTTGGGAAAATTATAAATAACATAATTATCGGCATCTCGAATGTGTGCCACAATCGGTGGTACGCCGGGCACACCTAAGGTTCCGTCGCACTATTTGGGTTGGCTGCTCATCATCATTTTCGCCTTCATCTTCAAGTGTACGTCCATGTTGATCGCCATATTCATCTTCTTCCTCCGAGGTTGATTGCGTCTAGGTCCTAGCCGCCTATCGTACATCCTTTTTATATCGTCAGCGGTTGCAAGGATGACTCATCTCGGAAGAACAACGATGTTGGGGGTGCTTGTGACACTATCAACGAATTACTGTATGGTGTCATATAGGCCGATTGTGAATAAGATGTGAGAATTTTTAACCATACCGGATGCGTCGGTGTTGTTGGCTGCATCAACATGAAATATGGTACGGTGGGTGATGGTTGTGCGAAATTGTAACACCCCAAACCTGGCCCAAACATTATGGCGAATCTGGCGATATCACATTGAAGTGTTTTTCAAAACATCGTTTCTTTAGAAAATCCATGCTTATTATTAAACCTCGTTTATGTATCTTGAATAGAAATTTAGTGTAACTTGTTTTTCAAAACATAAGTTTATTTTAGTAGAACGTTGATCATATTAGTTTGTTACTATATTTTAAAACCAAGTTTGATCGCTAAGCTTTTATTATAAATTACGAAAATGTGGTGTTTGGAAAACCAATTATCTTTTGGAAAATCGCGTTCTACTACTAATCAAATGTAAATTAAAATAAGTAAAATCCCCAAATTAAAAGTTAAAAGTTAAAGAGGCCTTATTACATAACAAAACCCAAATTAAATTTATAGGAAATAAGCCCAAATATATAAATAAGTGTGATTGTGTGGTCACCTCCAATCCTCGCATGACCGATCCGCCTAAGTCTGGGATTTCTGTGCAGATAAGCAGAGAGGTGAGTTTACTGAAAACTCGATTAAATCAGTAGAGCCTGATTTTAAGGCTAGTTGGAGCAGTGGTTTGGGACCGCTAATCCGAGGTTGAAGAAAATTATTTTGATATTATTTTATGTGTTATGGCGTAATTATATGGATGTATGAAAAGTTTGGTGCTTTAATTTTAGTAATTGCATGCTTAATTGTGAAAAAGGACTAAATCGCATAAAGTGTGAAAGTTCTATTATGTAGGGTAGAGGTGTCTAATAGCCATAGAATAGTAAGTTGGAGGTCTTTAAAGTGCAATTAGGCCATTTGAATTGTGTTGGCCGGACATAGAGACAAGGAGACAAGAATATTAATTTTTTGTCAAATTTGGTGAAATTAGGTGATAAAATATGAATAAAAGAAGATGAAAAGAAGAGATATCATCTTTTACTATTCATGCTTCTTCTACCACCAAAAATTGAGAGGAAATAAGGGTTCTTGGAGTTCAAATTTTTAGCAAAACAAATCTCTTGCAAGTAAGTGATTTTGGTGGTTTTATTTGATAATTTTTGTACTTTTGGAACCCCCAAAGCTTAAGCTAACTAATGAGGGGATTAATTTGCAATATGGTTGCAAGTTTAGGGACTTGCCATGAGAGTGTTTATGTTGTTTGCTGAGTTTTATGGGAGAAAATGAATGTTAGTGAGATGAGAAACAACTTTTGTGAGCGGTGTTATCATGAAAACACCTAAATAGGACCTATTTGTAAAGGTTGAAAATGTGTAATAAATGCATGAAATAAATGGAATTGCGAGTTGTTGTAAGAGAAATTAATGTTCAGGTAGGCTTTTTTAATGAGAAAATATGATGAAAAATGATTTACGAGCCTAGGGAAAATCGTAATTTTGCTAAAGTATAAGGGCAAAATGGTCATTTTGCCTAAGTAGAAATGTTGATGTATTATGATTTATAAAGTGATTGAATGAGTGAATTTTATTATTATAGATCAAGAAGAACGCAGAATCAACCTTGATCGAGGAAAGGGCAAGGTTTCGGATTAAACCGCAAATTAACACATTTTGCACCAAGGTAAGTTTATGAGTAAACGATACATCCATAATAAAAATGTTGCTAATTATTGGTGTGTTGTATGAGTAAGATAAATTATGATTGAGATGGTTAAATTCAATAGATAATAAGTAATTCCCGTATGAACCTCGAAATGGATTATTGAAAAGAATCGAATTCGCATATCAATTGGTATTGTTGTCGAGTTTGATAGAAGTTATAAATGTTATTTATGTGTATATGTTTTGACGGTAGTCGATCGGATCATCACATATTATTTCTCCGATAGGTATTGGAATTCAACTTGACATAACTTTCAATGGCGATTGGTTGAAATTCGGCATGTAAGGTGGAGGAAAATTATGAGAAATATAATATTTACACTACTTTCTTGGTGAGATTTTAGAGGACGAAAATTCTTAAGGGGAGAATTGTAATAGCCTCAATTTGGTGATGTTGGAAAGCGTGTTTATAAAAAAATACTAAGTCAATTAATCGAGAAAAAGAGATATCGAGACCTCGATGTTATAAATTGAGCCATAAATATTTTTATAAATATTTACGGAGTGTCAATATGGTAGTATTGAAGTTTCATCAAAAAATTTTAACGTTTCAGTAGTCAATTAATTAAAAAGGACTAAATTGAAAAATATGCAAAACTTGCTAAAGTGATTAAATAGCTTAATAGTAAGTAAAGGAGGACTAAAAGGGAAAATATACCATCTTAAATGGTTGAGGCGGCATAACGTGAAAAAAATCAAAGATATTTATGTGATTAGGGACAAAATTGGAATTAAAATAAAGTTTATATGGCTAAATGTTATTTTAATACTTTCTAGACATTTTCTTCATCAATTTTCTATCAAAAATAGCCATTGAAGAGGGTTTGAGCTAGTCTTTCATATTTTAACTTCAAGTAAGCTCAATTCTTTCTTTTTCCTTGAAATTTTTATGCTTTTAGACTTTTACAATTAGGTCCAATTTGTTATTTCATTAGTTTTTATTTTGTTGGAAGTTTTGGAAGATACCATTGATAAGTTCATATTATTATAGTTATTTGATGAAGAAATTGAGATGTTAATGGTTATGTAAAGGTATTTTATTAAAGAATTTTGAGTGAAATCATGATTTAGGGATTACATTGTAAAGTTGTTGAATTTATGGAAATTTCTGAAATTTCATAGAATTCAAGGGCTGCTATTGATATATATATATATATATATATATGGAAATATTTAGGCTTGGAACAAGGAATAAATTACATGAATTTTATTTTTCGAGCCTAGGGACGAAATCGTCATTTATTAAAAGTTTAGGGGCAAAATGGTAATTTTCCTAAGATGTAAATTGGACTAAAATGAGTATGAATTACATTAAATTGATGTTAAATTTACTCGTATAGATCCGGGTAGATTGAATAAGGAGTTAGAACGAAGAAAGGAGAAAATGCCGAATCAATAGACTTTATGTATACGAACATTTATCGAGGTAAGTTCGTATAACTTAGCTATGCACGTTTTTATGCTTGAATTAAATTGTGTATGTGACTGTATATATATATGTAAAAGGACTACATATCGATCTGTAAGCTACTTGTCCAAATTGACAACACATTCATGTACGGAAGATACGAGCATCGGTTGTTGTTAGTTATTTCAAGATGGCAATCGAAAACTCTTGCAAATGGCTTTTGCACTAACACCCGAAGAATTAGGAGATGAATGACATTTCTTCTTAACTAACCTAAGAAGGCATGTTGTGCCGCAACTCAATATATGCATCATTTCAGTCAGGGATACCAGAATACAGGCTTCATTCGATCAGCGTTCAATCCTATGGGATCGTGCACACCATAGGTATTATTTACGTCATATACGGTCTAACTACATGGGTCAATATCATAAGGATACAAAATGGCAACATGTCATTAACATGGGTACGTTGTGCATGGTATTTTTTTCATGTATAATAATTTAACATATACATTTGGGTCGTATTTCTTGAATACAATATCGATTGTCATCAATAGGGTACGAGGTCGTCCAACTTCGATTCCATGAAATGTCGAAGAGACTATGGGTTGTAAATAGATAAGGTGAGATGTACCTTGATGGGATACCCAATGAGTAGTGGACGCAATCATATAATGGAGGACTACGATACGGGCACATGACAACAAACCTAGTGGAATGCATTAATTTCGTACTGAAAGGGACATGTCATTTGCCGGTAACCTCAGTGGTCAAGAAAATATATTTTCGATTAGCAACCTTGTTTGCAAAGTGGGCTGAGACATATGTGGAACAGATAAAGGGCGATAACATTTGGTGCGAGACTGTATTGAAAGATTTGGGGAAATTGTAGAAAGAGTGAACTCAATGTCTTTAGTGTATCACTCGCATCCAAAACCAATATTCCACGTTACGGAGTCCAATGAACCCTACCAAGGAGTTATTGGGGGAGCATGCTGTATAGACTTATGACAAATGACTTGCGACTGTGGGAGATTTCAAGCACTTCATTATCCATGCGCACATACAATTGTGGCATGTGCCTCAACACGTATATATTGCACATACAATTGTGGCATTTGATTAAGAACTTGCTGCGCAAGCCAAAAGGTTGACCGAACTCAACTTGAATACAAGGCAATATGGATATTGAGGAGTGGAGAGACACACCGAGGTTATGTAATTCTTGAGGAACCTGGATGTATGAAGCCAAGATTTCCACACTGCGAGGGAACATCGAGGAGAAGTGCTAACTAAAACATTATCTCATTCATTGGTAAACACTAACTTATTCATTTATTCATTAATTTTTTCTGTAAATTGTAAGTTACTAGTAATTATTGAGTAAGATATATTACAATACAGAATATAAAAAATTAATCTTTTCTCATACCTTGTCAGCAAACCTTTGCTTTTTGAAAATATTGTAACTAACAAAAGGACGGAGAAAAACATGAATGAATAAGTAACATAAAAGAAAAAAAAATATTCGAACTTACCATACGATATGGTACAAAGCAAACCAATTTAATAAATTTGTTTCGTAGATTGTAAATAAGTGTACATGTGGGATGTAAAATAAAGTATACATTTGGAATGTAAAACAAAGTATAAAATTTGGGAAAAATTACAAATAACATAATTCCTGGCGTCTCGAATGTGTGCCACAATCGGGTGGTCGTCGGGCACACCTAAGGTTCCGTCGCACTATTTGGGTTGGCTGCTCATCATCATTTTTGCCTTCATCTTCAAGTGTACGTCCATGTTGATTGCCATATTCATCTTCTTCCTCCGAGGTTGATTGCGTCTAGGTCCTAGCCGCCTATCATACATCCTTTTATATCGTCGTGATTTGCAAGGATGACTCATCTCGGAAGAACAACGATGTTGGGGGTGCTTGTGACACTATCAACGAATTACTATATGGTGTCATATAGGCCGATTGTGAATAAGATGTGAGAATTTTTAACCATACCGGATGCGTCGATGTTGTTGGCTGCATCAACATGAAATATGGTACGGTGGGTGATGGTTGTGCGAAATTGTAACACCCCAAACCTGGCCCAAACATTATGGCCGAATCTGGCGATATCACATTGAAGTGTTTTTCAAAAACATCGTTTCTTTAGAAAATCCATGCTTATTATTAAACCTCATTTATGTATCTTGAATAGAAATTTAGTGTAACTTGTTTTTTCAAAACTTAAGTTTATTTTAGTAGAACGTTGATCATATTAGTTTGTTACTATATTTTAAAACCAAGTTTGATGCGGAAGCTTTTATTATAAATTACGAAAATGTGGTGTTTGGAAAACCAATTATCCTTTGGAAAATCGCGTTCTACTACTAATCAAATGTAAATTAAAATAAGTAAAATCCCCAAATTAAAAGTTAAAAGTTAAAGAGGCCTTATTACATAACAAAAACCCAAATTAAATTTATAGGAAATAAGCCCAAATATATAAATAAGTGTGATTGTGTGGTCACCTCCGAATCCCTCGCAGCACCGATCCGCCTAAGTCTGGGGATTTCCTGTACAGATAAACAGAGAGGTGAGTTTACGAAAACTCAGTGTGTAACTGTAGTAGCCCGATTTTAAGGCTAGTTGGAACAGTGGTTTCGGGACCGCTAATCCGAGGTTGAAGAAAATTATTTTGATATTATTTTATGTGTTATGGCGTAATTATATGGATGTATGAAAAGTTTGGTGCTTTAATTTTAGTAATTGTATGCTTAATTGTGAAAAAGGACTAAATCGCATAAAGTGTGAAAGTTCTATTATGTAGGGTAGAGGTGTCTAATAGCCATAGAATAGTAAGTTGGAGGTCTTTAAAGTGCAATTAGGCCATTTGAATTGTGTTGGCCGGACATAGAGACAAGGAGACAAGAATATTAATTTTTTTGTCAAATTTGGTGAAATTAGGTGATAAAAATATGAATAAAAGAAGATGAAAAAGAAGAGATATCATCTTTTACTATTCATGCTTCTTCTACCACCAAAAATTGAGAGGAAATAAGGGTTCTTGGAGTTCAAATTTTTAGCAAAACAAATCTCTTGCAAGTAAGTGATTTTGGTGGTTTTATTTGATAATTTTTGTACTTTTGGAACCCCCAAAGCTTAAGCTAACTAATGAGGGGATTAATTTGCAATATGGTTGCAAGTTTAGGGACTTGCCATGAGAGTGTTTATGTTGTTTGCTGAGTTTTTATGGGAGAAAATGAATGTTAGTGAGATGAGAAACAACTTTTGTGAACGGTGTTATCATGAAAACACCTAAATAGGACCTATTTGTAAAGGTTGAAAATGTGTAATAAATGCATGAAATAAATGGAATTGCGAGTTGTTGTAAGAGAAATTAATGTTCAGGTAGGCTTTTTTTAATGAGAAAATATGATGAAAAATGATTTACGAGCCTAGGGGAAAAATCGTAATTTTTGCTAAAGTATAAGGGCAAAATGGTCATTTTTGCCTAAGTAGAAATGTTGATGTATTATGATTTATAAAGTGATTGAATGAGTGAATTTTATTATTATAGATCAAGAAGAACGCAGAATCAACCTTGATCGAGGAAAGGGCAAGGTTTCGGATTAAACCGCAAATTAACACATTTTGCACCAAGGTAAGTTTATGAGTAAACGATACATCCATAATACAAATGTTGCTAATTGTTGGTGTGTTGTATGAGTAAGATAAATTATGATTGAGATGGTTAAATTCAATAGATAATAAGTAATTCCCGTATGAACCTCGAAATGGATTATTGAAAAGAATCAGAATTGCTGCATATCAATTGGTATTGTTGTCAGAGTTTGATAGAAGTTATAAATGTTATTTATGTGTATATGTTTTGACGGTATCAATCAGATCTGTCACATATTATTTCTCTGATAGGTATTGGAATTCAACTTGACATAACTTTCAATGAGCGATTGGTTGAAATTCTGGCATGTAAAGTGGAGGAAAATTATGAGAAATATAATATTTACACTACTTTACTGGTGAGATTTTCGAGGACGAAAATTCTTAAGGGGGAGAATTGTAATAGCCCGAATTTCAGTGATGTTGGAAACTGTGTTTATAAAAAAATACTAAGTCAATTAATCGAGAAAAAGAGATATCGAGACCTCGATGTTATAAATTGAGCCATAAATATTTTTATAAATATTTACGGAGTGTCAATATGGTAGTATTGAAGTTTCATCAAAAAATTTTAACGTTTGATGAGTCAATTAATTAAAAGGACTAAATTGAAAATGTGCAAAACTTGATAAAGTGATTAAATAGCTTAATAGTAAGTAAAGGAGGACTAAAAGAGAAAATATACCATCTTAAATGGTTGAGGCGGCATAACGTGAAAAAAATCAAAGATATTTATGTGATTAGGGACAAAATTGGAATTAAAATAAAGTTTATATGGCTAAATGTTATTTTAATACTTTCTAGACATTTTCTTCATCAATTTTCTATCAAAAATAGCCATTGAAGAGGTTTTGAGCTAGTATTTCATATTTTAACTTAAAGTAAGCTCAATTCTTTCTTTTCCTTGAAATTTTTATGTTTTTAGACTTTTACAATTAGGTCCAATTTGTTATTTCATTAGTTTTTTATTTTGTTGGAAGTTTTGGAAGATACCATTGATAAGTTCATATTATTATAGTTATTTGATGAAGAAATTGAGATGTTAATGGTTATGTAAAGGTATTTTATTAAAGAATTTTGAGTGAAATCATGATTTAGGGATTACATTGTAAAGTTGTTGAATTTATGGAAATTTCTGAAATTTCATAGAATTCAAGGGCTGCTATTGATATATATATATATATATATATGGAAATATTTAGGCTTGGAACAAGGAATAAATTACATGAATTTTATTTTTCGAGCCTAGGGACGAAACCGTCATTTATTAAAAGTTTAGGGGCAAAATGGTAATTTTCCTAAGATGTAAATTGGACTAAAATGAGTATGAATTACATTAAATTGATGTTAAATTTACTCGTATAGATCCAAGTAGATTGAATAAGGAGTTAGAACGAAGAAAGGAGAAAATGCCGAATCAATAGACTTTATGTATACGAACATTTATCGAGGTAAGTTCGTATAACTTAGCTATGCACGTTTTTATGCTTGAATTAAATTGTGTATGTGACTGTATATATATATGTAAAAGGATTACATATCTGATACTGTAAGCTACTTGTCCAAATTGACAACACATTCATGTACGGAAGATACGAGCATCGGTTGTTGTTAGTTATTTCAAGATGGCAATCGAAAACTCTTGCGAATGGCTTTTGCACTAACACCGGAAGAATTAGGAGATGAATGACATTTCTTCTTAACTAACCTGAGAAGGCATGTTGTGCCGTAACTCAATGTATGCATCATTTCATCGGTAATTGCGAATCGAGCTTCATTCGATCAGCGTTCAATCCTATGGGATCGTGCACACCATAGGTATTATTTACGTCATATCTGGTCTAACTACATGGGTCAATATCATAAGGATACAAAATGGCAACATGTCATTAACATGGGTGCGTTGTGCATGGTATTTTTCATGTATAATAATTTAACATATACATTTGGGTCGTATTTCTTGAATACAATATCGATTGTCATCAATAGGTGCGAGGTCGTCCAACTTCGATTCCATGAAATGTCGAAGAGACTATGGGTTGTAAATAGATAAGGTGAGATGTACCTTGATGGGATACCCAATGAGTAGTGGGCGCAATCATATAATGGAGGACTACGATCGGGCACATGACAACAAACCTTGCGAGAATGCATTAATTTACGTCTTGAAAGGGACATGTCATTTGCTTAAGTAACCTCGATGGTCAAGAAAATATATTTTCGATTAGCAACCTTGTTTGCAAAGTGGGCTGAGACATATGTGAAACAGATAAAGGGCGATAACATTTGGTGCGAGACTGTATTGAAAGATTTGGGGAAATTGTAGAAAGAGTGAACTCAATGTCTTTAGTGTATCACTGCATCCAAAACCAATATTCCATGTTACGAGTCAATGAACCCTACCAAGGAGTTATTGGGGGAGCATGCCGTATAGACTTATGACAAATGACTTGCGACTGTGGGAGATTTCAAGCACTTCATTATCCATGCGCACATACAATTGTGGCATGTGCCTCAACACGTATATATTGCACATACAATTGTGGCATTTGATTAAGAACTTGCTGCGCAAGCCAAAAGGTTGACCGAACTCAACTTGAATACAAGGCAATATGGATATTGAGGAGTGGAGAGACACACCGAGGTTATGTAGTTACTGTAGGAACCCTGGATGTATGAAGCCAAGATTTCCACACCTGCAAGGAACATCGAGGAGAAGTGCTAACTAAAACACTATCTCATTCATTGGTAAACACTAACTTATTCATTTATTCATTAATTTTTTTCTGTAAATTGTAAGTTACTAGTAATTATTGAGTAAGATATATTACAATACAGAATATAAAAAATTAATCTTTTCTCATACCTTGTCAGCAAACCTTTGCTTTTTGAAAATATTGTAACTAACAAAAGGACGGAGAAAAACATGAATGAAAAAGTAACATAAAAGAAAAAAAAATATTCGAACTTACCATACGATATGGTACAAAGCAAACCAATTTAATAAATTTGTTTCGTAGATTGTAAATAAGTGTACATTTGGGATGTAAAATAAAGTATACATTTGGAATGTAAAACAAAGTATAAAATTTGGGAAAAATTACAAATAACATAATTACTGGCATCTTGAATGTGTGCCACAATCGGGTGGGCGTCGGGCACACCTAAGGTTCCGTCGCACTATTTGGGTTGGCTGCTCATCATCATTTTCGCCTTCATCTTCAAGTGTACGTCCATGTTGATCGCCATATTCATCTTCTTCCTCCGAGGTTGATTGCGTCTAGGTCCTAGCCGCCTATCGTACATCCTTTTTATATGCGTCAGCGGTTGGAAGGATGACTCATCTCGGAAGAACAACGATGTTGGGGGTGCTTGTGACACTATCAACGAATTACTGTATGGTGTCATATAGGCCGATTGTGAATAAGATGTGAGAATTTTTAACTATACCGGATGCGTCGGTGTTGTTGGCTGCATCAACATGAAATATGGTACGGTGGGTGATGGTTGTGCGAAATTGTAACACCCCAAACCTGGCCCAAACATTATGGCCGAATCTGGCGATATCACATTGAAGTGTTTTTCAAAAACATCGTTTCTTTAGAAAATCCATGCTTATTATTAAACCTCGTTTATGTATCTTGAATAGAAATTTAGTGTAACTTGTTTTTTCAAAACTTAAGTTTATTTTAGTAGAACGTTGATCATATTGGTTTGTTACTATATTTTAAAACCAAGTTTGATGCGGAAGCTTTTATTATAAATTACGAAAATGTGGTGTTTGGAAAACCAATTATCCTTTGGAAAATCGCGTTCTACTACTAATCAAATGTAAATTAAAATAAGTAAAATCCCCAAATTATTGTATTCCCGTATGAACCTCGAAATGGATATGAAAATACAGAAAAATAATCGTATTAACCATTGGTGGGCTATATGCGATACCGCCGTAATTATTATTTTGGTGGGATATGTGCGATACCACCTTTTTCTCATTCTCGATGGGCTATGTACGATACCATCATTTATATTATCATTTGGTGGGCTAAGTGCGATGCCACCGTAAATATTCTTGTTGGTGGGCTATGTGCGAGACCACCCTATTTTAGATTAATGGTGGGCTGTGTGGGAAACCACCGAGTGTTGGTATTATTCCAAATAGTTTTTGAGAAATTATTTAAGTATATGTTTCATGTGATGTTGTGGTGATGAGTGTAGGGAATGTGTGCTAATAAATGAGAGCATTATAAATGTTATATGGATGGAATGTGGTAAGAGATGAAATGAGTAGGCATGATTATGAAATGTGGATAGTTCTTGCTTAGTATGAAAAGTATTGATTGATTATATATGTTATGAAGCTTATTGTTTACATGTAAACTTACTAAGCTTAAAGCTTACTCCTTTTCTTTTCCCTTGTTTTATGGTTTCAATGAGCCGATTTTGAATACGAATTTAATTGGAAGATCACCCACACCATTAGCTCATCTCGGTATATCTAGACTTAGCATTTTGAGTATGGCATGTATAGGGGCTAGACTAGGCAAAATGTTTTGTTATTTTTGGCCAAGTGTGTTGGCTCCTTTAAATATGAACTCTTTTGTATATAGCCATAGTTGGTGGCTCATTATTACTAATTTATGAAAAGATAAGGTTATCCATGAAAGTGTATGTTGCACAATTGGGTTGCTTAGTGAATGGTTGAATGGATTTATGCTGTGTGAGTTGGGGTGATAAAGAGAGCTTGGCAAATAGCCTTGTTCTTATCCACACGGGTAGACATATGGGCATGTATCTAGGCCGTTTGAGACACACGGTCAGTCCCATGGGTGTGTGACCAGTTCGTGTGCCCCCTGCATGTTAATGTTGCAAGTCAGTGTCGACCACGGGCTAGCCACACAGCGTGTGCCTAGGCCGTGTGACCTTTATAAGGTTGTTGACATCACAAACAGAATACCCAAGTTTTTACATACGGGCGAGGACACAGACGTGTCTAGGTCGTGTGGAGCACACGGGCCAAGAACACGGGCATGTGTCCGGTCGTGGGAAAACCCCTGTAGGTTCGAAATGAAAATAAATCCCATACGGGCTAGGGACATGGGCGTGTGTGACCACATGGCCTGCCCACACGGGCGTGTAACCCTGTTAAGGCAAAATTTTTCTAAGTTTACAAAAGTTCTCGGTTTGATTCCGAGGCCCTCCGATTGTATGTTTAAGGCCTCGTAGGTCCATAATAATAATGTTAAGAATGTGAGAGAAAAGTTTTAAATTGGAATGAAATTTGATAGCCCAACTCTGAATGTTCAAGCGAGATAAGTCCAGTAATGCCTAGTATCCAGTTCTAGCGTTGAATACGGGTAAGGGGTGTTACAGTAACCCCATGCACATAAACAGCCAATCATGCCTTTAGGCAAGGATAGTCCGGGCCTAAGCCCAAGTCAATAATAGTTCAGTTTAGTTGGGTCTTAGCCCATTCAAGATCAAGATGTCGTATGGGCCTTAGCCCATAATATCGATGAGCCCATAACAAGATGTCAGTGGGCCTCATCCCATAACAGTATCAGTAATAGTTTAAGCATGCAATCAAAAATCCTATCGATCCAGCCTCTACACTCCACTCCGTCCAGCCCAACACTCTATGTGGGGATAAAATCACCCACCCATCCCTACACTCCAAAAATTAGCACTGGTTGCGGCACTAAATAGTATTTGCAGCAGAATTGCCAGTATAGTACACTTCCTCCAATCATAATAATCCCATCCCATGCAACATATCACACATGGATGCAACGTACATATATATATATATCATGGCATGCTCACTTACGGCCATACATAACATAGGCGCATAACATTATTTTACCATAGGGCATAATAGTCATTTTATCGGTTTGGGGTCTACGTGTACTTACCCACCCATCAGTAGGTCCACAATCATCTCGAGTGACCCGTGCAACCTTATCAATCAAACAGTTTAAATGGTCTCAAGGCCCATAATGCGGGCCCATGTGGGCCCACACACCCGTGTGGCCCACATAGCCCACATAGCCCAGGATTCTCCACACGTTCTTGCAGTTTACCTGTGTGGGGCCTACAAGCCCATTGGGCCCACATAGCCTATTTCGGCACAACATGTCCTAAAATAGCCCAAGACCACAAAATCGCTCATAGTGTCCTCGATAGTCTAACGCCTGCGTTTTTTGCGTTCGATTCACCACACGAGCGAGCGAACGCTCATGTAACGTCAATTTTCATATTTTTCCAAATTTTTCGATTTACGATTTGGCAGTGTTCACACACCTGGTTTTGATTTGTCACGAATAGTCGCTTAAGTACTCACCAACCTTCAATCGAACCACGGTGATTCCCCACGAATCTTAGTCTTTAGTGATTGATTAGGAGTTTTTAGAGTCTTTCCTTAACTGTCATACAATTGTTATCAATTAACACCTAAGGCAGAAGAAGAAAGGGAAATATGATTCTTTTATAGAACTTACCGAAGGAGAACAAGAGAACCGAATAGAGTAAGGATTCGCCACTAGCACAGCCTTTCACCTTTGGTTTACTACTGTCAAACACAGTTAAACACAACCCCACTTTAGTAACTCAAAAGCCGAAACTTCAAGTGCCATGCTTACTTACCGAAAAGAAAGGAGTCAATCGACAGAAGAAGAAGACTAGTTTCGGTAGTAATCAGAACTGAAAATCGGTAGCACCACACTTGAGGGAGAAGAGGAGAATTAGTTTAGGGGAGAAGAGAGAAAAGAAATCGAGTAAGGCAACTAAGGTCTATTCAGCCAACACAGGGGAAAGAAAAAAAAAGGGAAGAAGAAAAGAGAAGAAAGGTATTAGGCCAAGGAGAAATGGTTGTCAAAAAGTGCAACTAAAGAAAGTGTAGACACCCTTACCACATTCTACTAAAGAGAGAAAACAATGTAGAAAATGAAAAATGGGAAAAGAGAGATTTCGGTAGAGGGCACAACAATTACCAAGCAAAACCAAAACTGAGAATCCCCCTCCAGCTGAATTCTTGAGTGCCAGAGTCCACTTTCGGCACACTTCTACCTCTCCCCTCACTTCCCTTTATTTCCTCCTAAAATCCCTCCTCAAATCTCTCCACCTGATCACACTTCCCCTCAACCATTCAATTCAAATTCACCTCAACCACTTTAGTGTTTCAGTCAAACTCCATCACCTCCCACAGCACAGCAACAAAATAAATACTCCCTTGCCACCACCAAGATTCGAACATCAGTCCTCTAGCCCAGGTAACACGCCACTTACCCCTAGACCAACAGGCTTTTTGTGTCTTGTTATACACACAATTATTTAAAAGCCTACTAACCAAAGGCAAGGGTTTTATTCCCCAAAACCAAAATTTTGCACAAGCCCAGGCTCGAACCCAAGACTTCTCAGACACTCCCAAACACACCCAAATCACTTAGCCACTAAAGCAGATAGGTATATATGTTAAAAACATGCAAAAATAAATACCTAAGTTTTGGGGCGTTACAAAAATATATTCTTGGAGAAAGTGCTCTTACAGTGAATTATGGTGCATGTTGTGGTGTTTGTGTAAACTAAAGTCGGTTAGCACCGAAAGTATATGAACCATACTGACTGAGAGGTTGCACGACAATCAGATCATTGTGTGGAGCTGGAGTAGATGTTGATTCTCCTGCAGCATGTTCTTTCGACCTAGGATTGATGGGCCCTCGTCTTGGTCTCCTAAGACAACGTTGCCTACTTCTTTCTGGTGCCAATAAATATAACACCCCTAACCTATATCCGTCGCCGGAATAGTGTTACAGAACGTTACCAAAGTTTACAAACCAAACTGAAAAAATTTCAAGCATTACATATCATATTATTAAACATATTAAAACCATGTCAAAACATACATATTGTCCCTTATATGAGCCCTCAAGGCAGTAAATATGCATTAGAAACAAGTTGGGACTAAATCAAAACTCAAAAAATTTTTAAAAAATAATGAAAATTTTCAACATTGCAGGGGTCACATGGCCGTGTGACTCGTGAGCCAGGCCATGTGCTAGGCTGTGTAATAGCATGACTTGCAACCATTTGAAAGCTGCAGGGGACACATGACCTTGTCACTTGGCCATGTATCACACATGGCTAAGACACACGCCCTTTCTCTGGCCATGTGTCACACACAACTGAGACACACACTCGTGTCTCTGCCTGTGTGGATGAAAATAGGCCATTTTACAAGCCATTTTTCTCACCCAATTAGGCATGTACCTAAAATCAACATTGCATATATTTACAAGCCATAACAAGGCATCCAAATCAAATATAAACAAGCCATAAACATATGGTATAACATCATACAACTAATATGCCCTTAGGCACCTCAAATAACAATATACAACAATGTCTAGCCATGAATCCAATGTGACCCAATAATCAACTAATTTGTATACATATTTTAATCAATATATGCCATGTAATTCACTTACCAAAATACAACCATTTGGTACCAAAATTTCCATTTTATAACTAGCATCAAATAACCAATTAGATCATGCATATCCAAGTACCAATTCACAACAAGTTGCAAGACTTATACAATATGTGCATTTAACTAACACTTCATCTTCCATCATTCAACCATATCAAGCATATCATCCACCATGTTAATGCTACTTATATACATACCAAAATATGTCAAAACACAAGCTAAATCAAATAGTCATATTCACAACAAAGCACATAAGCCAACTTTAGCCAAAATACCTATACATGCCATTATAATCGAATTTAAACATTCGTAAGTACCGAAAGAGCCGATGGATAGTGTGATAGATCTCTAACGACTTTTCAACCCGAACGAGCTTCTGATAACTACAAATATAGAAAAATAAACACAAAGTAAGCATGCCATGCTTAGTAAGTTCGTAACAAATATAGTTTAAATTTGACAATACATTAAACAACCATAAAGCATGTATATCCCAATTCAACATGAGAACAACTAATTCAAAAACTCATATATATATATATATATATATATATACTCTTATTTTCCACAAAGGTACACATTACCTACCTTTCATCATAATAATGAAATTTACATTGAAAGCTCTTACCAAAGCTCACAAGAGGTAATACTACGATGGTTAGCGCATCCTTTTTCATAAATCGATAATCGTAGTTATCCCTTTTCATAGTTCGATAGCCAAAGCTTTCCCTTTTCGTAATTTGATGGTTGTCACCATCTCTTTTCATAAATCAATAGTCGTCACCATCCCTTTTCATTATTCGATGGTTGTCACCACCCTTTTCATAATTGATAGCCGAAGCTATCCATTTTCATAGATCGATAGCCGAAACCATCCCTTTTCATTCATCGATGATCGCCGTTACGTCGTTGAATTTTCCCGTCAACATAATTTAATAATATGCAATGATAGCATTTAAATCATAATTAAAAACACTATTTAAACGTACGAACTTACCTCAATGATAAACATAGGAAATGAAGTCGACTAGTCCGAAGCTTTTTCTTTGCCTTGATCTAGAGCCATATGTGGTTTATCTTGATATGCACAAGGTAGCCTAGCTGAACCTTCAAAGCACCAAAAGGGTGTTTTTTTCTCCAAGAAAGATTATACCAAAATTTTGTTTTGTTTTACTTAATTTGTTTATTTATTTACTTATTTAACCTTTTGTTTAACCTTTAAAAACACTTGTATGATGTCCATAAATGTCCACTCAAGTTAAAAATGGTCTATTTACTAACCAAGTGTTCAAACTTTTAATTTCCATAGTTATTTAGTGCTTTTAGCCTATAGAACTCTAATTTTGCACCTTTTGCAATTTAATCCTTTTTATTGAATTAAGCATGCAAACAATAAATTTTATACGGTGATACTAACATCCTGTAGACATTAAAATAATAATAAAATAAATATTTTGATGTCAGATTTGTTGTCCCGAAACCACTGTTCTGATTTCACTAAAAACAGGTTGTTACAACTCTCCCCCTAAAAGAATTTTTGTCCCCAAAATCTTACCAGAAAAGAGGTTTGGATACTGCTTTCTCATAACTTCTTCGGGTTCCCAAGTGGTTTCCTCTAACCCATGTCGTTTCCAAAGAACCTTTACTAAAGTTATCCTATTATTTTTTAGTTCTTTAATCTCCCGAGTTAGAATTCTGATCGGTTCCTCATCGTACGACATATCAGGTTGAATCTCTATATTCATCAAGGAGATAATATGTTAAGGGTCAGATCGGTACTATCGTAACATAGATACTTGAAAAACATTACGAATCTTTTGTAGTTCTGTTGGTAAAGCTAAACGATAAGCAACAGGTCCGATTCTTTCAGTAATCTCATACTGCTCGATAAATCATGGACTCAGTTTTTCTTTGTGACCGAATTGAAGAACTTTCTTCCATGGCAATACTTTCAAGAATACTTTTTTGCCGATTTGGAATTCTATGTCTTTTTATTTAAGACTTGCTTACGATTTCTGACTGTTTGAAGCTGCTTTCAAACTATCTCGGATCACTTTCACTTTTTCTTCAGTCTCACAAATCAAATCAATCTCGTGTATCTTTATCTCACTGAGCTTGGTCCAATATAACAGAGTTTGACATTTACAACCATATAGAGCCTCATATGGTGCCATCTTTATGCTCGATTAAAATTGTTGTTAAACGCGAACTCAACCAACGGTAAATATTTATCCCAGTTACTTTCAAACTCTAATACACAGCAACGAAGCATATCTTCGAGAATCTGAATCACTTACTTGGACTAACCATTAGTCTGAGGATGAAATGCAGTGCTAAAATGCAACCTGGTACCTAGAGCTTCCTGTAACTTTCTCCAAAATCGTGATATAAACTGTGGATCTTTATCCGAGATAATGGAAATCGGCACCTCGTGTAATCTGACAATTTCATAAACATATAAATAAGCTAACTTGTCAAAGGAATAATCTATACGTACCGGAATAAAATGTGTTGACTTCGTCCAATGATCAACAACAACCCAAATGTTATTTTTCTTTCTCGGAGATAGGGGTAAACCCGATACAAAATCCATAGTAATTCGATCCTATTTCCATTCCGGTATCATCACTAGCTGTAACAATCTAGAAGGTACTTGATGTTTAGCTTTAACTTGTTGACAAACTAAACATCTCGATACAAAGTCAAAAATCTCACGTTTCATTCCCGGCCACTAGTATATCTGTTTCAAGTCACTATACATTTTATTACTTCTCAGATGAACAGACAAGCTACCACTATGAGCTTCATGGAAAATTCTCTGAATAAGCTCTTGATTCTTCGGTACACAAACTCTACCTCTGAACAAAAAATAATCATCGGATCCTATCTGAAATTTTGAATAAGAAGTCAATTCACACTGTGCCCGCTTAGCTAGCAACTCGTCATCACATTTTTGAGCTTCGCAAATCTTCTATAAAAACATCAGTCTGGCTTTCAACTCAGCCAAGATTGAACCATCATCAGATAATGTCAATTGCGTATTCATCGCTCACAGAGCAAACAAGGATTTTCTACTCAAACCATCATCAACTATGTTTGCTTTTCCCGGATGATAATCAATGATCAACTCATAATCTTTTAACAGTTCCAGCCATCTACGCTGCCTCAAATTCAAATCTTTCTGCGACATTAAATACTTTAAACTCTTGTAATCAGTAAATATATGAAATTTTTCACCGAACAAGTGGTGTCGCCAAATTTTCAATGCAAATACAATAGCTACCAACTCTAGATCATGTGTCGGGTAATTCTTTTTGTGCGGCTTTAACTATCTAGAAGCATAAGCTATTACTTTGCCTTCTTGCATCAAAAGACAGCCTAAACCATTTAAAGATGCATCATTGAAAATCACAAATTCTTTATACGATTCAAGCTAAACCAAACTAGTGCTTCGGTCAACAGTGCTTTCAACTGATTGAAACTTTGCTGACATTTTTTGGACCATTCAAATTTTACATCTTTCTATAAAAGTCACGTCATCAGTGTAGCTATCATCGAGAACCCTTTTACAATTGGTAATAACCAGCTAGACCTAAAAAACCTTCTAACTTCGAATACATATTTAGGTGGTTTCCAATCAACAATTGTTGAAATTTTACTTGGGTCAACTCTGATGCCTTCAGCCGACACTATATGTCCCAGAAAATCGACTTCTCGGAGCCAAAACTCACATTTGCTAAATTTAGCAAAAAAATTTTATCTCGCAAGGTTTGCAACACAATTCTCAAGTGTTCAACATGTTTAGATTCATCTCGTGAATATATCAAAATGTCATCAATAAATACCACAACAAATCTATCTAAATACGGTTTGAAAATTCTGTTAATCAAATCCATAAATACTGCAGGTGTGTTAGTTAAACCAAACGGCATCAAAATAAATTCATAATGTTCGTACCTGGTTCTAAATGTAGTTTTCGGACGCGTCAATCTTTAACTTGTAAGAACAAAGATCAATCTTTGAAAATACTGTGACACCTTTCAACTGATCAAGCAGATTGTCAATTCGAGACAGTGGATACTTGTTCTTGATTGTAACTTTGTTGAGTTGAAGATTATAATACACAATCTCATCAATCCGTCCTTTTTCTTAATGAATAGAACCGGTGCACCCTAAGGTGAAAAACTGGGTCAAGCAAAACTCTTATCTGTCAATTCTTGCAACTATGCTTTCAACTCTTTTAACTTGATAGGAGCCATTCTGTAAGGTGCTATCGATATCGGTGATCTTCCCGATACAAGTTCAATAGCAAACTCAACCTCTCTAATTGGTAGTAATCCAGGTAGCTATTCTAAAACACATCAGGATACTCACAAACCACTGACACTGACTCAAACTTCGATTCAGATATTTTAGAGTCCAATACATATGCAAGGTAAGCATCACAACCTTTTCTCACATATTTATGTGGTGACATAGCTAAAATAACAATAGGCAACCCATTCAAACTATTTGATTCAATACGAAGCGTCTCACCGTTCTGACATTTCAATACAATAAGCTTTCGTCTACAGTTTACAACAACATCATGCAGAGTTAACCAATCCATGCCCAAAATCACATCAAACTCATCAAATGGAAATAGCATCAAATCAACTGAAAATCTGTAACCCCGAGTCATCAAAGGACAGTTCTTGTAAACTTTATCAACTAATACATACTGACCTAGGGGTTCGACACTTTAACCACGAATTCAGTGGACTCAACATATAAATTCTTACTAAACACTAATTTCGTGCACACATATAAATGAGTTGATCCAAGATCAACCAAAGCAATAACATCAGTGTCAAATATTAAGAAAATACCCGTAATAACATTTGGTGCAGAAGCTTCCTCTCATGTGCGAATAGCATAAGCCCTAGCTGGTACTCATGCCGTAGATCTCACAGTAGAGTCTTTTGTTACACCACAGCTACCACTCACATTTCCAGGGTTATGAAGTGGTCTACCCCTCGTGGCAGTGTTGCTAGGTCAAACATTCTGAACTTTTTCTTTCGCAGATATTTCTAGGCAATCACGAATAAAATGCTTAAGCGAACCACACTTAAAACATGCCCCATCTTTTGCTCGACACTCATTAAAATGTCGATGTCCACACCATTGACAACTAGTTTTATTATCTTTAATACTATCTATGCAAGCCACAAACGTAGCTTGTGTCTTAGAACCTGCATAATGTTTGCCTCGGTCTCTATCAAGATAACCCACTGAAGTAATCAAGCAATTATTGTATTCTTTTAATCTCTTCGACTGTGACTAATACGACTTTTCAGTTGAATTTTTTCTTGAATCTCTAGCTTCAAAATCAGTTTTTCTTTTTTCTTTGCTAAGTTCCTCGGCTTTATGTGCTCTATCAAATAAAACAATAAATTCTTTCAGCTCAAGGATCCCGACTAAAAGCTTTATCCTCGTTTAATCCATGTCTAATCGTTTACACATTACAGTCTCAGTGGAATGCACTCTCGGGCATATTTACTTAGTCAAACAAACTCTTTTCATACTCAGATACTGCCATACGGCCCTGTTTAAGTTTGAGAAATTCTTTACATTTCTGATCAAGGAATCTCTGACTTATATACTTCTTTCTAAACTCACTTTGAAAGAATTCCCAATCTATACGCTCCCTCAGCACAACTGAAATCAAAGTAGTTCACCATTGATACACTAAATCTTTTAGTAGAGATAATACTCACTTTACACATTCAGCTGGTGTAGAAGACAACTCGTCGAAAACTCGAATAGTATTCTCTAACCAAAACTCAGCTCTCTTAATATCATCATCAACTGTAGCTCAAAATTCTTCAACCCTATATTTGCAAATTTTATCGACTGGCGGTTTATTAACTCGCAATGTCTCCACTCCTTGAGGAACAATGAGAACCGGTAGGGGAACAGGTAGGAGTGGAGGTCGTTGAGTCGCCAAGTTCGTCCGTACAAACTCGGTAAACCACTCACTCATCATTTGAAAGAAAGCTTCCTTAGCTTCCTCTCCCGCCCTCATATATGGGCCTCGAACTTCTTGATGCTACTCCTTGAATGGAGGCTTGCGCGTTACTTTCTACTTCATCGGAGTCAGCTCAGTTGGATATCATTGCTATAAGAAAACATGTCTTTTTTAAATGGTCAGAAGATATCACACTATCACAGATTATATGATGGCATGTATAGTAAAACCCACACAGTCTATGTTCAGTCCGAGAATCGACTAAGCCGTAGCTCTGATACCAATAAATGTAACACCTATAACCTGTATCCGTCGCCAGAATAGTGTTACGAAGCATTACCAAATTTTACAAACCAAATTGACAGAATTTCAAACATTTCATATCATATTATTAAACATATTGAAACCAAGTCAAAACATACATATTGTCTCTTATACGAGCCCTCGAGGCCGTAAATATGCATTAGAAACAAGTTGGGACTAAATCAAAAACTCAGAGAATTTTCAGAAAATAATGAAAATTTTCAACACCGCAAGGGTCACACGGCCGTGTGACCAAGCCGTGTGGGCATTTGAAGTAGGGACACACAGCCGTATCCCAGCCCGTGTAACTCACTGACTTGGGTCACACGGCCAAGCCACACGCCATTGTGCCAGGCCATGTGCTAGGCCGTGTAACAGCCTGACTTGCAACTTTTTGAAAGCTGCAACGGACACACGGCTGTGTCACTTGGCCGTGTGTCACACTAAGCTAGACACACGCCTATGTCTCTTCCCTTGTGGACGAAAATAGATCATTTTACAAGCCATTCTTCTCACCCAATTAGGCATGTACTTACAATCAACATTGCATATATTTACAAGCCATAACAAGGCATTCAAATCAAACATAAACAAGCTATAAACATATGGTATAACATCATACAACCAATATGCCCTTAGGCACTTCAAATGACAATACACAACCATGTCTAGCCATAAATCCAATGTGACCCAATAATCAACTATTTTGTATACATATTTTCATCAATATATACCATGTAATTCACTTACCAAAATACAACCATTTGGTACCAAAATTGTCATTTTATAACTAGCGTCAAATAACTAATTAGATCATGAATATCCAAGTACCAATTCACAACAAGTTGCAAGACTTATACAATATGTGCATTCAACTAACACTTCATCTTCCATCATTAACCATATCAAGCATATCATCCACCATGTTAATGCTACTTATATACATACCAAAATATGTCAAAACACAAGCTAAATCAAATGGCCATATTCACAACAAAGCATATAAACCAATTTTAGCTAAAATACCTATAAATGCCATTATAACCAAATTTAAACATCCGTAAGTACCTAAAGAGCTGATGGATAGTGTGATAGATCTCCGACGACTTTCCAACCCGAATGAGCTTCCGATAACTACAAATACGAAAAATAAACACAAAGTAAGCATGCCATGCTTAGTAAGTTCGTAACAAATATAGTTTAAATTTGACAATACATTAAACAACGATAAAGCATGTATATCCCAATTCAACATGAGAACAACTAATTCAAAAACTCATATATATATGTTCATACTCTTATTTTCCACAAAGGTACACATTACCTACCTTTCATCATAATAATGAAATTTACATTGAAAGCTCTTACCAAACTCACAAGAGGTAATACTACGATGGTTAGCGCATCCCTTTTCATAAATCAATAACCGAAGTTATCCCTTTTTATAGTTCGATAGCCAAAGCTTTCCCTTTTCATAATTTGATGGTAGTCACCATCCCTTTTCATAAATCAATAGTCTTCACCATCCCTTTTCACAATTGATAGCCGAAGCTATCCCTTTTCATAGATCGATAGCCGAAGCCATCCCTTTTCATTGTACGATAGTCAAGTCATCCCTTTTCATCATTCGATGGTCGTCACCATCCCTTTTCATAATTGATAGCCGAAGCTATCCATTTTCATAGATCGATAGCCGAAGCCATCCCTTTTCATTCGTCGAATCATTTGTTACGTCGTTGAATTTTCCCGTCAACAATTTAATAATATGCAATAATAGCATTTAAATCATAGTTAAAAACACCATTTAAATGTACGAACTTACCTCAACGATAAACATAGGAAATGAAGTCGACTAGTCCGAAGCTTTTTCTTTGCCTCGATCTAGAGCCATACGTGGTTTATCTTGACACCAAAAATGGTGTTTTCTTTCTCCAAAAATCTATGGAAACAAAGTGAGAAAATGATACCAAAATTTTGTTTTGTTTTACTTAATTTATTTATTTATTTATTTACTTGTTTAACCTTTAGTTTAACCTTTGAAAAACACTTGTATGATTGCCACAAATGTCCACTCAAGAAGGGGTGAGTAAAACTCGATTCGACTCAAAAAAATCAAAAAAAATTCAAATTTCGAGTTAAACGAATCGAATTATTCGAGTTATTCGAGTTAACTCAATTTTTTTTTTTGAATTTCAAGTTCGAATCGAGTTGAGTTTTCGAATTCGAATAATTCGAAAATCAAAATATAATATTTTACATTTTTACCCCAAACTCCCAAACCTTTTTACTTTTCCCTCAAAACTTTTACTCCTTTCCACTTCCCCCCAAAACTTTTATTCCCCTCCCATCCCAACCCTCCAATCTACCCAAAATCCATTTCCCACCAAAATTTTACTCTCTCATTTACTTTTTCTCAAAATTTTACTCCCAAAAACCCTCAAAACTTTTTATTTGCCCCCCAAATTTTTACTCCCTCCCACTTTACCCCTAAAACTTTTACTCCATTCCCATCCCACCTCCCATCTACCCCAAACCCATCCCCCTCCCCCAATTTTTTTTTTTTATATTTTCCCTCCAAAATTTTACTTCCCCTATTTACTTTCTCTCAAACTTTTATTCCTAAAACTTTTATTTTCCCTAAACTTTTACTTCTCACCCTTTACTCTCAAATAAAAATCAAAATTATCCAAAAAATCACTAAACATAAATAGTAATAATTTTATTTATATCTACTATTTATATTATTAAATTAAATTTCACATTTTATATTATTTATATTATTGAATTGTTTAGTCGTATTGAATATTTATATTAAAATTGAATTATTAATTATGCCATAAAATATTCAGTATTAAAATTTTATATTGGTATCAATTTCACATTTTGTCTTTAAAATAATTTTTATTAAAAATCACATTTTTACATTTAATATATATTTTAATTCCAAAATACATAGTGACAAGAATCAAGATAATTGAAACAACTAAGCAAGTAAAGAAGCTAACCCAGTATATAAAAATTAATAAATAAATTATGAGGTAATGAAAGTTAATAAAAAATTTGATTAAGGTGGACAAATTTTATTACGATGGGTGACAGTGGTTACAAGGACCCTAAATTATTTTTTAAAATTTTCGAACAAATATATTCGATTCGATTCGATTCGACTTCCATCTCACTTGACTCGATTCGAGAAAATTTCAAATCAAATTAGGATGATAAAATATGATTTGTCAACTCGATTAACTCGAATTTTTTTCCTTCGATTCAATTCAATTCGATCGAACGCTCACGCCTAAACTTAAGTTAAAAATGGTCTATTTACTAACCAAGTGTTCAAACATTAAGGTTCCATAGCTATTTAGTGCTTTTAGCCTATAGAACTCTAATTTTGCACCTTTTGCCATTTAATCTTTTTTATTGAGTTAAGCATGCAAACGATAAAATTTCTTAACAAAATTTTTATACAGTGATACTAACATCCTGTAGACATTAAAATAATAATAAAATAAATATTTTGACGTCAAATTTGTGGTCCCAAAAATATTATTCTGATTTCACTGAAAACGGGTTGTTACACCAACAGTAGATATAACTTGTCGTTATGCCTAAACCAATCCATGTAATCCAGAGATGTCGCCAACTCCGATGTGAGAAATGGTTCACTCGTTGATAAGTAATCGTACCTATGCTGTCAAATCTCAATATACTTCTTGTGAAATGTTGGCCAATCTTCCTCGAGTCTCCCCTGTAAGTCGAGATTCTGTAGGTCATCGAGCTCTTAGGGTGACGAAAGAATACATTGCGTACACCCGAACTGTTGCATCACACAATCAGATTTGTGAATCTCGACCGTTGCAAAAATGATCAATGGCACTTTGATGTGCTAGATGTTGCAATTGGCTAAAAATTCGACAAAGACGCATTTTTGAATCCTCGGATCCGCATATGGCATCCATACAAACTACAGTACAAATTTTTAAATTTTAGCACGTGACTAATATTTAATTTCAAATGCCAAATAAAAATCCGATAACTTTGAAATTCACAAACTGACCTCCTCTTCGGTATGTTGATCTAAAGCTAGTCGGATATTCTCGAGCTCGATCGATATACTGCATTGTCTCGCAAGGTTGTTCCACCTATTCAAATAATATGTTATTTCAAAATTACAACAATGAAAAATTAAAATGATAATTATATTATTAAATGAATTTTATCATATTAAGAGTGAGAATTCATAAGGGGGTCCACTTTGAGGCGTAAAAATGGTAGTCGATACCGTGCCCACGATTGAAGAATAAGCATACAACCGTCGATTTTAACTTTTTTTGGTTTCGTCGCTTGACCCATTTCTCAGTACAATGTCGCCAACACGCTAATCCCCAACTAAGTCGTATCACTTCTTTCAAGTCGGTTAGTAATAGTAGTCACCTTAAATGTACCAAAATTTCGAGATTTATCTAGCATGAGCAAACCCCCGATCAACCTCAAGATGAAAACGCAAGGGAATTTTTCTTTTTCAACGTCACTCGCGAAAGCCTCAATAGTTTTTAAATTGTCCTCCAACCATCTCATCTCGATCCGGCAACCCCTAAACTTGTTTGGCACCTTCCCTAGTAGTTGCTCGCATGTTGTACTCCAATCGGCACTCATCACTAGCCTAGTAACGACTTCCCCATTGACCAGTAAACCAAGTTGTAAACTAATGCCTTCGAGTGTAATTGTACACTCACTACAGGAAAGATGGAATGGGTATGTCTTCGATTTCCATCTTTCAACCAAAACGTTGATAAGCGGGGGATCCAATTTAGTCCCCCGAGCATGATAGCCACATAAAGGAATTATGCATCTCGCAAGTGTTCATAAATGACATCCGATACACCTTCGCTTAAATTATTTATGTACGTCTCCAAAATTCAATTTTTGATCTGAGTATATAAACATAAAAAATTAATAATATTGACAACATAATAATTAAATATTTAAAATAAAATAATTTAATAATATTTTCTTATCATTTATAATTGAACGCTAGAGATATGCTTGTTATCCAAGTGAATAAGCTGATTTGTCATTTCACAATTTATAATGAATAAAATAAAATTCAAAGAATGATTTAAAAAATAATTGAGGATTGAGGACTAAGTATTGAGTTTTGAATTGAAAAGAACAAAATTTGAAAAGATTTATATAGGAAAAATTATGATTGTTAGACTCCTTGTAACCATTGGAAAAATTACCATTTCTACAAGATACATTTTCACTGACGCGAAAATAAAAACAGCAGTGAAAACACATCTTGTAGGATACATTTTTTTCTCTCCAAAAAACATCTTAAATTGATTAAAAAATTTAAATAAAAAAAAGGGTATAGTTTCTCCTCTTCTTTTTGTATTTTCAGCATATATCTATATCTTAGCCTTGACTTACACCCAACCCTTCTAAACTGTAAAAATGGATGATCATCAAATTTAGATTTGATATATCTTAATGCAAACTGAATACAAGGTAATGAGTTCAAGTCTCATTATCTACAAAGCTGCACCCAAAAACGACTATTTTTCGATCATTTTAACACATTAAATTGAAGGAATAATTAGCCTAAAAAATTAAAGAGACAAGTCAAGTGGATATGTTATTGAAGGGAACATTCATACAAGGCAACTGGATAGCTAAATGACAAGTAGAACAACGCATTTACTTGCAAATCTAATACCTGATAAAATACTAAATCAACCAAAAAAAAAAAAAAAGAGGAAGAAAGCAAGAACCATTTTGCACAGATGGGGACATACCCAAATTCTATAGCAGCAGTTTAACTTACTAGAAAGTCTGAACTTAAATTGGTGCTGCACATGTTGTTCTAAAATGGCCTGTCTGATTACAACGGCTACAATGCACAACCCGCTTCTCACGGCCACGATCTTCTGCTCTAACTCGCTTTTTTCGTGGCCGACCAGGTGGTTTAAGTGATTTGGGTGGGTGAATGATAACTTGAACGGCTTTGTTGGCATTCGGGTCGCCCTCAGAAAACTCTTTCCATAGACTTTTATCTGGAATCGGATGAATGGTTTGAGAATATGCCTTCCGATATGTTGCCACAGTGAAACAGCTCTCAGTAAATCGATGAACATTCTGCCTGCAAGAAAGAAGTGCTGCCACAGCGTGCGCACATGGCAAACCATACAACTGCCAGCCACGGCAAAGGCAACAGCGATTGCGAATGTCCACAATATTTGTCCCTTCACGAGATATAACTTCAAATTCAGCTTCATTAGCACGAAGGACCTGATATGTGCGTGCATACTCAAGTGCCTCCGCAACACGCCTTTCGGCAGAAGGGACAAGTATTGACGTCCACTGCATGCTAGTCTCTCGCCGTTCATTGAACCATGTCATGAGTTGTCTCCTAATGCATTCCATCATCTGAATTATTGGAAGCCCTGAAGCTTCTAAAATCCAAGAATTCAGTGATTCAACTATGTTTGCTGTTAGATGCCCGAATCTCGTGCCTTCAAAATAGGCTGTTGCCCACAAACGAGGTGGGATTCGCCGGATCCAATATGCAGCATCTTGTGATATCTCTTCAATCTCAAGAATCTTTGCCTCAAATTCAATTACAGTCAAGGCATGAGCGGCTTCCCATAAAAGGTTGACAAGCATGGTATTATTGAATTCTTTTCTAAAACTTTCACTCAAGTGACGCATGCAAAATCCATGAAAAGCTGTAGGGAAATTGGCTTCAACACCATCAACAACACCTTTCTGCCTATCAGACAAAATCGTAAGCCTTGGCATGTTTTCGGTATTGATTTCAAGCAGGTTATGAAGTTCAGAGAGAAACCACATCCAGTTTTCATCATTCTCCTCATCAACAACACCAAATGCCAGAGGAAACAAAGCACCATCACCATCAAAACCAGTAGCAAGAAGCAAAGTTCCAAGATACTTGCTTTTCAAATATGTCCTATCTAACCCAAGGAGTGGTCGACAAGCATTCAAAAAACCATAAATTGAGGCCTGAAATGATATGAATAGACGCTGGAAACAGTTATCAGTTGGGTTTCCATAAACAGACGCAATACTCCCCGGATTTGTCCGCTTGATCTGTTCACAATATTGAGGGAGTAGGCGATACCCTTCCTCAAAAGATCCACGCATAGCAGCCATGATACGCTCCTTGCCTCGCCAGGCTTGCTTGTAAGATAAGGTGATTCCATGAACCCGGTGAATCTCTTCCAATATCTCCTTCGGCTTGTAATTAGGGTTCTCCCTTAATCGCTGTTCCACAGTGTTTGCCACCCACTGCACGGAGGCTTGTTGATGGCCAAGATGAGCAATTCCTCCACATGTATGGGTCTCATGGATGGTTCTGATTGTGAATGTTGGGACCCCAGGGAGCTTTGCTGCATGTATACGCCACGGACATCCCTCACTTGCACATTTGGCAGTAAAACGAGTCTTATCAGATTTGATGGTCTGCATTTCAAAGTGAAGAGCAATAGCCGCATCCCTCAATGCCCTACGACAGCTTTTGACATCCGGGAACTCTTGCCCAACAGCCAATTCGAAAGTTGGATTTGAATTCCGAACCTGAAGGACAGGAGGAAGACTAACTACCATCTGGGAGTGCTGCAAATCTCGGGCAGGATCAATTCCCATCTCCTGGCTGTCATCCACGGCTAATGCCAGACTATCATCAAGCTCTTGGTTTTCTGAAACGGTCAATTCATTATGCTCTGATAAAGCTAACTCATTGTCACCATGGTCTGGTTTTCGATCATTAGCTAAGTCATTATCATGCCCATAACTGTGGCCAACATCCTCTTCTTGGTCATGCCTCTGTCCTAAATCCAACTCATGATCATGAGAATGCCCTAAACCTAAGTCATGATCCTGTCCCAAGCCTAAATGACGCTCATGGGTTTGTCCTAATTCCAAATCATGGTTCTGGGTAAGACCCAAATTATGATCATGGCCTAGCACCAGTGGCTGATTCTGCCTCAATGCTAAATTGTGGCTTTGTCCAAGTATCAAATCATGGTTAGCCATTGAATAAACCAATCTATAGGAACAACACAACCCGAATATGCAGACAGATGGTCAAAAGGTAGATTTTCCACCTATGTCAATGCATACCTGCCAAATGAAATACCGTCACTACAATATGAAAAGAAAGGTATACTGCAACACAAAGGAATGCATCCAACAAGCCTAAGAAACCAAGAGGTCGGTTTTGTTTTAGCAATGCTTTCATTGGAACAAATCACAAAAACATAAGCACATAACATACAGGAATAATCCACTCTAAGCAGCTAATTTTTCACTTCTTGAATGGTGTACAATAAAACCAGGTAGAGCATCCATGACACCCAAGAAAACATTTAGTTCCGACAACACAAGCAATGTCAACCAACATAGGAAATAAAAACATATACATAGTGAACAGCAAGAAAAGCCAAATATCAAGGAAAAGAACAACAAAATACACATACTTAACACCAGCTAGACCTCTATATAAGATCTCAAAACAAAAGGAAACAATTAGACTTTGTGTAAGCATTCCTTAACCAGACAGAAATTCAGGTTCCCACAAATCTAAACAAATAGCTAGCATTTAACCTTCTCCTCTCAAGTTTAAGTGTAACCATGTAAAAGCTCCCATTTAAGCACTCTTAAAACTAAGCTAACTGAATAGGTACAAAATTTAATACAACATAAGATATAACCATCAGACCAAACACTAAGAAATTCCTAAAACAGAAACCCACAAAAGGGAAGAAAAAACATTAAGAAGCTTGCTTGAAAAATCTTCAAAATAAATAACTTTGTAACACTTAACAAAGCTAAGTAAATCAAATCACCAAATTTGAAGAAAGAAAAATACCCATCAATTCAAAACATCCCGGAAAAAAAACCAGAGAGTAAATCCTCAAAAAGTTAAGATCGAAGTACCTGGATTGAGAAAGAAAAAAGAACCGAACTTGAAACCCTAGCTCAAAACCCAAACGGCAAGAAAGCACGATGAACAAAGTTAGAAGAAGCAGCGAAGAAAGGGTGTGGGTATTGGCCAAAAACGCAAGAAGGAAGAGGTGAAGCCAGAAAACCCCCCAGAATCGAAGAAGAAACTAGGGATTGGGAGGGGAATCACAAGGGGGTGAAGCTGGGAAGGGAAGAAAAAGGTAGGAAATTTGAAAAGGAGGGAAATTGGCGGGTAAAATGGTTAGGGGGAGGGATTTGTTTGTTCCGGGAGAAAATCGGGAATTAACGAGAAAGGGGGTGAAGCGAAGGGCAAAGGGGAGATTGAGGAATTACAGGGGCAGAAGAGGGAGAGTGGTGAAGGGTATTTGAGAGAGACAATGTTTCCATTTTGCCCACCCCGAGGGTATTTATGTCAGACTACGTTCTACCTCGCTTTTTTCCTTTTTGTTTTTAGGGTTTCTGCAATTACTATTTGCCCCCCTTCCTTTTTTTCCATTTTAATGAAATCCTAATCAAAAATAATTAATCAAAATTTTAGATTTTAAATAGTCCTCAAACTCTATACTTGATAAAATTATTGGACTAATTTGGATAATAAATTAAGTTTATTCGGGAAAAGGGTGAAACTTTTGTTCTAAACGAAACTTACTTGACTTGACTTATTTTTTTATTTTTACTTAACAATTCAACATCTACATATTTAAAACTTTAGTTTTTAAATAATTAAATTATATAGAATCATTAAATATTAATTAAAATAATTTTTCAATGACTTTTCTCGAGAATATGAGGTTAATGGTCTTTAGTTCAAGTTATTTGAGTAAGTTGTATAGAAGTGATACAATTTATAAATTTAACCAAACTCAATCTAAATCATAAATACCTCTAAAAGTAAATTTATTAACTAATAAGTTTTCATTTTAAAATTTAAAAACTCAAATGATATTTGAGATATCTTTTGTTAAGAAAAATTAGAACATAACATCACTATATTTCAAAACATTTTAATTCTGAAATGATTTGAAAAATAATAATATAAATACATTGGTCCACATTATTAAATTGTAAAAAATTATATAAATTTATTTAAACATATAAAAATAAGACCAACAAAGCACAGATTCGTATGCAAAATATTATATAATCAAGAATATAATACAACCACATGAATTCATTTGAAATTAAATCAACATTATTAACCACATATATAAAATGTACATAACACAAATTATTAACTTAAAATATTATATAAATTTTATTACTTAAAGCAGCCAAAATTATCATCAATACAAATACAATATAAATAATAATAACATAATAAAACGAATCCATTAAAATAAACATAAAAACTAATTTTTAAATTTTATGGTTTAACTTTAAAAATTATAAAATTATTATTGCATTATTCAAAAATTTTATTTAATATCTTTAATGGTTAGCTTATGATCATTAAATTATTGTTTATCACATATAATATAATCAAGGGTGTAGCCAGGTGGTTGGCAAGGACCCGGCCCCCTAAAATAGAAAATTTTCTATTTAGGTTCTTCTGAAATTTATAAAAATTTAATTTAGTAAAATAAAATTATACTTTAACCCCTTAAAAATAATAAAAATTAATTTAATCCTTTAAAATTATAAAATATAGATATCAAAATAGTAAAATTATATTTTACTATTGCAAAAATATATAATTTAATTTTGACTCCTACAAATTTTGTAGGCTTCGACTCTGAATATAATATAAGATAAACATATAATTAATCACCCAATGATTAGTGTGTTTCGCTTTAATCATTGAACTACAAAATATTTTAATTTTGTCATTAACATTATCATTTGTTTCTGTTTTGATCGCAGAAATATGAGATGACTTCTTTAACTTGGTATAATAAATCGTTAACACTTATACATTCAATCGAATTAACCTTAACCCTCCACATTTATAAATTGTATCAATTTCGCTCTCAAACACATCTTAAACAAAAATGGCTGCTGATAAACCTAACTCTAGCATAGGCTCGACAGCTTTGGGTTACTTGGTGCGTAAAAAACATTTTCATGGAGAACATTTTCTTCACTATTCCTCTAAAGGTGAAGACTAATGCAACAAATTCCACAATTCCACCATGGAGAACTTAACAAGCTTCTCTACTAAGTAAAAACCATATCATCCTCTGTCTAAATTACACCCAAAAGGATAGTTATTTCAACTTTCAACAAATATAACCAAATTCTCAAATATATATAAAGAAAACATATAGTAGCACTAAAATTAAGAAGCTAGAGATGCAGCGGCAGTGTTGGTGGTGGGTCCAAAAAACCTAGTTGAGAGTGTTGGCAGAGCAAGATTTCTTCTTGTAATTACAGAGTTGAGAAGTCAACAGATAGAAGAAAATAGAGGAAGAAGAAGTGGCAGCCATGTTTTCTGTATTCGATTTTTAGGAACTACTTTGAGAAAACCTAGGGCAGACTTGTTTATGTTTTTTTCCCAATTTAGAGGAGAGAAGAATGAATGCAGAACGGGGGCGGGGTTAGGTGCATGATGGAGATGTGGTTGGGGACAAAATTGATTGAATTATTTAAGATTAGAGTTAATTTGAGAGAACGTATAGGTGTTAGTGGTCAAAATAAAAATGAATAATAACGATGGTAATAAAATTAATAAAAATTATAGTTCAATAATCAAGACAACTAATTTTCTTGCGACTTTCTAGCTTTAAATTATTATGTAGGAAGTATGTTCAGAGAATACAAGTTTTGTGGGTTCAGTGCAATCTGGGATTTAGGCAAAAATCAACTTAGGTTATGTTATTGTTAGGGATTGGAAGAAATCAAGTATTGCTAGTTTTGAAAAAAAAACAAGGACAATTTGCGGTAAAAATAACATTACTTTCTGAAAAGAAATAAAATCTCTCGTCTTTAATATTTTTTATAATCTAAATCTGTTTCATATGCTTCAACACAATTGAAACTTAATGTCCTCTTTAAGAAGGCACCGAGAGACTGATGAAATTAAAGAAAATTCCAAAAATATTGTAATGGGTCAGCCCTAATACACACGGCAAAATCTAACATGTATTTTTCAGTTTGCTCTAACACCACATTAACCACCGGTACAACACTACAGCACTTCGAAACCAATTTTGCTAGTTCTACCACCTCCATTTTTCCATCATTTTATGACCTCCAACATATAATATCTAAACCCTTTGCTTAGTACCCATAGTTTGAACCATAGCCATAGCCACCCGCGTGTCCCGGATTGGATGGTGGTGATGCGTATAGAGAACCATGAGCTGCATAAGGATTATAAGCTTGGTCTGCAGCCCCACCAACTTGTGCCTGTGCTGGTGCGGCAGCTTCAGCCATAAAATTCTGCAACACAAGTAATATCCAGTATATTAGACCAAAGCTCCAAACAATTCAGTGAGCGGTACCCATAGTCTTCAACTCAATAAATTGCCCCCAGTAGGTACCAAGGCGGAAAACATTCTGACAAGGTTCTATATGTGAGCATGGCATGCAGGGACAGACAGCTAACGAAGGCCAAACGAGACCTAGTGTGAACATTTGCATGACTAGTACTTGCTGTCTAGATCTATTACAAAATTATTACCTTTTGCAAGCTATTTGAAAATGAGATTATCAAAATCATTATAACAAGCACGTAATCACAACCTCCATACTTATTCAGCCCTCTACAATGATGCATCAGAATGAATAATCATATCCTTCTACAAGTAGTCAAACCCATATTGCAAAGGACATCAAAAGAATAAGCAATGAAAAACACATGGAAATTGCTTTCGGAGTAGCAAATAGCGAAAGAAAGATCAAGAAGGTTCAGAAGCCAGGGAAAAGAACATGCCTGTATCAGTTGCTGAGCAGTTTGAACTTGTGAAGCAGTACCACTTATTTCAACTGTCATTTCCCAGGAACACCCCTAGTTTCTTGAATGGTGACAGTTGCCCCACTAACACGTCGAATATAGCTAATGCTTGCACCAGCTGTCCCAATAACAGCATCAGCATAAGATAGCGGAATTTGCATTTGCTGAGTGACCTGCAAACACAAAAATTTTATTAACATATTGCAATCTGATTGTTCTATCTGAGACCAATCAACTTAACACTTCACAGGACTGGGAAGACCTTGCTGTGCCTACACCAAGTAAAACAATCTTTGAAATAACAGCCAAAAACTGACCAACAGCCAGAAACAAACCAGAAAACGGTAGACCAATGCATGAGGTTGCATACATGGATCTCTACAAAACACAAAAGTATTAAAGGTTTGCTAAAGCCTTCCCACACACCCCCTATCAGGCCAAGGCATGATAACTTACTTTACATTGATCTCTAATATTAAAATTCAGCAAGCCATCCCCATTACTTGAAAAACTCAAATCCAGAACAAGGAATAGCATTAACAGTCAAAGAGAGTAAAGCTCTTGAGCATCTTCTTCTAAAGTGAAATGGAAAAATTACGGAAGGAAAATGGAGAAAAAGTGGACATCAGGTAAGTAAGTTGTACCTGAGTGATCATTGATGGTGCATTGGGATTTGATGATCCATGAGCACCAGTTGGGGCTTCTCTTCCGTAGGCAGAAATACCCTGATGTGGCTGCTTATCCATAGGAGGCATATCAGCAGGTGGGTAGTAATTCTCGAGTTGCCGTGGAGGCGGCATGTACTGAGGATTGTGTCCAAAACCACCTCCACCAGCATTAGGAGGGACACCCTGAGGTGGGGCCCAGGTTTGACGAGGTGGCATGTGGTCCATCTGAGGATTAGACTTTTGCATCTGATAGAAACATGTAACAGATTGTCATTAGTCTATACACTAACAGAGACATGATCAATCAGTAGGTCAACAGAAAGTAGAAGCCTCACATGCATTTCAAATAAGGGAATTATACTGCGGTCCACTAAAACTTCCTGAGGTGAGATGCAATTAGCTCCAATGCTTTATGCACATCAGCTGCTTCTCCTACGACTTCAACAATCCTATCATCTTGAAGAGCAAAGACTGGAAGGTCTTCTGCAGCATTTTATTTTATTTAACAAAGAGAAAGAGAAAAGAAATGCTAACAAATTATGATAAACAAAACCAGTCAACAGCACTCTAAAGAAATTAAGAATGAATCACTTAACAAAATTATAGCATGAGATATCAAACAAAGGATGCCAAATCTTTATAATAATAATTCAAAAAACTTCAAATTATTAGCACTGGAACTAAAAACCATATTCTTGAATTTGGGTAAAAATCAAGAGAGTCAAACACATGCAGAGGAGCAATATTATGCACCACTCAGATAAACAATTGAAAATAGTTTATGAAGATTAGCCATTACGCTTTTACTATTTCAACAACACCAACAAACAATCTGAAAGAAACGGCAATTTTTTCCACTAAAAGAAAAGGTACAAAAGAAGCGATGAAAAAATACCTGATCCAAGAACTCTAACAATACAATTAGATGATTCTTGAATGGTTTTGACAGTTGTTCCTTGTTTTCCAATCAAACTTCCAGCTTGTGGGGCAGGGACTAGCAGCCTTGTTGAAACCTTGGTTCCCACAGCCGATGGTGCATGAGATGAATCACCCTCCAAGCCATCAATAAGGCGTTTATGGACCCTTAAAAGTCCATCCATAGCAGGCGGAAGAGAAGAACCAGGCTCCTCCTTCCCAGATACCATTACCTATTCACAAGACAAAGCAGCAGCACAAAGGCTAAGTTGTTATGATTCATTGTCCACATGGCCAGATAAAATTAGGAAGGAAAGGTAAGAAACTCAAACAAAACCCAATTTTACCACATACCACCAGAAAATGAGGGAAAACGTGTAAAACTATGAACCATAATGCTTTGAAGAAGTGAAAATTGCCATACTGGATTAGATTAGGTGTAATCTATAGTATACGGTTAAACTCCTTTTTGTTTAAAGGAAAGCTGACATTTTATGTTCAACAATGATATTGAACTTTTACTAGAACAGTTTTATTTATCTTGACACTCTTGACCTTAGTTGAATTACCGTTTTATCTGTGCAAATTATTATTCTTGTCAAGAGGATAGACTTATTAACCAAGTTGTTTTTATCTGTTAAGTTTTTGAAAGTTATTTGGATCATAGATTTTGAGCCCAATTAGGGAATATATCACACATGCATATACCATATGTGTTATTTAGACAGGCTTCACATGAATTTGGGTAAATTTAGGCCACAATAATTGTAGGTATATATGTATTATGCTACAAATAGGAGTTTAATTTTATCTTGATGTCAAGGGATCTTTGGGCTATTTCCACAGGATCTAAGATTCATTTAACAATTGACACCAGTCATCCAGGTTCTGAAGTTACCAGGGAGAAAGCAGAGCTTCTTGGTACAGTTGTTCATACAAGATGTGTCTGTTAGTTCAGATCAAACTTTCAGCACTTTGAAATGCTCAATGATGATCCCTGCAATCTGAGAATTTGGTTCCTCATAAGTGGAGTCTTATTGATGATTGACTCCTTTCCTTAAAATTTGCGGATGGAACCTGCACAGACTCATTTTTGTTATTGCAATAAAGGGAACTGTATTTGTATTTTACGGGCTGCTTCTTATGGCCTTTTTCTTACAATCTTCTTTAGTTACTCAAATATTTAAAACGATAACATGCCTTGGGCATGAATTGACTGCTGAAGTTAGGCAACTTTAAGAAATGATGATCAATTATTGTGTAACAAAGAATTATTTTTATTCAAATTACCCCCATGTGAAGCACTTCACACTTTACATCCATTAATTCATCACTTCCATCCTTATATAATCTTCAATGTTTTATTCTATAACTTCTTTATAGAATTGTTTAGAAAGGAATATTTTAAAGCTTATCTTTACTTGATGATGAATCTTTTTATATTTCCTTTATTTGTTATATTTTCAATTTTTCATGTTTTGAACCAATATAACATTTAAGTAAGTAGTCCCTAAAACTATGAGAGATCTAGCTAAAATCAAAGAGCAATCTTTGCTATTTTCTATAGTCAAAATCATTTCCACAGCACTATATACCAACATGGCTTCATCATAAGCACAAATAAATACATATGGAATGTCGATGAAATATAAATGGAACAGAATAAATTCCAACAACCATAAAGATATTTCCAGCAGTGAGTGTCAGCTTAACTTTGCAGTTAAGGAAAGCCATTCTGTGTAGCAGAATCGTTCTTCAAGAATAGAGGATAACAAAGATACTCATATGACTTATATCACAATAGTTCAAGTAGACACAGAAAGTGAGCCTCAAGAAGAACTGGTTCTGCCCTAATAGTCTATTATCATAATCAAAGTGTAAATATAATATAAGCTGAGAAGAGAAGGTACAAACTTACAGCTCTCTCTGTTGTCCCTGGAGGACCATCAAGTATCTTGATTCGAGCTCTTGTCTCCTCAACTATTTTTTTTATGAACTCCCCTTTACGTCCAATTATACTACCAACCTTCTGTGCAGGAACTAACATCCGGAACACACTCTCTCCAGGCCATCCAGGCCACTTCTTTTCACCACCTCCAACCACTGCCTCGTTTTCATGATCTTGTTTTGGTTGATGTTGTGATTCCTGCTGCAATTTCTGCTCCTCCAAGTTCTCTTCTGGTTCTTCCTCCAAGTTTAAGTTCTGCTCCAAGTCCACACTGTGCTCTAAGTTAGCATTGTGCTCCAAGTTAGCAATGTGCTCTAAGTTTGCATTGTGCTCCAAGTCTGCAATCTGCTGTAAGTTCGCAATATGCTCCAAGTTTGCATTGTGCTCCAAATTTGCCATGTGCTCCAAGTTTGCAATGTGCTCCAAGTTCGCATTTTGTTCCAAGTTTGCACTGTGCTCCAAGTTCAAATCATGCCCCAGGTTAAGATTCTGCTCCAAGTCCACATGTTCTTGCACTTGTTCTACTTCATTCTCACCATAGCTTTGACCAACTTCAGCCATAAGTGTTGTGCTGCAGTGAATTAAAAAAGGAAAGACAACATGAACATATGAAAAACATTACAATGCAAAACAATCATGTCAATCTAACCGTTTGTCAAATAAAGGTCGAAAATAGCACACTGATAAGTGATAATAGCAAATATTAATAATTTGTGCCAAACTCCCATCCCTTAAACATACAAGTGATAAGCCAACAATATCAAATCTACAAAAGAAGCAAACAAGAAAAAGATCTTAACTAAGCAGCCGCAACTAATTAAAATCCAAAAAAAAAAGAGAAAAAGAAACAAATAATTACATACATGCCTAACCCTATTAATATTATGGCTTTTGACATTTGTTTGGGTTAGTTTGTAAATGTACGTTTCTTCTTCTTTCTTGTATATATAAATTTCATCTCAAATATTATCATAATTATAAAACAAAAAAACCCACCAATAAAACCTCTAAATACTCAAATCACTGGAGAACAAGAAAAACTATAAGAAAAACCCTAACTTAACCCAGAGAGAAATTCGGCTCCAAAAAGGATTGCATATATTTGCAAAACAAAGGGAACCCATAATTATTAAGCCTTAAAGCCTCAAATAAGAGAGAGAGAAAAATGAACTACAAGATAAAACCCTACAAATATAGAAATTGAATGAATTAGGACACTTACACGAGATGAAGAGAGAAGATAATAATAGGAATAGGAAGATGGGTTTTGACTTCAGGTACGAAAATGGCGAAAACTATAAGAAGACTGAGAGAGTAAAGCAAATCCGGTTAGGCTTTTTGGATGGCTCGTTTTCGAGAGTGAAACGAAGCGATAAATATGTGAAATTATCTCGATTTGGGGAATTTGGGGCGGGGTTTATTTATGTTGGGGGCCTTGGAGAAAGCTGATTTTGCCTTTTTGTCCCTAGGAAAACATTCAAATGACAAAAACAACCCTGCAATTTTGTGGGCTTTTTTTATTTTGCAAATCCGGGTTGTTTTTTCCTTCATGTCAATCAAAGGCTGCAATTTTGATATCAATGACCAATTTCCAATAATATATGACATCAAAGGCTGTTGCTTGGTAGGAAATACGATAAATGGCAATAACAAAAACGAACTAATAAAGTGATTATTAACCTTAATCATCAGTTAACAAGTTTTTCGTTGTTATATCAGTTACCAATTTCCAAAAAGGATATGGTACCAACTTTCATAATGGCAGCATCATTTTCATATGAAAATGGCGGATCTATGCATTGAAGCATCACATGAGATCCACCAATATATGCTCTCAAAACCATCAGTAGATATAGCTGCAAATAATCTATGCAAGAGCTTGACAATATCTAAAGTAATCACTCCATGAAAACACGTTTCAGGTAAATTGTGGACACCACTCTCCATGAAAAAAAGCATTCCATTAAAGACTGTCTAAAAGAGAAAGACTGCACTATGTAGATACCATTCAATGCAAACTTTACATTCTTTTTTAGAATAACTTTAGATTTAACTACTGAAATGAAATGCGATCTATGACCTGTTCGATACAACTGAAATAAGCAGAGTGCAGAAAGGTAGAAACAATAAATAGCATGATTATTATTATGCAGGCATACCGAACGAACTCATCGAAATCCATTGATTAGAGTAAGCTGACAGAAGGGAAATGCAGGCTGCCAATGCTGAAGACTATATCCAATCAGCTCCCGAAACCAAGCCAAGAAATGCTTTTTAAAACCTTAGGCTAGCTAATTTGTGCATTAGGAAACACAGAAAATGACAGATAAGTTTTACTGCAGAAACTTATTAGGCATCTTCGTGTCATGTACGATTTCGATATTATTTTCATACCATGTTATCATGGATACCGGCTTCGACTTGCCAAATCTGTTGTTAACACCATATAAGAAAATTGCGGGCAAAACCTGCCATATCAAGTCGAACGGTCCGTTTCGAGTAAGGATTTAGTACTGTACATGCATTCGACTAAACCCAGTACGGTTTAAGTGTCAGGCTGATCAAGTATCACTCACTACGAAGAACATATCAAACATTGATCAATGTTTGAGTTCCTTGTATTTACACATGCAAGAATGGTTTATCTAAAGAATTCTAGCTTATTACAGTCATGTTGAGCTTGTTAATCCATTTTAAACAACAGAAAACAAGAGTAATCACATTACTTTGTTAGAACCGTGTTGACCGAGAGCCTCTTTGGGCTTCAGCATTCCGTTTTTCAAATGTGACAATAAATCATTGAGATATAAAAGTAATGAGAAAAGCTTTCAAAGCTTGCAACCGTTTGAAACCTTTGTGTTGACACCTTATTACTGATGTAGAACACAATCATATTACATATTTTGCAGCTGATATAGTTATATTTTATCAAACCGATAAAAAGTGAGAATTAGGCTTCAACTACGTGACCCAAACTTGAGAGGAGAGTGTTGGATACGGATATGCTCAAAACCATGTCTGAATTTGTGTCTGAAGGGATTTAGTAAATCAAGCAGACCTAATTGACTATTCAATCATCCATTTTTTGCATTGTAACATTGAAAATACAAGTTCAAAAAGAAACAAAGTAATATCATAGATTATCCCTCCACACTTAGAGAATAGAGAGAAGCATACAATTGGAATTGCCCCATTGTTTATATCATTCTATAAAATGCTGTCTCTCTACTCTATTGAGCAATTATCTAATCCACAAGTTTCAATCAATACCTACCTATACTCCTGTTAGTAAGCACTATCAAGGACCAAGGTAGACACATAACAAAGAATTCGAACATCCAACTACAACAATGAACATCAAATATTTTGCTTCACTAAGTTTGTCATTCCTTGTCTTTAGGATCAGTCTCCGTTGCCACATTGGAAGCATTCATCAGCAAGTCGAACTTTTCAGACTTCCCCAACACAATTTCAATCTAAAAAAGCAATCAAGCAGAGATCAGAAGGAAGGTATATTCAGTTACCAAATCCAGAAGCAAACTAAATAGACTGTAAGAATATAAACACACCTTAGCTTTTAGGACAACACGCCCTTTGTTCTCGTCTTTCATGCCGACTGTGGATGTCAAAACTTCTGCTTTGTTCCATAAACAATCAATATCAAATTATCCATACTTGATGAGAAACTTTTCTAGGATTAAGAGAGAGAGATTCTTACTCTTCTCAATGGCAAGTCCATTATTCTTCAAGATCTCAGCAATAGTGACAACAGTAGTGATTGCTGCATTACAAGTTTGAGGGGGAAAAAAAAAAAGCAAGCATTATGACAATGAATCGATTTCAAAGCTGATAAATACAACTAGGTGGTGAACTACATGGACATTGAAGCATCAAAACAGATCAAAAGTACAAAAGAAAAAAGGGTAAGTTTAGGATATCAGTAATTTGCAATTGTAAAGTTATACAAAGATTTGAGATAATATGGATTCAGAGAAATTTACCCATGCCCAAGGCAGAAAGCTCAACCTCATTATGCTGCTGGATATATCTCTACATCAAAAGAAAACTAAAATGAAACATGATCTTGTAATGTGAATCATCCATATAGACCAACAATTTCTTGGAATTGGTAATAATAAAACTCTTATCTTTGAAGTTACATCAGATCAACCGCAGATTATAACGAAATTAAAGATCAATTAGCAAAACGGGAACATTCATCAAGATAAGATAAATCATCGTAATTAGCCTCTAAATCTTAATTTTTTATATAAAAAGAAAGATCATATGTATGGTAAAAGCAACACACTGTGAACAGATTAGACAATCAAACCACAAATTAAAGAAGACCCCAAACAAAAAAAAAAAACACATCATTTTTCAAGAAATATATCAAATTAAAACAAGAAAACCCCATACTTTAGCAAGATTAACATAGAAAAAGAGAGGCTTTTTGGTGTTAGAGACTTGAATTCTGTTCTTCTTCTGTGCCTCAACACCTCCTCCTCCTCCACCTGTAGCGGCCACTGCCTCCACACCCATTTTTTTTCCTCTGATTAATGCTCCTCAAAATTCTTTGCTCTCTTGGGATCCTTGTTTTGTTTTTTATCTTTTTTTTTTCCTCTGGTTTTCTTGATTTCTTTTTATGTTGTGTTTGTGTAGCGGGAAAGTTGGGGGCGGAAAATACCGTTACGGGAGGGTGGTTATATATGGGAACAAATAGAAACAATGAGAATTGAACGCGTGGTGGGGTTTTATTGGTTTGTGGACGCAGTAAGAGAGCAATACGGGTTTTCTTTAATTACCGAATTAATTTAATTTAATGGATAAAAAGATTGTTTAGAAACGGATGAAACGAGCGTTATACCATCGTACTGTATGGGCTTCCCGCTTCATTTTGGCCCATTTCCATGTTTCAAGAAATGGGCTCATAACCAAAACTGAGTGCCAAAGCCCGATTTTTAATAGAATTCCACCCATAATAAAATATATTGTTTTACAATTAAATTTAAATGAGAATATGAATATATCCAACATTAAAATTAATAAATGAAATTGGCTTCTTCTTCTTTTTTATTTTTACTTTAAATTGAAAAAAATGTTGGATTTATTTATCCCCACAAAAAGGTTGGGAAAGCGTGCACAAAATTGTCGGTGATTTATGAAATAGACCTTACTTTTTTATATATATATACATACATGGGTTTGAAATCAAAAGAATTGGGACAAAACCAATTTTTTGTATTTAGTCATTTTCTCATAAAAAAAGAAAAAAGAAAAAGGTTTCTTCTAATGATAGTAGAAAAAAGAAGCATGTAGAAAACATGTTTGGGACAAACAAGTGCTGTCTTAATACACACGTAGTAAAAATATTTGTCGGCACCAACTGGCTCGCCAATTTTATAATTTGGTCATCAACCCTTAACCAAACACAACTAAAGCAATACAAATTTCAAAGCTTTTGTTTTTATTTTTGAGATTCCTTTGTATTTGGATCCCATAAAGTTTCTATCTTTTAATCCCTTTTTTAACTTCAGACTACTTCCTTTTTAATCATGATTATGATTTATATTAAGTTAAATAAGGGCACCTTCCCTGTATTTGGTATAAAATTAATTAAGAGGGTGGTCCAACATTAGCCTTTATTTTCAAACTTTAATATGTTTGACTAGGACTAACCAAAAAATGATAGTTTGGATTCCAGCTTACTAGACATAACTTTTTAAAAAAAAATTTATTGATTAATTCTTATTATATTAAAATTGCTATTAGCGTCTACTTCCTTAATAGGCTACAAAACGTGAAGAATTAATCAATGAATTGACTCGATTAACACATTAGAAGAAAGAAAAACAATAAAAAGTAATTTTTTATTACATTATTTTGTTTCTTAATTTTATCGTATATAATATTAAGCTTTAAAAGAGGGTAATATCTAATATAATAGTGAATAAAGGATGAAAGATAAATTGATAGCAAGTAAATACTTTTTGAGGACCGACCTTAGCTTCGTATGATGAGAATAAATACGATTGTGAAGTCAATGGTAGCATCAATCCGCCACCCCCTTTCGCTTTATTACAGAAATTGAATAATTAGTCTAATTTGGTGCCTAAAATGATATAAGCATGCTATACTTTCGTATACGATTTGGTTTCTTAATAAACTATTACTTATAATTACTTCATGCACTTGTGTGAAAAATAGAAAAAAAAATTTAAAATTTATTAAATAAATATTATTTTTAAGCTAATGTTTTTGTCAATATGAAAATGTAAATGATTTTAATAAAAACTGCATGGTAAACAAAAATATATATATATATATAAGTAATTAATAAAATGGGAAAGCAAACTCAATTTTTTCAATAAATATGTGAGCAATTATAAAAAGACTGCATGAAAGGATAAGAAAAAAATAGGAAATGATTTTTTAATTTCTTTTAATAAAGTGAGAGAAAAATACTCAATTATTGATTATTGATAGACTATTTAAGGAAATGTGAGCAATTATAACATATGCATGAAAGGATGAGAAGAAACAATGTTTTTATTTTATTTTTAAAATTAAAAATGTGAGCAATTATGACATATATTACAATGTGGATGAAAAAAACTACAAAAGTATATTTATAAAATTCTAAGCAAAAATAATAATAATTGAGTTTTAACTCAATTGACATTAATATTATTATCGATTAGAGAGCGTGAGTTCAATATCTTTGAAAGCATTATCTTTCCATTTAAAAATTAAGAGAGATTATGAATAATTTTAAACATTATATAAAAAATATGAAAGGAGGCATAATAAGATTTTATAATAGAATTATAAATTAGTACATAATAAAATTATATTTTAATCTTTTAGAATTTTATAATTTAATTTAAACTCTCTAAAAAATTTTGACTTCGTCTCTACTAGTAACATTAGTCAAATCAAAATTCTCTTGTGATTAACTCAAAGCCTAAGAAAAAAAAATTCAATAGGTTTGGCATTAATTAGATTCTATTTTCTTTCTTTTGAGAAAGGCATTAATTAGATTCTTATCACATCATACAAATAAACAAAAAAAGAATCCAAATCAAATATTGCCCTAAATCTTGGTTTCAATTTGGTCCATACATTTCCCTACGCATCTACATGTCATGAGCCCCACTTTCCCTTCCTTCACTTAAGGCCACCAGAAATGAAAATGTTGGCAAATGGGTCCCCTCATGTTTCTCCCCAAAATGCCTTTTTTTTTTTCTAATTTCACTTTTTCATAAAATTTTACCGCCAATTGCTCCCCCACGTCTAGATTAAATTAACTCCATCAAACTCGGCAATGATTGTATCGGTAAGGTTATGTTTGAAAATATATATACAAGGCATTAATTGTACGGGTAAAGTTAATAATAGACTTCATCATAGTTGAAGTTTTTCATCCAGATGTGAAATAATTTGAATAAAAATATAAATTTAAAAAATAAGTTTAAATAAAAAAAGATTTATTTTCTAAATAAGTTGAGCATCGAGTAGGATTTTTTGATCTCGAGCTCGACCCTATTTGAATTAATTATTTTACTACTATTTTATTGTAATTATTTAGATGTTGTATAACTTTATTTTATTGTTAATTTTGTAACTATTTCAACGTTATTTAAGTATAATTTTTTTAAACGTATTTTCAATTTGTTAGGAAAATATTATTTTAAAGGTAAACTATTAAAATAGTCACTTTTATTTACTTCAAGTTACATTTTAGTCACTTATGATTAAAATATTACGTTTTAATCACTTACGTTAATGTGTTGTAACATTTTAGTCACTGAGCCGTTAATTACCATTAACAGTATAACGGTAAGCTAACGCGACATCTTAAATCATCATTTCAAACAAAAAATTTAGGTTAAATTATACAATTGGCCATCATATTTTTTCATTTTGAACAATTTAATTTTTTTCTTTTATGTTCTTTTAACTTTCCTTTTTTTTTGCTTCTTCCTCTGTTTTCCTCCTTTCTCTCTCTTTAATGTAGTTTTTCTATGTTTTCTATTTGTTAAAACTAAAGGGGAAGAAGAAAAAAATAAAGAAAAAATTAAATTGTTCAAAAAAATAAAAGTACAGGGACTAGTTTTAACAAATGAAAAATATAAAAAAACTAAGTTAAAAGAGATGGAGAAGGGAGGAAAACAAAGGGATAAGTAGAAGAAATGGAAAATAAAGAAAAAAAAGTTAAAAGAAAAAATTTAAATCACTCAAAACGAAAAAGTATAGAGATCAATTGTATAATTTAACCTAATTTTTTGTTTGAAATGATGATTTAATGTGCCATGTCAGCTTATCGTTACACCATTAATGACAATTAACGACTCAGTGACTAAAATGTTACAACACGTTAACGTAAGTGATTAAAATGTAATATTTTAAACATAAGTGACTAAACTGAAATATGAGATAAACAAAAATGACTATCTTAATAGTTTGCCCTTATTTTAATATATTTGATGTATTATATTTTTTAAATTTAATACGAACGAGCCAAATCAAGTTTGAGTTTAGCATTTTTTATCTAGATGAGGTATAGGCAGAATTTTAAACCCATTTTTTGAGTTGGGCTCAAACATAAAAAATGAGTCTAAAATTTTGTATTGACTTAAGTCGACCCATAGTCAAGTCTAATTAAGATTTGGGATTCATAAGATTTAAATTCATGTCTTATATTGTCTAAGTTATGAGTAGAGTTTGTTAAATTTTTATTTTAGTTTAAATCTTATCCATATAAAGTTAGTATTATTTAAATTAGGTTGAATTTTTATTTTGTAATAATTATTTCATTCAAATATATCGTACTTTTTTATTTTTATTTTAAAAAAGGGAAGCCACGTATTGTGTTGATTGGAAGATTGATGGACTTTGGTCCCCTTCATTGATGTGGGAAAGATAGTGACTTTAATGGGATCATACATTATATATAAGTGTGCCTAAGCTTAAATCACAGTGCATGACTCACGAGCCTTGACCATTGGGGAATGAAAACTACTAAAGTTAGATGCACAATAGGTCTTTGTAACGTATTCAACACGCATTTCGAATTGACATATGTTTAAAGAAAATTCAGCATGTTAATTAAATTAGAAAATAGAATCTTTGTTAGGTGTAATTTTATGGGTGTGCTTACACTAATAATCAAATAAGGAGGTGGGCAGCTGAAAATGTCCAAAACAGACCGCTTCTTCTATCCTTCTGACTTTTTGAGAATATTCAGAACAACCGAATCTTTTCTACAAACATACATTCCAATTTCACAACTTCCAAGTGGAAATTCATATATGTACTATTCTAACGTTATATTTTTTATAATGAATATTTTGATCATTTTATCAATAAAGGTAGAAATAAGTCACTTTTTTCATTATTTATTAAAATGAGTCGAAAATATTAAAACGCGTTCACGTAGAAGCGTTTTAAAGAAAAATTCTAGAAAAATGCATCTCCTGATGGAGTGTTTTGTCATGTCAGCACAAAACGCGTTTTGTTAACATGGCAAAACCCTAAACTTTTAAAATTTTAAACCCTAAAACCCTAGGCACTAAACATGCAAATAGCCCTGAGCCTAGAAAAACACGGCCTAAAACGCGTCTTTGAGGGAGCGTTTTGCCACGTCAGCAAAGCATGTCCACGTAAGAGCGTTACGCTCCCTCAGGGACGCATTTTTCTGGAATTTTTCCTTAAAACACTCCTAGGTGAACACGTTTTAGTGTTTTCAACCTATTTCGGTAAATAATAAAAAAATGGTCCATTTCCATAAATAAAGTAGGAAATGGGCCTTTATTGGTAAAATGGTCGAATATTTAAATTCATTCAAATTAAAAAATCTATCGAATTTTAATAAAACTCGATTAAAATAATTATGAAATAAGGGAGCTCAAGGAAATATTATAAAATTTCAATGGGGTTTAAGGTACTAAATTGAGTGGTTAATTTTTTAAATGGGTAAAACTGTAAAATTTTCATTATTTGAAAAAGTCTAAAGAAGCTAAATCGAATAAATGATTATCTAGAGGGGCTACCATTGAAATTATCCAATTAATAAGGGGAACAAGGCCAATGCTTGCTCCTCATTTTTGCCACCGATGTAAAACAAGGGTTAGGCTTCAACACTAACATTCAAACTTAGCTTGAATCATTTTCTAATTATGTGATATTTTATTTTTATATATAGTGCATTGATTTAAATGGTAAGATTGAGATATTGTGAAATTTGATGTTCTAAGTTTGAGTACAAATATCATATATGGTTTATTTCCTAAATTTATTATAGAATTATGTTTCAGTATTTGTACGCCTGTTTAAATTTATTTTAATTTAATCTACTTTTATTCTTCTTTTAACATGATTGTGCTTTGGGTTTAGTTATAGTTATTTTAACATGTATGTACTTGTAATCTCATTTAAAAGAATATGTATATAATGTAATTTGTATTGCTTAAAAATAAAATCTATAAAAGTTTATATATACATCAATGCAAACATAAGTTTAAAAGCTGACATCGCTGTTGGACAAAACAAATGATGAATTTCACGTTAAAATAATAATATATTAATGTGCTTTTGAATCATTTGATTAATATAGAAGTGTAACTAAGAATGTATCCCATAACGTGTGAACCATATACAAACGTAACCAAATTCATGCACGGAATGGAAGCAATATTTCATACCAACCCTTTTGCCTTTGCCAGAAACATCAAACAACTTAGCTTTTGACAGCACCGTAAAAGTTAGAATAACCAAAACTTCACCAATGTATAAGTAATTTTTACTTTTGCTTTTGACCTTATTTCTACAAGAAAGTTCGGAAAAAGGAATGCACCCTTGAGACAATTTCAGAGATTCTATGAAAAACAAAAATCTTTGCTTCGCAGAAAATTTGACCTTCATTTTGAATCATCACATCATACTTTTTATCTTCCTTCCATTATTCCAAAATTTTTTGCTACAACTTTGTCCTTTTTCAGGTCATAATTGTTTGAAAGGTCTAGAACTTACCTAATTTAAAGAAATTACTACATGTAATAAAATATGATTTTAATTGAAATTGTGAAATTGATCAGATTAGGGGTCAGAATAATCTTTTAAAGGGGTTGAATAAATTTTTAATTTTTATAGTAAATATTATTATAATTTTTAAAGGATTAAATTAAATTTTTATAATTTTAAGAGGGGTTAAAGTATAATTTTATCTTTACTAATTTAAAATTTTTAAAAAAATTTAAGAACTTAAATAATAATTTTACATTTTAGGGGGCCGGAGCCCATGTCAACCCCTCTAAATTCGCCACTGATTGAGATGTTGTTAATATTTTGAGTTTGAATCCTATCAAACACAAATATTTTTTAAAATTTTAAATAAAAAATTAAATAATATCTATTGTTTTATGTATGTCTTGCCTCTCTAGAAGGTTTTCTCTCTTTAGTATTTGAGTACAAGTTTTTGTCCAGCATTTTGTACTTGGTTTTTCTTTGCCGTCTATAGTGCATGGTAGTTGTCTTGCTTAGTCAAGGTTTCTGTTTGGTCTGGTTTATATTGATTTTGTTTTTCTTGGATTATGTATCTGGAGTTTCAAGAATATTATATCCATGATAAGGAGAAAGCAGAGTTGATTATATCGCCGGAGGATATACAAGAATCGTGATCTGTGCTTGGTGGAGAGAGGACTATCAATTTCAATGCAATGGAGATAACGCTTCTTAGTTTTTGGAAGCCAATCCAATGAACAAATATTAGGGTTCTTGGTGAAAATCTCTATCTTATTCAATTTTTTCATCAAGTGGATTTGAAGAAGAGGATATGCGATGGGTCGTGGTCATTCAACAGTTGTATTTTAATACACCAACTTGTGAAAGGGGAAAATTCTATAAGGTTATTGATTTCAATAATGTCGATTCTTGAGTTTAGGGTGCATGGGTTTTCATTCAGAAGCACTTACAAGGAATATTGGCAAATGTCATGGGCTCTTTTCTAGAATACAATGTCACTTCCAATCGTATTGGGTAGAACAGCTTCATGTGTATCAAGGTCAGATTGAATGTTCGAAAATCGCTTATGAGAGGGTTCCTTTGGTGTGTTTTTTGTGTGGTTTGATTGGTCCTAGGGAGCAGACTTGTCGAAAGCTTATTGATTTGGGTGAGGAAGAGGTGGTGCGGGCATGGCCTGAAACAATCAGGGCGGAGGATAGGGAAGCACTAGAGGCGCAAAATTCAGGTTAGATGGATTTCCGAGCGAGTGTTGAGGGAATTTCAAATTCTAATCAGCAAGATAATAGTAAATGTTGGTTCTACCTTAAGTAATTTCAAGTTGATTCAAATGCTGATGAAAGGGATGCTAGAAATGATAATCATTAAATCCATGAATTAAAATAATATGCATGTTAAAAATATTAAATTGACATAACTTTATATATATGTATGTCATGTAAGATTTTAAATATAATATACTTTAACTTGCCAGAAATTAATTAAAAAATGTATAGGGACTAAATTATAGTATAGAGACAGATTTTACAAGTTAAAGACAATGATAGAAGTATGGGAGGTGTCGAAGTTTATGCTTCATAACGGTGTGATAAAAGGTTTTTAGGGTTAGTTTATCATAAACCTCCCTCTCTTTGCTATCATTGTGGTTGAGGGTGTATGGGGATATGAATGCGCGTGGTTGGTGGGAGTATGTATTATTGGCTCGACCTAACTGTGCCTTCATTGGTTTTGACAATTACATGCTGCCTATCTAGGCATTAATAAGAATTGAGCCTTTTAAGTGGCTGATTTTGGAGCTAATATAACAATATTAATAATAAATCAGGTGGAATGACAAATATTCCATGCAGACATCATGTAATTCTTGAATAATATATTTTAATTTTAATTAAGTCAAATTCGGTATACAAATTTTATAGACACTTTAAATTTCCCTAAAAGAATGACTTCCAAAATTTCACCTTTACAGCACCCATCCTCCCGTAATTCAAAACCTTTACCATCAAAATATGGCATTAAAGCACTGTTGTATTATATGTATGATTGGTACCACCCCAACAAACTTTAATATCTAAAGGATTTCATTTTATTTGCTCATTAAAATGGTCCCTATTTTTTGACATCTTCAAACCAAAATTCCTTTTCGGTTTTGCCACCAAATGTTCCAAGAACATTCTACAATGCTTTATATAATAGAGGAACAAATATGTCAACTACTCTATTTAATATGATATTATTATTATTATTATTATAGAAACTAACTTCAAAGACTGTCCAAAATATTTATAACCAAAATAAATTATTTGTCAGATGATTTTAACATGTTTTTTTTAAATTTCGTATATATGATAATTACATTAAATCTTAATTAAATTTATTATCAACTCTCTTTATGTGATAATACTCAAATTTGAAATTTTATTCAACTCTTTATGGCATTTAGAAATTTCAAAACCAAAAGAAAAATACAGAAAAAGGCAAATAATGGTATTTTACCTAATGAAAATGGAGGGTAATTTAAAGAATTTGTCCTATTTTAGGTCTGACAAATATATATTGCAAGCTGAAGAAAGAAATTTGAAAAGAAGAAAAGATAAAATCTTTTTATAAGATTTGAGCTCAACATTTTGGACATTTTCCATCGTTAATCCCACGTCGGTTCTATTTTATTGTCATAAAATATTATATCCGTTACTTCACGCCGTTGAAATTATCTTCACATAATCATTGCATCATTTGTTTTTTCCGAAAAATTATTTAAAATTAACCTTAAGCAGTAAAAAATATTCAAAATTTATTTAATAAAATGTTTTTTCTCATTTATTTTCGGTTATTAGTTACGAAATTAGTTTTTCTTATCACTATAATATTGAAAAAATACAAATTTTGAACTTCTATAATTTAAGAGTTTTAATAATTATTCTACATAAATTTTACAAGTTTTTATAAAAAAACATTAAAAATTCGGTAAAAGATATTTTCATAATAATGTGATTTGAATTAAGTTTGAAAATTTTATGTTGTTTAATGGGTAAGCATGATTATGATGAAGTGGGAATTTGGAGAAACAAACATGATTATGATAAATAGAGTAAGTATTTCCTTCTTAACACTTTTTTTTTTTGTTTCGAAAAGAAAAATATGCTTCTTTTCATTTATAAGTTGTTAGGTAAAACTTGAATGAAGATATTAAAATGGTAAGCACATTAAGTTATTTAATTCAATGGAATTAATGTTGTTGTGCCACTAATTATTTTAACAAATTAATGGTGGGGGAGACATTTAAATAAGCTCTTAATTTACAAATATTTTAATTCCCATTAAAAGCATGGCTAATTCTGCAATTTCCTTTGCTTTTTATCTTTCTTTTTTGTTCCAACTATCTTATTTTTTTCAAATTTAATTATAGAATCCAAGTTTGATGTCAACTTATCAATAAAAAATAGACTAATTAATGTAAATGGTAACGCCGTGAATGACCAAAAAGATGGCGTTTAACACATCAAAGATAAAAACTGAAAAAACTGTCCCCTATAAATAACCAACATCTCCACATTATAAAGAAAGAAAAAACTCAGCTTTCAAAAGCCTAAGGAGAGAGCTAAATTAAAGGAAAACACACTAAAATAGAAAAGAGAGAGAAACTGAAGCAGAAGGAAGGGAAGAAAAGGGTTTCAAGATTTTGTCAGATCAAGCTAGAAAAAAAAACCTGTAGGTGAATCAAAGTTCTTATCTTCTTTTTTTTTTTGGTTTTTGCTGTTCATTTTTTTTGGTTGGTTTTTAACATAAGCAATGTGGTTTGATCTGTTCAACTGAGTTTCCTTGTTGCTGTTTTTTCAAGGTATGTTTCTTCTTTCTCATCAGGTTTTCTGGGGTTTTTTTTTTTTGTTTAATTGTTATTCATCAGGTCTGTTTGTTTTATGTGAAAGTTTTCAAAGAAATGAAGAGTTTTGTAAGTTTCTATGGTTTTTTTATTCTGGGTTTTCTCAGTTTGATCAAAATTGTTGGATTTGTGGAATTCTTGTAGCTCTCTTATGTTAAATGTAAAATCTTTTTCTCTTTTTATTTATTTATTATGTTTGTTTTATGTGAAAGTTTTCAAAGAAATGAAGAGTTCTGGTAAAATTTTATCCTTTTCTCTTTGTCCATCTATGGTTTTATGATTATGGGTTTTCTCAGTTTGGTTAAAAGTGTTGGATTAGTGGAATCCTTTTAGCTATCTTAAGTTAAATGCAAAGTCTTTTTCTTCTTCTTCTTCTTCTTCTTCTTCTTCTTATATTTTTTTTGTGAAATTTTCTACAAGAAATGAGGAGTATTGCAAAAAAGCTTTACTTTTCTTGGTTATTGACTTTTTGAATTCCCTTATGTTTGTTTTAGCTATTGCATGATTCATTTAATTATTCTTAAAAGGGTTGTTTGATTTGAGGTTGCTAAATTTTACTTCTCTGTTTGTCCTGTTTCTAGATGAACATGACTTTTCTGTTGCCTTGTAATTTACTTTTTATTTGTAAGCTAACCTGAAAGATGATACTTCCCCCCTCCCCCTCCCCCTCCCCCTTTTCCTGTTTTTGGCTTCATAGATTTTCAATTCTCTATTCATTCAAAAGAAGAGGTTTTGTTTCTTTTTCTTGGATATCTTTTCCTTTTTGTGCTTTACTTGTTTACAACCATATGTGTAGGAGACATCTTTGCATACCAAAATAGTGACTTAAATTCCTTATATTTTGTATTTGAAGGTTTCATTTCTTGTGCCATGTGACTTCCAAATCATTCCATAAATCCTCTTCTAGGTTCTTCTTTGGGAACCTTTTTTGTATCCCAAGGTTTAAGCAAAATGAAAGTATTGCAAATTTTGGAAATATAGAAGGGATTCTTTTTATTAGAAAAGAATATCTATTTTGTATTTATATGCAGATCGTGCGCCGATCTGCATGAAAATAGGTTTCATTTGATATGCGAGCTTTTATTCCGCCGGTTATACGTGCACAAGGAAACTTGTTTTTAGTCTCTTAGATAATCATGTATTACTTATCATTCTTGGTGCAGTTCTTATTTTGGCAACCCGGAATTGCATGTTGCAGTTGTTATCTAATGCATATTGACACAAAAGGGAAACCAATTACTTGTTTACTTTTTTGTTCCTTTTTTCCTGCATTTTCTTTATATGTTTAAGTAAAAGAAAGTGTAGTTCGCATTCTCCGAGCTAAAAAAAAAATCCATTTTCATAGCATTTTGATGCTCAACTTATGTCTAATGCAGTGTAATGGGGAGGGAACTCAGAGGTGTTCAAGTGGACAATAAGCCAAACGGCGTAGTGAAATCAAACGGTGCGGTGAATAAGAAGTCAAGTCCCCCAGCATTGAAATCCCCTGGTGCTGGAAATACTCAAGCACACCTCACTTTCTCCAAAACTGCTGCAAATGGCATCGCAAATGGTGACTCTCCACCTTTCCCTACCAAGGATTCTGAGGTAACTACAATTCTCAAGTAAGATGAATTTTCTGACCCAATATGGACTTTTGGATGACTTGAACCTGATCATGGTTGGGTTAAGACAACTCGGTTAACTACTGTTCTATGTAAGAGGCTTGACCGGTAGGAGAATGACATTCACTTGAAGTAGGGACATAAAATAAGTGATAATTTTTTGCTATGCTCATGGTACTGAACTTGTCAGTTTTTCCTTTTCTTTCAGACAAACTCTCCAAAGACTCCTTTGATATCAAGAAAGCACACTGATGAAGAAGATAATTGGTCTGTTGCTTCCTCGTATCCTATATTTGGTGTTAAGAAGACATGATGCTATGATCTTGTTATTTGCAGTTATCATTTTAATAAATTGTTGAGGGACTTTTCCATGGAAACTCGCCTTTATTTTATTTTTTTCACTCTTTAGCAGGAAGGTAAGTTGTGGTGGAATTGATATTTATTGTTTTAGTTGAATTTTCCTTAACTGTGTCTAGTACTGCTGCATCTGTACGAACTGCTAGATCGAGGGTAACTATTGGGACTGCTCCAACTTTTAGAAGTGCTGAACGAGCTGAGAAACGGAGGGAGGTACATTCTTTGTTCAAACAGTTGATATTTGATTTCTATATGATGCTTTTTTCTCCCCATTTCATTCCAAGTTAATCCTAATCCTAACATTTATAACTTCTTTCAATCCAGTTTCACCAAAAGTTAGAGGAAAAACACCAAGCTCTGGAGGCTGAGAGAAGCCAGTATGAGGCCAGGCTCAGGGTACATACATGTTGTTTGAAATATCTCCTATTTATAGTTATACTAGAGTCGGTCTGCTTGGACCCATACATTTTGATACGTAACAAAATCCACCCTTCTTGCTTTGTTGCAGGAAGAGCAAGAGGCTGCCATTAAGCAGCTTCGAAAGGGTCTGTTTGTCAAAGCAAACCCGGTACCTAGTTTCTACTATGAAGGACCTCCACCAAAGGTTGAACTGAAGAAGGTATTCTGTTGAATCTTTCTCCTTGTTTCACTACGAGTCTTTGAAGTAGTTAGACTGGACAAAAATGAAAAACATAGAATGGAATGGACCTTCATATTCATTCAGGATATCAATAATTTGGGTTTTGCTTGCATGATATGTGGGATGAAACAATTTCCTTGTTGCTTTTATTTCATTTCAGCTGCCATTGACTCGGCCAAAGTCACCAAATCTTACCCGGAGAAAGAGTTGTAGTGACGTAGTCCACTCAACTGAGGATGAAAAGGCAAAAAGTTGCTGCCGGGCTCACCGCCACAGCTTTGGTAACCTTAGGGAACGGTCCACTACTGTAAACGAGGAGAAAAACAAGGGTCAGGTGAGTGGAGAGAGAGGTGGCAAGTTGAAAGATAGAGCAAAGCAGGTAAAGGATGCGACGAAATCCTCGCCGGCTAAACTCACGGAGCATCAGAGTAACGCTAACATCTCGGTTCAATCATGAACATGTGGTCATTCACTAACTCATAAACAGGGAAAATGGGCTTGAATTTCCCTAGTTCAATATGAATGTCCTGAAAGGAATTAGCGTGTTTTCTTGTCAGCAGAAATGACTTGTGTTCCTTTCTCTTTTTGTAATTTAATTTGTTTTTTACTATATTTGAAAGTGGTTTGTGGTAACGTGAAATGTATATGTTCTGTAAGTTATATGGTTACATATATAATCTTGTGATATATGAAAGAGAGAGTGATTCTAATTTGGACCAACCAAGTTCCATGTTGTCATCTATGATATTGATGGACTGCATTCTTCATAAGTTGTGGGAGCCCTTCTAATGTTTTCTCCAAAGCACGAGCTTCCGGTGTTGCATTGAACTCGCATTCATTGCGATGTTTCCCATAGTTGTAGACGGGAAAGGATTGGATGAAACGGTTACGCCACGTCATCCGTATCCCTTCCCAATCAATTAATGGCATATTAGCTATTTTTTACATGTCATTTACACCACAGTTGATTAGATTTTTTAATTATTCAATGACATGCCTCATTTACAACTCATTTAATTAGATTTTTTAATCACAAATCCCTAAAATCCCAATTAAAAATTATTCAACCCTAATAACAATTCTATCTTCACCTCTCCCTTACTGCTAACGTTTCTACCCTTACTATCTTCACCTCTCCCTTACTGCTAACGTTTTTAGATTTTTGTTAACGTCTCTGCCTGCTATTACTCTGCTTCACATCTCTACCCTGTTGCACTGCTGCTATTATTCTGCTTCAATTACTCTGCTTCACATCTCTACCCTGCTGCCCTGCTGCTATTTTTTTCCAGCAACTGCTACTGCTTTGTTGTTGATTTGCTTTGGTTTTTTGACGTTGCTGCTACAATTTATTTTACAGGTGAGGTTTTTTTTTTTTTCTATTATGCTAAAATAGATAGGAAAGCAAGAAAGTCAATACTAGTTCCTAATAATTAAATGAATAGTTTAAACTATTCTTGAGAAAAAAACAAAGATCTAATCTTTAGATAGCTTTTCATGTAATACAATACAATTAAATAGTTTTAGATAAAATTAGTGAATTCTAGCATTTTGCTCAATTGGATCAACATGTTAGGTTATTCAAGGCTGGTTGGGTGATTTAGTTAGTATTTTCACTTGATTTTATTTGTTTGAAATATAGTTCTATTTAGATTCTTTGAAATAATTGTGATTTTTAACAATAATGACTTGGCGTACTAAAAATATATATAATTTTTGAGTCGTGTTTTATTAGATTTGAATTGTTCTTTTAAGTTTTTAAAGATTTCTTGTATTACCATGATTTTTTATTATATATTAAAATTTATTCTCGTGTTTTGTTAATTTATAATTTTCATTTATGGAGACAAATCAAGATGATAAGTTCATCTTCTCGAAACAAGATAATTACATTGAAGAAATAAAAGTGGACCGAAAGTGCATTCAAGAAGAGGCTTATAATATTTATAATCGGTTGCTTTGAGTAAGGGGTTTAGTATTCAAAAGGAAATAAGAGACGAAGTATGACCGAACCTATAAGACAACGTGAATTTTTATGCTCGAAATCTGGGTATCATGAACACGAAGATATTGGGAAAGTGAAAAAATTTAATCGTCTAGAGACAAGGACAGGTTGTGAAGCTAAAATTCGTTTCACAATAGACAAAGGTGTTTGGGTTGTTTCTTACTTTAATGATTATCATAATCACCACTAAGCAACTTCAGAAGAAAGAATTAATTTAAGATCAGGAAGAAAAATTTTGGAAGGACATGGAGATGTTATTCATTCAATGGTTTCTGCAGGAATTAAACAAATAAGTTCATATTCGTTTCTCAGGAAGGAGATTGGGTTTGAAAATATTACATTTACCAAACGAGATTGTCATAATTTCTTAAGAATTGAAAGAGAGAAGCTGATTGAAGCAGGGGATGCACAGAGCATTATCAATTTTTTCAAACATAAGCAAGCTGAAGACCCTATGTTTTTCTATTCAATGCAAGTGGACCAGAATAATCGACTAGCTAATTTTTTTTGGAGAGATGGAAGATCAAAATTGGATTACGATTGTTTTGGAGATGTTCTTGTGTTTGATACCACGTATAGAACCAATAAGTATAATTTGGTTTGTGCTCCATTTGTCGGAATCAACAATCACTGGAATACTATTTTGTTCGGTTGTGCTTTTTTATCGAATGAAACCACTGAGTCATTTCCTTGGCTATTTGAAACATTTTTAGCCATGGGCCATCGACAACCAAAAAGTATTTTTACTGATCAAGATCAAGCGATCATGAAAGCAGTAGAGATTGTCCTCCCAGAATCTTCTCATAGATTATGCATGTGGCATATTTCAAATAATGCTAAACAACATCTTGCCAGTCGTTTTGTCAACGCCGAGTTCAAAGCACAATTTAATAAATGCTTTTATGGATGTGAAAGTGAAACAGAGTTTGAATCAAGTTGGGCTAACATGATTGAAAATTTTGAACTTCAAGACCATGCTTGGCTTAAGAGACTATATGAGCTTCGCGTAAAATGAAGCCCTGCCTTTAGCATAGATATTTTTTCGGCTCGAATTAGATCCACTCAAAGAAGCGAGAGTATGAATAGCATATTACATCAGATTATGAATTGCTCTTTATCTCTTATTCAGGTTATACAACATTATGAGGAAAAGGCAAAAGAATTTCGCCAGATAGAGTTAAATCAAGATTTTCAATTTAAAAATGGAGCACCAAACAAATTTAATGGACGTGGAATTTTGAAGCATGCATCCAATGTTTACACTCTTGCTATGTTTAAAAGGTTTGAAGAGGAGTTGATGGATTGCATAGGCTTGAATTGTGTTGAATTTAGTAATATTGAAAATATTTCTTTATATCATGTGAGTGAAGATGGACGTGAAAGAATTTACTGTGTGGAGTTTGATGTTCCGAATAGCATTGTCTCATGTAGTTGTAATATGTTTGAAAGTCTTGGATTACTTTGTCGTCATGCTTTACGGGTTTTTCTTATGAATAACATTAAAGAGATACCCGATAAATATATACTTAGGAGATGGACAAAAAAAGCAAAGTTGTTGTTGGCAAGTGATTTTGGAGCCTCATCAGCACATGAAGAAAAATCTAGTTGTTTATTGCGCCTCAGTGAGTTGAATCATATTGGTTACAACCTTTTTGACAAAGGTTCATTGAATCCTAAGTGTACTCAAATTGTCAAAGAAAAACTATTTGAGGCATTGCACTTAGTTGAAAAGGAGATGGCAACTATGCAAGAAGCTAATGATTCGGAAATTTCAAAGCATACATCTTTTCCTCATAATACCAATGATGGCAATGGGAGATCAAGTGAAAAATTAATGTTTGATCCTGTATGTGTCAAAATAAAGGGTTCAAGAAATTCTCGAATGAAAAGCCAATTCAAGAAAAATCAAAAGAAAAAAATGAAGAAGGCTATGCTCTCTCAAGTTTCAAAAGATAAGGAGAAAATATCAAGTGAGTATGTTTTCCTTTATTATTATATTTGCATCTATTTGTTATGTTATTTAATTAATTTATATCTTGAATTTAACAAATAATTTTTATTTTCACTAAGGCAACAAATCACTTATGCACGAAGGTTCTCCAATAGTGTCTCTCCCAATGGAGTCTCAAACTCATGGTTATTCTTCCTATCATCAAATCCCAATGTTAATGGCTCCAAACTACCATAATCACTTTTTTCATCCTCTACAGGTATTAATTGAATGCATTATTCTTTTTAAATGTCAAAAGTTGTAAATATTTAAATACATGTATTGTAAAAATATTTTATATAGGATTTTTCTTCAAATTGGAGGTTCAATTCTTCATCTAACATGAGTTATACTAAATTGTTTGGAAGAGAATGATCCATCGCTATTCAAGACTCAAGTAATATGTTTTACTTATATTGTCACAAATTATTATATATATAATTCAAGGGTTTATCTAACCGTATAAAACTTTTAATGCAGAATATTTCTCAAATGGTTTAGAATCTCAAAAGACTGATGATAATTCATGAGAAATACTTCAATTTTATTATTATTTGTAATTCTTTCATAATGTTTTGATAATAATACTATTATATGGTTTTTATAGTGTTATCTTGTATTTTGTTTTAGTTATTATTTAGTATGAAATAAGTTCAATCAATATTTTTATAAGTATATTGTTTTGGTAATTCGATATATTTTTATTCTATCTTGCTTTTTATGTTGGATTATTTAAAGGCGTTTATAAATCATTGCAAATATTAATTTTAGATTATTTGTTCTATTTTCAATCGGTTATCTAAACAAAGATCATGTTACTTCAATAATAACCAATTAATTTTTTATACAATTGAATAAGTAAATTGCAATGGGGAAAGGAGGAAAATTTACAAATATAGAGATCGAACCTTGAATCTCATCTCAATCAACTTAAAATCCGCACAAATTTATCGCTAAGCAAGTGAAACATCCACAATAACCTTAGTTGCTATATTAAATCAATTGCTGAACAGAATAGCCAAAATCGAAGCTCAAGTAAATATGCACAATATCAACACGTAATTTGTTTGTAAATTGAATCACAATGACAAATATTATAGCAGATTGTTTTTGAAGGTGGCCTTTCTAAAACCCGCAATTTTATTGAAACATCACCAGAAACTTGAAGAGAACAAAGGCAAAGTAATAGTTATTACAGGCACTTGCTTAGCTGTAGCGTTCTTGTTGCTTCTTGCTGGAGTTTGGTGAATTTATTGGCAAATTCTTTCATCATGCAAACGCTGGCGAGAATCAATTATAAGAGCTGTGGACCGAGTTGCTCTAGCAAGCGCAGGAAGAGCAAACCAACCAAGAAATTAATTACCTGAAGAGCAATGTAAAAGCAACCAATAAAAATAACATCAGAAGATAGCAGTAAGATTCTCTATTTCTATTTTGTTTCCTAATAATTTCATATCCTAGCTTGCAGAGCTGCGAAAGCTGTCACAATCTCTTTGGACAAATGATATGGAAGAGAATGAGAAAAAGAAAAGAGGAGAAAATTACGCAGTGCACCGACATACAGAACGCCATAGCTTTTGCCCAGATTCGATTAGGGAAAATTTCAAGTAGGAGGAGACCTGGAACAGGACCAGCTCCCAGTGCAAAAGTTAAGACGAACCTACATGTTGTAATCCATGTCCAGAAATCAAATCTCTATTTCCTTCCAGGGCAATTTATAGTTTTCCACAATGAATAGCATGATCAATTACTAAAAGTTCTGCCTCAGTAGTTGATAATTAACAGATATAAAAACGACTAATATTAGATATATTGGTAATCTTTTCATCCAAACACAATGAACTTACAACCAAGATTTCCAACTTATATAACCCAAACATCTCCAGCAGTTGAAATTACCCACCATGTAATTATTCAAAACCAAAACCACATCAAGACCTAAAAATAACCCAAAAAAATAATTAGTTTTAAGTTGTTATAATTACCTCCATCTGCCATGAAAACCTGCAATAAACAGCCATAATTGCCATTGAAGAGATGCCTAAACTAGACAAGATAGCAGCAAGCAAGTTGTTCTCTCGAATTTCTTCTTAGCTAATCTCTCCTCTGATTTCGAGAGTTTGATTTGGCTGACGTGATTGAAAGCTTCATAACTCTTTATGGCATCGTTGTTGTTAATCATGATCTCCTTTTCACTCTCAAGGTTTTTTCTTCCCTGCTGCAACTCCATGCATACGTGAATTGAAGCAAACCACAGTAGAGTTGGGTATTGCAGTTGAAGCAGAGTAGTTGAAGCAACAAAACAGTTGCCAGAAAAAAATAGCAGCAGGGCAGCAGGCAGAGACGTGAAGATAGAATTTTTGGGGTTGAATAATTTTGAATTGGGATTTTAGTGATTTGGGATTAAAAATCTAAAACGTTAGCGATGGGAGAGGTGAAGATAGTAAGGGTAGAAACGTTAGCGATGAGGAGAGGTGAAGATAGAATTGTTATTAGGGTTGAATAGTTTTAATTGGGATTTTAGGATTTGTGATTAAAAATCTAATTAAATGAGTTGTAAATGAGACATGTCATTAAATAATTAAAAAATCTAATCAAATGAGGTGTAAATGACATGTAAAAAATAGCTGATATGTCATTAATTGATTGAGAAGGGATACGGATGACGTGGCGTAACCGTTTCATCAAATCCTTTCCCCAAACAACGTAATCTAAGAGATGAGATGATAGGTGAGAGTTGAGCTGCGTCAGCTTGTTGTACAAAATATTCGGTGGATAGTAAAAATTTATAAATTTATAAATTTATACAGGCTGAAACTATTGTAACAATAATTTATTTTTCCCAAGATACAATGCTTTTATTTCATGCTAGAACAATGTGGCTGCACTTGAATTATTCTAACAAATCAGAATAAATCTAGAGAGATACTCAAAAGAAAAAATATTCATTTTCGATCATTGTGTCCGTATATAAAATACTAATAAAGACTTTTGTGTTTCTTTAAAATTTCTTTTAAAAAGTTTATGAATAATTATATTCATTGAAATATAGACATTTCTATATAATTTGATGTGGTATTCATTCTTTTCTTTTCCGTTATATATACATATTATAAATAACATAAAATTTTAATAATATATTTTATTTGAATTTTTTTATGTAATATATATTATATACAATAGGAGGATGTAAGGTGATACAGGCGTAGCCTATGGGCCTTATTGTATATTGAAGGGAGCCATCGCGTACAAGAGATGTGCGGAAAAAAAAAAGAAAAAAAGAAATTTTTTTCAATAACGAAGCAATTTTTTCTTTTTCATTTCTTTCCATTATTGATTTATCGATTATTATGGATAATCATTTTATCAAGATGATTAAAAATTATCATCAACAAGTGTACCTATCAATTAAAATTATAATTATGATGAGTATAGATATCGTTCTAATAAAAATTAAAAGTACTAGTAATTATTATATTTCTATTATTTAATTAAATAATTGAATGATTGATTAAAACTAAAATTAATTAAATTAATTAACTAACGAATATGACAAAGAACAAACCATGAAAATAATTTATTAACAACCAAGAAGCGAAACAATACCCAAGAAATAATTCACTTAGATTTTATTTGTCACTATCAATTTAAATTACGCACTTTCTTTACTCAGTAACTTGACCCGTAGAAATCTTTAAATTATATAAATATTTCTTTCAAGCACAAGAGCAACTGACTCTAGGTTGATTAATTGAAATTTCTTTTTAATTAAAACTCCTATTATCGTATTAACTCGTGCTATAGACTTCCCTATTAGATTTGACTCTAATCCATAGATTTATATCATCCTATTTCTAGAATCGTATGTAACTCCACTTAATTACGCAATATCTATTATTAAACAGGGTCTATTCAACCATCGATTTAAGCATATCGAACATGAATCAATAATCTAGAAATATTAAACAAAAAATTAAGCACACATAATTGAGAACAAGAAACTAAGTTAAAGTTGAACAAATTTGACAAAATGATTTCTCAAATGAAGTATAAGAGATAAAATTTTCAATTCATACTTTAAAACTCTTAAATTTTTTTTGAATCAACCTTAAAATCAAGTTAAAATGATTTTCATCAAGTAAGAATTGTTTCAACTAGTCGAACTATTTTTAAAACAAGTGAGTATAGCTCCAGGCCAAAAACTATTGATTGTTTTCAAAATATCGATACCCCTTTGAAAAATGATACTAAATTGACATTTTGTTTTTCACAAATTCCGCTAAGTATTGATTTGGTATCGAAACCTTTCATATGGTATCGATAAAATTTGTCTAGTATCGATATTTAAGATCCAATGCTCACTGAATTTTGCATTTAGTGCAAAAATGATCGATACCATTTTATCTGGTATTGATACTCACTGTTGCAGGTGAATTAATTAAATGCACTGGTTTTCATATCCCTAACGACTCTGTTCATATATTCAACAACTACAATAATTGGAAATCAATTAGGGGTATAAATAATAGCCTCCAAATATACTACAACAATAAGAGAGAATATTCAAGCTTAAAGATCAATCAAACAACCTTTGTGCCAACATTTTCATACTTTTCTTTCATATACTTGTGAGCTTCATTGCTATTCTATTTGCTCAAGTGTTCTTCGTTATAATTGAGCTTAATTTGCAAACATATTAATCTTATAAGGATTATTTCTTTGTTTGCTTCTTTGCATCTCTTTAAGAGGGTTTGTGTCTTAAGGTTTGGGATAAAACCTTAAGGGAGTTTGTAAGGTTAAACCTTATCCTCAAAGGTTATCAAATTAATGAATTTGGGAAAATCTTTAGTTGTGTGATAACATGTTAAATTTGCATGATTTTTTGTGTTTAAATCATTTAATTCTTGAATTGATCCCTACTAAATTAGTGATTTTCTGATTTAATCATGTCCGGAATGCAATTGGGATGCTATGAGTTAAAAAGGAGCAGAAAAGGACCAATTTGCAGTACAGTCAATAAAATGGGGCCGAATAAAAACGTGGAGATAGTCAAGGACTCATCAGATTTCTTTTGACTTTGTAAAAGCCAAAATTAGAAAAAAAAATTTAATTTAATTTTTTATTAAATTTTAATTATGTATTGGGTGGTTAAGCCAAATTTAATAAGTAATATGTATATAAATAGGACTTTAAGGTAGCTTGGAAGATCCACTTGACATTTGATTTCATTTGGATTAAATAAGAATTTTTTTTATTAAATTTACAATTCCATTTTCATTTATTTGTTCTTTGCAAAATTTGTTTAATTGCTTTCTAAGGCCCTTCCTTTCCCAATTCCCACTATTTTCATTCAAATTTACTCCATAGCCAACCAAAGCATGAATAATTTCATGCTTCACTAAATTCTATCTTAACTTTAGGCCAGTATTCTTTCCGGTCAAGAATTGTGAGATACGAACCTGTATTAAAAATCCTTCCAATCGGTATTCACATTTTTCCTAAGTATCGGGATTGACAACTCATCCCTTAAGGTTAACTCGATTTCAAGTCAAAAAGTGCGTTAGGTTGGAGTAGTGTTTGTGAACAGTTGGGGAAACAAGTCGGTCGTGCTGTATTCAGATCTCTGAGAACAAATCAAGGGAGAAGTGATTGGGTATAAACGACCCACGCGATTGATGTCGTTAATCTGAGTTGGGTTCTTCAGAGTGCAAGGCTGCCGGGATCTTGAATCGAGAACACGTGTATCTTGGTTAGATAATCGGTAAGGGTTGGTTTGCAGGTCGTACCGAGACCAGCTACGAGAGGAAGAATTGGCAGTTAGGACGTTCTTAACTGCTATAACCAGCTTATTGTTTGGAGGAGAAAATTACTTTTCGAGGATCGATTCTAAATCCAAAATCCATCGAGTCTAGGGCTAAGGCTTATTATCTTTGATTACAATATCCGAATTTAATCTCCAATTTTTTTAATTATTTATTTATGCTGTTTCAATTATTTAATTTCTAAACATTTCAAAACTCCCCTAATTTATTTGTTTATTTTCAACAGGTCCGTTTGGAGTCGTGGGCATGATAATTGCCACGACTATCGACACGACAGAAATTCTGATCACAAGTTAAACATGAAAGTTGATTATAATACCAATCCCTGTGGACTCGACCTTACTACCACTCTTTCCTACTATTTATAGTTATTTTTATAAGAATTATTTTTGGTGGTTTCGACGCCCATCATTGTGGAAAGCTAAGGTAGTTGATAATACTCTAGAATGACATATTTTTATGTATTAATTATATGTTTATTTTGAGTATGATCCTATTGATTTGGGCTATTTATGGTCTTTTATCTTTTAGGGACTAAATTGACGGCAAAAGTAAATTTAAGGATGAAAAGCGTGAATTTAGAGATAAAGTGGCCAACATGCGACATAGAAAAAAATGTGGTGCCAAAAATGCAAGTATGGAAGACATAAGGACAAAAATGCAAAAAAGAGATTTTACAGCACAAGACTATTTAATGTTTAATTATATTACGATAATTATTAAGGATTATTATTTAGATTTAATTTTAGGATTTATTTTCATTTATCTTTAATTATCTTTATTTGTATTTATCTTTTAGAATTTAATTAGGAATAGGCTAGGTTTTTTAGTACTATAAATAGGGGATGAAGTGACACAAAATGGGATCGATCTTTGACTATAACACTCTCTCCCTCATAAAGTTTAGCCTTTTGTTCTTTCCATATTTTTTCAATAAAAATTCTATTTCCATTATATTTGTTTCTTTCCCAAAAATCATGAGCCACTAAATCTATCTAGCCGAAGGTTGTCGAAATTCTCCAAAAAGGTTCATGAGGCTTAGAATCTGCGCTTAGCCTTTTCAACATGGTATTCATCGCTTCTCCGTATTACGGGGTTGACGCTTCTGTCCATGTCCCTTAATAGGTAATCTTTTCAGGTTGTACAAGAAACGGCCGCTTTGCACTTTTTGGGAAGGTTGCGCAGTCAGTTCGTTGACTTTCTGCGTCAGAGGTTGGCGAGTCCAAGAGACAAAATGGCGTGGTATTCATCGTTGGGAAGTGATGATCTAGCAGAAGATAATCCCACAAAAGCGATTATTCGATAGAGTCAGGTTCCGCCAAATCTTAAGTCTAAATTCTTGGAGTTGGTGGTTGTAGGCATCCTCTTCCACTATAACTGGCTTATTCTACTTGAGAAGGATCACTTAAAAGTCAAGGATTGAACCCAAGGCGAATCGAGACAACCGGAGGCTGGAAAATCACCATAAGAAATCCTTTTCTCAACTTTACTTTTACTTTTAATTTCTGAAATTTCCGTTCAAGTTTTAATTTCGTTTTTATTTTATTCCCAGATCTAAACTTTAAATTCTTTTTTTTTATTTTTTCATGAACGCAAGTTTTCTTGGGCACGATTCTGCCTAGGATTTCGAGAAACAAGCATTTGTGCAATCCGGTCCTTGAGGATTCGACCCTACTTTCCCTTTACTGCTCTTTTCATTATTTTATAGGGAATAGGATATTTTTGGTGCTCTCAATGACCGCATCAGTAGTGGAGTAGGCAATTGAGTACGAACTACTATAAATTGAAGTGTTTATTGTCTCTATCCTTTTCTTAGCAACCACAAATTTTTAAGAGGCCAATTCACCCCATTCTTGGTGATTTCAAGTTGAATTATCGAGCTAACAAACTTCCTAAGAAATCAACTGGGAATCTTCAATCTTGACAGAAATATGCTTCAGAGTCGGCTTCAATGGTGTTTTTTGAGTTGTTTTTGTGAGTATTCTATGACGACCATCTCCTATTTTCTTATTTTTGTCATATATACATTTTAAAATGCCCGAAAAACCTAAAAGTCATGGTTTTTTACAATTTGGTGTGTAATTTCGTGAAATTGACACGGCCTACCACACGACCCCGTGTGGAATGGTTCAACCTGTGTGGGTCCTGTAGCTTGCTTCGATGCTTCGATTTTTACTTACTTTTTGCTCCTTTTGCTCCCAAGTGCTCTATCAAGCATTAAAACATGAGTTTAAAGGATCATGAGCATAAAATTCACAATTAACATTGAATAATCACCCAAGAACACATTAAAAATGAGGTTGAAACATGTTACTTTTAGCATTTATCAAATATCTCCACATTTAAGCATTTGCTTGCCCTCAAGCAAAATTCTCAACTCACATTCAAGTTAACTTCGCTCAATTTATTATTTTCACCGACAATGTCTAAGATAATATATAGATAATCGTGCATTGGAAATTCAAACTAAAATGACACTAAAGAACACCAGCAATATAAGAAAAAATCTTTAAGGCTTAAAAACATTAGGCATATCCCATATTTCAGTAATTACTTGAAATTCAAACCCAACAAGTAACTCCCTTATGAAGATTCATTCAAGCACTCAAGGTACTTAAGATTCAAGTAATGTACACTCAACAGTCGAACAAGAAATGCTATACCATAAGCTTGCTTGAAAATCAAATCTCCACCACTATAAAATGAGATGGCATACCAATCAAGAGGTCTTTACAAGTTTGTAACGGGGCTTAGGTTAAGGGTAAGGAAAATGCCATAAAAGTTTGTTACAATCAAGAATCGAGTTAATAAGTTACCAAACCATAAAAAAAAAAAGTTAAATTAGAAGAATTTACATCAACAAGAAATAAAAAGTGGATATGAGCTTTTACACAAAATATGAGACTAACAATTCAAGCTCAATAAAAAAAATTTCATTCATTCTTTCAACTTTTATTTTAAGAACAAAGTAAAATTCAACAATACAAAAAGATAAAGTATAGTCAAACAACTAACCAAATCGAATCTTAAAAAAAAGGAAGTCAATAAAAAGGGCGATTTACAACATTAATGGGGGTTTTGGGTTAACCAGAACGATTGTTAAGTAAAAAAAAAGGTGTTAGGATCAACGGAGTTTACTAAGGGTTAATTCAACAGGTAAGTTGTTTAAAGGATAAGTGGGCTAAATCTTAAGTGTCTCTATCATATCAGTATATCAAATCAATAATATGGTCATCGACATGCATAACTGAAGCAAGTTCTAAAATAAAATATCAAGTTGACATGCTCACAACCAAAAATAAAATGAGCACGAAATAATAAATGCTCTATAGGCTCAAAAGGTCACAAAAAAATATTATGGTTTTGATGTCAAATTTGTAAATTTAAAATTTCAATATAATGCTTCAGTTTAAGGGACAACCTGAAATAATAGTTTCGAAAAATAACTTATTGTAACAGCCCGATTTTGACCCTAATCAGAACAGTAGTTTCGGGACCATGAATCCGAGTCAAAAATATTTAAATATTATTTTTCGTGTTTATTATAAGTGAAATTGCATGTGTGAAAGTTTCGTATGAAAATTTGATTGTTTATATGCTTAATTTAATAATAGGACTTAATCGCGTAAAATAAAAACTTAGTGGTTATTTGTGAAAGGGCCGAATAGTGACTGTTTTATTAATTTGGAGGCTTTAAGTGGTAAATTACTCATGTTATGTTATAGTGGAAGGTGAAAGACAACCATTACATGTTTTGTTATTATTTTATAAAGGTTTATTATATATATATAATTTGGTAAATAAAGTTTTATAATATAAAAACATAATATAATAAAACAAAGCCATGATTTTCTTATTTGCATGACCGAATATAAAGAAAAGAAAGAAGAAACAAAAGTTCCTTAGGTTTGGCCATTTTTGGAGCTTGATTAAAGGGTGTTTAGCTCGGTTTTTGATAATTTTTACGTTTTTGAGATCGTTGCTTCGAATACTATCCGACCCATGCTAGAATTTCTAATTTTGATGCATGTTTGGAGTTCGTCCATTGATGAGAAATTGTGTTTGTGATGTTTGATGAATATATATTAAAGATATGTTTTAGATTTACACGTTTTGTATTGGAAATTTTGATGATTTTGAGTAATTAGGACTAAATTGTGAAATTTTTAAATTGAAGGGTCAAAATATAAAAAAAATGGATTGTATGGACTTGTGTGGGCATGAGTAATATTTGACCCTAAAGGAGTGTGTGCAAAATTTGAGTATTTTGTATTTTGTGCAATAGGGATTAAATTGTAAAAATTGTACATGTCAGTGGTAAAATAGTAATTTGCCCATTTATGTGTTTTTGGATTAAATTGAATGAAAATATATTTGAATGAGCTTAATTTGAATTTATTTAGATCAAGCACAAAAAGAATCGGGATTGGATCGGGGAAAAGTAAAGTTTAACGAATAGCCGGGAAACTTAATTCGTCGATTTTCGAGGTAAGTTTTTAAGCAATTGGGTTGAATTGAAATTTAATCTATATTAATATGTATATGTTAAAGTGAAGTAAATAGGTTTAATTTCATAATGCGAATGTGGCATGGAATATATTATGTTTAACCGAATGTGTGGTTAATATACATATATATATAAGCTTTGATTAATTGGGTTGATTGATTATGTATATATATGTATTAAGCGATAGTTAAATGTGAAAATGAAATGAGAGTGATGTTTGTATTTGAATAGATGGATATATTTACATGTTTATTTAGTATGGTCGAATGTGAAGGAAATTCATAGGAAAAATAGGTTGGTTCGAACATGTGCATATATGTATGTTCATATGTACAAAATGTGATTATGTATGTTTATATGGAAGAGGAGGAGATCAGTTAATGAGCATTATGTGTGCAAATTTATACACCGAGCACTGTGTGTCCGAATCGGTTGTCTGACACTAAGTGTGCAAAAATAATTAATGGCACTAAGTGTGGGATACATTACAAGTAAATGGCACTATGTGTGCTCTTTATCAAAGTAACGGCACTAAGTGTGTGATACGTAACATGAATTGCACTATGTGTGCTCTTTGTCAAAGTAACGGCACTAAGTGTGCGATACGTTACATAAATTGCACTATGTATGCGGGATTACGAATCCTCCAAAGACATAAACTAATGAATGGTGATAAACAAGAGGTAATAAACAGGTATTTGAAGCATAATAGTTGAATAATCTAGAACGAATGAGGTAAGTTGTTTTGTATATGAAATTATAGAATTGAGATGTGATCTTTAATCTTTAAGTTTATTTGAGATGAAATAATGATACATGAGTATTTGGTTTTGAGACTATTAAATATGGTAATTATCGTATGGTGATATGTTATATAAGTATGGTTATGAGTTCGTAGATGATCAAGTTAGATTGATTTAATTTGTATAATGATTACTTGTATATTTTACCATTGCTTATAACTTACTAAGCTATATTAGCTTACTGTATGTGTTTATTTGACTATTTTATAGATATTGAAGTCTAAGTTCGAGCTCGGGGATCATCGTCAAAGTCAATCACACTATCAACTATCTTTGGTACCTTTTTGTGAATGAACTTAAAGTCTATGGCATGTATAGGCTAAGCTACTTTTTGAATTGATTCAATTGGTGTATATGTGTATGTATATAAATGCCATGCGAAAATGGCTTTATTTCCATGCTAGGGTTGGTTTGAATATGCTTGAGATGATGTATATGTTTGTGCATTTTTGGTCATGATATAAGTTTATTTTGGTATGTGTGTTTCATGAAATTATGACGGTATTTTATTTATAAGTTTCGAATGAATATTTCATGTATGACTTATAAGCTAACTAACGATAATATATGCTTGTAATGGATGAAATTATGTTCGGTTAATGCTAGGTGTATATTGGTGAAGTAAGAATGAATGTACGATTTGATAAATTTGATAAATAGGTGCATAAATTTTGCTTGAATGGTTAGCTAATTAAGCTCCAAATAGGAAAGCAAATCACGATCACAGTTTAAATATTTTGTATGGAAGTTATATTAGTTAGCCGAATATGTATATATATAGTTAATTGATTAGTTATATGTATGATTATATTTATGTTTATTTATATACCTAGAATACTATGTGGATATTTTGAGTTAGTAAGTAAGCTAACCGATTTGATCATGAGATAAACGGTTTAGTTCATATATGTGGATTGACATGGTTAAAGAATTTGCAAGTTAAGTATGTTATGATTTGAATATGTTAATATAAGAGATTGATAAATAATAGGGTTGGATGCTTTCGGTAATTGATATTGTTTTGGTGTGACCTATATTTGATAAGTAGGGTTTTGGCTAAATAGATTTGTGATACTTTTGTAAATGTTAAAGTAAGCAATAAAAGTATAATTTTATTATTGGTACATTCGGCTATGACCATTCAAGGGATTGATTGCCATGTTAAATTGATTATGTTTGTTTGCTAATATGTTATGAATAAATGATAAGTGAATGTTTGAATTTGAAATCATGGTTTGTTTATGCATCACTTCAAATAAAATGATTTATATGAGAGTGTTGATTTGAGGTTAGTCTAGTAATGCCTCGTAACCCTAATCTGGCAACGGATACGGGTTAGGGGTGTTTCATTTGATTGGTACCAGAGCTACGGTTTAGTAGGTTCTTGGACTAACGTAGCGCGTGTGAGTCTAGCTATACATGCCATATTTTATAATGTGATAATGTGATGACTTCTGACAGTGAAATGTGTTTTCTTTGTTCATATAGTAAATGGATCCTGATCCCGAGCGAGCCATAGCTGACGATGTCGAGAGTGTGGCGCCTGCTCCCGCGCAAGGGACCGTGCTGGATGAATCTCAACCAGCTTCGAGTAATCCTGATGAGGGGGCTAAACAAGCCTTCTATAGCATAATGAATGATTGGTTAAATCAATACATCTGGACCAATCTGGCTGTTCAACAAACCCCGAATCCAAATACTCTACCTTTAATACCGATGGTACCCTCGATTGTTAATCCTGAGAGAATAAATAAGCCTCTGGTCCACAGAATTAAAAACACGGGGCTCAAGAGTTCAGAGCTAAAGATGATGATGATGCTGAACGAGATAAATTTTGGCTCGATAATACGATTCGTGTTTTCGATGAATTATCTTGCACACCTGATGAGTGCCTGAAATGCGCCATATCCTTGTTACGGGATTCTGCCTACTATTGGTGGAACACTCTTGTATCGGTTGTTCCAAAGGAATGAGTTACTTGGGACTTCTTTCAGACAAAGTTTCGCAAGAAATACATCAGCCAGCGATTCATAGACTTGAAACGCAAGGAATTTCTCTAGCTTAAACAGGGTCGTATGACTGTATCTGAGTATAAGCGCAAGTTTGTGAGACTTAGCTGATATGCTCGTGAGTGTGTTTCATTCGAGGCTGCTATGTGTAAAAGATTTGAAGAAAGGTTAAACGAAGATATAAAACTACTGGTTGGCATACTTGAAATAAATGAGTTCGTGGTCCTTGTTGAGCGAGCTTGTAAAATCGAAGAGCTAAGGAAAGAAAAACGAAAAGCTGAGTTTGAAGCTAGAGAATTTCTTAAAAGATCAACGGGTAAATTTCCTCAAACATTATCAAAGAAGTTCAAAAATGACAGTAGCCAATCCAAAGCTAATACAGGGATCTCTATACGAGAACAACCACCAGTGAGTTTGCGAGCTACCTTGATTGCTAGCGTCGGCAATACTCGACCGAATAAACCCGAGTGTCAACAGTGTGGTAGGCGACATTTTGGTGAATGTTGGAGCAAGTCTAACAATCGAGCTTGCTACAATGTGGTTCGCAGGATCACTTCATCCGAGATTGCCCAGAGTTAGCTAAAAAGGATAATGCTCAGAGTGCAAGACCGAGCGGTTCTGCAGCTAGAGGTCGACCACCCCAAAATATGGAAGGTAGGAGCGGCACTCAGAAAGGGACTTCGAATATAACTATTCAATTAGAGGCTCGTGTACCAGCTAGAGCCTATGTCATTCGTGCCCTGGAGAAGGCTTCATTTTCAGATGTCATTATCGGCATATTTACTCTCTTTAATACTAGTGTAATTGCTTTGATTGATCCCGGTTCAACCCATTCTTATGTGTGTGAAACATTAGTATCCAGCAAGACTCTACCTGTTGAGTCTACTGAGTTTGTGATTCGGGTTTCGAACCCCCTGGGCCGGTGTATGTTAGTGGATAGAGTGTGCAAGAATTGCCCTTTGATGATTCGAAATTCATGTTTTCCGACTGATTTGATGTGACTACCATTTGATGAGTTCGATATCATCCTTGGTATGGATTGGTTAACTGTGCACGATATAGTACTGAATTGCAGACGAAAGACTATTGATCTGCAGTGTCAGAATAATGAGATAATTTGAATTGAGTCTGCGGATTTGAATGGGCTACCAGCAGTGATATCTTCAATGTTGGCTCAACGGTATTTGAGAAAGGGTTGCAAAGCTTACTTTACTTATGTGATCGATAGTAAAGTAACCAAAAAGAAGATTGAATCTGTAACAGTTGTATGTGAGTATCCGGATGTGTTTTCGGAGGAATTACTGGGATTGCCACCTATTCGGGAGGTAGAGTTTGGTATTGAGTTAGTGCCAGGGACGACTCCGATCTCGATAGCTCCGTATAGAACGGAACTGGCCGAATTAAAAGAGTTGAAAGCTCAGTTGCAAGAATTAACAGATAGAGGTTTTGCTCGACCGAGCTTCTCTCCCTGGGGTGCGCCAGTTCTATTTGTGAAAAAGAAAGACGAAACTTTGAGAGTGTGCATTGACTATTGACAACTTAATAAAGTGACCATAAAGAATAAATATCCGTTGCCATGTATTGATGATTTATTTGATCAGCTAAAATGAGCTTCAGATTTTGAAGATCGATTTGAGATCTGGTTATTATCAGCTGCGAGTTAGAGACTCGGATGTACCTAAGACTGCATTTTGAACGAGATACGGCCATTACGAGTTTTTGGTGATACCGTTCGGACTCACTAATGCCCCTGCTGTTTTCATGGATTTGATGAATTGGGTATTTAGACAGTATCTGGACCGGTTTGTGGTTGTATTTATAGATGATATTCTAATCTATTTGCGTGACGAAACCGAGCATGCTGAACATTTAAGACTTGTGTTATAGATTTTTCGTGATAACCAGTTGTACACGAAATTTAGCAAATGTGAGTTTTGGCTACGTGAAGTTAGCTTTTTGGGGTGTCGTAACCATTTTTTTGAGAAAACGGAGATCGGCTTTGGTTTTGAAAACGAAAATAAAATGGGAGTCGCCACCAATCTTTTTTGTTGAGGTGTGATCGGGTAACCTTGTAAAACGGTTGTTTTTAATAAACAGTTTGATTTATCAAAACAATGATTTTGGTCTACGAAACTCAAAAAATGGGTTCGGGAGTTGGTTACGTGCGAGGAAGGGTTAGCACCTCGTCACGCCCAAACTTGGTACCTAATTGATTAATTAGTGTCTTAATGTCGAAAATTTGAAAAGATTTTAAAATACGGATCCTTTAGAAAATGTTTGGATAATTTGGCCTGCAATTTGAGATTTCTTTGTTCTGAGAGGATACAAACATCACATCCAGCACGTTAGGACACGATATTTTAAACCTTTGTAATCAAAGTTTTCTCGTGATTTATGAAATTTATTAAAAGGATGTTTAGTTAGTTAGTCAAACAGAAAATCGAAACCCAGCGCGTTAGGGTACTATTCCCCGAATTTCTAAATACAAAACATTGCCTTATTTTAAAAAACCTTTGGATGAAATATAATAATTTGCAAAATGTATTTTGTCTAATGATACAGTATTAAATTAAGAAAATGAATATAGATGTAAATATAGTAATAATACTAATATCAATAATAGTGGTAAAGATATAATAGCAAAAATAATAGTAATAATAATAATATAAATAAAATAATAGTAGTGGTAATAATTAAAAACAATAGTAATAGTGACAATAGTTACAATAAAATGATAAAAATAATAATAATTAAGTTTGAAAATGAAAAAATGGTATAAATAAGTATATAATAACAATAATAAGTATATAATAAATCAAGATATAATAATAATATTAATGATAAAATAGCAAATAATCTAAAATTAAAAACAAATATACATATATAAGTAAGGATAACATAATAAAACAAAGTATTCAAAAAGAAGGAAATAAGAAAAATAGAGATACGATGATGGTAGTAATAATAATAAAAATTTAAAGATTTAATAGTAATAATAATGATAACAACAATATTATTAAAAAAATCAGCACCATTTATAATTAATAAAAAAGAGCCTAAATCAAATTTAGTTCAAAGGTTTTGGGGAAAATATGAAATAAAAATAAAAGAAAAGGACCTATTTGTATGTGCGAGGGAAGCGGAGGGACCAAAGATGTAATAAACCCCTCCGGCCAAAACGCACAGCAGCAAGGGGACCAAATTGAAAACCAAATAGACTTTCGAGGCAAAATTAAAGAAACGAAAAACTTGATTGCAAAACCATGAAAGACGGAAGGACTGCGCGCATAAATTCCCCATTTTCATGCAGATCCTGAGGCTGGTCGGGTCAACACGCGGATCCTGAGGCAAAACGACATCGTTTTAGGCATTAAAGGCCAACCCCAAAACGATGTCATTTTGAGAGGCTATTTAAAGGCCAATTTCCTGAAAAAAAAAATCATTTGTCTCCTGCTTTTTTTAAAAAAATATAACCCTTCCTTCTTTTTTTTCTCTACAGGTTGGAGCTTCGATGGGGATTCTCAGCGAGACGCCATGGGCTTTGTCATGCGCGTGCAGCCAGACACAATGCCATCGGATCCCTAAAAGGTAGAGTTTTTATTCCTTTTTTTGCTATTTTTTTATATATATTATATATTATTTTTTAGTAAAAAGACGTGAATATATATGTGGATATAATGGATTCGAAGAACGAAAATAAAAGAAAAAAAGGAAATAAAAAGGACCTTAGCATTTTTGAATTCGTTTTTCTTTCCTTCCGATATTTACTGCTTTTTTTTTTGCTTGAATCTTTGCTTTGTGTTTGAAATCTCTTTGTATTCTATTGATCGAAGAAAAAAAAGTCCTCTTTACAATGAATTTTCATTGGCTTTTATAGCCATTTTTACAAGCTTCAGTTATTTGTTGTCTTTTCTTCTTTTGTGCAGGTACTAGTGGAGGTGCAGGTGGGAAGGGCGGTGGCCGGTGGCGTCAGACTGGCGGCGTAAGAGCAAGTGGGCTAGGGTTGCGGCGCCACTTGGATTAGGGGGGCTAGGGTTTTTTGTTTTTTCTCTTTTCTGATTTGGGTTAGGTTTTAGGATTAGGCTGATTAGGTCTTTTGTGGGTTAGTCTGATTTGGGTCTGGTTTGGGTTATGATTTGTATTGGGCCCTGGGCAAAATTTGGGTTCTACAGCTACCCCTCTTTGCTTGTTGTCATGTAACAAGAACAAAACAAAGACTTTAAAAGGACCAATTTTGCCCGGTTTTGCTGAGTCTCGCACCTTTTCTTTAAGTAGTCTCATTCTAGTCCACCGCATCTTGTTGCTTTGATCTACTCCACTGCTACTTCAGAGAGATAGGACTTGTAGCTTTAACCTGTTCCACTCAATCTTCTCTGCTTCAAAGAGATAAGGATTGATCCTCATTGTAAACTCAGGGAGACGGGATTTGTAATATCAACCTACTCCACGGGAACTTTGAGGAAATAAGAATTCGGGGAGAAGAGATTCGTAATCTCCATCTTCTCTACTGAAATTTCAAAGAAATAAAGATTTATCCTCATTGTTAACTCAGGGAGACGAGATTTGTAATCTCAACCTACTCCACGAGAACTTCGAGGAAATAAGAATTCGGGGAGAAGAGATTCGTAATCTCCATCTTCTCTACTGAAATTTCAAAGAAATAAGGATTTATCCTCATTGTTAACTCAGGGAGATGGGATTTGTAATCTCAACCTACTCTACGGGAACTTCGAGGAAATAAGAATTCAGGGAGAAGAGATTCGTAATCTCCATCTTCTCTACTGAAACTTCAAAGAAATAAGAATTTATCCTCATTGTTAACTCAGGGAGATGGGATTTGTAATCTCAACATTCAGGGAGACGTAATTTGTAATCTCAACCTACTCCAAGGAACTTTGAGGAAATAAGAATTCAGGGAGAAAAGATTCGTAATCTCCATCTTCTCTACTAAAACTTCAAAGAAATAAGGATTTAACCTCATTGTTAACTCAGGGAGACGGGATTTGTAATCTTAACCTACTCTACAAGAACTTCGAGGAAATAAGAATTCAGGGAGAAGAGATTCGTAATCTCCATCTTCTCTACTGAAACTTCAAAGAAATAAGAATTTATCCTCATTGTTAACTCAGGGAGACGGGATTTGTAATCTCAACCTACTCCACGGGAACTTCAAGGAAATAAGAATTCAGGGGGAAGAGATTCGTAATCTCCATCTTCTCTACTGAAACTTTAAAGAAATAAGAATTTAACCTTATTATTAACTCAGGGAGACGGGATTTGTAATCTCAACCTACTCCACGAGAACTTCGAGGAAATAAGAATTCAGAGAGAAGAGATTCGTAATCTCCATCTTCTCTACTGAAACTTCAAAGAATTTATCCTCATCGTTAACTCAGGGAGACAGGATTTGCAATCTCAACCTACTCCACGGGAACTTCGAGGAAATAAGAATTCAAAACTTTCCAATTTGCTTCCTTACTATCTTCAGAAAGACTTCAATCTCTAGTCTGCTCCACTATCATCTCTAGGGAACAAAATTTGAACTTTCCAATTTGCTTCCTTACTATCTTCAGGAAGACTTCAATCTTCAGTCTGCCCCACTATCATCTCTAGGGAACAAAATCTGAACTTTCTAATTTGCTTCCTTACGATCTTCAGGAAGACTTCAATCTTCAGTCTGCTCCACTATCATCTCTAGGGAACAAAATCTAAACTTTCCAATTTGCTTCCTTACTATCTTCAGAAAGACTTCAATCTTCAGTCTGCTCCACTATCATCTCTAAGGAACAAAATCTAAACTTTCCAATTTGCTTCCTTACAATCTTCAGGAAGACTACAATCTCCAGCCTGCTCCACTATCATCTCTAGGGAACAAAATCTGAACTTTGATATTGCTACACCGTTTTTTGAGGAACCTGTCCTGTAGAATTAATTTTATATGCTTATGCTTATGCAAATGATAAGGATGCTATGATCAGAATGACTCAAAGCCTCCTAACTACATGTGTTATGGACGACACTTGCATGAATGCAGAATGTCATGAGAATGGTCTTTTTACAATGACTAGGATGCAATGATCAGAATAAGTTGAATGCTCCTAACTAAACGTGCTTTGAATGATGATGTATGAATGCAAAATGAAATGATCCCTTAGGGTCATCATTGCTCGTAGTTCATTAAGGTTCTATCACTGATGAGTTATCATGCTTTTTCGTTCAGCTGGTATCTTTGACAGAAAATCCAAAGAAACAATCATATTTCGCTTAGCAAGCTTGCCCCGCTGTAATTTTAGAGTCCCTTCCACTGTACCTTCTGGGACATAAAGTTTGTACCTCCCACTGCAACTTTAGGAGAATAACATTTGGTCTATTCTGTCGATCCTGCTGTAACTCCAAGGTATAGGATCAATTTGATCTGTTACACCATTCACTGGGTGTAATGACCAGATGTATATGCCTGATATTTGAATGAATGCATAGTATCATTTTTCTTTTCCCGAGAATGATCCTCTTGTACAGTTGGGTTGACATTGCTCATTATTCGCCAAGGTTGTATCACTAATGAAACGTCTTGTCTTTTTGTTCCACCGAAAAAAGTCCAAAGAGATAATCATCTTTCTCCAACATTTCTAAAACTTAGGCTTGGGGAATTCTAAACAACAGTCATGTTTCAGGTTCTTGTACTATTTAGAAGCTTCCAGAGTAATATGCGAAACTCCTTTTGTGAAAGTTTCGTTAGTCCATTAATCATTATTTCAATACAAAATGCCTGAAAGAAATTGTAACAATAGACAAGAAGGAAATTGATTGGGAGCATAGCTCAAAATAAACAGGTTAATCAAAGCTAGCAAATGCAATCAAGAAGGAAGTTTATTGGTAGTGTATTTTGAAATGAATAACCACAAATAACAAAAATGGGTAAAATAAAAACTAGGTGCCCCAGATATCACAGCCTGAGCTTCTCTGTTCAAACTTCTTGAGGACCATTTTAAGCTCAATATATGTTTAGGGGATCCGGAGTACTTTGTCGATTCCCCAAGATGTAACATACTTCTTCAATGTTAATTCAAGCGTAGCAAGGCTACTGTATGCCCCACTTTCAAACAAAATTTGAGTCGCCCTTCTTGGGTTTTCAACTCAAATCCCTTTTGGTCTCAAAGCGCCCTTTGCAGGTTTTCGCCTTGGCCTCTCCTTTTTCTTTTTTCTTTCTTCTTTTTTTTATGTGTTTTTTTTGGAAAACTTTTTCATTGAATTTGATCTCACCGGATTGGGGAGGTCCTTGCCTTCCATCTCGGTTAATATCCATGCTTCCTCAGAACATGCCTTTTTTGTTGCATAAGGTCCTTTACTTTCCTCTGGAGTCTTTTTGGATAAAGAGAATCCTTCTTAATGCCAGGTCCCCCTCCTGAAATTCTCTTGAGTGAACCTTTTTGTAATAAGCCCATATAAGTTTTTAGTACATTTGACCATGCTGAATACTTTCAATCAAGCTTACTAGAGACATTCTGCTTCATCTAATTCAATCCAAGCTTGGGGAAAATGAATCTTATCTTCCAACAATTGTTTCCCTTTCATAACCCAATGGGAAAGATGCCCCGGTGAAAGTCCTGGCCAACGTTCAAGAAACCTAGAGGGTAAATGGTAACTTTTCTATGCCAACCTTTACAAGTCTCAGTCATTTTTTCAAAAATTTTTGAATGTTTTTTTTATTTTGTTTTTGCTGCATTTGCTGTACTGAATGGTGTCTAATCTTTGAACAGACTTTAAATCTTTGACATTGTGCAATTATGTTCCTTTCGGACATTTTTTATTGCCATTTTTTTTTAGATTTGAATTTGAATTTGATGACTGTCGACTTTCTAATTTTGGCTTATGAAGCGACCTTCACGCACTCAGTGAGGTAACCAACGACGATGAATATGAATCTAAAAGCTTTTGAGGATACTGGCTTGATAACGTCTATGCCCCACATATAGGGAATCTGTGAAGAAATAAATAAGGCGCATAAATCCTGTATTTAATTTCCCTTTCTTGGTAAACCAGTAGCTCAAACCTCCTGGCCATTGTAGAAACATTAACGTGGGTTCTTTAAACACTAATCTTAACAGCATACCCATGTTTTAGTGGCCTAGTGTGCCTTCATATGATTGTGTGAAAACATCTTTGAGTTATTGAAAACAACTCAATGATGTCTCGCCTTATTTCTGTGATGAGCTAATTGTCTGGTGGCACTTCGTAAGGTAGGATCTACCATTCTTAACAAATTAGGAAATAAGTTGTAATCTCTATCATTTTCAAAATCCTTAGATCCCTCTAGACACATATCCCACTAGAAAGGGAGTTAGCAACATCGTCGCTCATGTCATTGATATCTGGGGACCCATTGTGGGTATGAAGGCAAAAAATCCAAAGAATAAATGATTCTAAGGATAATTATTCGTATGATATGGCCATGAATAAAAAATGAAAAAATGTACAGAATAAAATGCAAAGAATGAAAATATTTACTTAGAAAGATGCATTTGATTGAAATAAAAATTCTGGACACAAGCCTATTTCACAAAATGACTCTTATTCCTCTAGACTTAAAGTAACAAGCATGTTTTAAATATTACTCTAGATTAGCTAAAATACAAGGATCCCTCACAGTCCCATTGTTCAAAATGCTCCTAGGTTCATATTTTTGCATTTGGCGCGTCATCTACCTTCACAATACCCATGTTAATGAATTTTTCCACCAATTTCTTAAAAGCAAGGCAATTTTCTATCGAATGCCCTGTGACTCCTGCATGGTACTCACATTGGGCATTTGGATCGTACCATTCTGGGTATGGAGGTTGCATCGGTTTCGTGTAATAAGGAGTTATAACTTGTATATCAAATAAGTTCTGGTACAACTCCCTATATGTCATGGGAATAGGAGTGAACTGGGGTCTTTCAGTGTTAGGCTTTGAGTTGGAATCCTGCCTATGAGGGCCTTGACTGCTGGTAGTCACCATCCTTAGCTGGCTTACTGTGATCGGCTCTGAATGACCCTTGTCATACTTACTCGTACTACCCGCTTCTTTTTCCTTCTTCTTCGAGGCCTTCAAAGTCCGCTCTCTCCTTTCCTTTGTCTCTGCCTGAACACTCGGTTTGGCACTATCATCCTCAGGGTTAAAACATGAGCCCATCGAAAAGTTCAACAAGGCCGAGGTATTAGTCTAATATTGGGGTTTGATAATGACGGGTACCCCATGCGACTGCGCGTCTGGTTGAGTTGGGATATTTATCGGGGCATAAATGAATTCTTCATCATCATCCATACTGTTGACCACTGGGTCACTCCTTTCAAGTCTTCCGGCTAGTAACTGGGTTAACTAGCCTATCATATTCCTTTGGAATTCTAACATTTGTTCTCACATCTCTTGTTGAATTTTGGTCAATTGCTCTTGTATCTGTATTTGCATTTTCTCTATTCTCTCCAATCTTTGCTCCATGTCTTCTAGGTTAACTGAAATAATTTCACCTAATTAGGGTCTTTCTACAAATTTTAATGCATGTGATATGATGTAATGCAAATGCATGAAATGCAATGCAAATGCATGGAATGAATGCAAAAAGAAAGGCATTGATTATGAATTCAATTCCATTAGAAGAACTTTTCTAGAAAATAATTTTTTTTACATAAAATGGATTGCATATACGACTTTGTCCTCATAGTCCAGGTGAAAACACCAATCCTTCTCTTCGTATCCGAATGTTGTGGTCGTGTCCCGTGAGTTTTATCAATAGATGCCCCTTCTAGTTCCTTATTGCTCGGTCCAGGCTGTACCTCTTCACTCACGTATCCTCCGCGATGTTCATAAGCTTCTTTAAGAAGATTGTGACATGATGACTCTTGAATAATCCTTGTCAACTTGAATCCTCGGGCAAAGTCTTGTATTCTTCTACGGACTATTAGTCCTCTCTTATTGTCTTCCTAGACTATGTTGGAACGACCGCATTATAATCCACTTTATCAAGTAACCCATTTCTTATGAAAAACTCTTCTATTTAGCAATCGAATATTAATCAACACCTTCTTTCTAAGATGATGTGATGCAATGTAATTAAAACAAAAGAAACACGTTAGCATAAGAGAAAGAAACAATAGAATAAAGTACCCATCTGGGTGACTACTAGGGGTTTGGAATGGTTCTATCTAGAGTGGGTTCCTAAGGTTCATTATATGTGGTTCAGCTCTAAGGCAAGGTACCCGAACCAGCATATTCCTTAATCCTCACCCATTATAGGCTCATACGGACCGAGTTCGGTTCAGGGGAATACATTTCCCTATGGCCATGCAGAGATGAAAATCTCACGAAGCATATAGGTACGGATGTATCCCGGAAGTAATCCACTAGCCCATGCGGAGGTGAAAACCTCACGAAGGCGTAGTTTCTTACTCCTACTTAAAAGGGTAAAAATTGGACGATTATGCAATATGATACGCGAAAGTAGACTAAGTGTAATGAAAATGTAACACCCCATACCCAGGTCCGATGTTAAGACTGGATGCGAGACATTACCATGCTTGAACTCACTTAATCAAGTACTTACTGGCTATAAAATTTTGTTTCGACTTAAAACCTTTCTTTCTTGGTCTAGACATACGTATCATGGTCATACGAGGCCTTAAACACTTGTTCGGACTTTTGAAACTTATCGAAAATCCTCTCTCAAAATCAGAGGTTACACGCCCGTGTGGTTTGGGGCACGCCCGTGCATCCCTAAACACGCCCATGTTTCCCATCCGTGGGGAACTACTGACTTATCTGACACGTCCTTGACACGCCCGTGTCCTCCAACCGTGTGGAGCTACTGACTTATTTGACACGAACTGAGCACACGCCCATACCCAAGCCGTGGGTCTTACATGGCTCATGCACACTGCCGTGGGATTCATCCGTGGCCTATTCTAGCAAGTAATCATAAGGTGCAAGGTTCGCATGGCCCAGACACACGCCCGTGTGTCTAATCGTGTGGACACTTAGAGGCTATATACCAAACCCTTTTCCATCCTACATTTCATACATTAATATACTAATTCAATAAAGTCTCAAATCAATGACTAAAACACATGAATTTATACATTTGATTCATGAAAATAAAGTGTTACTACCATACAATTACAACAACTTAGCCATCATCAACAGCTATACACAATTAAACTACAAACCTTGTTTGGCCAACATAGTTTGGCATATTAACAATAACTTAATCGAGTTTAAATTCTAGTCCTATACATGCCATGACTCATAAGGACTTGATACCTCAAATCGAATGTCTGCTCGATAGTGTGAAAACATCTCCAGCGGCCTCCAACCCGTATTAGTCAACATGATCTATAAGAGATGAAAAAGGAAAGGAGTAAGCACTAATGCTTAGTAAGTTCATCTGCATAATCTGGCAAGTATTAATATTCATTAAATATAGATAACCATAAGAGATTATACCGGGTCATTCCCATTAACTCATGGTTGCTTACTCAACCACTCTAGAAGCTTACTTATTTTATCTTGTACCGTACGATGAGCTAATTGCTCATTTACAAAAGAATCCATTCCTGCACTGATTATCATGTAATCATATAAGACATCACATCAAGTCTTATTAATAAGCTATTCACCTTTCAGTGGTTTTGTACTTAGCCCACCATTATCATACATTCATAAATAGTCATCCACATGTAATACTTAATTCAATTGTTCATCCGAGAACACCCTCACATTACTACTCTTACTTAACTTTTCCACGATATTTATTCACATTCACACAATATAACAATAAATCTAACTCATGCAACAAGGTGCATTAATTTCCCATATCCCAATAGGGGTTCATTATATATATATATTGAAATCGTCTCAATTCAATTCTAATACATACTTGTGCCTTTCGTAGCTCGATCGCATACTTTCTTTACTTCAACATATACTCTGAAATACTCAAGTTATAAAATAACTCTATTGAGTCTCATACTCATGAAATCACATAGAAATCATACCCTGATAGGGTCTTACTTGAATTAACATATCGATGCCATGTCCTTGACACGGTCTTATACGAATCCTTGCATCGAGGCCATAATTCAATATGGTCTTATACGAGACTTTCACTATCATCTCAACATTCTTCATGCATTTCATCCAAGGGTATTTCATACATCCATAGAGTGAATATACATTCCATACAAAATCAGAATACTTACATGAACTCATACATAATTTCAATAATTGCATGTGAACTTACCTGATTGTCGAAATAGCCTAAAATGACTATTAGCCCACATTTCTCTTTTCATCCGTTCTAGGTCTGAAACTCGCTTTCCTTGATCTAGAACAATGAAATTTACTGACTTATTCATTTAATAACCATAAAATACCTTAATCTACAATTTAGGCAAAGTGACAATTTTGCCCCTACACTTTGGCAAAATTACGATTTTGCCTCTAGACTCGTAAATAAATTTTCATCACATTTTCTTGTTAATCAAGCCTAGCTGAACATTTAATCCTCTTACATCTATCCACAATTCCAACTATTTCATGCCTTAATGAATAGTTTATAACTTTTACATTTTAGTCCCAAATAGGTGTTTTCATGGCAACACCTTTCACAAAAGTTGTTTCTCATCTTTATAACATTCATTTTCTTCCACAAAAACTCAGTAATCAGTAATAAATCTCTCATGGAAAGTCCCTAGACTTTCTACCATATTGCAAACTAATCCCCATTAGCTAGCTTAAGCTTTGGGGACTCCAAAAATGCAATTTTAATCAAGAAAGAGCATCAGAAGGACTTACTTGAAGAGAAAATAAGCTGCTAAAATTTCAAGCTCCCAAAGCCCTTCTATGCCTGATATTTTCGGTGGAGAAGGAGAATAAATGAAAAAGATGATAGCTTGTTATTACATCATCTTATTTTATTCATTCTCCCTACTAATACCACTAACTTTTAACATAATAAATGCTCTTGTCCCCTATGCTTTAGTATGGCCAACCAACTCACTTAAATAAGGGCAATTTGCACATTTGGGACCTCCAACTTATAATTCATAGCTATTTGGCACCTTTAGCAAATAAAATAGAACTTTTGCACTTTATGCGATTTAGTCCTTTTTCACAATTTAGCTTGAAATTGCTAAAATTAAGGCACCAAAATTTTCATGCACCCTTATAATCATGTTATAACACATAACATAACATGAAAATAATTTTTTATAACCTCGATTTAGTGATTCCAAGATCACTGTTCAGACCAGCCCCTAAATCGGGCTGTTACAGAAAATGCCATCCAATAAAACAAAACAAGTCAGTATTTCACACACAACTTAAAACAAGCAAGAAACAAAGCACCTACTCGGGTAGCCACTAGGGTTTGGCGTGGCTCTACCTAAGGTGGGTTCTTAGGGCTTGCTATATGAGGTTCAGTTCTAAAGTAAATGTACCTGAACTAGCAGATTCCTTGATCCTCACCCATTATATGCTCATACGGATCTAGTTCAGTTCAGGGGAATACATCTTCCTATGCTGCATGGAGATGAAAATCTCACGAAGACATAGGTACGGATGTATCCAGAAAGCAATTCACTATCCTGCACGGAGGTGAAAACCTCACGAAGGAGTAGCTTCTCATTCCCACATAAAAGGGTGTGACCACAATGGTCATGTAATGCAATGTGCAGAGATATACACAAAGCTCAAAACAAATAAGGAAATATGAATAAAAATGATGAAGACCGTTAACACAAAACAGATGAAATGTAATGAAAAGATCGTATGTTAAAACCAAATTTTCAATTTTCGACAAAAAGACAAAAATTAAACAACTCATGGCTTGACTCTCTTATTCAAGTCCCCAGTGGAGTCGCCAAGCTGTCGTAACCATTTTTTTGAGAAAACGAGATCGACTTTGGTTTTGAAAATGAAAATAAAACGGGAGTCGCCACCAATCTTTTTTGTTGAGGTGTGATCGGGTAACCTTGTAAAATGGTTGTTTTTAATAAACAGTTTGATTATCAAAACAATGATTTTGGTCCACGAAACTCAAAAAATGGGTTCAAGAATCGGTTACGTGCGAGGAAGGGTTAGCACCCTCGTCACGCCCAAACTTGGTACCTAATTGATTAATTAGTGTCGAATTTGAAAAGATTTTAAAATACGGATCCTTTAGAAAATGTTTGGATAATTTGGGCTGAAATTTGAGATTTCTTTGTTCTGAGAGGATACAAACATCACATCCAGCACGTTAGGACACGATATTTTAAACCTTTGTAATCAAAGTTATCTCGTGATTTACGAAATTTATTAAAAGGATGTTTAGTTTTTTAGTCAAACGAAAAATCGAAACCCAGCGCGTTAGGGCACTATTCCCCAAATTTCTAAATACGAAACATTGCCTTATTTTAAAAACCTTTGGATGAAATATAATAATTTGCAAAATGTATTTTTGTTTAATGATACGGTATTAAATTAAGAAAATAAATATAGATGTAAATATAGTAATAAAATACTAATATCAATAATAGTGGTAAAGGAATAATAGCAAAATAATAGTAATAATAATAATATAAATAAAATAATAGTAGTGGTAATAATTAAAAACAATAGTAATAGTGATAGTAGTTACAATAAAAATGATAAAAAATAATAATAATTAAGTTTGAAAATGAAAAAATGGTATAAATAAGTATATAATAACAATAATAAGTATATAATAAAGCGTTATATAATAATATTAATGATAAAATAGCAAAATAATCTAAAATTAAAAACAAACATACATATATAAGTAAGGATAACATAATAAAACAAAGTATTCAAAAATAAGAAAATAAGAAATATAGAGATACGATGATGGTAGTAATAATAATAAAAATTTAAAGATTTAATAGTAATAATAACGATAACAACAATAATATTAAAAAATCAAGAACATTTATAATTAATAAAAATGAGCCTAAATCAAATTTAGTACAAAGGTTTTGGGGCAAATATGAAATAAAAATAAAAGAAAAGGACCTATTTGTATGCGCGAGGGAAGCGGAGGGACCAAAGATGTAATAAACTCCTCCGGCCAAAACGCGCAGCAGTAAGGGGACCAAATTGAAAACCAAATAGACTTTCGGGCAAAATTAAAGAAACAAAAAACTTGATTGCAAAACCATGAAAAGACGGAGGGACTGCGTGCATAAATTCCCCATTTTTAGAAAACACGCAGATCCTGAGGCCGATCGGGTCAACACGCAGATCCTAAGGCAAAACGACGTCGTTTTGGGCATTAAAGGCCAGCCCCAAAACGATGTCGTTTTGGGAGGCTATTTAAAGGCCAATTTCCTGGAAAAAAAAATCATTTGTCTCTGCTTTTTTTTAAAAAAATATAACCCTTCCTTCTTTTTTTTCTCTGCAGGTTGGAGCCCCGAAAAGGTAGAGTTTTTATTCCTTTTTTTGCTCTTTTTTTATATATATTATATACTTTTTTAGTAAAAAGACGTGAATATATATGTGGATATAATGGATTCGAAGAACAAAATAAAAGAAAAAAAAGGAAATAAAAAAGACCTTAGCACTTTTCGAATTCATTTTTCTTTCCTTCCGATATTTACTACTTTTTGTTTTTTGCTTGAATCTTTGCTTTGTGTTTGAAATCTCTTTGTATTCTATTGATCGAAGAAAAAAAGGTCCTCTTTACAATGAATTTTCATCGGCTTTTATAGCCATTTTTACAAGCTTCATTTATTTGTTGTCTTTTCTTCTTTTGTGCAGGTACTAGTGGCGGTGCAAGTGGGAATGGGCGGTGGCCGGTGGTGTTAGACTGGCGGCGTCAGAGCAAGTGGGCTAGGGTTGCAGCACCACTTGGATTAGGGGGGCTAGGGTTTTTTGTCTTTTGTCTTTTCTAATTTGGGTTAGGTTTTAGGATTGGGCTAATTGGGTCTTTTGTGGGTTTGTCTGATTTGGGTCTGGTTTGGGTTATGATTTGTATTGGGTCCCGGGAAAAATTTGGGTTCTACATGGGGCATGTTGCTTCAGCATCAGGTATTCAGGTTGACTCGAGTAAAATTTCAGCTATACTTGATTGGAAACCCCCGCGAAATATTTTTGAAGTTCGAAGTTTTCTAGGACTTGCCAGTTATTATAGACGCTTTGTGAAAGGGTTTTCAATGATCGCAGCTTCGATGACAAAGCTATTGCAGAAAGATGTCAAGTTCGAGTGGTTAGAGAGGTTCCAGAAGAGTTTTGATCAGCTAAAAACTTTGTTAACGGAAGCTCTAGTGCTTGTGAAGCCGTAGCCGAGTAAAGAGTTCATAATCTTCAGTGATGCATCCTTGAATGGTTTGGGCTGTGTTTTGATGCAGGAAGGTAAAGTTGTAGCCTATCCTCGAGACAGTTAAAACCGCACAAAAAGAATTATTCGACGCATGATCTCGAGCTAGCTACCATAGTTTTCACTTTGAAAATATGGCGTCACTATCTATTTGGTGAAAAATGTCATGTCTATTCCAATCACAAGAGTCTAAAATACTTAATGATTCAGAAGGATCTGAATTTAAGACAACGACGATGGTTGGAATTATTAAAGGATTATGAGCTTGTGATTGATTATCACCCCGGGAAAGCTAATGTGGTTGCTAATGCACTAAGCCAAAAATTACTATTTGCTTTACATGCAATGAATGCGGATATAGATATGACTGATGATGGTGCGATTATTGCAGAATTGAAAGCGAAACCATTGTTTGTTCAACAGATTTGCAAAGATCAAAAGGTTGATAATGACTTATTAGCAAAAAGGAGTAATTGTGGTTCGAGTGTTGATTCAGAGTTTCAGTTAGATGCTGAGGGATGTCTACGATTCAGAAATCGAATATGTGTGCCTAAGAATCCTGAGTTGATTCAAATGATTTGTGATGAAGCTCATAATAGTAGATTTTTAATTCACCCGGGTAGTACAAAGATGTATAACGACTTGAAACAGCATTACTGGTGGCACGGTATGAAACGAGATATTTCAAACTATGTGTTGAAGTGTTTAATATGTTAACTAGTAAAAGTTGAGCACTAGGTGCCATCGGGATTATTTCAGCCGATTATGATACCTGAATGGAAGTGGGATCGAGTCACGATGGATTTTGTATCTAGATTACCATTGAGACCGATCAAGAAAGATGCAATCTGGGTTATTGTTGATAGATTGACGAAATCGGCCCATTTTATCCCTGTACGTACGGATTTCTCACTTGATAAGTTAGCTGAAATGTACATTTCTCAGATTGTACGATTGCACGGAGTACCTATGTCTATTGTTTCAGATAAAGATCCGAGGTTTACATTGCGATTTTGGAAGAAACTGCAAGATGTTCTGGGTACTAAATTGCACTTCAGTACTACATTTCACCCTCAGTCGGATGGTCAATCCGAACGTGTTTTTCAAATACTCGAGGATATGTTGAGATGTTGTGTTCTTGAGTTTGAGGGTACATGGGAACGATACTTGCCTTTGATTGAATTTGTGTACAATAATAGCTTTTAGTCGAGTATCAAAATGGCACCTTATGAAGCTTTGTACGGTCATAAATGTCATACACCTTTATATTGGACCGAGTTGAGTGAAAGCAAGATACACGGGGTTGATTTAATCAAAGAGACTGAACAGAAAGTAAAAGTGATCCGAGAAAGTTTGAAAACCGCGTCTGATCGTCAGAAATCATATGCGGACTTGAAACATAAAGATATAGAGTTTCAGGTGGGTGATCGAGTATTTTTGAAATTCTCGCCATGGAAGAAGATATTTAGATTTGGTCGTAAGGGAAAGCTAAGTCCGAGATTTATCAGGCCGTACGAGGTTATTGAGCATATCGGGCCGGTTGCGTACAAGCTGATATTGCCATTTGAGTTAGACAAGATCCACAATGTTTTTCATGTATTGATGCTTCGACGATACAGATCTGATCCTTCTCATGTGATTAGCCCGTCAAAGGTTGAAATTCAGCCTGACTTGACTTATGAGGAATAACCGATTCGCATTTTAGCACGTGAAATAAAAGAGTTACGAAATAAGAAAATCTCGTTGGTTAAAGTTATGTGGCATAAGCACGGGGTTGAGGAAGCAACCTGGGAACTTGAAGATTCAATGAAAGAACGCTACCCACATTTATTCATCGGTAAGATTTTCAGGGATGAAAATCCCTTAAGGAGGGGAGAGTTGTAATAGCCCGATTTTGACCCTAATCGAAACAGTGGTTTCAGGACCACGAATTCAAGTCAGAAAAACATTTAAATATTATTTTCCGTGTTTATTATATGTGAAATTGCATGTGTGAAAGTTTCGTATGAAAATTTGATTGTTTATATGCTTAATTTAATAATAGGACTTAATCGCGTAAAATGAAAACTTAGTGGTTATTTGTGAAAGGGCTGAATAGTGATTGTTTTATTAATTTGGAGGCTTTAAGTGGTAAATTACCCATATATGTTATAGTGGAAGGTGAAAGACAACCATTACATGTTTTGTTATTATTTTATAAAGGTTTATTATATATATATAATTTGGTAAATAAAGTTTTATAATATAAAAACATAATATAATAAAACAAAGCCATGATTTTCTTATTTGCATGACCGAATATAAAGAAAAGAAAGAAGAAACAAAAGTTCCTTAGGTTCGGCCATTTTTGGAGCTTGATTAAAGGTATGTGTTTAGCTCGATTTTTGATAATTTTTACGTTTTTGAGATTGTTGCTTTGAATATTATCCGACCCATGCTAGAATTTCTGATTTTGATGCATGTTTGGAGTTCGACCATTGATGAGAAATTGTGTTTGTGATGTTTGATGAATATATATTAAAGATATGTTTTAGATTTACATGTTTTGTATTGGAAATTTTGATGATTTTGAGTAATTAGGACTAAATTATGAATTGTAAATTGAAGGGTCAAAATATAAAAAAATGGATTGTATGGACTTGTGTGGGCATGATTAATATTCGGTCCTAAAAGAGTGTGTGCAAATTTTGTGTATTTTGTGTTTTGTGCAATAGGGACTAAATTGTAAAAATTGTAAATGTCGGGGGTAAAATAGTAATTTTCCCATTTATGTTTTTTGGATTAAATTGAATGAAAATATATTTGAATGAGCTTAATTTGAATTTATTTAAATCAAGAACAAAACGAATCGGGATTGGATCGGGGAAAAGCAAAGTTGAACGAATAGCCAGGAAACTTAATCCGTCGATTTTCGAGGTAAGTTTTTAAGTAATTAGGTTGAATTGAACTTTAATCTATATTAATATGTATATGTTAAAGTGAAGTAAATAAGTTTAATTTCACAATGCGGAATGTGGCATGGAATATATTATGTTTAACCGAATGTGTGGTTAATATACATATATATATATATATATATATAAGCTTTGATTACTTGAGTTGATTGATTATGTATATATATGTATTAAGGGATAGTTAAATGTGAAAATGAAATGAGAGTGATGTTTGTATTTGAATAGATGGATATATTTGCATGTTTATTTAGTATGGCCGAATGTGAAGGAAATTCATAGGAAAAATAGGTTGGTTCGAACATGTGCATATATGTATGTTAATATGTAAAAAATGTGATTATGTATGTTTATATGGAAGAGGAGGAGATCAGTTAATGAGCACTATGTGTATGAATTTATACACCGAGCACTGTGTGTGCAAAATCGGTTGTCTGGCACTAAGTGTGAGGAAAATAAGTAATGGCACTATGTGTGCTCTTTATCAAAGTAACGGCACTAAGTGTACGATACGTTACATGAATTGCACTATGTGTGCTCTTTGTCAAAGTAATGGCACTGAGTGTGCGATACGTTACATGAATTGCACTATGTGTGCAAGATTACGGATCCTCCAAAGACATAAACTAATGAATGGTGATAAACAAGAGGTAATAAATAGGTATGTGATGCATAATAGTTGAATAATCTAGTACGAATGAGGTAAGTTGTTTTTGTATATGAAATTATAGAATTGAGATGTGATCTTTAATCTTTAAGTACTTTATTTGAGATGAAATAATGATACTTGAGTATTCGGTTTTGAGACTATTAAATATGGTAATTGTCGTATGGTGATATGTTATATAAGTATGGTTATGAGTTCGTAGATGATCAAGTTAGATTGATTTAATTTGTATAATGATTACTTGTATATTTTACTATTGCTTATAACTTACTAAGCTATATTAGCTTACTGTATGTGTTTATTTGACTATTTTATAGATATTGAAGTCTAAGTTCGAGCTCAGGGATCATCGTCAAAGTCAATCGCACTACCAACTATCTTTGGTACCTTTTTGTGAATGAACTTAAAGTCTATGGCATGTATAGGCTAAGCTACTTTTTGAATTGATTCAATTGGTTTATATGTGTATGTATATAAATACCATGCAAAAAAGGCTTTATTTCCACGCTAGGGTTGGTTTGAATATGCTTGAGATGATGTATATGTTTGTGCATTTTTGGTCATGATATAAGTTTATTTTGGTATGTGTGTTTCATGAAATTATGACGGTATTTTATTTATAAGTTTCAAATGAATATTTCATGTATGACTTATAAGCTAACTAACGATAATATATGCTTGTAATGGATGAAATTATGTTCGGTTAATGCTAGGTGTATATTGGTGAAGTAAGAATGAATGTACGATTTGATAAATTTGATAAATAGGTGCATAAATTTTGCTTGAATGGTTAGCTAATTAAGCTCCAAATAGGAAAGCAAATCACGATCACAGTTTAAATATTTTGTTTGGAAGTTTTATTAGTTAGCCGAATATGTATATGTGTATATATATATATATAGTTAATTGATTAGTTATGTGTATTGCCGAAACCATTTTTAAAATCGGTTTAGAAAATGGGGATCGACTTTAAAAACAAAGTGGGAGTCGCCACCAATCCATTTTTTACTTAGGTGTGATTGGATCACCTTGTAAAGCGTTTTATTTTAAAACATTTAATTTTGGTCCGAAAAACAAGAAAATGGGTTCAGGAGTCGGTTACATATGAGGAAGGGTTAGCACCCTCATAACGCCCAAAATTGGTACCTAATTGATAAAATCATGTCCAAGTGTTTGAAATTTAAAAGTTTAAAATAAGATCCCTTATTAGAAGGAAAATCAAGACTTACCTATTTCAAAGAAATAAAAATACCACACCCAATAAGTTAGGATACAACATTTTAATTTCGAAGCTAGGTGCATCTTTATTTTAGAAAAGTTCTTACCTCGAGACACAAAACATCACACCAAATAAGTTAGGATACAACGTTTTGAATTCTCCAGAATAAGTTTTTATATTATTTAAAACTTGAGATTTCTTTATTCCGAAAGAATATAAACATCACATCCAGCACGATTGGACATGACATTTTTTTTAAACCCTCGTAATTAAAGTCATCTCATAATTTATAAAACTTGTTAAAAGGATATTTAGTTACTTAGCCAAACGGAAAATCGCAACCAGCACGATTGGACACTATTTCCCGAATTTCTAAATACCAAAACATTGCCTTATTTTAAAAAATCTTTAAATAAAATATTAATTTTATAAAAAAAGTATTTTTTATTTTAAACACCAACCATGTGACAATATTGCATTTATAAACTATCATACACAAATATTGAAAAACAATTATAATACAATAACATACAATATAGACAAAATAAAATACAATTAAAATAATTACACAAAAATAAAAATAATAGTACAATAAGAAAATAATAATATAGGTTAATACAAAAGAATAGTTGAAATATAAAAAAAATAATGGTAATGAAAATTAAAATAACAAAATAAAATAATAAATAATACATATTATACACTAATCATAAATTTACACACATAATATAAACGATATAAATAAAATAGATTAAGTAATATAAATAAATTTTAAAAAAACTTTAGAAATAATAAATAATGTAACATAATACTATATAATAAACAAAATATAATATAATAAATAAATAAAAATATATATATATAATATATAAATTATTAAACAAGTAAAATAATATATATAATAATAATTAAATATAAAGATAAAAATATAAATATATATTATTAATAAATTAATATACAAATAATTTAAAATAAAATAAATATTTTAAAATATTTCAATATAATAATATAATAATTTTAAAGAAAAATAAAAAAAGGTTTGAAAAATTAAGAAATCAGGATCGAATTATAATAAAAACAGATATTTAGGGGGCAAATTATAAATAAAAGGATATAAACGGACTTGATTACAAAACTGAAATAATGCGGAGGGATTAAAGGGATAAATTTCCCATTTTTTGAAAACACGCGGATCTTATCTTCGGGTCGGGTCAACTGTGCGCGGATCCTCAGTGAAACGACGCCGCTTTGGGGCTATTATTCTCGACCTAAACGACGCTTTAGGGGTACTATATAAAGTGAAATTTTTTTTTAAAAAAAAATCATTCTTTCTCATTTCAAAACATAAAATTGAGAGGAGCTCTCTTCTCTCCCCATGAAAGGCGATTTTCATGGTCCTTCCGTGGCTCCGGTCTTGCCGTCATGATCGTCTATCGTTGTCGTCGGCCACCATATACGGTGGCTAGAATTCCCCAAAATGTGAGTTTTTTTAACTACTTTAGGAACTTTAATAAAAAAAAAAAAAAACGCTTAAAGGAAAAGAAACAGATTCAACGAAGAAGAGAAATAACGAGGAAGAAAAAACCTCTGCTTGTTTTTTATTGATTTCGTATATGCATTTGGGTATCTCTGTATAAGTATTTTTTTCTCTCTCTGTATCTGTGTGTCCCCTTTTTCGTGCTTCTCCTCCCCTGTTTTTTGACAGATCTGTGTGTGTATATGTTTGTGTGCCCCCTATTACAGCTTTGATCTAGGGTTTTTATACCCAAAAAAACAAAAATAAAAGGAAAAGCATATCTTTCTATATCTGTTCTTCCCTTTTTTGCTGTGATTTGCTCCTTTCTGCTTTGATACTTTCCTTTGCAGGTTGGAGATCTCACGACGGTGGGCATGAAGTGTGATCGATGGCCAACGAGGATTGCGGTGCGACGATCGGTCTGGCGAGGTTGTGGCGCGACTGATGGGTTCCAACTTGCGGTGATTGGGGTACTGTAATTGCGCGCGAATCTGGAAGGGGTTGACGAGGCTTAGGGTTTCCTATGAAACCCTAGGTCTGAAAGCTTGTTTAGCATTAGGCCTTTTGGGCCCCGTGCTTTTGGGTCTGTTGGGTTATGGGTAGTTAGGGTCAAGTTTTGGACTTTGTAACAGGACTTTAAAAAGGCAATTTGGACATTTTATTTTTCTGTTTGTATTGTTTAGGCCCGGGCAAAAATGGGTCATTACAGCTACCCCTCCTTGCTCATTGTTATGTAACGAGAATAGAGCAAAGACTATAAAAGGATCAATTTTGCCCGGTCTTGGCCGTACTTCAACTTCTTGATCCTCATCCTCTTCAAATGGCTTCCAATCCGAACTGCATCTTCAGGGGTATTAGAGCTTTATCTTGATTTCAGTAAATTTGATAGCTTCAACTTCATGAAGGCAGTATCCACTATCTTTTGATTTGCTCCACTGCAAACTCAGGGAGACCAGATCTGATATTTTCAATATGATTCCTGCAAACTCAAGGATCACTAGACTGATGTCTTCGATCTGCTTCCTACAAACTTGGGAATCGTAAGATCTGTCATTTCAATCTGTTTCCTACAAAGCTCAGGAATGCCAGATTGGTATCTTCGGTCTGCTCCCCTGCAAACTCAGTGATGCCAAACTGGTGGTTAAATCTGTTCCACTACTGCTTAGGGAGACAAGATTTGTCGTTCGATCTTGGTCCACTACTGCTTAGGGTGACAAGATCTACAATCTTTGACCTATTCCACTGCTGATCAGGGAGATAGGGCCGGTGGCTTAAATCTGTTCCAATACTACTTAGGGAGACAAGACTTGTCGTTCGATCTTGGTCCACTACTGCTTAGGGTGACAATATCTACAATCTTTGACCTATTCCACTACTGATCAGGGAGATAGGGTTGGTGACTAAAATCTGTTCCACTACTACTTAGGGAGACAATACTTGCCATTCGATCTTGGTTCCCTGCTGCTTAGGGTGACAAAATCTACAATCTTTGACCTATTCCACAGCTGGTCAGGGAGATAGGGCCGGTGGCTTAAATCTGTTCCACTACTGCTTAGGGAGTCAAGATTTACCGTTCGATCTTGGTTCCCTACTGCTTAGGGTGACAAGATCTACAATCTTTGACCTATTCCACTACTGGTCAGAGAGATAGGGTCGGTGGCTTAAATTTGTTCCACTACTGCTTAAGGGGACAAGATTTGCCATTCGATCCTGGTCCTCTACTGCTTAGGGCGGCAAGATCTACAATCTTTGACCTATTCTACTGCTGGTCAGGGAGATAGGACTGGTGGCTTAAATCTGTTCCATTACTTGCTAGGAGACAAGATTTGCCGTTCGATCTTGGTCCTCTACTGCTTAGGGCGACAAGATCTACAATTTTTGACCTATTCCACTGCTGATCAGGGAGATAGGACTGATGTCTTCGATCTGCTTCCTACAAACTCAAGAATTGTCAGATCTGCTATTTTCAATCTGATCCCTGTAAGCTCAGGGATCGCCAGATTGATGTCTTCAATCGGCTTCCTACAAGCTCAGGAATTTCCAGATCTGCTATCTCCAATCTGCTCCACTGCAAACTCAGGGATGTCAGATTGGAATCTTTAATCTTACTACATTTTTCTTTAGAGGACATAACCTGTAGAATGAATATATGCTTTTGTCTAATAATTAGGATGCCTTGATGGAAATGCATCAAATGCCCCTAATTAGACATGCTATGATATGTAAAAGTAAAAATGATATGAGTATGATTCTCGCTCAAGGTGTTATCACTCATTTATCCGTCAAGGTTTCATATTCGTTCCCTTTGAAGTATCATTTTTTGCTCAATTATTTTGCCACATGGTAATTCTGAGTCCACTCCACTCGAACTTTGGGACATGAAGTTTGTGCCTCCTACTGTAATAACATTTGGCTTCTTCCATCCAATCTATTACCACTCAGAGGTATAAAACTTATATCATTTTCCACTATTCCTATGAATACAGGGTCTCTCAACAATGATCCCCTTTTATACTTGGCTTGACCTTGTTCGTCATTTGCCGATATGGTACCACCAACAAAATTTTCTTATCCAATAAGAATCCGAAGAGATAATCATTTTTCAATATTTCCAATTCCTTATGCTTGGTATGTTCTGAACAATAGTCCTATTTTAGATTCTCATATTATTAGAAGCTTCCAGAGTAATATGCGAAACTCCTTTTATGAAAGTTTTTAGTCCATAGATCGTTATTTCAATAAATGCTTGAAAAAGAACACAAAAATGGACGAGAAAGAAATTAGTCAGGAGCATAGCTCGAAAAAATAATTTAATCAAAGGTAACCTAGGCAAAAGAAAATTGATTTGGGTGCATCTCAAAAAGAATAAAACAATCAAGGATAAGAAATTCAAAAATGGGTAAATTAGAAGCTAAGTGCCCCAGATATCGCAGCCTAAGCTTCTTTGTTCCAACTTCTTGAGGACCATTTTAAACTTAATATATGTTTAGGGGATTCGGAGTACTTTGTCGATGCCCCAAGACGTAACATACTTCCTTATTGCCAATTCAGACGTAGCAAGACTACTGTATGTCCTGTTTTTGGTCAAAATTTGAGCCGTCCCTTTTCGGATTTTCAACTTAAATCCTCTTTGGTCTTAAAACGCCCTTTGTGGGTTTTCACCTTAGCCTCTCCTTTTTCTTTTTTCTTTTTCTTTCTTTCTTCTTCTTCTTCTTCTTCTTTTTTTTTAATTTGTACTCAATGTGCCCTTTGCGGATTTTCACTTTGGACCTCCCTTTCAGGTAAAATACTTCTTGTTTGAACCTGAATTCACCGGATTAGGCAAGTCTTCGCCATTCATCTCGATCAATATCAATGTTCCTCTAGAATAGGCCTTTTCAACATAAGGTATTTCCCAGTTCGGCATATGCTTTCCTCTAAAATCATTTTGTAGAGGAAAAATCTTTTTTCAACCTCAGGTTTCTTCGTGGAATTCCCTAAGATGAACTTCTTTAATGTAAATTTACATCATCTGGCCGTGACGAATAGCTTTTAACCTTTTCTTCAATTAGGTTCAATTGGCAAAATGCTTTAATTCCATAAACCAATGGGTAAGACGTTTCCCTCAGCAAAGGTTCTGGCTGACGTTCAATAAGACAGAAGGTAACGATAGCTTCTTATGCCAATCCTTACAAGTCTAAGTCACCTTTCATAATAATTTTTTTTGTATTTTCTTTTAGCAGCTTTTGCTATACAGTGATATGCTGCCGGATCTTTGGACAAACTGTAAACTTTAACTTTGTACAGTTATACATTCTGTGCTGCCATTTGATCCTTTCCTTTATTCTTCATTTTTTTGTTTTTTGAAATTTGATGACTGTCGACTTTGCAATATTGGCATATGAAGCAACATTCACCCTCTTAGTGAAATAGACGACGACCATAATGATGAATCGATGTCAACTAAAAGTATTTAACGAGATTGGCCCCATCATATCCATGCCCCACATATGGAAAATTTGTGAAGAACTAGAGTAGGCATATGAATCTTGTCTCTTTACATTCGGCATGGCTGATACCCCCTTTCTATATAAGTTGGCAGTGCTTGATTCTCATGTTTAGCCCGCATATTAGTATCCCAAGCTTGTCCTGATATGATGTGCAAAAACATTTTTTGATGTCTCGTATTATTTCTATAGAAAGCTGGGCTTCGATCTTCACCCTTTTCTAGGCTCGCAATATCTAATGACCATTTGTAGAGTAAGGTCTATTTTTCATCTTGTTAAACCATTCTTAACAAGTCAGACGATATGTCAGAATCTCTGTCATCTTCAAAATCCTGAGATCCCCTGGACCCATATCTTGTTCAAAAAGGGAGTTAGTAAAATGTCGCTCATGTCGTTGATATCTGAGTACCTAAGCAAGAAATCCAAAGAATAAAAGATTCTAAGGATGATTATTGGTGTATGGTCATGAATAAAGAATGAAAGAATGTTTTAAAGAACAAAAGAATGTACAGTATAAAATAGAAAGAATGAAAGAATATGTGCTCAAACAGATGCATTTTATTGAAATAAAATTTTAGAACACAAGCCTATTTCACAAAAAGGGTCTTATTGCCTCTAGGCTTAAGGCAACAAGCATTTTTTACACATTACTCTAGATTAACTCTAAACGTACAGGGATTTCTTCCACAGTTTTATTATTCAAAACACTCCCAAGTACACAAGGGTTTAGAAACTTCATTTCACGGTTCACTATTTGGATATGTCATTGGTGTTTTGATTCCCCGATTGGTAGGTTTCTGATGACTTCTTCAAGGAATCACAACTCTCCTACCCCTTCCTTCAATTATCATTGCTCCGTTTGACTCATCGAACTTTACAACCCCTATTTTAATAAGCCTTTCGACCAATTTCTTAAATGACATGCAGTTAACAATTGAGTGATCTGTTATTCCCGCGTGATACTCACATTAAGCATTCAAATTATACCATTTGGGGTACGGGGGTTGTATTGGTTCCATGTAATAAGGAGCCACCACATGTTCATCAAATAGACTTTGATACAACTCCCTATATGTCATTGGAATTGGTGTAAACTGGAGTTGCTCATTGCTTTGCCTTGTGCCAGATTCTTTTCTTGATGAACCTTGATACCCAATAGTCACTGTTTTTGACTGTTTAACAGCAATCGACTTTGAGCACCCCATGATTGTATTATCCACTTTATTTTCTCTCTTCCTTGTGGCCATTCTTTTGTTACTTTCTTTCGCCTCGATCTTTCCACTTTTTATAGCATTCTCGATCATTTCTCCCGTCATTACAATGTTTGAGAAGCTTTTAGTGGTGCTTCCTATCATGTGGGTGATAAAAGGAGCCTTTAGAGTGTTGATAAACAACATGGTGGTTTCCTTTTCCAGGAGAGGTGGTTGGACTTGCATGGCAATTTCCCTCCATCTTTGTGCGTATTGCCTGAAACTCTCGTTTAACTTTTTTTCCATGTTTTGTAACATGATTCGGTCAGGCGTCATATCTGTGACATGATTATACTGCCTCATGAAGGCTTGGGCCAAGTCCCTCCAAGAGCTAATGTTAGCACGTCTGAGTTAGTTGTACCATCTAGACGCTGCACTCGTCAAACTATCATGGAAACAATGAATCCGAAGTTGATCATTGTTCACATAGCCCATCATACATCTACAGAACATTGTGATGTGGGCTTCAGGGCAAGTAGTTCCATTGTACTTCTCAAATTCTGGCATCTTGAATTTATGAGGAAGTACCAGATCAGGTACAGACTCAAGTCCTTAGCGTCAATACTATGATGATGGTTAGCATTTTCCAAAGCTAGGAACTTTTCTTCTAACCAATTACAGCGATCCTCCAACTTCCTTGAAGATTCAATTCTTATTCCCTCTCTTTCTTTTATGTCCAAATCATGGATGACGGAGTTGGCAGGGTTATCTCCTGGTTAAATCCCGAGCCAACTTGAACGTTCATAGGTGGTCTAGGATCAGCTTGCCCTTGTTGAGGTCTAATCGTGATGGGTGGCCTTTGGGGATATTCCTCAGGCAGTGTTTGTACGTGTGGTGGAGTGAATGCCCTAGGAAAGTCTTCATTGTCTTCAGCATTGACTATGGGACCTTTTGCTTTGTCCATTATCCCACTCATCATTTGGGCCATTTGAGCCATCATGTTCTTTTGGGCCTCCAACATCTGGTCCCTCATCTCTTGTTGGAGTTTTGTCATTTGCTCTTGCATCTGTTCTTGCATTTCTCTCTGGAATTGTTCCATCTTTTGGTCCATTTTCCTTGACTTTGCTCGTGTACTGTAAGGGTGTTCAGCTTCCAAATTTTCTCTCTCTCTCCTATAATTTAAACTAATTAGACTCTTTCTATAGATTTGAATGTGTATGATGTTATGTAATGCAAATGTTGCAATGTAATGCAAATGTATGAATGCAAAGAGGCATCGATTCTGATCAACTTCATTGTAGAAAACTTTATTAGAAAATAAATTCTTTTACATAAAATGGACTACTATATGCTTTTGCCCTAAATCCTATAGTTCTGACAACAAAGCCAACTCTTGACCATGATCTGACCGCATCTTATACTTCGTACTCAATGTATCAGCCCGTGATGCCAAAATCTGAAGATGATCAATTATTTTATAAATCTAAACTATTGTTTCACTCATGAGGTAATCCCGACTTCTAACCTAGTCATGGGAATAGTGAAGCTCTTCCTTCCAACGCCATTCTCTTGTTTCAAGAAGCTCGATCTGAAGTTCACAATTGTGCCATGTTGCTTCTATCTCTTTAATCCTACCTTTCGGGTTTGACTTTAACTTGATCGCGAAATTATGGCTTTGATAGTGATGAATATATCAAATGGAGGATCAATACGAATTTCTTTCATTTCTTCACAACGAGTCAAATCCCTTGTAATATTGTTTAGATCACAACGAGGAGCCGAGAGGTTCACAACACCTCATCTTTCAATCCTAGATGACTCCACCAACGTCCATTTGAGTTATTCTGGCCATCAGGGCTTGCATTTCCTTTGTTTCTGGTAGGTGCAACATCCTCAAGTACAGCAGTAAACTCAAGCTTGTTGTTTGGTAGCAGACATGTAATAAATAAATCCATTACCATCATAGGCAAAATTCTTTCCATCCAAATCATTTTTGTAGGTCTCATGCACTCTATAGTCACTTTTCTTCCAACACTCTTACTATCCACAGGGTGACCATCTTCATGTGAAAGAGAAACATTATACTGATAGAGGTGTCTATCCGTACTTCCCACGCTCACTTTGAAATGATTGACAAGCATAATTACCTTTTACCATTTAGTTCTAACACCACGCCTTGCCATAGGGTGTCGTACAATCTTCTTCGCATCCAATTATGCTTTGATCAAAACAACATCAAGAGGCACAGGTGGCTGAGAAGGCAGGGATTCCAGTGCTGCCCCATTTCTCTCAGTGCTGCCCCATTTCTCTCTTACTCAAACAAATTCATACCTTAAAATCTTCTTTCTAATTGGTTTTGCTCTAACCATATACGAATGATTGCATTGTCTTCCACTTTATCAAGGAACCCGTTCTCCATAACCAGCTTTCTAACTTAGAAGCTGATCGTGAATTGACACCTCTTAATGTATGAAATGGTGTGCACAAATAAAACACAAAAAATTAGCACCGCAGAATAAGATATAAAGTAAGTAAAATATGATGTAATGCATGAATGCAGAGAAAGAGAGGTGTTGATTCTGAATTCAGTTACATTAGAAAAACTTTTCTAGAAAACAAATTTCTTTACATAAAACGGATCGCATACACGGCCTTGTCCTCATAGTCCAAGTGAAAACATGAATTCCTTCTTCGCAAAAGTCAAGTCTTGCAAACTTCTAATAGATGCCTCCTCTAGTTTCTTTTTGCTTGATCTGGAACGCAACTCACTGCTCCATAATACTCGTTAGCTTCTTCAAGAAAGTAGAGACATGGCGATTCTCGATTTTTCTTTGTCAGCTTGAATCCTTAGGTAATAAAGTCTTGTATTCCTTCGTCGGCTATCAGTCTTCTCTTGTTGTGTTCACTTAGACTATATTCGGACGAGACCGTATTATAATCCACTCTATCAAAAAACCCGTCTTCTTATGACAAACTTTTCTATTTAGCAATCAAATTAGAAATCAACACCTCTTTTCTATGATATGAATACAATGCAATCAAAACAAAAGAGAACGCGTTAGCATAGGAAAAATAAATAACATAGAACACCTATCAGGGTGACCACTAGGGTTTGACATAGTTCTACCTACGGTAAGCCCTTAGGTTTTCTACATGTGGTTCAGCTCTAAATTTGAGGTACCCGAACCAACAGATTCCTCGATCCTCACCCATTATAGGCTCATATGGACTGAGTTCGATTCAAGGGAATACATTTCCCTATGGCTATGCGGAAGTGAAAACTTCACGAAGACATAGGTACAGATGTATTCCGGAAGTAATCCACTTGACCATGCGAAGGTGAAAACCTCACGAAGGCATAGCTTCTTACTCCCACTTAAGGGTGTGACCGCAATGGTCATGCAGTGCAATGCATAAGTGATTTACAGAATCATATGCAAGTAAAAGAATTATATTTTTAAAATTAGAATTTTAAATTCGAACGAAAGGACATGAAATTATCAATTTTGCGGCCTGACTCTCTTAGTCCGCAGTGGAGTCGCCAAGCTGTCGAAACCATTTTTAAAATCGAGTTTTAGAAATGTGGGGATCGACTTTGAAAACAAAAACGGGAGTCGCCACCAATCCTTTTTTACTTAGGTGTGATTGGATCACCTTGTAAAACGTTTTATTTTAAAACATTTAATTTTGGTCCGTGAAAAACAAGAAAATGGGTTTGGGAGTTGATTCACGTATGAGGAAGGGTTAGCACCCTCATAACGCCCAAAATTGGTACCTAATTGATAAAATCATGTCCAAATGTTTGAAATTTAAAAAATTTAAAATAAGATCCCTTATTAAAAGGAAAACCAAGACTTACCTATTTCAAAGAAATAAAAATACCACACCTAATAAGTTAGGATACAACATTTTATAACTTTGAAGCTAGGTGCATTTTTAGAAAATTCCTTGTCTCGAGACACAAACATCACACCCAATAAGTTAGGATACAACGTTTTGAATTCTCAAGAATAAGTTTTTTATTATTTAAAACTTGAGATTTCTTTATTCCGAAAGAATATAAACATCACATCCAGCACGATTGGACACGATATTTTTTAAATCCTCGTAATTAAAGTCATCTCATAATTTACGAAATTTATTAAAAGGGTATTTAATTATTTAACCAAACGAAAAATCGCAACCCAACACGATTGGGCACTATTTCCCGAATTTCTAAATACCAAAACATTGCCTTATTTTAAAATGTAGTAAGCTTGTAAAAATGTACTTTTATTTTAAATAATATCCATGTGACAATATCACATTTATAAACTATCATACACAAATATTAAAAAATAATTATAATACAATAACATACAATATAGACAAAATAAAATACAATTAAAATAATTACACAAAAATAAAATAGTAGTACAATAAGAAAGCAATAATATAGATTAATATAAAAGAATAGTTGAAATAAAAAATAATGGTAATGGAAATTAAAATAACAAAATAAAATAATAAATAATACATATAATACACTAATCATAAATTTACACATATAATATAAACGATATAAATAAAATAGATTAAGTAATATAAATAAATTTTATAAAAAAAGACTTTAGAAATAATAAATAATGTAACATAATACTATATAATATAAAAATATAATATAATAAATAAACAATATATATAATATATAAATTATTAAACAAGTAAAATAATATATATAATAATAATTAAATGTAAAGAGTAATAAAAATATATATAAATATATATTATTAATAAATTAATATACAAATAATTTAAAATAAAATAAATATTTTAAAATATTTCAATATAATAATTTTAAAGAAAAAATAAAAAAGGTTTGAAAAATTAAGAAATTAGGATCGAAATATATTAAAAACAGATATTAAGGGGTCAAATTATAAATAAAAGGATATAAACGAACTTAATTATGAAACTGAAATAATGCGGAGGGACTAAAGGGAGAAATTTCCCGTTTTCTAAAAACACGCGGATCCTATCATTGGGTCGGGTCAAAGTGTGGGTCTGAGGTTAAAACGTCGCCGTTTTGGCGTCTGGGTATTGACTCAAAACGACGCCGTTTTATAGAATCTATTTAAATTAAAAACCATTCAAAAAAAATTCATTTCTACCCTCAATTAAAAAAAAACATAAACCCGTTTCTCTTTTTCTCTCGGGCGATTTCCGGTGTTACTCCAGAGACTCCGATCTTCGTTCGCCGTCGTCGCTACGGTGGCCGAAATTTAAAAAAAGTAAGTTTGTAGTTTTATATTATGTATTTTACATATATATTATATATATATGATTTCAAAAGAAAATAAATAAATAAAAATAAATATAAAAACAGTATTCGGAAAAAAAAAGTAAAACAAAACCTCTACTGATTGTGTTTCTTTTTTTTTTTTTTCGTATTTCTCTGAATCGGTATGTATATATTCTCGTGTGTATTCTTTGTGTGTCTGTCCTCGTTTTACAGGTTTTACAAAGGGGTTTTTACAACCCAAAAATGAAAAACCAAAAAAAGAAATAAATCTCTATTTGCTTCTGTTTCCCCATTTTTTCTGTTGGCTTGTTTCCTTTTACAGGTTTGGGCAAAGATCACGTGGTGATCGGTAGCGTGATTCGTAGCAGATCTTGGTGATGGCGAGTAGCTAATCTGCGCGAATCGGTGGCGTGACGATTGAGCCATGATCGAAGGCCATTGCGGCGCGACGAATGGGATTCTGCTGCGGAGATTGGGGTGCTGCCATTGTGGCGCGAATCTGGAAAGGGTTGACGGCGCTTAGGGTTTCCTTTGAAACCCTAGGTCTGAAAGCTTGTTTAGCATTGGGCCTTTTGGGCCCCGTGCTTTTGGGTCTGTTGGGCTATGGGTAGTTACCGTCAAGTTTTGGGCTTTGTAACACTACAGCAAAACAGACTTTTAGCGGCGTTTTTTTAGGCTTTTAGCGGCGTTTTTAAGCGCCACTAATAGAGCTTCTGCGCTTTGAAAAACGCCACAAAAACGCCACTAAATGTGGCGCCAAAATTTAGCGGCGTTTTGTGAAAAAACGCCGCTAGAAACCATGACTTTAGCGCGTTTTAGAAAAACGCCGCTAAAACATAACTTTAGCGGTGCTCTCCTCACAAACGCCGCTAAAGGTGGCTACTTTTAGCGCTTATTTCTAAAACGCCGCTAAAAACATGACTTTTAGCGGTAGCTTTTTTCTAAAACGCCGCTAAAAACATGACTTTTAATGCGCTTTTTTCTAAAACGCCGCTAAAAACGACTTCTAATGGTAGCTTTTTGTTAAAACGCCGCTAAAGGTAGCGACTTTTAGCGGTGCTTTTTTCCAAAACGCCGCTAAAAACATGACTTTAGCGGCGCTTTTTTCTAAAACGCCGCTAAAAACATGACTTTTAGCGGCGCTTTTTTCTAAAACGCCACTAAAGAAAGGTTTGACTTTTAGCGGCGCTTTTGCCCTCAAACGCCGCTAACTTGTACATATTTAAAATATTCAATTTATCCAATATCATACGCCTCCTGCACTAAAACCAACCAATGACAACAAATATAATATATAATTTCAACCCAAATAACAAATGTAGCATAAAAAATTGCACCAACTACATTAATTCTAAATGTTATTTTAAAATAAATAAAAATATATGATATCATACAAAATATCCTTACAAAATGTTAAATGTAACAATGTTAAAATCATCTTACAATAAGAACATAAATGTCTAAGATGGCGGCGTCTGCATCATTGCAACATCTTCATCATAACTGAAGTCAGTGTGAAGTTCTTCATACTTCTGTTTTGCTCTGCCTCCCTTGCTTTCTTGCTTCCGCTTTAAGTAGAGAATTTGCTCTGCCTCCTCTCCCTCGGCCTCCTCATTGCTACCTCGGCTCTAAGTTGAGAAATTTGCTCAACCGTGCTAGATTGCATTTGAGCTATCTGGTCTTTTAGCCTCGAACTTGACCGAGATTGACTCCGGAAGGCATATATTGTTGGGAGTCGGATCCAAAATATTGGGTCTGAGTAACACGGATCCTTGAAGTCAAACCCGACTGTACCTTTCAACACCCAAAACATTAGTGATAATTTTGTTATAAATATACTCAAGAATAATGAAACTATCGATCGAAGCGATCGTACCTTTCGGGACCCAAAACATCGGTAATAATTACATTATCGACATCCTCAAGATGAACAGAACTATCACTCAAGCGATAGCTTCATAAAGTGTCTTCTTCTCCTTTAGTTTCTCCTAATAAATTAATCAAAAGTTAGAAACGAAATACACAATAAGAAGGAATGCATCATAACTTAACATTATTAATTTAAAACTACTAACGAAGAATTAAACTATTATAAGTAAACATTATAAATCCATTTTAATAAATCAAATTTTATTAAGTAAATATACCATAATCTCTCCAACTTGGTGTCATCGGAGACCCATCCTTTTCCTCATGCGTAATGTCAAAAAGTGAAACGCGTCCAACTTTTTGACCGTGGAGAGTTCCTCATGTGTTGTATTGCAAATATAATTTAATAGTATAAAGTCATTAATATTTGATGAAATTAATAAATTATAATACCTCGGCCTCATTCTATGAAGCAAAACTTCTCGATCTGCCGTGTGCGTGAATTTTGTTTACACTGCTTGTTCCGACACGCTCACGGTCCTATATAATGATATTATTGTTACGTATATAGTAAATACTATACAATCAAAAACTTATAAGAGTTTAGAAGTAGGTAATACCTCTCCTTTCTTTGAGTTCCAGAATCTAACCGCATCTTCCCATTGATGCCTCAACATTCCCGGTGGGACATTCCGCAGTTTATCCTCGAGGCTTATTTCTTTCTTAAAATATTCTTTTTTCAATATGCTTTTGTTGTCTCTCCATTTTTTTCCCAATGTCTTTTTTATATAGTCATCGGAGACCTCCAAATTAAACCTCTCCTAAAAAAACATAAATTTAAAAAGTAAATATAAATGAAACTTCAACCAAAGTATTATAAATTACATTCATGTTTTGTTACCTTAATGTTCTCCAGAGCTTGATTTTTGTTTGCGTTAGGCATGTGATGCCATGACTCGTAATTGATGGGCAACATATTTGCATTTCGTGCAATAATGCCCAAATAGCCTCCTAGAACTCGAGCTTCAGGGCCAATAGGTGGCCATAATCTGCTTTCTCCTTACTTTCACACGTAGCTGAAATTTAATTCAGATAAACCTTTAAGCGTGACGTCCATGGACTTTCTGCGTCCCACCATTCTCAGCTGACCAATGATAAATTATTGTTATATTAAAATTGAAAAATAAATCAATAAAAAAAGTCAACATCCATGTAAAATAATTTAATTTTACTTTGTAATTCTGTAAGCTCATCATCTATGTCAGGCACATTAGAGGATCCAACTCTTCGTTCATTGCTCACTATTGCCCTCTCCTAATTTATAGTATCATGTACAATATTTAAATCTCGCATTCTTCTTCTACTCATTTCCCGCAATACACATAAAATAGTTGAAATATTAGTAACAAATAACAACAATAATGGTACATATAAAATATTTAAATTACATAAAATGACCATGATTAAAATTATAATATTACATATAAATAAAAAATAGTAAAATCTTACTACATCATAATTAAGTAAATATCTTCGTCCACATCCCGACGAACCCATTGAAATTGTGCACTAGTACTAGGGATATTTTCATTTAAGTTTTGTTCGGAAAAGCGAGTTTACGATATTTCGACGATGTCATCTCTACTTCCACGCCCATGTCGAACAAGTCTCTAGGAGTATTTGAAGTGCAATATACCAACCCTCATCGTTGGATCTTCCGAGTAAAAACTTGTTTCACTTGAGAAGAAAACACATACGACTCGTCTATCGGTTGTTCTCGGTGTGAATCAATCGAGAGAAATTCACCATTGTAAAACCATATTGATCTTTTTAATTCCACGAGCCGTATTCACATCAGCCCATTCACCTCGAAACAAGACAACTTTCCATTTGCCGTAATAATCCAACTCAATGATGTCGTAATAAGTCCGTAATACTCTAAATTCCCTCGGCGGGATTCATCGTCCCTAGCACTAGAATAACTCGTAATTGAAGAACTAACAACAATTCTACAATTTTGGGTTCTCCTCAACCTCTCGCGATACCTTGTATGAAATCAGATCCGTTGATGAGGAATGCACTATATCTTTTCACTATTCGGTTTGGACCTTGTGAAAGCCATTTAACCGTCATTAACTTCATTCCGACTCCAAACCTATTGAATCGAAATTAAATCGAGTAATTATAAATGTTATGAGAAAACATTATTACTTGTCAATGAAAACTTAAATTGCATACCATTTGGCTTAACCATTCATGGAATGATTACGTGAACATCTTATTAATTTCTCGTCGATGTAACCTTGAGACCGTGAACGAGCTCTCAATACTTGTTTGTACTCACTATGTTAAAAATGGTTACTTTGTTAAAAGACAAACAAATTATAATTGATGAGTATTTATCAAATTCTAGAACTTACTTAGAAATGGTTCCATTGAATCGTGATGAAAAAGAACGTGTCGATGTGCTTGGACCCATGATCGTCGTCTAATTACGCAATTTCGACTTTGCCGATCGGTTCTCCAAACTTTGAAATAAATAAGTTCCGCCAAGTTATGATCTCGTGAGCCCAACATTTCTACTTGGTCTGCTCATTCTTGTTTCAACATCTTCCAAATACCTTGAGCAGAAAGTCATACATTCTTCTACCAAGTAGCTTTGACAATTGATCCTTCCGGATAATGTTTATTGCGGTAATAAGACTTCAATTTGGAGAGGAACCTAAACACGAAATAGAACATTATCAAAAGTTGGAACTAAAGGCATTTAGGTGAATGAAGGAATAATTTACAAATAAATTAATACCTTTCAATGGGATACATCCATCGATAGAACACGGGTCCACCAAGTATCGCTTCACGCGGAGATGAATTAACAAGTGCACCATAATTGTGAAGAAGGAAGGCGGAAGATCTTCTCCAGATTGCATAAAATCGGTCTGCTCGATCTTGTAGTGTCTCAAGTTCTTGAACATCCAAAACTTTGCCACAAATGCCTTTCATTATGTTGGACAGTTCAATTACACAAGACGTCACCTTTTTGACATACAACACCGCATAGCAATGGCGCAAGAAGGCTTGCATCAAGATGTGATAGTCATGCGATTTTAAGCCATATAGTCTTGATCTTTAAGACTAACACATCGAGATATATTTGATGCATATGCATCCGGGACCTTTATATCCTTCAACACCGTATGAAACACTTCTTTTCCGTCTTGACATTGAATAAATAGCGGTGATAACCGATATTTCATATTTGGAAGTGCTTGAGGATGAAGCTCACGCCGAATTCCTATGTGAACTAAATCAAGTCGACTTTGAAGATTGTCTTTTGATTTTCTATCGACATTTAAAATAGTCCCAATAATGTTCTCGCAGACATTTTTCTCAATGTGCATGACATCAAGATTATGGCTTAATATCTGATGCTCTCAATAAGGCAACTCAAAAAAAATACTTCTTTTTTTCCACAACTCCGCCTCATTAGGATCATCCTCTTCGTCAGATTCATCATCAGATTCATCCCTTTCTCTGCAGTTTCTTTTCGACTTAGCCGGTTGATTCATCTTCCCATAAATAAAATTTATATCTTTCAACATGAATAATATTTGGATCCACTGGTCTGCGATGGAGCTTCTTTGAACTCTTGATCTTAAATCAAATTGAGCACTCGATATCTAAATCTATGATTTTCGGTAACCACCGATGATGCCCCATATAAGAGAACTTCTTCCCATTATATAACCATTTCGAACATGTTCACAAGAAAGACAATAAGGACAAGCATAACGTCCCCTAGTACTCCAACCGGATAAATTAGCATAAGCGGGAAGTCATTAATAGTCCACATTAAAGTCGCACGTAAGTTAAAGTTCTCTTTTCTCATTGCATCGTATGTCTCAACACCAACCCATAGTTGTTTTAACTCTTCAATAAGTGGCTGCAAATATATGTCAATATCATTCCGGGCCCTTTCTCTCGGTATAATCATAGATAAGATAAAAGATGACTGTTTCATGCAAACCCATGGAGGTAAATTGTAAGGAACAAGCACCACCGGCCAAGTACTATCTGTTGTGCTCATGAGTTTGTAAGGGTTAAATCCATCGATGCTAGCCCAAGCCTAACACTCAGGATCGCGTGCAAAGCTTGGAAATTTTGAGTCAAATGATTTCCAAGCTAAAGAATCATGGGTGTCTTAACAATCCATCATCGGTTCATCCATCATGGTGCCACGTCATTGACTTCATTTGTCTTCGACGACATGAAAAACCTTTGAAACCTTGGTATTAGCGAAATACCGCAAAATCTTAACCGTTTGCTTACTTGAATGTGTATCCTGCTCGTCATCGTTACCATCCTCTGCATTTCTTTTAATCCAACGAGATTCACCGCAGACATGACAACCTTTGTTGGTTTATCCGTCGCCCCAATACAACATGCAATCATTTCGACAACTATGAATTTTGTTGTAGCCAAGACCCAAATCCTTTATTAGTTTCTTCATGTCTTTGGACGATTTAGGGATTTTATACAGAACATTTCTTGCGAAACTCTAACAAGATTGTCAACGAGTTTCCGGTCCATCCTCCCAAACATTTCAAGTGAAAAAGATGAATCTGAAAAGACAGTTTGGAAAATTTTGATCCTCATACGATTCTTCATTCATTTCACCAAGTAACGTGTAGAACCTTGCCGCTTCTTCATTTGGTTGTTCATCATGTATGCAGTTCTTCCACCTTCGGTGAAAGTATTTCCACCAAAACTATAATCATCAGTTGCACCCATGTCGTGGAAATGACCGAAACCATCATGTGTATATTAAAAGCATCCCGCAACATGCCTTCCATGTTATAATCTCTAACATTCGATTGTAAGCACTATGAGGATAACCTAGATTCATCGATGATGATGCTCCACTAGATGTACGCTCTCCATAAAAATCCATTTTTGTACCCCGAACAAAGCCATCAACAACTAGATGTTCATAGAAAACTTCACGGTAATGCCAATTGGTATTGCAATACTTCTCACACGCAAAGAATCATATTCTCATGGCTTGCATTTTGAAATGCGAAATTCGAAAAGTTTCTACTCCATTTCGATAACCGTTGCTTACCCTTGACAAATTCATCCAAGTCCTATCCATTTCGTAGTTGTTGAAGTCTAATGTTGACAATAAATTACACTATAAATTGTTAATTTATAATTTACGTAAGTAATGATAATTTCATATATATAACTGAGTACTATGTAAGTATTATGTAAGTTATGTATTATGTAGGTTATATATTATGTAAGTTATGTATTCTTTAAGATTCAACATACGTGGCATTGTTACACCTAGGGAGGATCCGTTATATCTAACAGTGAGATATACGGCAACCCGTCAGGTTTCCAGCCTATATACTTTGAATCTCTTTTTTTCTATACAAGTATTATGTAAGTTATGTATTATGTAAGTTATATATTATGTAAGTTATGTATTCTTTAAGATTCAACATACGTGGCATTGTTACACCTAGGGAGGATCTGTTATATCTAATGATGAGATATCTGACAACCCGTCGGGTTTCTAGCCTATATACTTTGAATCTCTTTTTTCTATACAAGTATTATGTAAGTTATGTATTATGTAGGTTATATATTATGTAAGTTATGTATTCTTTAAGATTCAACATACGTGGCATTGTTACACCTAGGAGGATCCGTTATATCTAACGATGAGATATCGACAACCCGTCAGTTTCAAATTATATACTTTGAATCTCTTTTTTTTTTCGATACAAGTATTATGTAAGTTATGTATTATGTAGGTTATATATTATGTAAGTTATGTATTCTTTAAGATTCAACATATGTGGCATTGTTACACCTAGGGAGGATCCGTTATATCTAATGATGAGATATCTGACAACCCGTCAGTTTCCAACCTATATACTTTGAATCTCTTTTTTTTCGATACAAGTATTATGTAAGTTATGTATTATGTAGGTTATATATTATGTAAGTTATGTATTCTTTAAGATTCAACATACGTGGCATTGTTACACCTAGGAGGATCCGTTATATCTAACGATGAGATATCTGACACCAAATCAAGTTTCGACCTATATACTTTGAATCTCTTTTTTTCGATACAAGTATTATGTAAGTTATGTATTATGTAGGTTATATATTATGTAAGTTATGTATTCTTTAAGATTCAACATACGTGGCATTGTTACACCTAGGGAGGATCCGTTATATCTAACGATGAGATATCGACAACCCGTCGTGTTTCAACTATATACTTTGAATCTCTTTTTTTCTATACAAGTATTATGTAAGTTATGTATTATGTAAGTTATATATTATGTAAGTTATGTATTCTTTAAGATTCAACATACGTGGCATTGTTACACCTAGGGAGGATCCGTTATATCTAACGATGAGATATCTGACAACCCGTCAAGTTTCCACCTATATACTTTGAATCTCTTTTTTTCGATACAAGTATTATGTAAGTTATGTATTATGTAGGTTATATATTATGTAAGTTATGTATTCTTTAAGATTCAACATACGTGGCATTGTTACACCTAGGGAGGATCCGTTATATCTAACGATGAGATATCTGACGGCAACCGTCAAGTTTCAAACCTATATACTTTGAATCTCTTTTTTTCGATACAAGTATTATGTAAGTTATGTATTATGTAGGTTATATATTATGAAGTTATGTATTCTTTAAGATTCAACATACGTGGCATTGTTACACCTAGGGAGGATCCGTTATATCTAATGATGAGATATCTGACAACTTGTCAAGTTTCCAAATATATACTTTGAATCTCTTTTTTTTCGATACAAGTATTATGTAAGTTATGTATTATGTAGGTTATATATTATGTAAGTTATGTATTCTTTAAGATTCAACATACGTGGCATTGTTACACCTAGGGAGGATCCGTTATATCTAACGATGAGATATCTGACAACCCGTCAGTTTCGACCTATATACTTTGAATATCTTTTTTTCTATACAAGTATTATGTAGATGTATTATGTAAGTTATATATTATGTAAGTTATGTATTCTTTAAGATTCAACATACGTTTGTTACACTAGGGAGGATCCGTTATATCTACTTATGAATCTATATACTTTGAATCTTTTTTTCTATACAAGTATTATGTAAGTTATGTATTATGTAGGTTATATATTATGTAAGTTATGTATTCTTTAAGATTCAACATACGTGGCATTGTTACACCTAGGGAGGATCCGTTATATCTAATGATGAGATATCTGACAACCCGTCGAGTTTTCAACCTATATACTTTGAATCTCTTTTTTTCTATACAAGTATTATGTAAGTTATGTATTATGTAGGTTATATATTATGTAAGTTATGTATTCTTTAAGATTCAACATACGTGGCATTGTTACACCTAGGGAGGATCCGTTATATCTAATGATGAGATATCACTAAACCCGTCAGTTTCAACCTATATACTTTGAATCTCTTTTTTTTTCGATACAAGTATTATGTAAGTTATGTATTATGTAGGTTATATATTATGTAAGTTATGTATTCTTTAAGATTCAACATACGTGGCATTGTTACACCTAGGAGGATCCGTTATATCTAATGATGAGATATCTGACGAAACCGTCAAGTTTCGACCTATATACTTTGAATCTCTTTTTTTTCGATACAAGTATTATGTAAGTTATGTATTATGTAGGTTATATATTATGTAAGTTATGTATTCTTTAAGATTCAACATACGTGGCATTGTTACACCTAGGGAGGATCCGTTATATCTAATAAATGAGATATCTGAGAACCCGTCAAGTTTCGACCTATATACTTTGAATCTCTTTTTTTTCGATACAAGTATTATGTAAGTTATGTATTATGTAGGTTATATATTATGTAAGTTATGTATTCTTTAAGATTCAACATACGTGGCATTGTTACACCTAGGGAGGATCCGTTATATCTAACGATGAGATATCTGAACCCGTCGAGTTTCGACCTATATACTTTGAATCTCTTTTTTTCTATACAAGTATTATGTAAGTTATGTATTATGTAAGTTATATATTATGTAAGTTATGTATTCTTTAAGATTCAACATACGTGGCATTGTTACACCTAGGGAGGATCCGTTATATCTAACGATGAGATATACTCGACAACTTGTCGAGTTTCCAACCTATATACTTTGAATCTCTTTTTTTCGATACAAGTATTATGTAAGTTATGTATTATGTAGGTTATATATTATGTAAGTTATGTATTCTTTAAGATTCAACATACGTGGCATTGTTACACCTAGGAGGATCCGTTATATCTAACGATGAGATATCTGAACCCGTCGAGTTTCGACCTATATACTTTGAATCTCTTTTTTTTTTTCGATACAAGTATTATGTAAGTTATGTATTATGTAGGTTATATATTATGTAAGTTATGTATTCTTTAAGATTCAACATACGTGGCATTGTTACACCTAGGGAGGATCCGTTATATCTAACGATGAGATATCTGCAACCCGTCAAGTTTCGACCTATATACTTTGAATCTCTTTTTTTCGATACAAGTATTATGTAAGTTATGTATTATGTAGGTTATATATTATGTAAGTTATGTATTCTTTAAGATTCAACATACGTGGCATTGTTACACCTAGGGAGGATCCGTTATATCTAACGATGAGATATCTGACAACCCGTCGAGTTTCCAAATATATACTTTGAATCTCTTTTTTTTCGATACAAGTATTATGTAAGTTATGTATTATGTAGGTTATATATTATGTAAGTTATGTATTCTTTAAGATTCAACATACGTGGCATTGTTACATCTAGGGAGGATCCGTTATATCTAATCGGTGAGATATCTGCAACCCGTCAGTTTCAAATTATATACTTTGAATCTCTTTTTTTTCGATACAAGTATTATGTAAGTTATGTATTATGTAGGTTATATATTATGTAAGTTATGTATTCTTTAAGATTCAACATACGTGGCATTGTTACACCTAGGAGGATCCGTTTTATCTAACGATGAGATATCTGCAACCCGTCGGTTTTCGACCTATATACTTTGAATCTCTTTTTTTCTATACAAGTATTATGTAAGTTATGTATTATGTAGGTTATATATTATGTAAGTTATGTATTCTTTAAGATTCAACATACATGGCATTGTTACACCTAAGGAGGATCCGTTATATCTAACGATGAGATATCTGACAACCCGTCGGTTTCCAACCTATATACTTTGAATCTCTTTTTTTCTATACAAGTATTATGTAAGTTATGTATTATGTAAGTTAAATAATGTGATAAAAGCTATGTAAGTTATGTAAGTTATGTACATGTAAGTTATGTAATTTTATGTTAGTTATGTATTATGAATTATGTAAGTTAAATTAAAATTTTAAATCGAGAATAAGTTAAAATTTGGAAAATGTTATTATATGGTTTTTATAATTGAAATTTCTTTGTGATGTTATTAAGTTTACAAAGTTTTTAACTTACTTCTTTTAAAAAATTATTTTCTATATTAAAACATATTTCAATAATGATCTATATTATTATATTGATAACAATATTAAATTTAAAAGTTTTAAATTACTTCTTATAAAAATTAATTTACTTTTTGTAATTAAAACATATTTAAGTAATGATCAATATTATTATTATCTTGATAACAAAATATTATTACCATTTTGGAAAATATTGAAAATATTAAATATTAAAGCAAACATTAATAATATAAAAATTAGTAATTAGTAATTAGTAATAAGCCTAAAAGCCATATAAATGTAAGTATTCTTAAAAAAAAATATTGTTTACTTTTAAGGAAGATAAAGTAATAAAAATTCTTTACTATAATATATAATATATGTAATGACAGTTTGTATTAAAATATGTTAATATCTTCTTAACTTGCAAATATTTATTAAAAATGAATTTATGTTAAAAATTATAACATACTTTAACAATTTACTTTTATATTTTGTTAATGTTATTTTTTATATCGTCTGCACTCTAAATTTTAAAAATAATACACTAAGCTTGTAAAATATCTAATCGGCATGAGTAGATAGCAAATTGGAGGTTGTTCAAACATTATTAATAATAAATAACAATAATAAATAAGCGGCTTTAGGCATAAATTAATAATAAAAATAATAATAATAATAATAAATAATAATAATAATCAATAGCTTTAGGCATAAATTAATAATAAACAGCAATAATAAATAGCAATAATAATAAATGACAATAATAATCAGCAATAATAATAATAAACAATAATAATCCGCAATTTTGGACAACAATTTAGCAAGTTAAATATCTGATCTATATACTTCAAGTCCAAACGAAAGCTTGTCTAATAAACGCATATACATGCTTGAAGTCCAAAAGAAAGCTTGTCCGAAGAAACCTTGTCTACTAACTTTATTGAAACTAAGGAGGAAGATAGACAATTATGATCAAATCAGAAAGTACTAAATATCAGTTCGCAAGGTGAAACATGATAGTAAGCAATGGAATTTTCGCATATACCTTGATAAATTAAGCCTTTTTCGTGAAGTCTAATAAGCGCAGATAATGACTCCTGCAATGATGTATACAAGGTTCAGAACACAAACTTACTTCATAATACAAACACCTAAAACAGCTATTCAACTATATTAGCAATAGATAAAATGTCAAGTTCCAACAAAACAATCACATAAAACTAGTTGGCAAAATCTACAAAAATATTTTGTAAAATCGGCTAGTTTAGATAAAATTTTATTTTTCTAAAATTATTTATCTCAAATATTTTCTTTAAATAATTTATTATTCGTAATCTATTGAGAAGTCCCAATGATAATTATTAAAACAAATTCTAATCATGATCTTTTTATAAAAGGACATATGGGCATGTTAGACTCTTTCAACTAATATTCAATTAGTCTATACTTTACCATATACATGTATAAATCATATAAATATTTATGCCAATGTATTTAATAATTTTTGGAAAAATTTATATGCTTCTAGCATTCTATGTCCTTTAGAAATTTTAAAAATATCGGACACATGTCAAACATGAACTGCTATATTAATAAATACTTAAAATTATTGCATCAACCACAACAAAACATTATACCTTTTTATAATCAATTTCAAGATTTGGAAAATCCTTATAGTATAAGTTGTACAAAAATATGCTCATTATGCGATTTCACAAAATTCTATAAGAAGAAATGCAGACAAAATATCGGTTCAATTCAAGTTCGATCCCAACTCCAATTATTTTATTTCTACCATTCATCTCCATAAGAATAAAAATGCTAGTAGCTTGTTCTCTAGAATAGAGAACATAGGCATGGTTGTGGCTTTAACATATACAACCACAAGTTCACGGGTTTGACAAATAGACCTTGTAATACAATAACTATAACTATCACAGTCGAGAACTATAATATAAAATAACTATAGAAGCGGAAAATAAAAGATCAACAAAAAAAAAGAGGAAGTGAGAAACTATACAAACAATATTCTTGTTCGCCAAAGTCGAGGAAAAAGCGGCATTGATCAAACTAGCGAGACCGAATAGAGTTTGAGCAATAGTCTTCTTATGTATCTCTACGTGCTTTGGCTTTCTCAATTGATTCCATGGCTTCTTCAAATGATTTACGAGTAAAAAATGGAATCGATAATGTTCAAGCAAGTCTTAATTGAGTAAATATCCTATTTACTCTTGACATGGCTTCGAAATTTATGTTAATGAACTTCGAGAGGGCGTAAGGTTTTACCATAAACTTGTCCAACCTAAACAAAATGGCAACTTGACATCATACGTAAAATGAGAAACTACTTTCTAGTCACAAATTTCCATCACCATTTCAGTTCAAACAGATTGACATTGTAAGTCGCTTGGTTTCGAAATTCTATTTAATTGAATGAAAGCTAGAGTTGATGAAATCTTGTCCAACCTTAATGTTCAAAATGGCAAATTGTTGTCAAGAAATCAAAAACAACTTTCGGTTTCCTCATGCAACTTGCGCTCAAGCAGAATGGCATCTCTTGGACCATTGAGATTATCTTGAATGCTCATACAAGGAAACAATAGAAGCCTAACTTTTTTTAATTCCTATATTTGTAACCATTTCAAATATCACAAGTCTTGTCGCAGTGATATAATGGTTAGCTACCAAATTAATAAAATAAATAAAGAAACAAATGCTGAACACTCCAATGCTTCTTAATTCATGAGAGAAACTCAAGTTAAAATAAAAAGAAAATATGGGAATGCTATGAACCCAAGTCTGCCAAGGTTCTTCTCAGTACGTACTTTCTTAATATTAATTAATCAATATAAAAAATTAATATAAAATTTATTTGCAAACAGGGGCGCCATTAGCAGAGAAACAGCAAAAAAATATATGTATACAAAAAACTATATTTCGATTCGGCATAAAACTGAACCATCCATCCTGTAAATTTTTTATGCACACTGTTATTACGCATACTGAATACAGAACAAGAGAAACCAGAAAAGAGATTCAAAAGGTTCATTTTTCGATCTTATTCTCCTTGATTTTTCTTTGGAATCCAATTTGTAGCATCGATTTCTTTCTTTTTTTTCCTACGTGTGAAAAATAAAAAAAAAGGGAAGGAAAAGGATACCGATTTGAGGCGTCGTCTCAGGCTTTGACTCTTTCGTCGAAAGCGTGCCCAAAGGAAATAGGAGCCTCTTACAATCGTCTGGAGGTGTACACGTCGAAGCCTTCGCCTCCGACCACCGATTGAAATGGTGGATCGTCGATAGGAAATCGATTTGGGGCTTCGGTTGAAAGGGGAAAATGAAAAGGGGCTAGAATTTCATCAAAGGGGATTACCAGAGAAAGGGTTGGTGGCCAAGAAAACGAATTTGTTTAGGCTCAGTTTAATAGCCTTGAAACGACGCCGTGCTGAGAAATGATGGAATATTTGCGCGTGTAGTCCTCCTTTGTCGTATTGTTTTTCGATTAAGCTTGTTATGCATTTCATTGTTTTATAAATTGAACTATACAATCTATGCATTATTTCAATCTAATCCTATCTGTGTGCTGCATTTTGATTTCAAAATATTTACTGGTTTAGCCCCTGATAAATTACGCGCATTTTAGTTTAATCCTTGTGCATATTTAAATGATTTTTATTTATTATAAAATAGTCTTTTAATTTTGTTTTGTTTGAATTAAGTACGTTTTTGTCTTCATACAAAATCTTTACTATTTTTATTGTTATATTTTATTTTAAATTCATGTTAAATTATTTTATTTTAAAGTTTTAATCTATATTAATTCATATAGTATTTATTTTAAATATTTTCTTCATATTATTTACTTTGAATATTCATATATATATATATAATTACAAATAAATTTTATATTAATTAATCAATATAAAAATTAAATAAATAATAATAGATCGAAGAGGATGAAAGAGTATTGCATGAGTTTTCGAAAATCTAAATCCTAAACTATAAACCTTTATAAACTCTAAATAACTAAAATCCTAAACTATAAACATTAACCCCTAAACCTTTATCAACACTAGTTTGTTTACATCCAAACCCTAAGTCGGCCCTAAACCCCTATAACCTATAAAACCTTAAACACGTAACCCCAAAATCTAAACCCTAAACTATAAACCTTTATAAACTCTAAACAACTAAAATCCTAAACTATAATAAACATTAACCCCGAACCTTTATCAACACTAGTTTGTTTACGTCCAAACCCTAAGTCGGCCCTAAACCCTAAAACCTATAAAACCTTAAACACATAACCCCAAAATCTAAACCATAAACTATAAACCTTTATAAACTCTAAACAACTAAAATCCTAAACTATAAACATTAACCCCGAGCCTTTATCAACACTAGTTTGTTTACGTCCAAACCCTAAGTCACCCTCAAACCCCAAAACCTATAAAACCTTAAACACGTAACCCCAAAATCTAAACCTAAACTATAAACCTTTATAAACTATAAACAACTAAAATCCTAAACTATAAACATTAACCCTAAACCTTTATCAACACTAGTTTGTTTACATCCAAACCCTAAGTCGACCCCTAAACCCCTAAAACTTATAAAACCTTAAACACGTAACCCTAAAATCTAAACCCGGCCTAAACTATAAACCTTTATAAACTCTAAACAACTAAAATCTTAAACTATAAACATTAACCCCTGAACCTTTATCAACACTAGTTTGTTTACATCCAAACCCTAAGTCGGCCTCTAAAACCTATAAAACCTTAAACATGTAACCCTAAAATCTAAACCCTAAACTATAAACCTTTATAAACTCTAAACAACTAAAATCCTAAACTATAAACATTAACCCCTAAACCTTATGACCTAAACACTAAACACTAAATGCTAAACCTTTAACACTAAGGCAAAAAATTAAACACTAAACTTACCCTAATAAACCCTAAAACCCTAAAATCCTAAACCATAAACCTTAAACCCTAAATCATAAACCCTAAACCATAAACCCTAAACCCTAAACCATAAATCATAAACCATAAATTCTAAACCCTAGGACAACCTTAAACGCAAATCATAAACTATAATCCCTAAACATTAAAACAAGAACTCCTACACCTTACACCTTAAACTATATATGTTAAACCATAACCCCTAAATAATCATGAGAATTAATATTCATTATTTTAAAATTAATACTATCTCTTTTACGATTATATAAGAAATTATTTAATATTTTTTCATTTTTAACAAATATTTTCTCTTAAATAATTTAAAACTAGAATCATAATTTTAATGTATTAATATTAATGTTATCTCTTTTACAATTATATAAAAATTATTTAATATATAAATTTAAAACAATAAGTCATATATATCCAAAAAACTTTAAAATTACTTTTAGCGGCGTTTTGGGAAAGCGCCGCTAAAAGCAATTTTAATGGCGTTTTGGAGAAGCGCCGCTAAAGGCCGACTTTTAGCGGCGTTTTGGGAAAGCGCCGCTAAAGGCTGAATTATAGCGGCGTTTTGGGAAAGCGCCGCTAAAGGCTGAACTTTTAGCGGCGTTTTGGAAAAGCGCCGCTAAAACCAGACTTTAGCGGCGTTTTGTAAAGCGCCTCTAAAGACATACTTTTAGCGGCGTTTTGTTAATAAACGCCACGATTGCTCTTTTTTTGGCGGCGTTTTCGTTCAAACGCCGCTAATGTATAAATTTTGCGCGTTTTTATTTAAAACGCCACTAAAAACGCCGCTAAAAGTCTATTTTGGTGTTGTGTAACAGGACTTTAAAAAGGCAATTTGGACATTTTATTTTTCTGTTTTTATTGTTTGGGCCCGGGCAAAAATGGGTCATTACATGTATGATTATATTTATGTTTATTTATATACCTAGAATGCCGTGTGGATATTTTGAGTTAGTAAGTAAGCTAACCGATTTGATCATGAGATAAACGGTTTAGTTCATATATGTGGATTGACATGGTTAAAGAATTTGCAAGTTAAGTATGCTATGATTTGAATATGTTAATGTAAGAGATTGATAAATAATAAGGTTGGATGCTTTCGGTAATTGATATTGTTTTGGTGTGACCTATATTTGATAAGTAGGGTTTTGGCTAAATAGATTTGTGATACTTTTGTAAATGTTAAAGTAAGCAATAAAAGTATAATTTTATTATTGGTACATTCGGCTATGACCATTCAAGGGATTGATTGCCATGTTAAATTGATTATGTTTGTTTGCTAATATGTTATGAATAAATGATAAGTGAATGTTTGAATTTGAAAGCATGGTTTGTTTATGCATCACTTCAAATAAAATGATTTATATGAGAGTGTTGATTTGGGGTTAGTCTAGTAATGCCTCGTAACCCTAATCAGGCGACGGATACGGGTTAGAGGTGTTACACTTATCATGTTTAACTCTCTCGTGTCTTAAAGTATAAATAAAACAATACCCAAAAATCTACAAAATCCTAAACAGAATCAATAAAACTCCAAATTTAAAAAAAATTAACTTTAATGTTAGGTTTGAGAAATTACTTAAACACAACAACAATTTAGGGAGGAAGCAGAAGATCCTAAATTTGGATATTGGAAGAAGTAGAATATCGAAAAGAAGGAAAAGAACTAAAACTGCCCTAAATTTGAATGATTTCGTCGAAATAGTACAATTCAGAATCGTAGAAGATCCTAAATTAATTATATAGTTCCAAGAACACTAATTAAAAGATAAACAAAACAAAATAAGATAAAGAGATAACAAAATATAAAAATAGCCGAAAAAGCCATAACAGTAAAGTGCATAATAAATTAAAATAAAACATATAAATTCAAAAAATAAAATAAAAACAAATAACAATATGAGTAAAAGTACAAAGAGATTTAAAGTCACTGATTGGTGTTATGTGGGAAGCCAAGATCGAGAGGTGCAGATACAACGAGAGGATCGAGCAAAAAAAATGAAAATGTTGGCACATCAGCTGTAGATAGGCCTCGATATGATCCTGCAACCGCTGAAGCTGGCCGAAGTGCTCTAAATGCTGCCGCTCAAGGTGGTCAATCTGCTCGTATTGCAACTGCTATTTGTGAAAGATGTCCTCAAGCATGACTGAATGTGTAGCAATAGAGTGGCTCGGAGGAGAAGATTGAGCCGGGTTCGCATGTCGAGGTGGGTCATCGTCTGGAAGCTCTTTATGCTTATCTTGAGGATCTATATGAAATAGTGTATACCAGTGTGGACCCACTCCATGTTGACTTTGAATCATTCGCATGTGGTTCATAATCGATAACTCCTATGGGACCATCTGTCCCACCAAAGTGAAGGATGAAATTTGCCCCAGAATGTTGAGAAACCCGAAGTACCTCGTCAAACGAGCCACGTAAGGACCCATATAGATATGACTTTTCCTGTGTCGATCGGATTAGAGGCGACAACAATGAGCCACGAAATAAGCGACATCGATCGAGTGACGTGTCTCCATACTTCATAAGAAATAGGCGTTCGAAGTACTGATAACCTTCGTACTCTCCTCCCGACCAATCAATGTGTGGGCCAAAATAGCATAGATATAGCACAAAGCTGGAGATAAACATGTTAGCTTCGACTTTTTTTTTTTTATCATAGACAAATAAAACTACTATTATAAAAAAATATTGCTGTATATTTTCCTCAAATCTATCATAATAAAATCACGTGAACTTTAAATTTTTTTCTCAAATCTGAATTATCCAAAAATAATATTGTGCAACTGAAGTCAACTTTAAAATTTATTAAAAATCTATAGCTATTTTATGGTAGCTTGTCATAGATACAAAATGGAAAAAGAATCATCAAAATAATTAATATCAGAAATTATTCATTGAAATAAGCAGAATACAATAGTTTCAAGAGAAGTGGATATGGGTTCTGCCTTTAATGGTTAACTCTTGATACGGGAATTCATCATTTCCCCTAATATCCAGCGAACCCAAAAAACTTAAAAAAAAAAAAGGGTGTATCTCAATGTTTTGGGCAATTCCAAATTTGATATTAAAAGAATAATTAAGATCAACAACTATTTTTCATCAAATCGAAGCTCAAATCACAACCTAAATTATTAATTAAATAAAAAAAGAGAGAACTTTAAAAATAAAATTACCCACAACTTGTTTTACAAGAAAAAATTACATAGTTATACATAAGATTACAATCTGAGAACTACCTCTACTTCATCATCAATTTTACACCTACTTTGCAAAACAAAACCGTCAATTCCTTTCCCCTCATTTCGATGCCTTCTTAGCTGCTTTCTTAGTCGGCGATTTCACACTCTTCAGCTTTTTCGCCACCACTGATTTCTTCTTTGCCGGAGCCTTTACTTTCTTCCCCGTTGAACTTGTTTTAACCATCTTCATCACCTTAGTTGGTTTAGTTACTGCTTTAACTTTAGTCTTAGGTTTCACCGCAGCTTTGGCCTTTGCCTTCATAGGCGTTTTGATTTTGATTTTGCTTTCAGTTTTGCTGGGATTTTGACTACCATAGGGCTTAGGCTTTGTTTAATAGCAGCAGAGGTAACTTTCGGCTTTACGGTAGCAGGCTTTTTAACAACGACGGAGGATAAAGGGAGCTTGTAGGAAGTTTTGACTTTATAGGAAGTTTTGACTTTAACAAGCTTCCCTGAAGCAACAAATTTCTTCACCTGAACGAGTAAAATCTTCCGAAAATTCGAGGGCAACTGCTCATGCTTTTCTTTAATGAATTTTGCGATGGCATATTGGCTCGATCCTGTTCTCTCTTTCAACGAAATGATCGTATCAGATATAATCTGCAGAAATCAATCATAAACAAAAATCAGATTAAAAGCCTATAAAAATTCCAAAGAGAGAATAACCTAGGGTTCCTAGAGGGAGAAAATACCTCAAGAAAAGGAGGATGTAAAGAAGCAGGTCTCGGCTTCTTAGCACTAGTGGTTTTCTTCTTCGCGACAGAAGTTGCGGCGGATGCAGTAGCGGTGGCCATGATTCAAAAAATAAATTTTACGAGGTGTAAAATATTTGAATTTCTTTTTCTTCATTTGGATTATATTGATTTTATTATTGATAATTAAGGAGGGAAATTTATCAAGGAAATGGAGAAAGCTTATTGGTGGAAAAGGAAATGACGCAAATCAAATTCGCCATTCAAAAATTTAAATTATGGCCATTAGATTGGAATATTATTAACGGTTCAGATAAGGAATTTGGGTAAGGTGCGGATCGTGAAGGGCAAAAGGAAAGTAGTCTTTGAGGTTTAAGGTTAAAAATGAGAGTTGGGGATTGTATTTTCTTTATATGCTTTTATGGTAATCGATTCCGTTTCTAGGTTAGGATTAGAGGTGTACATAGGCCGGGCTAGGTCGGGTTTGGACCGGCTCCAACTAAAAATTTAGGCCTTTTATTGGGCTCGGGTCGGGTCGGGCTTAAAAAATGGGCCTAAAAATTTTACCCAAGTCCGGCCCATATAAAAATGCTAAAACTTGGGCTTACTTGGTCCAATTATTAATTTTATATTATTTTATATAATTTTAAATATATATACACATCAAAATACTAAAAAATTAAAATAAATATTTTTCAACAAATTGAAAATAAATTTTAAAAATATGTAGACTTAAATAACACTAAAATATATGCAACTTAACAAGCAAATGCCTTTAAAATAATAACAAAATTAACAAATGTCTTTAAAATAATAACAAAATTAACAATAAAATAAGTTTTATATAATATCTAAACAATAACAACAAAATAATAGAAACATAATAGTAAAATGATAGCAAAATAAGGAGAAAAATAATAAGAAAATAATATTAAAAAACAAATTTTTTTCCTTTAGTGAATTCGGGCCGGGCTCGGGCCAAAAATGCCTTACTCGAGCCCAACCCATTTTTTAAACAAGCCTTATTTTTTTGCCCAAGCCCATTTTTCGAGCCTATATTTTGTCCAAACCCTCCCACATTTTGGGCGGGCCTTCGGCTGGGTCAGTCGCCCGGCCCATGTACACCTCTAGTTAGGATCCAATGAGTGTTTAATTGGAAAACTTAATTAAGAAAATTGAGAGAGAAGTGGTCAAAATTAGGGTTTTTCTGTGATGAAATTCTAACATATTTTTAAAGAATTTTGCTTAATAAATTGGGATTTTTGGGTCATATGTAATTTTAGGATTGTATTGTGGTTATGTGGTTGAACAATTTCAAAACTCTGATAATAAATGGATTCCAAACTATGATAGTAAGATAACCTAAGTTGCACGATTTTTATATGAGTTAAAGAGATAATTTATGGTATTAAAATTAAATTGATAAAATCATTTTAAACAAACAATTCATATTAACCGTCGATTGAGTCTTAACTCGATTGACATGAGTATTGTTGCTAATGCAGGAGGATGTGGGTTCGCGTGCGCTAAAGCACATTATCCTCCTATTTATGGGTTTGGGAGGGGCTATGGGAAATTCTAGGAATTTATGTAAGAAAAACAGATATAATTAGAACCTATAATGAGATTGTTCAAAAAAGATTCATATTAACCATGTCAATTACATGTTAACAAATTCTTTTTAGCATGTTCCACATCATTATTTAATAGAAAATTTTTAACAGAGGGGCTAATTTGCACGTTTAAAAATGTATAAAGGTTAATTTGCCTACTTTTTTAGTAGAAGGGTCAAAATGCAATCCGCTCTAAGTACAGGGTTCTTGGTACTTTTACCCTTTGCGACAAACATCAATAAAGCTACGGGCCTTGCTGCATCAAGGATTGCTTGAGGGTCACAATAGGTTTAATGGAACAAACCCCTTGTTGGGGTTTGTCTCTTGAATATAGATGGAACAGTTAAGCTTGGCTCCCGAATGGCTTCTACTGGTGGTCTATTGTGAAATGAAAATAGTGATATTGGATTGAGGATTTTATGTTGAATATAGGTGTGACTAGACTTGTCCATGGGTGGGGCCATTCAACTCGGCCCGAAAGCTTGCCCAAAAAGTTGGAGGATTTGGGAAAAAATATAGGCCCAAAAAATGGGTTTGGACAAAAAATAAGGCCCATTTTTCTAAATAGGCTATAACACCACTACCTGACCCAATCACTGAATACGGGCGCGGGCGTCACAATTGAATCAGGTTATTGTTCATACTACAATCTCACTAAGTTAAACAAAATCATATTACTTATTACAAAAGTAAACTTACATCAGAGATAAAAATTTCCAAATAAGTTTGCCGTCCCAACTACAGACTCTAAGGATTCTAAATAAATACAATATAATCATCCCTTTGGCAAAGTCCCCAAAGGTGCCCCCTTCTTTTGTGCATGACTTAATCCTACAATGATTTATTAGTTCCACATGATCTGGCTTAGTCCCTTCCTCGAGTCCTTTATTCCGCATTTCCTACGAAACACATACCACTTTTTAATAAGTTTAGATGAACCTAGTGAGTTCCTATATTACTTGAAATTTAACCCCGTCTTTCAGGGGTTTAAATTTAAACTAAAAACATATAATTCTTTTCTTGTGCGGGTAACTTATCTTAAACTCATCATAGTGGATTTTTCCTATTTCAAGTCTTATCCACTAGTGGATAGATCATTGAGTGATTGACTTCTAGCCATCCTATCGACCTTCGATCAGCTTTGACTGTTCATTTGGTTGTCTCGCCATTTTCGCAGACCCTGTCCTTACCTTTACCTATATTCCTTCTTTTTTTTTTTTTTGGAGAGGAAAATCTTCTTTCCACCATGTTTTTAAAAGGTAATCCTATAATCTACCCTACTAATAGCCCATGGGTATTTTCTTTTTGGCTATATTTCCATATCAATTTAGTCCATGGTAAACTTTTTCCTTATCATAATCTCGTATAACTTACTCACCTTCCATTCAATTGCATAACTAACATGGTCCCATTCCACCCTGGCGGACTAAATCCTACTTAATTTAATTAGTGATCGGATTACTTCTTTGTAATCCACTTTAGTAGCTTTACCTTACCCTTAAGCGTAGCACGCCATTCTACTACATGCCATTATGGCATTTAGTACTCAACCGAATATCGTTGTGTGACCATTTGAGTTCACAATTTCTTTTTCATACTGCATCCTCGTATAACTCGCCATTTAATTGATAATTCCTCAATGGTTTCCTCTTTAAGAGGAATTGTCTTGACATATACTTCTATCATCCCGTATATCCTTCTTTGTCAATAGATCCTAACCAACCTCTCTTTTCTTGGAGACTAAACTCGTTTTCCTTGTCTCACTTTACTACCCTACAGGGTCTCTTTGAACACCCTATAGCGGTTCTTAATGGCGGATCCATGTATACGAACCCCTAATTACTCTCTCTTTCATTTTCTTATACATTACACACTGCTGATGCAACAATTCACACATTTGATTCTCATCGATTTACCCTTCTTAAAGCTTTTCTAGCTTCCATGATTATTGTTTCAGCGAATTGTTTCTTTTCCTACTTTTCTTTTTTCCATATTTAACTATCTTCCCAATGGTTTTTTGGCTAGCTATCGTTTACCATTTCTTACCTTTTTTTTCCAACCCTTTTTATTTAGTGTTGGGATTTCCCACAATTACTATCTTTATTTTTCACCTGTGTTTGTTGTCTCGACAGACTCTCCCGCTTTTAACATCCCGTCAGACTATCTCATGTTTAATGTCCCATCGGACTATCTATGATTTCATAGCATATTTTAGCTATGGTCTTATTCATTATACCGTCAAATCATCTTTTGATGTCATAACATCTTTCTACTATGGTTTTACTCAATATAACCTTGTGTTTATTACCTCGATGGACTACCTGGGTTGCCATAGTCCAACTATGGTCTTACACCTTATAGGTCTCCCATGTTTAAGGTCCCAACGGACTATCAAATGATGCCATAGCATATTTTAGCTATGACCTTAATCCCATTTACAATGATGCCATAGCATCTTTCAGCTATAGTTATGCTCATATCAGACGTAGACTCTGATCGGTCCCATGGCTCAACCATGATCTTTCTTATTCACTCATCCCATTTTTTTCCATCCATTTCTCCATTTCACTATCCTACACATTGGTGCTCGAACACAGCAGTGTTACTTCTGCAAGGCCTGGAGTTTCGCATATCAGGGTTTGCACTCAGTAAGACTGTATGGTGGTATCTATCAAATTCATACCTTTTTCTTGTTCTTAACTTTTCCTAACCCATAGTTATCACCATTTTCATATTATGCATGCTCTAATCATATATACCATACAGAACATCATTAAGCAATGCACTATGCCAGATATTCATTCAACAATCATCTACGTTTACTATGAACATTAACATGGTAATTTCACATAATTGCATATAACAATCAGAGGAAAAAGTGCAGATACTCACCTAATGTTTATTTCCCTTGCCTGCTTAGCTTTCCCTAATGCTAAAGCTTTTATTCTCCTAATAGCTAAGATGACAATCAAATCCTGGGTTAAACCTACTGTTTTCACTTTAAACCTCAATTTTCTAGAAACATGCAAAACCCTTAAAATGGTTTTGAAAACTCTTAATTTTGTTTTCTAAGTCTTGCGTATACTAAAGGATTTAGGGCCTTACCACCTTACTAGAATTTCTATTTTTCCTATTTGAACCTTATGATTATCGCTCAATGTAGAGCCTTCCTTAACCATCTCTTATTTAAATCAACCTAGAAAGAAAATGAAGAAGAAAGGAAAATGAAATAGGATGGAGTTGAATCCCCCTAGGAAGTTATTCCCCAACTATATATATAGCCCCTCCCTCATGCACGACCTTCCACCTTATCACAACCATCTATTTATAATCATTTTTTTCTCCCACTAAGGGACCTACTGGTTCTAATCCAACTGAACTAAACTTGGTTCTCAACCCTATCCAATTTCGATTACTATGTTTTCCTAATTTTTTAGTAGAGACCGTAAACTTTTGGTGTCTTTCAATTTAACCCTTAAAGGTTCCTAGTTTCTAAGTTTAAAGATAGTCGGGTGTGACATGGGCCGGGCCTTGGGTAAACTTTTTTTTGCCCGAGTCTGGCTCGGCCTAACCCTAATTTGCAAAAAAAAATTGTTGATTTTTTTATACTTTTTTATTTATTTTTACTATTTTTTCATTATTTTGCTATCATTTTGCTATTGTATTACTACTATTTTGTTGTTATTTTTCGGATATTATATAACTTTTAGTTTATTATTAATTTTGCTACTATTCTAGAGGTATTTGCTTGCTAAGTTGCACTTATCTTATTGTTATTTAAGTAATTTTTAATTTTTTTCTATTTGTTGGAAAATATTTATTTTAATGTTTTTAATGTATTTGATATTTGATATTTTTTAAATTTATTTTTATATAAAAAAATTTAATACGGGTAGGTAAGGCTGGGCTTAGGTTTTAACCTTTTTACTTGAGTCAGGCTTGGGTAAAATAGTAGGCCCATTTTTCAGGTTGAACCTAAAAAACGGGCATAAAATTTTAACTTGGCTTGGCCCGGCCCATGGACAACTCTAGGTTTGACTAATAGGGTTCATGCTAAACTTTAGGTGGTATGTGGGTCTATACCTTATGAAAACCTTAGGAATAGTACGCTTGATTGTTAAGGAGACCTCATGAGAATTGTCACACAATGGACACATTGATTAAAGATTACTTAGATTTGGGCAACAAATGTTGGGTCTTGAAAATTCAACATATTTTAAGTGAAGGTAAAAAATATGCTGATCACCTGACGAATTTGGCCCATGATTTGAGTACGGGGGTGATACTTCAGAAGAACCACAGTTCTAAGTTGATTCAAGTTTAATTTTGTAATTTAAAAGAAAAAAAACAATAACACATTAAATTTAAATAGCATCATGTATCCATTTTTTTTTCTTTAAGCAATTTACAAATTATAATCATGATTGAAAAACAAAACCATTAAGGGTGTTAAGAAGGTTATGTTCAACATTCAAATACTTTATTATCAATCTTCTCGTTATCTAAACTACAACTAAAGGGGAATAAAACATAAGAAAATCTATCTCCGGATCACCAAGAGTGCTTTGCTTAGAATCCTAGCAAAAGTAGTAATTATTGCGGCTTAGGATGAAGGAAACCGGTGGTGATGATAGGGTGGAAGACGATGAGATCTCCCTTCTGGCAGAAGAACTAATCCAATTATCGGTTAAGTGTTCGATGGTGGTACCAAATGTGAAACAAACTCTGCTTTGCATAATATGAATAGAGAAATCCTACAATTCAGATAGTTTTAGGGCACAGATGAAAAGCATCTTGATGATGAGGAAAAAAATTGAGATTCAGCGGGCAAGGCAAAATCTTTTTCTAATTGTGTTTGATATGAAGAAGATTTAGAGACATTTAAAGGGGCGGCCATGGCTGTTTCGAAAAAAATTCTTATGCTATTTGATCGGTTGGTTAAACCGATGGAAATAAGTCAGATCTGGCTTAATTCTTCCCTGTTTTGGATTAAGATCGGATCGTATTTACCAGAATTTGACAAAAAATATTTATTGCATGCCATTAGGGTTACTTTTGGAGGGGTAATTAGATTTGAAATCAATAGAGATTTTTGTCGCCTTAGAATCAAATTGGATGTGCAGAAACCCCTCCGTAGAGGTATTTTTGTCTCAATTGATAATCAATAGAAATCATGGATCACCTTTAAATATGAGAAGCTACTGATTTTCTACTTTGGATGTGAAAGAATGGGGCATGGTTTCAAAGAATGTCTTGGGCTAACTCCTACAAAAAAAAAAAATAGAGACGATCCACCATACTCTTTAGCATTAAGAGCTGAATTAAGTTTAATTGGGAAGGAGAGTATGAAATTTAATTCCCTTTAAAAAAAGATGACGCCTCAATGCTCTTATATAGGGGTCACGGAGACACTACCTGAGTTTATTAAACAAACAGAAGGTGGGAATACTATGGTTTGGAGTTTAAAAGATAAATTACAATAAACAGGATTGGAGGAGATGGAGAAGAAATAGGAGGAAGGGTCAGCAATGAAGAAAAATAAAAGGGAAATTGAAAGAAATAGTATGTTGGAAGATAAATCAAATCTGGTCAAGAAGACAAGTCGGAAAAGAATTGGTCCAATGGTCTTGATGAGTCAAAGTAATGAAGATAGAATTGTAACACCTCATACCTAAGTCTGATGCTAGGTCTAGATATGAGACGTTACCACGCTTGAACTCACTTAGACATACACTTGCAAGCTGAAGACATTTCTTTCTGACTTAACAACTTCTCTTTCTTAGACTAATCATACATTTCATGGGCCTATGAGGCCTTAAGCCCTTATCCGAAAACTTTCTGGACTTAATCGAAAACTCTTCTTTGAAGCAGAGTTCACATGCCCATGTGACTTGGAACACGCCCGTGTACCCTTAGACACGCCCATGTCTTCCAACCGTAGGGAGTTACTGGCTATATTCACACGGCTGGACACGCCCGTGGGCTTAGACCGTGAATTATTCCTTGATATACTAACTTGATCACACGGTCGGGGCACACGCCCATGTATCCTGGCTGTTGAGATTTTACAATTTCATGGACAAGGTGCAGACTTCACACGGCCTGGATACACGCCCATGTATTGGTCGTGGCCTTCACACGGTTTGACCCACGCCCGTGTGTCACACTAGGTGGATAATTTAGTAGGCTATATACCAAGCCATTGCTTCCCTAAAATGCACACTCTCATACTTCATCTCAAAATAATCAATTTCTATCTCATAAGCAAGTCTAAGAATTCATTTCCATCATACAAGGTAAAAAAAAATATTCACTACATGAATTTCATTTTCATTGAAAGAAAGAGTTTGCCAAATATTTTCCTAACTCAAGAAACCATTAACAAAAATGACTTACAGCCAACACTTTAACTAACAATTACAACTTGAAAAAATACCCAAGTCCTATACATGCCATATTCAAAACAAGTCTAAAATTGTTATACCAAAGTGTCGTTGATAGTGTGATTCTCGAACCCCTGCGTCTATGATCCTCGAGTTATCTTGGCAATACTATAAGAAAGATGGGTAACGAAAAAGGGTAAGCATTAAGCTTAGTAAGCTTCATAGAAATAAATAGCAATCATAATACTCATAAACGAATAAATCATCCACGACATTAGTTACTCGTACACAAGTCAAGACTTCTTGACAGTACTTACTTACAATTGCCCTTATCTAACATTTCCTGTAACACATATAGAACAAATTTTTCGTGACTCATTCATTAGCACTTGTATTCATTCACACCTCTACTTTTAAAATTCATCTGCTTATCCCACCATACACTGGAAATAATCAAAGACATGTTTTTATAATCATTACGATAAGTATAAAGCCAATGCCACATTCTCTAGGTGGTCTTACATGGAGTCTCCTCTAGGTACCGATGCCATGTCCCAGATATGGTCTTATAAGGAATTACCTCTATGTGGTAATGTCATATCCCGAATATGGTCTTATACCATCTCTTGTCTCATGCCGATGCCATGTTCCAAACATGGTCTTACACTGGCACACGTAATGTGGCCAATGCCATGTCCCAAACATGGTCTTACACTGACCCTCATAATGTGGCCAATGCCATGTCCCAGACATGGTCTTACACTGACCCTCATAATATGGTCGATGCCATGTCCTAGACATGGTCTTACACTGACCCTAATAATATGGCCGATGCTATGTCCCAGACATGGTCTTACACTGACCCTCATAATATGGCTGATGCCATGTCCCAGACATAGTCTTACACTGACCCTCATAATATGGTAGCATTTTTTGTATTCATCATAGTCCATTAGGACTTCAATATAATATTCACATAAGTTTCTCAATTTATTGAAGTATCATGCATCAATATCTCATCAAGCATTCTCAATTATTCTAATATAATATTACATTAAATCACATACAACTTACCTTATTTTCAAAATGAGCTAGTTCTTCGATTTAGTTTACGACCTTATCCTTTCCGCGATCGAGGCGAATTCTCTTCTCCTCTTACTCTATAATAGAAAATTAGCTCATTTTAATCGCCACATTAACATATGCATCTCAATAATCATGCTTAATCAAAATTACCATTTTACTTCTAGATTTTGGCAAAATGACTTTTTTGCCCCTAAGCTTGAAAATTAATTCTAATCACATTTTTATCCCCAACAAGCTACGTAAACATTTAATGCTCTTAAATATATCATCATAAATCAACATTTCACAAACGTACTACAAAATTTATAACATTTTCATTAAGGTCCTATTTGGTGTTCTCATACTAACATCCTTTTCAAAAGTTGTTCATCTAACAACTAAGACTCAAGTTCTTCCATAAAAATGCAACAAATAACTAAGTTATCTCTCATGGTAGAACTCTAAACCTTTCATAACATTGCACAATAGTCCCCTCATTTGAAAGCTTAAGCTCTAAGGGTCTCAAAAGTACAATTATTTTCAAGAAAAGTTCACTAGAACACTTACTTGAATAGATGAGAGCTTGCTGAAATTTTTGAAGGTTTCTACCCTTTATTTGCTGCTAATTTTTGGTGGAAGATGATAGGAGAAAAGATGATAAACTTTCTCCCTTTATTTTATTAATACAAGTCAAATTAGTCCACTTACTACTATTAACTTTGACTAAGATTGACAAATCTTGTCTCCCATGTTCTCCTATGGCCGGCCAAGCTTCTTCTAAAGGCTAAATTGCCTTTTAAAGACCTCCCATTAATAATCCATGGACATTTGGTAATTTTAACAAAAAGAATGGAACTTTTACACATTATGCGATTTAGTCCTTTTTCGCGATTAAACATGAAATCGGTAAAATTAAAGTACCAAAATTTTAGTGCTCACATGCTATCATGTTCTAACTCATAATATATCATGAAAATAATTTTTCAAGTCTTGAATTAGTGATCTAGAGATCATTATTCCGACTAGCCCCTAAATCGGGCTGTTACAATTCTCCCCCTTAAGAATTTCCGTCCTCGAAAATCTTACCAGTGAAAACACTGGGGTATTGGTTTCTCATCGTTTCTTCGGATTCCCAGGTGGCCTCTTCTATGCCGTGCCTTTTCCATAGGACTTTAACTAAGGCTATGCTTTTATTTCTTAACTACTTGACCTCACGAGCCAATATTTTAACTGGTTCTTCACCATAAGTCAAATCTGATTGTATCTCTACCTCTACCGGCTCTATAACATGTGAAGGGTCTGAACGGTATCGATGTAACATAGACACATGAAAGACATCATGAATCTTTTCCAGCTCAGGCGGCAAAGCTAACCAATAAGCTACCGGTCCTATCCTTTCGGTAACTTCATAAGGTCCGATAAAGCGTAGACTAAATTTGCCCTTCCAGCCAAATCTGAGGACTTTCCTCCAAGGTGATGCTTTCAAGAACACCTTATCACCGATTTTGTATTCTAACTCTTTCCTCTTTAAATCTGAATAGGACTTTTGTCTATCTGAGGTGGCTTTCAGGCAGTTACGAATCACTTTTACTTTCTCTTCAGTTTCCTTAACCAAGTCAACCCCGTGTATCTATTTCTCTCTGAGTTCTGACCATTACAAGGGTATTTGACACTTACGTCTATAAAATGCCTCATAAGGCGCCATCTTCAAACTTAACTGAAAACTGTTGTTGTAAGCGAATTCCACCAATAGTAAGTATTTCTCCCAACTACCGTGGAATTCCAAAACAAAACATCTAAGCATGTCTTCAAGTATCTGAATTATTCTCTCTTATTGTCTGTCAGTTTGTGGATGGAAGGCGATACTGAAACTTAATTTCATGCCCAAAGCTTCTTGCAGTTTTGTCCAGAACCATGACGTGAATCTCGGATCTCTATTTGAAATAATTGACAATGGTACACCATGAAGTCTTCCCATCTCCGACATGTACAAGTCCGCCAATTTATCAAGTGAATAATCGACTCACACTGGTATAAAGTAGGCTGACTTAGTGAGTCTATCAACTACTACCCAAGCTGCATCTTTCCTCTTGGGAGTCAACGGTAAACCCATCACGAAATCCATAGTGATACGGCCCCACTTCTACTTAAGAACCTTAATAGGCTGAAGTAAACTCGAGGGTACTTGATTTTCAGCCTTCACTTGTTGACAAATTAGGCATTTTGATACAAACTCGAAAATATCTTTCTTCATACCAAGTCACCAGTACCATTTCTTCAAATTATGATACATCTTTGTGCTGTCACGGTGTACATTCAAACATCCGTTATGTGCTTCATGGAAAATTTTCTGAATGAGCTCATCATTCTTGGGTACACAGACTCGATCTCGAAATGTCAAACATCCATCAGGTTTTACTCGAAAGTCTAACTCAACGTTCGTCTTACATAAAGCTCTTTTGGCTTAGAAACTGTTATCATCCTTCTGAGCTTCGCAAATCTCTTGGAGGAACAATGGTTTAGCCCTCAACTCGGCTAATACGGAACCATCATCTAACAAGGTTATCAGGATGCTCATAGCTTTTAGTGCAAACAATGATTTTCTGCTCAAAGCGTCGGCGACTACATTTGCCTTTCTCGGATGGTAGTCAATTATCAACTCATAATCATTAATCAAATATTTTAGGCTCTTGTGGTCGGTAAAAATCTGACACCTTTCACCATATAAATGATGCCTCTAAATTTTTAACACAAACACGATTGCGGCCAACTCTAAATCATGAGTCGGGTAGTTTCTCTCATGCGACTTCAATTGTCTAGAAGCGTATGTAATCACTTTACCCTCTTGCATAAGTACACAGCCCAAACCGTTCAAGGACGTGTCACTATAAACCACGAATTCTCCTATCGGCTCAGGTTGCGCCAAAATAGGAGCCTCAGTCAACAGTGTCTTCAATTTCTCGAAACTCTGTTGACATTCCTTTGTCCAAATAAATTTTACATCTTTCTGCAGAAGTCTTGTCATCGGTGTAGCTATCACGAAAAACCCCTTGACAAAACACCTATAATAGCCGGCTAGGCCTAGAAAACTCCATACTTCAGTTAAATTTCTTGGTGGTTTCCATTCAACAATTGCTGAAATCTTATTCGGGTAGACTCTAATCCCATCTCCAAAAACAATGTGCCCCAGAAATCCCACTTCCTTGAGCCAAACTTTACTCTTACTGAATTTGGCATACAATTGGTTCTCTCTCAAAACTTGCAGAACTATACTCAAGTGCTCAGCATGATTATTCTCATCTCAAGAGTAGATCAGTATGTCATCGATGAAGACCACAACAAATCTATCCAAATACGGTCAAAAAATACGGTTCATCAAATCCATGAAGATAGCGGGGGCATTCGTTAGACCAAAAGGCATGACTAAAAATTCATAGTGGTCGTACCTAGTTCTAAATGCAGTCTTCGGCACATCCGAATCCTTAACTTTTAATTGATAGTACCCCGATCTCAAATCTATCTTGGAAAATACTGTAGCTCCCTTCAATTGGTCAAATAGATTGTCGATTCTCGACAACGGGTACTTATTCTTCACTGTCACCTTGTTGAGTTGCCGATAGTCTATACATAGTCTTATGGAACCATCTTTCTTCTTCACGAATAGGACGGGAGCGCCCCATGGAGAAAAACTTGGCCTTACGAAACCCTTATCCATTAATTCTTGCAACTGTGCTTTTAGCTCGGTTGGATCCATTCTATACGGAGTAATAGAAATAGAGGCAGTACCCGAAGCTAAATCAATTCCAAATTCAATTTCTCTCTCCGGAGGTAGCCCTGGCAACTCTTCTGGGAAAACATCTAGGTATTCACATACTATGAGTACTGACTCAATTTTCAATTCGATCTCTTTAGTGTTTAAAACAAAGGCAAGATAAGCCTCATACCCCTTCCGTAGGTACCTCTAAGCTCACATGGTTGATATCATTATTGGTGATCCATCCGGCTTATCTGATTCAACACGAATAAAATTTATGTTTTCATCCCTCAACTCAATATGCTTCTTTCCACAATTCACAATTACCTTATGAGTAACTAACCAATCTATCCCGAGGATGACGTCAAACTCGTCAAATGGTAAAAACATAAGATCGACCGGGAAACAATGACCTTTAATCATCAAATGACACTCTTTACAAACTCTATCAACCAACACACACTTACCTAAGGGATTTGACACTCTTATAATGAATTTAGTAGACTCTATAGGCATGCTCATGCTAGAGACTAATTTCATGCATATGTATGAGTGAGTAGATCTCGGGTCAATTAAAGCTATAACACGAGTATTATGGAGAGAAAAGATACCGTGATTACGTCTGGGGAAGATACCTCTTCACGAGCACGAATGACATATGTCCTCGCCGGTGCTCTACCCTCAACTGTAGCAGCTCGTTATTTAAGTGGATTCTTGTTTCCCATCTTACTCCCTGAATTTTTCAATGGTCTACCCTTTATGGTACTTTCAGATCTCACATTTTGAGGCCTTCCTTTCATGTCTACCTCGGGGTAGTTTCTGATAAAATGGTCCAATGATCCACATCTGAAACAACCTTTTTCATTAGCTCGACATTCACCAAAATGGAGTCCGCCACACTGAGGGCATTTTGGTCTGTTCGGACGGACATTGCCCACACTAGCAACTAATGTAGTTTGCCCTTTTGATCCCGAAAATCGCCCGCCCTTATTTCGGGTTGAAAACCCCTCTGAAGTTGCCATTCAAGTAGTGAAATCCCTCGATTTCCTAGATGAGGATTGGTGAGACTTTTTCAGTTGTCTCTTCCTCGAGTCACGTGATTCGTACTCAGCTTTTCTCTTATCTCTGGCCAACTTTTTGACTTTACAAGCCCTATCCACAACCACTACAAACTCCTTTAATTCGAGAGCTCCCACGTATATACGGATATTTTCATTTAATCTGTCCTTGAATTTCTTACACATGATGGCCTCGGTAGACACGCACTCTCTTGCATACTTGCTAAGCCTTACGAACTCCAGTTCGTAGTCAGTCACTGACATAAGGCCTTGCTTCAGTTCCAAAACTCCTTTCTCTTATGGTCGATGAACCTCTGGCTAATATACTTCTTTCGGTATTCCTCTTGGAAGAACTTCCAACTAACTCTCTCCCTTAGCACCATCGATACTAAGGTGTTCCACCATCGGTAGGTTGAATCTCTCAGGAGAGATACCGCACACTTTAAGCACTCCTCAGGTGTGCAGAATAACTCATCGAATACCCAAATAGTATTCTCGAGCCAGAATTTCACTTTCTCCGGTCATCATCCTTATTCGCCCAAAATTCCTCGGCTCCACTGGAGGCCTTTCTCTTATCACTACCTTAACTACTTGAGGAACTACTGGAGCGGGTTGAGGAATAGGTGGGGGCGGAGGGGGCTGAGCATTGAGATTTGCTCTGGTATACTTAGTATACCAGTTGCTCATCATGTGGAGAAAAGCTTCTCGAGCTTCATCTCCCTGACCCAAGGTCTCGAGTCTACAATTAGCTGGTGCGGTCCCTTGAGTAGGAGCCAACGCATTACTTGCAGCATCATCAGCTGCAGTTCGATTCGGATCTGAATCCATATACTACATAAAATACAATTTTATGCGTCAGGAGCCATCACACTATTATTACTTAAACACTCTTACATATGGCATGTATAGCTAGACTCGTACTTACGCTACGTTAGTCCTAGAATCGATTAAACCATAGCTCTGATACCACTAAATGTAACACCCCATACCCAAGTCCGATGCTAGGTCTAGATATGAGACTTTACCATGCTTGAACTCACTTAGACATACACTTACAAGCTGAAGACATTTCGTTTCGACATAACAACTTCTCTTTCTTAGACTAATCATACATTTCATGGGCCTATGAGGCCTTAAGCCCTTATCCAAAAACTTTTTAGACTTAATCGAAAACTCTTCTTTGAAGTAGAGTTCACATGCCCATGTGACTTGGAACACATCTGTGTACCCTAGATATGCCCATGTCTTCCAACCGTGGGGAGTTACTGACTATATTCACACGGCCTTGACACACTCGTGGGCTTAGACCGTGTATTATTCCTTGATATACTAACTTGATCACACGGTCGGGGCACACGCCCGTGTATCTTGGCCATGGGGATTTTACAATTTTATGGACAAGGTGCAGACTTCACACGGCCTAAGTACATGCCCATGTGTTGGCCGTGGCCTTAACACAGTTTGACCCACGCTCGTGTGTCACACTAGGTGGATAATTTAGCAGGCTATATACCAAGCCATTACTTCCCTAAAATGCACACTCTCATACTTCATCTCAAAATAATCAATTTCTATCTCATAAGCAAGTCTAAGAATTCATTTCCATCATGCAAGGTAAAAAAAAAAACATTCACTACATGAATTTCATCTTCATTGAAAGAAAGAGTTTGCCAGATATTTGCCTAACTCAAGAAACCATTAACAAAAATGACTTACAGCCAACACTTTAACTAACAATTATAACTTGACAAAATACTCAAGTCTTATACATGTCATATTCAAAACAAGTCTAAAATTGTTATACCAAAGTGTCGTTGATAGTGTGATTACCGAACCCCTGCGTCTACGATCCTCGAGTTATCTTGGCAATACTATAAGAAAGATGGGCAACGAAAAAGGGTAAGCATTAAGCTTAGTAAATTTCATGGAAATAAATAGCAATCATAATTCTCATAAATGAATAATTCATCCATGACAGTAGCTACTCGTACACAAGTCCAGACTTCTTGATAGTACTTACTTACAATTGCCCTTATCTAACATTTATTGTAACACATATAGAGCCAATTTCTCGTGACTCATTCATTAACACTTGTATTCATTCACACCTCTAATTTTAAAATTCATCTGCTTATCCCACCATACACTGGAAATAATCAAAGACATGTTTTTATAATCATTACGATAAGTATAAAGTCAATGCCACATTCTCTAGGTGGTTTTACATGAAGTCTCCTCTAGGTACCGATGCCATGTCCCGACATGGTCTTATAGGGAACTACCTCTATGTGCTAATGCCATATCCCGGATATGGTCTTATACCAGCTCTTGTCTCAATGCCGATGCCATGTTCCAAACATGGTCTTACACTTACTCTTATAATATGGCCGATGCCATGTCCCAAACATGGTCTTACACTGACCCTCATAATATGGTAGCATTTTTCGTATTCATCATAGTCCATTAGGACTTCAATATAATATTCACATAAGTTTCTTAATTTATTGAAGTATCATGCATCAATATCTCATCAAGCATTCTCAATTATGCTAATATAATATTACATTAAATCACATACAACTTACCTCGTTTTCAAAATGAGCTAGTTCTTCGGTTTAGTCTACGACCTTATCCTTTCCCCGATCAAGGCGGATTCTCCTCTCCTCTTGCTCTATAATAGCAAATTAGCTCATTTTAATCGCCACATTAACATAAGCATCTCAATAATCATGCTTAATCAAAATTACCATTTTACCCTTAGATTTTGACAAAATAACCTTTTTGCCCCTAGGCTTGGAAATTAATTCTAATCACATTTTTATCCCTAACAAGCCTAGGTAAACATTTAATGCTCTTAAAGCTATCATCATAAATCAACATTTCACAAACATACTAAAAAATTTATAACCTTTTCATTAAGGTCCTATTTGGTGTTCTCATACTAACATCCTTTTCAAAAGTTGTTCATCTAACAACTAAGACTCAAGTTCTTCCATAAAAATGCAACAAATAACTAAGGTAGCTCTCATGATAGAACTCTAAACCTTTCACAACATTGCACAATAGTCCCCTCATTTGAAAGCTTAACCTCTAGGGGTCTCAAAAGTATAATTATTTTTAAGAAAAGTTCACTAGAACACTTACTTGAATAGATAAGGGCTTGCTGAAATTTTTGAAGGTTTCTACCCCTTATTTGCTACTAATTTTTGGTGGAAGATGATAGGAGAAAATATGATAACTTTTCTCCCCTTATTTTATTAATACAAGTCAAATTAGTCCACCTAATACTACTAACTTTGAGTAAGATTGACAAATCTTGTCTCCCATGTTCTCCTATGGCAGGCCAAGCTTCTTCTAAAGGCTAAATTACCTTTTAAAGACCTCCCATTAATAATCCATGGCCATTTGGTACTTTTAACAAAAAGAATGAAACTTTCGCACGTTATGCGATTTAGTCCTTTTTCGCGATTAAACATGAAATCGCTAAAATTAAAGTACCAAAATTTTAATGCTCACATGCTATCATGTTCTAACTCATAATATATCATGAAAATAATTTCTCAGGTCTCGGATTAGTGATCTCGAGATCACTATTTTGACTAGCCCCTAAATCGGGCTGTTACAAGAATAATGAGGAAGAAGAAATCTGCAGAGTTAGAAATCAAGAATGCTGTACAGGAAATCCATGCGAAGACAGAGAAAAAAGAATGAAACGTGAAGGAAAAGATGTGCAAATCAAAGTTTCCTCAGTTGTGTCAGCAGAAAACTAGGAACAAATTTTTGTTCCCAACTTTTATGGATTGGAAACTACCAAAAGGTAAGCCGACCGAACGCAATGAAAACTATATGTTGGGATGTCAGTGAATCAAAGAGTCCACAAGCAGTACGGAGGCTACGGTATTTACTGAAGCAGCATAACCCCAAAATGGTCTTCTTAATGGAGACAAAAATTTATGAGAAATGTATGAAAAAAGTCAGAAGGAGATGTGGTTTTATGAATGAGATTGTCGTTGAAGTAGAAGGTTCTCGAAGTGAGCTTTGTTTGGCATGGAAATGGGATATTACGGTTAGCTTAAGAAATTTCTCAAAAAGTTATATTGATGATAAACCGTAATATATACATATTTTAATCCCACAGTTGACATACTTTTGGATGATTTATCCCTTAAATTATGAAATTTGATGCTCCTAATTTATACTTAAGAGAGCATAGGAGGATGAAAAGAAAGAGAAACAGGGCCAAAAACGAAGAAAATGGGCCAAAGTAAGAAATCAACACGGCCTGGAGTTCACCACACAGGTAAACCACATGGCCGTGCCACTTTAGCAGACTTGAACACGACCCTAGGCTCAATTCACACCGGCGTTTCACACGGGCGTGTCCCTGCCATGACCCATTTTAATTCCACTTGGATTAGGATACTTGTGAGCCAAGTAAGGCATCCCGAAAACCTATATAAACACCCTAGAGGGCAACTTAAGAGGGGGTTCGACAGAAGGCTTCTGTCAGAGCTGTTGATGAGGAGCGAAGCCAGAAAGGGCTGAATATAGGAAATTACTCGAAGAAAGCCAGTTTATCCATCTTAGAAGCCGGAGTCACACTCAAGACTGAGAATTTTCCTTTCAAATTCCTTCAGGGGGTTTTAGGATTTTTTTTTTTATGTTTTGTTATTTAATTTCTTCTGAGATGTATTCTTTTTTAAACATGAACTAAACCCCTCAAATACCTGAGGGGGATGAAACCTAAGATGGATCTTGTTATTGTTTTCTAAACTGTATGATAAATACTTGATTTGTTCTTAATTATGTGTTCTTAATTCTTGCTTTAATATTTCAGGATATTGATTTAAATATTGATGTGTTATTTAGAGGAGCAAAAGTCCCTGTTTAAGAGTAGATCTAGCATAATTAAGCGGAATTGATCACACTTCTAGAAATAGGGCGACTAAAATTTGTCGGATTAAGGTCAAACCTAATATGGGAGTCTATAAATCGAGTTAATGCAACACTACGGGTTTTAATTAGAAAGAGATTTCAATTAATCAACCTAGGGTCAGACGTTAGTAGCCTCAAAAGAGGTATTAATTTAAATTAGGGAATCCTATGGATCAAGTCAAGTGCATAAATCGTCTGGTTCAGAGTTAAATAACAAGTGAAGTCTAGTAGATTCTTTCTCGGGTATTGTCTTAATCAATTGATTTTTTCAAAAATATTTTCCTAATTCATTCTCTGTGTCTTGGTATCCTTAGTTTAGGAATTAGTTAGATAAACATCAATCCTTTTTATTTTAGGCTAGATAACAAAAAGAAAGTCAGTACTAGTACTTTTGGTTCCCTTAGATTCGACATTTCGGTGTTGCCACTAAGCTATACTACTGTTCGATAGGTGCGCTTGCCTCAATCATGGTGATAGTTAGTTTCTAGGCTCGATCATTCATTATATAATTATTAAAACTCTCAGACACGATCAAGTTTTTGGCGCCGTTATCGGGGAACTGAAATATTAGGAACGCTCAATTTTTATTACTTTAGCCATTTTTCTTTTATTTATTTATTTATTCCTTTCTAATTTTTATTTTTAGCTTTCTAATCTCTCTATTATTTGATCTGATAGGTTTTTCTAGTTTATGACTAGGAGGAACCCGTCAGGACCATTACTTTTTGACAGTGAGATCGAGTCAACCATTCACAGAAACCGAAGAAAAATTAGGCGAAGTTTACAATACATAAAGGAAGAGTAAGAAAACATCACCAATCCTCCTGAAGAGATGGCTGAAAATCAGAATAATCCATTACCTCCGGTGGCTATGGGAAATCCGATGAATCAAAATCCTGCTCCTCGTACTATGTATGATTATGCTAAGCCTAGTTTAGCCAGCACTGAATCAAGTAATGTTAGACCTACTATTGCTGCAAATAATTTTGAATTGAAACCTACCACTATACAGATGATACAATAGTTTGTTCAGTTTGATGGTTTGCAGGAAGAGGATCCTAACACACACTTAGCGAACTTCTTGGAATTATGCGATACATTTAAAATTAATGGCGTTTCTGATGATGCCATTCGACTTCAGTTGTTTCCCTTTTCATTGAGAAACAAAGCTAAATAGTGGTTGAACTCGTTACCACGAGGATCAATCATCACATGGGAACAAATGACCGAAAAGTTCTTATTAAAATATTTTCCACCGGCTAAAACGGCTAAGTTGAGGATTGATATTTCTTCTTTTGTGCAGATGGATTTAGAGACTGATGGTTTGAATAAAAAGATTGATGGTTTGTGTAGTTCTTCGCAGGTACATCCAGTGATACAGTGTGATATGAATGGAGGAGGGATGAACAAGACAGAAATCCATCTTACAACCTAAGCGCTGAAAAAAACAAGTTCACTATATGGGTAATAATTCTAGACCTCAAAATAACCCTTATAGTAATACTTACAATCCAGGTTGGAGGAACCACCCCAATTTCTCATGGGGTGGTTAAGGAAATCAAAGACAACAACCCATTCCAGGCTTCCAACAACAACCATACCCACAAGAGAAAAAGTCAAACCTCGAAGAGATGCTCATAAAATTTATCGCAGTGTTAGAAACTCGTTTCCAAAATACCGAAACGACATTTAAAAATCAGCAAGAATCGATTCAAAGGATTGAGAATCAAATTGGACAACTAGTCAAGTTAGTTTCTGAAAGGCAACCAGGTAATTTACCTAGTAACACCAGCCCAAAATAGAATGTGAAGGCAGTTACACGAAGGAGAGGAAATGAGTTGGTTGAAACTAAAAAAGATGCCACAAGAAATTAATAAGGAAAAAGGTGAGGAAGTAAACGAGAATAAAACGTCAGTACTTAAAGAGTATAACCCACCGATCCCATATCCAGTAAAGTTGAAGAAAGATCGCATGGACGCTCAATTTTGGTAAATTTCTTGAACTTTTTAAATAATTACATATTAAATTACCTTTTGTTGAAGCTATTTCACAGATGCCTACGTAAACAAAATTCTTAAAAAAGCTTTTAATGAATCAAAGGAAACTTGAAGAGCTATCAACAGTAGAACTTAACGATGAACGCTCAGCTATTCTTCAAAATAAGCTACCAACCAAATTGAAAGATCCAAGAAGTTTCACTATTCTCTATTTAATTGGTAGTTTAAATATTGAGAAAGCATTAGCTGACTTAGGCTCCAGTATTAATTTAATGCCTTATAAAATGTTCAAACAGCTTGGTATTAGGGAACCAAAATCCACTAGGATGAGTATCCAATTAGCTGATAGATCTGTTAAATATCCTAGGGGAATCATTAAAGATGTTTTGGTAAAATTTGATAAATTCATATTTCCCATTGACTTTGTTGTGCTTGACATGGATGAGGATGTTGAGGTACCTTTAATTTTAAGACGCATTTTTTTAGCTACTGCTAGGGCTGTTATTGATGTAGGTGATGGTAAATTTGTGCTTAGAGTAGGTGAAGAGGAGATTAGTTTTAAAATTTATGATGCTATACAATACTCTAGGGAGCAAGATGATTCTATTCAAGATTTTTTTTAGTAAATCATACATAAAGACATGTTGGAACTGTGTCCTGTCCAAGGTGAGGAGGTAAGTGACGATATCACAGAGATAAATTATAATAGTTCTTCCCCAAGACAGAAGAATTATGAGGGCATTGGAATAAACAACGAAACTAAACAAAAACCCTCTATTGGAGAACCTCCTAAACTAGAATTGAAACAGTTACCAAAACACTTAGAGTATACATTCCTCGGAGACAATTATACACTACTAGTAATTATTTCTTCAAACTTGGAACCCAACGAGAAAGATGGATTACTACAGGTACTGAAGGAGCATAAAAGAGCCATAGCTTGGAAGATTTCTGACATTAAAGGGATAAGCCCATCGTTTTGCACCCACAAAATTTTAATAGAAGATGAATATAAACCATGTGTGCAACCTCAAAGACGATTAAATCCCAATATAAAGGAAGTTGTCAAAGCTGAGGTATTAAACTTCTAGATGCTGGAATTATTTATCCTATTTCTGATAGTTCTTGGGTAAGTCCTGTGCAGGTTGTTTCAAAGAAATGAGGGATGACTGTTATAGCCAACGAGAAGAATGAATTGATCCCAACAAGAACAGTCACAGGTTGGAGAGTTTGCATCAACTATAGAAAGTTGAACGATGCCACAAGAAAATATCACTTTTTCTTACCTTTTATTGATCAAATGTTAGAAAGATTATCGGGGCATATGTACTACTGCTTCCTAGACAGACTCTCTGGCTACTTCCAAATCCCAATAGATCCTGAGGATCAAGAAAAAACAACATTTACATGTCCATATGGTACGTTTGCTTATCGTAGAATGCCTATTGGATTATGTAATGCTCCTGCTACTTTTCAGCGCTGCATGCTAGCCATCTTTGATGAACTTATGAAAGATATTAAGGTATTTATGGACGAATTTTTGGTATTCGGTAATTCGTTCCACCTTTGCCTTAAAAATTTAAAACGAGTTTTAATGAGATGTGAGGAAACGAACCCTGTGCTTAATTGGGAAAAATGTCACTTCATGGTTCGGGAAGGGATTGCGTTAGGTCACAAGATTTCTGGTAAAGGGATTGAGGTTAATAAAGCAAAAATTGAAACCATAGAAAAACTACCTCCCCCCAGTTCAGTTAAGGCTATTAGAAGCTTTTTAGGACTTGCTGGATTTTATAGAAGATTTATTAAGGATTTTTATAAAATAGCTAAGCCTCTAACTAAATTATTAGAAAAAGATGTGCCTTTCAATTTTGATCAAGAATGTTTAGATGCATTCAATACCCTCAAAACTAAATTAATAAATGCCCCGATTATAATTGCACCTGATTGGAATTTACCCTTTGAACTAATGTGTGATGCGAGTGATTTTGCAGTAGGTGCAGTTTGGGACAGTAAAGAGACAAGCATTTTCAACCAATTTATTACGCTAGCAAGATAATAACGGCCGCACGAGAAAATTACACCACCACAGAAAAGGAATTGCTAGCTGTGGTTTTTACATTTGATAAATTTAGACAGTATTTGATATTATCTAAAGTTGTCGTTTACACTGACCATTCAACTCTTCGTTATCTTTTAACTAAATCTAATGCAAAACCTCGACTCATAAGATGAATTTTACTCTTACAGGAATTTGATTTGGAAATTCAGGATAAGAAAGGAGATAAAAATCTTGCGGCAGACCATCTTTCTAGACTCAAAAATCCTCATCTTAAAGAACTTGATGAGAGCGAGATAAATAACTCATTTCCCGAAGAACAACTCTTGGCTATATCCAACTATGAGGTACCTTGGTTTGCAGATATTGCGAATTACTTAGTTGCTAACATCCTAGCAAAAGGGTTGACACATCATCAAAAGAAGCGATTCTTTGCTGATGTGAAAAACTATTTTTGGGAGGACCCTTTTCTTTTTCGTATATGTGTAGATCAAGTGATTCAGAGGTGTGTTGCAAAGGAAGAAGCAAGCAAAATATTAGAACATTGCCATTCAGGACCAATAGGAGGACATTACAGTGGGACTAGAATAGCACATAAAATACTCGAATCAAATTTCTATTGGCCCATTCTATTCAAAGACGTTAACAGGTATGTTAATCCATGTGATAGATGTCAGAGAATAGGTAATATCTCTAAACATGATGAAATGCCTCAAACATATATGCTATCTTGTGAAGTATTTGATGTACGAGGTATTGATTTAATGGGTCCATTCCCTAGCTCATTTAGGAATAAATACATCCTCGTAGAGGTTGATTACATGTCGAAATGGGTGGAAGCTCAAGATTTACCCACTAATGATGCGAGAGTGGTAGTGAGATTTCTTAAGAAACTCTTCTCTCGATTTGGAACACCCAGAGCAATTATTAGTGATAGAGGTACTCATTTTTGTAACACCCATTTCGAGAAAATCTTAAAGAAATATGGAGTGCACCACAGAACAGCTACTCCTTATCACCATCAAACCAGTGGACAGGTTGAAGTATCCAATAGAAAACTTAAACATATTCTAGAGAAAACCATAGAATCAAACAGGAAGGATTGGGCATTAAAAGTAGACGACGCCTTATGAGCTTATAGAACAGCCTTTAAAACTCCCATAGGAACATCCTCATACAAACTTGTTTACGGGAAAAGTTTTCATTTACCGGTTGAACTCAAGCACAAAGTATTTTGGGCTATAAAATTCTTAAACTATGATCTTAAACTTGCAGGAGAAAAAAGATTGATGCAGTTGAATAAGCTTGATGAGTGGCGAGCAAATGCTTACGAAAACTCACGATATACAAAAAAGCAACAAAGCGACGCCATGACGCTCATTTAAAGCGACCTAAACAATTTGAAGTTGGAGATCTCGTTCTACTTTATAATTCAAAGCTCAAATTATTCCCTGGGAAGCTAAAATCAAGATGGTCAAGTCCATTCGTAATCAAAACTATTTTTCTTTATCGCACAATAGAGGTAACTCATCCTACTTACGGTACATTCAAGGTAAACAATCAACGACTTAAACCATATAACGGTGAGGACTATAGGAATATCAGATAAGAGCTTCAACTCCATGAACCCTCATAAAAAATCGAATACAAGGTAAGTCTAGCTTAGGACTATAAACAAGCGCTTCTCAGGAGGCAACCCGAGTACTAACCCTATTAATATCCATATTTTTTATTTTTAGCACCTAACTAAAAGTTAACCCGATTAATAAGTGCAGATTTCCCCATCACATGGCTTTGCACACGGGCGTGGCCGTGCCCGTGTGGACACCACGAGGAGACACATCGGTGTGGTGAAAATCGTGTGGGCCAGGGACAAAAATTTCTCAAAACACTGGCTATGATAAAACACCACGACTTTGCGAGGTAGTTGTGGTCTAAACTGAGACATTTATAAGGACGAGTGACACGCCCATGCCTATAGGCCATGCTTGACACTGATTGATTACCACCGGCGTGGGCAAGAATAACACGAGCGTGCCTTTGGAAAAAGGCCAATACTATTAAAATGACACGGATGTGCGGCACGCCCATGCTGTTAAACCGTGGCCGAACCTATCAAAATAACACAGGCATGGGAGAAGTGAATGAAGCTCAGCACGGCCGTGTGAATCGACCGTGTGAACCAACATGTCCAAGGAACATGAGCTTGCGCCACCACTCAGTGTCATCCAATTTTAAAAATTCACGAATCACACGGGCTAAAAAAGACCCCACGGGTGTGGCCACTGACCGTGTTCCTTATTTCCTATTTATACCAACCCACTATTCATCTTCCTCCCAAATCCTTCTCCCCAAAACCCTAACCATTTCCCCCTCCCCTACTCAGTCCGGCCACCACCGTCAACACCCACCCTAAGCTTTCTCCTCTCTTTTTTTTTCTCATTCCCTTCCTCTTCTCCCCCTTATTCTACACGCAGACCATGCCCGTGCGAGATCCACACACCCGTGTGTTATCCCTCCACGACTGTACGCAGTCTCCATGCCTCTATCGGTCCACTCTATCCCCTCCACTCTCTACTTTGTTGCTTAATCCTATTTTTTTTCCATGATTGTTTTTAGATCTTAGATTTATTCTTTTAAATTTTTAGTATTTATTCTTGAAAATTATTTTCAATACTGATGTTCATGGATAATTTAACTCTGATTTTTGAATTCCTTAAACCTCTAGTATTAGGAGAATATTTAGGAAAATTTTCATTGTTAATATCATAAGATTGTAATCTTGGACTCATAGGTACTATCATTATAAAAACATATAGGATGATGTTATTTACTCTATTTTGCAAGAACATAATTTCTTATTCTCGTGGAAAGAAAATAGCAATCCCTGTTTTGAAGAAACGAAAGAGGCCCGATTCATCATTGGAAAGTGCATCTGCCGAAGTGCGACACTCATTCTTACAGTTTCCTCTAGGACTTCAAGAGGAACTTTTTCAGACTCTACGAGCACGACCTGTCCCTGGAGCAAGTACAACTTGCTGATGTCGTTCAGGCCCTACTGTCCACCGACCCTTGAGAGCGATTCTTCGGTATAGTTGAGCCCACATACCTCGAACTAACATTAGAGCTTTGCTCTACTTTTTATTTGTAGGAGGTGATGACGAACCACGATGACCTAGGCACCATATAGTTTCGCCTAGGAGGTTTGGTTCGCGAAATAAGTGTCCCTGAATTTGGAGTTACTCTAGGACTCTACACAGAAGAGTTCATGAAGGAGAATGAACTCGACACTCTTCACTGCCACATCTACTATTCACTTTCCAAGTGTTGGCAGGCCTTGGTTCCAGGTTCAGCAACATACGATCCTAGTTGCTCTAAGGTGACTGCTCTTCCCCCATCACTGAGGTTCTTCCATGCCCTCTTCGCACATACATTGATAGGAATGTGCGATAGCACCGGCATCGTTAATACCCATGATGCCTATTTATGTAAAACATAGCGTACAGCCACGTGTTTGACCTTGCCTACGTCATCGCTCTCGCCATTTAGCATCAGACGGAATGGCATCGTAAGGGGGTCATTTCCATAAGACCCTATGTGACACACCTAGCAAGACACTTTGGTCTCCTCAACACCTCGGCACAATCATTATCGCTCACTCTGATAGGTCAGATGTCTCCACAAGGCATTTCAACCATGATAAACACGAGGATTATCAAGCGTCTCCGTGGGATCGATCCTTCCCAATACCGTCTAGCCCATGCCACCGAGGAGGAGGATCCTGAGGATATTACTGACGATGTCCCCCCACCACATGAGAGGCCATCACCGAGCCATCGCTCAGTTCATACGGCAGCCTCTCTTTTGGACATATCTGAGCGCCTAACACGATTCAAGCAGCAATGCTTCTAGCGCTTCGATCACATCGACGCCACCCTCCACCAGATATGTCAGCACCTTCACATTTCATCGCCGCTCCCACCTCGCGAGCCATCTGGCGATGAGGACTTCTGAATCATTTTTCTTTTATCTTTATGTTATTTTCCTTTAATTTTTAAAATATTAATTTTTATTTTCATTTTTATTTTCATTTTATTTTTAACTCATGTTTATTTTAGTTATTTTTAGGTTCCATGATCACTATTACCCATTTTACATCTTTTGGGAAAATTTGAGTAATCCTTACATTCTAAAGAACCCACTGATTTTATCGTAGTTAAAAAGCCTAAAAAAGCACTCTGGAATACCCAACTCTAATGAGGAAAATCCACCGGAATAGCCTCCTCCAACTTATCTTACACTTCCAAATCACGTTTCCACACTTCCAACTCAAGGAATCCATCCAAAATCTAGGAAGTTTCATTTCTCCCTCTCTCATATGATATCATGCTATTAATCTCTATATATCTATTTTTGTACATTGAGGGCAATGTACATCTTAAGTGTGGGGGTGAATTTTATTCAGAAAAGTTCCTAACTTTTTGCATTATTCTCAATTCCCTGAATTTTTTCTTTTTTCATATTACTATTAGAACGAATTCTGATTGATTTATGATTTTTATTGATATGTCTTAAATTAAAACATAGCCAGTTGTGCATTGATTGTTTAAACTTGAAGGCTTTAGAGAATCAAGCATGATAAGTTGATTTTTGAAATTAAAAATTTACTAGGTTGTTTTCCCAAGTTTAGGTATTACCTTGAAGTTTGAAGTTCACAGGGTTGGCATCAAAAACCATAATTTCTGTAAGATCTTGAGCCTTTGAGAGCATTTTCTTTTCTTGCTCACTTTTATTATTGCTTTGAGTAAGTCAATATTGATTTTTTATTCTAAAACTTGCTTCGATTATGCATGTCAAGACCACACTTTTGATTTGATATACTGAGATAATAAAGGCACCTAAGATTTAACCCACTTACTTCCCAAAAGGCCTACCTTCATCATTAACCCCTAGTGAACCCCTTTGATCCTAATTAACCACTTACTCTTTTTGATTCATTAAGAATTTTTCCTATTGTATTAATCTTTTTATCGAGATTTGATTTGAGAAGTTGCCCGACTATGTTTTTCATTTCAGCTTGTTAAATTCTTATTATTGTACTTGATTGATTTAAAATAAATAAATAAATTTTGAAAGTATATTCATTATTAGTTCTATGTTATTTAAGCTTAAGCAATTAATTTCACATCTTGAGAAGAAGTTCGTGTTTATTGTAAGTATTCAGTATTAGTCTATTTTTTAATTAGGAATTTTGTCAACTCGATCTCGATTTTAACCCTTTAATTCAGCCTTTATCCACACTTTTAACCCAAGCTACGTTACAACCCTTTTAAAGATCTTTTAATCGATGTATCATCTCAATTTATAGTAGTGGAGATTTGATTTTCATGCAAGCCTATAGTAATAACTTTTCATGTTGACTATTGAGTGCTTAATTTATTGTCCCTTAAACACTTCGAGTGATTTGAGTGAATCCTTAGTGAGGATGTTAACTCTGTGATATTTTGAATCAAAGGTGATTACTCAGATAAGGGGGAATACCTATGTTTTTCCATAAATAAAATACTTAACTTGGATTGTTTCAAAATTTGATGTTCTTTTAGTTAAATTCTCAAACTATGATTACCTATGGATTATTTCGAAACATTATTGATAGGAGTTATAAGTTGTGAAAAATGAATTTCAATTGTGAGTTAAGGATTTTTCTTGAGGACAAGTAAATGCTTAAGTGTGGGGGTATTTGATAAAACATAATATATACATATTTTAATCCCACATTTGGCATACTTTTGGATGATTTATCCCTTGAATTGTGGAATTTGATGCTCCTAATCCTCTAATTTTATGTTTTATACTTAGAAGAGCATAGGAGGATGAAAAGAACGAGAAACGGGCCAAAAACAAAGAAAATGGGCCAAAGTAAGAAATCAACACGGCCTAGAGTTCATCACACTGCTGTGCCACTTTAGCAGACTTGAACACGGCTCTAGGCTCAATTCACAAGGGCGATTTACACGGGCGTGTCCTTGTCGTGATTCGTTTTAATTCCACTAGAATTAGGATACTTGTGGGCCAAGTAAGGCATCTCGAAAGCCTATATAGACACCCTGGAGGGCAACCTAAGAGGGGGTTCGACAGAAGGCTTCTGTCAGGGCTATTTATGAGGAGCAAAGCCAGAGAGGGCTGAATATAGGGAATTACTCGAAGAAAGCCAGTTGATCCATCTCAGAAGCCGAAGTCACACTCAAGACTAAGGATTTTCCTTTCAAATTCCTTCAGGGGGTTTTAGGGTTTTCTTTATGTTTTGTTATTTAATTTCTTTTGAGATGTATCCTTTTATAAACATGAACTAAACCCTCAAATACCTGAGGGGGATGAAACCTAAGACGGATCTTGTTATTGTTTTCTGAACTATATGATAAATACTTGATTTGTTCTTAATTATGTGTTCTTAATTCTTGCTTTAATATTTTAGGATATTGATTCAAGTATTGATGTGCTTATTCAGAGGAGCAAAAGTCCCTGTTTAAGAGTAGATCTAGCATAATTAAGCGGAGTTGATCGCACTCCTAGAAATAGGACGACGAAAATTTATTGGATTAGGGTCAAACCTAATATGGGAGTCCATAAATCAAGTTAATGTAACACTAGGGATTTTAATTAGAAAGAGATTTTAATTAATCAACCTAGGGTTAGATGTTAGTAGCCTCGAAAGAGGTATTAATATAAATTAGGGAATCCTACGGATCAAGTCAAGTGAATAAATCGTCTGGTTCAGAGTTAAATAACAAGTGAAGTCTAGGTGGATTCTTCCTCGGGTATTGTCTTAAACAATTGGTTTTCTCAAAAGTATTTTCCCAATTCATTTTTTGTCTTGGTATTCTTAGTTTAGGAATTAGTTAGATAATCATCAATCCTTTTTATTTTAGGCTAGATAATAAAAAGAAAGTCAGTACTAGTACTTTTGGTTCCTATGGGTTCGACATTCCGGTGTTGCCACTAAACCATACTACTGTTCGATAGGTGGGCTTATCTCAATCGTTGTGATAGTTAGTTTTTAGACTCGATAATTCATTATATAATTATTAAAACTCTCAGACACGATCAATTGATGTGATGATTAAGGAGGAAAATGTCAATGAATAATGGAGATTTACGGGGTTTTATGGTTCACTTTATGTAAATGACAATAATGTTTCGTGGAATCTATTAAGGAAACTAGGTCAAGAACAAAATCATCGTTGGTTGGTAAGTAGTGATTTTAATGAAATCATGTATTCTTTTGAAAAAAGTGGAGGTATACCAAGGGAGGAGAAAAGAATAGAGGTCTTCCGTGAGGCTTTAGAGGAATGATATTTAGTGGATATAGGGTATTCTAAGGTTTGGTTTACATGGGAAAGGGGGAATCTACTGGAAACAAACATTAATGGGCGACTTGATAGAGGAGTTGAAAATGAAAAATGGATGCATCTTTTTCTAAAGGGCAGCATTCAACACTTAAGTCATTCAATATTGGACCATTGTCCACTCATTTTAATACAAACAGTGGAAATATTTGTCTGGGTATCCCAAGGTTTAAATTTGAGCCGTGGTGGACCATGGAGGAGTCTATCGAACAAGAAATCAAGAAATCTTGGGAGTTATTAACAGGCACGCTAATTGAAAAACTTGAAAGGTTGTAGTTCAGATTGAAGAGATGGGCAAGCACAATTAAAAAAGGTCGAGAGGGATTAAAGAGAAAGCTCACAAAGGAACTTGAAAATTTAATGGCAAAAGAGAGGGATGAAGATATGATGGAAAAGCTTATATATACTAAAATTCAACTTAATATGGAGATTGATAAAGATGACATATATTGGGAACAAAGGGCACGGGCCAATTTTCACAAGTTTGCCCTAATTCGTAGATAGATAAACACAATATCTAGGTTGGAATCAGATGAATGAGGATAAATTACTGACGAAACAGAGATCAACGAGGTTGCTACTTTATTTTTTCAGAAGTTATTTTCGTCTAATGGAATTGGGGATTTATCCCACCTACTAACGAGCTTTGAAATCAATATCTCCTCTGATATCAATACAACTTTATTATCAGCTTATACGGCAAAAGAGGTTCATTCAACTTTGAAAGGAATGGGGCCTACTAAAACATCAGGCTCTAACGGTTTTCGGCACTATTTTTTCAGAGATTTTGGCACATTGTAGGTAAAAATGTCGAAATTTTTTGTTTGGGAATTTTGAATTATGATAAGGATTTTGACTCTCTTAATCTAACGGATATTGTGCTTATCCCAAAAATTTTAAACCCACAAGTCTTGTTAATTTTAGACTTATTAGTTTGTGCACTGTTATTTACAAAATTATGGTGAAAATAATAGAAAATTTCCTTCAATAATTCATTGAGAGATGTATTGACACTGTCCAAAGTGCTTTCATCCCCAAAAGATTAATTTCTGACAATGTAATTTTAGCCTATGAAATTTACACACTTTTCGTCAGAAGCATACCGAGAAAAAAAAGATATATGGCAGTAAAGCTAGATATGAGTAAAGCTTACGATAGAGTTGAATGGGGTTTTCTAAAAGAAGTAATGCTACGAATGGACTTTGTAGGGCAATAGGTGGCACTAATTATAAAATGTATCTCCACAGTTTCTTATGCAGTAAACATTAATGGGAGAAGGGGACACATTTTTCAGCCTACTAGAGGGCTCTGACAAGGCGATCCACTTAGTCCTTTCCTTTTTCTAATATGTAGTTAAGGACTTTTATCTTTGATGAGACTGGCATTGAGAGAGGGCTCGTTAAAAGGAGAAAAAGCTAACAGAAGAGGACTAAAGATATCACACTTTCTTTTCGCAGATGATTGTATTCTGTTCAGTGAAGCAAGAAATAGAGGAGCGTTGATATTGAAACAAATTATGAAGAAATACAAACGATGTTCAGGCTAATGTGTGAATTTTAACAAATCAACGATCTTCTATAGCTCGAACAAAATAGAGGAGAAAAAAGAAGAAATCTCGGCACTATTAGGTGTAAGAAGCTCAACAAATCTGGAAAAATACTTAGGACTCTCTAATGTGGTTGGAAGATGGAAGAAAGAGTTCAAAATCTCAAAGATAGGGCTCATTTGTGAATTGAAGGATGGAGTACAAGGCTACTATCACAAGGGAGTTCAAAATTAGTGCTCTAGGCAATACCAACTTATGCTATGTCATGCTTTCTTTTACCGAAATCTTTATGTGGGGAATTAGAAAACAGTTTCGCTAAATTTTGGTGGGAAAAACACTATGGAAAAAAAAGAATACATTGGTGCCAGTGAAAGCATATGTGTAGTTTAAAAGATGGGGGAATGAGTTTAAAAAATATGACTCAATTTCACATCTCATTACTAGCGAAGCAAGGGTGGAAGGTAATAAATAACCCAAACTCTCTGGGCGCGAATGCTGAAAGCAAAGTATTTTCCAAATGATGATTTTCTAAATTTGTGATTGGGAAATACAAGTTCTTATTTATGGAGAAGTATGTGGGCGACGAAGGGTGTTTTGGCGAAAGGACTTTGTTGGAGAGTGAGTATGGGTATGAATGTTTCAGTTAATAACGATGCTTGGATTCCAGATGTAGAAAATCTTAGATTATCTTTGTTTGTTTATAATATGCGAGATTCTAAAGTTGTTGATTTAATTGTTAGTAATGAAAGAATATGGAAACGGGAGCTGATTGTCAATACCTTTTCGGAAGAAGATTCTAAAAAGATCCTCCATATCCCATTGGCTGTAACATCCTGAATAGGGCCTATGCATTTCCAGTTTAATTGTATGAAATGACAAGTTTCAAGTACTATGAATAAATTTTTGATACTTTTGGAAACCTAGAAATGCATGAAAATGGAAATGAAAATGGAGATGGAAATGAAAATGGAAATGGAAATGGAAATGGACATTTTTGGAAACTTAGACATTTTTGGAAACTTAGACATTTTTGGAAACCTAAACATTTTTGGAAATGATCCAAAAATGGAAACTTGAACATTTTAGGAAACTTGGATATGTAAGAGAAATAAAGGAGTTTTATTCACATAAATATGTGAATAATAAGAGATAAATAAAGGAGTTTTATTCACATAAATATGTGAATAATAAGAGATAAATAAAGGAGTTTTATTCACATAAATATGTGAATAATAAGAGAGAAATAAGGAGTTTTATTCACATAAATATGTGAATAATAAGAGATAAATAAAGGAGTTTTATTCACATAAATATGTGAATAATAAGAGATAAATAAAGGAGTTTTATTCACATAAATATGTGAATAATAAGAGATAAATAAAGGATTATTTTCTAAGGAGATAATTGAGGAGATAATGGATGGATTAAAGGCTTTTATCTTTTAAATAAAAGAGATAATATTATCTTAAGGAGAGTGGTGGCCAAGTCAAGGACTCTTGGCCTAGCAAATTGGCTATAAAAGGAGAACCCAAGGTCTTTTTCTCTTATCTTTCCAAGTAGTCGAAAATCCTTTGCTCTCTCCCTCCTCGAATTTTCTTTCTATCTTTTCTTCTTCTCTTTCTTCATCTCACAAGCCAAAACCTTTTCTTTTGATCCTCGATTAAATCTCCATAGCCAAACCCCGAGACTCTAGGCAAGGAAGCAATCGGTCAAGGCATCAAGGATCTTTTACAACCGTCGAATACAAGGGGAATCTTTCGAAATCTAAGGATCCAAGGTAAGATATTTTATTCGATTAAAGGTTATGATGTATATGTTAGATTAGATCTAACATGAAAATTCAAACAGCATATATAGGGCAAGGAATTCTCTTGATTTGGAATTTGTATGGTAAGTGATATTCGCCAAGGCTTAATTTTGGTATTTGGAATTATTTTTCATTATTTCAAAAGCGGAAACTCACATGGTTACATGATTTAGTATTAGCCGATTTCAAGGAAAAGGATACTAGTAATTCCTATTTGATTTACAATCTTTTAATTCTACAAACAAGGTAAGTAATACAAATCCTACTTGGATTTGGTTTTAAGCCAAATAAGTTTATTAATATATGTTAATGGTTGGTCAATATAGGAGATAAAGATCTAGATCGGTAGATCGTTCTTCTGGATTTCAAGGAATCTATTAAGCCAATCGTGTGTGTACCCTTACTAACCTTCGATATTTTATGGCTATTATTTTAATATATGAATATGAATAAGAATGTGAATGTGACTATGTACCACAAATGTGGCAAAAGTACCTGTGCACGCTTCCTACTTCGATAGGATTGTGAAATATGTTATTTTATAACATGCTAATATATGTATATGAACATGAAATTAAGTTATGCACAATATATATATTTTTGGGGCATTCGGGATTTATGTGAAAGGGGAGATTAGGTGTTGACTTGGTCTCACCAACGAAGGTGTTGACTTGGTCTCACCAACTAAATATGTTGACTACGGTCACATTATGGAAATTTTGGTAACTTCGTTACAATATTTGAATATAGTGTCTAATGACACAACGTATAATTTGACTATAGTGTCTAATGACACAACGATATGGGCGAATGCCTTCGATGGTGTGTAGCGGATGGAGGGTTGACTTAGTAGTCCCCACGGTGTAAATGGCAGGTACGGTGGTGTGTAGCGGATGGACCATTAGGATTGGGTTTGGGTTGCATCATAATTTCATTTTTATATGGATCTGATGATTTGAACATGAATGCCTGAATTGTTGAATGTTAGTATTGTGTGCACATTGAGTCTGTTGACTCACCCCTTGTGGGAATTATTTTCAGGTGATGAGCAGTGACGGACCAGCCCGGTGGACCTTGAGGTGGCCATGCTACATTTGGAGATTTTATTTTATTTGGACTTTATTTCTGTTTGGTACCCTTAATTATATTTCTTTTGGGTTTTATTTGATGTAATAAGGCCATAAGGCCCAGTGGATTATTCTTTATTTTTACTTCACTTTTAAATATTGTGCTAAGAACTATTTTGGACGTAATAAATCAAATTGGATTTAAAAGTTTAATAAAATGGGTTTCCAATCTAAGCCCAATCCACAACAATATTTTCTAAAAATTTTACTAATTTTCTCTAAGTAACGAATGATTTTGAAATCGGTTCACTTTAGGAACATACCAGATCCTATTGTGGCTCGTGGGTCAAAGGGGTGTTTCAATTTGGTATCGAGCCCGCTTTTAAACTCTCTACTGGGCTAAGGCCCAAAACGTTTTCAAAGCGAGCCAAATGAATTTTCTTTGAAAATAAGCAGGCTTCTGGCATGGCCCCTAAGTCTCCGACCCGCAGTCCACCAAGTAAGTACCCCTAACTTTATGTGTGATTCTGTGATTTATATAAGGGTAGAAAAGGCATGGAACGTAGAATAGAATGATAGGAACTTGAACCCTAGGATTAGACTACTCAAACACAAACACATAAGACTTAAAGCACTAAACAAACCTATGGCTAAGTCATCGAGCTAAGGTGTGGTAACCCTTGTACGCATGTCTAGGATTGGATCTGAAGAGCTTGGTATTTAAGCAAGCTAGTGACTCACCTCCTCTTCGCAGAATCCCACCCGGTGCGTAGCTTCTGCTCACCCTAACTCGGAGGCTCAGTGGTGTGGCAACCTCTGCGCATGTCTAGGAATGGTTTCTGGGAGCTTGGTATTTAAGCAATCCAGCGTGACTCACCTCCTCTCCACACGAATCCTCGCCTCAAGCGTAGCTTTGTTCACCCCGACCAAGGGGCTTGGATAAAGCTAAACATAATGACTAAAACCCGAAAGGAACTAGCCATGTTTTAAAAAAAAAAAGAGAGAACAAAACAACAAACCCTCATTTTTTCAAACTCTTAAAACTTTCTTTTAAACCTAAGAAAATTATTTTTACAACATTTTCTGAAAAACTCCTGATTTGCGAAAATTACAAAAATGCCCTTAGGGGTGAAATTACCAAAACGCCTTTGGTTTATAAAATGTTCAACTACTCAACAGCATTACCAAAATTTCATTATTTTATAAACATTCAAGAACCCTAATTTGTAAAATATCAAAATACCTTGATTTTGGAAAAATTACAAATTGCCCCTAACTTACAAAATTACCAAAATGACCCTGATTACCAAAATTTTTGCAACATCCCCATTTTTGAAGGAACAATTTTCGAAAAGAACCCTCAAAGTTTTATAACTTTTGAAATACCCCTAATTTATTAAATTTACAAATTTACCCTGATTTGTGAAAAAATTACCAAAATACCCCTGAGGTCAAAAATTACCAAAATACCCTCAGATTTCAAAATTTTTCTAAATTACCCCTAGACTTCAAAATTTTCAAAATAATTTTTGACAAAAAAACACCAAGGAACGTTTTTATTCTGAAAAATTACGAAAATGCCCCTGTAAGACAAATTACGAAAATACCCCTAGGTAGTGGAAAAACAACAACAATGAAAACTACAACGTTTCTCTGAATGAACGAAAGTTCATAATTGTTTGATGGATGTATGAATGAATGTAAAGACTGTGTGCATGTATGAATACGAAAGAACCACTCCTAAAACTCTTCATAAAACTTCTTCATGGGTAATAAGTGAAACAAGTACTAATGTATAAAACTTTTAAATCAGATTAAATCGCGACGTTAGAAAATGAGTTCTAAGGATGTGAACTTAGAGATTGTGCCTAGAAAGTATGATGGTTCTATTAAGATCAGAGTGCGCACATAAGCATAGTGCAGAGAAAGATTGTACGATCTGTCAAGAAGTAATTTCGAGGACTAAATTATTTTTAAGGAGGGTAGAACTGTAACATCCTGAATAGGGCCTATGCATTTCAGTTTAATTGTATGAAATGACAAGTTTCAAGTACTATGAATAAATTTTGATACTTTTGGAAACCTAGAAATGCATGAAAATGAAAATGAAAATGAAAATGGAAATGAAAATGGAGATGGAAATGAAAATGGAAATGGAAATGGAAATGGACATTTTTGGAAACTTAGACATTTTGGAAACTTAGACATTTTTGGAAACCTAAACATTTTTGGAAATGATCCAAAATGGAAACTTGAACATTTTAGGAAACTTGGATATGTAAGAGAAATAAGGAGTTTTATTCACATAAATATGTGAATAATAAGAGATAAATAAAGGAGTTTTATTCACATAAATATGTGAATAATAAGAGATAAATAAAGGAGTTTTATTCACATAAATATGTGAATAATAAGAGAGAAATAAAGGAGTTTTATTCACATAAATATGTGAATAATAAGAGATAAATAAAGGAGTTTTATTCACATAAATATGTGAATAATAAGAGATAAATAAAGGATTATTTTCTAAGGAGATAATTGAGGAGATAATGGATGGATTAAAGGCTTTTATCTTTTAAATAAAAGAGATAATATTATTTTAAGGGAGAGTGGTGGCCAAGTCAAGGACTCTTGGCCTAGCAAATTCGGCTATAAAAGGAGAACCCAAGGTCTTTTTCTCTCATCTTTCCAAGTAGCCGAAAATCCTTTGCTCTCTCCTCCTCCTCGAATTTTCTTTCTATCTTTTCTTCTTCTCTTTTCTTCATCTCTCAAGCCAAAACCTTTTTCTTTTGATCCCTGATTAAATCTCCATAGCCGAAACCCTGAGACTCTAGGCAAGGAAGCAATCGGTCAAGGCATCAAGGATCTTTTTACAACTGTCGAATACAAGGGGGAATCTTTCGGGAAATCTAAGGATCCAAGGTAAGATATTTTATTCGATTAAAGGTTATGATGTATATGTTAGATTAGATCTAACATGAAAATTCGGCGCATATATAGGCAAGGAATTCTCTTGATTTGGAATTTGTATGGTAAGTGATATTCGCCAAGGCTTAATTTTGGTATTTGGAATTATTTTTCATTATTTCAAAAGCGGAAACTCACATGGTTACATGATTTAGTATTAGCCGATTTCAAGGAAAAGGATACTAGTAATTCCTAGCATTTGATTTACAATCTTTTAATTCTAAGAACAAGGTAAGTAATACAAATCCTACTTGGATTTGGTTTTAAGCCAAATAAGTTTGTTAATATATGTTAATGGTTGGTCAATATAGGAGATAAAGATCTAGATCGGTAGATCGTTCTTCTGATTTCAAGGAATCTATTAAGCCAATCGTGTGTGTACCCTTACTAACCTTCGATATTTTATGGCTATTATTTTAATATATGAATATGAATAAGAATGTGAATATGACTATGTACCACAAATGTGGCAAAAAGTACCTGTGCACGCTTCCTACTTCGATAGGATTGTGAAATATGTTATTTTATAACATGCTAATATATGTATATGAACATGAAATTAAGTTATGCACAATATATATATTTTGGGGCATTCGGGATTTATGTGAAAGGGGAGATTAAGTGTTGACTTGGTCTCACCAACGAAGGTGTTGACTTCGATCTCACCAACTAAATATGTTGACTACGGTCACATTATGGAATTTTGGTAACTTCGGTTATAATATTTGAATATAGTGTCTAATGACACAACGATAAATTTGACTATAGTGTCTAAGGACACAACGATATGGGCGAATGCCTTCGATGGTGTGTAGCGGATGGAGGGTTGACTTAGTAGTCCCCACTGTAAAATGGCGTGTACGGGTGGTGTGTAGCGGATGGACCATTAGGATTGGGTTTGGGTTGCATCATAATTTCATTTTTATATGGATCTGATGATTTGAACATGAATGCCTGAATTGTTGAATGTTAGTATTGTGTGCACATTGAGTCTGTTGACTCACCTCGCTGTGGGAATTATTTTCGTGTGATGAGCAAGGATTTGGACCGGGCTGTGGACCTTGAGGTGGCCATGCTACATTTGGAGATTTTATTTTATTTGGACTTTATTTCTGTTTGGTACCCTTAATTATATTTCTTTTGGGTTTTATTTGATGTAATAAGGCCATAAGGCCCAGTGGATTATTCTTTATTTTTACTTCACTTTTAAATATTGTGCTAAGAACTATTTTGGACGTAATAAATCAAATTGGATTTACAAGTTTAATAAAATGGGTTTCCAATCTAAGCCCAATCCACAACAATATTTTCTAAAAATTTTACGAATTTTCTCTAAGTAACGAATGATTTTGAAATCGGTTCACTTTAGGAACATACCAGATCCGGCTCAGGCTCGTGGGCCGGGTGTGGGGTGTTTCATTGGCGAAAGAACCCCACGATAACTTTCTTTTATAGAGCGGTGAATTTTCGGGAGAGTACTCAATCCGTAGCGCCTATAAGCTATTATGAAATTCTGGTGAAAACCCTAGAGCTTATGCTTTACAAACCGACTATAGGAATTTCTACAAAAAACTTTGGCTCCAAAATCTACCTACTAAAATCAAGATTACAATCTAGAAAATATCATGGAATTATTTACCTACACGGGTTAACATGCAGCACAAGAAGCTAGTTAACATTACAACCTGCCCCCGATGTGGAGAAGGAGCAGAAACAATTGATCACCTCTTCCACGAATGCCCTATTTCAGTGGAAGTCTGGACAGCATTATCAATCCCAAATATTGTAATGGATTCTAATATGGATTTTTTACAGTGGCTTACCTGGGTTTTTGTTCAATATCCACCTTTTCAATGCCGACTTTTTTGCTATGCATTATGGGCCATTTGGGGAGAAAGGAATGCTAGAATGCATGATAAGAAAGGTAGCATTAGTGAGGAAATAGCGAGTTTCGTCAATAATTATATTACCGAATTAAATGGCGTTGAAAAAAGAATTCCCATTATTTTAAAGGGGTTTAGAAAATAGAGTTACCCACCTGGTGAGTCCGTAAAAGTCAATTTTGACGGAACATACGACGGGCGTCATTGCCAATCGGCTTCGGGGATTGTGGCCAGAAACAATGAAGGGGTCGTCCTCTTATCTTGTTTAGAAATTCATCAAGAGGTGGCATCGGCCTTCACTACTGAAGCTCTTGCATGTCGAAAAGCAGTCCAAATAGGAATCGAAATGCAATGACTGGAGATCATTATCGAAGATGACTCATTATCAATAATCAAAAATGCAAGGCAAAAAGTCAAGACAAATCGCAGGTAGGAGTATACATACATGATATTCAACAGATAATAGCTAGATCTAGAAATTTAGTATTTGTATATGCTCTGATATCAGCAAACTTTTTAGCACATATACTAGCAACAAAATCCTTGAGAATTGAAACCGTCATAAAGAGAGAAATGATGGCTGATAGACAGGACTGCAATCAGTGATTTCTAATTGGGCAACTTTCGGTGATATTGGTGTTATTCTAGATTATGCTAAATTGTGTTTTAGGGTGTTTTCTCCTAGGGCCATTTTAAATTTTTGGGCCAATTTCTTTGATTTTGTTTTCTTTCTTTTTGGACAATTTATTATTCAATTTTATTTTATATAACAAAGCCAAATCCGATTATTAGTTTAAAAAAAAAAAAAAAGAGGACTACAACTAAAGGGAAAATAGGTTGTAGGGTCAATAAAAATCACTAGTATCAAGGCTGTTGAATGTCGCATCTCCCATTCACCAATGACATGATCATGTTCCTAGAGCCAAAAAAATTGATTCTACTGTGAATTTAAATTACCACAATTGAATTTTTAAGGTATAAATATGCTTTTAATTTTGAGATATTAAATTTTTATATTTTTAAAATTTGAATCACTAACTTGTTTATCTTGTCTATATTGATATTTTCACATGGCTTTTCTGTTAATGTATTTGTATTTCCACAAGAATTAATATTAGTTAAAAAGTCCCTATAAAAATAAAATTAAATATGCGGAAGGTTTTTATACTTTCTTAAAATTTAAAATTTAGTTTTTATACTTTAATTTGAGACATTAAGTCATTATATATTTTTTTATTTAAAATTTTGGTCTCTCTGTCTAATTTTGTTGTTAAAGTTAACGATGTCAAAGGTAAAATAATTTTTTAGTCCTCAACTTTATAATTTTTATCAATATGGTCATTACCTTTTAAAAGCACATGAAAATTTTAAAAATTAGGTTTCGCTTTGTTTCACCGAAAATGACTTTTGAAAATTTTTTTTGCATTATTTTGTGTTTGTTTCATGGAAAACAGCTTGATCAACTAAATATGACTTACAAGTTAATAGAAAATAGATATTTTTCTTGTAAAATGACTTACCATATTGAAAAGTTAAGTCATTTTCCATAACAAAGCTCTTTTACGAGTGATTTTACTTTTATATAAAAATTAACTTAAGTTAAGCTTAATATTATTATATTAATAATAAAATTTATTTTAAAATATTAAAAACTAATAAAATATTAATATAAAATTTTATAATTTTCAATATGATTAAACATACATATTTAATTATCTATATCTAATCATATAATAAATTATTAATATAATTTATTAATAAATTATTTAATATTTAGATTTTATTTTAATAATTAATTAAATAATATCTTTAAATAATATTCTTGAAAAATATTCAATATTAATATTTTAATAAAAATATTTATTACAATTATAAATATATTAATAATAGATGTTTTGTAGTATAAAGGTTAAAAATGCCATAAGTCTATATACTTTTCACAAATTTAGAATTTAGCCTGTACTTTTACTTTCAAGAATTTAGTCCTCTATTTTTAGATTTAAAATCAAGTTCAATTGTTAACATTGTTAATTTTTTTGTCAATTTTGTTGATGTCACATTTTAAATAAAAATACTTTGTATTCAGCTAACTAAAAATGATGTTATAATGAACATGAATTTAACAAAATATTTTTAATAATGCTAAGAGTTGAACCGAATTTTGATATCTAAAAAGTAGAACTAACCCAAAAATAAAAGTACATGGACTAAATTTCAAATTTACGAAGAGTATAAGGACTTATGATGTATTTTAACCTAGTATAAAATATGAATATTTTAATTATATAAATATGAGTATTTATTCAAATAATACTTAGCTTCATTTATTCCTTACAACTATAGTGTGTCAATATTTACTCTCATATATATAATATATGTAATTTAAATTAAGTTTTAATTGAGCATTATTCATTATTAAGTTTATATATGACATTGATTATTACAAAATATTTTCTTATTATAAAATAAATTTCGATTGTTAAAAGGAAATTACATTATATATATTTTATAAAAATATATTTATGTCGTGTTTGTTTTACAAAGAACAATGTAAAATATAAATTTATAAATATAAAATAAACTTAATTATACAATGAAAATATAAGAAAATCAAATGTATGTTTTGTTTAATTGAAACAACTTTTATGAAATATTTTCAGAAAATTGCCAAACAAAATAAAATAATTTAAACAAACTCATCCAAATACTGAAAATATTAGCTTTAACAAAAAAAAGTAAGTCATTTTTCGAAAGCCATTTCAGTGAAAAAACGGGTCCTTATTTTTTATATTTTAAATAAAAATAAAATAAAATATTATAATTAAAATATTATGAAAAATGAAAAAATTAAAATTCAAAAAATAAAAATAAAAATGAATTTTAAAAATATAAAAAATTCTAAAATTCAATATTATCTAAATTGGATTGGACCGACCAATTGATCAGGAATCGACTAGAATACCGGTCAGATGAGAGGTAAAAAACTAGTTGACCTGCAAACCAATACAAACTAATTAAACTGGTCTAAAAATAAATTGAATTGACAATTGAACCGATTTTTATACTTTTAAATATATATATTTATACTTTTAATAATTTATTTATTTTTAATCGATTGGACTGGTCTCTTTAGGACCAATTGATCAGATCAGTTCAAAATCAATTCAACTAGGCCATATTGGTTTACAAGTCAACCAATTTTTCACCTCTTACCAGACCGATACCTAACCGAATCTCAGTCCAAGTCGGCCTAGTTTAGATAAGATTAAATTTTAGAACTTTTGTTAATATTTTTAAATTTTTGAATTTTAAAGTGTTTTAATTTTTTTCATTTTTATTTTTTAAAATTTTAAATTTTTATTTTAAAAAGTTATAATTTTATTTCTATTCTCTTTAGTTAAAATATGAAAAAAATAATTTTAAAAATTATGTATTTTTAAAAGGTAAGAACCAAATTAATAAAAATGTAAATATTGAGACCTAAGAAAGATTAAGAAAGATTATTTTATCTTTAACAATGTTAACTTTAACAACAATAAAATTTTAAAATAAAAATATCAAGAAATTTAATGTCTCAAAATTAAAATATAGGAATTAAATTTTAAATTTTCAAAAAATATAAACCAAAACCCTTTGAAGAAAATTGAAGGTGTACTTCGAAAATCCAGCCAAAACCCTTTGATTTCAGTATCTTCAGTTCAGTATTGCAAGAGATTAACCCACGTATTGCTTGAGGTTGGGGAGAATAAATATCTACATTATTTGGGGTGGAGTATGCGAATATGCGTTATTCTAGAAGGGAACAGAACCTTCTTTTCTTTCTTTTTTTTTTTTGGTACGGTTTTTTTTTTTTTTTTGGTAATAAATTGAAAGAAAGTTACATCAACTTAAATTGAACGAAAAAATCATTAGTTTTGTCCTGTTGAAGGAGCTCCAAGACCTTAATTGGTGCAATATTAAAAATTTGTAGATTTGATTCCCATGTTAAACTCAACTTTGTTAGGCAATTAGTAACTAGATTACATTTTTTAGGAATATATCTTATCTGTCATTGTCCTTCAGCTCTCATAATCTATTAGATTCTCCTAAGCATAATGATTCCCGAATCCGCCATCGCATTGTTTTACAAAACTCTAACCACTTCCAGGTTATATGTTTGAATAATGGCCCTTGTGATACCTTTGTTAAGTAATAAGAAGGCCATCTAAAATGTCTTCAGCTTCAAAAGCTGTATATCTTCCCAAATAATGTCTAAACCCCAAGATCCGATTCCCATACTGATCTCTCAGCACACCACTTGTCGAAGCATTCCCATTATCTCTTGCCATTGCTCCATCAGTGGATAAATTCACCCACGTTCCTTCCAAGGCAACATGTGAATCAGTAAGATGGCTAGTGCGCTGGACTCCCAAAAGGCTTAACTCATACTGCTTTGCCAAATTAAATGAAACCTTGACGATCTCATTACCCGTCCAAGTTAAGCCTTGGAATATAAACAAATTCCTGTTTTTCCTGGTTCTCCAATAAAATAGACCATAAATGCAAGACCACATAACCCCTCTACCAAGTACCTTCACATGACAACCAAGATTAGAAGTAAATCAATCATTTATAGGTCCAAAGAAGAACCTGTTATGCTGGCTGAATTGGACAACTTGTTTCTAAACTTCCTTCACAATTGGGCAATCCCTAAGCACGTGAAGGATATCTTCTGTACCAAGAAAATTTTAACGAGAAGTAAACATAGTTAATAATTGGATCAACATTTTCAAATCTAAAAAATACAAAGATTTAATGTCTTAAAATTAAAATATAGAGATTAAATTTTAAATTTCGAAAGAGAATAGAGATCTTAGGCATATTTAAACCAATTTTTAACTTGCTCATGATCTTTTTATCAACTTTTCTATATCAATCATCATTTCGGTAGGTTTTGATCTTGAGGATGATGAATATATGGGTTGCAGAAATTGGTAACTTACCTATTAATAATCTAGGTCTACTATTGGAAAATAAGCTATTGCAAAACAAATTTGTTAGCATTGACTAGAAAATAAATAACGAATTAAGAAATCAAAACTTTATTGTGTTGTGGTAAACCCACTACCTTAGAAACGAATTCGCCCTAATCGATGTAATTGTGTAGTAGACGTCGTCCCCCAAGGTTAACATAGTGCTTCGATATCTGTACACCCGACTAAGGAAGATAAAACTCAATTGGTGTTGCTTTTCTCAGGGAAACCAAAGTAGGATAAATTCTCAGGAAAGTTTGGAAGGGTCACAGTCAGTCCTCACTTAAAACCCAAACTCCTAAATAAAATTTTTCTTTAAAGTGATTTAGGGGATAATCGACAAAATTTATAAGGAAATCAATGAAGAGGAGGAAAGTGTTTTTTAGAGAGCATTGTGTTTTTTATTCTGTGTGGAAAATGAGGAAATCAACACTATTTATACTAGAAACGGAAGGGCAAAACGGTAAATAGGTAGGGGCAAAAGAGTAAAAAACATAGGAACAGTTTTAAAATTGTCCCACTATTTTTGTGCCCAACAACAAAAATATATCAGTTCCAGATTTTTCGGAACAATAAAATTGGAAAAAATAAATTTGTTTAAAGATATTATGTTCTAGAAAAATAATAAAATTTTTATCTAAAAAGAGATACAAGTGGTACGTGTTAACACTAACACGACGGTGGGCGGCAGCGGCGCGCGTGTGTGATAGGCCTATGGCCCAATTACTCAATGAGAGCAAGAAGTAAAGCCATATAAAAACTCATTTGATAGCTTGTACTTAACCAATGTGAGATATACCCACTAACAACAACCTTTTGCATTACTAACAATCCCCCACTAATTCAAAGTACTTTGGAGATTTTGTAAACACGAGAAAAAGTAGAGTTTTTAGCTAAAACATGAGAAGAGCAACAATGAAATTAGTTGCTTAAGCACTAGTATCTTGTGGATTTGAACTAGTACATAGTTGTCAAAACCATTTTTAAAGTTTTTGTTGTAACATCCTGATAATTAGGGGCTATGCATCTTTACTTAATTGAATGATGCTGCATGCTTAATTATGATTGAGTATGTTTTGGAAGTTTATTTTTGAACTTCATTAATTAAGTGAATGCTTAGTGATTTATTAAATTTTTTAATAAATAAGATGGAGCTAAGCATGTTAGGCTTTAAGAAATATTGACAAGAGGTTTTAAGCATAAGATGAGTAATTGGCAAGGTGGTTAGGATGCATGGATGAGTGCTTGAGGGAGAGGTTCGAATCCCTAGCTAGCAAATGGGAGGATTTTATTTTGTTTCCTTCCCTATAGTGTCGGCCAAGACTCTTCTAGAATGGATGAGTATCTTTTAATTTTGGTTATTTGACCATATGAAAAGGTAAGCTAAAACTTATGGTATGGAATCATGAAAGGATGATAAGATGAGGAGGACAAAAGGCTTGAAGTAAGGGCTTTGTCTTGGAAACTTTTTCATGGTCATTTGACCATGAATCTAGTCGGTTTTAGGGGCTAAAGGGGATGGTTAATTGTGATAACAAATTAAGGGTTGATGGGGAAGAAACATGGAGGAAAAAGGGGGATAATGTTGGCATGTGTTGGCCGAAATTTTGCTTAGCCATTAGGGGGGAAAGTTGGCCAAAAAGTCTTGCATTTTTGTGCATCTTTTCTCACTTCTCCAAAAGTTTTTCTCCTAGTCGATTTTTGTTATTGAGTTTAGGTAAAATTTTCTCTTTGTTTTGGCTTTCATTTTGACCATTTTGGTTAAAATTCCTATTCTCTCAAAACCTTATTCTCTTTAGTCAAAAGCATCAAAAAGATTGGAAAACATTTTCTTCTTTTCTTTTTCTCTCATTGCCGAAAGTACCAAAGTTCAAGAACTATTTTTCTTCATTTCTCCCTCTTGGTCAATGTGCATAGGTCCTTAAACCTATCTCTTTTCTTTTGAAATCACCTTCATCATCATCTTTCTCCTTCTCCTATTTCTCTCTTCTTTCAATTTCATTTTCTTTCTTCCTCACTCTCAACCGAAACTATTTTCTACCAACATCAAAATCAACATACTTTCCTTCTCTTTGTCAAACCAAATCACCTTTCTTTTCATCTAAATCTTTCTTTTCTTTTATTGAAAACCAAACCATTTTAGCCATAAATCACTATCTTTTCTCTTTTCTTTTGTGCAAGCCGAATCATCATTTTTTTCTTCTTTGTTCAAGGCCGAATATTCAAAGTGATCAAGTAAGGTTTTGTCAATTGTTTTCTTTATTTCTTTTACTATAGTTGATTTAGAAAACATAAATCCTCTTATTTTTCTCTCTTAGGCCAAATCCTTGGAAGGGATTTTTAAGGATCTTTGTGAAGCCAACTTTTAAGAAGTGATCTTTCGAAATCATCCAAGGTAAGGATTATTAATTTCGATAGTAGCAATTCTTTTAGAATGGATCACTAATCAACTTTATTTTTAGGGGTGATTTGAGACTAACAAGATAGGTAAGAAAAGAGCAGTACGGAGTGTTTGGAAGAGAGGAGGCATTATTTTACCATCAAACTTTAAACGAAGGGTTGTATCGGCAATAAGAGATTTTCCACCGGGTTGTGGACCCTCTGCTAACGAAGATCGGTTATTTGAAGTAGTGCGTACAACCGAACCACTTTATGTTGGTGGGATATCAGCGGGTTTTGATCCATCTAGCGGAGAAAAACCACAAATAATAGTTGTTCGAGAATCCGAGGGTAAGGATTTAGATCTCTCGTCAATAAATATAGTTTTATTAGTAATAGTATATTCTAACCAAGTGTGATAATTAACTAGGCGTTGACGAGCGGGAAGGTATCATTCTCACTGTCATAAGGTGTGTAACCTTACAATAAAATCTCATAGATCTACTGTTAAATGTGATTATATGACTATGTGTTTGAAAATGATTGTGGATACCATTCATTGGTATACGATATTCAGGTATGTTTACCCCAAATATTCTGTTAATTTTGCTATATGCATAATTGTGAGATAAGTATGATTTTGTTATGATTTTGGGGTAAATGGCATGAAAATGAATAATATGTATGTGTATGGGCATGTGGGTGAATTTGATAAAGGGAAGTATTCGTGGTTTTACCACATTTCCGTGACTTCGGTCACATATTTGAAATCCGGTGACTTGGTCACATATGTGAATCTGTGACTTGGTCACATATTTGAAATCCGGTGACTTCGGTCACAATTTTGTCTGGTGGCCTTGCCACAAAATTATAAGGGCGATGTGCATGTTGACTGCAGCAACTGCCTTCGATGGTGTGTAGCGGATGGAGGGTCGATTTAGTAATCCCCACTGTGTTTGGTTGGTACGGTGGTGTGTAGCGGATGGATATTAGGTGGGCGGGTTTGCATTTCATTATATGAACATATCCATGTGATTTAAATGCTTATTATTTAATCGCTATGAAATTGAGCTTACTGCTAAATATGACTTAAATGGGCCTATGGCTATATGTATGATTAATGGGCTTTTTAATGTATGTGTTACACATTGAGTTTATAACTCACCCATTTTTGTGGGATAACTTTTCAGATGATTCGTAGTGCGATGGATCGGGTCAGCAAGGACTCCGTGGTGGCCAATGCTCATATCAAGTATTTTGAAGATTTTCCAATTTAAACTTATTAAATTTTACTACTTAGACTTTATTATGGGTTTGCTATTTTTGTAATAAGGCCACTATAAACTGCTTTTAATTTTGTGTTTGGACTTTTATTTTGCCATGAACAAATATCTATTAAATAACTAAATGGTTTTTCGATAAATAATTTAAAAATGTTTTTGTCACTAATATATATATGTTTTAAAGTAAATTCCTTAAATTTGGTTTTCTTTTAATTTATTAATTCCTTCTAAAAATAATGTTTTAAAAGACATAAATTTACTATACAATTTGATTTCAAGCTAAAATATTAAGTTAAATCTGCTTTCTACAAAATCATCAAGTTTTTCTTAAATAAAACGAGAATTTGCTAAAGTTAGATTCGAGGAACATATCAAATCCGTCAGCTTTTTGGGTGGGTTTGGGGTGTTTCATTTGTTATAAAAAAGGGGGTCGACTTTAAAAACGAAAATGGAGTCGCCACCAATGTTTTTTCGAGGTGTGATCGGGTCACCTTGAGATTAATCATTTTAATAAAACATTTTGATTTATTAAAATAATGATTTTAGTCTACGAAATTCGAGAAAACAGTTCTCGAGTTTGGTTTGCATAAGGGGATTAGCACCCTCGTAACTCCCAAAAATTGATACCTAATTGATTAATTAATGTCCTAATGTCAAAAATTTGAAAAGATTTTAAAACACGATCCTTTTGATTTTTAAAACTTATGTCATTTAATTTCAAATGGACATTCAATTATTAGGATTTTAAAAGAAAAATCGAAACTCAATAAGTTAGAGCATGATCTTTCGAATTTTCCAAACACCGAATATGCTTTGCTTTTTAGAAATCCTTGCCTCGAGATGACAAAACGTCGCATCTAGTGAGTTAGGACACCACATCTTAAATTCCCGAGATAGGTTTTTTATTTGAAAATCATATATTTTAATTCCAAAAAGGTATTTGATCATTTAGACTTAATGAGAAAAATCAAACCCAAGAAGTTAGGCACGATTCCATCAAAACTCCAAATGTCAAATATTACCTTATTTTAAGAAATAAAGTTTTGAATAAAAAGTGAAAATTAAAATAAATTTAAAATAATTAAAATAAATGAATAAATAATGATTAAGCAATTAAATGGATAAATACAAAAAGTTAAAAAACGCATAAGTTAACCTAACTCCCGTAATATGAGGATTCGACGAAATTCCTCCACCAAAAACTAACTCAAACGGAAGCAACTCAAAAAGAAACGAAGATGAGCCAAGAACAAAATAAGAACAAGCCACAGAAAATAAGAACGCAAAAGAGAGAGAAATTTGAGTGAATGCTCTTAAGAATTTTTATTACTCAAAACTCAACTGTCTTTTACAATGAAGGGAGATGCCTCTATTTATAGTTGAGCCTCCCCAAATCTAATGGTACAGATCAATTACATCAACGGCTAAGATTAAAAGGTATCTACAAATTAAATCTCTAAGATTACAAAATCATATCTTCTAAGATTGCATACCATATCTTCTAAGATTGCATACCATATCTAAGATTTGCATGTCATATCTAAGATTGCATACCATATCTTCTAGGATTGCATATCATATCTAAGATTTGCATATCATATCTAAGATTGCATACCATATCTTCTAGGATTGCATATCATATCTAAGATTTTCATATCATATCTAAGATTGCATATCCTTGAAGATTGTATTCTCATATACGTCAAGCTTGTAGATGGACCTTCAATCTTTTAATGGGTCATTCTGATCAGGCCAAATGATATATTTTGCACTGGACTTGGACTTTGTTTTATTATTTGGGTTTATTTTTTTTATATGGGCCCGAGCTAAATTGGTCTATTATAACTACCCCTCTTTGCTCATTGTCGTGTAACGAGAATGGAGCAAAGACTATAAAAGGACCAATTTTGCCCGGTCTTGCCGAGCCTTAACTTCTTGATCATCATCTTCTTCAAGTAATCTCTAACCCAACTGCAACTTCAAGGAGATTAAATCTGTAGCTTTCATCTTATTCTCCTGCAACTTCAGGGAGATAAGACTCGCTCTTGTAGATTTAATCCATCCCATCAGAACCGTGAAAGTGAGACTAGTATCTTTGATCTTGCTTCACTGCAATATTCAAGATGATAAGATCTGCTATTTTCAGTCTGCTCCGCTGCAAACTCAGAGAGGCAAGCTAATATCTTCGATCTGCTTCCTGCAACTTCAAGAATATAAGATCTCGCTATCTTCACCGCTTCCATCAGAATCTTTAGAGACAAAGCTAATATCTTCGATCTACTTCTTGCAACTTTAGGAAGATAAGATCTGCTGTCTTCAGTCTGCTCTGCTGCAAACTTAGGGAGGCAGGCTAATATCTTCGATCTGCTTCGCAACTTCGTGAAGATAAGATCTCCGTTTTAGTCTGCTCCACGCAACTTCGTGGAGGCAAAGCTAATATCTTCTATCTCGCTTCATCGCAACTTCGTGAAGATAAGATCTACTGTCTTCAGTCTGCTCCGCTACACCTTCAGGGAGGTAGGCTAATATCTTCGATCTGTTTCACTGCAACTTTAGGATGATAAGATTTGTTGTCTTTAGTCTGCTCCACTGCAACTTCAGGGACGCTAGACTAGTATCTTCGATCTGCTTCACTTCAACCTCAGGAAGTCTAGATCTGCTATTTTTAGTCTACTCCACTACAACTTCAGGGAGATAAGACTTGTGACTTTAACCTGCTCCACTGCAACTTCAAGGAGATAAGGTTGGTGGCTTCAATCTGCTTCACTGCAACTTCAGGAAAATAAGATTTGCCGTTTTCAGTCTACTCCACTACAACTTCAGAGAGATGAGAATTTCTATGGAAAATTTAATCCGTCCTACTGCAACTTCAGAGGTAATAGGATTCATCATTTTAATCCGCTCTACAACTTCAAGGAGATGGGACTAACTATCTTCAGTCTGCTCCATTTCCGATACATGGAGATAAGACTTGTGACTAAAATCTGCTCCCTTGCTACATCAGGAAGATAAGATTCGTCAAATTCGATCTGCTCCTCTGCCGCTTAGGGAGATAAGATCTACAATCTTCAGTCTACTCCACTACTATCTCGAGAGGACAAAATTTGAACTTTTCAGTCTGCTTCTTTACTATCTCAGAAAGGCTACAATCTTCAGCTTACTCCACTACCTTCTCGAGGAAACAAAATCTAAACTTTCCAATTTGCTTCCTTACTATCTCAGAAAGACTTCAATCTTCAGTCTGCTCCAATACCATCTCGAGGGAACAAAATCAACTTTCCAATTTGCTTCCTTACTATATCGAAGACTTCAATCTTCACCGCTTCCACTACCATCTCGAGGGAACAAAATCAACTTTTCAATTTGCTTCTTTACTATCTCAAGAAGACTTCAATCTTCACCGCTCCACTACCATCTCGAGGAACAAAATCAACTTTTCAATTTGCTTCCTTTCTATCTCAAGAAGACTTCAATCTTCAGCATGCTCCACTACCATCTCGAGGGAACAAAATCTGAACTTTCCAATTTGCTTCCTTACTATCTCAAAAAGATTACAATCTTCAGCCTGCTCCACTACCATCTCGAGGGAACAAAATCTGAACTTTCCAATTTGCTTCCTTACTATCTCAGGAAGACTTCAATCTCCAGTCTGCTCCACTACCATCTCGAGGGAACAAAATCTGAACTTTTCAATTTGCTTCCTTACTATTTTACGAAGACTTCAATCTTCAGTCTACTCTACTACCATCTCGAGGGAACAAAATCTGAACTTTTCAATTTGCTTCCTTACTATCTTAGGAAGACTTCAATCTTCAGTCTACTCCACTACCATCTCGAGGGAACAAAATCTGAACTTTTCAATTTGCTTCCTTACTATCTTAAGAAGACTTCAATCTTCAGTCTGCTACACTACCATCTCGAGGGAACAAAATCTAAACTTTCCAATTTACTTCCTTACTATCTCAAGAAGACTTCAATCTTCAGTCTGCACCACTACCATCTCGAGGGAGATAAGACTGATGGCTTAAATCTACTCCGCTACTTCATGGAGATAAAATTCGTCATTCGATCTTGTTCCACTACTGCTTAGGGAGACAAGATTTGTCGTTCGATTTTGTTCCACTACAGCTTAGGGTGACAAGATCTACAATCTTCGACTTATTCCCCTGCTGGTCAGGGAGATAGGACTGGTGAATTTACCTATGTTGCTACACCATCCTTTGGGGGACATGTCCTATAGACTCGAATGTATTATGGACGACATTTGCATGAATGCAGAATGTCATGAGAATGATCTCCTTCTTTTTCTCTCTTTTTTTTAATGTACAACGATTAGGATACAATGATCGGAATGAATCAAATGCTCCTAATTGGATGTGTATGAATGATATTTACATGAGAATGATCCCTTTTTAATGTTTGGGTTGTCACTGCTCATAGTTCATCAAGGTTTTATCACTAACACGTTACCATGCTTTCGCTCACCGGTATCTTTGATGAAAACCTAAAGAAACAATCGATTCTCGCTCAAAGAAGCTTGCCTCAAATTTCGAGTTCTTTCCACTGTACCTTTTGGAACATAAAGTTTGTACCTCCCATTGCAATTTTAGGGGAATAACATTTGGTTTCTTTCATCCATCCTGTTACCACTCAGAGGTATGGAATTTATATCATCTTCAATCAAGTTGATCTATTACACCATTCCCTGGGTATAATGACCCGATGTATGTGCCTGAAATTTGCATGAATGCAAGGTATTATTTTCTTTTCCCAAGAATGATCCCCTTTTACACCTGGCTTACCCAATAAAAATCTAAAGAGATAATCATCTTTCAATATTTCCAACCCTTAGGCTTGGTGAGTTCTAAACAAAAGTCCTGTTTCAGATTCTCATATTATTTAGAAACTTCTAGAGTAATATGCAAAACTCCTTTTATGAAAGTATTATTAGTCCATTAACCATTATTTCAATATAAAATGCTTGAAAAAGATCACAACAATGGACGTGAAAGAAATTAATCAGGAGCATAGCTCAAAACAAATAAGTTAATCAAAGATAACCAAGGCAATAAAAGAAAATTGATGCGTGTATCTTGAAAAGATAAAGTAAGCAAAGATAGCTAAGGCTATAAAAGAAAAATGATTAGGGTGTATCTTTGAAAAGAAAAGAAAAAGTAATCAAAGATAGCAAATTCAAAAATGGATAAGATAGAAGATAGGTGCCCCATATATCGCAGTATGAGCTTCTCTGTACAAACTTCTTGAGGACCGTTTTGAGCTCAATACGTGTTTAGAGGATCCGGAGTACTTTGTCAATGCCCCAAGACGTAGCATACTTCCTCACTGCTAATTCAGGCATAATAAGATTACCACATGCCCTATTTTTTATCAAAATTTGAGTCGCCTTTTTTGGGTTTTCGGCTCAAAACCTCTTTGGTCTCAAAGCGCCCTTTGCGGGTTTTTGCCTTGGCCTCTCCTTCTTTTTCTTTTTTCTTTCTTTTTTTTTTTTTTTTAATTTTAACTCAAGGCACCCTTTTGCAGGTTTTCACCTTGGCCTTTTCCTTTTTAGGTAAAATACTTTTTGAATGAACCTGAATTCACCGGATTGGGCAAGTCTTTGGCATCCATCTCGGTCAATATAAATGCTCCTCCAGAACAGGCCTTCTTTACAAGATAAGGTCCTTCCCAGTTTGGCATCTGCTTTTCTCTAAAATCCTTTTGTAAAAGAAAGATCAGGTTCCCCTCGTGGAATTCTCTAGGATAAACATCTTTGTCGTAAGCTTGCATCATCTGACCATGATGAATAACTTTTAACCTTTTCTTCAATTAGGTTCAATTGGCAAAAATGCTTTCATTCTATAAACCAATGGGTAAGATGTTTCCTCGGAAAAAAAGTCCTGGCCAACGCTCGATAATCATAGAAGATAAATAGTAACTTCTTTATGCCAATCTTTACAAGTCTCGGTCATCTTTTCAACAATTTTTGTTTTTTTTTTTGGCTGCCTTTATTGCTCTATAATATGGCGTCTAATATTTGACAGACTACAAACTTTTGACTTTGTCCTTTTTGGCATTCTTTGTCGGCGCCTGATTTTTTTTTTTTTGACTTCGACCTTGTAACATTGGCATGTGAAACTACTTCCGCCCTCTTAGTGAAGTAAATGATGACCACGGCGATGAATTGATATCGACTAGAAGCTTTTGACGAGATTAGACCCATAATATCCATGCCCCACATATAGAAAATTCTGTGAAGAAAATGGAAGAGTCACATAAATCTCGTCTTCTTCAATTCAGTATTTGCGGTATAACTGATGCAATCCCCTTTCATGGTAGACCAACAGTGCCCGATCCTCATGTTTAGCACGTGTCTTAGTAGCCTAGGCATGTCCTGATATGATCGTACAAAAACATCTTTGAATTCTCGAAAATAACTCAATGATGTCTTACCTTATTTATGTGATGAGCTGGGCTTCGATCTTCACCCCTTTCCTAGGCTCATAATATCCACCGACCCTTTGTAAAGTAAGGTCTGTTTTTCATCTTGTTCTACCATCCTTAACAAATTAGAAGATAGGTTACAATCTGTAACACCCCTATCCCGTTTTAATCACCGGATTAGGGTTAGAAGCGTTATCGGACAAATCGAAAACATTTATAGAATATATATCAAATAGCTATTCATCAATATCAATCATAATGTCCCCTAAGTAGGTCATCGAGACCTTAAACATGCTTATAAATCGAGTCTGGACTAAATCGAAACACATACAAAGTTTCATGGAAAATAAAAACTTTTCTAAATACAGGGAATACACGCCAGTGGGGGTAAGCCGTGCCTCATCCACGGCTACTTGACACACCTGTGTGTCCTCCCTATGGTCATATACTGCCAAAACCAACATGGGCACCAAGCACGCCCGTGTGCTAAGGCCGTGTTTCACTAGGTCATATATTGTCATTTCTCACATGTCCTTTAGGCACGCCCATGCCATGACCGTGTACTTCTGAAGCTAGCTACTAATTTTACCCTACGATTATTAGGCATGCCCGTGTGCCATAGCCGTATGACATTATAGGTCATTTGCAATACCAAAATGCCACCCAAATGGGTCATACCTACAAGCAACATTTTCCATCACATGTCATGCATATATGGCAACCAAAAACATACCAAATTGACCATTCAATCTATTCATTCAATACCACTCTCATTCATGCCAAATTACAAACTAAAATTCATGTCATCACAAGCATTAATCATCCATTTACTTAGCCAAAATTTAACCACTTCATATGCATCAAGCCATATCAAATCATGCATCATATAAATCATTCATTCAAGTATTTTACCAACTCAAAACTAGCCAAAACACATGGCTAAATTCACTCCATATACATATACACATATCTAGCCTATACATGTCATATCTAGTTATATACATTTTCAAAAGGGGTACCAAAAAGAGTTTAGTAGTGTGATGACGATCCTTGACGGTCCCGAGCCTTCAGTAGCTTTGACGACCTATAAAATAGAGAAAACACATACAGAGTAAGCTTTCCAAAAGCTTAGTAAATCAATATACAAACAAACTTAGCATGTATTGCACATAACCAAATTAATAAGATGACCAATATGTTTGTCATGACAAAAATCACCTCATTTCTTTCTCGAACTCATATGCTTAGTCATAATTTACTATATTTCCAAATCACATACCATATATTCATATAGTTCATCTAGTCAAAACTTTACACATCGATTATCAATTCCATATACATAACATCATAATATGCTCAAAAAGATACTTACCTTATATACACAATTAATATATATGCAACGTACCTAAAACGGATATTCATTCAATTAATTTATCAAAACTCGAATTTATAATTCGTATAACAAACTTACTTGTTGAACCGTAAGGAATTTAGTAGGATACTCAGAAAGTTCAGAATAGTCGTACAATGCCAACGTCCCAGCATAGCTAAAATACTCATTCACTCATTCATAGCTTGTCTTTAACTCATCAACCACACCTTAGCTAACACATAATTATTCAACTTCCAAGCTATTCAATGCTCGATATTACATGTCGATCATCTTTTAATATTCGTTCAACTTAATAGCACACTCAGTTCTATATACATAATTGAAGCATATTAATCATCGCACACTTAGTGCCTATTCTTTTAACCGACTTGTCTCAGGGTGTCGCACACACAGTGCCAATTCAATAAGCCAAAGCTTTCATATCATTGCACACACAGTGCTATTCATTTCTGTTTTAATTTTAGTTTCAACACTTAGTTCCTATTCTTTTAATCGACTTGTCTCGATGTCGCATACACAATGCCAATTCAATAAGCCGAAGCTTTCATATCATCGCACACACAGTGCTATTCATTTTTGTTTCAATTTCAGTTTCGCACACTTAGTGCATTAATGCAAAACCAAACTCGATTCGATATCGCACACACAGTGCCAATTACAAAGCTGAAACTTTTATTATTTCGCACACAAAGTGCTAATCTTCTCGATTACCCTTCCAAATATGCATACTTACTGCCACATAGATTCATTTCACATAACATTTATAATTCAATAATATCATATCCATTCATTTCACAACATTTAAACATAGCTAATTACACATATTATATCCGAACTTACTTACTATATTAAACTTATCACAGAATTTATATGCATAATCCTCTCATACGCATCCATTATCAACATTAGTCATATAAGCAATTACAATTTCATGCAAGTACGTTTATTTGTATAGTGACTTACCTCAGATTCGGTTTATCGGAATGGAAACTACTACTCGATAACCTTCGTTTTCCCACGATCTAAGCCCGTTTTCCACGGTTCTTGATCTGAACATATTCAAAATTAATCTTTTATTCACTAATTCATACAATTTGATTCACGGACACACATTTAGGGCTATTTGCAAATTAGCCCTCATATTTACACACTTTATCAATTTAGTCTATTTTTCTCAAAACATCAAATTCACAAAATCCACATATACACATGCTTAGCCGAATTCATATACATCTCATACAAATCTATATTTTTCATCAAATTTTCTATTTAGTCCCTCAAGTAACCATTTTTTCAATTTAGCCCTATTTAGCTAAATTCATCAAAAATTCAAGAACAAAATATGTTCATCTAGCTCATATATTTCATTTGACATCATAAAACATCATAAAGCTCAACATATCATCAATGACATAACTCACAAACATCATCAATACACAAAATTAAGACATGGGTTTTGTAGCTCTCAAAGCAACGATTGCAAAAACGTAAAAATTATTGAACACCGACCGAAAACATACCTTGAATTAGACCAAACTATGGCCGAACCCCTTGCCTAAGTTTTTCTTTTCTTTCTTTGCTTGTTCGGTGATAAAAATGATGCTAATGGTTTGCTTTTGTTTTCATCATAATAATATATAACATATAACATAATAATATTAATAAAACATTTAAAGTAAATATAATAAACATATAATATATACATATTACTACTCATTACCGTATACAATTTTAAAGCCACAACACATAGACACTTTAGCAAATAGCAAGCAACTTCCACATTTAATGCAATTTCATCCTTTTTTTCAAATTAAACACATGTATGCATAAATTAGCTTACAGAAATTTACCACATGCTTAATCACATATTCACGGCACAGAAATAATATTAAAATATTATACGAACTCAATTTGTGGTCCTAAAACCACTATTTCGATTAAGGTATAAACCAGACTGTTACACAATCTCTGTCATCTTCAAAGTCCTGAGATCTCTCTAGACACATATCTTACTCGAAAGGAGACTCTGAGTCAGTAGCAGTGTTGCTCACATCATTGATATCTAGAGACCTATTGTAGGTTCGAAGGAAGATTTCAAAGAATAAATGATTGAAAGAATGATCATTTGTATGGTCATAAATAGAGAATGAAAGAATACTTGAAAGAAACAAAAGAATGTACAATATGAAATGTAAAGAATAAAAAAATATTTGCTTAAAAAAAGATGCATTTTATTGAAATAAAAATTCTGGACATAAGCCTATTTCACAATTCTTATTGTCTCTAGGGTTAAGGCAACAAGCACGTTTTGAATATTACTCTATATCAGCTCTAAAAATACAGGGATCTCTTCCACAGTCCCATTATTCAAAACACTCCCAAGTATGCAAGGGCTTGGAAACTTTTATTCCCCAATTCCCTCTTCAGATATGTCATTAGCGTTCAGATTCCCAATATCAGGTCTTACAGTAAAGCCCTGAACTCAATGCATTCTTGAATCTCATAGATCTCACCCCTTCACCTAGATGGTTGGGTGACAGATTTTCTGCCCCAGGGAGATCATCGAATTTGACAATACCCATTTTGACAAGTCTTTCGATCATCTTTTTGGAAGTGGTGAAGTTCTCGATCGAGTGTCCAGTGATTCCTGCATGGTATTCGCATTGAGCTTTCGTGTCGTACCATTTAGGGTATGGAGGTTGTATAGGTTTTAGGTAGAAAGGGGATACTACATATGCATCAAACAAAATTTGGTACAGCTCCCTATACATGATTGGGATGGGCGAGAATTGGGATTTTTCTAAGTTCGGTCTTGGATTGGGTTTTTGCCCTGAGGTGACCTGATGCTGTTGGGGTCTGATAGTAACATGTACCACTTTTGGATATGTGTCTGGTTGAGTTTGGACGCTTATTGGAGTAAAACCTAGGGGATAGACGAGGTCTTCATTATCATCTCCACTATTGACTACTAGGCCTTTCCTCTCTTCAAGCCCTTCAACTAATAAATGACTTAACTGGCCAATCACATTCTTTTGGAATTCCCGCATGTCTTGTTGAATTTTGGTCAATTACTCTTGCATCTATATTTTTCTTTGCTCTAATCTTTCCAATCTTTGTTCCATGTTTTTCAAGTTAACTCACTCTCTTTCTTTCTCCTTTCTTCTATGATAATTTCAACTAATTAGGCTCTCTCTATGGACTTAAATGCATATGATGTGATGTAATGCGAATGCATGAAATGCAATGCAAATGAATGAAATGCAAAAAGAGACGTGTTGATTTTGAATTCAATTCCATTAGAAAAATTTACTAGAAAATAAATTTATTTACACAAAACGGATTACATATGCGGCTTTGTCCTCATAGTCCAAGTGAAAACATCAATCCACTTCTTCGCAAAGGATGTTATGGTCGTGTCTCATGAACTTTCCCAATAGATGCCTCTTCTAGCTCCTTGTTACTTAATCCAAGCCGTGACTCTTCACTCACTTATTTCCATAAAGCTTGTTAGCCTCTTCAAAAAAGCCAAGACGTGGTAATTTCGAATAGTCTTTGTCAGCTTGAATCCTTGAGCAATAAAATCTTGTTTTCCTTCATGGACTATCAGTCTTCTCTAGTCGTGTTTACTTGGACCATATTCGAACGACCGTATTATAATCCACTTTATCAAGAAATCCATTTTCTCATGGCCAACTCTTCTATTTAGCAATCGAATTTAAATTAACACCTCTTTTCTATGATGTGAATGTAATGCAATCAAAACAAAAGAAAACACGTTAGTACAAGAGAAATCAATAACAAAATAGGGCACCTATCTAGGTGACCACTAGGGTTCAATATAACTCTATCTAGGGTTGGCTCTTAAGGATCACTAAATGTGGCTTAGTTCTAAAGGTTGGGTACCTAAACCAGTAAATTCCTCAACTCTCACCCATTATAGGCTCATATGGATCGAGTTCAGTTCAGGGGAATACATTTTCCTATGGCCATACGGAGGTGAAAACCTCATGAAAACATAGGTACGGATGTATCCCGGAAGCAGTCCACTAGCCCATACGGAGGTGAAAACCTCACGAAGGCATAGTTTCTTACTCCCACTTAAAAGGGTGTGACCACAACGGTCATGCAATGCAATGCAAAGATATTTAAAAAAAAATTAGAACCACATGCAATAAAAAGGATCATTTTACACTTGACTCTCTTATTGTCCCCAGTGGAGTCGCCAAGCTGTCAAAATCATTTTAAAGTTTTTGTTATAAAAACGGGTCGACTTTAAAAACGAAAATGGAGTCGCCACCAATATTTTTTCGAGGTGTGATCGGGTCACCTTGAGATTAATCATTTTAATAAAACATTTTGATTTATTAAAATAATGATTTTGGTCTACAAAATTTGAGAAAACGGGCTCGGGAGTCGGTTACGCTCGAGGAAGGATTAGCACCTTCGTAACGCCCAAAAATTGGTACCTAATTGATTAATTAATGTCCTAATGTCAAAATTTTGAAAAGATTTTAAAACACAATCCTTTTAATTTTTTAAAACTTATGTTCTTTAATTTTAAATGGACATTCAATTATTTGGATTTTAAAAGAAAAATCGAAACTCAGTAAGTTAGAGCAAGATCTTTCGAATTTTTCAAATACCGAATATCCTTTACTTTTTAGAAATCCTTGTCTCGAGATGACAAAACGTCGCATCTAGTGAGTTAGGACACCACATCTTAAATTCCTGAGATAGGTTTTTTTATTTGAAAATCATATATTTTAATTCCAAAAAAGGTATTTGATCATTTAGACTTAATGAGAAAAATCGAAGCCCAGTAAGTTAAGGCACGATTCCATCAAAACTTGAAATGTCAAATATTGCCTTATTTTAAGAAATAAAGTTTTGAATAAAAAGTGGAAATTAAAATAAATTTAAAATAATTAAAATAAATGAATAAATAATGATTAAGTAATTAAATGGATAAATAAAAAAAGTTAAAAAACGCATAAGTCAACCTAACTCTCGCAATATGAGGATTCGACTAAATTCCTCTACCAAAAACTAACTCGAACGGAAGCAAATAAAAAAGAAACGAAGATGAGCCAAGAACAAAATAAGAACAAGCCACAAAAAATAAGAACGCAAAAGAGAGAGAAATTTGAGTGAATGCTCTCAAGAATTTTTATTACTCAAAACTCAAGTGTCTTTTACAATGAAGGGAGAAGCCTCTATTTATAGTTGAGCCTCCCCAAATCCAACGGTACAGATCAATTACATCAAGGGCTAAGATTAAAATGTATCTACAAATTAAATCTCTAAGATTACAAAATCATATCGTCTAAGATTGCATACTATATCTTCTAAGATTGCATATCATATCTAAGATTTGCATATCATATCTAAGATTGCATACCATATTTTCTAGGATTGCATATCATATCTAAGATTTGCATATCATATCTAAGATTTGCTTATCATATCTAAGATTGCATACCATATCTTCTAGGATTGCATATCATATCTAAGATTTGCATATCATATCTAAGATTGCATATCCTTGATTGTGTTCCATATACGCCAAGCTTGTAGATGGACCTTCAATCTTTTAATGGGTCATTCCGATCGGGCCAAATGATATATTTTGAATCGGACTCGGACTTTGCTTTATTATTTTGGGTTTATTATTTTTTGTATGGACCCGGGCTAAATTGGCCTATTACAATAGTGAAATAAGTGATTCTTCTCTTTAACAAGTGAACGAATCTTGAACTTGTTAAAATAGGAGTTAACTCATGACACACAACTAATTTCAGATCTAATTGATGTTCCCTGATAACTCAACAAGTTTTAGCCAATGTACCTCGGGACACTCGTAAGTGCTCTAAAAAACTGCCCAAGATGTTTCTTATAGAAGTTGGTTATTCTTTCACACTTACGTAGGTGATTTCATCACGTCTATCTCAACATAGACCACCGAATCAGGGCTATGAAATCATTAAGAGCTTTCATTAAGCTCATCCTCTCAAATTTAAGTTTGATGAATCCATCAAGTCCATCTTGTTGTAACCATTTTTTTTGATGAAACAGTAAACGACGCGGTCGACTCGATTTTTGAAAAAAGAAAAGGAAAGGAGTCACCACCGATCTTTATTTGGTGTGATCGGATCACCTTTGTTTTAATAAAACATTTAATTTACTAAAACAGTGCTTTTTGGTCCACGAACTTTGAGAAAATGGGTTCAGAAGTCGATTACGTGCGAGGAAGGATTAGCACCCTCGACACGCCCAAAATTGGTACCAAATTGATTGATTGATGTCCTATTTATTGAAAACTTTAAAAGGGTTCGAAAATACAATGCTTTTTATTTTCAAAATTTAAAAGCACTAGAAGGGATGCTAAGACTCTTATTTTCGAAGAGATAAAGCATCATGTCCAGTAAGTTAGGGCGCGATACTTGAGATTCCCGAAACTAAGCTCGCCTTTTAAAACTTGGTTCTATTTTTGAAGAGGATCTTCCGTCATTTGTTGAATCGAGAAATCGAAACCCAGTAAGTTAGGGCTCGCTTTTCTGAAAATCCAAATTAGGAATATTGCCTCTATTTTGGAAGAAAAGAAACTTATCTCGAAGTTATCTAGGTGTCGAGTCCAGTAAGTTAGGGCACGACCTTTCAAATTTCCGAGATTAAGTATTTTGTTTTAAATTTAAATTGCAATTTCAAAAGAGATATCCCGTTGTTTAGCTTTAAACGAGAAAAACCGAAGCCCAGTAAGTTAGGGCTTGATCTTCTCGAACCTTTAATACAAAATATCGATTGTTATAAAATTGATGCATCGAGAAAAGTTAGTGAGAAGCAAACGATGGTAGAAAGTACGGTGGTAATAATATTAACAACACAAGATGCGAAAACAAAAGATAATAAGCAAAGAGAATATAAATAATAGTATTTAACGAATGAATGATGAGATGTGTACATGCAAGGGATACGGTAATAATAACAATATACACATTATATAAAAAGGATAATATAACGACTATAATAATATAATATATAAGATATAATGATGGTAAACATATTATGATAACAAGATAATATATTGGGGAATAAGTACCTACATTATATAATAATACACTAACAACAACAAAGATAATATATACTTATATGATATAAAGTTCATAAGATACTAAACGATTTAATACATAGATTGTTCTTTTGGACAATAGTAGTATAATATAACAATAATTATAACAACACTAATAATAATAATAATAACGATAATATATAAGAAACATAATAATAACGCATAAAACAAAATATAATGTAATAATATTAGAAATAAAGTAAAATAATAATACTTGGTAAAAATAAATGTGATAAATAAAATAGTAAAAAAAATACGTTGAGAATAATACTTAACAATTATAATGATGTATTAAAATAATAATGGTAACTATAATTAAAATAAAATGTATAAAGATAATAAAAACTAATAATAACAAAGCAATAAAACTAATAATAATGAAGTAATAAAACTAATAATAATAATAATAATAATAATAATAATAATAAGGTTAGTGAATTTAATAATAAAATAACCAAAGTAATTAGAAATGACTAAAATGAACAAAATGTAATACTTGGGGTAAATTTGAAATAAAATAAAAAAGGAAATGGCCTATCTGAAACGCTTGAGTTACATGGGGACCCAAAGGCAATAAGCCCTTCTTAATAAAACGCATGCATGACTCAGGGGACTAAATTGCGAACCTAAATAGATCGTGGGTAAAATTCAAAATAATAAAACTTAATTAAAAGAAGTCAAAAAAGCGGTAGGGCCAATCGCAAAAATAGCCCATTTAATGTAAACACGCGATCCTCCGGTCAATTGTCACACAGCAGATCTTGCCAAATCAGATCGCTTTGATGCTTAATGACCAAAGCAAAACAGCACCAGATTCTTGCTATAAAAGGCCAATTTGTCTCAAAAAAAAAGCAATTGGTTGTTTGTTTGAAAAAAAGGGAAAGGAGGTGTCTTTCTCCGGACCAGTCCAGAATCGGCGAGGAGATCGCCACGGCTGCCCGTCGCTCACCGCACACTGTATGCAAAAAAGGTAAAAGTTTTTTTAAGTTATATTTATGTATATATATATGTTTGTAATGAGTGAGGAAACAGGAAGAGAAGAAACTTCAAAATGGGAAGCGAAAATTACCTTTTCTCGCTTTTTATCGATTCTCGGTGATTTTTTTACCGCTCTTTGCTTCTTACCTATCTAATATGGATCTGTTCTCTTCATTTTTTGAACTGCTTTCTCATTTATCAAAAAGAAAAAGGTTTTTTTTACAAAGTACACTTAATCGAAAAAATAAAAGTCCCCCTTGTTACAATGTTTGGATCGGCTTTATAGCCAAATGTGCTATCGCTTTCCTTCATCTTTTTCTCCCTTCGCTCGCAGTGCAAGTGGGGCAAGTGGAGGGCGCTGGTGGAGCAGTGCTTGGGCAATGGCAAGGCGGTCTTTGCAGACGCACGTGCAGAGGCGGTGGAGGGCGAGTCGTCAGTCGAGGTCGAGGCAGTCAGCAAAGTGGGTTAGGGTTAGGGTTGTTTGTTTTGGGCCCATTGTTTGGGTCTTGGTTGGTATTGGGCTATTGGGTTTTGACGGGTTAGTTTTAATTTGGTTTGGCTCTTTGGGTTAGTACTAAAGTGGTAGGTAATTTTGGGCTTTGTATACCCTCTTGCTCATTTTCGTAACGAGAATAGAGCAAAGACTTAAAGAAGCCCAATATTGCCCGGCCTCGCCGAGTCTTGGCCTCTCAGGTGCTTTTCATCAAGTAGCCTCATCCTGATCCTCCACATCTTGTTGCTTTGATCCACTTCACTGTAGCCTTGAAAAATGAGATTTATAGTGATCTGCTCTATTGCGACTTCAGAGAGATATAAAAACGAAAGTGCTTTTGATCTGCTTCCTGCAACTTCAGGAAGTTCAAATCTGCTATCTTCCATCTGATCCCTGCAACCTCGAGGATCACTAGATTGATGTCTTCTATCTGCTTCCTGCAACTTCAGGAAGTTCAAATCTGCTTTCTTCAATCTGATCCCTGCAAACTCAGGGATCACTAGATTGATATCTTCTATCTGCTTCCTGCAACTTCAGGAAGGTCAAATCTGCTTTCTTCAATCTGATCCCTTTAAACTCGTGGATCGCCAGACCGATGTATTCGATCCGCTTCCTACAACTTCAGAATGTCAAATCGCTTTCAACTGATCCCGCAAACTCGGGGACCACGACCGATTTCTTTGATTTACTTCTTACTCCACGGAACTTCGAGGAAATAAGAATTCGTGGAGAAGAGATTCATAGTCTCCATCCTCTCTACCAAACTTCAAAGAAATAAGGACTTATCCTCATTGTTAACTCGTGGAGACGGATTTGTAATCTCAACCTACTCCACGGAACGTTGAGGAAATAAGAATTGTGGAGAAGAGATTCGTAGTCTCCATCTTCTCTACCAAACTTCAAAGAAATAAGGACTTATCCTCATTGTTAACTCAGGAGACAGATTTGTAATCTCAACCTACTCCACGAGAACTTGAGGAAATAAGAATTCGTGGAGAAGAGATTTGTAATCTCCATCTTCTCTTCATCAAACTTCAAAGGAATAATGACCGATCCTCATTGTTAACTTCGTGGAGACGGATTCGTAATCTCAACCTACTCCATCGGAACGTCGAGGAAATGAGAATTCAGAACTTTCCAATTTGCTTTCTTACTATCTTCAAGATGATTTCAATCTTCAGCCTACTCCCCTACCATCTCGAAGGAGCAAAATCTGAACTTTTCAATTTGCTTCCTTACTATCTTCAGGAAGACTTCAATCTTCAGTCTGCCCCACTACCATCTTGAGGGAACGAAATCTGAACTTTCCAATGTGCTTCCTTACTATATTCAAGAAGACTTCAATCTTCAGCCTGCTTCCACTACCATCTTGAGGGAACGAAATCTGAACTTTCCAATGTGCTTCCTTACTATATTCAGGAAGACTTCAATCTTCAGTCTTCTTGAGGGAAAGAAATCTGAACTTTCCAATATGCTTCCTTACTATATTCAGGAAGACTTCAATCTTCAGTCTGCTCCCACTACCATCTTGAGGGAACGAAATCTGAACTTTCCAATGTGCTTCCTTACTATATTCGTGAAGTCTTCAATCTTCACCGCTCCACTATCATCTTTAGGAACAAAAATCAACTTTAATATCGCTACACCATTCTTTGAGGAACCTGTCCTGTAGAATTAATTTTATGTGCTTGCTTATACAAATGATGAGGATGCTATGATCAAAATGACTCAAAGCCTCCTAACTACGTGTGTTATGGACGACACTTTCATGAATGCAGAATGTCGTGAGAATGGTCTTTTTACAATGATTAGGATGCAATGATCAGAATGAGTCGAATGCTCCTAACTAAACGTGCTTTGAAATGATGTATGAATGCAAAATGAAATGATCCCTTTTTAAATGCTTGGGGTCGTCATTGCTCGTAGTTCATTAAGGTTCTATCACTGATGTGTCATCATGCTTTCTCGTTTAGCCAGTATTTTTGATAAAAAACCCAGAAAAACGACCATATTTTGCTCAATAAGCTTGCCCCGCCGTGATTTCAGAGTCCCTTCCACTGTACCTTCTGGGACATGAAGTTTGCATCTCTCACTGCAACTTTAGGAGAATAACCTTTGGTTTCTTCTATCCATCCCGCTGTAACTTCGAGGTATAGGATCAATTTGATCTGTTACACCATTCACTGGTGTAATGACTAGATGTGTAGGTCTGATATGTGCATGAATGCAGAGTATCATTTTTCTTTTCTCGAGAATGATCCCTTTGTACTGTTGGGTTGCCATTGCTCATTATCTGTCAAGGTCGTATCACCGGTGAAATGTATTGTCTTTTTGCTCAACCAATAAAAGGTCCAAAGAGATAATCATCTTTCTCCAATATTTCCAAACCTCGAAATGAGTGAGTTCTAAACAATAGTCCTGCTTTAGGTCCTTGTATTATTCGTAAGCTTCCGAGTAATATGCAAAACTCCTTTTATGAAAGTATTATTAGTCCACTAATCGTTATTTCAATGCAAAATGCTTGAAAAGATTGTAACAATGGACAAAAGGAAATTGATTGGGAGCATAGCTCAAACAAATAAGTTAATCAAAGCTAGCAAAGGTAATTAAGAAGGAAATTTATCGGTGGTTTTTGAAAGGAATAAAATAACCACAGTAACAAAAATGGGTAAAATGGAAACCGAGTGCCCTGATATCGCACTTGAGCTTCTCTCGCTCCAATTTCTTAAGGACCATTTTGAGCTTAATATGTGTTTAGGGGATCCAGTACTTTGTCGATGCCCCAAGACGTAATATACTTCTTCGAGCATAGCAAGACTCATCAGATGCCCTACTTTCGATCAAAATTTTGAGTCCCTTCTCGAGTTTTCAACTCAAATACCCTTTGGTCTCAAAGCGCCTTTCATGGTTTTCGCCTTAGCCTCTCCTTTTTTTTTTTTTCGTGTTTTTCGCTTTTGTGTTTTTTATTTTTTGGAAAACTTTTTATTGAATCAACTCACCGGATTAAGGTGCCCTTGCCATCCATCTTGGTTAACACTCATTTTCCTAGAAACAGCTTTCTTTGCTATATAAGGCATTTACTTTTTCTTTGGAGTTCTTTTGGATAAGAAGAATCTTTCTTAATGCTAGGTCCTCTTCCTGAAATTCTCTTGAGCGAACCTTTTTGTCATAAGCTCGTGTCCATTTTTGGTACATTTGACCATGCTGAGTACTTTCATTCAGGCTTACTGGAGGCATTCTGCTTCATCTAATTCAATCCAAGCTTGGGGAAAAGGAATCTTATCTTCCAACAATTGTTTCCCCTTTCATAAACCAATAGGAAAGATGCCCCGGCAAAAGTCCTGGCCAACATTCAAGGAACCTAAAGGGTAAACGGTAACTTCCCTATGCCAACCTTTACAAGTCTCAGCCATTTTTTCAAAAAATCTTGAATATTTTTTTTTGATAACTGTCGACTTTGTAATTTTGGCATATGAAGCGACCTTCACCCTCTCAGTGAGGTAACCAACAACCATGAATATGAATCGATGTTGGCTAAAAGCTTTTGAGGAGACTGGCTTGTTAACATCCGTGCTTCATATAGGGAAAATAGAGAAGGCACGGTCTTCCTCAACTTAGCATTTTATGGCATAACAGATACAATTTCCCTTTTCTTGGTGAACCAATAGCCCGAGCCTCTTGATTAACTAGGCTGTTTAACAGCATTCCCATGTTTTAGTAGTTTGGCATGCCTTGATATGATCGTGCGAAAACATCTTGAATTCTTGAAAATAGCTCAACGATGCCTTGCCTTGTTCCTACTAGGAGCTATGCTTCCATCTTCCTCCTTCGTTAGTTCATAGCGTCTCCTGAGGATCTACCATTGGAGAAGTAAGTTGCAATCTTTGTCATCTTCAAAGTCCTTAGATCCCTTTAAATACATATCTCACTAAAAGTGAGTCAAGAATGTCGCCATGTCATTGATATCCTGGGGCCTATCATGGCGTAAAATCCAAAGAATAAATGATCCTAATGATGCTTATTCGTATGATATGGTCATGAGTGAAAAATATTTAGTATGAAAATGTAAAGAATGAAAATATTTACTTAGAAAGATGCATTTTATTGAAATAAAAATTCTGGACACAAGCCTACTTCTCAAAAGAAATCTTATTGCTTCCAGGCTTAAAGCAACAAGTGTGTTTTACACATTACTCTAGATTAGCTTTAAAAATACATGTTTCTTCCACAGTCTCATTGTTCAAAACACTCCTGAGTACATAAAAGCAGATGCTCGAAAAAATTTTATTCCTCGTTTCTCTTCGGGTATACCATTGCTTTGTCATCGAACTTCACAATACCCATGTTGATGAGATTTTCCACCAATTTCTTGAAAGTGAGGCAATTTTCTATCGAATGGCCTGTGATCCCCGCGTGGTACTCACACTGAGTGTTTGGGTCATACCATTTTGGGTATGGAGGTTGCATCGGTTTTGGTTATTGGGGGGACACAACGTGTATCAAATAAACTTTGATACAACTCCTTATATGTCATAGGGATTGACGAATTGAGTTTTCAACGCTTTTCCTTGTGTAGATTCTTTCCTTGATGAACCTTGATACTCAAGAGTCACCATTTTGGGCTGATTTGGGTCCCCATGTTTGTATTATTCACCTCGTCATCATTTTTCCTAGGAGCGCCTTCTACCGCTTCCCTCGCTTCAATCTTGCAAAGATCTCGATTGCATGTTCGATCATTTCCGCCATTACCACGCCGGCAAAGCTCTTAGTGGTACTCCCATCATATGGGTTATGAAAGGAGCCTTGTGGTGTTGATGAAGAGCATGGTAGTTTCCTTTTCTAAAAGGGGTGGTTGGACTGCATGGCGACCTCCTCCACCTTTATGCATATTGTCCTAAACTCTCATTTTGTCTTTTTCCATGCTTTGCAAAGTAATTCTATCTCGTGCCATGTCCGTAACGTGGTGAAATACTTTAGAAATGCTTGAGCCGACTTCTCCAGAACTAATATTGGCCCAACTAAGTGGTTATACCATCGAGCAAATTGCATACCACTAAACTTTTTGGAAACAAGTGGATTAAGAGTTGATCGTTGTTCACGTAGCCACCATTCGCTCGCAGAACATGGTGATGTGGGCCTCCTGGACAACTAGTCCCATCGTATTTTTCAAATTGCATTTTGAACTTTGGTGAAGTACCAAGTCTTGGACCAAACTTAAGTCCTTAGCGTCACCCCGTGACTGGTAGTCGCAGCCTCCATTTCTTTAAACTTCTTCTAACCACTAGCAACGGTCCTCAAGTTGCCTTGGCGGTCGATTCTTGCTTGGTCTATTTTTGCCATTTCGCCGTGGACCGCCAAGTTATTGGACTATCTCCGGGTTAGTACTGAGCCGCTTTGAAAGTTCGTAAGGCGCCTAGTATCGCTTGCCCGCTTGAGGCCTAATCGCGACAGATGGCCTTTGGGGATACTCTTCATGTTGTCCGACGCATGTGGTGGGGTAAAACTCGGGGAATGCCTTCGCTCTTCCCCCAGAATTGCCATGGGACCTTTAACTTTGTCCATTGCCCCACTCAACATTTGGGCCATTTGAGCCATCGTGTTTTTTGAGCCTCCAACATCCGATCCTCATCTCTTGTTGGAGTTTTGCCATTTGCTCTTGCAGTCTTTTCCGAATTGTTCAAATCTTTGATCTATTTTCTTTGTCTTAGCACGAGTCCCGTAGTAATGTTTGGTTCCCAGATTTCCTCTTTCCTCTCTCTTGTTTCGATAATCTTAACCAATTAGGCTCCTTTTTATAAATTGAATGCATGTAATATGATGCAATGCAAATGCATGAATGCAGAAGAAGACATCGATTCCGATCAACTTCATTTTAGAAAACTTTATTAGAAGGCAAGACCCTTTACATAAAGCAGACACAAATATGCTTTCACCCTAAGACCTAAGGTTTTGATTTTTCCAAGCGTGGAGGTTAGCTCTTGATCATGGCTTGCAGTAGCTCATATCTCATGTCAATATGTCGGCTTTCCAGCCAAAGTCCAGAGGTGATCGGCCACCTCGAACTGGATTGTCGCTTCACCCATGAGGTAGTTCCGACTTCTAACTTGCTCGCAAGAATGGCGGCTTCTCCTTCCAGTGCCTTTCTCTCGCTTCCAAGCTCAACTGGAGCTCACTCTCGTAATGCTGATTCTAGCTCTTCAATCTTACCTTTCATTTCCTCGATTCTGTTCAGGCTTGACTTCAGTTGGCTTTTCGAGTCTTGACTTCGATAGTAGTGTAGAGATCGCCCAAGCTCAGCTATTCTTTGGCTTTTAGTCCCTTGTTTTCTAATTGGCTTGGCTCTAACCATGTGTGCGCGGCCGCATTGTCTTCTACTTTATCAAGGAATTCGCTTTCCATAACCAAATTTCTAACTTTAAACCCACCGTGAATCGATGCCTCTTAAAATATGAAATGATATGCACAAAAGAATGAAACATAACAAGTTAGTGCCATGAATATAAAGCAAGTAAAATAAACAAACACCTATCTGGGTGACCACTAAGGTCTGACACAACTCTACCTAAGGTGGGTTCCTAGGGTTTTCTATATGCAGTTTAGTTCTAAAGTTCGAGGTATCGGAACCAGCAGATTCCTCGATCCTCACCCATTATAGGTTCATATAGACCGAGTTCGGTTCAGTGGGATACATTTCCCTATGGCCATGCGGAAGTGAAAACTTCACGAAGACATAGGTACGGATGTATCCCAAAAGCGATCCACTAGCCCATGCGGAGGTGAAAACCTCACGGCATAGGCATAGCTTCGCGCCCACTTAAAGGTGTGACCACAACGGTCATGCAATGCAATGCCAAAGTATTTACGAGACCAATATTGAAAGTGCATTTAAAGAAGCATGATTTTTCGAAACCATTTTAATTAAAAAGACAAAAATCAATCAATCTATGGCTTGACCTCGCGTCCCAAAGTGGAGTCGCCAAGTCGTCAGAACCATTTTTTGATGAAATGAAGAACGACGCCATCGACTCGATTTTTGAAAAAAGAAAAGGAAAGGAGTCGCCACCGATCTTTATTTGGTGTGATCGGATCACCTTTGTTTTAATAAAACATTTAATTTACTAAAACAAAGCTTTTTGGTCCACGAACTTTGAGAAAACGGGTTCAGAAGTCGATTACGTGCGAGGAAGGATTAGCACCTCGACACGCCCAAAATTGGTACCAAATTGATTGATTGATGTCCTATTTATTGAAAACTTTGAAAGGGTTCAAAATACAATGCTTTTATTTTCAAAATTTAAAAGACTAGAAGGGATGCTAAGACTCTTATTTTCAAGAGATAAAGCATCATGTCCAAGAAGTTAGGGCGCGATACTTGAGATTCCCAAACTAAGCTCGCTTTTAAAACTTGGTTCTATTTTGAAGAGGATCTTCCGTCATTTGTTGAATCGAGAAATCAAACCCGAGAAGTTAGGGCTCGCTTTTGAAAATCCAAATTAGGAATATTGCCTCTATTTTGAAGAAAAGAAACTTATCTCGGTTATCTAGGCGCCGAGTCCATGAAGTTAGGTACCGACCTTTCAAATTTCCGAGATTAAGTATTTTGTTTTAAATTTAAATTGCAATTTCAAAAGAGATATCCTGTTGTTTAGCTTTAAACGAGAAAACCAAGCCCAAGAAGTTAGGGCTTGATCTTCTCGAACCTTTAATACAAAATATCGATTGTTATAAAATTGATGCATCGAGAAAAGTTAGTGAGAAGCAAACGATGGTAGAAAGTACTTGGTAATAATATTAACAACACAAGATGCGAAAACAAAAGATAATAAGCAAAGAGAATATAAATAATAGTATTTAACTAATGAATGATGAGATGTGTACATGCAAGGGATACGTAATAATAACAATATACACATTATATAAAAAGGATAATATAACGACTATAATAATATAATATATAAGATATAATGATGGTAAACATATTATGATAACAAAGATAATATATTGGGGAATAAGTACCTACATTATATAATAATACACTAACAACAACATTATAATATATACTTATATAAATAGCAAAACTTATATGATATAAAGTTCATAAGATACTAAACGATTTAATACATAGATTGTTCTTTTGGACAAGAGTAGTATAATATAACAATAATTATAACAACACTAATAATAATAATAATAACGATAATATATAAGAAACATAATAATAACGCATAAAACAAAATATAATGTAATAATATTAGAAATAAAGTAAAATAATAATACTGGTAAAAATAAATGTGATAAATAAAATAGTAAAAAAAATACGTTGAGAATAATACTTAACAATTATAATGATGTATTAAAATAATAATGGTAACTATAATTAAAATAAAATGTATAAAGATAATAAAAACTAATAATAACAAAGTAATAAAACTAATAATAATGAAGTAATAAAACTAATAATAATAATAATAATAAGGTTAGTGAATTTAATAATAAAATAACCAAAGTAATTAGAAATGACTAAAATGAACAAAATGTAATACTTAGGGTAAATTTGAAATAAAATAAAAAGGAAATGGCCTATCCAAACGCCATGAGTTACATGGGGACCTAAAGGCAATAAGCCCTTCGGTCAAACCGCACCGCACTCAGGGACTAAATTATGAATGAAATAGATCGTGGGTAAAATTCGAAAATAATAAAAACTTAATTAAAAGAAGTCAAAAAAGCGGAAGGGCCAATCGCGCAAATAGCCCATTTATCAGAAACACGCGGATCCTCTTGCTGGGTCGGGTCACAGACGAATCTTGTCAAAAACTGCTTTTGACGCTAATGACCAAAAGCAAAACAATACCAGATTCGTTGCTATAAAAGGCCAATTTGTCTAAAAAAAAGAAGCATTTAGTTGCTGTTTGAAAAAAAAAAGGGGAAAGGAGGGTGTCTTTTCTCTGGACCAGGTCCAGAATCTGGCGAGAGATTCTTCTTGCATTGTTGCTCACCACCGCCCACTGGTAGGAAAAGGTAAAAAGTTTTTTTTAAGTTATATTTATGTATATATATATATGTTTGTAACGAGTGAGGAAAAGAGAAGAGAAGAAACTTGAAAATGGGAAGCAAAATTACCTTTTCTCGATTTTTTATCGATTCTCGTGATTTTTTTTGTCTCTTTGCTTCTACCTATCTAATATGGATCGTTCTCTTCATTTTTTGAATCTGCTTTCTCATTTATCAAAAGAAAAAGGTTTTTTTACAAAGTACTCTTAATCGAAAAACAAAAGTCCCCTTGTTACAATGCTTGGATCGCTTTATAGCCAAATGTACTCTGCTTTTCCTTCATCTTTTCTCCTTTCTGCTCTGCAGTGCAAGTGGGGCAAGTGGGGGCGTCGGTGGAGCAGTGCTTGGGCAAGGGCAAGGGCGGTCTTTGCAGACGTCTGGCAGAGAGGGCAGTGGTGGGGCGAGTCAAGTCGAGGTCGAGGCAAGTCAAAGCAAAGTGGGTTAGGGTTAGGGTTTTCTGTTTTGGGCCTATTGTTTGGGTCTTGGTTGGTATTGGGCTATTGGGTTTTGGACGGGTTAGTTTTAATTTGGTTTGGCTCTTTGGGTTAGTACTAATAGGACCACCTCAAGGACCACCCAAATTTTGGGCTATGAATTCATTAAAAGTAAAACCTCATCCTTACACATGTACATCATTCGCCATAGGGATAGGTAAAATGTATACTATGAGTCTTTCCATGGTTTCATTTGACCATATTGAACTTAAAACTAAGTTTTGTTTAGCATTGCTTTTCAAACAATGCTAAACAAACAACTTTTGGAGTCAGAAGTGCTTTTGAAAAGTGCTTTTAAACTTAAAAGTAAAATAAGTTTTTTTTAGCTTTTTCTATTGACAAAAGTGCTTTTGGACCAAATGATAGTTTTAACCCTTATAATATATTTTATATAATATTTATATTTTTTATGTAATTATTTTCCTATTAAAATTTATTTTATATACATAATTATAAATTGGAAATTGGTTTTGGACCAAATGACAGCTTTTCTTACAATCGTAAATTGGTTTTTCCCATAAAGGAATCTCTGCAAGTAGATTCCTAAGCCACTCGGCCTTTTTCCAGCTAAGTCAAGAGTTATAAACTCTGACCCCATCGTGGAGCGAGCAATACAGGTCTGTTTAGCAAACTTCTACGAAATGACTGCTCCACCTAAAGTAAAGATATGCCCACTTGTCTCATCATTATCAATTACCCAGTTTGCATCACAATAGCCTTCAAGGACTGCAGGGTACCCGAAAAATTCTAACTCCCAAGTTATAGTACCTTTAAGGTATTTAAGCAAATGCTTTAAAGCATTCCAATGCTCATTGCTTGAATTATAGGTATATCTATTTAATCTACTAACCGCATAAGCAATGTCCGATCGAGTGTGGTTCATCAAGAATATAATACTTCTAATAATCTTAGCATACTCTAATTGAGAAACACTATTTCCTCTGTTCTTTAACAGATGTATGCTAGAATCATAAGTAGTTCTCACAGGGATTACATCAAAACTATTAAATTTTTTAACATTTTTTCTATATAGTGAAATTGGTTTAATGAAAATTCTTTTTCTGATTTTGTAACCTTAACACCTAAGATTACATCTAACTCTCCCAAATCAGTCATTTCGAATCTAGTAGATAAGAATTTCTTGGTTTTATTAATGACTTTTATTAGAACTAAAAATTAATATGTCATCTACATACATACTTATGATGACACAATCAGAACCAAACATTTTAGAATACACACATGTATCTGCACCATTAACTATAAAACCAAAATTGAGAATAGTCTTATGAAATTTCTCATACCATTTTTTTTGGAGCTTGTTTGAGATCGTATAGAGATTTTTTAAGCCTACAAACTTTATCTTCCATACCAGGTGCCACAAATCTTAGAGATTGCTCCATATAGATCTCCTCATCCAAATCAACATTTAGGTTTTTTTTACATCCATCTGATGTACCAGCAAGTTATGAATGGAAGTTAAAGTAAATTTTTCTATTTTCGCACCCAACAACCAAAAATATATCAATTCCAGATTTTTCAAAACAATAAAATTGGAAAAAAAAATAAAACTATTTAAAGATATTATTTTTTGAAAAAATAATAAAACTTTTATCTAAAAAATATACATGTGATACATATCAAAGACACATGTTAACACAAACCAAAACAGACAACTAATAGCAACATGTGCATGTGATAGGGGGAATGTACATTTGCTTGAAACAGCTCCCAAGTAATTGTTTTACGTCTTTGGGCATGCATGGAACCTTTTATTATGTGGCACCGAAAATCCGATTGTTGCGAATAACGTATCAAAGCCACTTCGTTTGTTTGAACAGGATCATTAGCATCCTTGGTATTAGTATAAGTATCGGTGTTTGCCTAGTTATTAGTAAAAATCACTACGTGCTTGGATTTTCTTGAACAAATTGTATGCTCTGCTGTTACATTTTCCTTGTTTTCTCCATTTTGTTGTTCTATATCGTCGATTAATTTGTATGACCATCGAGGAACTTCTTTACTTATTTATTTTATTCCAATAGATTTTTTTTCTAATTGTTTGATTGTTGAGATTAGTTATAACTATATTGAATAAAAAATTCAAAATTTTTCCTTGATCCTCGGAATCGATATTTCCCTGTTCATCTTCTATCAATATCAATAAAGAGAGTTCTTTTTGGTGCTAATAATTTTATATTGAGTGTATCCAGTGTCCATTCAAATTCGTAATAACCAGTACTAAGAAGTAGAGCATGAATCTTATTTATCCAAAACGTATCCGTGTTTTTTTTATATATAAATTTGATTTATCCTTAAAGGAGAACCCCTTTTTTTATTCTTCAACGGTAGGGACCATGCAAGAAAGGATCATATAGTTTAGGCAAGTATTCTATTTTAGTGTCATTATTAGAGAAACGAGTCCTTATCTAAAGATTCGACTCTTTTTATAAACTCCTTACTAAAATTTCTTCTTTTTAGTTCATTGATAAAACTCCAATCAGTATACAATTCATCAAAAAACATTTTTCTGGTGTGAAAAAATATATATATTTGTATCATTTCCCCAAAAGTTGCTAAACTGAGTGGATACATAAAATATATATTTTTTCTTTTCCATCACTTTGACATGTATAAAAAAAATAGTGACATGTCATTTTTATAGCATTTTGCAAAGGTCAATCCCATCGTTTAGAATAAAAAAGATTATTCAATGAAAGTAAGAAGTAAAATTATATAAAACTCTCTTGATAGCTTGTAGTTAACCAATGAATGATATACCCATTAACAACAACCCTTTGCATTACCAACCCCTACCTCATAGGGCAATTCCAAGAAGGCTTAATGATTGGGAGCTGAGAATCAATAGAGTTAGAGAAAGGCCCTATGGTGTGGAACAAGATGCTGAGAAGGTTATGTTTTGAGAAATATGGCAAAGATAGAGACAGAATGATTGCCAACCGATGAGAATAGAAAAATGATGTTGGACCATAGAGGAGCATTATTGTAATTATTATTTTTATCTTGCTCGCAAGTTCACCGATTATGAAAAGATAAAACTACTAAAATTTGGAATCAACAGTAATTTATAAACATTCTACTTCAATTGATTTTTAATCGGTTTTTTCGATTTCGATTCTCATTTCTTTTCGGTTCATTAATATTTCAGTTGAATATTAACATGTCGCAAGTGTCTGCGTTCAGTCTCTCGTACACACATGTATATAACTTAAGAATATTAGGAAATCAATTCATAGCAGCATAGTTCTTTTGGCACTGCTGAATTTCATGTTACCTGATTTTGGATAACCTTTGTAGTTTTCCTTCTACAATGTCACCACAAATCATACATACAATCAGCCTTACAAATCCAAAAACATTAAGATGAAACATAGGGTTACACAAATTCAAAGTTCAAAAAAGTTCACAATTCCTATTCTCCCTCTTTCTCTCTCTCTCTCTCTATAAGAACTTTTAATCTACCACCTGAAATTTAGTTTGAAACCCCATATTAGGTATGTTGATGCACACTAACCCCACTTCCCCTACTCATAGTATGGACGGTGTTTTCACTAAGGGCCAATACAGATTCTCAAATACGTACGGATCCATTGTCGATGCAACGGATCAACAATGTACAATAGCTATCTATTTCACATTTAAGAAGCAAACCGGCTTTTGTTTTTTTAGATTTTAACTACTGGAAGGTTTGGTTTTTTTGAAGATGAAAGAAGGCATTTTCATGTATGCGCAGGGTGTGTTGAGAGTAACCTTGAATGGTTATGCTCGCCTTCGTACGTGACGATCAACATCGAAGGGTCTTCCAAACATCTCTCAACATGCTTCCTTGCTGGGCACCCTCTCACACTGCTACACTTATAGTATCCCCTGCATCATAAAAGCTTCTCCCTTAACACCATAATCATAGCAATTGCGCACAACATACTACGGATCATTAGTAGATAACATAGCTGAAACTAGTTGGCATTGCATCAAGGGATTGGGAGGGTTACCTAGGGTGTGGAGAACCTTTAATTGGCTTTTGGCCATATTTCCTCCATGAATATTCATCAGGAGGAATATCAGCAACTTTGTTGCTAATAGCAGGCACTTTAATAGATCTTTTGATCCTGAGTTTCCTATAAAACAACACACAGATATGATAAGTAATTAGAGTGAACCAATTAACACATGGAATTTTTGAGATAAGAAAACTGACCTCCTCTTTGAACAATGGCATTTACCAGAGGTACCGCATTTCATACTACCATCTTGTCCTTTACCTGAACACCTCTTTCTTGAATGTTGAGAGATATGACCAAAACGGTGTGGCATGCCAATTAAATGGAAGGAATTCCGGTCCAAGTTTGCAACACTACCATCCAGGCTCAAAGATGACACAAATGATCCAGCTGATGACATGGTTGGTGTGCAACTAGATCCATCAAATTTAAGGTTTATACCACTGTTACTCTTACCAAACACCATATCTGCATGATATTTCATTTGTTGTTGTTGAAATTGCAGCCTTTGCTGCATCTGTTGCTGCTGCTGCTGAAGATGAACAAAGCTGAAATCTTGTGATGGTTTAACTTCAAGGGGTGGTTTTTGGAACAGGTTAGAAGGGTATACTTGAAGAGGTTTTGGTGATAAAATTGTTCTACAATTGGGACTTTCTAGGAAAATTTTTTGAGGCGAACTTGATCTAAACATCTTGGATTTTCTTACCCTTGAATGACTCAAATCATTGTTGAGAAGAGACACAACTTTTTTGAACTTAAACACAGCTTCACTAGTTTTCATCATTAAGTTGCTGTACTGAAGTTGATCCTTTGGTAAAGACAAGAGACTAAGAACTCTATTACAACTCTCAATAGCTGCCTTGTTTGCTTCTTCAACCTTCTCCATACTTAAAAACATCAAAAAACAAATCAAACCCAGATTCCTAAAAACACCTTAAAAACCAAAGGAGCAAAACGTTTCATATGTTTTAAATGATGTCAGATTTTAAATGATTAAACACCAAAAGGTGAACCAAGACCAAGCCTTGGAAATTGGGCATTTCTCAAAACTGAAAACTTTTGAAGCACAAGTAAACAATATTGAAATTAAAGACAACATATACGAAATATTGGCCGTTTTCATTGACAAAAAAGAGGGATAAAAAAAAAAAACTGGGTATGAAATAAAAACAAACAAATAAATAAAAACTTGAGAAAAGAAAAGCTCAAATTAACCTTGATAAAATTTGAACATATAGAGAGAAAGAGAAAGTCCTAGATTTTATCCCATTAATTGATAGGCGTGAAAGGGGACTTTTACTTTGTTTAAGAGACTTGTTAAAATCGCCCCTAAAGAAAACAAAGCTCCTCTTTTTTCTTTAACTAAAAAAATGAAAAATTTGCAGAAAAAAAAAAAAAAAAAAAACCCAAGTGTTTCTGTGGACGTTCAGAGGCAAAACATAAAGTAAAGAGAACTCTAGTCTCTGTCGAAGATCCTCATTTGGGTCCCAATAAATGCTTTTTTCCCCCTCATATTTTATTTTTATTAATAAAATCCAAAATAAATATGTTATATTTTCAGAAATCGAGAAAAAAAAAAAGCATTTCTTTTGATTTTGCAGTGATATTATACTAAAATTAATCGTGTTAGTAAAGAAAAAGAGATTTTGTGTAAAAAATAGAAAAAATAAAGGAAATGTGGGGAGTGAAAAATGGGGTCCTGGAGTGGACAGGGAAAGCAATATTAAAATGACACGTGTATAAAGAATGTTGACTAGGCAGGTATTATTGTCTGGTAGTGCGTAATGTGGGATCCATTATGAAGACCTAGTTGACTGACAGAGATTCTCTTTGTCTTTTCTTTTGTTGGATTTATTAGGAATTTTTATTTTATTTTATTATTGAATTTTGGTTAATTTGTAATTTATAGGATTGGTATTTGAGGGTTTTTACTAAACTAGTATAGAAAAAAATTTTAAAAATAGGATGTGGCCTACATTAATTACCAAAATGGGTGAAGAATGGTGTCCTATAAGCTGCACTATCGCCTCTAACAAAGACATGCAAGCAAAGCAGTGCCTCGCAAAGAAACAAATGAACCATGTCAATGAAACAATGAAACCGGGTGAAGAATGGTGTCCCATAGGCGGCACTGTTTTGAACAATACCTCCCATAGGCGGCACTGCACCTGGGGGGACCTTAATGGTCCCTCCTTCCCTCCCCCCCCACAACATTGAGAAGGTATAAACAGAGCAATGCCAAGAAGAAAGAAGGAAGAAGAAAGAAAGAAAGAAAGAAGGAAGGAAGAAGAAACAAAGAAGGAAGAAGGAAAAAAATTAGGAGAAAATTAGGTATAATTTTTTTAAAATAATGTTTATGTTGTTGATTTTTTATTTTTATTAAATTATTTTATTATATGTTAATTTTTAATTTATGACATATTTGTTGTTAGTAGTTTATAATATAAGTAGTTTAAGTAGTTTAAGTAGTTTATAATAATTTTATTATATGTTAATTTTATTTTATGACTTAGTTTATAACAAACATTAGTTGTTTAAGTAGTAGTTAGTTAGTAACTAAGTTAAATACTATTATGATTAATAGGTAGTTAGAATAGAAACCCTAAAAAATATTTAATTTTGTTAGTTAGTTAATAAATTATGTTAGTGTGTATTAATATGTTAGTTTTAACTCTAACATGATTTTAGTTAGTATATTATTATTAGTTAAACTTTAATAATTAATTTAGTTAGTATATATATAAAATAATTATTATTATTGTTAGTGTAATATTATCGTTAGTAAAAATGGTAAATGTTATTTTATTTAGTATTATATTACTATTGTTAGTAATATATTATAGTTATTGTTAGTATAAAGAACATTAAAATAATACATAAAATATTACGATAAAAATAAATAATATAAAATAATAAAAACGAAAATAGTATATTTTTTAAAGTAATAGTATTTGAGAAAAGGAAAATACGAATAAATAGTTAAAATAAGTGGGTTTTATTAAATTGATATATAAAAAGTAATAAAACAATACATTTGAAATATTACGTAGTAAAAGAAATAATATAAAATAATAAAAATGAAAATAGTAAAATAAAATATTTGATTTATTATGCACTAAAATGTGTCTCGAGATAATATATTTGAATGATTATGTACGAAAATAATATAAAATAAAACGGACAAAGGCTAGTAATAGAAAAAGGTATACGATATCGTAATATTATTATTAAGGAATCATAAAAACTATATTATTACTTTAGCTATGTTAATATAATATTATTATTAAGAAACCGTAAATATTATTATTAGTTATTATCATTGTTTATAAAAAACTCTAATTAATATTTAACTTAATATTATGATGTTTGTATAAATAATAAAATATTATATTTATTATGCGTCGTTGACATGATGTTCTTATTATATGATTAGTATTGGCATGTTATTTGTTACTAATTGAATATAGATTTATTATTTTTATGTAGGTAAAATTTGATTTGAGACTAAACGGCTTCATTGATTAGTAAAGTTCCTCACATATGCGACTTTTAATAATATGGTAATGTATTGTTATTTATTAATTACAAGTTATATTAACAAAATAGCTACATAATAAATTATGTTATTCTACATAAGTAGTAATCTTTTATGATTTAACACTGTCGGGACTCGATCACTGTATTACGGGCGGGTGAATGGCGTAAAATCCCTGATGAACGATCGATGCCATATATAGAGCAAAATTGGATTCGTCAAGAAGACCGATCCGGACGTTTGACTTGCGGTATGATTTAATATCTGCACTAGTCGAGCGTTGGCGCCCGGAGACCCACACTTTTCATTTTCCGTGTGGAGAGTGCACAGTCACTCTAGAGGATGTTGCATGCACTTGGGCTCCCAATTGACGGAGTCCCGTTCACGAGCGTCGGTCTGATGGTGACCCGCTTACCCTCGTCGCGAGCCTACTAGGCACTCTTACGGCAATAATGGAAAATATTTTACGTAATTAAAATTTACATGGTCGAGAACGAGGTACGAACATATATCACCGATGCCACCAAGGCGACTTGATGTGCGCTAGTCGGCGTACATTATGCACATCATAGGGGTATATCGATGCCCAAAGCAAACAATAATAAGGTTCATATTCAAGACCTACCCTATTGGTCGATTTAAGCAATGCTCGTCAGATAGTTGGGGCTCGCAGTTCTTACGTGGTTGTATCGTGAGCTTTGTCGGATTTACGCACCCAACGACCGGAGACATAGGCGGATGCCTTACACTATTGCGATCTGGGCTCAGACGGATGCCATTCTTGGCATCGCTTACCCACCAACCATACGTATATCCGTTAGTGAATAGGTGATAAAATATAACTTGTTTTAATTGAAATTTCTTTATATCGATACTATTTGACTTAAATTTTTTTTTTTGTAGGTGGAGTAATTATCCGGGTATCGGGAGGTCGTACACTGTCCCCATATACCGACTTATGATTGAACAACATGCCGGGGAAGGGGTAAGCGATTCCAATATTAGTTACGTAGTAGTTTGTATATCTTACGCACACTGTGTTTAATTTTAACAATGTTATTAATCGTGTAGTGTATATGGATGCCATACCGTAGACCAGAAATTGCAGTTGTTATACCCCCGTCCTCCTATATCCACTCGTATATGTGGTGCACAAACGCACCAATTGTCTGTTTCCATGTAGTAGAGTGGTATCACGGGACCGAGTCTCATGGCAATTTGGTTGCGTCTAATACATCCCTGAATCGCCGTGCTGTGGGAGAGGTTCATTGCAAAATAAGGCGGGAGACCAGACTTGGATTGGGGGTTAGGCATGGTCAATTTATTGCGGTGTGGAATGATCGCATGTCCCAATGCCTCGATGGATATGGCTTTCATCTTCAACCTCCATTAGAGTACATACAATGGTACTCTATTATGGGAAGCCATATATTCTCGGGGGCCGATCATCGTAATCCCCACATGTGCAATGCATGGGGCATACGAGCCAGTGGCAGATATAGAGGCCGAGGCAGCTGCAGATCCTGATCCCGAGCCGGAGCCCGAGCCGAGCCTGAGCCAGAGCCCGAGCCAGAGGTCGAGCCGGAGGTCGAGCCAGAGCCCGAGCAATTATAATCACATTCGGATGCACATTCGTATCATCCATATGTGCCAAGCACTGACAACTTTCTGGGCTCGTCAAGAGGTGGATACCAGTACGGGGTTGATATATTCGGATCATACACACTGCGAGACGGCACTCTCGGCCAGATCATGGGTCGTATCCATCGCATCGAGACACTCCATCCGCTCGAGTTCATCTATGCCCTTCGAGCGACATGATTTTTCGCCATGTTTAGCACACCGCCATCTGGACCCCCACCGGAGACTGACGAGGATGTTGGTCATCGTAGGCAGGGACAACGTGAACGTCGACCACCGCAGAAATACACGCCGAGGACTACACCATCGAACCATCAGTTTTAAGGTGTTTATTCCGGTCTTGATTTTCTTGTATTTTGTATTTGTAAATATTACTATGTTTATACTTTATTTTTATAAAATTAACTTGATTATTTGTAGCTATGATTACTTAATATTGTTATGATTTTTGATGATTTGGAGCTTTACAATTTCATAACAAGATTTTAAGACATGACACCAATAGCTCACTGTACACCAACAACTAAATTGATTTGTTTACTTTACACATGGGATCTAGTTGCAATTTAACCACATTTCTATACTCTCCAAATGAATCTACAAATAAATACCATCAACCACAAACGAAATAAGCTTCCACAGCTTAGTAAGATTCAAACAATTCATTCTCAAATAATTTAGCGGAAGTTTCATAATTATTATCGATATCACGCTTATATATATCAATCAAATTTATTACAATTATATATATAGCAGCATCATATATTGATAGATAGCACATGTTAATATTAATAAGCTCAATTCCCAGTCGCTCGTGACGATTGTCCAACATGATAGTTTCATTGCGGGTAATTACTTGATTATGACCACCTAACCTACATATTCCACAGCCATCATTGGATTTCTCCATAATGTCCATTTCATTACGGATTCGGATGATTGCGGACGACCTCTCAGATTACAGAAGCGCCTATCCGGGACAATCTCGAAAGTCGTCCGGGGCACCTCCCATGTAGACAGGTCGGGCAGGACATGGAACTCATTTTCCTAGACACGCAAAGTACGCTCTAGCGTGTACACATCATTCACAAAATGTTCAACACTAAGGTTCGCTTTAGCACATGCTGCCACAACATGTGCACACGGATAATGAAGTGTTTGGAACCTCCCAGATTCACACTGCTCGTTCAAGATCGACCCATAAGACCTAGATGGCAAACCGGGTCGACGACCGATGGACTCCGTAACTCAAAAATTTTCCATTCATCGTGAATATATTTCTCAACCATCGACCTCACAATCCGATGATTTGCAATCAATGCATCCTCACATCTTCCACAAACACGTGTCCCGCATCCATCCGGTTGACTTGTTGTTCACCCATTCTTGGCATCAAGGTTGCCAACCCAGAATGTTGCCGAGAAGACAGATAAAATCGGAAGATACCGTGTTTTCAACAACACGCGTGACCCCTCCACCAAGTTTGTGGTCATCCGACCATAACGAAAGCCCTCACAAAACTTTGAGCCCATTGCCACGGCTCCATTGTACCCAACCACTCCCGAAAAGATTTGTTCGCTTGACCTTCCATGTCACTCTCGAGTTGAGTTATCATTTGGCGAAAAATATGTGGTTCTAACTCGTGTCTGTACATGTTTTAAAAATATCGATTCTGATATCTGGATAACATAAAAACATTAAACTATACATATTAAAAATATAAGGTTATCCTTTACCCATTTTCACCACTTCTCTCTTCCAGTTTGCATTCTTATACTCTCGAAGAAAGTTAGCCGCAATGTGACGGATACAGTAAACGGATCTCCATGGCACACCGGAACGCCTAATTGCGGCAATTAATCCTTTCCCTCTATCGGAGATGATGCAAATATTATCGTTTCTGATAACATACCTCCGCAGGTTGGTGAGGAAGAATTCCCAGATTCCATATTCTCATTATCTACTATTGCAAACGCTATTGAGTACATTCCTATTGCCGCCTTGAGCAACCGCAATAAGTAAGATCTGTATATTTTCCGTATAACCATGTCCTATCCACCGCACGGTCGGCTTGCGAGGTGGAAATGCTCGACACATGGATCAAACGTCCGAATATCCGATGAAAAATTCTTTTCCCTACCGTAATTGGTCATTTGGGCCGTAAGAAGGTCGGTCCAGAACTCAATCACGCTCCTCGGTATGTACTCTCGCATAGCAGCTATCCATCCTCAGAGCTCATTATACGATGAATCGTAATCCCCATACAATTGTTCCATTGCCATCTGCTTAGCTATCCACGCCTTTCGATATGATACTCGACATCGGAATCGTGCTTGTATTTCAAAGAATCAAGATCAAACTTTAATAGTCGGCATGTCCTTCACCATTGGCATGATACACGTACATATAGTTTTGGAATCAAGTTTTCGATGATCTTCGTCATACGTGTCGATCCGCATGTATGAGGCCCAACCATTTTCTAATCTCCCACATCTGCGATTTTTGAATGAATGTAGCTCGATTCGCCAATTGCATCCTTCCACGCCTTCCAACACTGTAATATATACCGTCGATTTAGACTCATGACTTTATAATCCATCGATATATCCATGCTATACCGCTTAATAGCGATACGCACTCTTCTTTACTTCTAAATCTCCGCCTACGAATAACTCCTCATGATTGGAATTTACGGTGAGCCGGTGGAGCGGGATATATTTCGTGGTACTGAAACTCAATTACACGCGCTACCGCGTCGGGGTCTATGAGTGACATGCGGCCCAGATTATTGTGTATCGTAATACATCGCATATGGTTCCCGGCGAAGACGCACTAATGTTCCCATCATCATTCACGCCTTCATCGTCAATATCATCGTATATCATCCATATCGGATCACTGTCAATATCGGCCTCTTCTTCACAATGATCACTACTGTCGTGTCCATCATCACCAATCACATCAATATCGGGTGTAATATTAAGATCGATATCGATCCGACGATATTCGATTCGTCATCAACATACGGTATTGGAGGCACCATGCACTTCTTGAGCTCCATGTTCTTCACCATATGCATTATCGTCTTCATTTGCCTCAATACCGCTTAACTCAAAGAAATAAGTGAATCGGTGCATTTCATTACTCCCATTCCTACAAAGATCAACAGCGATCATTGTCTCCACGTCTTCGCTGCTCACAAGTTCCATTTCGTGAATTTGATCGGATCTGCAAATTGGAAACTTGTAGAAAATTCTCGATATCGTTTTCCCACAACGCCTAACGATTTTTTCGCTTATCCTTTGCTTCATATCATCCAACGATACATTTCTATTAAATCTCATTGCTATTTGTTGCCGACATTCAAATATGCATCCAACGGTTGTTGTCAAGATGATTCCATCGAAATAAACGCATACGAAAAACTGATCATCCATCTTCAATGGTCAATCTGTTCAAAAATAAACAAAATTTCTCAAACAATAACATTCACAATAAAAAATTAATTAATATAAAGATATAAATTACTAACAAATCAAAATAAACAAACAAAATAACTTTAAAACAAAACTAAAAATTTGGCACTATTTTGGCACTATGTTCGTTCAGATTTCCTAAGTGTTCAAATCCTATAATTTTCAATAAAGTACTATTAGATTTAGTAAAATCACTTATTCTGACCATTTACTTGTATTTTCTTTTTCTCAAATTACATTACTTTTAAAATACATATTATTTTCATATTTTATTATTTTATATTATTTATTTTAAATCATAATGTTTCATGTATTATTTTAATGTTCTTTTACACTAACAATACTTATAATATTTCTTTACTAACAATAATAATATAATACTAAATAAAATAACATTTACCATTTTTACTAACAACATAACAATATTACACTAACAATAATAATAACAATATTATAATAATAACAATAATAATAACAATAAAATAACATAATGTTTTATATATTATTTTAATGTTTTTATACTAACAATAATTATAACAATATACTAACAAAATAATAATATTACACCAACAATAATAATAACAATATACTAACTAAAATAAAGAGTTAAAAACTCTAATTAAGGTTTTATATTATACTAACATACTAACTAACTAACATAAATATTTTTTAGGGTTTATATTCTAATTACCTACTAATAATAATAATAAAATAATTAAAATAACATTTACCATTTTTACTAACAACATAACAATATTACACTAACAATAATAATAACAATATTATAATAATAACAATAATAATAACAATAAAATAGCATAATGTTTTATATATTATTTTAATGTTTTCTATACTAACAATAATTATAACAATATACTAACAAAATAATAATATTACACTAACAATAATAATAACAATATACTAATTAAAATAAAGAGATAAAAACTCTAATTAAGGTTTTATATTATACTAAAATACTAACTAACTAACATAAATATTTTTAGGGTTTATATTCTAATTACCTACTAATAATAATATAATACTAAATAAAATAACATTTACCATTTTTACTAACAACATAACAATATTACACTAACAATAATAATAACAATATTATAATAATAACAATAATAATAACAATAAAATGGCATAATGTTTTATATATTATTTTAATGTTTTTATACTAACAATAATTATAACAATATACTAACAAAATAATAATATTACACTAACAATAATAATAACAATATACTAACTAAAATAAAGAGATAAAAACCTCTAATTAAAGTTTTATATTATACTAACATACTAACTAACTAACATAAATATTTATTAGGTTTATATTCTAATTACCTACTAATAATAATATAACTAAATTACTAACAATACTAAGCTACTAAGTAATAAAATAAAATTAATATATAATAAAAAATTCAAATACACAAACATTATTTGAAAAATTTATACCTAATTTTTTCTATTTTTCTTCTCGATTTTCTTCCTTCCTCCTCTTTCTTTTTCTTCCCAGCACCACCACCTTCTTCCTCCTCTAATGCTTCTTCCTTCGGTGTGGGGGAGGGGAGGTGCCATTTTAAGGTGTGCCAAATGCAGTGCCGCCTCTGCCATTACATTTTCCGTGTTTAGTGCACTTTATGGAAGGGCATTGTTCACCATGGTGCTCACTGTGGAGACCATTCTTCACCGGTGCCGCCTATGGAGGCCATTCTTCACCGTGCCGCCTATGGGACTACATTTTCCAGTTTTTCTTGTTTACCCTTCACTGCTTTACTCCGCCATGTTCACTTTGTCAGTAGGGAATGTGCCGCCAGGTGGTGCCGCCATGAGAGTGGCGTGACCACCTGCAGTACTCCATTTTGGTAAATAATGTAGGCCACATCCTATTTTCGCATATATATATTTTTATCCTAATTTAGTAAAAACCGTATTTGAATAAACTAACTGTATTACGAAGGTATTAACCTGAATGATTATAATCTCATTATGAAAGCTAAAAGCATGATTTCATTTATTAACATATGTACATGGTTCTGGCTTAAAAGGATGATGGCTTCAACATAATATATATATATATATATATATATTTATGTAGGGTAAATGTTTAGCTGTAGAAATAAAATTATAAAATTTCATATGTTTTAAAAAGTTCAAATATAATATATATATATATATATATCCATTTAGAGTGAAACATATTTTTACTAATAATATCTTTAAAATTGAAGCATAGGAATAGGAATCGCATTGACAGACATCAACCCACCATCATTTCCTCAAAAAGTTGATATATTTATCAAATAATTTTTATGGATTGACATCATAATTTTCTCCAATTAAATTTCATTTAGTTGGAAACCTAGACACCCTCTAATGATATCCCACTAAGCAATGACAAAAAGAGGATGATAAACCCATTTTTTTAAGTTCAAAGCAAACTTCATAAAGTAATGAAAATTTGAATATATGTACAAAATATCTAACATCAAAAATAATAACATATTCAGTGAACAAACTCCCAGGTTCACATGACAAACATTATCTTGTTTGGAAGTCATCAAATTTGTTGACATATATGCACTGATAAGGGTTGGGTCATATCAAATTCGGATCCCACTATCTCATATTTGTCAAATGCAATACATCATACCTATGTCCTAACTAAGATTCTGTTTTTTAATACACAGACAGATACTAAGAAATCACAAAGAAAACAGCAATATTAAAGTCCCTAACAAAACTAATCACTACATTAAAGTACGTATGAATTGATGCACTTTTGCAAAATCATTGCAAGTGCAAATCTCAGCAACAATAGCTCTCTTGTCACTCCATCTTCATGTTCACCTTGTATGCTCGTCTCCTCCTTAAATGAGAATTGTCCATTCGATTGTCTCCTTTCTTATGCACCAACCAAGGTACACTACACCAAAATAGACTTTTAGCGGCGTTTTTTTGGCTTTTAGCGGCGTTTTTAAGCGCCACTAATAGTATTTGCGCTTCAAAAAGCACCGCAAAAAACGCCGCTAAAGATAGCGCCGCAAAAGTTAGCGGCGTTTATTGTGAAAAAACGCCGCTAAAAATCTTGACTTTTAGCTGCGCTTCTCAAAAAAACGCCGCTAAAGATGGGGACTTTTAGCGGCTTTTCCAAAAAACGCCGCTAAAAGTGGGGACTTTTGGCGGAGCTTTTCTAAAAAACGCCGCTAAAGGTGGGGACTTTTAGCGCTTTTCTAAAAAACGCCGCTAAAGATGGAGACTTTTAGCGGCGCTTTTCTAAAAAACGCAGCTATAAGTTGGTACTTTTAGCGGCGCTTCTTAAAAAAACGCCACTAAAGGTGGGGACTTTTAGCAGCGTTTTTAACACAAACGTCGCTAATTTGCACAGATTTGCAATGTTCTTTTTTTCTTATATCCTACCCTCCCTGCATTAAAACCAACCAAAAACAGCAGCAATTGTATATAATTTCAACCCAAGACAGCAAATAAAACATTTAAATCTCACCAAAAGCATTAAATGTAAACGATACTTCAAATTTAATAAAAGATATATGATATACATTAATAAATGAAGTATAATTCAAACAATTCTTACAATAATGTTAATTGTAACAATATTAAAAATCATCTTACAACAAGAAAAGAAATGTCTAAGATGGCGGCTCAGAATCACTGGAACAACTTCATCATAGTCCAAGTCATTCTTTGGAGTTCTTCATACTTTCTGCTTTGCTCGCCTCCTCGCCTCCTCATTTCTTGCCTCCGCTCTAAGTTGAGCAAGATGCTCGCCTCCTCGCCTCGGCCTCCGCTCTAAGCTAAAAATTTGCTCAGCTGTGCTCGCTTCCATCTGAGATATCTGGTCTTTTAGTCTCTGAACTTTAGCACGAGATTGACTCCCAGAAGGCATGTATTGCTGGGAGCCGGATCCAAAATATTGGGTCGGGGTAACACCAGATCCTTGACATCGAACCCGACCATACCTTTTAAGACTCAAAACATTAGTGATAATTCTGTTATAAATATACTCAAGATTAACAGAAGTATCAATCGAATCAGTCGTACCTTTTAGGACCCAAAACATTAGTAATAATTCTGTTATCAATCTCCTCGAGATTAACAGAACTATCAGACAAAGCAACCGCTTCATACTCCACCTTCTTCTCCTTTAGTTTATCCTAATAAATCAATTAAAGAGTTAGAAACGAAATATATAATAAAAAGGAATGTAACATAACTTAAAATTATAAATTTAAAACTACAAACGATGAATTAAACTATTGTAATTAAACATTATAAATATTTATAATAAATCAAATTTTATTAAATAAATATACCAAAATTTCTGCAGCTTCGGATGTCATCAGAAATCCATCCTTCTTCCTATGTGTAATGTCAAAAAGTCAAGGCGCCCAACTTTTGACCGCATTTAAGCTTCCTACATTATAGTAGAAAAAATATAATTTAATAGTATAAAGTCATTATATATGAAAGAAATAATAAATTATAATACCTCGACCTCAGCTACACGAGCAAAACTTCTGGAACCTGCCGTGTACGTGAATTTTTGTTTTTGTCTGCGCTTGTTCTAACTCGCCACAGTCCTACATAATGGAATTTGAATTATGTATATAATCAATATTATAAACCGAAAAATTTATAAGACTTTAAAAGTACGTAAACCTCTCCTTTCTTTGAATTCCAGAATCTAACTTGATCTTCCCATTGGTACCTCAACATTCCTGGCGGAACATTGCTTAATTTTTCGTCGAGGCTTATTTCTTTCTTAAAATATTATTTTTTCAGCGTGCTTTTATTGTCTCTCTATTTTTTACCCAAAGTTTTCTTAACATAGTCATCGAAGACCTCTAAAGCAAATCTCTCCTGAACAAAAATAGTTTAAAAAATTAATATAAACGAAAGTTAAATCAAAGTATTATCAATTACATTCATGTTTTGTTACCTTAATATTATCCAAAGCCTGATTTTTGTTGGCAGCAGGCATGTGATGCCATGATTCGTAATTAAAGGGCAACATATTGGCATTTCGTGCTAAAATGCCCAAATAGCACGCTAACAATGAGCTTCAGATCCAACAGTGGCCATGATTGTTTCTCCTTACTATAACACGCTCGACATGCTCTAAGTCGTATAAATCTTTAAGCAAAATACGTCCCCGACCTATGCGCGTCCCACCATCTTCAGCTGAAAAATGATATATTATTATATTAAAATTAAAAAATGAATCAATAATAAAATTCAACATGCATGAAAAATAAACTTAACATTACTTTGAAATTCTTCAGGCTCGTCATCTATGTCCGGCAAAGTAGAAGATCCAACAACTGTTTGCTCTACACTATTTGCTTCTTCTGAATTTGGAGTATTGTGACAATATTTAAATCTCGTAATCGTCTTCTAGGCATTTTTCCTGCAATACACATGAAATAGTTCAAAATTTTAGTAACAAATAACAATAATAATAGTACATTTAAAATAGTTAAATTATATAACATGACTAACATTAAAATTATAATATTACATATAAATAATAAATCATAAAATCTTACTAAATCATATTTCAGTAAATATCTTCGCTACATCCCGACGAACCCATTGAAATTGTTGACTAGTACTAGGATATTTTCATTTAAGTTTTGTTCTGGAAAAGGCAAAGTTTCTGATCTTTCGACTATGTCATCTCTACTTCCACTGCCAATGTCGAACAAGTCTCTAGAGGTGTTTTGAAGTACAACGTACCAACCCTCATCAGTTGGATCTTCGGAGTAAAAAACTTGTTTAACATGAGAAGAAAACACATACGGCTCGTCCATCGCTTGTTCTCCGGTGAATCAATCGAGAGAAATTCACCATTGTAAAGCCATATTGATCGTTTTTAATTCCGCGAGCCGTATTCACATCAACCCAATCACCTCGAAATAAGACAACTTTGCATTTGCCGTAATAATCCAACTCAATGATGTCAGTAATAAGTCCGTAATACTCCAGATTCTCCTCGACAGGATTACTGTCCCTAGCATTAATAACTTGTAATTGAAGAATTAACCACAATTCCATAATTTTGGGTTCTCCTCAATCTCTCGCGATACCTTGTATGAAATTTGTATCCGTTGATGAGGAAGGCACTATATCTTTTTACTATTCTATTTGGACCTTGTGAAAGCCATTTAACTTCGTCATTTACTTTATTCCGACTCCAAACCTATGGAATTGAAAGTAAATCGAGTAATTATGAATGTTCTGAGAAAACATTATTACTTGTCATGAAAACTTAAATTGCATACCATTTGGCTTAACCATTCATGGAATGATTCTGCAAACAACTTATTAATTTCTCGTCGATTTAATTTTCAGGATCGTGAACGAGCTCTTAATATTTGTTTTTACTCACTACGGTCAAAAAAGTTTTACTTTGTTAGAAGATAAACAAATTATAATTGATGAGCACTTATCAAATTCTAGAACTTACTTCCAAAATGGTTCCATTGAATCGTGATGAAAAAGAACGTATCGATGTACTTGGACCCACGATCTATCATCTAATTCTGCAATTTTGACTTTGCCGATCGGTTCTCCGAAACTTTGAAATAAATAAGTTTTGGCCAAATTATGATCTGTGAGCCCAGCATTTCTAGTTGGTCTGTTCATTCTTGTTTCAACATCTTCCAAATACCTCGAACAGAAAGTCATACATTCCTCTGCCAAGTAGCCCTCGGCAATTGATCCTTCCGGATAGCGCTTATTGCGACAGTATGACTTCAATTTGGATAGGAACCTAAACACGATATATAACATCATCAAAAGTTGCAACTAAAGGCATTGAGGTGAATGAAGGAATATTTTGCAAATAAAGTAAGACCTTTCAATGGGATACATCCATCGATAGAAAACGGGTCCACCAAGTATTGCTTCACGCGGGAGATGAATTAACAAGTGCACCATAATAGTGAAGAATGAAGGTGGGAAGATCTTCTCCAGATTGTATAAAGTCAATGCGGCTCGATCTTGTAGTCTCTCATGTTCTTGAACATTTAAAACTTTACCACAAACGCCTTTCATCATATTTGACAGTTCAATTACAGAAGTCGTCACCTTTTTCGACATACAACACCGCATAGCAACTTATTTATTTCAAGGGTTAAATCCATCAGATGCTAGCCCAAGCCTCACACTCCGAGGATCGCTTGCAAAGCTTAGAAATTTGGAGTCAAAAGATTTCCAAGCTAAAGAATCTGCAGGATGCCTTAATAATCCATCATCGATTCGTCCATCACGATGCCACATCATTGACTCGGCTGTCTTCGACGACATGAAAATCCGTTGAAGCCTTGGTATTAGCAAAAAATACCGCAAAATCTTAACTGGCTGCTTCCTTGATTGTGTATCGTGATCTTCCTCGTTACCATCCTCTCAGTATTTCTATTAATCCAACAGGATTGACCGCATACATAACAAAGACTGTTGGTTTATCCGGTCGCCCAATACAACATGCGATCATTTGGGCAACTATGAATTTTTTGTAGCCAAGGCCCAAATCCTTAATCAGTTTCTTCATGTCTTTGGAAGATTGAGGGATTTTCGCAAACGGGAACATTTCTTGCGAAACTCTAACAGCAATGTCAACAAGGTTTCGGTCCATCCTCCCAAACATTTCAAGTGAAAAAGACGAATACAGAACATCAGTTTGGAAAATTTTGATCCCTCATACAGTTCTTCATTCATTTCACCAAGTAACGTGTAGAACCTCGCCGCTTCTTCATTTGGCTGTTCATCAGGTACACTTCTTCCCCCTTCGGTGAAAGTATTTCCACCATAATTATATTATCGGTTGCACCCAAGTCAGGTGGAAATGACCCGAAACCATCACTGCGCATTTTAAAAGCATCCATCAACATGCCTTCCATGTTATCATCTCTAACATTCTGATTGTAAGCACTATGAGGATAACCCAGATTCATCGATGAAGATGCTCCACTAGATGTACACTCTCCATGAAAAATCCATTTTTTGTACCCCCGGACAAAGCCATCAACAACTAGATGTTCATAGACAACTTTTCGATAATGCCAATTGATATTGCAACACTTCTTACACGGTCAAAGAATCATATTCTCTTGGCTTGCATTTTGAAATGCGAAATTTAGAAAAGTTTCTACTCCATTTCGATAGCCATTGCTTACCCTTGACAATTTCATCCAACTTCTATCCATTTCAGTAGTTGTTGAAGTCTAAAGTTGACAATAAATTACACGGCTAAATTGTTAATTTATAATTTATGTAAGTAATGATATGATCATATATATAATCGAGTACTATGTAAGTTATGTAAATTATGTAAGTTATGAAGTTTGATATTAAAATTATGTAAGTTATGAAATAAGTTATGTAAATTATGTAAGTTATGAAGTTTGATAAACAAATTAAGTAAGTTATGTATTCTTTAAGATTCATCATACGTGGCATTGTTACACCTAGGAGGATCCATTATATCTAATAATGGGATATAAGGCAACCCGTCAAAGTTTCAAATTATATACTTTGAATATTTTTTTTAAAAGAATTTGATATTTAAAACAAATTAAGTAAGTTATGTATTCTTTAAGATTCATCATACGTGGCATTGTTACACCTAGGAGAATCCATTATATCTAATAGTAAGATATAAAGCGCCCAATCAAAGTTTCAAATTTATATACTTTGAATCTTTTTTATCTAAAAGAATTTGATTTTTAAAACAAATTAAGTAAGTTATGTATTCTTTAAGATTCATCATACGTGACATTGTTACACCTAGGAGGATCCATTATATCTAATGATGAGATATAAGGCAACTCATCGTGTTTCCAAATTTATATATTTTGAATCTTTTTTTATCTAAAAGAATTTGATTTTTAAAACAAATTAAGTAAGTTATGTATTCTTTAAGATTCATCATATGTGGCATTGTTACACCTAGGAAGGATCCATTATATCTAATGATGAGATATAAGGGAACCCATGTGTTTCAAATTATATACTTTGAATCTTTTTTATCTATACAAGTATTATGTAAGTTATGTATTATGTAAGTTATGTAAGTTATGTATTATGTAAGTTAGATAATTTTATGTAAGTTATGTATTATGTATTATGTAAGTTAAATAATTTTATGTAAGTGATGTATAATGTATTATGTAAGTGAAATAATTTGATGAAAGCTATATAAGTTATGTAAATTATTTATTATGTAAGTTAAATAATTTTATGTAAGTGATGTATTATGTATTATGTAAGTGAAATAATTTGATGAAAGCTATGTAAGTTATGTAAGTTATTTATTATGTAAGTTATGTATTATATGTTTTTTATAATTGAAATTTGGTGTGATGTTGTTAAATTTAAATAGTTTTTAAATTACTTCTATTAAAAAAGAATTTATTTTCTATATTAAAACATATTTAAATAATGATCAATATTAATATTATATTTATAACAAAATATTTATAAGTTTTAAATTTAAAAAGTTTTAAATTACTTCTTTTAAAAATAATTTATTTTTATAATAAAATGTATTTAAATAATGATTAATATTATTATTATAGTTATAACAAAATATTATTAATATTTTGTAAAACATTGAAGATATTAAATATTAAAATCAAACACTAACATAAAAATTATTAATTAGTAATTAGTAATAACTTTGATTTTTTGTTTATGTTATTTTTTATATCGTATCGTATCTTAAATTTTAAAAAATAATACACGGGAGCTTGTCAGAAATCTAAGCGGCATGATTAGACAACAATTTGGAGGTTCTTCAAACATTATTAATAATAAACAGCAATTTAGACAGAAAATCTTTGAATCTTTTTCTTTTTTCGACAGCAATAGAACAAACAACATATATACCAACCAAGCGGTATAATAAACAGCAATTTGGACAGCAATTTGGACAAATTCATCATGATATAACTATTACTGATCTAAAATTTGAACTAAAACATACCTTAATAATTTCAACAATATAGCCTACTCCACTCTCACCAAGAAACAGGGGCTGCAGTTAGAAACACAAAAGATTAATAATCTTGACTAACAGTCGGATATCTAATATTTTTCTATGAAATGAATATAAATCAGCAAAATGAATATAAATAAGAATAATAATGATTTCATACCTGTTAAGTTATTACCACCAAATCCAATCCAACAGTTGTAGGAGCAGTAGGAAGCAGTAACTGAGATACAATCAACATATGAATTAACAAATGCTATTGATTAATTACAAAATGCTATTTACTAAAAACTAATACTCATATTCTTTGAAAGAAAGAAAAATAGTAAATTCAGTAGTCGATCTAAGTCCTTTTCAATTCTACTCACTTTCAAAGTACGGATACCTTTCTCAATACAAATCAGAATAAATACATATGAAATTTATTAAAACAAAAGTCTATTCACATACATTATTTTACACTAGTATGAAATTTTATAGAAATATATGTATATGTATTACACATATATTCAAATTAGTATTCTTATTTTATATTGACCTAACTAGAAAAATGAGCGTGAACAACTTCTTTTATTGTTAGTAATAATAATTAATCCCTTTCTAAAGAGCTTTTAAATATATTTCATTTTCATAGATAGAAATTAAATTCCAATCTTTTTAAGATAAATAATCATCATACTATACCTCATGTTTTGGATTTCCAGTACAAACATTTTTTATTTATACATTTATTTGATGGATGTCGAAAGTGTAAAGCAAATTGGGCAAAAATTGTTTGTCTTGAAGTTTTTATTGAATCCGGCAATGAATAACATAAATTTTTAACTCTCACACTTAAATCCGAATAACATAAATAAGTCAAACTCAATTATCCCATAGAGATAACAGAGATTATCCATATTAATTAATTAAGCAAGCATATTTTTTGAAAGTTCTTTAACAAAACAAATTTATATGCACCAATACTAATTAATATCGACCAACAATGATACTAGTCGATAAAACCAAAAAAAAAATACAAGACTCAGATCATTTAGGTTTACCTCAAATAGTACATACAGGCTAAACGAATGGCAGCTTATGGTACTAAACACCTGAGTTTACAGGATAAAACCTTATGTGCGACATCAAATACAAACATGCCATTGAAGTAGTAACTCAAAAACAAGTGCCCAAAAATAAATTACTTAACAGGATAAAAGCAGCTCACCACTGTAACACCAATTTCTGAAACAATCATAAAGGACCACTAATATGAACAAAATGGACTTGGAAATGGGTATGTGAAATGGATAAAATGCAGCCAACAAATAATTTAAAGGCATTAATCAATAAATAGAAAAAGGATAACAAATCAATAGATTAGCTGGGCCTTTAGACTATGTAGAAAATGGAACCTTAATCAGGTTGAGTGATGTAGGCTCTCCTCCATAGTACTCGTTCCTATCTATATGTAGAACCTAAATAAATGATGAACAGCACCAAATGAAATGAACAAACAAAAAAAGTAATATAATAAATATCTAGCACCATTTTGTAATTTTCCAAAAAGAGTGAAACAAAATACACTTTCTGCTTTGAAATCAACGTTATAGGATAAACAAGTTGCATTTCCTTTCTGAGTAAAGCATTTAGGAAAACCAAGCTTATCTAGAAGACTTATTTTACCTTAGCACAAATGTTTTCAAGAGTTACATAGTGCAAGCAATTGGGGATAGTTAGACGATAAAGAGATTTTACTCAAAAAAAGAATAGTCAAAATTCGAGTTTCTATGGCATCCCTTGATTAGATTAAACTGATTTATTTCAAGATAATTGCATCGTTAACCATCATTTACAAGAGGATTGAAAATCGAGCATAAAAGACATAAAGCAAACCAAGACTAAACCACTATACTTCTACTTGATACCACAAGTATATCAAACATAAAGGAAGTAAAACCAACCAGAATTGTTTTGTTGAAAACAATACACTTCTCATCTCCTAATTCTTGTAGAAGGGCAACCAAATACAGTGGCCTCAGGTTCGATTCACAAATCTGTAGAATACATAGAAATTTAATAAAACCAGGAAACAAAATAGGCACCTAAATTTCAAAAAATTTCATAAATCAAATTAGAAAAAGACTTAACAGTTGGTCGATGGAGACAAAGACTTACGACGAGGCAGATGGAGGCGAACACGATGGCAGAATGGACAATCGAGGGCAAAGCAGGAGATGGTCAAATTCGATTAGAGATTCTAATTTTTTGGGGAACTAGGGATTGGGAAAATAGGTGAAGACTTAGGCATTTCGTGAATAAAAACTAACTAAAACCAAACACAAACAAACAGTATAAAAGACTTACCCGTCGGTCGATGGAGACGGAGACTCGCGACAAGGCAGATGGAGGAGAACGCGATGGCAGAATGGACAATCGAGGGCGAAGCAGGAGATGGTCAGATTCGATTAGAGTTTTTGATTTGGGGAAATTTTTTAGGGATTAGGGGAAAGGGATTTGGGGAGAGATTTCGATGGGGGTAAATTTCTATTCTTTCGCGTTTAAGTTTAGAGGTATAGCAGATGGAACAAAACGACAACGTTTTGAAATAAAACTGAATCCCATTGCGGCATTTTTATATAAAACGCCACTAAAATCAAATGACAAAACTAAGTCATTTTGTAAATGCCTCTAAAACTAAGCGAGAATAACGGCGTGCTTTTGTAAACAGCTAATATATTCATGCATTTAAAAAATAAAACACAAGCCTTTGCGGCGTTTTTGTATAAAATGCCACTAAATTCAAATAACAAAACGAAGTCATTTTGTAAACACCTCTAAAAACTAAGCAGAATAACGGCGTCGTTTTGTAAACAGTTAATATATTCGCAGCGTTTTAAAATAAAACACCAGTAAAATAGAAGCCTCTGCGGCATTTTTGTATAAAATGCCACTAAAATCAAATAACAAAATGAAGTCATTTTGGTAAACGCCTCTAAAATCTAAGCAGAATAACGATGCCGTTTTGTAAAGTTAATATATATTTGCGGCGTTTTTACTTAAAACGCCAAGAAACATTAAGATTTTATGGCATTTTACTTTAAAACGCCACTAAAATAAAATAGTAAAACGAAGTCGTTTATGTAAACGCCTCAAAAAACTAAGCAGAATAACGGCGCCGTTTTGTAAACAGTTAATATATTCGCGGCATTTTAACATAAAACTCCAGTAAAACACAAGCTTTTGCGGCGTTTTTTAAAAAACACCACTATAAACAAATAAAACGCATCATTTTCTACCGTTTTGGACAGAACACCACTAAACATAAGCTTCAAACGACGTCGTTCCAAGTTTCCCATATATTACCTAGCGTTTTTAATAAAACGCCACTATTCCAAACTTATTATTATTTTTTAATTTATTTATAAATATTTTATAGTTTTGTATATATCTTATAAAATTAAACATTCAAATATATATAGATATATTTTTTCTAAGTTTTTAGGTTTTTTTTTTTTACGCTTTTAAGAATAAAGATCAAATTAACGAGAATGTGTAAAGTTAAGGGTTAATTTTGTTGAATTTTTAAAATTACGATTAAATTGATAGAATCTACAAACATTAACTTTAATTAATCTAGTTAAATAATAAGCAAAGGATGAAAGAGTGCAACAAAACTAAAAATTCCAAAATATGAAGTAAAAAAGTTTAAAAACTTTAATGATAATTTTATATAAAAATTTCATAAAATCTCTTTTACGATTATATATTAAATTAATATTTAATATATAACTTAAAATACTTAACTCCAAACCCCATTACATAACCGCAAATCCAAACTCAAAACTCTAAACTAAAACACATATACTTCCAAACCCCAAACTATATAGTGATAATCTTAATATTAAAATTCATATTATATATTTTTCAATAATATATAATAAATTATTTAATATATCAATTAAGGATTAAAATTTGAACCTATTTTAAAGAAATAATCATTGGGGTAATGGATACATATACCATTTGGGGTTATGGAAAGATAGTTTCACAATAGAATGAAGGATCGGTAAACGATGGTCGAATCTGATAGCTTGGGGTTATGGGATTTAATTAAGGATTTTGGGGATTTGAATTAAGGGAAACTAATTTGAGGGATTTCTATTTCGAGAATTTTGGGTCTTATAGCTAACACCTTATACCTTAAACCCTAAAATTATAAACTTAAACCATAAACCCTAAACTCAAAAACCTAACACATTAACCATTTCCCCCCCAAACCCCTAAACCTAAACTCATGATACACTTATAAACCATAAACCCCAAACTCAAAACCCTAACCCATTAACCATTTCCCCCTAATTCAACCCTTAACCATAAACCTTAACCCCTGACCACTAACACTTAAACCTTATCAGGTAAACACTAAGATATTAAACACTATACAATAAACCCAAACAACAAACTTTAAAACACTAAACCCATACACCAAAATAACAAACCCTAAACCATGAAATTAACATACTAAACATTAAACCCTAACTAAATCAATTTTAATAGCTTAATTTGTAACTTAAATGAAAACTTCTAAATTGTTTAGTTAACAATATGTAACTTTTCATAATTAAGTAACTAAAATGAAACTTTCTCATTGCTTATAAGTGAATTTATCAAAATAAAATATAATTCAAAGCAAGGATAAGGGAAAATATGAAAACTTTTAGCGGCGCTTGAAAAAACACACAAAGCTCGGTTCTTTAGCGGTGTTTTAAAAAAGTGCTCAATGCTTCGAACCTTTAGCGGTGTTTTTCAAAACCACCGCTAATGCTAATACCTTTAGCGGCGTTTTTCAAAAGCGCCGCTAATGTTAATACCTTTAGCAGCGTTTTTTAAAAAGCGCCGCTAATGCTAATACCTTTAGTGGCGTTTTTCAAAAGCGTCGTTAATGCTTAGACCTTTAGCGGCGTTTTTTTATAAGCGCCGCTAATGCTCAGACATTTAGCGGCATTTTTTCAAAAGCGCCACTAATGCTCAGACCTTTAGCGGCGTTTTTTCAAAAGCACCGCTAATGCTCTGATTTATAGCGGCGTTTGAGGAAAAACGCCACTATTTATCATTTTTAGTGGCATTTTGGTAATAAACGCCGCTATTTCTCATTTTTTTGCGTTTTCATTCAAACGCCGCTATTGTGTAATATTTGCGGCGTTTTTATTTAAAACGCCACTAAAAATGCCGCTAAGAGTCTGTTTTGGTGTAGTGGTAAATCAGATAAGGATAGGTAAATGTGGATCTTTTTCACCTTATATCTCTATCCTTGTATCCTGATCTAAAAGTATCCCATTTTGAGAACTTGTTTTATTTTCTCCTTTTGCCTCCTTAATCACTCAATTAGATTGGGATTGACTCCTTCTTATAGGACTTTATTCCTATGAATCCAAATTTTACACAAGGTGATTGTAAAGTAATCAGATCATCCATCAAGAAAAATAATTTTTTTGGGTTATAGCCATGAAGTTATGCCATGGTTACTTGTGCAGAAACCATATTTTGAAAAGAACATCTTGTATTCATGGATCGATCCTGTTGTGAATCACAGTTTTGCATGGTGGAACTTCATTTAGAATCTTCAAGAGAAACATTAGAGTAAATTACACCAACAGTCACTTAACTTTGGGGTAACTGACAAAACAGTCACCTAGGTTTCATTTCAGTCACTCAACTTTCAAAAAGTTACAAAATAGTCACCAACTTTATGAAAAAATTACAAAACAGTCACTGATTAAAGGTAACCATTAGGGGGTTAACGGATTGCTGGCGTGGCAAGTTAACTAGCTGATATGGTAAGTTAACTTGCCACATTGGCAAAGCTGATGGGTGATCGGGTTTCATTTCAGTCACCCAACTTTGGGGTAACTGACAAAACAGTCACCTAGGTTTCATTTCAGTCACCAACTTTTGAAAAGTTACAAAACAGTCACTAATTAACAATTACCGTTAGGGTGTTAATGAATTTGTTGACGTGGCAAGTTAACCAGCTGATGTGGCAAGTTAACTTGCCACGTTGGTGAAGCAGCTCTTCCTCCTTCTCTTTTCTTCTTCTTCTTCTTCTTCTTCTTCTTCTTCTTTTTTTTTCTTCTTCTTCTTCTTCTTCTTCTTCTTCTTCTTCGTTACTTGCCAACGTGGGTGTCATGAAAAGGTTTAGCCATTTCATGTAAAGGTTTCGCCATGAAAAGATCATTTTTTGACATAGAGAGATCGATGTTATCCTCATTTAATGGCACCCTCCATGAAAATCCTTGAATCAGCCTTGCCAACACCATCATTGTCATTGCACTTTCAAGAGCCACCCCCATGCACCCACGTCTCCCTGTACTAAATGATATGAGCCTCAGTTCTCTCTCTGTCAGATCAACTTCTTCAATGCAGCCATCCTTCAAGTGTCGCTCAGGTTTGAACCCCAATAGCTTGTCCCAAACCTTGGGGTTTCGGCCTAGGCCTAGTCGACTAAGCAAAACATGGCTGCCTTTGGGGATAAAGTAGCCAGCAATGATGGCATCGGCATTTGAGACATGAAGCAAGTTGAATGGTGAAATGGGGTGAATCTGAAATGCTTTCTTTGCACAAGATTTTAGGTAGTTGAGTCTTGAAATATCAGACTCTTGAACCTACCTCTGGTTTCCAACAATTCTTTCTATTTCCTCTGTTACTTTCTGAAGGATTTCAGGCTGGTTTATCATCTCTGCCATTGCCCATCCCGCTGCATTCGATGGATTATCCAGTGTTGCGAACATCATCTCCTACATGTATAAACAAACAAACACATTATAAAATGTTAAAAGTAAGAGAACCCCAGTTTAAAAAATATGGCAGAAAGTTATTTATTTGTGTTTGGAGAACATCTGACGGTGCATTGGGCTTTGATTTCTTCGACTGAAAGTGTTGGTTTCCCCTTTGAATCCTTAGCCAAAATGAAGGTGAAGAAGAAGAAGAAGAAAGAGGAGGAGGAAGAGCTATTCACCAACGTTAACTTGCCACATCAGCAATTCTGTTAACACCCTAATGGTAACTGTTAATTAGTGACTGTTTTGTAACTTTTCAAAAGTTGAGTGACTGAAATGAAACCTAGGTGACTGTTTTGTCAGTTACCCCAAAGTTAGGTGACTGGTGATGTAATTTACCCATGTCGTCGCCTGCCATGTCACTTTGCCGTGACGTTTGTGATGAAAAATGGCAAAAAGGACTATTTTGTAACTTTTTGAAAGTTGAGTGACTGAAATGAAACCTAGGTGACTGTTTTGTCAGTTACCCCAAAGTTGAGTGACTGTTGGTGTAATTTACTCGAAACATAATTACCTTGTATGGTAATTTTAGTTTCCATACAAGTTGCCATATTTTCTTCGGGATTATTGAACTATGCATGTTTGTATTCCTTACCCGTAGATTAGTTAGTTCTCGAAAATAAGCAGTTTGACTCAAAAATATCCATTGTAAGTATGTTTCCATCTTAGCTTCGTAGGTCCTTCGAAAAAAATCTTTATATCCCATCTTTGCATATCCATGTTAGATATCTCATTTCTAATTATTCCTTGGCTAGGTGTCTCTGTCTGATTCATTTCTTTCCATTTGTTAACATTGTGCAATGTGATGTTATTCTTGATAACCTCTTTCCTCTTCAATATGATTTTCCACTTCTAAGAATCTTCCCATTGTTCCTATCCTTCGAGGAAGTTTTTAGTTGCACAGTATTTCTTGACCAAGGTTTCTTTTAAGAGCCAACTTTGATTGTTTGTTGTTCTCCATGCTATTTTGGTTTGGCCAGCAGGGTTTTGTTGAAGTTTTGCATCCTTTCTTATACTAAGGCCTCTTGAATTCTTGCTTAGGCAAAGATGGTCCTAGTTTAAATAGTGAAATTTCCTTGTGTTCTCTTTTCTCCCCATCAAAATTCTTGTATTACCCGATCCATCTTATTGCAAATGTTTTTTAGGGCTTTGATGTGAACTTAAATCTAGAATTGGGAAGAATATTGAAAGGAAGAAGAAGAAGAGAAGATAGGAGAGAATTCTAAAATTTCCTCAAGTATTTTCATAACCGTTTTTCATACAACTCAGGCTTTAAAAGGAAAAAAGCAAAAAAAAGCGTGACTAATTCTGTTACAATCAAACACTCCATTTTACTAACTCCTATGCTCTATTTTGATGAATTAATCATGTAATCGAAACTCACTATTTTATTTAAATAAGACAACCCGTTTCTTTAACAGACTTTTTACCCTCTTTTTTTACTTAATTTTCTAGCCCATAACAATACTGCCCCCTAGAAAAAATCATTGCCCTTGAGGATGAAAGTGAGGGAAATTGGATCGAAGCAGGGCAAAAGATTCCCATGTAGCATCTTCAGGAAAAGAGTCGATCCATTCAACTAAAACCTCTGTAACAGCTTGGTTTCCTTTTTTCACTATCCTTCTATCCATAATTCTGACTTGCTCTTTTTGCATTGCACCATAGTGAGCTTGAGTAGGCTTAGAGCCAACATGTTTCTTCAGCTGAGAAACATGAAAAGTAGAATGGATACGGGAGTCTGGAGGTAACTGTAAAGTGTATGCGACTTCTCCCTCTTTCTTAATCACTGGAAAAGATCCATAATACTTAGAAGATAAATTTTAATTAAGCACTCTTCGAACTGTTTGCTGTCTATATGGCTACAATCGCAAGTATACAAAATCACCTACTTGAAAACTCCTCTCAGATCGGTGTTTGCCAGGGAACTACTTCATATGAGACTGAGCCCTTTTAGATGAAAGTGCAATAACATCCTTACAGCCTCCCTAGCCTGCAAACTTCTGTCAACCACTACTACTGAAGAAGTTCCTGCCAAGTAAGGCATGTGTGAAGGTGGCGGCCGTCCATACAAAGCCTCGTATGGGTTAAGCTGAATAGAGGAATGATAAGATAAATTATACCACCATTCAACTAGGGGTAACCACTATAACCAGTTAGCAGGCATTTCACCAGTCATACACCTTAGATAATTTTCAAGACATCAATTTAAGACCTCCGTTTGAGGGTGGTACGCCGTGGATAATAAAAGTTTGGTACCTGCCTGTCGAAATAACTCCTACCAGAATCCACTAACAAAAATTATATCCCTGGCAGATATAATTGAATTAGGCATGCCCTGAAGCTTATAGATGTGATTCAGATATTCTTGGGCCACATCTTTAGCTGTATAGAGGTGAGATAGGGCTAGAAAAGACCATATTTAGTCAAATGGCCCACCACGACCAAAATAGAAGTTTTCCTACCTGATTTCAGTAACCCTTCAATGAAATCCAAGATGATAACTGACCAGGCCCGATCAGGTATAGGCAACGGTTGTAGGAGTCCTAGGGAAGCTACTGTCTCACTTTTACACCTCTGACAAATCAAACACTCTCGAGTCCATCGTTTAACATCAGTGGTGAGGCCCTTCCAGTACAGTAAGCTAGCCAATATTTTCCTGGTGACATGTATTCTCGAGTGTCCTTCCACAGCACTGGCATGAAAATGGTGAAACAATTCTCGTCGCAATTGTAAATTCTTCCCCACTACAATTTTCCTTCTTCTACGCAAAATCAGCCATCCCACGAATACTTTTGGTCTTGAGTTGCACGTTGTTGGATGTCTTGTATGGTCTTTTTTAGTTTAGCATCTATTTCATATGTGTGTTGCACATGCGCTAAAAGGCCAGATATGACAGAACTTGTTGACAATTAGAAAAATTGACCTTGTTCTAACTGAGGCTATCGAGACAACGTATCAGCCACTCTATTATTGATCCTTTTCCTGTAGGAGACTACAAAGTCATAACCTAACATCTTTGCTACCCAACGCTACTAAAATGGAGTGATGGCTACTTGATCAGACAAAAATTGCAAGGTTTGATGATCAGTCCGTATTTTGAAGTGCCTCCTCACCAGGTAAGCATGCCATTTCCTAACAGCTAGTAGGACTGCCAACATCTCCTTCTCATAAATTGATAGAGCCTGATGTCGTACCCCTAAAACCTTACTAAAAAACGCCACTGGTCTCCCTTGCTGTTGCAACACTACTCCAATTCCAAACCTACTCACATCAATATCTACTATGAATTCAAGCTAAAAGTTAGGTAATATCAAGACAGATGTTGCACATAAGGTATCTTTTAGTGCTTGAAAGGCTACTGTTGCTTTGTCAGACCAGTCCCATCCATTATTCTTTAACAAATCTGTAAGAGGCTTGGCGAGTACTCCATATTGTCTAACGAATCTCCTATAATAATCAGAGAGGCCAAGAAAACTCCGTAATTCTTTAACTGATTGAGGAATTGGCCATGAAGAAATACATTCAATCTTAGATTTATCCATGGAGACTATTCCAGCATGTAATATATGACCTAGATATTCAATTTGAAAAGTGACAAAACAACATTTATTCTTTTTGGCAAACAATTCGTGCTCCCTTAAAATAAGAACAACAATTCTCAAATGCTGCAGATGCTCGGTCCAAGACCTTGAGTACACTAATATATCATCGAAGAATACGAGCACAAACTTCCTCAACAGTGGTTTGAATACAGAATTCATAAGAGCCTGAAAGCTAGAGGGGGCATTAGTGAGGCCAAAAGGCATTACGAGGAATTCATAATTCCCCTCAAATGTCCTGAATGCTGTCTTATAGACATCGGGTTCCCACATTCATATTTGATGATAGCCTGACCTCAAATATAACTTGGAAAATACTCGAGCTTCCCCTAACATATCCAACAATTCCTCAATTATGGGAATAAGAAATTTATCCTTGATTGTATGCTGATTTAGTTGTCTATAGTCAACATATAACCTCCAACTTCCATCTTTCTTTTTTACCATCACTATAGGAGAGGCAAAGAAGCTATTGTTGTCTCTAATTATTCTAGGTTAAAGTATCTCCTGAATCAACTTTTCTATCTCATTTTTTTAAATGGTTGGGTATCTATATGGTCTAATTTTGACCACAGCTCATTTATCATTCAAAGCGATTCTATGATCTTGCAATAGAGGTGGCGGTAACCCTTTTGGCACTTGAAAAACATCAGCAAAATCTACCAACAGTCCTTGAAGCTATTCTTCACACTCATTAACTATCATAGCTGAAAGTGTTACTTGATTAGGTGTACTCATTACCAAAGTATAAGGTTCTAGAACTTGACCTACAGCCACAAAACACCTTGAACTCGAGCCACGCTCTTCTGATGATAATAAGCCAAGAACAATGCCATGAATAGTACATAACTCACCTTAACCATAAATTACATGGTTAATACAATATCTCCTAAAGCCAATAGCCATTGTACCCCTAGTACCATGTCACAACCCTTCAAAGGCAACACCATAAAATCTGTTTCAAATCGATAGTTTTGGACTTCTCATAGAACTCCTTTGCATATTCCTCTAGTAAACAAACAGCTCACATTTGCGACAGCCACCTTCAGTTGCTCTTGTTGTATTACTGGCAACGATAACCTACTGACCAACTTTGCATCAATGAAGTTATGCGTGCTAGCAGAGTCCACCAGCCCAAGTCGATCCAAATCGAGCAGCTACTCTCATGGTATTATGGCCCTATAAACTAATGAGAGCATGTAATGAAATCACAGGGGATTTGGATGGCTCCTCTTCGGACTACCCTCCTCAAGTTTATCAGAACACTCTTGAAATTCCTCTACTTCACTAGTAGATAAAGGTTCTATTAGTATAATTGTGATTTAACACATTTGTGCCCTACGTGATATTTGGCCCCGCACCAAAAACATAGGCCTTTCTGTTTACGCTCCGCCATCATAGCTGGTGGAATAGACCGAGTTCTGATTTGTTGACTGGAGCATTACTCATAGACTGTGAAGCTGAAACAGTCCTAGTTGGAGATGAAGAATAACCCGATATGACAAAGGGGCTAAGCAATGATCTAGGTAAATTGTTCAGAGGTGTTGAGGACTTCTTTACCAAGCAAGATAGGAGCACATCGATTTTTCTAGCTAGCTGAAAAGCCTCCATTAAGGTAGAAGGTTCGAAAAGATCAAGATAGTGACCAATTTTAGTCTTCAAGTTACTAAGAAAAATGCTAAGGGCATATGGTTAAAGAAGATGCAGTTGATTTAACATTCAAACAAACATAGATTGATATTGTTCAATCGTACCTTGTTGCTTTAAATTCACCAACTCTTTCATAGGATTGTCGAATTGTCCAAATCTAAAACGATCCTACAGACTCTTCATGTAGGCTGGCCAAGATAACATTTGGAGACCACCATTTCGTTGAGAGTAGAAATGGTGCCATTCCAAAGCTCTCCCCTCTAGATTCAATATCACTATGCGTACCTTGCTAGCCTTAAGTGTTCCTTCCGCCTCAAAATATTGATTAAGTTTTGTCTACCATCTTCAAAAGTCACTGCCATTAAACTTGGGGTATTCAAGTCTACTGATCTTCTCAAAAACTCTGATCACAGGTGATTGATTTCTTAAATGCACGCTACTCACATCAGCCAGATTTAGTCCACTGGTTCATTGGGAGCCTCCATATCCTTTGGGGGAAAACCAGGTGGTGCGCCTAAGACGCCATTCCTTTTGTCCATGGCTATGTTTGCTGGAGGTCCATTTGTTGGTGGACCAAAATACTGTCCCAAAAGTGCTTACAAGTCCCCCATGAAATTCATCCTTAAACTCCTGAAACTTGGTTTCCATCTTAGCCTCTAAACGCATCATCTCTTCTTTTATTTTAGTAATTTCTTTCTGCATGCCGCCCACCTTCTTCTGCAACCGAGTTGAAACACCATCGCCAACCATTGTAGGAATCGTAAGAGCTCTGATACCTTTAATGTGAACTTAAATCTAGAATAAGGAAGAATTTTGAAATGAGGAGAAGAAGAAAAGATAGGAGAGAATTCTGGAATCTCCTCAGTATTTTCATAATCGTTTTTCATACAACTCAGGCTTTAAAAGGAAAAATGGCAGGAAAAGAGCGTGACTAATTCTGTTACAATCAAATGCTCCGTTTTACTAACTCTCTACGGTCAGATTTGATGAATTAATTCTGTGATCAAAACTCATTGTTTTATTTAAATGAGACTAACTGTTTCTTTAACAGACTTTTTACCCTCCTTTTTTACTTAATTTTCTAGCTCATAACAGGCTAAAAAAGAGAGAAGCTTTCTATTTAAGAGTTCATTAGATTCTGTTTACCACCTTGGCTGAGTAGCTTGGCTTTCCATGAAAAAAGTCTTGACTCTTGATAGGTTAGAAAATTGGGTGCCAATTTTTTTATCGCGGGTTCTGATTTGTTGTAATTTATACTCAAATCTTAAAAAGGAACAAGATTCATCTAGTATGTTTTTAACTACATGGCATGATCCCTATTAACTCTAAAAAAAAATATCATTTGCAAAGAGTACTCATTCTCACTTTGAGACTCTGTATCTTCTTTTCATGTTTTAATTTACTAATCATTAAGGAAAGCATAAAATAAATAGGTACTATAATGACTAAAAATCACCGATGTCGAAAAATATAATTTTGGAACCCTATTTTTATAAATCGGTCTGTAAGTATTAAATTAAAATTTGTACGGAGTTGATCCAATAGAATATTAAAGTTTAGTCCTTCAATTTTATCTATTAATTATTTAATTTAGGTACAATGACTAAATTATAAAAGTCTTATTGGTATAAGTTTTAATTGGTCAAAGACCTTAAAACTTAAATTGCAATTACCCAAAGGTCTAGAATGAAAATTAAACTGATTTCTAATATATATTAGTGGATGTTGGTGGATTAAAACATTAAAATGTGATTATTAACTTAATAATTAAGATTAATTAAATAAAGAAAATTATAAATCATGGTATAAAAATCATATTTGGTGGGAAGAAAGAGAGAGTTCTCTTCTTCTTCATGCTCTAAACCGATTTCCATGAAAGAAATATGAAGCTTCAAGGATTGAACTTTCGGTTATTACAATTTAGTCATTTTCTTGTAATTTTTATGTTTTTGAGGTCGTGGTAGTTTGATTTAGTCAGTCCATGTACTAATTTGCAAAACTGTTAAAATTTTTGAAAGTTTCCATTTTTGATTTCTTGAAGAAATTGATGTTAAATTGATAGATTTTAAGCTTAGATGTCAAAAAGGACTAGATTGTAAGGTTTAATTGTTAGTTTTATTCATAAGAACAAAATTGAATAAAATGTAAAATTAACAATAGAAATAATAAATAGGTCTCTAATGAGTAATTGTGAAATCGGTTTTAATTTGAGAGTCTAAATCGAAAGTTATGTTTGTTTCGTTTTTAGGGACTAAATTGAATAATTTGTAAAATGTGTGAGATTTAGTATTTAATTTTGATTTGGATGGAAATTTTATACTGTTTTATTATTGAACTATTATTCATAGCTAAAGACAATGCAAGATTGTCAAAAAAGAAAGGAAATGCGAGAGCCGACGACAAGTGACGCAAGTTTTCTATTTGTATCTCTATGACTCGAGACCAATCTAGTTACTGCATATTCATGATGTATTACATTATATAATATTGAAATAAGTTATTAATGGTTATTGAGTTGAAATTCTCTAGTTGAAATTGAATATCGAGACATGAACTAAATTGAATAGAATGGAAAGTTGTATGACTTAATTGATATAGGAAATTGGTATGAAATTGAAGTACTCAATTATGTTATATTATATGATGAATTGATGTTGAATTGTGAATGATGAGATATAAATTGAATTATAATGATGATATAAATTGAATTATGTGACGAAATTGGAAATTGGTTAATCTATTAAATGTACAAGTCTATACTTTGGTTTAGTCGATGATGTACTTACGTGCCAGTATAATTGCTTCGATATATTCGATGATGCACTTACGTTCTAGTATTATTGTTTCTGTTTATCCAATGATGCACTATGCGTGCTAATATAATTACTTCGGCTTGGTCAGTGATGCATTATGTGTACCAATATACGTTCTTCAATTTGTCCGATGATGCACTATGCGTGCCAGTTTACTTTCTTCAGTTTATTAGATGATGTACTGTGGTGCCAATTTGAGATGCTGATTGACTAATCTGAGTATCCGTCGTGAAGATCGATATCGTCTTGACTTTCACACAGCTTACCATCTTCATCCATAATTGTATGTATCGTATTCCTAATTCTTCTTTTATCTGATATAAAATGAAAAATACTCGGTATTCCTTTCTCCTTTAGTGATCCAGTTTTTACTTGGTTTTTGAAGCAATAGAATATGCTCTTCATCCAAAGCCTTCTCCAACTCTGATTTTATAAATCTTTCCTCTTCAATAGATTTGAGATCCATAATATTTAACTCTTTTTTCCCAACTGCTCTATTAACTCGTTTTTCTTTTTATGTATGTTTCCAGACAATGATGGAGCTCGAAAATTTTTTGGGGGGGCAGAATTAAATTGTATATTTTTATGATAATAAAAACATAATTTTATTATTTTAATAACCTATATCTTTATAATTTTTAAAGGGTTAAATAATTTTTTTTATCATTTTGAAGGATCAAAATATAATTTTACTATTACTAATTTAAAATTTTATAAATTATAAATTATAAATTTATCATTTATCATTTTAAAGAGGCCAATGCCCCTAAGTCTCTTAGTGGCTCCACTACTGTTTTCAAAGCTTACCTTGTTTCGTTCCTTTAGTTTATCCTTAGTGACTTTTAGCATGTAAAAAAGTAGAGGTGTTCGTGGGTCGGGCCGGGCTCAACTAAAAATTTAGGCCCATTCATCGAAGTTCGGATCGGGCCTAAAATTTTACCCAAGTCCGACCTATATAAAAATGTTAAAACTCGAGGCCGGCCCGATCCACCCGTATTAAATTTTTATATTATTTTATATACTTTTTAAATATATATAATACATAAAAAATCAAAATAAATATTTTCCAACAAATTGAAAATAAATTTTAAAAAATATGTAGACTTAAATAACACTAAGATGATATAACTTAACTAGTAAATACATCTAAAATAATAATAAAATTAACAAGTGCCTTTAAAATAATAACAAAATTAACAATAAAATAAGTTTTATACAATATTTAATCAATAACAACAAAATAGTAGCAACTTAATAGTAATATGATAGCAAAATAGTGAGAAAGCAACAAGAAAATAACATTCAAAAATAATAATAATAAATAGCAGATTTTTTTATCATTTAGTGAATTGGGTCGGCCCGGGCTCGGGCCAAAAATATCTTACCCGAGGCCCCCATTTTTTAAAACATGCCTTATTTTTTGTTTAAACCCATTTTTCGGACTTATATTTTTGCCTAAATCCTCCTAAATTTTGGTCGGGTCTTTAGACCGGATCGAGCCGCCCAGCTCATGAACACCTCTAAAAAAGTTACTCTCCAAGCTTCTTTAACTATATCCTTGTATTGAGGTTCCCACGACCGATATTACATATTTAAAAAATTTTAAAATGTGCAACTTTTAAGACATGGTTCGGTACGATGGAATTATCACTTTTCAATGTGTTTAATTAGTCGGAATGAATGTAACATTTCTTTAGAAGTTGTTTCCACAAGTTTTAGAAAGTGATTTCTTTCATAATTAATAGGAGAGTTACTTTCTAAAGTAAAAAAAAAAAAATGCTAGGACAAATTAGCCTTTCTTTTATTGTTTTTAGGGTATTAATTTATTAAGAAAAGAAAACACAATTATTGTTTGTTCACTTGTGCTCTGGAAGTTATTCGTTTTGATACTCAAGATAATATATTTCTTCAATTGGACTTGATAGATGATATAATAGTATTTCAATTGATTTGTTCAATTTTGATTAGACTATGTACTATTTGAATTATCTACTAATGTAAGTTATCTTCTCGCATTATTATCCGCCACAAAATGTAACTTAATATTAATTATACATTAAAAAATCAATGAGACAATGTTTACTTACAGTTTGCTTTGTAGGCAAAAATTGTTTAGGATAATTACAAACAATACTAATGAGTAATGAAATTTTATTTAAATCAATTTATTCAAAAAATTACAAGTACAAAGTGAAAAATACACTACACTTAGCGCTTTAGATCCTATTATCTCCATCGTTCAATCAAGGCAAATAAAAATGGTAGAATGGAAGTGGCTCTCCCAGTTTAGCTTGCGTGATATAGAAACCGATGTCTATTAACTAGGGAATGATTCTCGCATCATGCGAAACTATACTCATATATATTGTCGTAAAGCCAAGCCAAAAGAAAATACTCCAACACCATTGCATCTTAAGCAACATGTCCTTCAAATCTCAATAAATTGGTAGCCATTACAGTATGACTAGAAATTGTAGGTTGGAGGTACTTAGCTATTTAATGTTTAGGGTAAAACGTTGAAAATGATTTATTTTGGTTTGATGCGGAAATTAAAAAAAATTTGACTGCTTATTTTTAGGTTTTAAAATCATAGTTTTGTTAAAGCTTTTAAGTGAAATTTGACACCCATAAGTATTAGACTTTAATTTATATCCTCATTAAAGTTTAATTAGATTACATTATACTTTAAAAATTATGCTCACAACTTGACACTTATAGATGTCTGAGTTTAGCATTTAGGTTTATCTACAATCACTTTAAATTTAAAATAAAATATTATCGTTTAATTTTTAAATATTATAACACGAACTTACTAGTACCGCAGTTGAGGTACAATAATAATATCATAATAATTACCTAATTTCAACGAAAAGTTGAAAAACCTTAACATGAAATCTGAACACAACACTTGTAAATATTAAAATACATTGTATTTTAAAATTAAATTTCCAAAAACATTTTAATAAATAACATTAAAATATACAAGTAAAGAAATACCAACATAGGCATGCACGCAACTTTTGACTTTGGGGATTGTCTTGATGATTAATTTTTGAAAAGAGGGCGTGCAAGCAATAACGAATATTGTTTGATTAATTCAATGAATTGAAATCGATAAGACTTGAAATCGCCAAGATTAGGGATATTTTTTAGAAATAACCCAAATAAATTAATTATTTATGAATATAACTCACTTATAATATTATGTATGAAAATAACCCATTTTGTATAGTGAATTTAGGTGTCGTTGTTGTCATTGGCAATACCCCTTCATAATGGACCAATCATTGGTTGATTTTAAAAAAAAAAATTTAGATGCCGCCATTGCCATCGACGACATTGGACTAAAATGTGATTAGATAAAACGTTTAGAGACCTGATGAAGTGATTACCTTTTTAGATTGAATGAAAAAACGGGTGCTGCCATAATTACTAGTAGCTCCCAATTAATTGCTTTTAAACTTTTGCATGTTAAATCTGTCCTCTTTTGAAATTAAATTTAAATAACTCTTAAAAAAATATAAGAATAATAACAATAAACTTTTTTCATTTTTTTTATTTTTTTAAAAACAATAAACCTACAAAAAAATTTATATAAAATTTGTAACACCCCTCACCCATATCCAACTTCGAGATAGGGTTCGAAGCGTTACCGTACTTAAACATTCACAATCATACAAAACTGAGTTACCAAATTTCGCCCAAAATTAAAACCTTTCAAACACATACCATGAACAAATAGGCTTATAGGTCAAAATCATTATAAGCCACATCTCATGGCTATAATCTACAAATCAATATAAGTCAATACTTTTGGCTAATCACAACAACATCCATCATAGAAAAACTAAGTCTCTATACATGCCAATGACTTGAAACATTTAACATACACATGTCAATACTCCAAGGATAATGGCTCGATAGTGTGATGCTGCCTCCGACGATCTTCAACCCTGAGCTGACCTAACAAAACTAAAAGAAATGGAAAGGAGGGAGTAAGCTTTACGCTTGGTAAGCTCGCATGAAAATAATAAGCAATGCGATAACATGTTATTTTCATATTTCTTTCTATTTATCCAAATTCCAGTTAAGCTATTTTTCTCGAGTCATAGTCATTAAATCATTTATATCTAGGGCTACGGAACTCCAAATTAAGATCCGTTAATTTTTCATGAAATTAGACTCACATATCTTCATACCATAAATTTTCCAGAATTTTTGGTTTAGCCAATCAATACAGTTTATTCATTAAAGATTCCCTTGTTTCACTGTTCGATAGCTCTAACACCTATTCACTAAAATTGAAATTAATCATTATATAGAGTTTGGATAACCTTCCCATTTGTCTCTCTCGAAAGTAGACTCATCAAGGATTCTGAGAATATAAATTACACACCATAACCATTTTTATACAATTTTTAATGATTTTTCCAAGGCAGAACAGGGGATCACATAATCATTCTGAACCAGCCTTACAAAAATTTAAATATCTCAAAATATACAAATCTTTTGCTTTCTCTGTTTCTTTAATATGAAAATAGACTCAATGAGCTTTCAATCCATATCTCTTTCACTTTCTAATTCAATTTCCACTATTTTCGGTGATTTTTCAAAAGTACACAATTGCAGTTGTCCAGCACTGTTTTAATGCAAATTTCACTTTTTCATAATTTCCATGTATTCACTTTCTTTTTTTTTTTTTTTTTTTTACACACATGCACTAAAACAACATATAACTTGGCACATAACTATCACTTGATCATATGCACATCTCACTCATTTGCATCCTTACTATTAATGCATCATAATCTAAGCATTTTATTCAACATATAAATCATACAATAATAATTTTGTACACATACCTGTACTACCTATTCATACGATTCTCTACTTAGTTTCATACTTGCACTTCACTTATACAAACAATTTTATATTCACACTTACTCATAAATGCATCAAACACAATGTTCACTTTCACATTATTATCACATGATTAAATCCTTTTCACATTCAATCACTTTTCATTATATCAATTCAATACCCGTTGAACCATACGGAATACTAAAGGATATGCGGAATAAGGCACAAAGTGCCACACTATAATATAGCCGAAGATATCACTGTAATGTAGTCGAAGCTACCACTGTAATGTAGCCGAAGCTACCACTGTAACACTAGGGTTACCCTCGGGCCTGCTCACACAAGCTGTCAGTTCAAGGTTAATATACAGTGCTACTCACACAAGCTGTCAGGTGTCTGCAACACATGCACGATCACCCAGCCACTGATATAACACAATGAACCAGCACCCGGGGAACCCTTTCACACCGAAAACACTGAAATTCCTAGTGACATGTCACTTGTATCCTAATCGTTTCCTAAGGTTCAATCGGGACTTTTTCACACTTGTTAACACTTGGTCAATATTCACTTAATCACTTGTCTCATTATAACACTAATTTACAATTACTCATAACATTCACAATCATAGAAGTCACATTTAAGTACAATATTTCAATGCATTTCCATGTACCATAGACATATTTTAAATCAATTTATAAACTTGGCACATTAAACATTTAATTCAACATAATTCAATTAATTCACTAATTTAGCTTCAAATATAAATTACAACATTATTGCATTATTATTAACACACTAACTTACCTCGGACACGAAAGTGACAAATTTTTCAATTCGGACCACAACCTCGATCTAAGACCGAACCTCATTTTCCATGATCTATAATATCACGATTAGCTCATTTATTAGTCACATTATTCAATGTGACCCAAAAATCATATATTTTTACAATTTACACTTTGACCCCTAAACTTTCACATATTTCACTTTTGCCCCAATACTCGAAAATTAAACTTCAGCCCTTATTCTTATGTTTTATGACATGCTGGACATTTTTCCCTTCTATAGCAACTTCAAATTCTTACTATAACACATGCTTATGAACAATAACAACTTTTACCAATTAGCTCGTTTTACTCGTTTTCACCAAAAATCACTTAGTAAAAATCGTTCCTCTACTCATAAACATGCATAATCTACCATCAAACATCAAAATACACAATTATCCATCATGGGTAAAATTTTTGACTTTAACTATATCTCAAAATATGGTCAGAAATAGTTAGATTATGGTACAAGGATTTAAAAAATACGAAAATCAATAAAAACGAGGCAAGAACGAACTTACTATTGAGCTTAGAAAGCTTGGACAAAACCTCAACTATGGCTTCCATGGTATTTTCGGCAACAACATAAAAGAATGAAGATATCTTTTTTTTTTTTTTATTAGGCTATTTTGGCTTTATATGCCAAATTACTAAAATACACTTAATGTCTTTCTTAGATATTTTACCACACAAGCCCATTTTTGTCCAAAATTTTAGAATTTGGTAAAATTTCTATTTAAGGTCTCCTAATTCATAATCCAAAGCAATCTCATACAAAAAGCTTCTAGAACATGCATTTTTCAACTTATTCAATTTAGTCCTTAAAGTCTAATCGAGCACCTTAGACATATAATTTCTTCATGAAATTTTCACACAAGCATGTGAACATATCATAGACCTTATAATAATCATAAAATAATTATTTCTACTTCGAATTCGTGGTCTTGAAACCTTTGTTCCGACTAAGTCCTAATTTGGGATGTTACAAAATTCTTATTCCAATTACTTAAATTTAAAACTTGAGGAAATTTTTTAGGGATATCCTTGAGTAATTTGATCAAAAGTTTAAAAGCATTTAATTGAAAGCATCCAACATGACTACACCCATTTTTTCATCCAATCTAAAAAGTATAGTTACTTGCTCAAGTCCCTAAATATTTTATATAATCACATTTTAGTCTTGTGCTATCAATGGCAATGATGACACTCAAAAAATTTATTTTTTTTAAAAACTAGCTAATGATTGGCCCATTATGAAGAGTGGTGCCTTCAATGACAACAGCAACAACAAGGTTTACTGTTCAAAATGTGTTATTTTCGTACATAATTTTGTAAGTTTGTTATTTTTATAAATAATTAATTTATTTGGTTATTTCAGTAAAAAAAAACTCAAGATTAGTGATTGATATATATTAAATATGAAACCATTTAAAACGGGAAAAAGAGGAGCTCAGGTTCGCAAATTCTAATCGTTGGATCAGATAGAGTGATGGACCCTAACCAGCACAAGAGCGCAATTCTCTTCATTGCTCCAACTGTTTGCACCAGCCGGGAATCGAACCCGGGTCTGTACCGTGGCAGGGTACTATTCTACCACTAGACCACTAGTGCTTGTTGAACTTTTGTTTCAGTTATTCTTAGTAGAAGATCAAACGTTATTCATCTTTTCTGCCATCTGAATTGATCCATTTAATTATTTTCTTGCCGATTGTTAGAAGGGGTTGTCTAATTATCGAATGGTCCATTCTCTATTACTTATTGAGTTTTTCTTTTTTTTTTTCATAATAATTTTTAATTTATTTTAGCTTTTTATTTATATTCTTAATTTTCACTCTTAAACTTACATTTTTTATCAAATCACTCTTAAATGGATGAAAAATTAACAAATATTAACTTTACTGATGTGGAGATATGGTTGGACTGCCACATAGATGTCATATCAATAATTAATTAAATTTTTAAAAATAAAAATATATAGAAAATTATTTAAAAATTTTGTAAAAATTTAAAAATATGAATTTTTAAAAAATTAAAATTCATTGTTGATGTGACATTCATGTGTATGTCTATGACAGTGAAGTTAACATTTGTTATATTTTTTATCTATTTTAGGTAATTTAATAAAAAAATACAAGTTCAAAAATTTAAAAAAAGTAAAAATTAAATGCAGGATTAAAATAACTTTTTTAAATTAAAGAACTAAATAAATCATCATACTTTTTATATATCAAGTAAAATCAAATAATTTTTTTAAATTACAATTACAAATAATTACAATCTCAACTATTAATTATTTATTGTATTAGCTGCTCAGACTTGAACTTAGAAGCTCAAGTTTCTAAAATTCCTTCTGAAATTAATTTAATTTTTTAAATATGAATGTAAACATGAGCATTACCAAAAAAAAAAATAGAAATCAATGAATAAAATAAAATAATGTAAAGATAAAGTCGGAGAAAGTAGAGATCGAGTGATTGCAAGATTTGGAAAAAGAAATCAGCATGTTTGATTCATCATAATCGAATAATTATTCGATAATTAATAGGTTTTATATAATATAGTTTATTAAATCAAAACAATATTGACAGCAAAATAATTTATCAATTGGTATTTAGATTATATTTTTATATTGCTACTTAAATTATTTTTTCAAATTGATATTTGAAATTAGCTAAACTGTTAGATCTATTATATATATATATATATAAAAAAGTTTAATATACAAATTGATAACTAAACAATGCCTTCTTCTTTTTCTTTTCATTTTGGTACTTCAATATTTGTTAGTCTCAAGTAATACTTAAACTATTTTTTTTCTCAAGTTAGTACCGCTGTTAGTTCAACCGTTAATCAATTAAAGATTTCAGAACTAGACCAATTGTTGAACGAATTAGACTACAAGTTATTGATTTAATCAGTTCATTTGGTTCGATCAAATAAATTATTAAAAATTTAAAAAATAAAAAATATTTAAAATATAGAAGATGAATTCAACTGACATGTATCAATTTGCAAGTCAATCGATTCAACTCTTAATCAATTCCCAATTGAACTAGTCTAATCGACCAATCCAATCTAATTATGAAAACATTAATTTTGATCGATAAAAGAACCTTTTTTATCCCGTCAAGTTGAGCAAGCATGCGGTGAAGTTTGAAAATAAAATTAATCGCCAACATCTTGATCTCGGGAGGATGAATTTGAATACACCGACATTGCTAAATATTATAAAGGAAGAATTAAGAAAAAAGGAAAAAAATTAAGAGAGAGAAAATTAAGATAAAATAAAAATAAAATAAAATAAAAATTATTTTTAAAAGTTTATATGACATGAGAGTCTATTATTGGCTGGAATATTTTAACTAATATTACATTTTAGTGTAAAATGAGTAAAATAATAGTTTAAGTACTACTTGTGACAAAAAAATTTAATTACTAACTCGAGAAAAATGATAAATTAGGTGCTAATTTATGGGTTAAATATTTTTTTAAAAATGGACTTAATAATTTGACTAACAAAAGTTACCAATTTGAGAAAAAAAGTTTAAGTACCACTTAAAAAAATTTAAATACCAAAATATAAAAAAAATTGTACAATTTAGATACCAATTTATGATTTAAGGCTAAAACAGATAATGCTACAAATGATTAGCATGATAGATTGTTAATGAAAAACAAGAAGTATGATTTTGTGCCCATTACTGTTATAATGATTAGGGAATTTTCATTTTCTTCACAATCACACCTAAAATGACACACATTCGAACAATGTAAAGTTCACCATTACACTTCATTTCAAAGAGGCCGAAAAACATAAACTGCAGACTGGAACACCACCGGTAGCAATGAACAATTCTCTCACTGTGAGTACTCTTCAAAAAAAATAAACTGTTAGCCATAAAATGTGTTCTTCACAATCACACCTAAAATGACACACATTCGAACAATGTAAAGTTCACCATTACACTTCATTTCAAAGAGGCCGAAAAACATAAACTGCAGACTGGGAACACCACTGGTAGCAATGACCAATCCTCACCAATCCTCTCACTGTGAGCACTCTTCAAAAAAAAAATAAACTGTTAGCCATAAAATGTGATCTATTTCTATGAACAGGGCAAATCCCTGGACACATGATTAGGGTTTATGATGATCAATCACCAAAAGAAGTAGAAAAATGAAATCTTTTCAAGAAAAAAGCTAAAAAAAATGAAATCTCGTATTTTCTCTTACAACCAAGTCTCGGAAAAGCCTCTTCAAACCGCAAAGATCGACAGTAATTAAAATACGAGACAAATTCAGATGGATATGACTTACAGAGCACCTATTAAACAACGAAGCAAGAGCGATATCATAAAAATTAAATTTCTCAAAGGGAACGTCGATGGACGGTGCAAGTAAACATATTATTTTCGCTAATCTTATCATATTTTTGCTTTTTCGTGCTAGCTTTTAGCCCGTGCCAGGGAAGGCTGAAGCAAAGAACTTGTGCAAACTGAATCAAATTCAAAATCAATGCGAAGGAAAACTAAGAAAAAGATTCATCAACAAGAAACAAACCATGAATGAAATGAGCATGGGGTGATCATATACACAACCTTCCTCTCAGGAAATACAGAAGCACATAACCAAGGGATTCCAAATCATCTCTGCCGTTAAAATAGAAGAATGTATTAAAAAAGTAACAAGTAAAATTTCATCTGTGATATATGATTTACTGCTACTAGTTGAGTCGCAAAATAACACAACTTACCAATTCCAAGGTGTGTGTTAACACTTGCATAACGAGCAGTGCCTGTGAGGTTTTTGTTTTCTCTGCAGCAAAAGAATCCGTCAGTCGTTTCGCAAACAAACATATTTGGATACCAGTTTCAATGTGACTTGAAATGCACTCTCATTTTGGTTAACAAGGGAAATTGCTGAAGAGGTTTAGGGGGTAAAGAAGAAACTGAGTAAGATTTTTGTAAAGGGTATTATTTAGATGGAAACATAAATGGGGGACTCAAGTGATTCTCCTTGTTTTGCTGGCAAACTTTAAATTCTTCTGCACTACCTCATGGGTTTTGTCATGAACGCTTGTAAGGCTCTACAAAAGATGTGGAAACCTGTGGGAAGGGTAAACAGTGAAACCCAGTTTTTAGTTCTTACCATAATCCACTGAAAGCCTTTCAAGAAGCAATAATCCAAGCACGAAACACCAAAAAGGTTAATTTAGAAGAAAAAAACCCAACTTTTCGAACACTTATTGCTTACTTGTGAAGTGGCCTCTGGCAAAGTTATTTGCAGCATCTTCTTTGGCACTAATAAAGTGTTGAGGGTGGAATAATTGACGATAAGCCCCTGTTCTAACTTCATCAACTACGGTCGGTTCAAGATCCAAAAAATAGAAAAGGGCACGTTTCCCGGCGCCGGTTTCACTGAAAAAGGTGTTGAAAGCATGGTCTCCGCCTCCGACTGTTCTGTCTCTCAAAAATAAAGAAAGAAGATTACATATCCAGCGAAGAAATAGAAGAAAATATTGAGTTCATATGGTAAAAAGAACACAAAAAGACCTGAATGTCATGTTCAAGACAGTAGAGCTCCCAACAGGCGTTACCAGCTTGACCAATGTGAACTGAAATGCAGTCTCATTTTGGTTAACAAAGGGAAATTGATGAAGAGGTTTAGGGGTAAAGAAGAAACTGGGTGGGGCTTAGAAACTGCTATAAATCAAGAAGAAAAGAACAAGGGGGAGTTCTTTTTCGAAGAAATTGGGTGGGAAACGACTAGATATGCGGGTTTTAAAATTTGAAAGTTTACAATTTTGATCAGGGATGGTATGATGGCCAAGTGGATTAAGATGGTTTGATTTTTCATTTTCTCATAAAAATTAATAGCTTATGTAATTTAATTAAAATTAATTTAAATTAGAGAGATATTAAATATGGGGTGTATAATAAAATTTTTACATTTTTAAAGTTAATATTAGTTTAAGTTCATGGGTCGAGCTATTTGTCTAGACCCGAAGGTCTACTTAAAATTTAAGAGAATTTGTGTAAAATTATAGGCTTGGGTAAAAAAATTAGGGCCGTTTAAAATATGGGTAGGGCTCGAGCTTGAACATTCGAGGCTCGAACTCGACCCGACTCATTTTTAAATTTATAATATTTTATATTATATAATTTAGAACACGTTAAAAAAATAAATATATACTAAATATATAATATGTAATAAGGCCATTTTGCACGTGCTTATGTAACAAACCAGGATAAAAAAACAAACAAAAAATAAATAAAGTAAATGTTCAATTTTTTTTACAGTCCCTGTTACAAGCCCAATTACAATTAGCCTAAAACACTAAAACAGACAACCCAAAATAAATTGCCGTGGCTGTTATAGCCTACCCAGACCCAATCCTTTACAACTAAAACCCAAACCCGATTGGCCCAGCTAAACCTAATCGGACCCAAACTAATGCAGCCCAAGAGGGCCCAAATACTAAGCGAATCAGCAAAAACCTAGGGTTTCTAGAAAACCCTAGCGCCAAAGACAAAGACACAACACTGACACCAAACACGACCTCTTCTCACGCCGCATTCAACAAGCACAAATGGGGCTCATCATGAGATCCTCGCCTTTGACTTGCACATAAAAGGAAGGAACAGCAACAAAATATGGCAAAATAGGGGCAAAATTTTTTATTTCCTTTTTATTTTGTTTATTTCTAAAGCTATAAAAACCTTACAAAGATCTGTAACACACACAAAAATATATAGGCAGATATACAAAATTCAATACAAAGCAAACAAAAATCAGCAAAGGTTTTTTTTTTTTATTTCTTTCCATTTTCGAATACTGTTATTTTTTTTTATATATATATTTTTAAAACTATAAATATATATATTAAAATAATAATAAAAAGGGAAATTTTACCTATTTTTGGGAATTCCGATCGGCGACGGCAGCGGGCGGTGGTCATTAGTGCCGGAGTTTCGCCAGAATCCTCGCCAAAAATCGCTTGGGCAGAGGATTCCAGAGTGCCTCTCTCTCCTTTTTTTTTTTGAAACGGTGTTAAAATGATTTTTTTTTTGTCGAAATTTGATTTATATAGGTTATGGGAACAACGTCGTTTTGGGGTTACCTTTAAAGGCCAAAACGACGTCGTTTTATAAAGCTAAGATCCGCGCATTGACCCGACCGGGGAGGATCCGCGTGTTGTTGTTTAAAGGTCTAATTGCCTTACAGGTCCTTTCGCATTTTTGAAAATTTACAATTATGTCCGGATAGTTTTTTATTTTTTTAATCTAAGCCCTGAAAGACTATTTTTATTTCAATTGAGTCCTCGAGTTATTAGAAGGTTAAAATCAAAAAGGCGCCGTTTTGGAAAAAGAGGCATAATTGCCATATTAATCCCTATAGTTTAACGCGCATTTTGATTTAGTCCTTGTTATCTATTTCTAATTGCTATTTAATCCATGTTTTTTTAAAACCTTTTATTTCATCTCATTTTAAATTATTTTAACATTTTATTTAATCATATTAAAATATTATATTATTCTTGTTATTTGTATATTGATTTATTAATAATATAAAACTAGTATATATATTTTATGTATTATCCTTATATATCTTAAATTATTATTTATTGTTTTATTTAGTTTAATTATTATTATATTATTTTAGGATTTATATATTAGTTATTATATTATATTCTAAAACTTTGTATATTATATAGTATTATATTATATATTGTTTTTAAAGTTTTATTTTATCTAAAATTTATATATTGTATAATATATTATTCTTAAGAATGTAGTTTTATATATATTAAATTATTATAAATATGTTTTTATTTAAAGTAATAAATTATTTATTTATTTCAAAGTGTATTTTATTTATTTTCTTAATATATAATTTTTTATTTATTAATTATTTGATATATGTCATTGCATGAAAGGTTTAATTTTATATTAAAAGTGCTTATATTTAGTTTTTTATAATTTTACTATTTATTGTTCATTATATTTGTTCATATTTTTCATTTATTTACAATTGCTTATTTGTAGTTATTTTTATTAGTTGTTATTTTATATTTTTATTGTGAAATGTTAGTATATCATAATTGCTTTTAGTATTTATGTTTGTTGATGTATTAATGCAATATTTTCACATGGATCATTATTCAAAATAAAATACATTTTGCAAAATTACTATATTCTATCTAAATGTTTTTAAAAATAAGGCAATGTTTTGTATTTAGAAATTCGAAAAATAGTGCCCTAACGTGCTGGGTTTCGATTTTCCGTTTGACTAAGTAACTAAATATCTTTTTAATAAATTTTGTAAATTATAAGATGATTTTGATTACGAGGGTTTAAAATATCATGTCCTAACGTGCTAGATGCGATGTTTGTATTCTTTCGGAACAAAGAAATCTCAAATTTTAATTCAAATTATTCTAGTTTTTAAAGAAATCAAGTTTTCAAATCTTTTTTTTAAATTTTCGACATTAAGACATGAAATTATCAATTAGGTACCAATTTTGGGCGTTACGAGGTGCTAATCCTACCTCGTACGTAACCGACTCCCAAACCCGTTTTCTTGTATTTCGTAGACCAAAATTAATGTTTTGAAATAAAACGTTTTATAAGGTGATCCGATCACACCTAAACAAAAAGGATTGGTGGCGACTCCATTTTTATTTTTTAAAGTCGATCTCTGTTTTTTCATAAAACTTTAAAAATAGTTTCGACATAATATTATTATAATGTAAGCATTAAAAAAATGTTATATAAAAAAATTCAATAAATAAAAAATATATAAAATATTAAAATAATATAATATAAATATTTTTAAAAAATTAAAAATAATATGGGTGAGCCTAAAATGGGTTTAGTTTAGTCTTTTGCAAATATAGGCAGATTGGACAAAATTTTAAGCTTATATTTCGGGCCAAGCTTGGACAAGCATAAAATATATTAATATCATACTTAGACCTGGCCGAACCTAACCCGACTCAGTCCATGAACACCTCTAATTGTAACATTATATTATTGAGGATTAAAATTTATATATCTTAAGATTATCCTAATATAAGTTATTCTCTTAAATAAATTTTTTATTTAAATAATAATGAAAAATAAACTTTTTATTAAAATAATATAAAAATTATTTACTAAAATACTACACCAACTTTTTATTGATTAGAATTATATTTTTAACCCAAATTTGTTTTTTAATGTGTCAACACCAAATTGCCATTTAGGAACTTGTAAATTTTTTATTTAACTAAATTATTTTTAAAATAGTTAAAAAGAGAAAGTGGGACTTTTACTCTCTTTTTCATTATTTTATCTCACCCTTCAAATTTTAAAATTGTCATTGTTTTAAATTTTGGTAAATTAAAAAACATAATCACTTATTTGATGTTTAAATTTTATAAAGAAAAAATCATTCTAGCATTCAATTTAATTTTTCGCCTCTTTTAACACTTTAAACTTGTTGTTTGTCAAATTACTCTAAAATAAATAAAAGTTAATGTTTATTAATTTTGTTGAAATGGCATCCACATATATATCATGTCAAGAATTAATTCATTTTAAAAATAAAAAATATTTTTATAATTTTATTTTTATTTTAAAGTTTTAATTAATTGTTGACATAGCGTCTACACGCTTTCCACTTCAACAAAGTTCAAAGACAATAATTTTTCTATTCATTTTTGAGTAATTTTACAAATAATGCAAGATAAAATACTAAAAGAGATGAATTTTTTTTTTTTTTTTTGAATCTTATAATCAGATTGGGCTTTATTATGATAAAACAAAACAAGAACAAAAGGCTAAGAGAAATCAAAGAAAGAAAAGGCCCAGAAAATACACTTGGCCAAAAATAAAGCAAACAAAATGAAAATAGCTGATAACTAGTCCTAATAAAACAAAAGAGGAAGGCCCAAATGAGAGAATGGCCCGAAAAACAAAAATCAAAAAATAAAACAGAATACTCTAGAATAGCATTAAATCACGCTTTAACTCTGCCCAATCAGAAACAAATCTGACACCGTCTTGTCTTTTCATTCTGCCGTTGCTTCCTCAAGACGCTTCCAGATTTCCAAGGAGAGCGTTCCTTATACCCGTTGATATCCCTTTCCAAAACTCTCCATTTTCGCCTTGTCTCTTTCATGCCCAGTCGACTTCCTTTTTGTCATTTCAACATTTCGAACCGATTTATCATTTCCAGTGGTTGCTTACTGCCTCTTAAAACTCTCTGGTATAATCGTATGAACCCTTCCGCTGCGTCCGTTTCTCCTCATTCTTCAAACTGTCGCTCTCATACCGTCAATCTTTGCCTGATCTGCTGCGAAGTCCGGAACCTTTCTACACAGGTAAAAACCTTCCTTTCTCCTTTGCGCTTCCTTTGCTAAAAGATGGGCTAAAACATTTGCTGATCTTGGGACGAATTCGAACTTCAATCTTTTATTTCTGGATTTCATGCTGTGGATATCAAAGATATATGGGCTTATCATAGATCTGTCATTTTCTGAATTTCTGCACTTTTTAATCACTGATAATGAATCACCCTCAATGATGATCTCTTCTTCCCCCATTTCGAGTGCTAACTGGGTAGCACACCGACATGCAATAGCTTTCGCAGCAAACGCGGTGGGAACCCCCTATAAATCACCGCCCTTGACAGAAGAACTTGCCCACTGCTATCACGAACAACCACACCAGACGCTGAGACTCCATTTCTCTCGTCGAAAGCCCCATCAAAATTTATTTTGAAGCTATTACCAGGTGGGTGACTCCATTTGGACTGAATATTTGAGTTTCTTGTAGTAATAAGCCTGATTCCATCCAGTTCTTGAATATATCTGCGAATAAAGCTAACCATATCTTGACTCGATCTGTTTGTTTTTTCATGAATCCGCGAGTTTCTATCACCCCATATGCACCACAGAACTAAACAAAAGATTCTACACTTCTCCAGTGACAAAAAAACCACTACCGAGGTAAGCCAATCGACGAACTCAATATTTGTGAAGCCTGTTATGACTACATCAGATAACCCTTTCCATACCTCTGTTAAAACAGGGTAATCTCGGAATAGATGATTCATCGACTCCTCGCCACCACCACACCGAGGGCATAGTCTGCTATTAACCAGTCTACGAGCATACATATTCGCCTTAGTTGCTAAGTAATTCCATAAAATCTTCCATGTGAAGATTTTGATTTTTATGGGTAGTTCAACCCTCCAGAGTTTCCTGTAAAAGTTTCTATAGTTGTTTTGTAAAGCATAAGCTATAGGATCTGAGCTCTATAATAGTTTATAGGAACTCCTTACTTTTAAAACTCCTGACGATTCTCCACTCCACGCCATAAAATCTTCATGGGGTTGCAACGACAATGGTATACTGAGGATCAAGCTTGCTACATCTTCTGGGAAGGTATTGACAATCAGCTCTTTATTCCATTCTCTTTTATTATTGCAAATGAGGTCACTACTTTGTCGCATTGCAAATTATCAAAACCGGATAATAATCGCCATTAATGTAATTCGAATCCAAATATCATTATGAATTGAAATATACGAACCGTACCAACCTTCCAGATTAGCCCTTTTCTAAAGTACCCTTAGTTGCCCGGATACTCCGCCACACATAAGAACACGAATTCCCCAAGCTCAAATTAAAAATTAACTTCGAAAATATTTTGCTTTGAACACTTGTGCTACCAGTGAGTTCGAAAAATTCAAAAATTGCCACCCTTGTTTTGCTAAAAGAGAAATATTAAAATGAGTCATTTTCCTGAAACCTAGCCCCTCATCCTTTGGTCTCGCATAAAACCTCCATTGGCACCAATGTATACCACGTTGACTGGACCCTTTGCCACCAAAATTTTGCAGTAGAGACTCAATTTTTCACAAAGAGCTTTAGGAAAAGAAAACAGACATAGCAAAAGTAGGAATTGCTGCAATATAGACTTGATGAAAATTTCTTTTCCCCTTGAGATAATGACCGAACTCCAACCTCGATTCGTGAAGTGATTCTATCCACCAAATTAAAAACGCTTTTTTTTCCGCCTACCTACCATATTAGGAAGACCCAAATATTTTTCTGGATTTGACTAATATCGACACCTAGCAATGACGAGATCAGTATCTTTTGCCTCCACACTAGTATTTGAACTATAAAAAGTCATGGATTTGTCAAAATTAACACATTGCGGGCGACTTTCATAAACCCTCAAAATGTCTTTTAAAATCCTTATCGCTCCCTCTTTGCTTCTCCGAATATCATACAATCATCAGCAAATAGAAGGTGTGAAATTTCTGGCCCCCTCCTACTAGCTTTCGCCCCTTTAATCAAACCTCTCTTCTTCGCTGATCTCAACAAGGCAGAAAGCCCCTTACTACAAATGAGAAAAAAAAAAGGCTGAGTGGATCACCCTGCCTTAATCCCCTCGATGGTTTAAAAACTCTGCCTCTGTTTCCGTTAACACTAACCATGTATGAGACACTATTGATGCATTTTATTATCAGTTCTACCCAACCCCTTGCAAACTCTATTTTGAACATTACTGCTTTGATAAAATCCCACTCCACCCTGTCATATGCTTTGCTCATATCCAGTTTTACTGCCATATAACCCTTCTTCCCTATTCTCTTCTACCTGAACGTATGTAAAATTTCATAAGCCAGGAGTATATTATCTGATATCAACCGACCAGGAACAAAAGCACTTTGAACCTCATCAATACAAATACCCATTACATCCTGCATTCTGTTGGCAATTATTTTTGCCACAATCTTGTACAGAACAGAACAAAGGCTTATCGGCCTAAAATTAATGAGAGATGTCGGTTTTTGAATTTTAAGAATAAGAACAATATTAGTAGTATTGGCTGAATCAATATCTAATCCTTCATTCAACACTCCTAAACAATACTCCAATACCTCCTTTCCAACGATGTGCCAGTAGTTTTGGAAAAACATTGCTGGAAATCCATCTGGTTCGGGTGCCTTCGTGGGTCCTATCCCCTTCAAAGCCAATTGAACTTCTTCTTCTCTAAAGGGAGATAGTAGCCTTTCATTTACCTCATTAGAAATGCTCGCCTCAATCCCTTCTAATACTTCCTCGAGAACTAACCCTTGTGATTTAAACAAATTTTCAAAATAGATCCCGCCTCCTCTTGTATTTCGACTCCTCAGTGAGCTCCCTGCCATCCCCTCGGATCAGTTTGTCAATGAAGTTTGCTCGTTTTCGGTCAGAGCACGCTTATGAAAAATGTTGTATTTTTGTCCCTAGTCAGAACCAATTCACTCTAGCTCTCTGTTCCCAATAAACTTCATCTTTTTCGATCTCTATATTCAAATGTAGTTTCGTATCAATGATCTCTGCCAATGACTCATCATCTGCATCTGCTCTCATCAAAGTTTCAAGTTTATCTGTTAGCCTCTTCCGGAGTTCCCATTTTTTCTCTTAATTGTATTTGCCCATTTCGTTAAACCAATCTGTAAGTTTCTCAGTCTTTCCAACACCGGATCTGATGATGACTCCCAAATTTCTTTTAGAGTATCCTCAAATGATTCCTCCATAGTCCACCAGGCTTCAAAACGGAATTCTCTACTTCTTGGATATCTGCAAAACTGATCTGTATTTATGAGTAGGGGACAATGGTCTGATGTTGAGTAGGGAAGGTGATGAATGTTACTCATTGGAAACAAATTTATCCATTTATCATTTGCCACCCCTCTATCCAATCTTTCTCTGATATTTGTCTCTGGAAGGTTTCCCCTTTCCCACGTGTACCATACTCCTGTATACCCTATATCCATTAGTTGGCATTCTTGTAATGTATCTCTAAAAGCCTCCATTCTCCTATGATCTCTCGGAAGTCCCCCCTTCTTCTCGAAAGAGTACAAAATCTCATTAAAATCACCAACAACAAACCACGGTAATTACTGTCTTGGCTTAATCTTTTAAGTAAATTCCACACCTGATACTGATCTCGTAAATACGGAGAACCATACAGACCCGTAAACCTCCATTCCTCCTGTCTGTCTTCTTTTATCACAATATCTATATGCCATTTTGAGAAATTACGCAAAGTTACCTCAATGTTATCTTTCCAGGCTATACACAATCCACCCCGAGTCCCTTCAGCTTCAACCTCGATACCGTTTAGCAAACCACAACTCTTTCTAACTTTTTCCATTCGTTTTTTACCTAACTTTGTCTCCATTAAGAAGACCAGTTGGGGATTCTGTTGCTTGATTAAGTGTCGCAACCTCCTTATTGCCCGTGGACTCCTCAACCCACGAACGTTCCAACTTAAACTTTTCATTATGCCCGATCAGCTGACTGATTGTCAGCCACCGATCTTTTTAAAACTGAAGCAAGTAATTGATCCCCAACAACCCCCATATTTCTCATATCCTCATCTATCATCCTACTAAGATCCCCACTTTTCATTTTTTTCACACCACCACCTCTTAACTCATACATCATTTCCATCCCATCCTCCCCAGCTAGTTCTTTCCTCTTAGACCCAACATGAGCAAACTTCCTGGCATCAGTGTGATTCGTTAAAGTTTTCCGCTTCCAGGTTGACTCTTTTGATTCCATCAAACCACTCCTTGACTTATTATTTTCCCCTCCAACGATCTTAACATCTTCGCCTCCCTGTTTCCCACCTGATCCTTCAAACCATCTTCCCAACAATCCAGAATTTTTCCCCTATTAAAGTTCCCTTCGTAACACTATTATTATCAACCTTTCCATGCTCACCGCTTCTCGACAATTTTCCATTGTAAGTCTTGGCCGCACCTTCATTTTTTTTTCAAAAGCATTAAACCTTAGACTTTCTCTACCTACCACTTTTGATTCTGCTTTTAAAGCTATTGTAAAAGGAGGATCATCTCTAACTTTGTCCTTTTCTGCAGGATCTATTAGCAGGCAGTTATTCAAGCCATGGTTCATTCTTCCACATCCAAAACAGAAAATTGGAAGTTTTTCAAATTTAAAGGGGATCCACGACTTGACTTTATTCTCACTAGAAACAAAAATACCTCTTCTTAGGGGTTTTTGAACATCCAGATTAACCCTTAGTCTGCATATATCAGCTCTAATCTCAGATCTAAGAATACCCCCAAAGGTACTGCCTATAGCGTGCATCAAATCCTTTTTGTCATATTCAGGTGAGCAAGGTCCAATATTAATCCAGTATGGCGATGAAACCAATCTAATATTATCCCGTTCTATTGGATTTAATAATCTATCAAAAAGAATAAGATACTTACGAAAAAGCCAGGGTCGACCTTCCATAATGAACTTCGATCTTCCTCCGAGTCAAAGACAATTAAAAGATTACGCCAAAGAACTCAGTATATCAAATTTCTTCTTGGTCTTCCATATACTTTTTAATTGAGCCTTGAAACTCTCTGTGTTAAAAGATTTCGTCGTCCACACCGAACAAATTAGGGTTGGCTTTGCACTTGGCTCTACCAACGACTTCTTAATTGACAACTGGAGGAGTTCTTCTGCCAACAATGAGATCTCCCCATTGCTCTCCCTTTCCAATCCACCACTCTCTGCCATCCCAAGCCACAGAAGATAACTGTTTTCTCTAGGACTCTTTTAGAGAGCACTCTTGGTCGGAGTCATTTAGGGTTTTGATCATTCGTAAAGAATATTTTTAAAAGAGATGAAATTTTAAATTAAGGTTTAAAATGATTTTTTATAAAATTAGAGAGACAAATAAATCATTATGTCAAAAAAATCAATATCAAAATCAAATACATGAAGTTATCACGTTTTTCTTTAAATTTTGGTAAATTAAAATTTTAAAACCAGGTAAAACATATTTTACACACATTAATATTTACCAAATTTTTATTAATAGTATCATTAATATTTTATTAAAATTTTTATTTACCAAATAAAAAATCAGATAATTTTCAAATATTTGATTTCAATACTCACTATTTTTTATTAATAGGTAATCTAATAATTACCTAAAACCACTTGTAAAATTAAGATTACATACATAATCAAGACTAAAAAAAGGTACTATAAGAGCTGTCAAATACTTCTAAAATTGCAAACTTATTAAACAATGGAAAAACAAAAAAAAAAATATAAAACGTAAGATAACACGAGTCCAAATTGACTCGTCAAATTATTTGTTATTCTAAAATACTCTCAAAATAGACACATATTAAGAAGTAGGTGAATAGCCACCCACTTTCCAAGAAAAATTATTGGTGGCCGTTAGAGTTTTAGCGAACGACAGGCGTTGTCATTTGTCCATCACAATTTGTGAAATTATAAAGATACCAACAAAATAGATCTACAAGCTGAAAATGGAAAGGACATATGGAGTGAAAAAGAAGAAGAAAGAAAGAAAGGGTTGGTGGAAAGGAGAAAAAGGAGGGCAATAACCAGCTCAAAGGCTAACACCACTGCTGGGCAAAAACAGCATGGAGAAAGAAAAAATTTAGGATTTTTAAACCATTTGGAGTTTTTAAATGTTTATCTTTGAGGACTTTTAGTAGCTTATTACTGAAGACATGTCATGTAATAATCAAGTCGAATAAAGATTGTATCAAGACTTTCAGTGTGATTAAAATTCTCATAAATGAGAGATTTGATCTTCAAAGAATTTGATGTCGAGAAGATTTATACAAAAATTAAATATTTACATTGACTGTATCTTAATATGTCATTATGTTTATATATAGGAAGACTTGTTTATATTTAATGAGGAACTAAATTTTGGTGCATATTTGAAAGTAAATTGTTTTGTTTATCGATGTATTACTAAGCTTTCAAGAAGAGAAATTCAATACGAAAATGATCTTGATCCATAAAAATCTTCATCTTTCATTAATAAATTTTTAAATTAAAAATCAACAATTCTCATTTCAATATTCTATGATTATATTGCATTATGAACCAATGAAATTTGGTCAATTCATGTTTTAAACGCTTAAAATTATTTAATTTTTAATTCACTGAAAAATATAATGGAAATATTTTTAAACAAGCTGAAAAAGGGTTCAAAGAGTAACGATTATAAAATTTGAATAAAAAGAAGATAAAGAGTAACGCTTAGCGAGATTGAAAATTTGAAAATTGAAATTTTGAATAGGAATTATATTAAGGTCCAGTTTGATAATGCTTTTGAGAGGTGCTTTTAAAGTATTTTTCGAAATTTTTTGAGAAGTCTTTTAAAAATTTAAGTGTTTGGCATTCTTTGTCAACAAAGACTTTTGAGAAGTAAAATGTTTATTTTAGACATGATACTATAAAGTAACAAATATGTATTTAAATAATGTTCAAATTAGTTAATATTATGATATTTTAGTAAAAATATAAAAATAATTTATTATAATTTATTGTTAATATTTTAAATAATAATATTAATTTTAAATATTTCTAAGTAATCAATATTAATTATTTATTAAATTTAATTAGAATATATAAACTATATTTAAATATTTAAATATAATAATTAAATATTTGTAATTAGATATTGACACAATTGTATTATTTTAAAATTATTATTTTTATTTTTAATGCTTTTAATGCATTTGTAAAACTCATATTAGATATTAACATAACATAGAAAATATAAACGTAACAAATTAAAATATTACATTTTTTTTATTAAAGTTTCAAAAGGGATAATATTTATATACCAAATATAAATACAAAAATTTTACATAGAGTATTTACAATTTAAAGTGAATTTATTAAACTAAAAGCTATAGCATCTCTTGTTAATTCCATTTCGAACCACTTAAATTGCTTGATTCACGTTCATCACCACCATCATCGCATCATCATCATCATCACTTTCTCGATTTTTCAATCAATAGTATTCTCATATGCCCGTTAATATCTTCGTATTCCATAAAATCCATCATTTCAATCGACATGTTTTAGGATAAAATTGTGTATCGTCATTGTAGCAACAATGATCATCGTTTGCTTTTCAAAACTATAACTTGGCATATCCCTTAAAATGGCCCATTTTTTTCAAAACACCAAAATTGTTCAATCACTTAATGATGAATGTGAATGATTGAATATCTCTTCTTTACGACCAACCTCTATGAAAGTCGTAAATGATATCATTATATGGTCCAAGATAACCTTTCATTTAAGGATATCAATCAACAAGATAATATTTTCCTACATGTCATAATATAACAAACAATTAGTTCAATAATTTTTTAATAAAAATTATCAATTATAGAGCTTATACTTTATTTTTAAAAAAATCACATATAAATAAAATATCTAACCATTTTGTGGGTGTAGAAATTTGTATTTTGGATTTCGAATTGCATCAAGAAATATTCTAGTGTCATGTGCCAATCCTTCCCATCCAGCCATAACAAAGGTGAAACACATATTAAAATCACATACTGTCATAACATTTTGAGTAGGGATACCTTTTCTTCCAATATAGGGAATTTGTTCACTTGGTGGAAGAATAGCGGCAATATGAGTACCATCAATTGCACCTATGCAATCCTGAACAAATAATCATATTAGTCTCGTGCATATTTTTAGTCGACCAAAAATATTAAAAATATAATAAGATAAAATTAAATTTTAACCTTAAAATGCGGCATATATCTAGAATCATTACGTATTTGTTCAGGTATTGAGCTAAAAAAAGGATCTTCGGGTGCAATTAGATCGGTGGCCATCCTTGAAACTTTCTCAAGCACAATTGCAAAGTATTGACTTATTGTTGATCCAGACCTTTGAAATCTTTCTCGACATTGGGAAACTTTTGCACCGGTGCCCAAGATGTATAAAAAAATTCCCAACATTTCAGTAGAAGATATGTTTCTTGAAGTTTGCAAGTTGTATCTTGTCTCCAAAACTCTCAACAAACTTGTGAATACCATTTTAGACATCCTAAAATTAATCATACAACGTGATTCATGACCGTTAAGGATCTCTCGGATCCATGTCTCACCTGACTGTTTTGAATTCATGCATGGTTGCTTCAATATATACTTTTTGTGATATAATTGCACGGAAGAAGATGCAACAACAAATAAGCGGTTAAAACATTTGACACGTTGTAAAATCCCTTTCTTTTCTCGTTCATCATCACTTTCATCACCGCTGTAATTCTCAACAATACTCATCACCTGTGAAAAAAATTGACCATCTAAAATCATATATAAATAACTATTGATAAAACTAATTTAGTATCAATAAGTAGAACATAAATTCAATATCCAAAGACCAAATATAGACAACTATTAATAAAAGTAGATTACACATAAATAAGTAGAACATAAATTAAATATCCAAAAACCAAACATAAACAGCCATTGATAAAACATAAATTCAATATCCAAAAACCAAACATAAATAACTATTGATAAAACTAGTTTAGCATTTTTTTTAGTCACATAATAGATATCTCTAAACACTAGAAGATCAGAAAATTTTCAACTATCCTCCATTTCCGTCTTAAGCCACAAAGCTCTAATTTTGGGATTAATTGATAAAAACATAATTCGTTTGTCCTTATTGAGCAATAATCTAAGTGCGAAAAAGTATAGCGGACTAGCTTCTAGAACTTCTTCTGACATGCTGTCGAGCACTTTGACTACTTCTGGAATACCATATGGATCCATAATGAAGTCAAACTAGTGTGGCTTGACTCATATTGTCAATTTGCATTGCATAATTTTTCTATTTGATTGGACAATCTTGCAGCCCTCAATTTGCTTTGAGGATTTCTTTCTTCCGTGTTTAAAATGTGAACTTGATGTCTCGTGATTTTTTCTTTTTGCCCGTTTCCATCAATTTGAACATCATTTGAAATGTGAACATCATTTGAAATGTGAACATCATTTAAAATGTGAACATCGTTTCTCACATTCTCTTCTTCATTCTCTTCAGGTATTTCATTGTTAACATCTTCAAAAAAATCAGTACGGAGTGTACCAGAAGAAGGTGCCCATGCTTTATCACCTGTTGCAACTATCCCCATTAACATTTGGTCCAACTTCCCTTCGAATTCAGGATCAATGCCTGATGTTTTAAATTTTTGAGCTTCAGGCACAACCTACATATAAAATGATAGTTTAATAATAGTAATTATCAATAACCTCATTGAAAAGAAAAAAAAAATTCAGAATTATTAATGTACCTTTAGTTTACTCTCCCACCAATCATCCGATGCATCAACGGTTCTTTTTATAGGATTCCACCCTAGACCAGTATCTTTGCCTTTAAGTTTTTTTCCAAGCTTTCCATTCTTTTTTAGGGTGTCCCACCTATTTTTAAGTTGTCTTTGTGAAAAGCCCTTGCCCATTTCTTTCTCAAAGTTGGTCACTATTTTCAACCATCCATCTTTTGTGAAATGAGTATCAGGCCTATTGCCTTTCAATATCTCTTTAATACAAATATCACAAAATATTTCTGTTAATCTCTTATCCCACATTGCTTTCACTTTTTCACCACTAACTTCAATCACCTAAGTACTCATCTATTTTGTTTCCAAACAGATTCGTTTCAGCCAAGCAATCAAGAAAATAAAATGTCACATAAAAACTTACATTTTAATCACGATACAAAAGTAGAACATCTAAATTTTAACTATGAAATCTTTTAATTGCAGCTTAGTACATTCATTTTTTATTGAATTCCAAGCGCAAAATATCTTAATTGTAGCTATGACAGCTTAGGACATTAATATTTAATCAATTCTAGCAGCAAGATATCTTAATTTCATAACAAATATTCGGAAAACATGCATGAAGTTTGCATGTCGCGGCAGCTCAATCAATAACTAACAATCATCAAGACATTTCCCTCAATTTTTATCAGACTTACCAACATAAGAGTACAACCAACCATTCAAGAAAGAAATGAATTAAACTCACACCATAATCCAACAACAACCATTTTACACAACCATTTCTTCAAATTTCCAACATGTTTTACTTGCTTCTAACCGAAAATCAACAGCAGCTAATTGACAGTTTATTCATAAAATTCAGACAACTTAATTGAAGTCACCAACTAGTTTAATTCAACTTGGAAATTAACTAAACGAGTAAGTGTGTACAATTTAAGAGAAACTTACCACATTATCTTATTTCTTTTTATTAACTGAATCCTAAGTGCAGCTCCAACAAATTTCAACCAAAGCAAGCATAATAGATCATTATAAAAATATGCTTTTGCTCTAATGAGCTGATCTCTCATCTTCCTTACCTTCTCATCCGCCCTGCGATGTTGAGACTGCAAATCTTGATCAGTCACTTTGCTTTCTTGATTAGGTTGCTCCTAAATCCAATAAATAAGTGTTAACTATATGTTATAGATGAATTCAATAACTATATGTTAACCCCACCCCAACAGGGGAAAAAAGCCCTGTTTGTAAGCTTCAGGTTCTAATGGCAAGATTATAGAAGAAATTTTTGGTCACAAGAATGACAAATAGAACTTGTTCTGGTATTGCTCAGATTTAAAGATGAGTGCTTCAATGATTTTTACATTACAAACAAAGCCACAAACTAAATTTGTCACACAAAATGATACAAGGAGGAGGTCTGGTGCAATTTTGAAGGCTGATAATTTTACCAAAACTATTTGGTGCTAGAAAAACAGAACTTATCTTTATCATATAGATTCACAATAAAAATATAGCAACAATACCATCATCTGCTATCCCTCACAAGACTAAAACTATATGTTACTGCAACATACTCTAAAAACTTACATTCAAATGAATAGCAGCTTGTAATACTTAAGATACATAAACGCACCTTTTCCGTGGAGTTCACCCCTTCCGTACTCTATTGAATTTGATGCTTCTCTTTTCCTTCATAAGTAGTTTCAGAATTTAGAAATGGAGCATCTCAACATCACATTTGTTTTAAAAGATTCAAGAACAATACATGCAACCCGAGTAATACTCACCATTTGTTTCTAACAGATCATGATTCTTATTAGAAATGTGACTAACTACTGAACTAAAATTGTTCTCTTTGAAAACAATAAGTTCTGAAAAACAACTAGTACACCAAAAATAACAAGAACTCTTAGATGGCCTAGGATAGGCCACATATGGCATGGACAGAAAATGACTAGTACACCAAAAATAATGAGAATTGTATGATATTTATTGTAGACCAAAATAATGCAATTCTCAAGCAAAACTAAAAATAACCTTAACCAAATGGCCAAAAAACATATCTGAATTCAATCAAAGACCATAGAGCAAACCAGTTTTTAATGCACATACAAACAGAACAAAGAAATTGTAGAAGTCTACATACTATGTAAGCTGTTTGAAACAGAAAACAAGAAAGCACTAAATAGTTGAAAACTAAAAGGGAATGGGCAGAAGCAGTATCTTTTCTAGGTCGCAACAAAAGTCAAACAAAGAAATATGTGAGAGTGCTCATGCTCAAATTTATATATAAATCCAGCAGAGACCCTGGTCTGCCTCCCTAGCATTCTCTGCAGACAACTAAAATATAGTCATTTAACGAAAGGTGCAAACAATGATATGTCATCAATTTTGATAAAACAAACTGACCACAAATTGAACTCGATGAGGCAGGCACAGGATGTTTAGATACTTGAAACAAATAAAATGATTTATTGAAAATAAATTTATAAGTGTATCATCTACGAAAAAAGTAATGCATAAATCATGTAGAAAGTTAGAAATCAAAGACTTGATACATGCACCAAGTATCAAGAACAAGGAGCAGAGAATAAATAACCCAAAGTTAAATATTCTTCTTTAAACTCTTGACAAACTCCTAACAAGAGCGAGTCCAGCTTTTGAAGAGTTCTTCCTAGCCAAACCTGCATTAATACTTAAAATGGTGAAAAGGAAGCTTACTTCAAATTTTAATCCAAAATCAACTGCAAGAAAGTGATAAGAACGAAGAAATCGGAAGATTCAAACCCATGAAGAAGAAGAAAAAAAAAGTTTGCCGAAACCTCAATTCCTCCAAATCAAAACAATAACCAATAGATAGAACAAAACCCAAATTAAAATAAATCGAAACATACCAGAAAATCGAAACAAGCACTCACCAGGAACAAAACCGATTGATCGAATCCAACACTGCTACTCTTTACAAAAAACCAAATCCAAAATCAGACAAAAATAGAAAAGGGGAAAAAAGAGAAGTAACGTCTATTTGGAGAAGAAATAATAAAAGGATAAAAATGTAAAACACCAGCAAAAGTCCTTTTCTTTGAGAAAAAGCTAAAATTTTTGGCTTTTTCATCTGTGAAAAAGGACTTCTGAAACGTTAAAAAATTTTCTCCACTGGCCCTTGTTCTTTATTCCGTTTTACTGAAAAGGACTTTTTTGGCCAAAAGTCCATCACAGATGGAGCAACGAACGGGGCCAAACATATTTTCTTAAATCCACTTTTCAAATTTTTAATAAACAAATATCTTATATTAAAATATTAAAATATTTCTAAAATATATTATTTTTAAGTATTAATAAAATAATATCAAATCATAGGTTTTTAAAGATATATAATCATTATTCTCTACTCAATTAAGTAATATTATCTCTAATTTAATTTGAATTTAATTAAAATAATTAAAATTTTAGGAGAAAATGTTAAAATTATATGCCAGAAAAAGCAAAATAATAATAAATAAATAAATTTTGAAAATGCTTGAATCAATAATTAAAAATTAAGAAAACAAGCTTCTTATATTTTATTTTGCTCATCGACAGTGTTAGCCTTCGGGCTACCAATTGCCTACCTTTTTCCTCTCCCATCAACCATTTATTTCTTTATTCTTCTCATTCACTATACACGTCTTCTTTCTTTTGAGTTTACAGCTCTATTTGTGAGTATCTTTATTGTCTTCACAAGTTGTAATGGACAGATGACGGTGCCTATCCTTCGCTAAAACTCGACTGGCCACCAGTAGTTTTTCTTGGAAAGTGGGTGGCTCTTCGTTATCTTCTTAATTTGTTTATGTTTTGAGAGTATTTCAAAATAATAAATTATTTCACGTGCCAATTTGAACTTGGGTTGTCTTAAGTTTTATTTTATTTTTTGTTTTTCCATTGTTTAATAAATCTTCAGTTTTAGAAGTTTTTGTAGCATGTTTTTTAGTCTTACTTATACATGCAATCTTAGTTTTACATGATTTTAGGGATGATTTTGTTGTCGTCCTCTCTAATTTGGTGAATGCTAGATTCTTTTTTCGATTTTTACTCGTCGCGTTGGACCGTTCGAGGCTGATTTTTTTATCATATTAAGTGCTTGCAATCACTCCAGATATGTCATGCTTGAGTTGTGACAAAGCCAATGGTCAACGTGTCATAATTTTCTATTGATGCTGAGGCTAAAGTCTTTGTCGTGTTGGTGGAGCTTGTCATTCATTATCTACGACGACAGAGGCAGATACAAGGAGGCTGGCAGTGGCCTTGCCCCCCCCTAAAATGGAAAATTTATATTTAGGCCATTGAATTTTTTAAAAAAATTTTAAATTAGTAAAAGTAAAATTATACTTTGACCCCCTAAAATTATTGAAATTTGATTTAATCATTTAAAAATTATAAAGATATAGACTATAAAAAATTAAATTTTCAATCGACTTCCCTAAAATTTGTTCTAGCTTCGCCCTTGTACGACGAGTGTTTGCTATTATTTTCTCTCGAATTGTATGGTTCTATTCATTGAATAAATTAATGAATTTACCTTTTAAAAAACTAAAAAATAAAATATCATTAACAAAATTGGAAAAAAAACTAAAATCAACCATTTAAAATCTAGAAAAATATCAAGTAAAAACTTGAAATTTGAATAAAATAATCACCATCGGTGGTTTTATCCAATTCTGAAATTTGATTAAAATTTTAAAAATAGATTTAGCAAATTTATATTAAAAATTTAAAAAGAAAAATTACCTCCGTAGAAATTAAAAGAATTAAAAAATTGACTGCATAAAATAAAACACAATTCGAAAGCAAAGAAATAAAAGAAAATAAATTTTTAAAAATAAAATGACTTAAAATTATAAAAAATGTTTGTTTATTTATTAATTTTTAATTTGTTAAGTAATTTAATTAAAGTTAAATTAAGTTAGAGTTTTACATTTTTAAAAGTTGATGATGTAACATTATATTATTGATGTCTAAAACTAAATATTTAGAATCATCCTACTATTATTTATTCTCTTGAATAAAATATTTTATTTAAATAATAAAAAACAATACATTTTACTAAAGATATATAAATATTATTCTCAACTCAATTATCCAGTATTATCTCTAATTTTATTTAAATTTAATTAAAATAATTAAAATTTTGAGGAAAATGTTGAAACTACATGCTAGAAAATATATAATAAAAATAAATAAAATGTGAAAATGCTTAAATTAATAATTAAAAATAAAAAATTTGATAAAAATCATAAGTAAAATTGGAAAAAAAAAGAAGCTAAATTCAACCATTAAAATCAAGAAAAACACTCTAGTAAAAAAATTGAAATTTGAAAAATATAATCACCATCGGTGGTTTTATCCAATTCTGAATTAAATTAAAAATGGAAATATAAATTATATTAAAATTAAAAAGAAAAAGAAAAAAATACTTGCCAAGCAATTAAAAGAATAAAAAAATTGACTGCATAAAATAAAACACAATTTGAAAGCAAAGAAATAAAATAAAATAAATTTAAAAAATAAAATGATTTAAAATTATAAAAAATATGTTTGTTTATTTATTAAAATTTTAATTTGTTAAGTAATTTAATTACAGTTAAATTAAGTTAGAGAAATTATTAAATATTGACAAGTGTATAATAAGACTTTCACGTACATTTAAATATTTTTATGTAAAAGTTGATAATGTGACATTATATTATTGATGCCTAAAAATTATATATTTTAGGATTATCTTAATATAATTTATTCCTTTGAATATTATCCTAAAGTGATTAAGGATGCCCAATTTTTTTAATGTGTCAGACACCAAATCACAATTTAAGAAGTTGTGATAGTAATTAACTTTTAATAAAGAAAAGATGTAATTATTTCTATGAGATAAAATAAGAGCATATTAGGAGAATGAATTTTATTTTAAAGAGATTAAGGATATCCTATTAGAATAACACACTAATGATAAGATAATTGGACGAGTACAGATCGAGTAGCTTTTATAATGGTATATCGTTATGAGAGCTTAGTCACGATATTATAGTGGAATAACTTCGTGACTAAATTAGTTTATAATTAATAGGCGAAAAGTTAAAACTTAATTATAAATCATTTGAGTCATAATTGCATATGTCCAATTGGTCCCCCAACTAGCACGTTAAGACCAAAAACGAATTGTATTATGAATCAAATGATTAGAAATAGATGAAAATAACAACATTAGAGAAATGAGTTACATTCGAAATAAAATGTGATTTTCTCACTAAGTATGGAAATGACCTTAAAATTAATTTATGGTTTTCAATTATTAATTAATTAATTAAAGTTTGAAAATAGATTTAAATTAATTGGTTATTGTAAAATTCGTTAAATATAGAAAATTAAATATATTTTCTCATAGATTATTAATGGTAAAGTTGCAATGATTTTAATGGAATTAGAAGTAGGTTGTGAAAATTATTTAATTGAGAAATTAAATTAAATTAAATTAAATAAATAAATATTAACTTGGAAATAAAAAAAATGAATTGAGTTAAAATAAATTATAAAGTATTGGGTTAAAGTCTCGGAAGCACATATAATTACACCTAATATAAGTTCCCTTTTATGATATGCATGAGACGACAAACCCTAATATTCTTATCTAGGGTTGCCACCCCTCTCCTTAAATGATAAGGAGTTGGAGATTTTTTCTATTAAATTATTATTATTTGTATTATTCTATTTCAACTAGGATTATGCATTCTTTCCCTATAAATAGACGGCACCGGTAGGGCTATTAACACAATTTTCAGATTTTACCAAAAAATAGAAACTTTTATTCAATAAGAATTAAATATATTTTTTCTAAAAAAATGATTCTGTCGGTTTTTGTTTGAGAAAATATTTTTGTTTTCACCCCAAAAGATAAGAAAATTATTTTTGATTTTGTGTTTGATTCGATTTGTTCTAGTCCACACTCGAAGCAATTTGTGGTACGAGAATAGAGAAGAAGATCGTTTGGTTGAAAGCCGGGAACAACAAGGATCCATCTATTTGAAAACACATGTGCAAATTCGATCTAGGGTTATTGTTATAAATATCACAAACTGGGTCAATTTTTAAAATTTTATTTTTTCGCTGTGCAAGAAAATCGTTTTCGAACTGGGTTTTTTCCAACAACAAGTTTTAACGTTGTGATGAATATAAAGCCGTAATGTCCTTACAAGCTTATTTTCAATAGCCTCCAAAACTTCTTCTTTCTGCTTCTCGCTATTTTTACTCTTTACAACCTCAACACCTCATTTTTCTATATTTTCAATAGGCTTCTCATCTATCAAGTCAATGTTCTTTTCGTCATTAACATCCTAGGCTAGTTGGATTGTCGACGTAAGTTGATTCCAAGATACAAATGCGATCAACAAAAGGAATAAATAGAGCATTAATCTTGTCAATAAAATTCAAGTTAAGCATGAAATCATAATCATCCATGTAAATTACCTCAAATCTCCATTGACCTTATATTATAATATCTATAACTCAACTCCTTGTGTTACTCCCACAGTTGAGACCTCATTGGAATTTACCGACTTAATCTTCTTAATAGATTTGCTAACCGAGAGATCAACTTTACCCACAGATTTCTCCAATATGAACAAGTTCAATACCCTTGTATTAACAAGGCCATTCTTTCTTTGTCCTATGATATTGATGTCCACATACATAAACTATTTCTACTTACAATCCATCTTCGCTTCCATAGAATTAGGTATGATTAACCCAAACTTTAAAGCCTCACTCTTTGGCTCTACTATATATTCTTTATTGATTGCGGACAACTTAAATTGCTCTGAATAGTCTCGTATCCTATGCAGACTACAACATAAAAAATACTTCACTAAATTCTTCTCATTCTCTTTAAACCTCTTGGCTTTGATAGAATGCACGATCTAACAGTCTCATCATTGAGTTATCTGGCTCATCATCCCCTTTGTAGTAGAAAACACAGATTTCTTGTGATAATCTATAACAACCTGCCCGACAAAGTCTCTATTTATGGTTATTGTTTATTGTACTAAGTGTAGTTCTGCGTAAGTAAAGTATTAGTTATCTCTAAGTATTGGATTCTGTGTATGCACCAATTGGAAAAATTTGTGGTTTGACAGATTCTTCTGTTGAGTATATGCCACCCCAGATGTTTTGGCGAAGACATCAAATATGTAGTTTTATATATTTGTTTATTATCTTTATAAGACTATTTAGTTAGTTAAGTGAGAATTGGTTAGAGTGGAACTAAGACACTATAATTGATAAGACTTATATTATAATAAGTGCACTTATTCATGAAAGTCAAGAGTGTTAGTGGAATAATCTGATCTTTCCACCAAACATTGTCTCCGTGCTTAAGTATATAAGGATATCAATGTCTTCACCAATAAAATTTTGTGTTTTCTTTACATTCATCTTCTTCTAGAAACCTTACTGAGGTTGGATTCACTGTATTCAACCAAATCCCATGTTTTTGTTAGCTCTCTGGTAAATACAGATGAACCGTAAGTTACTTTCATAATTGTTTATGTATTTTTAGCTCTACATGTATAATTGTTAAAATTATAAGTAAGGAAGTAAGCTTCCTAAATTTGCGTTGTGTTAGTATTTCTTGTATGCATGTTTGGATTCAATAGAGTAATGATCTGATAAGTGTAATTATCCACATTTTAGCTCAACTTGCTATTGCAAGACCAAGTGACAAAGCCAAAGGTCCTGCTTTATAGGTTTTACTGTATTTCTAGTGAGTTCCTTCTTACTTTCATGTGTATAGTATTCTTATTTTATAATCCATGTAACGTAAGTATTTATACTCTGAAAAAGTGAAATGTGTGTATATGAAAAATGGTTGTTCATATTAGTCGATCTAAGTATGTAAGGTTTGTGATAAAGTGTAAAAACCATTCTTCATACTTAAGCCATTACCTTCTACTTTTAACAATAATGATATGGACTGAATCATGGAAATGATGTTAAGGAAGTATATTCATGGTGTTGTCTTTGATGGAATGTACATTGAACTGGTAGATCGCGATACATGAAAATGGTTGTGTGGCCTCTAATAGGGCAAAAGTATACTAGACTAGCAAAACACAACAAAAGGATACAAACCAAAGGAATATGTATGGAATGTATGATATGAATCTGACTAATAATTTGGGTTCGTGGTTGACATGAAGAAGGTTTGTCTCTATGGTCATATGTGTGTATTATATATGCCAAATAAAAAGTAAATCTATGTATAGACTGTCTAGGTATGGTACTCGCCATCTGGCGAATTTGTGTGATTGTTTTTGAATTTTTGAAAAAAATTGCTTGACGTATTATTAACTATTGATATGTTTTATTTTGAAACCCACTAAGTTCTTTTGAACTTACTTAGTTGCCTTACCTTTTCAAGCTTGCTTGTGAAGAAAAGTAAATCCCGTTTGACTACGCCAGAGGACCTTAACTGTTGTGAGACTTCTATTATTTTATACTATGCATGACATAAGGGGATGATGTCCAGATGTTTATTTTTGAAAAAGAATTTGTATATAAAACTTATGTTCAATAAAATACGTTTCTAATGAAGTTATAGTAAAGTTTCAAGGGTTTTAAAGTGTATTATATTATTGCGTCTTGTACGCCAATTGGTTGGTAATTTACTTCTTTTACTATATTAGCCATAATTTAAACTATGGTTTTATAAAATTTACGCCTAAAACAATTTAAGATAATAATTTCTAAGTAGTGACACAACATACTCGGATCCTCCTAAAGGATCGATCCTTTAGGAGAATCCAAGTATGTCGTGTTACAAGTTGGTATCTATAACACCCCAAACTCAGTTGGAAAGATCTAACCCATATTCGTGCCACATTAGCCACCGAAATGACTCTCTGTTAAATCCTAATTTAACCTTCAACAAACTTATACATAGCATGTGAACTTAGTTTTAATCTTTAACAAAGCAATGGAAGACCATCCATTCATACAACATAAGGGTTCGTATTCAAAATAAGTCAAGAGTTCACTACTAGGCAAAACAGTAATTCAAAACACTTAGAAGTATTTATAAGTTCGCATCACACTTAAAGGCTTCCCATCACAATTAGACATAGCTAGCATACCCTATCATCACAAGAGATTACAAACCAACACATAAATATAAGTTTGCAAATTAGTATAGGCTCACACAAAAACATAAGTTCACAGTTAGCAAGATTCAACAGATCGCATACATTAACAGTTTGCTTAACACCTAAATAGCTCATACATCATAGCTTCACTAAATAACATGCTTCACGAACAAGGAAAATTATGCAAAAGATTATCATGTTTAAACAAGGTTCGCATAAATTCACGAGTTCACACACATATGAATAATGTATCATTACAAGAGTACGCAAGTAATTTATCTGCATTCAAGTAATTTATCGCATAGATCGCAAACAAAATAAACATTCATGAATAACATCGATTTATTACTTATAAAATATAAGTCAAAATCCATAACAAGTTCGCAGAAATAAACTTAATAACATAGCATATTGTACTTTTATACTAATAAAATAATTCAAAATCAATTAAAGATGTAATTTATTGTTCTAAGTAGCAAAACAAAAGCCCATCGCCCATATTTATAGTTTGCCTATATCAGACAGGTGCCTCACAGGATCATCGACCTCGCCTATGCTACCTGCGATCTACTTACCTGAAAAGTAAGAGAGGAGTGGGTGAGTTCAGGGAGAAGTCAATGAATAATTAGAAACCATTAGATCATGCCTTAAAACAATATTTGAAAACAGTAGAAAATTTCAATTTGAAAAACATTTTGCATGTTGGGTTCGCAGGTGAGAATACGAGACCTAGTTCACATCTGTAAACATATTTTGTGAAAAAAGTTTAAAAGTGATGTGTACAAGTCTTTTCTTTTGAAAACTTACTTTAAAAAGGACTCGCATTAAAATCATGCGAGTCAATATTTCTTTAAAAAAACGAATCTGAATTTATAACATAACCACGAGATCAACTTACACATATAAGAAATTATGAACATAGTCAACCTTAGGTTGCGCAATTGGTTCGTCAAACAAAAGACATGTCTCATTGAAAAATTTATATCCAACCTAGCTCACAAGGAGCATATAGAATGAGACTTATCACAAATCTCACAAAAACCCATGCTTTTAAATAGCACACAAAGTGAAACTTATCACAAAACTTACAAAATCCCATGCTTTCGAGGAGCACGCAAAGTGAGGCTTATAGAAGCTCATGTTCTTAAAAGAACATGCAGAATAAGACTTAACATGGGTGAATACTCACACTATTGGTATACTAATCAGAAGGTTCACTAAGGAGCACACAAAATTTAAAGCTCACACTAAGGCCATGATCGAATGTAAGAAGGAAAAACACCATTTCTTGGCTTTAAGGTTCGGCCAACATAAGAGCATTGCATGGTAAGATTTTGTGAATTGTTTTTAGTGATTCTTATGTTTTTGAGCTTGCTTTAGCCTAATCTGTAACACACCTGACTCGTATCCAACGCTGGAACAGGGTACGAGGCGTTACCGGACTTAAAATTTCTTGAACATGTAAAACTGGGTCATAAAATTTCGTCAAATTTAAAACTTTTCTAACACATGCATTTTGTCCCTTATATGGGCTTATAAAGCTCAAAATATCCTTTAGGATGGTTCGGGACAAAACCGAGAACTTTGGAAACTTTTGGGAAAATTTAGAAAATTTTGTCAAAACAGGGGTCACACGCCCGTGTGGTCTGGGAGACGCCCGTGCCCTTAGACCGTGTCTGTCACATGGCTGAGACACATGGCCGTGTCTCTGCTCGTGTAGCCTGGAAGTTGGCTATTTTCCAAGCTAATTCCCCACTAAAACACAAACTCTCTTGTATCCATTTCATCAACATGTATCATGCTATAATTGGACATCCGAATATCCAATTTTGCATACATATTCCCATACACATCATCACTCATGAAATCATTTGTAAACCACATCCACAACATCTCAATTATGCAATTACCACATACATGAATAACCACATCATAGGCGTATAACAACCATCAATATTATCCATCTCCAAATAGCTTTAATCAAAATGAACATTTATTAAATAAGGGCCAACATTTTAGGCCATAAGAAATATGACGTATATGACAAAACGACCAAGCCTACTATACATGCCATAACCCAAAAATTAATGTATCTAGATATACCAAGTGTTCCAATTGATAGTGTGAGCGAATCTCCAACGTCCACCGATCCCCAAGCTATTCATATGCAAATAATAAGAAATTAATAAACTTGTGTGGATAAATCCTCACAATAATTTCTTAAGATGACATAATCATTATATCACATGCATACACCTTATTACTCATGTTCACATTAATCTAACTACTTGAGTCACTATCACTAAATTATTTATTTCTCAAGCTACAGAGCTCTAAATGAAGAACCGTTAATTTTCCCTAAAACTAGACTCACATTACTTCTTACCATAGAAATTTTAGAATTTTTGGTCTAGCCAATTAGTACAGTTTATTCATTTAATTTACCCTTTTTGCTGTCCAACACTTCTGACACTTCTTCACTACGAATCAATTTTCTCCTCATATAAAATTCATATGATGTTCTCGTTTATTTCACTTGAAAATATACTTATTAAGGATTTCAAGAATATGAATTATACTCCATAATTATTTTTTTAAAATTTTTACTAATTTTCCAAAGTTGGAACAGGGGATTCCGAAACTTATTCTGACCCTGTCTCACTAAAATTCAAATATCTCATAATTCACACTTCTTTTGCTTACTCTATTTATTTTATAAAAAATAGTCTCATTAAGCTTTAATTTCATATCTCATCCAGACTTTAATTCAATTTCCACCATTTTTGATAAATTTTCAAAGTTATACTAATGCTGCTGCCCACAACTATTTTAATGTCAATTTCACTCATTCATTAATTCTTTGTGTTCACTTTCATTTATACACACTTATACCAAAGCATATTATAACTTGGCACATAACAACCAAGTGGTCATAGACATATCTTACTCGTTTGCATCCTTATCAATAATGCATCATAATCCGAGCACATTATTTATGAGTCTCGTATGAGCATTCTTATGGAAAGACACACTATGTGTGAGCATTCCTGAGTATCCAATGTAATTCTAGATGGTTCAACGGGTAATGAAAGGCAAATGGCAAGGTATGTATACAAATGGATGTTTGATCATAATCTATTAAAAAGGTGAATTTGATGAATGCAAATGACGTGAATGTAACAAAATAAGTATATAATGAATGATGGGTACATGGAAATCTACTTATGATATAGTTGAACTTGTATGTATCATGTATGATCTTACTAACTTGCGAGTTTGATGGTGCTTATATAGGATTTTGCTAAGCCTATGATCATGGTAATGATGTTATGCATAATTTATAAATTGAGTTTAAGAATGGTAAGTTCTTGCTTGAGTTTATACGAGCTTACTAAGTACTAGTTGCTTGACTAGTTATTTTCTTTGGTTTCGTAGATTATCAGAAGCTCGACCTGTTGGAAGCTTTTCAGAGATCTATCACACTATCCAGCAACCATTTCGGTAGTTTTTGAGTTATTTTGGCCAAGGTTATAAATGGCATGTATAGGACTTCATATAATGGTAGTTTTTGAGTAGGTTAATGAACATTTTGGTATGAATATGTATTTGAAGTATATATTTTGTATGTTAGACTTATAATGCTTAGGCAATTTAAGTCCTTTGGTCACTTTTAAGTACTTGTAATATATGGTCATTTTTGTATGTTTATGATGAAAACTGAATGGTTATAATTGATGTTATTAGATAGTTATATGGACTAGGTTTGTGCTTGAAATGTGGCAATATTGCTTGTTTTGGATGAAGTTGTTTTGGCATAAATGAGGCGCCTTTGAATGGCATATTGGTTAAAAGAACTAAGTTGATTGATTTGGTAAGTTTATGTGTATTTGAGAGGTGTTTTGGTCTATTGAATTTATGCATAAATGGAGTAAATGGTTGGGCAAGTTTTGGACTTAAAATGGCTTGTTTATAAGGTCAAATTGTGAAGCACATGGGCTGTCACACAACCTTGTGACACATACGGCCTGGCTACACGACTGTGTGTCACTTATAATTTCAAATCAGTGAGTTACACGATCTAGCATACGGCCTGCGACACGGCCGTGTGATCTAACTCAATGATTTACATGGTGTCGAAACCATTTTTTTGTGTGGAAAACGGGCCGACTTTAAAAAGAAAAACGAAGTCGCCACCAATCTTTTTTGAAGTGTGATTGGGCCACTTTTGAAACGTTTTGGTCTCTGAATTTTAAAAAATGGACTCGAGTCGATTACGCACGAGGAAGGATTAGCACCTCATAACGCCCAAAATTGGTACCGTATTGATTGATTAATGTCCTTAATATCGGAAATTAGAAAATATTTTAAAATATGGAAAAAATGTTTGGATGACTCGTATTGGATATCGAAACTCTCTTGTTCCGAAAAGCTAAAATACCATATCCAGCACGATAGGACACGATGCTTCAAACTCTCGATACCAAGATCATTTCATGATTTCCAAAATACATGTATTGCAATTTGAAAAGGGTATTTCACTATTTGGCTAAACTAAAAACCGAAACCAAAGACGATTGAGTACGATTCCTTGGATTTCCAATCATGAAATATTGCCCTTATTTAAGAAATACGATAAAAAATCATGAAGGATATCTAGTTGTTTAGGTGAATGAAAATCGAAACCCAAAGACGATTGGGCACGAATTTCTTGAACTTCCAAACACGAAACATTGCCTTATTTTCAAAAAATACGATTGAAATCTTTAAAGGATATTTAGTGATCTAGATGAACGAAAAATCGAAACCCAGCACGATTGGGCACGATTCCTCGAACCTCCCAAACACGAAATATTACCTTTTGTGAAAACCCTTTTTTGTGAATTCTCAAAGACACATATAAAGATGTTGAAACGCGATTTAAAATCATCAATCTATGAAATGAAGGGAACAAGGATAAATAAACCATAATAGTAAAAAAAACTAATAAAAATAGCAGTGATGATGTTGATAGTAAAAAAGGAAAAATGTAAAAGTAATAATAACCCTCATAATAAAAATGAAAATAATAGACATAAAAAATAATAAGTACTAATAATATATATATGAATACATAAAAATTGAAATGCTAAATATATAAAATAATTAAAAAGAGGTAAAATATCTATGTATAAAAAAAGGTAAATATATAGTTTAAAATTAATAATAAATATATATATGATAAATGTAATAATAGAATACTAGTAGAAATAATGATTATATATATAATAGTATGTAACTAAATATAAAATAATAAAAGTAATAAATAAAATGTTAGTAATAAAATAATATGCCGATAAATATAATAATATAAATATAACATAATAATTATACTATATGGATGTAAAATAATAGGGATAATATTAATAAAATAATAGTAGAAATAGTAAACAAATAATATACAATCACGAACATGAAGTAGACGATAATATATACAATAATAATAATAATAATATACATAATAAAAAAAGTAATGAAAAATAATAGTAATAAATTTAGCGGTAAAATAGCAAAAATAAAAAACTAAATTGGATTGAAAACAGAAGTTTGTGGTAAAATCAGAAATTAAGTAAAGGGAAGGACCAGATTTAAGCACTTGCAGCAGGGAGGACTAAAATGGCAATTAATCACGCCTCAAAGCAGTGCTTTCGACGGAGGACTTAATTGAAACGAGCGAACTTTTGGGCGAATCGAGGATAAAAAACCGATTCTAAAACCGAAAAAGCGGAGGGCTAAGCGCGCAATTAGCCCTCCCTAGCAAAAACGCTTCGGATCTTATCCTGTGCGGGTGGTCATGGGTTAGAGGCCCAAACGATGTCGTTTGGCCTCGACCTGATGCTCAAAACGCAGCCGTTTATATCTGATATAAATGCCAAATTTCCTTTGAAAAAACATTCTTCCCTGCTTTAAAAAAAAACTAAAATTGCTCTCCTCTCTCCTCTCTCAGGCGATTTCGGCAATTTCTTGACCGTCGGTAGCCTAAATGGACCCCCGTCGGTGGTGGAATTTGAAAATAGTGAGTTTTTTCTTCTTATTTTTTATTTCCTTTAAAACTCCTATATATTTTTTTAAAAGAAGAAAACCCTAAAAATAGATTCAAAAAATAAAAAAAGCGAAAAGGGAAAAAAAAGAAAATGAACCTTTCTCTTTGATTCTCGAGTTTTTCTTTAAAAACGTGTGTATTCCTCTGTATTTTCAAAGAAAAAATCCCCTAAACCGATTTACATTGTGGCTTTTATAGCCTTTACTTTACAACCGATTTATTTCTATTTTACAGTGCAGCGTTCAAGCACGTCTCTGACGGCGTGGTGGTGGTGGGGCGGCGCGTCTCGGGGTGGTGGCGTTAGGTGCGCAAAGTCTTCTTTGGTGCGTGAAATGTGGTTCTTGCTAGGGTTTCGATTTACATTTTTCGGGTTTTGGGCTAAAGATTTAGGCTAGGGTTTAGGTGTTGGGTCTTTGGGCCTGTTTTGTATTTTGGACTCTTATTTTTTCTGGTTTGGTTAATTGGTACTGGGCATAAATTGGGCTCTATAGCTGCCCCTCTTTGCTCGTTGTCGTGTAACGAGAATGGAGCAAAGACTTTGATAGGACCAATTTTGCCCAGTTTTTCTGAGTCTCGGTGCTTCCCTTCTTCAGGTAACTTCATTTCATCCACTGCATCTTCAGGGGTATAAGAGTTTTGTTTAAATCTGTTCCGCTACTGCTCGGTGGAGATTAGATCTGCTTCTTTAGCCTGCTACCCTACTGTTTAGTGAATTAAGGCTGTTGGCTTAAATCTGCTCCATCGCCAAGACATGGAGATAAGATTCGCCATTTTTTTCTGCCCCACTCCTGCTCAGTAGGGATAAGATCTGCACTCTTCAGTCTGCTCCATTGCCGATACATGGAGATAAGACTTGTTGTATTCGATCTACTCTATTCCTACTCAGTAGAGATAAGATCTGTTGTCTTTAATCTTCTCCACTCCTGCTTAGTGGAGATAAGATCTGTAATTTTTGATCTGCTCTACTCCTGCTCAGTAGAGATAAGATCTGCCATCTTTAGCCTGCTCCACTCCTGCTCAGTGGAGATAAGGCTATAATCTTTGATCTGCTCCACTCCTTCTCAGTGGAGATAAGATCTACCGCTTTCGATCTGCTCTACTCCTGCTCAGTAGAGATAAGATCTATACTTTCAGCCTGCTCCACTCCTGCTCAGCGAAGATAAGGCTAATGGTTTAAATCTACTCCATTACCGATACATGGAGATAAGATTTGCCATTTTTGGATCTGCCCCACTTTTGCTCAGTGGGGATAAGATCTGTGATTTTCGATCCGCTCCACTCCTACTCAGTGGAGATAGGATCCGCTATGATCTGCTCTACTCCTGCTTAGTAGAGATAAGATCTATTGTCTTCAATCCACTCCACTCCTGCTCAGTGGAGATAGGATCTATATCTTTGCTTTGCTCCACTCCTCTCGGTGAAGATAAGGCTTGATCTTTCGATCTGCTCTACTCACCTTTCGGAGAGATAAGATCATTATCTTCAATCTGCTCCACTCCTTCTCGGTGGAGATAGGATCTACTATCTTTAGCTTTGCTCCACTCTCGCCTTTCGGTGGAGATAAGGCTTGATCTTCGATCTGCTTCTGCTCCTCCTTTCAAGAGAGATAAGATCTGTTATCTTCAATCCGCTCCACTCCTGCTCAGTGGAGATAGGATCTACTATCTTTAGCCTGCTCCACTCCTGCTCAGTGGAGATAAGGCTTGAATCTTCGATCTGCTCTACTCCTGCTCAGTAGAGATAAGATCTGTTATCTTCAATCCGCTCCACTCCTGCTCAGTGGAGATAGGATCTACTATCTTTAGCCTGCTCCACTCCTGCTCAGTGGAGATAAGGCTTGATCTTCGATCTGCTCTACTCCGCTCAATAGAGGTAAGATCATTATCTTCAATCCGCTCCACTCACCTTTCGGTGGAGATAGGATCTACTATCTTTAGCTCGCTCCACTCCCTTCGGTGGAGATAAGGCTTCGATCTTCGATCTGCTCTACTCACCTTTCGGTAGAGATAAGATCTGCTATCTTCAATCCGCTCCTCACCTTTCCGGTGGAGATAGGATCTACTATCTTAGCTTTGCTCCACTCCTTTCGGTGGAGATAAGGCTTCGATCTTCGATCTGCTCTACTCTCCTTTCGGTGAGATAAGATCATTATCTTCAATCCGCTCCACTCACCTTTCGGTGGAGATAGGATCTACTATCTTTAGCCTGCTCCACTCCTGCTTAGTGGAGATAAGGCTTCAGTCTTTCGATCTGCTCTACTCCTGCTCAGTAGAGATAAGATCTATACTCTTCTGTAACTCCCATCAACTTTGCTACATTATCCTTTGGGGAACCTACCTGTAGAATTGACTTCATGGGGTCTATGCTTATGTCAAATGATTAGGATGTCATGAAAGATGCTCCTAACCATATGTATAATGAATGTTATGAATGGATGTAAAATGTCATGAGAATGATCCATTTTTAACACTTGAACATCATTGCTTCTTTGCTTATTAAGGTGACCACAGGCGTATGTCTTTTTGTTCAATGATACTTCAACAACTAATCAAGATGTCGTCATTGCTTAAACCCTTATCTTAAGTCTTGAGCCCTTTAAGCTGGTTAGTTCTAAGTAATTGTCTGTTTGATTCTTGTATTATTTAGAGACTTTCAGAGTAATACTTAAAACTTCCTTTGTGAAAGTATTATTAGTTCAATACTCATTACTTCAATGTGAAATACTTGGAAAAAGACTATAGAAATGAATAAAACTGAAATTTATTCGGGATAAAAACCCGTGAAGAATGGGTTAAACATGGAAAACAAATTTCATTAAGGTGCAATATGAGTAAGAATGGTATTGATGCCCCGGATATCACAGTCTGAGCTTCTCTGTATGTACTTCTTGAAGACCACTCTGAGTTCAACATGTGTCTAGAAGATCCACGGTACTTTGTAGATGCCTCAAGACGTAACATATCTCCTCATTGTTAATTCAAGTATAGCGAAACTACTGTATGCCCCCTCATGAGTTGATCACAATTTGAGCCGCCCTTTTTGGGTTTTCAACTCAAAACCCCTTTGGTCTTAAAGCGCCCTTTACAGGTTTTCGCTTTGGCCTCTCCGATTTTTTCTTGAACTCAAGATGCCCCTTTGTGGGTTTTCATCTTGGCCCACTTTCAAGCGAAGTACTTCTTAACTGAGTCTGCATTAATTGGATTTGGCAGACTTTTTTCGTCCATCTCGGCTAGCATCAAAACTCTTCTAGAAAAGGCCTTCTTTACAACATAAGTCCTTCCCAATTAGGCATCCACTTTCCCCTGAAGTCCTTTTGCATAGGGAGGATCTGTTTCAACACCAAGTCTCCTTCATGGAATACTCTGGGGTGGACTTTCTTATTGTGAGCTCGCATCATCCGCCTCTGGTACAATTGACCATGGCGAATGGCTCTTAGCCTCTTTTTCTCAATTAGATTCAGTTGATCATATCGAGATTGAACCCATTCTCGCTTCGTCCAACCGGCTCGACAAAACCGGGTGAAGGGATCTCAACTTCAATAGGCAAACCGCCTCCATCCCATAAACCAACGAAAAAGGAGTTGCCCCAGTAGAGGTTCTAACCGATGTTCGATAGGCGTAGAGGGCAAGCGGTAACTTTTCATGCCAATCCTTGTAGGTCTTAGCCATTTTTCCCACAATTCTCTTGATATTTTTATTAGCTGCCTAGACTGCTCCATTCATTTTCGGGCGATATGGCGACGAGTTATGGTGCTTAATGTTGAACTGACTGCAGACTTCCACTATCGCTCTATTGTTCAAGTTTAGTGCATTGTCAAACACGATCCTTTCTGGCATACCATAGCGGCATATGATCTCCTTCTTTAAAAACTTGCTAACTGCTGTCTTCGTGACATTGGCATATGAAGCTGCCTCTACCAATTTGGTGAAGTAATCAATGACCACGAAAATGAAACAATGTCCATTAGAAGCTTTCGGTGAGATCGACCCAATGACATCCATGCCCCACATTGAGAAAGGCCATGGAGAAGTCATAACATGAAGAGGTGAATGAGGCACATGGATATTGTCTCCATCGTCGCACTTATGGCACTTCTTGGCATAACGGATGCAGTCTCCTTCCATCGTGGACCAATAATACTCGAATCTTATGATTTGCACGCCATCGTAAACCCATTGGCATGTGTTCCACGACACCCTCATGGACTTCTTCCGAGATTTTCCTAGCTTCAACAGCATCCACATATCCGAGCAACACTTGATCCCTCCTCTTTTTATCTGGGATCTCTCCATCTAGGACATAGTCGCTGGTAAGTCTTATCAATGTTCTCTTATCATTTTTAGTCACTTGATCGGGATATTCACGGCTCTTCACATATTGCAGAATATCATAGTACCAAGGATGATCATCTTCCTCCTCCTCTTTGTCAATATTGAAACAATGAGTCGGAGCCTCGCAAATACTCATTTGGATGGGCTTCATAACCTCTTGCTCATTCACTTTGATCATAGAAGCTAGAGTGGCCAATGCGTCAGCCATCTGGTTTTCATCACGTGGGAGGTAAAAGAATGTGATATCATCAAACTCCTCAATTAGTTCCAAAACTAACCTTCGATAGATGATCAGTTTGGGATCTCTTGTTTCCCATTCTCCTTTGAGCTGATATATTACAAGGGCAGAGTCTCCGTATACCTCTAGCACCTTAACTTTGTGGTCTATGGATGCTCGGATCCCCATGATACATGCTTCCTATTCTGCCATGTTATTTTTGCAATCGAAGTCTAACTTGCAAGTGAATGGATAATGCTCTCCCTTTTGGGATACCAGGACCGCCCCAATTCTATTACCAATAGCATTTGATGCTCCATCGAAGTTCATCTTCCAAGGATTCTCTTCTAGAATACCTTCCTCAATCGCTGCTACAAACATCAACTCTTCATTAGGAAAATCGAAATTAAGGGGCTCATAATCATCTAGCGCCCTGCTGGCTAAGAAATCTACTATTGCACTCCCCTTCACCGCCTACGGTTCACATAGACAATGTCGAACTCGAGAGAGCAAAATTTGCCATCGGGTCATTCTTCCATTCAGGGCAATCGACTCTATCATGTATTTCGGAGGGTCCAATTTGAGATTAACCAAGTCGTGTGGTACAACATGTCTTGCCTCAACCTCAAGTTGTCCGGACCAATGCACAACACAATTTCTCAATTGGCGAGTATCTCATTTCACACTTGGTGAATTTCTTCTTTGAGGTAGTATATCGCTCTTTCTTTCTTCCTGTCTCATCGTGTTGGCCTAGCACACATCCCATTGAATTATCGAACAACATGCGGATACAAAATCAATGGTCTATCGAGACTAGGAGGCATTAACACTGGGGTGCTAGACAAATATTGTTTAATCTTGTCAAATGCCCTCTGACATTCATCATCCCAAACACAGGATTGTGCTTAAGAAGAAGGCGGAATATTGGATCACATTTCTCGATCAATTGCGAAATAAACCGAAGCGATGTAATTCAATCTCCTTAGAAAACCTCGGACTTCTTTACGAGTCTTGTGGCGGAGGTAATTTTGTACTGCCTTGACTTTATCCGGATCTACTTCGATTCCTTTTCCATCGACCACGAAACCCAATAGCTTCCCTGATCGAGCCCTGAAAGTACATTTGGCTGGATTGAGCTTCAGCTGAAATTTCCTCAATCTTAGGAACAACTTCCTCAAAACTTGCACATGCTCCCCTTCCGTTCGAGACTTTGCGATCATGTCGTCGACGTAGACCTCAATCTCCTTATGCATCATGTCATGAAATAAGGTTACCATAGCCTTTGGTATGTTGCTCCCGCATTCTTTAACCCAAATGGCATCACTTGGTAACAAAAAGTCCCCCATAAGGTTATGAAGGTAGTCGTTACCATGTCTTCAGGATGCATCTTTATTTGATTGTATCTCGAGAAACCGTCCATGAAGGAGAAAAATGAAAACCCTACCGTGTTATCCACGAAAGTGTCAATGTGAGGCAATGGGAAGTTATCTTTCGGGCTGGCCTTATTTAGGTCCCTGTAATCGACACACATCCGGACTTTTCCATCCTTCTTAGGGACAGAAATAACGTTGGCTACCCATTCTGAGTAATTTACTACTCGTAAGAACCCAGTATCAAATTGCTTCTTGACTTCTTCCCTTATCTTTACTGTGACATCGGGTCTCATCCTTCGAAACTTCTATTGGACCGACTTACATTCTCCTTTTATGGGAATACGGTGTTCCGCAATATCAAGACTCAACCTGGCATGTCCGGATATGACCACGCGAAGACATCTTTGAACTCTAGCGAAGTCTAATGAGGTTACGCCTTGTTTCATGGGTTATCACAGTCTTGATTTTCACTTCTTTCCCATCCTCTAGAAGCACATTTTCAATTGTCTCTTTGTGAGGTAGAATCAGCTTCTCTTCCCACTCTACCATCCTTAATAAATTCGGGGATAAACTATAATCTTCGTCATCTGTAAAGTCCCGTGATCCCTCTAAGCACGTGTCTTGCTCATAAGGGAATTCTGGGTTCATAGCAGTGTCACTCATGACGTCGATATCTGGGGACCTATGGTAGGTATAAAAGAATATTCAATGAAAATGAATTTAAGAACCACTTATTTATGCGTTATGATTATGAATGGAATGGAAAACAAGGAAAAGCATAACTGCACTGTATGAAAGAAAAATGCACTTTTATTGAAAATAAAGATGCGTGAACATGAGCCTATTTCACAAAAGATTCTTGTTGTCCCTAGGCTTGAAACAACAAGTGTGTTTTGAACATTACTCTATTTTAGTCCTAAAAACTATAGGAATTTCTTCCGCAGTCCAGTTGTCTAAAACACTTCCAGGCTCGTAGGGGCTAGTGCCTTTCAAGTTCCTTTTCCTCGGACTATCTTCAGTCACTACATTGATGTTCGAAGCTCCCATCATGTCCACAGCTGTTTCCTCATTCATGTTCTCCTGTCCTGAATGAATAATTCCTCCTGACACGAATGTATTAGATATATGGGGAAAGGCCATTGAACCCCACTCAATCTCAGCACCATTCAATCGTGCCCTTCGTCTTTCACATTTCCTCTCCAACTCCTTCTTTCTCTGTCTGACATCTGGCATATGGCCCAGACTGAAGCGATCCTGCTTGTCAACCAATCCTGGCACTCTGACTGGACCCTGGAGATATTTTCCAAGTCCCCTCCCGGGTAATGCTCCTCTTCCTATTGTCAACTGTAGGCCCATCCTTGTTGCTTCAGAGAGTTTGGGCACCGGGATCTTGCTTCCTTCACTGATGAAAGTTGAATTTACAAACTCCAACGACCTAAAGGAACACTCTATAGCCTCCATATCATTCTCTATGTACGGTGCATTACTGGTAATAGATGCGATAATATCCTCTTCCGCATTTATGGTGATCAACCGGCCCTCTATCACCAACTTTACCTTTTGGTGTAACGACGATGGCATAGCCCCTGCTAAGTGGATCCAGGGCCTCCCTAATAAACAGTTATACGAAGGCTTGATGTCCATTACGAGGAAGTCTACCTCATACGTGTTTGGCCCAATTAGGAGGGGTATCTCGATCCTCCCCATTACTTTTCTCTCGGTACCATCGAATGCTCTCACTATATTTTGGCATGTTTTCATATGAGAGCTGTCTACTGGCAACTTGTTTAGTGTAGATAGGGGCAAGACATTCAGTGCTAACTCGTTGTCGATTAATACCCCCGGTAATGTATACCCTTTGCATCGGGTAGTAATGTGTAAAGCCTTGGTAGACCCCATGCCCCCTGGCGGAATTTTATCATCATTAAAAGAAATAAAATTGTCTACACTTATGTTACTAATGAGGCGGTCTAGTTTGTTTACCGAAATGTCTTCAGCAACATAAATTTTATTCAACACTCTCATTAGTGCGCTGCGATGTACCTCTGAGTTTAGGATCAAAGCCAGTACTGATGTGCGTGCCGGCTACTTGTGTAATTGTTCCACAACACTATACTCACTGTGCTTCAGGAACTTCAAAAACTCTCTAGCATCACTTTCTGCTACTGGCTCATTAACCAGTGGTCCTATCTTCTCATCTCTCCCTCTCATCATAGAGAACCCAGCTTCTGGGTTGAGTGTGCTGGCCGAACTCTCTTCCCTGGAAACTATCATAGTACAATTGTAATTCCAAGGTACCCTCTTATCATCTTTATAAGGAAAAGTCACGGGTTTTTGAATTATAATCCTCGGAGGAGGAGTTACAGGTCTTCTGATTACAACCATCTATGTACCCTTATAAGGAGCAGTCACGGGTTTTTTAATTTCGACCCTCGGTGCCACCTTCACTCCGACCTCGTCGACCCCTGGCCGTGTGATAATCACCAGTGGGTGATTGATTTTAAGGATCCTTTCTGCTGACCCTCCTTTTGTGGAACATACGTCCTCTCTTTCCACCAAGTTAAAGAACTCCAGCTCTTTATTATCCATTAGCCCTTGTACTAGGGCTCTGAATTCGTTATATTGCTAGATTTCATGGCCTTCCTTGTCATGGAACTCACAGTAGTTCCTTGTATCTTGAGATCTGTTCACATTCTCTTGCAGAACTAACCCCATTTTCTGCATTTCTTTCCAAACCTCTCTCAATGGGGTTCTGACCTCAGCAATCTCATGTTTGAACCTCTTTCCCCTGTTTTCAACTATCGCGTTTACCCATTATCGGCATGGTAGGTAGCAGTTTCCTCCACCGTGGGTCATTGAAGTCTACCACCCCGCCTTCATAAGTCTCTCGACTAGTCTTTTGAATGAAGTACGTTCTCTGTCGAGTGATCTACTACATCCACATGGTACTCACACTGAGCGTTTGTGTCATACCACTTAGGATATGGAGGTTGTAGCAGTTTCAAGTAAAACAGGGACACGACGTGCGCATTGAATAAAGTCTTATACAACTTCTTATACGTCACAGGTATAGGAGTAAATTGGAATTTCTCAGTCTTCTGCCTCGTGTTGGGCTCTTGTCTTGGTCGGGCCTGCTGGCCCATAGCTACCGCTCTCGATTGGGTAATAGTAATGTGCTTAAGATAACCTGAGCTTATACTTCCTACTTTACCTTCCCTTTTCTTTGGTGCCACTCTTCTTGTGCTCTCTCCTGCCTCTATCTTCCCACACCTGATCGCTTCTCTATCATCTCGCCTGACATCACCATGTCTGCGAAACTCTTAGTCGTGCCCCCTAACATGTGGTTAATGAAAGGTTCCTTCAGGGTATTGATGAAAAGCATGGTCATTTCCTTTTCTAGTAACGGTGGCTGGACCTGTGTAGTGACCTCCCTCTATCTTTGGGCGAACTTCCTGAAGCTTTCGCTTGACTTTTTCTCCATGTTTTGCAACGTGATCCTGTCAGGTGCTATATCGGTCACATGGCCGTAATGCTTGATGAAAGCCTGCGCCAAATCTCTCCACGATTTGATTTGGGTACAACTCAACTGATTGTACCATTTTGCTGCAGCACCAATCAGACTATCCTGAAAGTAGTGGATCAACAACTGATCATTGTTGACATATCCTGTCATTCTCCGATAGAACATCGTAATATGGGCCTCAGGGCAGCTAGTCCCATTGTACTTTTTAAACTCTGGCATCTTGAACTTCGGAGGAAGCACTAAATCTGGGGCTAGACTCAGCTTCTTAGCATCCACTTCGCATTGGTGATCAGCACTTTCCAATGCTCAAAACTTCTCCTCCAGCCATTTGCATCGATCTTCAAACTCTTTTGGAAGCTCTGCTTTTACTTTCTCCCCTTCTGCCACCTCATCAAAGTCTGGGACCATTGGTTTTACCAAATTGACTTGAGGTTGGAGCTCAAGCTCATGGGAAGTTTACAGTCTTGAGCACCGGATTAGTCTTGAGGTTTGATATTGACCGACACTCTTGGTGGTTGCACTTGGAAACTTGTCGGGCCGGGCCGAAGGCAAGAAAAATCTTCATTATCTTCTCGATGTCGACCATAGGCTTTTTTCGTTTCTGAGCCCTCCACCAACAAGCTGTGTTAGCTGCTCATCATGCTTCTCTGGGATTCCAGCATTTGATCCCTCATATCCTGTTGGATCTTGGCTAACTGCTCTTGCATCTAAGCCTGCAGTTGGTCTTGCATCTCTTTCTGCATCTGCTCTAACCTTTCCATCCTTTGATCCATTGCTCTCATCTTTTTTCGAGTGTAATAGCGGTGTTCCAGGATAACTATAGTATGACCTCTAGTTAATAAGGTTGTCTTATGATATTTAATGCAAATGTTGTGATGCAATGCCAATGCATGAAATGTAATGCAAATGAATGAATGCAAAAATAAAAGGAGTCGATTCTGATTCAATTTCTTTTAGAATACTTATTAAAAAAATAAAATCCTTTACATAAAACAGAGTCACATATACGACCTAGCCCTTATGCCCAAAGTTTTAAATTTCTCAAGAAGCAAAGCTAACTCTCGACCCCAGTCCGACGTTGACTCGTATACTATACTTAACACATCAGCCTGAACCGCTAAAGTTTGTAAATGGTCGGCCACTTCTCGTATCTGAGTCATAGCTTCGCCCATAAGGTAGTCTCTTTCTCTAACTTGGTTCTGAGATCGTTGAAGTTGTTCTTTCCCTCACTGGTTGTCTGCCTCCAATAGTTGGATCCGGAGCTCACTGTTTTCTAGCACCGTTTCGAGCTCCACCACCTTTCCTTTCAACTCTTCAATCTGGCTTAGGCTTAATTCCAACTTCACTGTAGAGTTGTGACTTTGACACAATGCCTTCTCTAATTCTGCTACTCGAGCTCTTAACATCTTATTTTTGCTTTGGCTTTCACCCACAATCTTTTGCAGGGCATCCTTTTGTGCTTGAACCCCATAGAATCTCTTCTTCCATCGGGTGACCTTAGTCTTCTCCTCCGAACTTCTTGGCGCCATTGTTACGAGGTTTTACCCGATTAATGATCCTCATCGATAGATGTAACTTCCTATGTCGGTCTTCAAGCTATCCAAATCTTCTTCGACCTTCCTTTTCCTTTCCTCGACTTCTCACTCGATTTACGGATATCAATATCTAACATCAAATTCATTTTTTCCTCTTCCAGTTGTCTATCTTTTTCCCTAACTCTGAATTTTTACTTTCAAAGTCCTGCTTCATGATCTCCAACTCAGAAGGGACTACTTGTAGGTATTCCTCTATCGATCGAGTAGCATCTTGTGTCGGCCTAGGGATACTATTATTTACTCTTCTGCTCCGCCATGTATTATATTCGAGGGTTACCATTGGACCCATAACAACTCTTTTCATTCGGTGAATCTGCTTCCACGGATCAGAAACTTCTCGAACTCTTTTCTTATAATTATTCCCACTATACGAGAATTCAAACTGAGCTAACCTATGTGTTATCGGTAAAAACTATCTTGATTGGTATTGCCTTAGCACGAGCAAAGGAGCATACCCAATGGCTCCCCAGATCCCTAACAGAGGAACCCAATCATAACTCCCACACCGGTAAAGGATTTCATCGGGAACAAACCAAGGAGCTCTCCATTCCACATCTTTTTCCTGAAGATTTTGAAGAAGCGCGATCCAGTTCTCTTTTGATATGTCATCTCTCTTGGGCGCGGCTACCAACTCCTTTAATGGGGAGTACTTCGCAAAAAAACTTCGACAAGTTCTATCTACTTTTCAAAATGGCTATGGAACCACCCAACAACGATTCTTGCGCATCCCATGAATCTTCCTCACCGCTCTCCCACGACGAGTTCAAAGATCTAAGCGTTTGGCAAGAATCATTGGTACCGTAATCCCTTTATCAAGACGATCGAACAAACCAATAACTGCTTCATCTATATGTCTCAAAGCCTTGGGGAAAATTACCAAGCCATTAGGTCTCTCAAGCTTACCCAAGTAATGCATTTCCTTCACCCTTCTTTGAATTAGTGCCATGACCCAATGCTCGCTCATCCCCATGATACTCATGACTTCTTTACAAAAGTCGATTGCATTAGCGTACAAGTAAATTTTGTCGACCCGAGCCCTTTGATCATGAAGCAAAACCGTATATTCCTCCACGGTGAGGCACTAAGTCCACTTTTCCAAGCGTAAAAGCGGTATAAGCGGGATTCCAATATTGAGTCATAGCCGAAACAAGTGTTTGTCCACTCGATGTCGAGTAAGTAGGGTAGATCACCATAATTAAGGTAGAAAAGTTGCCTAGTTGCTTCATCCCAACAAGCCCATATATCTCTTAGTTCTTGGAACTCATTACGTGTCCTGCTTGATGCGAGTGAAGTCCAATAATTACGATGTGTACCCTTCGGTTAGACTATCCCCCTTCTCAAGTCAGCCTTCTCGACCATATCATGCGGCAAGATTATCCTCTACTTTATCAAGGAATCCGTTCTCCATAACAAGTATTCTAACTTAGTAATTAAAACAGGAATTGACGCCTTTTAAGTATGAAATGACATGTAAATATGACCAAAATAAAACAAGTTAGTATCACATAAAAGTAACCAAAGCAAGTGAAAAAAAATGTCTAACCACTACATAGGTAGCCACTAAGGTTTAGCATGGTTCTACCTAGGGTGGGCTCTTAAGGTTCACTATATGTGGTTTGGTTCTAAAGAAAGGGTACCTGAACCAGCAGATTCCTCAATCCTCACCCATTATAGGCTCATATGGATCGAGTTCAGTTCAGGGGGATACATTTCCCTATGGCCATGCGGAGGTGAAAACCTCACGGAACCATAAGTACGGATGTATCCCGGAAGCGGTCCACTAGCCCATGCGGAGGTGAAAACCTTACGAAGGCATAGTTTCTCTCTCCCACTTAGAGGGTGTGACCAAAACAGTCATGCAATATGAATGTAGAAATATTCTATGGGTTTCAAACCACGACAAACATATGACGCAACACAAACTTATGCAATGAAAGAAACGAAATTAAAAATTTTATTTTTGATAAAAAGACATTAATCAACCAATGCTACGGCTTGACTCTCTTATTAGTCCCCAGTGGAGTCGCCAAGCTGTCGAAACCATTTTTTTGTGTGGAAAACGGGCCGACTTTAAAAAGAAAAACGGAGTCGCCACCAATATTTTTTGAAGTGTGATTGGGCCACTTTTGAAAGCGTTTTGGTCTATGAATTTTAAGAAAATGGGTTCGGAGTCGATTCACATACGAGGAAGGATTAGCACCTCATAGCGCCCAAAATTGGTACCGTATTGATTGATTAATGTCCTTAATATCAAAAATTAGAAAATATTTTAAAATATGGAAAAAATGTTTGGATGACTCGTATTGGATATCGAAACTCTCTTGTTCCGAAAAGCTGAAATACCATATCCAGCACGATAGGACACGATGCTTCAAACTCTCGATACCAAGATCATTTCATGATTTCCAAAATACATGTATTGCAATTTGAAAAGGATATTCCACTATTTGGCTAAACTAAAAACCGAAACCCAACACGATTGGGTACGATTCCTTGGATTTCCAATCATGAAATATTGCCCTTATTTAAGAAATACGATAAAAAAATCATGAAGGATATCTAGTTGTTTAGATGAACAAAAATCGAAACCCAAAGACGATTGGGAGCGGTTTCTTGAACTTCCAAACACGAAACATTGCCTTATTTTCAAAAATACGATTGAAATCTTTAAAGGATATTTAGTGATCTAGATGAGCGAAAAATCGAAACCCAAAGACGATTGGGCACGATTCCTCGAACCTCCCAAACACGAAATATTACCTTTTGTGAAAACTCTTTTGTGAATTCTCAAAGACACATATAAAGATGTTGAAACGCGATTTAAAATCATCAATCTATGAAATGAAGGAACAAGGATAAATAAACCATAATAGTAAAAAAACTAATAAAAATAGTAGTGATGATGTTGATAGTAAAAAGGAAAAATGTAAAAGTAATAATAACCCTCATAATAAAAATGAAAATAATAGACATAAAAAATAATAAGTAATAATAATATATATATGAATACGTAAAAATTGAAATGCTAAATATATAAAATAATTAAAAAGAGGTAAAATATCTATGTATAAAAAAGGTAAATATATAGTTTAAAATTAATAATAAATATATATATGATAAATGTAATAGCAGAATACTAGTAGAAATAATGATTATATATATAATAGTATGTAACTAAATATAAAATAATAAAAGTAATAAATAAAAATGTTAGTAATAAAATAATATGCCGATAAATATAATAATATAAATATAACATAATAATTATAATATATGGATGTAAAATAATAGGGATAATATTAATAAAATAATAGTAGAAATAGTAAACAAATAATATACAATCATGAACATGAAGTAGACATAATATATACAATAATAATAATAATAATAATAATAATAATAATATACATAATAAAAAAGTAATGAAAAATAATAATAAATTTAGCGGTAAAATAGCAAAAATAAAAAAACTAAATTGGATTGAAAGCGAAGTTTTTATGGAAAATCGAAATTAAGTAAAGGGGAAGGACCAGATTTAAGCCCGCGCAGAACAGGGAGGACGAAAATGGCAATTAATCACGCCCTCAAACTAGTGCGCTCGACGGAGGACTTAATTGAAACCGAGCGAACTTTTGGGTGAATCGGGATAAAAAAGCGATTCTAAAACCGAGAAAAAGCGGAGGGCTAAGCGAATTAGCCCCTCCCTAGCAAAAACGCGCGGATCTTATCCCTGTGCGGGTCGGGTCTAGGGTTAGAGGCCCAAAACGACGTCGTTTTGGCCTCTAACCCTGATGCTCAAAATGACGCCGTTTTATATACAGTATAAATGCCAAATTTCCTTTGAAAAAACATTCTTCCCCCTGTTTTAAAAAAAAACTAAAATTGCTCTCCTCTCTCCCTCTCTCCAGGCGATTTCGTGACCCTCCGATAGATTAGCCTATAAATCGATTGTTGTCACGGCCACAGCCTTACGGTGGCCGGAATTTGAAAAGAGTGAGTTTTTTTCTTCTTTTTTTTTATTTCCTTAAAACTCCTATATATTTTTTTTAAAAGAAGAAAACCCCTAAAAAACAGATTCGAAAAAATAAAAAAACGAAAAAGGGAAAAAAAAGAAAATGAACCTTTCTCTTTTGATTCTCTGTGTTTTTTCTCTAAAAACGTGTGTATTCCTCTGTATTTTCAAAGAAAAATCCCCCTTAAACCGATTTCTGTTGTGGCTTTTATAGTGTTTACTTTACAACTGATTTATTTCTATTTTGCAGGTACGTGTTCAAGCACGTCTCTGACGCGTGGTGGAGTGGCGACGTCTCGGGGTGGTGGCGTCCGTGGCAAAGGTGTCTTCTTGGTGCGTGAAATGTGGTTCTGCTAGGGTTTCGATTTACATTTTTGGGTTTTGGGCTAAAGATTTGGGCTAGGGTTTAGGTGTTGGGTCTTTGGGCCTATTTTGTATTTTGGACTCTTATTTTTTCTGGTTTGGTTAATTGGTACTGGGCATAAATTGGGCTCTACACATGGTTTAAGACACGGGCTGGGACACAGCCGTGTGTCCCATTGTTCTATTATCATATGGTCTAGATGTCACTTGGCCGTGTGACCACTATTTTCAAAATTTTCAACTTTTTCCAAAATTTTATGAATTGTTTTAAATTAGTCCCAAACTGTTTTTAGGGCCTCGAAGGCTCAATTTAAGACTCAATTGTTTTAAATTAGTCCCAAACTGTTTTAAATCCCACTTTCCTTTTTACCATTTTACAAATAATTTAGTTAAATAAAAAATCCACAACTTCCTAAATGGCAATTTGGTGTTGGCACATTAGAAAAATAATTTTGGGTTGACAAAAAAAATAATTTTGATCAATAAAAAAGTTTGTGTATTATTTTAGTAAATAATTCTTTTTATATATATTATTTTAGTCAAAATCTTAATTTTTATTATTATTTAAATAAAAATATTTTATTTAAGAGAATAGCTTATATTAGGATAATATTAAAATATATAAATTTTAATCCTCAATAATATAATGTTCCAACTAGAGGTGCTCATGGGTCAGGTCAAACAAATAATTTTCCTTACTATCCCTATTCAAAATTTCAAAGTTTCAAATCAAATTAATTAAAATAAATATGATATTTTTGGAAATTAATTTTTAAGTCAAACAATTGGCCCAATGGATAATTGAACTTGAAAATTTGAATTGAGATTGAAAATTAGACCCGTGATCGACTACTATGTGGCATGACATATAAGTAGACTATTTTTTGGATGTCAATTCAACAAAATTAGCAAACAGTAATTTTCATTTATTTTAGAGTAATTTGACAAACATTGCAAGTTTAAAGTGCTGAAGGAGATGAACAATTAATTTAAATGCTAACACTATTTTCTTTTTTGTAAAGTTTAAGGACCAAATACGTTATTATATCTTTTTAATTTACCAAAATTTAAAACAATAAAGAATTTAAAATTTGAAGGGTGAGATAAAATAATGAAAAATGTAAGAAGTCCCACTTTCGGGCAAATATCCCAAAAATACCAAAAAAATCAAAATTACCGGAAAGGACGGGTTTCAAAAATATTGACCTAGAAGGGCAATTTCCCAAAAATCGCGTCCACGTCAACGCGTTTTTGGAAAGCTAAAGCGGCGTCCATGAGGGAGCTTTTGGCCACCTCAAGAAAAACGCTCCCATGAGGGCGCTTTTCTTGAGGTAAAAGCGCTTCCTGTGGACGCGCTTTAGGCCGTCAGTAATGGTCATTTTTTTGACCGTTGGCTAACGGTCGGGAAAAAAACTATAAATACCCCCAACCCTTCATTTTTTCACACTTCAATCCTTTCTCATTTTTCTCTCAATTTTCTCTCAATTTGCTCTCAATTTTCTCTCAAGTTTCTCTCAAAGTCCATGAAATTTATGCTCAAATTTCAAAATAGTCCTTACTATTTACTGAAAAAGCCCTTTATAATTTTTTAATATATCTATTTTTTGGAAAATTTAAAATTCTTTATCGGAGTACAATGGTAGGGAATTACGTCGCCTAGACAACAAGCACATTGTCGTCGAGCAAATGAAAATGGTAAGTTTGAATGTTAATTTTCAATATTATTAAATTTTTTAATTATGCAATTTTAATTAATTTTGAATTTTATAATTTTTAAATATCAGTAGATCGGTGTTGCAATGTTATATTCGCAACATGCAGTCCCCATCGCCATTGATCGAGAATTACTGCGGAAGCGGGTTTTTGGCACGTGGCCATGATAGGTAGGGGTTCAAGTTGGACCCGCCTTTGATCGGTAGCGTTGATAGAGGTGGAGACCAAGATGCACACTTTCCATCGCCATGCGAGAGTGTACCATCACCTTAGAAGATGTGCGATTCTGATTGGGATTATCGGTGGGCCGAATTCGGTGAGTCACCGGTCCGTAACATCTCTCGATTGGATGGTCAGTAACACCACAATTAGGGGTTATTTGTAATTTAAATAAATTCCATGTGGGCTTCAAGAAATAAATAAATATGATTTTATTTGTCATGATTTAGGGTCTAAAAATAACTCGAGTTAGGCTTGACCCAGTTTTAAAATTTATTATTAAGTGTGTAAAAGGAAGAAGCTAGGTTAGTTAGGGCTTTAATAAAAATTTTGGGCGAGTTATGGCACAAGAATGGGCTTGGTATAAGTGGCGTGGTGCGCTAAGGGTTTGCTAGGGTCTTGGGTTCGATCCGAAGTAACAAGGGAATTGTTTTTTTTGTCTTTTAGGCGTTAAAGGAAGGGCCCGTAAGAAAGGCTTTAAATAAATTTTGAGTAAGGATCGGACATGAAAGGCGGTGGGCGGAGTGGTGGCGCCACTTAAAGAGGCTTTGGTAAAGGGACTGGGTTCGAGTCAAGACAAGCTATAAAGGGATTTTATTTTTGGGCTTTAGTAGCTAAAAGAGAAAAGGGCTCGAGAATAAGGCTTTATGAATAAAGGGTGGGATTATTTGACATGAAAGTCCAAGGGAGAAGTGGCAAGGCGTTGGAAGAGGGGGCTCTTGTGAGGATTGCCGTTCGAACCCCAGTGCGCACATTGGTTTCTTTTATTTTTCCCTATCTTTGCTTGGCGTGAGGAGAGTTAATGACATAATAGGACTCTTAATTAAGCTTATTTTTTGCCTATAATCTATTGGAAAGGGGGAGACTAATAGTGTTTTATTTACTATTAAATTGTTAAGGGATGAGGAGATTAAAAGGATGATAAAGCTAGATTTAATTGTGATAATTCAAGGCTGAAAATTATCACAAAATAGAGGTGTTCTTGAAACTTGGACTCCTTGGGGCTGTCCATATTTTGATTTTGCTACTGACAAAGAAGTGTCAAAAACTCCAAAGAACTCTTTTCTTTTTCTCTCTTCTTGGTGTTCATTAAATCTCCTAAACCATAGCCAAAATTTGTTAAAAATTTCCAGTTTTCTCGTACCTTTATAGTAGAATCTACTTCCTCTTTTAAGAGGAAAATTCCACCCTTTTCCTCTTGTGATTAGCCGATTTCCTTTAAGGTAAGTCTGCTTTAGGTTCTTTTCTTTTCATTGAAAATAGCCAAACCCCCTCACAACACCAAGTGGTGCTGATTTGTGGAGTTTAAGGGTGAAACAATCATTAAGGTAAGGATAATCACCTTTTTTGGATCTAAGGTTATGGCGAATGGCCTATGAATCCTATTAACTTGTTTAAACCGATTGTAGGAAGCTTTCGAGATTATTTTCCAAGGTAAGTTGGTAAGCACATTTGGCCAAGGGCCTTTCAATTAAAAATTTTATGTTAAATGCCAAAACTAACATGTACCATGAATTTAGGACTAATTTAGGCTTCGGGATTTGATTGGAAATCAAATCCGTTCAAGGTAAGGCCGTAAAAGAGCCTCTAATATTACTTGGTTTGGCCGAATAGGCCTAAGTCCCTAACCATGCTTTTTGGTCGATTATAGGACAAGAGATCTAGCGACGTGGATCGGATCTTTGGAATTTAAGAATTCCTAGAGAAGCAGTGTGTAAAACTCACTACACACTTTAGTAATTTACATGATTTAATTATTTGCCTTTAATCTTTTGGTTGTGATTAGCTTGTGGCATAATCATGGTTTCCGGGTAAGTCCCCTAACTTGTAATTTTGATATACGATTTGCATGCCATCACATGATATTAAATGCTATGACATGAAATATGATAATTGATGTATAAGCATGTGATGGTGGGGTTGATGAGAGGAGGGGATGATTTTACGGGTATCGCCATGATGGTTTTGACCACAAGATGGGTTGGCCCCATCAGATTATTTGTGACCTATGGTCATCGGTGGTTTTGACCACAAGATGGGTTGGCCCCATCGATTATTTGTGACCTATGGTCATCGATGGTTTTGACCACACCGATTGATAATTTGCGACTAAGTCCCGGTGGTTTGGTACCACCATGGTTTTGACCACACTTGATTATTTGTGACCTATGGTCATCAATTGGTTTTGACCACCGATGGTTTTGACCACACGGGTAGTTAAGGAGTATGGATGGTTAGGTTGGGTTGCATGTGCATGTTTATTAATGACTTGTGTATGAGTTACTTTACTGGGTGGGGATTACACCTTGAGTCTTGGTGACTCACCCCTTCCTTTACCATTTTGCGGATGAGTAGATCGCGGAGATGGAGCCGGAGAGGACTCGAGGCGGCCATGCTTATCCGTGGATTGGAAATTATTTTGATTTAGTTAATCTTATTTATTTTTCTAAGTCTTTTATTTTGGGATTGTAATAAGGCCGCTATTTATTATTTGGATGTTTTAATTAGTTGTTTATTTTACTTATGTTATGTTACAAATGAAGTTTTTAAATGTTAAATGAACCGGTTAAAAGTAACTTTTTCAAACTTAATAAAGTCTACGGGTTTTAAAAGATGTTACCATCGGGTAACAAAATTAAACCAAGTCAACTATAACTTTGACGATTTTAAAATGCTACATGATCAACTGTTTTCAAAAGGGTTTATCAACCCAATCAGATTATAAAAAGCCCAACCGAGTATTCAAAACCTTAGCCATATTTTAACAAGTTTTCACCAGAAAATCAATGTCTTTCAAAACGATTTTACTCCGTGACATACCAGATCCGGTCAGGACTCATGGGCCGGGTTTGGGGTGTACAATGGCCGTATGCTATGAGCTTCTGGGTGCCATTCCTGATAGAATGCAAGGAGCTCGGATCGATATGGCTTGGTTACGAGACGCATTCCCGCAAATTAATGAAGGTTCGACCGAAGAAGAAAGAATACGGTATCTTGCGGACATACATGCTTCGAGATAATTGGAGGCTATCGATGCCGGACCTCTCTAGAAACCTCGTCCACCGAGATGGCTCTCAAACTTGTTGATTTCAGAGCGGCCAGGTGAATTGAGTTGAGGGTCCGCCGTGCTATCGAGGTTGTAAGGGAGATGTCGGGCGACGCTACCGAGTAAAGCAAAAATCGGAGGTTGCCTATCACTCTCGCGATCAAGGGCATGGTTTCGATTTCCATTTTACGTCCTCGACTTCGACCGACCATATTCATTCCCACCGATAACGAGGTAAATTTAATATTATATTTTACAATTATGTCGAGATTTATAGTATAATTGCATGCTAAAAGTTTATTTAATTAGGTGGAACCATCCGACGAGTCATGTTGGAATACCTAACTCGCTTGAGGATATCTGGCTCCTATTGGAACAACGGTTGAATCACAAGTAAGTGTCAATTTCGTTATTATAATTTAGTATTTATGTATATAACTAATATTTTGGTAATGTTAATATAGTTTCAATGGACACCGTACGAGGATCCCGAAATTTGGGCAGTAATTTCGGAGGAGTTCCTCCAAAATCCGAACAGTTGGACGTTAAGGTCCCGCTAATCACCTACGCGATCGTGGAGATGCACCAGTCAGATCGGGTTCTGCGGCAATTTAGATGCCGACAACCGATTCCCGTGCCTCCTGAGGTGCTCGATGATGAGCACAAAGTGGACTTACGGCAGCAGCACACGGATTGGCCAAGATTTTGGTCAGAACATATCGAGACGTGGGAGAACCGGTATGACTTTTTACCTAACCGGGAACCGATCATAGTTCCTGAGTTAGCGTGCGTGCCGAAGTACATGCCATGGTTTAGAATCCATGGCAAGCCGTATCTGTTGTCGGATGAAGAAAGGCGATGGCAAATTCGCGGCGAAGGGAACATCGGGCCCTTTACATTCAAGGAGAAGGGTGATGAGACGGGCCCAACAACGGCGCTTACACGATCCACCGGGCCCATCAATAGCGCCTACACAATCACCGGCCCATCACCACGGTGACAACATCGACATCACAGCGTCCACGGTTTATGGCGGTCGTACCACCTTTATATGTATCCTCCTAACCCATATATGTTTCCTTTCCTAGTCCCACCCGAGTTGGAATGCATGGTCGGGTTCGAGTCCGTTCAAACAACTCCGTTAGCCATCGATCGTGAGGCCAACGTCGGGTGTGGGATTAGAAGAGGCACCGTCGAGAGTAGTTTTTCTACTGAGCTCCTTCACCAGCACGGATCACCCCCCGCCATGGTTTATGCAAACACCTCCGGTCATTATTTTATCAAGGTGGGTCATCATTGCAACACCTGAACTGCACCCCACCACGAGAACCCGATTCCCGCTGAGGTTCCATGACCCCACGGAAGCTAGAAGGAGGAATCCAAAGCGTAATCACGATCGCCTCTATGTGGCATGGTTCCCACCGGATCACCCTAAACCTAATTTAGTTTTGTTATTTTATTTTTTGTAATTTAGTTTTAATATATTTAATAAAATTTGAGTTTAATTTTTTAATTTCTGTAATTTAAATTTTTAATTTAATTTTAATATCTTTGATAAGATAGAAATAGTTTAATTTTTTTGTAATTTAATTTTTTATATGTAATAAAATTTGAGTTTAATTTTATTTCTTTTGTAATTTAATTTTTTATTTTAATTTTAATATATTTGATAAGATAGAAATGGTTTAATTTTTTTATAATTTAATTTTTTATATGTAATAAAATTTGAGTTTAATTTTATTTCTTTTGTAATTTAATTTTATTTTAATTTTAATATCTTTGATAAGATAGAAATAGTTTAAATTTTTTGTAATTTAATTTTTTATTTAATAAAAATTGAGTTTAATATTATTTCTTTTGTATTTTAATTTTTTATTTTAATTTTAATATTTTTGATAATATAGAAATGGTTTAATTTTTTTGTAATTTAATTTTTTATATGTAATAAAATTTGAGTTTAATTTTATTTCTTTTGTAATTTAATTTTTTATTTTAATTTTAATATCTTTGATAAGATAGAAATGGTTTAATTTTTTTGTAATTTAATTTTTTATTTAATAAAAATTGAGTTAAATTTTATTTCTTTTATATTTTAATTTTTATTTTAATTTTAATATCTTTGATAAGATAGAAATGGTTTAATTTTTTTATATAATAAAATTTGAGTTTAATTTTATTTCTTTTGTAATTTAATTTTTATTTTAATTTTAATATCTTTGATAAGATAGAAATGGTTTAATTTTTTTTGTAATTTAATTTTTATTTAATAAAATTGATTTTAATTTTATTTCTTTTGTATTTAATTTTTTTATTTTAATTTTAATATCTTTGATAAGATAGAAATGGTTTAATTTTTTATAATTTAATTTTTTATATTTAATAAAATTTGAGTTTAATTTTATTTATTTTGTAATTTAATTTTTTATTTTAATTTTAATATCTTTGATAAGATAGAAATGGTTTAATTTCTTTTTTTTGTAATTTAATTTTTTATTTAATAAAATTGAGTTTAATTTTATTTCTTTTGTATTTTAATTTTTTATTTTAATTTTAATATCTTTGATAAGATAGAAATGATTTAATTTTTTTTGTAATTTTGTAATTTAATTTTAATAACTTGAATAAAATAAAAGTGGTTTATTACATCAACATTGATTAGGATGGGTGTTTTATTTTTAAATTGTAATAAATTTTTTATTTTTGAATAAAAAGTTGTTTTTATTTGTGTTTGTAATTTAATTTTAATTATCTTATATTTAATAAATTTGAGTTATTGTACAAAAGTTCACCGCTTTCCTCCAAAAAAATGTAAATTACATAGCCAAAGAAGAGACAAACAAGCTAAGAACACGGTCAACTAGTCCGATTTGGACATGAGCGAGATGTATGGCTGGGTTCCTACACCACCCGCACCGCCGACTTTGGTTGGTCGGTTCTGATATCCATATTGTTGCGTATTCTAGTCGAGGAAGGTCGACCTTTTGGTTTCTTACTCAATTCTCTATCCCGCAACAACTTATATACGGTGCAAGCGATACCGGATGGCCACTTACGCTCATCCTGGGATCGGGGAATACGTGTCTCCGCACGTTGTACATGTTTTCTAATTGTAGACTTCGTTGACATAGCTCATGGGGTCAAGACGAAGATTATGACAAGCCGCAAGTACATGAGCACATGGGTAATGAAGTGCATCAAATATCCCACAATCGATGTCCTATTTGTCAAGTGTACACGATAATGCCCGCCAACAATACCTTGGTTCGGTCATCAAACTCGTGACATGAAACCATAAAATCGTCGTGGTCGTGACACCTTGTATGCATGGTGTTCGCCGCGCCTTCCCACGGTTAATTTCTTGCAAGACCTTCGGCTCTATACATGGCCTCCTTGCATCCGCCTCGATAACTCGCCGCTTCTCTTGAAAATAGTGTCGCTAAACGAAAATATGTCTCCGCAAAATCTAGCAGAATCGGCAGATGACGGGGTTCCTTTTAGATGAAATTTATGCATTCGGCCGGGTTTGTGGTCATATGACCATATCGTAGCGGCAATCATATGCTTGTGTCCACTGTTCAAAATGAATATTGCATAGGTACTCTGCGCCTTCGGCGTTATCTGCGCACAAATTGGCCAACATCTCGTGAAAACGGTCTTTATTGATCTCGTACCCTGCCAATATACGTTGATAACGAATATTACATACCACTATTCAATTGCAAATAAATTGAAAATTTCAAAAGAAATTATATTAATAGATATTTCATACCCATATCGGTCACTTGCCGTTTCTGTCTTTTAGATCGGTGTTGCCCATAGTAGTTGGATGAAACATGCCTCAGGCAATATCGATGGTGTGTGTGATGCCACATGCTTTCCTGTCGTTCTATTGCCGCAAGTATTCCAGGCCCGATCCGATATAACGATATGTCGGGTTGAGGCGGATATGCCTCCTTAACCTAGATAGGAAGAAGTCCCATCATCACCGACTTCGGTGTTATTGCGAACGCAATCGAAAGGATTCTCCCACGTACCGTCTTGTGCCATAGCTAGCAATAGCCGATCGCAGATATCTACCATACATGAAGGTACCATCAATTTGTACCAATGGCTTGCAGATGTAAAAGCATCTCGACATTGCTTAAATGTCCGTAACAGTGCGCTTGAACACTCGCGCATCCACGGGCGACGATCGTTGTAATGCTTGGCCCGCTTCAAGGTCTGTTGTGCTACCCGGACATACGTCTCCAACACCGACACCACCGCCACACTTCATTATATGAAGCGTCCCACCGATCGCGCAACTTTTCCAATGCCTTCGCTGGCTATCCAAGTCTTTCAGAAGAGGGCGTGTACCCCATTTGGCTACGAATATTGCCAATTAAGGCCAAGATCAGTAGTTTTGGGATCGACCTTCACCGTCGGGATTATTAAATCACCAACATGTTTGAATCCATCCTCGGATGATCTTGTGTTACACCACAACGGCACTTTAAATAATGCAACATTACATAATATTAGTGTTATTCAAATCATTGAACACATAATGGTACTGCATCTTAGAAGACATGTATGCGGACCTTTGTACTTTTCACCTCCCACATCCTCGTCCTTTTCCTCAACGACGCCATGATTTTCCATGAACATGTGCCATCTTGCACCGCACACTTCGCCTCATACCTATCGAGCTTTGATTTAACCATAGTGTAGTTAACCCGCTTCACGATCTCAGTATTGTTTCAATGCACCAAGAAAGATTTCTTGTTGGAAAACGGTTACCAATTTCTAATTGGTCCGAATCCAACGAAGAATTTGTACTGTCCGCGTCCGATGTGGTAGTTCAGAAACTCCAATGCATCATCTTGAGATAGATCGACATTATGCATGTGCTACCGGAGGTGAGTATGCCTCAATAGCGGATCTTCTTCTTCTTCGTCAACTACCTCAACATCTTCAAGTACAATTGAAGCGGGCTCCGGTTGAAAATAATCCAACTTCGCACCATCGGGCCTCGCCCCGAGGTGGATCCACATCGGATTCATCGTCTGATCCTCCATAACTCGCAACAAACGAGGGCCCCTCATTGGTGGATGTCGTTGGTAATACATCATCCCTCCTTAAACATCTTTCGTAAAGATCCCAATCGTATGTGGATTGCCATCCACTAGAAGTTGATGACGCCCCCAATACGTATTTCTGTCATCCGACGTCGAATGACGAATATGTATGTCCTATCCACCAACCGAGTGTCGTGCAGGGGTTATGTTTTCCATACTACCACCGCACACGGGCACTTCTGTGCTTTGCCTCCCACTTATAGAGTGTAGACTTGGGGTCGTGTATTCCCCTCGAATGATACTAGATGTTGAGATCGCAGCCAGATCACTTGGAGATGAAAATTCTACATATACCTCGATATAGGGTGAACCACCGCAAGATGAGTCTCCACCATTGCCTCAAGGCTCCGGGACCTTTGATGTCGAATCGTCATATCTCACCGGATCAACCAAGCGCAAAATCTATACTTAATAGATCGAACTTTCATTAGCGTTGTTCAATATTTTACGCCTAATTCTTTTAAAGTTCTACCAAATCGACGTTCGATTAAAACTCAATCGCTACCGTGTTCTCCGATAAGAAAACAACACCATCTTCGGTATCATGCACTTCACCATCGTAGTAAATAACAGCATTAATACGCTCACTCATTTTTAATTTTTTTCCTTTTGCTTGAATTTGCTTTACTAACCGAGAATGAAATTTGGCCGATTTATAGCCTAATTTTGCCAGATAGCATCAGTAGCAAAAGCGTCCCCACGGGAGCGCTTTTCAAGACTCGTAATAGTGCACCTATTGAAGCGCTTTTGGCCACCATGTTTGTTCGTAAACGTCTCTCAAAATAATTTTTCCGGAGACCATCAGAGCAAAAGAGAGTCCACGTGGGAGCGTTTTGCCACGGTTTGTTCTCGCAACGTCTCCTCAAAATAATTGTGCCCGAGACCACAGAGCAAAAGCGGCGTCCACGTGGAAGCGCTTTCGGCCGGCTTGTTCTCAAACGTCTCTCAAAATTATTTTGCCGAAACTACTGCCCAAAAACTTATTTAATTTTCACATTGCAAGTGGATTGAAAGAATCCCCAACGCGTCACGTAAGCGCGATTTTGGAAAATGTTTAAAGCGCGTCCTTTCGGGAGCGCTTTTACCTTAGCAAAGCGCCCTTGTGGGAGCGTTTTTGAGTTGGCTAAAAGCGCCCTCGTGGACGCGCTTTAGGCCGCTTTCCCCAAACGCGCGGACGTGGACGCGATTTTGGGAAAATTGCCCTTCCTAATAATATTTTAAACCTCATCTCTTCCGGTAATTTTTGATTTTTTTGGTATTTTTGAGATATTTGCCCCCACTTTCTTTGTTTTACCATTTTAAAAATAATTTAGTTAAATAAAAATTCACAATTTCTTAAATGACGATTTGGTGTTGGCACATTAAAAAAAACAATTTTGAGTTGAAAAAGAGAGTAATTTTGATAAATAAAATTGGCGTATTATTTTAGTAAATAATTCTTTTTTATACTATTTTAGTCAAAAGCTTATTTTTCATTATTATTTAAATAAAAAATCTTTTATTTAAATGAATAGAGTATATTAGGATAATCTTAAAATATATAAATTTTAATCTTCAATAATATAATGTTATAATTAGAGGTACTCATGGACTAGGTTTGAGTTAGGTCTAAGTATGATATTAACATACTTTATACTTGCTCAAGCTTGACTTGACCTAAAATATGTGCTTAAAATTTTGTCCAAACACATCCATATTTACAAAAAGATTAACCAAAACCCATTTTAGGCCCGCCTATATTATTTTTAATTTTTTTAAAATATTTATATTATATTATTTTAATATTTAATAATTTTATACATTATTTTAATGTTTATATTAGAGTGATATTATATATTTAGTATATATTTATTTTTTAATATGTTCTAAATTACATAATATTAAGTATTATAAATTTAAAAACAGGCCGGACCGAGTCGAGCTCAAGCCTTGAATATTCAAGCTCGAGTTTGATATATATTAAACGGGCCTAATTTTCTCAAGAAGAACTCTTAAATTTTAAGGTGACCTTCGGGCTTAAAAGACAACCCAATCCACAAACAAATCTAATTACAAAATCAACTTTTAAAAATATAAAAATTTTATTATATACTCCCATATTTAATATATTCTCTAATTTAATTAAATTACTTAAACTATTAAATTTTTTGAGAAAATGAAAAACCATACCAAAATTTTCAACATTTTAAATCATCAAATCAAATATTCGAAGTTTCAAATCTTCAATTCAAATTTTATATCCGTTGGAAAAACTCCCCCTTGTTCTTTTCTTCTTGATTTATAGCAGTTTCTAAGCCCCACTCAGTTTCTTCTTTACCCCTAAACCTCTTCAGCCTGAGAGGAAGGTTGCTTCTGTATTTCCTGAGAGGAAGGTTGTGAATATGATCACCCCATGCTCATTTCATTCATGGTTCTATATTGTTTTCTTGTTGCTGAATCTTTGTTCTTAGTTTTCCTTCGCATTGATTTTGAATTTGATTCAGTTTGCACCATTTCTTTGCTTCAGCCTTCCCTGGCAGGGGCTAATATGATAAGATTAGCGGAAAGAAAGTGTTGACTTCTATTGAGGTATGTTTACTTGCCCCATCCTTCGACAGATTGGTTCCCTCTGAGAAATTTAATTTTTATGATATCACTCTTGCTTCGTTGTTCATTAGTACTGGTTTATGCGTGATTAATAGGTGCTCCGTAAGTCATATCCATCTGAGTTTTTCTCTCGTATACTGTCGTTCTTTGCGGTTTGAAGATAAACCCGATTATTCCTATTTGAAGAGGCTTTTCGAGACTTGTTTATAAGAGAAGGTTAGTTATCATCATTGTGGTTATGTATTCTGTTACTCTTTCGCACACATACACACATACTCAAACCAGAGGATGTTGTTGAACTTATTTCTCCATGGAATGTTAAGTTCTTTGTTTTCTGTTCATTAGTACTGGTGTATGCGTGTTTAATATTATAAAAACGCAAAATTCATGCTTTAATTTCAATGTTATAAAAAAAACTATTAAAAAAGTCTCCTTCTCATACTTTGTGTTTTTTCTTTTCCTTTTCCTTTTCCTTTTCATCGTTAAACACCTAAAAATCATTTCTTTAGGACATGTTTGGTTCAATGTAATGGCTATTCCATTACATGCGTATTACAGGCTTATTCTGTGAGCCCACACAAGCAGACGTTTGCTTTAATGGAATACCTATTACGGGTGTATTCCATACCTCTATTCCCTTCCTTCTTCACCATTTAGCTATTCGTTGCTTGAAGAACCCTTTTTTACCCTTACCAAAATTTCACCTCAAAAACACTCTCAATCGGTAGCCATTTCACGTACCCTTCGACTCCAGGCATTCCTCCTCTTCATCCAAGGTCAGGTAAACATTTTTGCTTCTGCTTCCTGCACATCATCTTCCTTCATCATCTTAACTTGAACTTTGTCTTTTGTCTTTTCTTTTTTATTTTATGTGTTCCTTACTGATTCATCGAAAGAAACAATGGCTAGAGGAATTATTGTGTAAAACCGAGATCTGAGATATGGGTTTCTTGGTAACAACCCTAATTTTTACTGTGTTTGGGATAATTGCATCTCTTTGTACCAGAATCTGCAAACCGAGGTCCTCTCGTTAATCTGTAAGTCCCCTTTAAAAAATTTCTCTCCCTCTCTCTTTTAAAGAATTAAATTTGCTATTCTATTAGACTACTAGCTTCTTCTTTTTTAATGTAAATTTCATATGCTAAAAATTTTAGTATTTTTTTCTCAATCTGGGTTTCATGTTCCTTTAATTATGTTTAAAGGGCATATTTCGATTGGTATATGAATGAAATATGCTTTAATTTGGCAATAGAAGTGAATAGCGAGTTATCACTGTGAACCAATGTTCAGCTGTAGGTGATGTGGTTGTTAACTCTGAACTTGAATGAATTTTATCTCCTATTATTGTGTTGGGTGGTAATCTATCAAGCTGATCTTTAACGATTTTCATTATGTAGTACCATTTTATGTTACTCTGAGTGTTCATTATTTCTTGAAATGCCGTGCTCAAATCCGCATATGATATCCAAGGACTCTCCAAATATATGTTAAAACTTGAAAAAAATGAATATAACCATATCGAACCATGATATACCATATAACTTGTTTTGTCATCTAGGTTCTAAAGATTGGGTTGGGAATTATTTTGTTGGATTGTTATCCCCTGCCAATGAGATTAATGCCTTCTTAGATTTCCTTGTAGCTACTCATTGAAAACCATTTTTCTTGTTGCTTTTTGCAGGCTCCATCTAACATTGGTTATGTCTTTTGCCTTTTCTTTTTTGTTTTATGTGTTCCTCAAGATGATAAAACAAAAAGGAAAAACTTTATTCTGTTTTCCTGGATGGTGGGTGGAATAAGGAGCTAGAGGAATTGCTTTCGATTCTTTTCCAAAAAGCATTATGTTAATTTTGAACATTTGTTTTTTGGTTTCAGGTTAGTGATGGTAAGGGGAGAAGCATTTTGTAGATTTAAGTGAAAAAGATAGGTTATGAGTTTAAAAGTTATGTGCTTATGTCTCGGATAAAATTCTCATTTTCGTGAAGTGGTTTTTTGAAGGTCTAAATTTAATTTAACCTTGTCTGTAGAGTGCAAATGAACCATGGCATGTGCTTGCATGTTAAGAGCTTAGCATGTCTCAATGTTGAGCTCTGCTATCGCCTCCTCGGCATGGGTATCTCATTCCCACAAAACTTAGAGACTCGTCTTACTGCTTTCTTATGCTTCATCTAGGCGCCTTTGCTTGTTATTTTCTTGTTACATAAAAGCCCAAAATCCATAAAAATTGAACTCGTATCTCAGAGGCATAGAAACAATAGTCTTTTTTGGGGTCACCATGCCTCGAGTGATCCCGACAGATGGGATCTATATCTCTTGCTTTTCTTCCTCTTATCATCACTTACAACTTTGATCATAAAGAAATGGGAAATTATGTGTATTGTTGAGAATTTCCTTCTAATGCATGTTGATTAGAAAATGATAATGGGAAGACAGATAGGAAACTAGGATGCAATTCTTGGCATTCGTAACTATCCACTATCTATAAATTATTAAAATTTTAAAGAATTCATTCATCGTTGGTTCATTTCTATGCTTTTATATGTAGGATTGTCTCGGGACTTGCACAAGCATGAAGAAGAGAAATGAACTTGAGAAAGAGGACTTGATGTTCTACTTTTGATGCAAATCACCGAGTAAGTTTTAGTTTTATTTAATTTCATTTGCAATTATATCTCAGATATTGCGACTTGCTTCTTTTATTTGCTTTTGTCATAATTTCTTTTTGTAATGATTTTTGCTTCATGTTTTATGTTCTATAGGATGGGTACCATGAATACATTGAAATCCTATACACATCTTCTTCTCTCAATTCCTCCTATTATGGGTATTGGTGATCCGATATCTCGAGAAAGTTTTGGTACCCTCTTGATTTGATCCGTTTTTGGCCAACATGCTCATTTTTTGAGGTTTTAATTTGGCATATTTTTTTCATTTGTTGATTTTTAGATGCTTCAACATGGAGAACTTCTAAGAAGTACAATGATAGATGGCAATCTTCATGGGCTCATTATTTGTCCTCTACAAGTATACCTTTCATCATATTCATATCTGTTGTTTTATTGAACATAGCCTTGCATTAATGCTTGAATATCCGCAAGTAATCTATATCGACTTAATGTTACGCTTTAAAACTTGAAAACAATCTAGCCATTGTCATGTTCACACCGTCTGTGGCTTTACTCATCAATAGAGGGACTATGATATCTCGTTGGAGAGCTTCATTGTGTATTTTAGCAAAGATTAAGTCAATACCAATAATAGGAAAAGATGTTACTCTAATTATATAGTAATTAACGCATATCTTACATGCGCATATCTTATCTGTTTGTGTATTGTTTTTAATTTTGCTATTTTTGTTGATTTTGGTTGATGGGCTTGAATAGATTTGCTTTGCATTTAAATGGGATTTCATTATGCTTTGATTTGAGATTGTTTCTTGGTTGGATCTAGGTTTAGGATTTTTAAGCTCCATTGTCTATTTTATGGTTTATCTTCAAATTTGGAATGAATTGTTGGATTTTTTTTCTTTTGGGTTCAACTTACACTTTGCTTTAGAAATGTCATGTAAAAAATTAGAGTTCTTCAATGATGTTTTTATGAATTTGTTGTCAAATAAATAAGATCGAAATGAACTTTTGTGTTGATGCCTATAAACACTTGTGATGCAACATATGCAGATAGATGATTGTGATTCGAAACTGGTTTTCTTGTTTGGGTTTAACCGAGGTGATTCTTTGTGTTGGATATCGTATTGACATTGTTGTAGTTCAATTCCTAATGCACTCAATTCAAGTTTCCTAATTCACTTCAACTTCCATTCAAGGAGGAATGGTTACTTATTCATATTGAGAGTCTTTTCTAATTAGAATCATATAAATTGGTAGAGGAATGTTTTCTCGATTTCTTGGACTTGGAGGTTTGTTTGTTAATTGTTGCCCTCTAGCTAAGATAAGAGACTAGAAAGATTAGGATAATTTGAAATTTTCTATTTTTGCTTGCTTTTATACAGTGAGAATATTGTAATGGAATTTGGAGATATCTGAATTTTGATTGAATATATAGCAATGATAGATGACACTATTAAATTGCAAGGGTATTTGTAAATAATAGAGGATAAATTTCGCTTTAACACAATGCTTTTTGCGAAGCCAAAATGGACATACACTTTGTTCTACATTCAAAGCAAGAGTACACAACCAAGAGTGTAGTCACCGGAAACTTAGATGGGAAGGTACCCCACGTAGCATCCATGATAGTCACCGGAAAGTCAAGGATGACCATGATGAAGTAAAGATGAAGAAAAGAAATGGCTTGAACCGAAAATGTAATGAAGTAAAGAAGTTTATGAAAAGATGAAAATAAGCTGAATTTTATTATTGAAATGAGCATCTATTTATACACAAATTATCAACAAAAATTTTAGATGAAAAGATTTCTTCTGGCCATTAAAAATCATGGTTGTGTTGATTATATTTTGGTATCTCTTTGTTTTGTAATATTTGGATGGTATAATGACATAATAGAATGTCATTACAATGTTGCAACTTTTGATGTTGTAAAATTTTAAAATATATGTATTATGACATATAAACTAATGAAATAATGTAACTTTTGTTAATATATGAATATTATACTTGGATGTGAAATATAATTCTCAAGTTATTTATTACTTCTAATATTTAATTATTTTTATTGTAGAATAGTTAAATTATTTGTTTCAAGAATGATATTTTAGTACATTAAATATGTATTGCGTTTAAAAATAATAAAGTAGATTATATATATTTTTATAGTATTATATATTTTGATTTTTAATTCATATAATAATAATTATATTAAGCATGTTATTAAATTATATTTTTATTAAATTATATTTAATAATAATTATGTTAAAATATGATTAAATTATTTATTATTTTATTAAATTATTTTCAATAATAACTTTATTAAAATTTAATAACAATTATCATCTACTTAACAAAATTCTCATTGAATTATTCTCAATCATTTTAGTTTTATTTATTATACTATTACAATATCATTCCATTCAACCTAACACAATAATTCTATTACAAATTTATTCCATTCCATTCAACCAAACAATTAATTATTTATTACAATTTCTATTCCATTACACATCTATTCAATTACGCTTCTATTCCATTACAAATAACCAAACGCTACTTTACTGTTTTCTGGTTTTTATTTTTATCCCCCCAAAAAAAAAAACAAAACTGATTTATTATTTCCAGCCATTTCTGATTTTTCAACCGTTATTCTATATAATTTGACGTTTGGATTTGCCAGTTGAATAATCGGCTTCCTCTCAAGTCAATGTAGCTGCTTTTTCTCCTTAATTGTGTTTTTCGTTTCAAAATTTTGGGGATTTTGTTATCAATTTCAAACTGTGTAGTTGATGAAGTTGGATATGAATCTCTAATTTTTCCTTTGAATTTTTAGCTTTTTTCTTCAAAAGATTTCATTTTTCTTCTTCTTTTGGTCAAAACCTCAGCCCCTCTTTTTTTGTTGATCTGCAGGAGGCTTGGAGTTGTCAATTTAGTAAATCCTTAGCTTTGAAGATAGTGTTTTGTTTTTGTTTGGCTTGAGAATGGATAATGTGATTGGTGGTAAGTTCAAGCTTGGAAGAAAGATTGGCAGTGGCTCTTTTGGAGAGCTTTATTTAGGTATGGTATCCCCAAAGCCCTGTGATGGCTTTCTTCCCTTTTCTTATTAATGGAAAATATGTATTGTTTCTTTAATTCTTTGTCAGCTTTGTGCTTTTCTTTTCCTAATCTTTTGGCAGTTTCTGTTGAAGGGGTACATGCGCAAACTAAAGAGGAAGTTGCTGTCAAACTGGTATGGTGATCTTTTCTTGAGAATGTGTTATTGGTAGTGCTTTTGTTGGTCTGCTTCTAGCTTTGGTATTTATAATGATGATTTTGGATCCTTGAATACCTATAAATAAACCAAGCTTTATTATTATTATTTTTTTGGCTTATCCTTGGTTTGGACTTTAAATGCATTAAATTTTGGACAGGCCAAAAAGAAGGAAAGCTTATTTTTTTCAAGAGAATGTTTTCATATAGCCAACCTTGTTTTAACTTTATATGGTGCTTCATTGAAGCATATAAAGGGGAAGACAATTTGTTATTGGTGATTTCCATTCTAAGAAGGGGAAAAAATTGTTTTCTAATTCTAGACAAATTTATACTAATTGACAAGTGTTCCCAATCTGCAGTTTATGTTTTTGGCCTCTTTGAAATGAAGTGTTCTGGTGATCTTTACATGTTAGAATGTGTCATTTTAGGTGTGATTGTGAAGAGAATGAAAATTTCCTATTCCTAATCATTATATCAGTGATGGGCACAAAACATTAATTTTATTTTCTAATTTGACCCTTTGTTTCTTTAATTCTTTGTCAGCTTTGTGCTTTTCTTTTCCTAATCTTTTTGGCAGTTTCTGTTTAAGGGGTACATGTGCAAACTAAAGAGGAAGTTGCTGTCAAACTGGTATGGTGATCTTTTCTTGAGAATGTGTTATTGGTAGTGCTTTTGTTGGTCTGCTTCTAGCTTTGGTATTTATAATGATGATTTTGGATCCTTGAATACCTATAAATAAACCAAGCTTTATTATTATTATTTTTTTGGCTTATCCTTGCTTTGGACTTTAAATGCATTAAATTTTGGACAGACCAAAAAAAAGGAAAGCTTAATTTTTTCAAGAGAATGTTTTCATATATCCAACCTTGTTTTAACTTTATATGGTGCTTCATTGAAGCATATAAAGGGGAAGACAATTTGTTATTGGTGATTTCCATTCTAAGAAGGGGAAAAATTGTTTTCTAATTCTAGACAAATTTATACTAATTGACAAGTGTTCCCAATCTGCAGTTTATATTTTTGGCCTCTTTGAAATGAAGTGTTCCGGTGATCTTTACATGTTAGAATGTGTCATTTTAGGTGTGATTGTGAAGAGAATGAAAATTTCCTATTCCTAATCATTATAACAGTGATGGGCACAAAACATTAATTTTATTTTCTAATTTGACCCTTTGTTTCTCTCTTCCTTTTTGCAGGAATCTGCAATGACCAAGCATCCACAGCTTCATTACGAGTCAAAATTGTATATGCTTCTTCAAGGAGGAAGTAAGTCTATGTTTGTGCTTCACTCTCCTAACTTGACTATGGTCTTCTCTGGTAGCCTTGTCCACTGCAGTTCCATTAATGCCATTATGTGAAAGGGAAAAAAAGAGAGAAAAACATGCAAGCTCTGTGGAAGCCATGATTTCTTTGATTTATATCTTCATAAACCAGTCTTCATTCAATTTACGATTGCTCTTGGTAGTGGTTGGTTTAGAAAGTGAATAGCTGGCCTTCTTTCCTTCACATGATTATCGCACTATCAACTTAGTCTTTAAACAATTTGTTGAACGATTTACTAACTCTTTTTTTTCCTGGTCAAGCTAGCAGGTTGATGTCTTATCTTGAAATAATGTTGCTAGTTTTTTGGATAAATTTTTAGAAAGCAATTATTTTTATCCTTAAATAACTTGTTGAGGGTTCTCCTTGATACATCGGGTATTCCACACCTTAAGTGGTTCAGAATTGAGGCAGATTACAATGTTATGGTAATTGACCTTCTTGGACCTAGTTTGGAAGATTTGTTCAACTATTGCAACCGGAAACTTTCGTTAAAGATGCTGTTGATGCTTGCTATCAGTTAGTAAGTATGACATTCTTTTCATGATGAAGAATCAGTTCAGTTTTTTCATAATATTCTCCCTTTTCAACTTTTTTTTCCGGATTAATAGAGTAGAATATATGCATTCAAGAGGTTTTCTTCACGGTGACATAAAGCCTGGCAACTTCTTGATGGGCCTAGGACGCAAGGCAAATCAGGTATTTAAAGTTGTGTATTATAATTTTTTGGCAAACATAACATGCACATACATTACTCATTATACTGCTTCACAGCAACTTTCAAATTTGAATTTCTGGTCACGATAAAAATATTATTTCATTTCTACGTATAGGACTTTGTCACACTTGAAAAGTTTGAAATATTCTGATATCAGTTTTTCATTACTGTTACTACAAGTATTTTATATCATTGACTATGGTCTTGTGAAGAAGTATAGCGATCTTCAAACTCATAAACACATATCGTATAGGTGATTATCTTTTTGTTGACTTGTTAATACAGAAACTTGAAGATCTCAAGATCATATAGTTCTCATCATAATGCATGACTATCAAGTCAAGATACTAGATAGGAAAGTTACTTTATTGATAGGCTACCCAAATCTCTTGGGAAAATATCTCTCTTTGTGGTGGTTGATTATTTTTCCTAGTATGCTCATTTTATTACCCTCTTTCATCCTTATAATGTTATTTTTACTAATAATTTTTGGAAAGAACTCTTTCGTATTTGTGGAACAAAGTTAGCCTTTTCCTTTGCCTACCACCTCAAATTGATGGTTAAATTACAGCTAATCAATTTTACAATTGTGATGTATTTACATTGCTTTGCAATGGAGCAACCAAAGTAATGGCTTGACTAGGTTCTTTGGGTAGAGTTTTGCTATAACACTTTCTTCCATACAACTTTTACATATCCCCATTTTCAGTAGTTTATGGTCATACTCCTTTAAGATTGTTCTTGTATGATTTTAGGTATTCTAAAGTTGTGGACTAATATTTGATAACTCGTGATGAGGCTTCATAACTAATCAATGCCAAGTTTAGCAATACATGAAAACTAACTTATGACAAAGGGCTTTATGATGTTGAATTTGAACTTGGTTCTTATGTTTGGTTGTGCTTATATTATGGGCCATGGAACAAAGTTCGTGATATATGCACACATCACATTCTCTGTTAGAGTAGATTGATCTCCTTGTGGTGGTTGATTATTTTTCCTAGTGTGCTCATTTTGTTACCTTCTCGTATCCTTATAATGTTGTTTCTGTGGCTTGAATTCTCTTTGATTAAATAGTTTGTTTGAATCAATTATTAGTGACCAATATGTTATTTTTACTAATAACTTTTTGAAGGAACTCTTTCGTATTTGTGGAACAAAGTTGGCCTTTTCTTTTGCCTACCACCCCACATCGATACAATCGTGATGTATTTACATTGCTTTGCAATGGGGCAACCTAAGTTGTGGGTTGGCTATGTTCTACATATCCTTATTTCCAGTAGTTTATGGTCATGATACTTTAAGATTGTTCTTGTATGATTTTAGGTATTTTAAAGTTGATGTTGTGGGTTAATCCTTGATAACTCGTGATGAGGCTTCATAACTCATTAATGCCAAGCTTAGCAATATATGTAACACTCTAAACCCGGCCTGAAAGTTCAGGCCGAATTCCTGATGTTACATTGATCATCGAGGTGATCTAGGTAAAAATTTAATTTATTAAGTTACAAAACATCAATTTTCAAATACCAAAATTCAACGCAAAGTAATTTAATTCAAAATATTTTATACCATAGTGCTTAAAACAGAAATTACAATCCAAAATCGTTTACATAAAACTCAGATTTAAAGAAATGCTTTATTAACCAGTTAAGGAAAAAGATGATACTTTTGAGACCTCTTACTTGCTGAGTTCAGTGTTAGAATTCAAAAGAGTACCTAAAAGGGAAACACTAAGAGGGGGTAAGCTATTGAACTCAGTGTGAGTCCGAATTAAAACTAAAAACAAATTATGGAGTTAAAAATAATATCGCGTCAGATTCACAGAAATACACTAAGAAAGAAACTTGGAACTCACGTCCCAATAGAACATAACACTCGAGCACTACAATTCACACACAGACACTCAGTCACAAGTATAATTTAGTCAAACAGAAAACAGTCAAACAGTCTTACACTCAGTCAGAACATTCAAATCAATGTGTGTAAATGCAATCAGATGATAAAATCCACCCATCCAGCCAACGCACCTCTCTGTCCTTCGATCACACCCCATAAGAGCTGTTTAAGCTCATCCAACCAAAACACATCATTTAGGACATAGAGGGCCCATTCAACCCTACACACCACATATGTGGACCAAGCCACTCAAATATCAACACGTAGCAGAGTTGGTGTATGTGTTGTATGATACAATGTAGTAATTCGCTGTACAGTCTTGTTGTAGTTACACTGCTAGATTAGATAATAGTATGTAGTAAAGTTGAGCATACGCAGTACAGTGCGATAAATCGCCATACGAATATAATGCAGTAAAATTGTCAGATTAGATCAAAATCAGACTTCCTTCTTTTCACAATCTCACCTAAAATACATTATGCTAGTGCATGTATGCACACAACCTCATAAATAGTGACACAATCACAAATAATCAATCAGAACAGTTAGGTAAACATACTCCACAATCCAGATTCAGAATCAGACGTTTCACACATCAGTTGCCAATAACACATTAGTCGTAGCCCAAATCAAAGTCTTAATTACCCTTTCAAAGGCATAGCCAAGGGTTTGAAACACACATAAATTTTCAGATCAAAACATACACAAACTGAAATTTAGATGTCCTAGGATCACACGCCCGTGTGCTTTGGCCGTGTGGAATTGTCTAGATTGTGTGGGAGGTCGAAAGCTAGTGTGAAGAGGGGAACACAGTCGTGTGACTGAAGCATACGTCCGTTTGGACTAGGGACATGGCCGTGGGAACAGGTCGTGTAACTTTTTGTCCATTTGCACTAAGTTTGAATACAGGGTTAACACGGTCGTGTGAGGGTCTCACACGACCGTGTGTTCAAAACACACACTTGTGTAGAATCATTAAATTCCCAAATCAGCCAAACAATCGTGTGACTACGTCGTGTGACCCCAAATCACTCAAACCTTAATTTCTAAACTCACACGATCGTGTGTTCAGGAGACGACCGTGTGAAAAATGACAAAATCCCTAAATTAGCCACACGATCGTGTAAAACCAAATTTAGCCTGGAAATTCTAATTCCTAATTCCACACGGCCGTATGAACAGGCACACGCCCATGTGGCTGTCGAAGTAGTCATGAAACTCATTCGAAACAGGTTGAAAACCTCATTTTAGCCTTCAAAATTGTCCCTAAACTTTACTATATCAAATCAATGAATTTAAGCACACTCAAGAAATGTCGAAACAACGATTTGTAAAACAAAATAGTTAAAGGTTCGAATCTCGCATCTATTTTGATGACGGCGGTGTGAAATTCTTCAAAATATGCGTAGCAAATCATTTTCCCCAGAGAATGAAAGAAAAATAAAAAAGAAAGCAAAAAGAAAATAACCCAAAAGAAGAACGTCCAGCAGAAAGCAAAAAAAAAAAAACAATTAATTAGAATAAATATGAAGAACGTCCAGCAGAAAGCAAAAAAAAAAAAACAATTAATTAGAATAAATATAAAATAATAATAATAACAAGAAATATTAACTTAAAACAAAACAGAATAATTTGCCTCTCCAAAATGTGCATTTAAAGACTTGAACCTAGAACCCAAAGGTTCACTAACACTCTTTCAACCACTAGACCAGTAGGCCTATTCTATCTCTTACACGCAAGACTAGACACAAAGACACACTCTTCTCTCAAACCTTAATTATTAACATCAAAACTTCTAACCTTCAAAATTCGGGGTGTTACAATACATGAAAACTAACTTATGAAAATGATATGGATAGGGAAATAAAGAGAAATACTGAGGTGATAAAATAGAAAATAAAGAATTGAAAATTTTCTTGTAGGATTAGTCTGATTCGAGATGGACTCATCACCCAAATAATATATTTTTTTTAAAAAAAAGCTCAGTCCTTACTAAAGAGTTTTCTAGGTTATTTATACTAACAATCTCAGGTAACAACCTCAACTAATGAGCTTAAATGAAGGAACATAATCTGTAACAGCCAAAGTGGTTCCTAATTTTCAGATTAATGTAACCACGGTGGTTCTATGATTTCAGCTAACTGACTAAATGTGACTTTTTTCATATTATTTCCACGTGCCTTAGATTTTCTCCTTGAGTATACTTGTAGGGGAGTTGCATCAATACTTCCCCCCTCGTAAGACGTCTTGTCCTCAAGGTGAAAGGATGGAAATTATTCAACAAGGAGATCATAATTTTCCCATAAAGCTTTTTCCAAAGGCATCCTTTTCCATTCAATTAACAACTCCAATGTAGGAACCCCAACTTTTCGAACCCATTGGTGAGATAATAATTTGGCAATAGAAAGAATGATTTCCCAATTTGTCGAAATGGGCAAAGGAGCAGGTGGTGAACACGGCAGCTGGCTTGTGGTTGGTCGAAGTAGTGATACGTGGAATATAGGATGAACTTGAGAAGAAGGGCAAGCTGAGTTTATATGCCATCTTACTATTGCGTCGCAAGATTTTATAAGGGCCCAAAAAGCTTGGAGACAGCTTTTCATACCTTTTCTTGGCAAGTGATTTTTTTGATAAGGTTGAAGATGTAGGAAAACATAATCCCCAACCTCAAAAGAGAGGTCTTGACGCTTAGAATTAGCTTGAGATTTCATACAATATTGAGCTTTAAGCAAGTTACCTTTCAAAAGCTTCAGCATGTCATCCCATTGGATTAGTTTTTGCTCCAATTCTGCCACTGCAGTCTCGTCAATAACATAAGGGTAAAGCGGTGGCGGATCATGACCATAAACTATTTTTAAAGGAGTAGTATTTGTTGTTGTGTGAAAACTAATATTAAAAGAGAATTCGACCCACGTAAAAAATTACTCCATTCAGTAGGTTGTTCTTGTGCAAAACAACAAATGTAGGCTTCTAAACATCGATTGACCAATTTATTTGGCCATCAGTTTGAGGGTGGTAACTTGTGCTTATTCATAGTTTCGTTTTACTTAGTTTGAAAAGTTCTTACCAAAAATTACTGAGGAAAACATCTTGGTCAGATACAATTGAATGTGGAAAATCATGGAGTCTAACAATTTTTTTGCAAAAATTCATAGCAACTATCTTGGTTGTAAAAGGATGAGCCAAGGGAATAAAGTGAGCATATTTACTCAAACGGTCTACCACTGCAAGAATCGAGTCAAAATGGTGTGACTTGGGAAGGCCCATAATGAAATCAAGAGATGTCTTCCAGTAGTTTATGGTCATACTACTTTAAGATTGTTCTTGTATGATTTTGGGTATTTTAAAGTTGATGTTGTAGACTAATCCTTGATAACTCGTGATGAGGCTTCATAACTCATCAATGCCAAGCTTAGCAATACATAAAACCAATTTATGACAAATGGCATTATGATGTTGAATTTGAACTTGGTTCTTATGTTTGGTTGTGCTTGTATTACGGGCCATGAAACAAAGTTCGTGATATATGCACATAGCACATTCTCTATTAGAGTAGATTGATGTTGTAGTTCTTTTTGATGATGAAGCTATGATACTTGCCGAAGGTCTCTTGATATTGAGAGGCTTGCTTACACTAATCTCAACAGGCTGGTCTCTCAGGTACAATAAATGATAGGTTTTTTTAGGTTTATTATTTTATATGTAATAATATTCATTACAAATTTTAGGCTGTAATGCCCTGAATAATTTATTTTGTTTCTGTAAAATTTGACACAATCGTGTATCTATTTTTGCAGTTAAATATTCTTGGTGTGTGTGAGAGGTCTTGGGTTCAACTCCTACTTCTGTCAATTTTGTTTTTTTTTTTTTTTCGAATCATGCCTTATATTTATTTAGTGGGCTTATATTAAATTACCTATAAATATATATTAGAATGAGCCTGCTGGTCAAGTGGTAAGGGAATTGGTGTGTTGAAGGTCCTATGTTCGAATTCCTGCGTGTGCGTGGGTAATAATTTTTGCTTCGGGTATCTAACAAGAGTTGGAGGGAATCGAAATTCTGTGGTGGTTGTAAGTTAGTGGGTTAGGGGAGTGAAAAGAAATTTAGGGATAGGATATCAAATTTTTTGAATGGTTATTTTGATTATTTTCTTTTTTCCCAAAAACCCTTTTTCTTTTTTCTGATGTTTTACTTTTAATCTCTCTGTCAATTTCCTCTTATCTCTTTTCATTGTTTTTGTCTTCATCTTTCTGTCAATCGTGACGTTTTTGATTCTCTATTTTTGTACGAGTTGGTTAGTAACGGTGGTAAGGTTTTGCGAGTTAATGAAGTTTTTTTTTAAAGATTTTTGGGTTTTTGGCAGCAGTAAATCATGAGGATCAGGACTCTTCTTTCGTGGAATCGTAGTTGGTCGTTCGGGGTGTTGGGGTAAGTGATGAACGTTGAATTGGACTGTTATCGATTTTGGTGGTTTCAGTTAATCATTGTATCATGACTGGTGTTGGACTTGAGTTTATCGATTTTAGGTTTTGGTGATATTGGAAGTATTTTTTGCATCAAATCGGTATCAGGTGTTTACCTGAAATGCAGAAAAATAAATTTTGGCAAAAGTTAAAAACTATTCATTAACGCCACACAGGCGTGGTCGCCGTGTGTGGTAGGTCAGGTCTGAGACACTGGCGGTGTGGTCGAAGAAGGCATGGCCATGAGTAAGACACGGTTGTGTGGTGGCCGGATTGTGGCTATGTGGGCCATACATACTAGGCTAAGTTGGGCGTGTGGGCCTACACGGGCATGTCACACGAGAATATAAATTTTGGGCCAGGTCGTATGGCATGAGCAAGGCCAATCTGTACGTGTGGGCCACACGAGCGTGTGGGCCCTGCACGGGCAAGCCACACATGTGTGTGGGCTCATATTTTTAAAATTTTCCCTAGGATTGAACGGGTCGTTTTGATCAACTGTGGGCCTATCGTAGGGTTGGTAAGGGCTAACCAAACCCTAAAAACTATAGATTTTATTATTTGATATTTTGTTCTAAGTAGGGGTGAGCAAAACTCGATTCGACTCGAAAAAATCGAAAAAAAATTTGAATTTCGAGTTAAACGAATCGAATTATTCGAGTTAATCGAGTTATTTGAGTTAACTCGAATTTTTTTTCGAATTTCGAGTTCGGATCGATTTGAGTTTTCGAATTCAAATAACTCGAATAAATCGAATAATTCGAATATTAAAATAAAATATTTTATATTTTTACCCAAACTCCCAAACCTTTTTACTTTTCTCTCAAAATTTTTACTCCTTCCCACTTTTCCCCCAAAACTTTTATTCTCCTCCCATCCCAACCCTCCAATCTACCCAAAATCCATTTCCTATCAAAATTTTACTCTCCCATTTACTTTTTCTCAAAATTTTACTCCAAAAAACCCTCAAAACTTTTTATTTCCCCCCCAAATTTTTACTCCCTCCCACTTTTCCCTAAAACTTTTACTCCTTCCCATCCCACTCCCCATCTACCCCAAACCCATCCCCCATTTTTTTTTTATATTTTTCTTCCAAAATTTTACTCCCTATTTACTTTCCTCAAACTTTTATTCCCAAAACTTTTATTTTCCCTAAACTTTTACTTCTCACCTTTTACCCTCAAATAAAAAATCAAAATTATCCAAAAAATCACTAAACATAAATAGCAATAATTTTATTTATATATACTATTTATATTATTAAATTAAATTTCACATTTTATATTATTTATATTATTGAATTGTTTAGTCATATTGAATATTTATATTAAAATTGAATTATTAATTATGCCATAAAATATTCGTATTAAAATTTTATATTGGTATCAATTTCATATTTTATCTTTAAAATAACTTTTATTAAAAATCACATTTTACATTTAATATATATTTTAATTCCAAAATATATAGTGACAAGAATCAAGATAATTGAAATAACTAAGCAAGCAAAAGAAGCTAACTCAGATATAAAAGATTAATAAATAAATTATGAGGTGATGAAAGTTAATAAAATTTGATTAAGGTGACAAATTTTATTACGATGGGTGATAGTGGTTACAAGTACCCAAAATTATTTTTAAAATTTAACTCGAACAAATATATTCGATTCGATTCGATTCAATTCCATCTCACTCGACTCGATTCGAGAAAATTTCAAATCAAATTAGGATGATAAAATATGATTCGTCAACTCGATTAACTCGAAATTTTTTCATTCGATTCGATTCGATCGAACGCTCACCCCTAGTTCTGAGTATGATAATGCTATGCATGTCTGATTAATCGTAATCTGTATATGAGCATGTTGGGCATGTTAATCTGTTATTTTTGTATTTGCTTTCAGTATCTATTTTGGGGTGAGATCTGTATTTATGGAGGAAGTGTTTCGTATAGCGATCATCACCTTTATTCTGGTAGCTTGGTTGTATATTATCTGTTATGTGTCATAATGGCACGATATGGTGTGTTGGATTGGGTGGGTATTTTTAACCCCACATGGTGTGATGCGATAGTTGGAGATGGTGTTTTAACCCCAATGCAAATTATCTTAAATATGCAAACTATATGAATGAAATAGATTTTAGCAAAATTAAATACAATTTGCAACAATTATAACATAAATAAACTAGAACAATTACTTTAATTAAACTCAATTTATTATCAACATGCTTAATAACATTCGGGAAAACATTCCATGATAACTCGATCTTTCATGAATTTATTAAACAATTACTTAGTTTTAACAACGAATTTAAGTAAAAAAGTGATAAATTACATAGAAAAAATCCTATATATTTTTTAGTTTATATTTGTTTAATCTGCTCAGGTAATCCACAGACTTAGGCGGATTGGTGCGGCGGAGACTCAGTGGTGTCCACTCGACAGTAAACTGCTTTAAGTGAATAATTTACTGTTTTATTTATGATTTTGGTTTTCTTTTAAGAGTTTGTAATTTCGGGGACTCTCTGGACATTATGGTTTTTAACTATTGATTTTTGTTTTTTTTTATAATCTGCATGATTTGATTAGATGTACTATGAATTCGACGGTATTACACAAAAATGGATCTTTCTAAAAATAACAAATTAGGTTTCTAAAATATAATGAATTTATTAAATTTTCGCTATAGTAAGTGTTTTAACAAACTAATTGATGACGTTACCAGATTCAGTCATAATGTCTTAAGCCGGGTTCAGGGTGTTACATAGGCAACTTTAATTTAATGTTGTGTTTGAATTATATGAGAATTAGTTTGGAACCTATGCAATGCATGTGTGATATGATTTTTTTTTCCTAAATTTGATATATTTTGATTTTTATCATGACTTATGCCTCAAATATTTATATTTGAAGAAATATAAGATATTGTACAACAATAAAGAGTTCTTCAAAGAATTGTATAAACAAATGAAGTGAGGAAGGTGAGTGTGAATTGGCTTCTTCAAAAAAAAAAAAAAAAAAAAAAAAAAACATATCAATAGTTAATAATGCGTCTAGCAGATTTTTTCAAAGATTTGAAAACAATATTACAAATTTGCTAGATGGCGAGTACCATACCAAAATAGTTTATACGTCGATTTACTTTTTATTTGGCATAATACGCACATGACCATAGAGATAAACCTTCTTCATGTCAGTCATGCACCCAAATTCTTAGTTAGATTCATATTGTACAGTTCATACATATTCCTTTGGTTTGTATCTTTTGTCGTGTTTTGCCTGTTGAAATTATTTTTAAGTTTTTTTTAAAAAACGAGGATCGACTTTAAAAATAAAAATAGAGTCGCCACCAATTCTTTTTTTACTTAGGTGTGATTGGATTACCTTATAAAATATTTTATTTCAAAACATTGATTTTGGCCTACGAAATTCAAGAAAACGAGTTCGGGAGTCGGTTACGTACGAGGAAGGATTAGCACCCTCGTAACACCCACAATTGATACCGAATTGATTAGTTATTGTCTTAATGTCGAAAATTCGAAAATATTTGAAAGCATGATTTCTTTAAAAACTTAAATAATTTGAATTGGAACTTGAGATTCCTTTATTCCGAAAGAATACAAACATCACATCCAACACGTTAGGACATGATATTTTAAACCCTCATAGCCAACGTCATCTCATGATTTACAAAATTCATTAAAAGGATATTTAGTTATTTAGTCAAACAAAAAATTAAAACCCAGCACGTTAGGGCACTATTTCCCGAATTTCTAAACACAAAACATTGCCTTATTTAGGAAAATTTTTTTGAATAAAATGTAGTAATTAAAGGAGATAGATATTTTTAAACAAAGATTTAAAAATTAACATTAAATTATTACAAAAAGTACAATTTACTAAAGTTATAGGTCATATTAACAATTAGCACTAACATAAACAATTACGTAAATGAATGTCAAGCAATAATAATGTTAAGGTAAATAAAGATAATGAATTTTTTAAAAATTGAACAATCAAAATAAAAAAAATAGAGTAGATAATAGCAATTTTAAAAGAATCTATAAAAAATTAAAAAAATTATTCACAAGATTAAATTCATGTATAAAAAATAATAATATAAGATAAATAATATACTCAAAACAATTAATGAATATTATAATAATTTTAAAAAATAAAAAAGTATAAAATGATATGGATAAATAAAAAATTTAAAAAACGATAAGTCAACCTAACTCCATAATATGAAGATTCAACAAAATTCCTCCACCAAAATCTAACTTGAACGGAAGCAACTAAAAAAGAAACGAAGATGAGCGAAGAACAAAATAAGAACAAACCACAAAAAATAAGAACGCAAAAGGGAGAGAAATTTGAGTGAATGCTCTCAAGAATTTTTATTACTTAAGTGTGTTTTACAATGAAGGGAGAGGCCTCTATTTATAGTTGAGCCTCCCCAAATCCAACGGTACAGATCAATTCCATCAACGGCTAAAATTAAAAGGTGTCTACAAATTAAATCTCTAAGATTACAAAATCATAATTTCTAAGATTACATACCATATATTCTAAGATTGCATATCATATATAAGATTGCATACCATATCTTCTAGGATTGCATATCATATCTAAGATTTGCATATCATATCTAAGGTTGAATATCCTTGAAGATTGTGTTTCCATATATGTCAAGCTTGTAGATGGACCTTCAATATTTTCAAGTAATGGGCCATTCCGATCAGGCCAAATGATATATTTTGGATTGGACTGGACTTTGACTTTGTTTTATTATTTTGGGTTTCTTATTTTTTGTATGGGCCCGGGCTAAATTTGCCTATTACAGCTGCCCCTCTTTGCTCATTATCGTGTAACGAGAATGGAGCAAAGACTATAAAAGGACCAATTTTGCTCGGTCTTGCCGAATCTTGACCTCCTGGCCTTCGTCTTCTCCAAATGGCTTCCAACCCAACTGCAACTTCAGGGGCATTGGAACATAAGTTTAACTGCTTCAATTTGCTTCACTGCAACTTCATGAAGGCAGTATCTGCTATCTTTTAATCTGCTCCACTACAAACTCAGGGATGCTAGACGAGTATCTTCGATCTGCTTCGTACAATCTCAGGAAAGCAAAATCTATTGTCTTTTAGCCTGCTCTACTGCAAACTCAAAGAGGCAAGGCTGATGTCTTTGATCTTCTTCTCGCAACTTCAGGGAGATAAGATCTGATGTCTTCGATCTGCTTCATGCAACTTCAAGAATGTCAGATCTGTTATTTTCAATCTGCTTCACTACAAACTCAGGGAGACAAGATCAGATGTCTTCGATCTGCTTCTTGCAACTTCAGGAATGCCAAATCTGCTGTTTTCGATTTGCTCCACCGCAAACTCAAGGAGACAAGATCTGATATCTTCGATCTGCTTCCTGCAACTTCAGGAATGCCAAATCTGCTATCTTCAGTCTGCTCCACTGCAAACTTAGAGACAAAATCTGAACTTTTCAATTTGCTACCTTACTATCTCAGGAAGACTTCAATCTTCAGTCTGCTCCATTACCATCTCGAGGGAACAAAATCTGAACTTTTCAATTTTTTTTTATTATCTCAGGAAGAATTCAATCTTCAGTCTGATCCACTACCATCTCGAGGGAACAAAATCTAAACTTTCCAATTTACTTCTTTACTATCTCAAGAAAACTTCAATTTTCACCTATTTCACTACCATCTCGAGGGAACAAAATCTAAACTTTTCAATTTGCTTCCTTACTATCTCAGGAAGATTTCAATCTTCAATCTGCTCCACTACCATCTCGAGGGAACAAAATCTGAACTTTTCAATTTGCTTCCTTACTATCTCAGGAAGACTACAATCTTCAGCCTGCTCCACTACCATCTCGAGGGAACAAAATCTAAACTTTCCAATTTGCTTCCTTACTATCTCAGGAAGACTTCAATCTTCAGTCTACTCCACTACTATCTCGAGGGAATAAAATCTAAACTTTTCAATTTGCTTACTTACTACATCAGGAAGACTTCAATCTTCAGTCTACTCCACTACCATCTCGAGGGAACAAAATCTGAACTTTTCAATTTGCTTCCTTACTATCTCAGGAAGACTTCAATCTTCAGCCTGCTCCACTGCCATCTCGAGGGAACAAAATCTGAACTTTCCAATTTACTTCCTTACTATCTCAGGAAGACTTCAATCTTCAGTCTGCTCTATTACCATCTTGAGGGAACAAAATCTAAACTTTCCAATTTGCTTACTTACTATCTCAGTAAGACTTTAATCTTCAGTCTGCTCCACTACCATCTCGAGGGAACAAAATTTAAACTTTTCAATTTGCTTCCTTACTATCTCAAGAAGACTTCAATCTTCAGTCTGCTCCACTACCATCTCGAGGGAACAAAATCTGAACTTTCTAATTTGCTTCCTTACTATCTCAGGAAGACTTCAATCTTCAGTCTGCTCCACTACCATTTTGAGGGAACAAAATCTGAACTTTCTAATTTACTTTCTTACTATCTTAGGAAGATTTCAATATTCAGTTTGCTCCACTACCATCTCGAGGGAGATAAGACTGATGGCTTAAATCTACTCTGCTGCTTCATGGAGATAAAATCCACCGTTCGATCTTGTTCCACTACTGCTTAGGGTGACAAGATCTACAATCTTTGACCTATTCCCCTGCTGGTCAGGGAGATAAGACTGGTGAATTCTCTGATGTTGCTACACCGTCCTGTGGGGACATGTCCTATAGACTCGAATGTATTATGGACGACATTTGCATGGATGCAGAATGTCATAAGAATGATTCCATTTTTTAATATATAATGATTAGGATGCAATAATCGGAATGAATCTAATGCTCCTAACTAGATGATATTAGGGATGACATTTACATGAATGCAGAATGTCATGAGAATGATCTCATTCTTTTTTTTCTTTTCTCTTTTTTTATGTACAACGATTAGGACACAATGATTGAAATGAATCAAATGCTCCTAATTGGAAGTGTATGGATGATATTTACATAAATGCATGAGATCGAACCCTTTTTAATGTTTGGGTTGTCATTGCTCATAGTTCATCAAGGTTCTATCACTGATGCATTACCCTATTTTCTCGTTCAGCTAGTATCTTTAACAGAAAATCCAAAGAAACGATCATGTTTTACTCAGCAAACTTGCCCCACTGTAATTTTAGAATCCCTTTTCTTGAACCGTAGGACATAAAATTTGTACCTCCCACTGCATCTTTAGGGGAATAACATTTGGTTTCTTCCATCCATCCAATTACCATTCAAAGGTATGGAATTTGTATTTTCTTCAATCAACTTGATCTGTTACACCATTCCCTGGGTGTAATGACCAGATGTATATGCCCAAAATTTGCATGAATGCAAGGTACCCTTTTCTTTTCCTAAGAATGACCCCCTTTTACACTGGTTACCCAATAAAAATTTGAAGAGATAATCATCTTTCAATATTTTCAACCCTTAGACTTGGTGAGTTCTAAACAATAGTCCTTTTTCAAATTCTCATATTATTTAGAATCTTCCAGAGTAATATGGAAACTCCTTTTATGAAAGTATTACTAGTCCATTAATCGTTATTTCAATATAAAATGCTTGAAAAAGATCATAATAATGGGCATGAAAAAAATTAATCAGGAGCATAGCTTGAAACAAATAAGTTAATCAAAGATAACCAAGAAATTGGTCTATCTTGAAAAGAATAAAGTAAGCAAAGATAGCCAAGGCTATAAAATAAAATTGATTGGGGTGTATTTTCGAAAAGAAAAAAAAGTAATCAAAGATAGTAAATTCAAAAATAGATAAGATAAAACCTAGATGCCCCAGATATCGCAACATGAGCTTCTCTGTTCAAACTTCTTGAGGACCATTTTGAGCCAAATATATGTTTAGAGGATCTGGAGTACTTTGTTAATGCCCCAAGACGTAGCATTCTTCTTTATTGTTATTTCAGGCATAGCAAGACTACCACATACCCTATCTTTGATCAAAATTTAAGTCACTCTTTTTGAATTTTTGGCTCAAAACTCCTTTGGTCTTAAAGTGCCCTTTGCGGGTTTTCGCCTTGGCCTCTCATTTTTTTGAATTTGAACTCAAGGCTCCTTTTGTGAGTTTTCACCTTGACCCCTTTTTTTTTGAATGAATTTGAGCTCAAGGTGCCCTTTGCGGGTTTTCACCTTGACCATTCTCTTTTCAGGTAAAGTACTTCTTGAATGAACCTAAATTCACCGGATTGGGCAAGTCTTTGGCATTCATATCGGTCAATATCAATGTTCCTCCAGAACAGGCCTTCTCTACAACATAAGGTCCTTCCCAGTTTGGCATCTACTTTTCTCTGAAATCCTTTTGTAAAAGAAATATTAGGTTCCTCTCGTGAAATTCTCTAGGATAAAACATCTTTGTCGTAAGCTTGCATCATCTGACTATGATAAATAGCTTTTAACCTTTTCTTCGATTAGGTTCAATTGGCAAAAATACTTTCATTCCATAAACCAATAGGTAATATATTGTACCGGAAAAAAGTCCTAGCCAACGCTCAATAATTATAGAAGATAAATAGTAACTTCTTTATATCAATCTTTACAAGTCTCGGTCATCTTTTTTACAATTTTTTTTGCCTTTGTTGTTTTATTATATGGTGTCTGATCTTTGAACAGACTACAAACTTTTGACTTTGTCCTTTTTGACATTCTTTGTCAGCGCCTGTTTTTTTTTTTACTTCAACCTTGTAACATTGGCATATAAAGCTATTTCTACCCTCTTAGTGAAGTAAATGATGACCACGACGATGAATTGATATCGACTAGAAGCTTTTGACAAGATTAGCCCCATAATATCCATGCCACCACATATAAAAAAGTCTGTGAAGAAAATGGAAGAGTCACATAAATCTCTTATTCAATTCAATATTTATGGTAAAACTGATGCAATCTCCTTCCATGGTAGGCCAACAGTGCTCGGTCCTCATGTTTAACCCGTGTCTTAAATAGTCTAAGCATGTCCTGAGATGATCGTGCGAAAACATCTTTGAATTCTCGAAAATAACTCCATGATGTCTTGCCTTATTTTTGTGGTGAGTTGGGCTTCAATCTTCACCCCCTTCCTAGGCTCATAATATCCACTGACCTTTTTTATAGTAGGATTTATTTTTCATCTTGTTCTACTCTTCTTAACAAATCAGAAGATAGATTACAATCTCTATTATCTTCAAAGTTCTGAGATCCTTCTAGACACATATCTTACTTGAAAGAAAACTCTGAGTCAATAGCAGCATTGCTCACATCATTAATATCTAAAGACCTATTGTAGGTTCGAATGAAGATTTCAAAGAATAAATGATTGAAAGAATGATCATTTGTATGGTCATAAATGGAGAATGAAAGAATACTTGAAAGAAACAAAAGAATGTACAATATGAAATGTAAAGAATGAAAAAATATTTGCTTAAAAAAGATGCATTTTATTGAAATAAAATTTTGGACACGAGGCTATTTCATAAAAAAGATTCTTATTGCCTCTAGGCTTAAGGCAACAAGCGTGTTTTGAATATTACTCTAGGTTAGCTCTAAAAAATATAAGGATCTCTTCCACAATCCCATTATTCAAAATCTTCCCAAGTATGTAAGGGCTTGGAAACTTTTATTCTTCGATTCCCTCTTCAAATATGTCGTTAGTGTTCAGATTCCCCATATCAAGTCTTGCACTAAAGCCCTGAACTCGATGCATTCTTGAATCTCATAGATCTTACCCCTTCACCTAGATGGTTGGGTGACATATTTTTTGCCCCAAAAGGATCATTGAATTTGACAATACCCATTTTAACAAGTCTTTTGATCATCTTTATGAAAGCGGTGTAGTTCTCGATCGAGTGTCCTGTGATTCCCGCATGGTATTCGCATTGAGCGTTCGTGTCGTACCATTTAGGGTATGAAGGTTGTATAGGTTTTAAGTAGAAAGGTAATACTTGTGCATCAAACAAAATTTGGTACAGCTCCCTATACGTGATTGGGATGGGCGAGAATTGGGATTTTTCTGAGTTTGGTCTTGGATTGGATTCTTGCCCTGAGGTGACCTGATGCTGTTGGGGTCTGATAGTAACAAGTACCTGTTTTGGATATGCGTCTAGTTGAGTTTGGACGCTTATTGGAGTAAAACTTAGGGAATAAACGAGATCTTTATTATCATTTTCGCTGTTGACTACTAGGCCTTTCCTCTCTTCAAGCCCTTCAACTAGTAAATGACTTAACTGGCCAATCACATTCTTTTGGAATTCCCGCATGTCTTGTTAAATTTTGGTTAATTGCCCATGCATCTTTATTTGCATTTGCTATATTCTCTCCAACCTTTATTCCATGTTTTCCAGGTTGACTGAAATATTTTTACCTAATTAGGATCTTTTTGTAAAAGTTTAATGCAAATGATGCAATGTAATGCAAATGCATGAAATGCAATGCAAATGAATGAAATGCAAAAAGAGGCGTTGATTCTGAATTCAATTCCATTAGAAATTTTTTTCTAGAAAATAAATTTCTTTACACAAAACGAATTACATATGCAGCTTTTTCCTCATAGTCCAAGTGAAGACACTAACCCTTTTTTTTGTATCCAGATGTTATGGTCGTGCCTCATAAAATTTCTCAATAAATGCCTCTTCTAGCTCTTTGTTGCTTGATCCAGGCCGTGACTCTTCACTCACTTATTTCCATAAAGCTTGTTAACCTCTTCAAGAAAGGCAAGACGTGGTGATTCTCGAATAGCCTTTGTCAGCTTAAATCCTTGGGCAATAAAATCTTGTATTCCTTCATGGACTATCAGTCTTCTCTCGTCGTGTTTACTTGGACCATATTCAGATGACCGTATCATAATCCACTTTATCAAGAAATCTATTTTCTTATGACAAACTCTTTTATTTAGCAATCGAATTTGAATCAACACCTCTTTTCTATAATGTGAATGCAATGCAATCAAAACAAAATAGAATACGTTAATACAAGAGAAGTAAATAACAAAATAGGGTACCTATTTGGGTAACCACTAGGGTTCAATATAACTTTATCTAGGGTTGACTTTTAAGGATCACTATATGTGACTTAGTTCTAAAGGGTGGGTACCTGAACAAGTAGATTCCTCAATCCTCACCCATTATAGGCTCATATGGATCGAGTTTAGTTTAGGGGAATACATTTCCTATGGCCATACGGAGGTGAAAACCTCACGAAAGCATAGTTTCTTACTCCCACTTAAAGGTACGACCACAACAGTCATGCAATGCTATGTGCAAGAAAATAACCATCATATGTAATGACAAATAAATACAACAATAAGATCGTAAATTTTCAAATCAAATTTTCAGATTTTCAAATCAATTGTTCAAATTTTCGACAAAGGATAGAAAATAATCAATTTTAACGGCTTGACTCTCTTATTATGTCCCCAGCAGAGTTGCCAAGCTGTCGAAACTATTTTTAAGTTTTTTTTAAAAACTAGGATCGACTTTAAAAATGAAAATGAAGTTGCCACCAATCCTTTTTACTTAGGTGTGATCAAATCACCTTATAAAATATTTTATTTCAAAACATTGATTTTGGCCTACGAAATTCAATAAAACGAATTCGGAGTTGATTACGTACGAGGAAGGATTAAAACCCTCATAATGCCCAAAATTAGTACCGATTGATTAGTTATTGTCCTAATGTCAAAATTTGAAAAGATTTAAAAACATGATTTCTTTAAAAACTTGAACAATTTGAATTGGAACTTGAGATTTCTTTGTTCTGAAAGAATACAAACATCGCATCCACCACGTTAGGACATGATGTTTTAAACCCTCGTAGCCAACATCATCTCATGATTTACAAAATTCATTAAAAGGATATTTAGTTACTTAGTCAGACGAAAAATCGAAACCTAGCACGTTAGGGCACTATTTCCCGAATTTCTAAGCACAAAACATTGCCTTATTTAAGAAAAACTTTTGGATAAAATGTAGTAATTAAAGGAGATAGATATTTTTAAACAAAGATTTAAAAAAATAACATTAAATTTATTACAAAAAGTATAATTTATTAAAGTTACAGTCATATTAATAATTAGCACTAACATAAACAATTACGTAAAAGAATGACAAGCAATAATAATGTTAAGGTAAATAAAGATAATGAATTTTTTTTAAAAATGAACAATCAAAAAAAATATAGAGTAGATAACTACAATTTTAAAGAATCTATGAAAAATTAAAAAATTTATTCACAAGATTAAATTCATGTATAAAAAATAATAATATAAGGTAAATAATATACTTAAAACAATTAATGAATATTATAATAATTTTAAAAAATAAAAAAAGTATAAAAATGATATGGATAAATAAAAAAATTTAAAAAAACGCATAAGTCAACTTAACTCACGCAATATGAGGATTCAACGAAATTCCTCCACCGAAATCTAACTCAATTGGAAGCAACTAAAAAAGAAACAAAGATGAGCGAAGAACAAAATAAGAACAAGCCACAAAAAATAAAAATGCAAAAAAGAGAAAAATTTGAGTGAATGCTCTCAAGAATTTTTATTACTCAAAACTCTAGTGTATTTTATAATGAAGGGAGAGGCCTCTATTTATAGTTGAGCCTCTCAAATCCAACGATACAGATTAATTATATCAACGACTAAGATTAAAAGGTATCTACAAATTAAATATCTAAGATTACAAAATCATATCTTCTAAGATTACATGCCATATATTCTAAGATTGCATTTCATATATAAGATTGCATACCATATCTTCTAGGATTGCATATCATATCTAAGATTGTATATCCTTAAAGATTGTGTTTCCATATATGTTAAGCTTGTAGATAGACCTTTAATCTTTTAAAGTAATGAGCCATTCCGATCGTGCCAAATGATATATATTGGACTAAACTTGACTTTGTTTTATTATTTTGGGTTTATTATTTTTTGTATGGGCTCGACTAAATTGGCATATTACATTGCCAATCTGGTTTGCAACATACTTTTGCCTTATCAGAAGTTGCACAACCATTTTCATGTATCGTGATCTACCAGTTTAATGTATATTCCATCAAAGACAACACCATGAATACACTTCCTTAACATCATTTCCATGATTTAGTTCATATTATTATTTTCAAAAATAGAAGGAAATCACTAGAAATACAATAAAGTCAATAAAGTAGGACCTTTGGCTTTGTCACTTGGTCCTTTAATAGCAGTTTGAGCTCAAATGTGGATGATTACACTTATCATCATTACTCCATTGAATCTAAACATGCATGCAAGAAACACTAACACAACCCAAAATTAGGAAGTTTACTTACATATAATTTGAACAATTATGTATGTAGAGCTAAAAATAAATAAATAATTATGAAAATAACTTAGAGTTCATCAATATTTACCAGAGAACTAACACAAATGTGGGAGTTGGTTGAATACAGCGAACCTAACTTCAGTAATGTTGCAAAATGACCATCCCTACTAACTGTGAATTGCGAGCTCACTAAAATGTGTTAACTTAGCAAGATTGCAAGCTCACCAACATTGCGATAAATTTTGATTAAACATTTTGACAGGCGATTAGACAAAAGCCAACAAATGAAAAAGAAAGTTATATGAATCTAGTCACTGAATTAAGCCAAGTTGTCATATTTTATTACTATTTTTAGCTTATTTAAACATGATTTTTCTTGTAAACTATGCATCAGTTTTTTAACGAAATAGTTTACCAAAAAATAACTTCTCCATTTTTCATCTTTTTGCTTCTATTTCAACCTCCCTTCATAAAAAATCTAACAATTGGTATCGAGAGCCATTGATCTTTGAGGCCTATTTTTCATAAAAAATGTCTTCAGCAAACTTTACACCACCACCTCCCAATTTTTACAGGTGAAAGCTATCACATCTGGATAGTAAAAATGAAAACCTATCTTTAAGCATTTGATCTTTGGGAGGCTGTAAATGCTAAAATAGAACTACCAATGTTGAGGCCAAATCCCACTCTTGCTCAAATGAAACAACACAATGAGAAATGTGCTAAAAAACATAAGGCAATGTTTATCTTCATAAGAATCATGGCCTGTGAAACTCTCAAACAAGCTTGGGATAAGCTCAAGGAGGAGTTCTAGGGATCACAAAAGACAAGGCAACAACGGATGATAAATCACATACGAGATTTTGAAAACCTCAAGATGAAGAAAGTTAAGACGGTGAAGCAATATTCAAATCGAATCATGGAAGTGGTAAACAAGATAAAACTACTAGGTGATAAGTTCCCTGATAGTCAAGTAGTTAAAAAGGTGATTACCACACTTTCTGAGATATACGAATCAAAGATATCCTCACTGAAAGATTCAAAGGATCTATCAACCATCTCACTCTCTAAACTAATTAATGCTTGGTACGGTTAAAAACAAAGAAAGGCAAGCAGAGAAGAGAGGTACATTCAGGAAGTCTTTCAAGCCAGAAACAGAGAAAGCTCGAGCTCTTCAAACAATGAAGAAAAGGACTGGACAGAGAAGAAAGAGGATAATTGGAGAGATAGTGGAAAGGAGAAAAATCACCATGTTCTCACTGCAAAAAGACTAATCACCTAAAGAGGTATTGTTGGTTCAAGCCAGATATTCAATGTAGAAGTTGCAAACAATTTGGTCATATGGAGAGGGTGTGCAAGAATAATGGGCACGCACAAAAACAAAATGCTCAAGCACAGACAGCAGAAGCAAATCAAGAAGAACTAATGTTCACTGCCTCCTGTGAAGCCAAACTCACTAACCCTTGCAAAGTCCTTTCGCAGCACCATGTGAACCTTCCGACAAAGTAAGAAAAAACTGGTTGGTTGATAGTGGTTGTACAAACTACATGACTTCAGATGAAAGCATCTTCAAGCAGATTGATAGAAGTTGTACTTCAAAAGTTAGAGTTGGAAATGGCCAGTACATCGAAGCTGTAGGAAAATGAGATGTGTTAATCAGCACTCCTACAGGTACTATAGTAATTACAAATATGTTTTTACTTCCTAATATAGATCATAATCTCCTTAACATTGGTCAATTGATTAAGAAGAAATATATTGTTGTTTTCAAAGATAAATATTGCACTATATTTGATTCATTAGGACAGGAAGTTGTGACTGTTTAAATGAACAATAAAAGCTTTGTGCTGGATAGGAAATTTATGGCCTTGAGAGCCTGTACTAGTTCAGTAGATAAATCATATAGTTGGCACAAAAGATAAGGACATGTGAACAATAAGTTCCTTAGTCAAGTGTGCAAACCAAAAGCAATTGTGAAGATAACTAAAGTTGAAGATAAAGATAAAGGCTTTGATAATCTTCCTATTAAAGGTAAAGGTCTATTGTTGAAACTTTTCACAGATGTGACTTAGCAGTATGGGAACCTACAATTTTTGAATAAGTTTCACAAGAAAACAACATTGATGCTTGTTGCAAAATAGTCAAGAAAGAGTGTTCAAACTTGGCCAATCATGCAGAAGCAAGAAGATGAAGTGTGAGCTCACCAAAATGCAAGTTGCGAACTCAGCAAAATTTTGTGTTGATAGATGTGCAATTATGAAAAGTGTAAGCTACAAGCTAAATGAAATGTGTGTTGCAAAAGTGCGAGGCCATAAAAATGGCTTATCAATGCATGCAAAATGCAAATAGCAACATGAAGATGTGAGCCTCGAGCTCACCAAAAGTGCAAGTTGTGAACCATCATGCTACTGAAACTGTGAGCTCAAAATTTTGTGTTGATAGATGTGCTGAATTATGAAAAGTGCAAGCTACTGCAAGCTAAATGAATTGTGTAAATTTTGATTAAAATTTTGCGATTAGGCAAGCAAAAAAATGTAAGTATATAAATCTAGTCAATGAATTAAGCCAAGTAATATTTTATTACTATTTTTAGCTTATTCAACAAAATCCAATAAGTAAGTTTCTGGAAGAAGATTAATGTAAAGAAAATGCAAAAATTTATTGGTGAAGGACACTAATATCCTTATATACTTAAGCACGGAGATAAGGTTTAGTAGAAGGATCAGATTATTCCACTAACACTTTTGATTTTCGTGAATAAGTGCACTTATCATAATTTATGTCGTATCAACTATAGTATCTTAGTTCCACTCTAACTAGTTCTCACTGGACTAACTAGATAGTCTTATAAAGATAATAAACAAATCTATAAAACTACAAATTTGACGTCTACGCCAAAACATCTAGGGTGGCATATACTCAACAGAAGAATCCACCAATCCACAGATTTTGCCAATCGGTGCATATACAGAATCCCAAACGCCATACCTAATACTTAACTTAATTAGAACTACAGCTAGTACAATAAACAATAACCATAAATAGACACTGATATCATTATATTGTTTCTTGGTTATCACAATATAGGCATATTGTGGGTACAAGCTTTGACCAATCAAGAATATCATCCAAAAAGTTTCGAAACCATTCAGCCTCTTTATTAGATTTGTCTAGAGCTACAAACTCAGATTCTTTTGTAGATTTTGTTATAATCATTTATTTTGAGGATTTCCATGACACAACTCCTCCCAAAGTAAAAATATATCCACTTGTGCTTTTGGCATCTTAAATATCAAATATCCAATTGGCATCGAAAAATCCTTTTAAAACAACAGGATATCTGGAATAAAGCAATCCGTAATCCCGAGTATATCTACTTAAATTATTCACAGTGAAAACAATATTTGGTCTAATACAACTCCTAAGTTACATTAGACAAAAAGGGCAAAGCTATGAAAATCTCTGTGGTTGAAGCTTACTTAGTGGAAGAATCAATTGACCACTAGGTTATTGATTATAAAGCCATTAACCATATGTGCATTTCTTTATGGTGGTTCAGAGAAACAAGAAGTCTGAATGACAAAAAGCTCTTGTTACGAACCGAATACGAGAGCTATGTTTCAATTAAAGTAGTGGGAGAAGTTATTTCACATTTTGATAATTTTAAGAAAATTGTAATAAAAGTCTTATGTAACTTATTTTAAGAGGAAATTAATTTCTGTAACTTGTTTATAAATAATGGTTATTCTATGACATTCAAGAAAAAGATTGCTATTCAAAAAAATCATTTTTAATTTGTAATAGATGGATAAAACAATTTCTAATTTATCAAATCAAATAATTACTCGATGCTTCAAATAGAAATAGTAAATAAGAAGCTTAAAATTTCTCAAGGGATAATAATGAAACTTAAGACTTGGTCATATTATCACTAGAATCATGAAAGATAGTCCCTTAAATATGCTTAAAGAAGTTAGTTTTTCACAATGTGAATCATGAGCTATCAAAGATTAGTCAACAACATCAACTTTAAAATACCTAAAATCTTACAAGAACAATCTTAAAAGAGTATGACCATAAACTACTGGAAATGGGGATATGTAGAAGCTATATGGAAGAAAGTGTTTTAGCAAAACCCTACCCAAAGTACTTAGTCAACCCACTACTTAGGTTGCCCCATTGCAAAGCAATGTAAATACATCACAATTGTAAAATTGACTAACTCTAATTTAACCATCGATGTGGGATGGTAGGCAAAGGAAAAGGCTAACTTTGTTCCACAAATGCGAAAGAGTTCTTTCCAAAAATTATTACTAAAAATAACATCTTGGCCACTAACAATGGATTCAAACAAACTATGCAAACAAACTAGTTAATCAAAGAGAATTCATGCCACATAAACAACATTATAAGGATGGGAGAGGGTAATAAAATGAGCATACTAGGAAAAATAATCAACCACCACAAAGAGAGATATTTTCCCAAGAGATTTGAGTAGCCTATCAATAAAGTCTATAAAGAGGCCAATTAAACCTGATTTAGAAATTGCAGCAAGCCAGCAAGACTCGAGTGTTTCTCCTTGTTTTGTTGACTAACCTTACAAGTCTAATAAAATTCAACAAATTAGCTACAAAGTCTTCTGCACTTTCTCATGAGTGTTGTCATGAACACTAGATAAAATGAAGCTATCCTAAAGAACCCAATTCACATCCAACTTTCCCACTTCAATTGGTAATACAATTTTGTTCAAGAACCTATGATTGTCAAACAATATCCTATATCTCATCAAATTTAAAGACGTGAGGCATGGGTCATGATAATAATAAAAAAACAAAATTATTAGTTATATATCAAATTAAATTAAAAATATTCATATCACATGCAATGAATAGGTAGCAAACTAATTAGCATATAACTGAAACAAAAATGGCAATTGCCTAGAATTTTTAATGAATATATTTTATGAAATAATAAACCTAAATTTATAGTAACATTTTATCATAAACGAAGAAAAAGGTTAATGAAAAATGGTTTTCCAAATTTCGTGGAAAACATAGTTACCAAAAATACAAGTTCATATAATTAAGATAACTAATTAACATAGTTACCAAACATTATAAGTAGACACATACAATGCAAACAATCAAATTAAAAAAAACTATCATTTATTGTACCTGAGAGACCAGCCTGTCGAGGTTAGTGTAAGCAGGCCTCTCAATATCGAGAGACATTCGACAAATATCATAGATAGCTTCATTATCAAGGAGAACTGCAACATCAGTATGCTCTAACAGAGAATGGGTTGACCAAACACCATTGTAAGGCTCTACAACAAATGTGGAAAACTGTGGGGAAGGGTAAACAGTGAAACCCAATTTTGATTTCTTACCATAATCCACTGAAAGCGTTTCAAGAAGCAGTGATCCAAGCATGAAACACCAAAAACCCTTGAACTCCAGTACAGTTATCTGCTAGCTTCCTGATCCAGGCAAAGATCCACCATTTAATTAGTTGAACTTCATGAGAAGTTCTGCGTGCATTTATCACGGGCTTTAATTCGCGACCCATAAGACAAAAACAACTAAACCAGTATTAAAGAACAACGAAGCATGAGTGATATCATAAAAATAAATTTCTCAAAGGGAACCAATCTGTCGAAGGATGGGGAAAGTAAACATACCTCTATAGAAGTCGATACTTTCTTTTCGCTAATTGCTAGCTTTTAGCCCCTGCCAGGGAAGGCTGAAGCAAAGAAATGGTGCAAACTGAATCAAATTCAAAATCAATGCGAAGGAAAACAAAGAACAAAGATTCAGCAACAAGAAATAATATAGAACCATGAATGAAATGAGGATGGGGTGATCATATACACAACCTTCCTCTCAGGAAATACATAAGCACATAACCAAGGGATTCCAAATCATCTCTGCGGCTTTGCTCTGACGATAAAATAGAAGAATGTATAAAAAATAGTAACAAGTAAACTTTCATCTATGATATATGATTTACTGCTACTATTTGAGTCGCAAAATAAAACAACTTACCAATTCCAAGGTGAGTGTTAACACTTGCATAACGAGCAGTGCCTGTGAGGTTTTTGTTTTCTCTGCAGCAAAAGAATCTGATCAGTCGTTTTGCAAACAAACGTATTTGGTTGCACCAAATATTCGGTATATCTTTACCAAGTAGGAACTTGATACAAGGAAAGTAGGCAATATGATTTTCCTCGAATTGTACAAAATGCTAAGGCATTATAAGTTGCATAAGTAAAGCAAAAACTGAGCTGAAAAACGTGGCTAGACCATGAAGTAACTTTCTTATCTAGTATCTTGACTTGATAGTCATGCAATATGATGAGAACTAAACAATCTTGAGATCTTCAAGTTTCTGTATTAACAAGTCAACAAAAAGATAATCACCTATATGGGATGTGCTTATTTTGCATAAAATAATAGTGGCGACATAGCATCAAAGGTTGTGTGGCATATGGATGTTGCATGGGCTGCATGGAGTTCATAATTCAACACTCCTCCTTGAACTCTTTGCAAGATACACCTAGTTTCTTTCTTAATTCCATGAACCTTGTTGTTTTGAGGGCTTTAGTAAAAATATCGCAAGTTGATTTTCCGAATTGCAATAAACCGTTTAATTTCACCACTGCTCCATCTCTCTCACCACATGAAGCTTTATGTTAAAGTGTTTGGTTCGACCGTGAAACACGTGGTTTTTGCAATTGCAACAACCGATTTGTTGTCACAAAGTATCTCTGTTGCTCCTCTTGTCAGAAGTTTAGGTCGCTAGCGCTTCCTAAGCCATATAGCTTGATTCACAAAGCAATGCAGTAGCTACATATTAAACCTGGCATTGATTGGGCCACCGTGTTTTGTTTTTTCAACACCGGTAGAACATTGTCGAACCAAGAGAGAAACAATAGCACAAGTGCTTTTCAAATCATCCTCGATCCCCCCAATCACTATCAAGATACCCTATCATTTTTAACTCATGGACCTTCATCAACTTCAATCCAAAGCTTAAGGTACCTTTAATGTACCTAAGCACCCTTTTCTTTGCTTGAAAGTGCTGCATGTTGCAACAATGCATGAATCGGATAGCATGCTCACAAAGAAACATTATATCCGATCTTGTAGTCATTAAATAAAGAAGGCATCCTACTAAGCTTCGTAGATGGACTCATCGACTGCATCAAAATTACCTTGGCTTGTCAACTTTAACTCGGCAGATCCATAGGTGTGTTCATTGGTTTGCTGTTTTCCATGGAAAACTTGTTCAAAATTTTCTTGGCAAATGCTTGTTGGCTTAGGAAAATTTCTCCTTTAGCTTGTATCACTTCCATTCCAAGAAAGTAAGTCATATGCCCGAGGTCTGACATTTCGAACATCTTCTTCATTTTGCTCTTGAAGTCCTTCAAGATAATGTTGTCTCCTCCTGTAACTAGCAAGTCATCGACATAGAGAGACACAATAAGCTGAGTTTCAGCTTCATTCTTCTTAACATACAGTGTGGGCTCACTGATGCTCCTTTGAAATCCCAAACTGATGAGATAGCTATCGATTCGAGCATACCAAGCTCGGGGTGCTTGCTTCAGCCCGTATAGCGCCTTCTTTAACTTGTAGACCATATGTTCTTTGCACGGTACTTCAAAGCCTTGAGTTGGTCGATGTATATCTCCTCTTCAAGCGGTCCATTTAGGAATGCCGACTTGACATCCGCTTGGTGTATGGACCATTGCTTTTGTCGCTAAAGCAATCAACATTCGATGGTGTCGAGTCCGCTCTTGGAGCAAAGGTTTCCATGTAGTCCGTGCCATATTTCGACTAAATCCTTTGACAACCAGCCTTGCCTTGAGCTTATTTAAGCTCCCATCGCATTTTTCTTAGCACGATACACCCATTTAACACCTATGACCTTCCGTCTTGTGGCCTATCAACCAAATCCTGTGTTAGGTTTTTCTCAATCATCTTCATTTCTTCTATCATTGCGACCTTCCAACCTTTGTGAGCTTTAGCTTCTTGAAACTTGTAGGTTCCATGATGGCAACATCGCTCTTTCGTAAACATCTCATTAATGGCTCGGTCCTCTAACAGAACATCATCAACATCCATTTCTTGACCGGTTTGCTCGGGTTCTATTTGCCCCACTTCAAGTTCTTGAAGTCTCCATTGGTTAATTGTTGTCCCAGTTCAGAGGGCATTTTCATCAAAGACGACATCCCTACTGACTTGAACCTTCTTTGTTGTTGGATCAATGATCCTATAGCCCTTTTTAACTGAGCTATATCCTACTAAAACACCTGGAGTAGCTTTCCTTGAAAGTTTATCCCTCTTTACAAATGGAATCTGCACATAACATAGACATCCAAAGAGTTTTAGATGAGCAAGAGAGGGTTTGAAGCCATACCAAGCTTCAAAAGGTGTCATTCGAGTCAGGGCCTTTGTTGGTAGTCTATTTTGAAGATAGACTGCTGTGTTGACAGCTTCTGCCCACATGAACTTTGGCATTTTCTTTTCGAACATCAGACATCTTGCCATGTCCATGATGCTTCGATTTTTTCTTTCACTCACCCCATTTTGCTGAGGTGTGTACACATTGGTTAGCTGGTGTTTAATGCCAGCTTCTTTACAAATCGCCTGGAATTGAGCTGAAATATATTCAGCCCTATTATCTGACCTGATGGTCTTCAACTTGCAACCTGTCTCAGTTTCTACATGAGCTTTGAACTTCATGAACACTTGTGGAACTTCAGACTTGTGTTTTAGAAAATAAATCCAACAGAATCTTGAATAATCATCAATGAAGAGAATAAAATACTGCTTCCACTAAGCGATTCTGTCTTCATGGGACCACAGATGACATCTGTATGAACAAGTTGAAGCTTCTCACCGCTTCTCCAAGCTTGATTTGAAGGAAAGGGCGCCTAGCTTGCTTTCCAAGTTGACACACTTCACACACTTCATTGTTGCATACCGAGTTTGTGAAGTTTTCTACCAGATCTTCATGGATCATCCCGCCATTGCTTTAAAGTTTGCATGACCAAGTCTTTTGTGCCATATTTTTGAGTCATTGTGAGAGGCGTTATAAGTCGCTTTTAGGGCTTCACCAATTAATCTCAAAGGATTTATCGGTCGAGTGGATGTCATGAAACATGATCCATATGGATCTGTTATTCGACATACCTTATCTTTGAACACAAGAGAGTATCCTTGTCAAGGAGTTGAGATATACTCAACAAGTTTTTGTCAATATCGGCACAAGTAACACATTGAAATTACCTTGTTACCCTTTGGAGTTGATATCAAAACATCACCTTTGCCCACAAAGATTGATGAATCCGACCATTTGCCACTTTAACCTTGGTTTGTACACTCGTCCAAGGTTTTGAAAATGGTCGCATTAGGAGACATGTGGTTTGTACATCCACCGTCCAAGAGCCAAGCTTTAGAGTCATCTTACGGTCACTTGAGCATGACACAAAGAAAGACTTCTTCTTCTTGATCGCTTCTACCTTCAGCCACTCGAGCCTCGGTCTTAGATTGTTGTTGAGCTAGCTTCGGTCTGCCTTTTGCCTTACAAACTCTCTCGACATGTCCCTTCTTCTTGCAGTGTTGACATACTGCATCAGGCCGAAACCAACATTTATCTTCAGGATGGCCTGGCTTTTTGCAAAATCTGCAAAGGCGATCATTGGTCCTTGCAGCATCAGGCTTAGGCCTGTTTTTCCATGTTTTCTTGCCTTTGTAGGCAGCATTGCTTGAAGAAGTCCTAGCTTTAGCTTGGAAAGCTCCTTCTTGGTGTTCCTCGTTCCTGCTTGCCCTTCTTTGCTCTTGAGCATAAAAGGCATTGATTAATTCGGTCAAGGTGATGCTTGAGAGGTCCTTGGAGTCCTCGAGGGAAGATATTTTTGCTTCATACCTTTCAGGTAAGGTTGAAAGCACCTTCTCCACAATCCTTGCTTCACTAAACTGCTCACCAAGGAGTCTTATCTTTGCTTACAATGACCATAATCTGTCTGAGTCTTCTTGCTTTTGACGCTCTTCTTCTTTCATCTTCAAGTTTTCAAGTCTCTCCTCAAATTCGGAAGGCTGCTGCTTTGCTGGTCCTTCTGTACCTTGAAACTCCTCCTTAAGTCCTGTCCCATGCCTGCTTTTGGAGTCTCATAGGCCATAATTCTTGTAAAAATGACATCCGAGACACAATTTTGGATGCATGACAAGGCTTTATGTTTCTTGGTCTTCTCCTCAACATCTTTGTCAATTTGAGCCATGGTTGGGTTGGCTCAAGAGGTTCTCGTTCAACATCGGTGTTCACTACCTCCCATAGATCAAGAGCTTGAAGATAGGTCTTCATTTTAACTTACCATATATGAAAACCTTCTCCATTAAAGATCAAGGCACAGTGGTGAGAAGCTTGATGAAGCCATTCCAAATTGATCTTAACAAAGAATAGTCCTCAAAGAATGAAGCTCTAGATACCAATTGTTGGAGTTTCTAGCAGCTAATAGCAAGTGTGACTTGAGGCAGAAAAAAAATGACAGAAGGTTGAAAAAGGAAAGAAAGTTGACAGAATTTTTGAGAGAAAAGAAAGCTAAGGAAAAATGGAGCTTAAGTGTGAAAATAAGATTGTCTCCAACTTTTTCATTACTTCAAATACCAAAGATACATAGCCATTATATATATAAGTCATGTTCAATGTGAATTACAACAAGTCATTACCTAAACATACCTAATCATACCTAATCCACCTAAACTTATGGAAACTTGAAATACAAAACTTGCAAGCTTAATCTTGCTGATTTGATCAGCCTAGTCACCATCAAAATGACATGAAATATCAACCTAACATTGTTCAAAATAAACCAAACTAAGTTACATTGACATTGGATTCAAAACAGCAAGTTAAAGAACTTGGTTTGCATAAAATAATAGTGGCAGCATAGCATTAAAGGTTGTGTGGCATATGGATGTTGCATGGGCTGCATGGAGTTCATAATTCAACACTTATGAGTTTGAAGATCCCTATACTTCTTCGCAAGACCATAGTCAATGATATATACTTGTAGCAACAGCAATGAAAAATTGGTATCAGAAAATTTCATACTTTTCAAGTGTAACAAAGTCCTATATGTAGAAATGAAATAATATTTTATCGTGACCAGAAATTCAAATTTGAAAGTTGCTGTGCAAGCAGTATAATGAGTAATGTATATGCATGTTATGTTTGCCATAAAAATATAAGACACGATAACTTTAAATACCTGATTTGCCTTGCGTCCTAGGCCCATCAAGAAGTTGTCAGGCTTTATGTCACGGTGAAGAAAACCTCTTGAATGCATATATTCTACTCTATTAATATGAAAAAAAATGTTGAAAAGGGAGAATATTATGAAAAAACTGAACTGATTCTTCATCATGAAAAGAATGTTATTCTTACTAACTGAAAGTAAGAGAACTTGACATTCCATGGAGAAATAATAATGAAAAGGAAAAGAAAAAACTCAAAGAGAAGGAGACTTTTTTAATAGTTGTTTTTATAATATTGAAATTAAAGCATGAATTTTGCTTAAACACGCATAAACCAGTACTAATAAACAGAAAACAAAGAACTTGACATTCCATGGAGAAATAAGTTCAACAACATCCTCTGGTTTGAGTATGTGTGTATGTGTGCGAAAGAGTAACAGAATACATAACCACAATGATGATAACTAACCTTCTCTTATAAACAAGTCTCGGAAAAGCCTCTTCAAATAGGAATAATCGGGTTTATCTTCAAACCGCAAAGAACGACAGTAGTGAAAATACGAGAGAAAAACTCAAATGGATATGACTTACAGAGCACCTATTAAACACGCATAAACCAGTACTAATGAACAACGAAGCAAGAGTGATATCATAAAAATTAAATTTCTCAGAGGGAACCAATCTGTCGAAGGATGGGGCAAGTAAACATACCTCTATAGAAGTCGACACTTTCTTTTCGCTAATCTTATCATATTAGCCCCTGCCAGGGAAGGCTGAAGCAAAGAAATGGTGCAAACTGAATCAAATTCAAAATCAATGCGAAGGAAAACTAAGAACAAAGATTCAGCAACAAGAAACAATATAGAACCATGAATGAAATGAGCATGGGGTGATCATATACACAACCTTCCTCTCAGGAAATACAGAAACAACCTTTCTCTCAGGCTGAAGAGGTCTACGGGTAAAGAAGAAACTGAGTGGGGCTTAGAAACTGCAGAAACTGAGTGGGGCTTAGAAACTGTTATAAATCAAGAAGAAAAGAACAAAGGGGAGTTTTTCGAGCGACTATAAAATTTGAATTGAAGATTTGAAACTTCGAATATTTGACTGGAAGATTTGAAACTTTGAATATTTTGGTATGGTTTTTCATTTCCTCAACAAATTTAATAGTTTAAGTAATTTAATTAAATTAGAGAATATATTAAATATGGGGAGTATATAATAAAATTTTTATATTTTTAAAAGTTAATGTTGTAATTAGACCTGTTGTTGCTTTTTAGGTCCGAAGGTCTCCCAAAACTTAAGAGAGGTTAGATAAAAGAATTAGACATGTTTAAAATAAATCAATTTTGAGCTTGAATATTCAAGACTTGAGCATAGCTTGGTCGGGCCTGTTTTTAAATTTATAATACTTTATATTATGTAATTTAAAACATAATAAAAATAAATATATACTAAATATATAATATTACTCTAATGTAAATATTAAAATAATATATAAAATTATTAAATATTAAAATAATATAATATAAATATTTTAAAAAAATAAAAAAATATAGGTGGGCCTAAAATGGATTTTGGTTAGTCTTTTGCAAATATGAATGAGTTTGGGCAAAATTTTAGGCCAATATTTTGAATTGGGTCAGACTTGAGCAAATATAAAGTGTATGATCCAATTTTGGCCCGAGGCCCACACCAATACCAATAAAACAAAACAGTCCAATAAATAGGCCCAAACACAAAGCCCAACAACTAATACAACCCACAAAAAATTTTTCCCTAGAAACCCTAGCAGCTAGCAATCCCAACCACCAATGACTCCACGTCACCTGCTTCTCCACATCGATGCGCCCAAGCCTCTTCCACGTAGCCGTACCTACGGAAAAATAGGAAGCAATAGCACAACGAGTAACAACATAATAAGAATATTAGATTTTTTTTTCTCATTTTATTCGGCTATAAAAATCGAAAATCACTTGTAAAATTGGGGGTACACGATTTAGACCGAGAAATATAGAGGCAATATACCCACAATTTCCAGAAACCAATACGAAATCAGTTGACTAAAGTAACTTTTTAGTAAAAAGTAGACAGACGTTCGAGTAGCAAACAGTTTTCAAAGGTAATTTTTGCATATCTTGTTTGTTTTATATAGTTTTTTTCCATTTTCTAAAAGATCCAAAAACGAAGAGCAAGGTAAAGAACTTACCACGCCTCCGTCTTGGCCATGATCGGGCAATCGGATCGGTGGAGATCTGGCGGTGGATTTAGAGGTTGAAGGGCACTAACCTTAAAGAGCAAAGAAAAGGAGAGGGGTTTTTTTTTCCTTCTATTTTTCGGATAGTTACGAATACACGAGAAATCAAGTACACAAAAAGAAAAGAATTTTGAGACAGATTCAAAATATTCAAGGTGTTCTTTTTATTTTGTTCTTTTTATTCATTTTTTTACACTTGTTTTTAAGAATAAACGCGAAAATACGGAAAAAGAGGTAGAAGCGTACCCATTTTGAGATCGTCGAAAAAGAAGCTTTTTAGTTTCATTACCATGTGTCTTTGCGGTCTTGCATGACGACCGTTTTGGAGGGTGGGGATATTTTCCTTTTAGCCCTCCTTGTTACTCATAAGTTCTAATTGGTCCATCTTTTAATTTTATTTCGATTTTGCCCCGGATGCTTGTTTTAAATTCAATTTAGTCCCTATTCGCTTTACTTTCAAATCAATTATCTCTAAATATATATTATTGTACTTACTGTTTTAATGTGGCCATTACCATTATTGTTTTTAATATTTTTTTCCTTTTACTTTATTACTATTACTAGGTTCGTTAGCATTATTAGCATCATTTTATTATTGCCACTATTTTACATGTATTATTATTATAAAAATCGTTTTTTATATTACTATTTATTATTCCTATTTTCATTACTATTATTTTTATCACTATTATTATATATATATATATTATTACTACAATTATACTTATTATAATTACATTTATTTTTACTACTACCATTATTTTTATTATTACCACTATTAATTCTAATATTATTACTATTATTTTCTTATTGATATTTTTATTTTTGCTTTTTTTCAAAATTCATAAAAAAGGGGTTTCACAAAGGTAATATTTCGTGGTTGGAAGTTCGAGAAATTGTGCCCAATCGTCTTGGGCTTCAATTTTCCGTTAAATCTCGATCACTAAATATTCTTTAAAGATTTTGATCATGTTTTTGAAAATAAGGCAATGTTTCGTGTTTGGAAGTTCGAAAGATTCGTGCCCAATCGTGCGGGGTCTCGATTTTCTATTCATCCAAACAACTAAATATCCTTCAAAGATTCTTTATCGTGTTTTCTTAAATAAGGCAATATTTCATGTTTGGAAATTCGACGGATTGTGCCCAATCGTGCTTTGGGTTTCGACTTTTAGTTTGACCAAATACCGGAATACCCTTTTTTAAATCGAATGCATGGATTTTGGAAATCATGGAACGATCTTGGTATTGAGGGTTTGAAACATCGTGTCCTATCGTCTTTGGATGTGGTATTTCATCTTTTCGAACAAGAGAGTTTCGATATCCAATGCGAGTTATCCAAACATTTTAAAGATTCATATTTTAAAATATTTTCTAATTTTCGATATTAAGGACATTAATCAATCAACACGGTACCAATTTTGGGCGTTGCGAGGGTGCTAATCCTTCCTCGTGCGTAACCGACTCCCGAGCCCATTTTCTTAAAATTCATAGACCAAAATGTTTTCTAAAAGTGACCCAATCACACTTCAAAAATGATTGGTGGCGACTCGCTTTTGTATTTTAAAGTCGGCCCGTTTTCCAACAAAAAAATGGTTTGACGACTTGGCGACTCCAATCGGGGACCAATAAGAGAGTCAAGCTGTAAAATTGGTTGATTAATGTTCTTTTTATCGAAAATAATTTTTTTTCTTTTTTCTTTCCGTTTTTTCCATTTGCATGAGTTTGTGTCGCGTCATATATTTGTTTTGGTTTGAGACACATGGGATATCTCTGCATTCATATTGCATGACCGTTGTGGTCACACCCTCTAAGTTGGAGAGAGAAACTATGCCTTCGTGAGGTTTTCACCTCCGCATGGGCTAGTGGACCGCTTCCGGGATACATCCGTACTTATGGTTCCGTGAGGTTTTCACCTCCGCATGGCCATAGGGAAATGTATTCCCTTGAACCGAACTCGATCTATATGAGCCTATAATGGGTGATGATTGAGAAATCTGCTGGTTCAGGTACCTTTCCTTTAGAACTAAACCACATATAGTGAACCCTAAGAGCCTACCCTAGGTAGAGCCATGCTAAACCTTAGTGGTTACCCATACCGTGGTTTGACATTTTTTACTTGCTTCGGTTGCTATTATTCATTACTAACCTTTTTTTTTTGCCATGTTTGCATATCATATCATATTAAAAGGGCGTCGAATCCTGTTCGGTTACTAATTTAGGAGGCTTGTTATGGAGAACGAATTCCTTGATAAAGTAGAGGATAATGCGGTCGTGTGTACATGGTCAGACTTGAGAAGGGATAGGCCGTATATGTGACTCTGTTTTATGTAAAGGATTTTGTTTTTTAAATAAGTTTTCTAAAAGAAATTGAACCAGAATCGATGCCTTTTATTTTTGCATTTATATCATGCATTTGCATCACATCACATCATATGCATTAAATGTCATAAAAGAACCCTATTAACTGGAGATTATATTATAGTGACCTTGGAACATCATTACTACACACGAATGTAAAAACAGCTAAAGATATAATGAAAACTTTGAGCATCAATGCCGTATTCGATGAGGGATCGAATGAATGAAACCTAGGAGGCATTGGCCCCTTTGAGCCTGGAAGTGTTCTAAACAACGGGACTGCGGAAGAAATTCTTGTAGTTTTTAGAGCTAACACAGAGTAATGTTCAAAACACACTTGTTGTTTTAAGCCTAGAAACAATAAGAATCTTTTGTGAAATAGGCTCTGCTCAAACATCTTTATTTTCAATAAAATGCATTTTGTGTTTCATGCCGAGCAAATATTTTCTCATTTTTTTTCCTCTCCATGTCATACTATATATTCTTTTGTTCTCTGGAATGTTCTTTTATTTTTCATCCATGATTATAAATAATCATCTTCAGAACCATTTATTCTTTGGAATTTGCCTTCGTACCTACAATAGGTACCCAGATATCGGGACATGAGCAACGCTGTTACGGACTCCCTTTTGAGTGAAATATGGGTCTAAAAGGATCTGAATATTTTGAAGATGTCAGAGATTACAACTTACCTATTGATCTGTTAAGGATGGTAAAACAAAATGAAAATAGACTCTACCGTACAAGGGTCAGTGGACATTACGAGTCAAGGAAAAGAGTGAAACATTGCCCACCATAGAAACAAAGCAAGACGGCATTGAGTTATTCAAAGAATTCAAAGATGTCTTTGTGTGATCGCATCAAGATATGCCTAGGCATGATGAGGCTACCATAAAAGGGAGATTTCGTCAGTATTGCCGTAAATGCCAAATTAAGAAGACATGACTTATATGTTTTTTCTATACGTGGGGCATAGGTGTTACGAGGATGATTTCGTCAAAAGTATCTAGTTGACGCCTATTCATTTTCGTGATTGTCAACTATTTCACTAATAGGGTGAAGGACGATTCTTATGGCAAAGTTACAAAATCAACCGTCATCAAATTCAATTTCAATTTTGAATGCAAGTTCGAGTTCAAAAAAAAAAGGAAAAGAAAAGAAAGAAGCTATCCAAAGATTTTAAAAGATGGTTGAAACTTGTAAAGATTGGCATAGACTAGTTACCATTTACCCTTTATGCTACCCGAATGTTGGCCAGGACCCTCACCGGGGCAACGCCTTTCTCATTGATCTATGGGATGGATGTAGTCTTGCCTATCGAAGTTAAAATTCTTTTTCTTTAGATTCTATCAAAGCTCAAGTTGGATAAAGCGAAAGGGGTTCAATCTCAGTATGATCAACTGAATCTGATCGGGGAAAAATATTAAGAGCCATCCGTCATAGTCAAATGTACCAGAAGCAAATGATGCGGGCTTACAACAAAAAGTCCACCCCAGAGAGGTTCATGAAAGAGACTTGGTATTGAAAAGATCCTCTCTATGCAAAAGGGCTTCAGGGGAAAGTGGATGCCTAATTGGGAAGGACATTATGTTGAAAAAAAAGTTTTTTTAGAGAAGCATGGATACTAGCCAAGATGGACGGCAAGAGTCAGCCGAACCCAGTTAATGCGGGCTCAGTCGAGAAACACTTCGCTTAAGAAGGAAATAGGCCAAGGCGAAAACCTGCAAAGGGCGCTTTGAGGCTAATTTCCACAAAAAAAAAAAAAGAGAGGCCAAGGTGAAATCCCGCAAAGGGCACTTTGAGACCAAAGGGGTTTTGAGTCGAAAACCCGAAAAGGGTGGCTCAGGTTGTGATCAAATCATGATGGGGCATACAGTTGTTTTGCCACGCTTGAATTGACAATGAGGAAGTATGTTACATCTTGGGGCATCGACAAAGTACTCTGAATCCCCTAAACACATATTGAGCTTAAATGGTCCTCAAGAAGTTTGAACAAAGAAGCTCAGTCGGTGATATCTGGGGCACCTAATTGCCATCTTACCCATTCTTAATTTGCTCGTTTCAAAATACACTACCAATAAATTTCCTTCTTGATTGCATTTTCTGTCTTATTTATTTCGAGCTATGCTCCTAATTAATTTCTTTCTTGTCTATTATTATGATCTTTTCCAAGCATTTTTCATTGAAATAATGATTATTGAACTAATAATCCTTTCACAAAAGAAGTTTTACGTATTACTCTAAAAGTCTCTAAATAATACAAGAATCCGAAACAGGACAATTATTTAGAACTAACCAGGCTTAAAGGGCTCGGAGCACTTGAGAAAAGGGACTAAGCAGTGACAACATCTTTAGATTCTCTGTTAGAGGTATCAGTTGAACAAAGAAGACATACGTCAGGGATATCACCTTAATAAACAACAAGCAATGACAGCCCAAGTGTTAAAAATAGATCATTCTCATTTTGCACTCATTCATAACATTCATAATACATATGGTTAGGAGCATTTTTCATGACATCCTAATCATTTGGCATAAACATATACCCCATGAAATCAATTCTACAGGTAGGTTCCCCATAGGACAATGTAGCAAAATTGATAGGTGTTACAGAAGACTATAGACCTTATCCCACTGAGCAGGAGTGGACTAGGTCAAAAACATTGAGCCTCAATTCTCTAAGCAGTAGGGTAGCAGGCCAAAAATTACAGATCTTATCCCACTGAGCAGGAGTGGAACAGATCGAGCACGTTGAGCCTTAATTTCCTAAGCAGTAGGGTAACGGGCCGAAAATATCAGACCTTATCCCACTGAGTAGGAGTGGAACAGGTCGAAAACATTGAGCCTTAATTCCCTAAGTAGTAGGGTAATGGGCCGAAAATATCAGATCTTATCCCACTGAGCAGGAGTGGAATAGGTCGAAAACATTGAGCCTTACTTCCCTAAGCAGTAGGGTAACGGGCCAAAAATATCGGACCTTATCCCACCGAGCGAGAGTGGAACAGTCGAAAATATTGAGCCTCAATTCCCTAGCGGTAGGGTAGCAGGCCAAAATAGAAGCCTTATCTCTCTTGCGGGAGTGGGCAAAGGCTAAAGATAGTAGATCCTATCTCCACCGAAAGGTGAGTGGAGCGGATTGAAGACAATAGATCTTATCTCTCTTGAGTAGGAGTAGAGCGGATCAAAAGACTGAAGCCTTATTTCTACTGAGCAGGGGTGGAGCAGGCTAAAGATAGTAGATCCTATCTCCACTGAGCAGGAGTGGAGCGGATTGAGGACAACAAATCTTATCTTTACTGAGCATGAGTAGAGCAGATCGAAAAACTGAAGCCTTATCTCTACTGAATAGGAGTGGAGCAGGCTAAAGATATAGATCCTAGATATAGATCCTATCTCCACTGAGCAGGAGTGGAGCGGATTGAAGACAACAGATCTTATCTCTACTAAGTAGGAGTAGAGCAGATCGAAAGACTGAAGCCTTATCTCTATTGAGCAGGAGTGGAGCAGGCTAAAGATATAGATCTTATCTCCACTGAGCAGGAGTGGAGCGGATTGAAGACAACAGATCTTATCTCTACTGAGTAGGAGTAGAGCAAATCGAAAGACTGAAGCCTTATCTCTACTGAGCAGGAGTGGAGCAGGTTAAAGATGCAGATCCTATCTTCACTGAGCAGGAGTGGAGTGGATCGAAGTCAATAGATCTTATCTCCACTGAGCAGGAGTGGGGCAGATCGAAGATAATGAGCCTTATCTCCACTGAGCAGGAGTGGAGCAGGCCAAAGATACAGATCTTATCTCTACTAAGCAGGAGTAGAGCAGATCGAAAGCAACAAGTCTTATCTCTATGTATTAGTAATAGAGCATACTGAAGTTTATAGCCTTATCTCCACCGAAAGGTGAGTGGAGCGGTGAATATCTGAGATCTTATCTTCATTGAGCAGGAGTGAAGCAGATCGAAAATTACAAGTCTTATCTCCATGTATCGGCAATGGAGCAGACTGAAGATACCAGCCTTAATTTTCTAAGCAGTAGGGTAATAGGCTGAAGAAGCAGATCCGATCTCCACCGAGCAGTAGTGGAGCAGATTTAAACAAAACTCTTATACCCTGAAGATGCAGTGGATGAAATGAAGTTACCTGAAGAAAGGAAGCACCTAGACTCAGAAAAACCGGGCAAAATTGGTCCTATCAAAATCTTTGCTTCGTTCCCGCTACACGACAACAAGCAAAGAGGGGCAGCTGTATGATCCAATTTTGGCCCGAGGCCCACACCAATACCAATAAAACAAAACAGTCCAATAAATAGGCCCAAACACAAAGCCCGACAGCTAATACAACCCACAAAAAATTTTTTCCCTAGAAACCCTAGCAGCTAGCAATCCGGCACCACCAATAGCTCCACGTCGCCCCGTTCTCCACATCGTGCGCCTCTAAGCCTCTTCCACGTAGCCGTACCTACGGAAAAAGAGGAAGCAATAGCACAATGAGTAACAACATAATAAGAATATTAGATTTTTTTCTCATTTTATTCGGCTATAAAAATCGAAAATCACTTGTAAAATGGGGGGTACACGATTTAGACCGAGAAATATAAAGGCAATATACCCACAATTTCCAGAACCCAATACGAAATCAGTTGACTAAAGTAATTTTTTAGTAAAAAGTAGACAGACGTTCGAGTAGGAAACAATTTTCAAAGGTAATTTTTGCATATCTTGTTTGTTTTATATATTTTTTTTCCATTTTCTAAAAGATCCAAAAACGAAGAGAAGGGTAAAGAACTTACCGTGCCTCCGTCTTGGTCTTGATCGGGCACCGGATCGGTGGAGATACTGGCGGTGGACGAGAGGTTGAAGGCACTAACCTTAAAGAGCAAAGAAAAGGAGAGGGTTTTTTTTCCTTCTATTTTCTGGATAGTTATGAATACACGAGAAATCAAGTACACAAAAGAAAAGAATTTTGAGATGATTCAAAATATTCAAGGTGTTCTTTTATTTTGTTCTTTTATTCATTTTTTACACTTGTTTTTAAGAATAAACGCGAAAATCTGAAAAAGAGGTAGAAGCGTACCCATTTTGAGATCGTCGAAAAAAGAAACTTTTTAGTTTCATTGTCGTGTCTCTTCGGTGTCAAGCAGATGACCCGTTTTGGAGGGTGGGGATATTTTCCCTTTAGCCCTCCTTGTTACTCGCAAGTTCTAATTGGTCCATCTTTTAATTTTATTTTGATTTTGCCCCGGATACTTGTTTTTAAATTCAATTTAGTCCCTATTCGCTTTACTTTCAAATCAATTATCTCTAAATATATATTATTATACTTACTGTTTTAATGTGGCCATTACCATTATTGTTTTAATATTTTTTTCCTTTTACTTTATTACTATTACTAGGTTCGTTAGCATTATTAGCATCATTTTATTATTGCCACTATTTTACATGTATTATTATTATAAAAATCGTTTTTTATATTACTATTTATTATTCCTATTTTTCATTACTATTATTTTTATCACTATTATTATATATATATATATTATTACTACAATTATACTTATTATAATTACATTTATTTTTACTACTACCATTATTTTTATTATTACCACTATTAATTCTAATATTATTACTATTATTTTCTTATTGATATTTTTATTTTTCTTTTTTCAAAATTCATAAAAAGGGTTTCACAAAGGTAATATTTCGTATTTGGAAGTTAGAAATTGTGCCCAATCGTCTTTGGCTTCGATTTTTCGTTAAATCTCAGATCACTAAATATTCTTTAAAGATTTTGATCATGTTTTTGAAAGTAAGGCAATGTTTCGTCTTTGGAAGTTCGAGAGATTCGTGCCCAATCGTGCGGGTCTCGATTTTCTATTCGTCAAACAACTAAATATCCTTCAAAGATTCTTTATCGTGTTTTCTTAAATAAGGCAATATTTCATGTTTGGAAATTCGAGGATCGTGCCCAATCGTCTTTGGGTTTCGACTTTTAGTTTGACCAAATAGCGGAATACCCTTTTTAAATCGGATGCATGGATTTTGGAAATCATGGAGCGATCTTGGTATTGAGGGTTTGAAACATCGTGTCCTATCGTCTTTGGATGTGGTATTTCATCTTTTCAGAACAAGAGAGTTTCGATATCCAATGCGAGTTATCCAAACATTTTTAAAGATTCATATTTTAAAATATTTTCTAATTTTCGATATTAAGGACATTAATCAATCAACACGGTACCAATTTTGGGCGTTGCGAGGGTGCTAATCCTTCCTCGTATGCGTGTAGACTCGAGCCCGTTTTCTTAAAATTAAGAGACCAAAATGTTTTCTAAAAGTGACCCAATCACACTTCAAAAATGATTGGTGGCGACTCCGTTTTTGTATTTTAAAGTCGGCCCATTTTCCAACAAAAAAAATAGTTTCAACATAAAGTATGTTAATATCATACTTAGACCTAACCCAAACCCGGTCCTTGAGTAACTCTAATTATAACATTATATTATTGAAGATTAAAATTTATATATTTTAAAATTATCCTAATATTCTATATTCATTTAAATAAAAGATTTTTATTTAAATAAAAAGAATTATTTACTAAAATAATATACCAATATTTATTTTATCAAAATTACATTTTTAACTCAAAATTGTCTTTTAATGTATCAACACCAAATCATCATTTAAGAAATTGTGAAATTTTATTTAACTAAATTATTATTAAAATGGTAAAAGCAGAGAAAGTGGACTTCTTATTTTTTCATTATTTTATCTCACCCTTCAAATTTTAAAATTTTCATTTTCATTGTTTTAAATTTTGGTAAATTTAAAAGATATAATAACTTATTTGGTCATTAAACTTCACAAAAAAAAAATTAATTTTAGCATTCAATTTAATTTTTCATCTCTTTTAGCACTTTAAACTTGTGTTGTTTGTCAAATTATTATAAAATAAATGAAAAGTTAATATTTGTTAATTTTGCTGAAATGACATCCAAAAAATAGGCCACTTTTATGCCATGCCACATAGTAGTCAACCCGGTTTGGCTATTGCCAGTTTGGTTCAGGCTTGATGATGGCTGACCAATTTTTGGATTTCGGTCCCGATTTTGAATTCAGGAGTCTAATTTTTTATCTCAAGTCTAATTTTTAAGTTCAATTACCCATTGGACCAATTGTTTAACTTAAAAATTAAATTATAAAAATATCATATTTATTTTAATTAATTTGATTTGAAACTTTGAAATTTTGAATAGGGATGATAAGGAAAATTATTTGTTTGACCCGGCCCATGAACACCTCTAGTTGCAACATTATATTATTGAGGATTAAAATTTATATATTTTACGATTATTCTAATATAAACTATTCTCTTAAATAAAATATTTTTATTTAAATAATAATGAAAATTAAGCTTTTGACTAAAATAATATATAAAAAGAATTATTTACTAAAATAATACACAAACTTTTTATTGATCAAAATTATTATTTTTGTTCAACCCAAAATTGTTTTTTTTTTTTTAATGTGTCAACCGCAAATTGCCATTTAGTAACTTGTGAATTTTTTATTTAACTAAATTATTTTTAAAATGGTAAAAAGAGAGTGGGACTTCGAAATTTTGAATAGGAAAGGTAGGATAGGTGGAAAACGATTATAAAATTTGAAGATAGGAATGGTAAGATAAGTGGAAAACGACTATAAAATTTAAAGATGGGCGGATTTGAAAATTTGATTAGGGATGGTAAGATAGATGGAAAAACACTGTAAAATTTGAAGATAGTGGGTTTGAAAATTTGAATAGGAATGGTAAGATTGGTGGAAAACGACTATAAATTTTGAAGATAGGCAGATTTGAAAATTTGAATAGGTATGGTAAAATGGCTAAGAGGTGTGCAAAGCATATGGGACATTACTCGTATGCTCTCTTTCTTCTATTGCCTTAAGATAGTTATCCAATAAAAGATGAAAACCCGATGCAATTGGCTAAGTGTTTGGCTTCACATCAGTCATTCCAAACTGTTTCAATACCTTGTTGATGTATTAAGCTCATAATAGAGCTATCGTTTTATTCTTTCGATCCCTAAGGATTCGAATTCCAAGAACATAACTAGCTTTACCCAAGTCCTTCATGCTAAACTGTTGAGTTAACCATAGTTTAACCGATAACAATTATCCTAAATCGTTTTCAATAAGTAGAATATCGTCGACATACAAAACGAGGAAGACCACCTTTTTGTCCTTTATATGCTTATAAACACAAGGTTCATCAGCGTTTTGATTAAACCCATAAGTCTTGATTATTTGATCAAATCTTTTATTCCATGAACGGTACACGCCTACTTAAGTCCCTAAATGGATCTTAGTAGTTTGCAAACTTTCTGCTCATTTCCTTTGACAACATAGCTAGTGGGTTGAGCCATGTAAATGGTCTCATCAAGATAATTATTCAAGAATGTTGTCTTGACAACCATTTGCCAGATCTCATAATCGAGAGCAACAATAATGGATAAGAGCATGTGGATAGGCTTAAGCATGACTACTGGAGAGAAGGTATCATCTTAATTGATGCTTTCTTTTGTGTGTAGCCTTTCCCTACAAATTTAGCTTTATGTGTTTCCACTTTACCTTCTACATTTCTTTTCTTTTTTTAGATCCACTTACACCCTATAGGTTTAATCCCAATGGTAAGTATACAAGTTCCTACACCATATTTGTAACAGACCGAATCTGACCCTAATCGGAACGGTGGTTTCGGGACCACGAATCGAACCCAGAAATATTTAAATATTATATTTAGTGCTTATTATATGTGAATTTATGTGTGAAAGTTTTGTAGAAAAATTTTATCGTTTGAGTATCGAATTAGACAAAAAGGACTTAATCGCGTAAAATGTAAAAGTGGCATACTAGAGTGTACAATGCCTATTTGAGCATGGCTTCTTAATATGAAGCATTAAATGGGTAAATAACCCATTTTAAAGTTAGTGGGTGGCTTTTGACAAAAATATCCATAGTATATATATTGGTTTTATTTTATATTAAAGGTTATATAAGTAAATTAATAAATTTCTTTATTATATGTTATAATAACATAAAATAAAGCCATGATATCATCCATTCTCTTAAGGCCGAAAGTTGAGAAAGATAAAAGGATTTTTTTCTTCAAATTTCGCAATTTGAAACTTGATTTCAAGGTTAGTTCGATTTGGTTTTAGTAATTTTACGTTTTGAGATCGTTGCTTGAACCGTAGCCGACCCATGTTGTAATTTTGAATCTAAGTATGCTTGATGTTCGCCATTGTTGTGTTCATGTGGTTTTTGTTATTTGATGATTTTAGATGATAGTTAGGTTAAAAATTAGTATGTTATGTGTTGGAAGTTTTGATGAAATTGAGTTTTAGGGCTAAATTATAAAAATAAATTTTAGAGGGCCTATTTGCAAAATAAATGAAATGTGAGGACTTGTAAGGTCCCTAGGAACATTCGCCCTTGCATAGTTTTGGCTAATTTGGTGTATTTTGTGTGTTATGCAAATGGGACTAAATTGCAAAGTTGTGAAATTCTAGGGTAAAATAGTAATTTGCCCATTTATGTGCTAAGGACTAAATTGAGATGAATTGTGGTTGAATGAGCTAAACTTTAATGTGTTTTAGATCAAGAGCAAAGAAAAACGAATTAGGCCGGAAAAGTCGAAGGTTCTCGAATAAGCGGATTCATACGGACTATCGACAACCGAGGTAAGTCCTTTAGCTAAAGAATGTTAATGACTTAATTATGATTATAAACAATGGTATGAATTGCTGAATTTTTGTACCTATTTTCATTATGGCGAATGTACGGTGGGATAGTTGGTTGATGATTGAAGTTGGTTATGTGAAATAAATTGTTGGTTTGCATAATGATATAGTAAATTTTATTGGTTTAATGTGAATGAGCTCAATTGAGTTAAACATAAGTATATATTAGTTGTGAAGAGTGTGTGTAGAATGTTTGGTTATATTGATTTAATTGGGCTTCGTGCCTAGCGAGCTTAATCTGCCTATGACATATTCGAACCGTGCCTAGCATGAGCTTAATGTCGGTGACATATTCGGCTTCGTGCCTAGCTTGTGCTCAGTCTGGGTGATAAATTCAGGCTTCGTGCCTAGCAGAGCCTTGTGCCGGTGTTTGATTTCGGCTTTAGTGCCTAGCGTGCTTTATCTTGGTGATGTGTTATAAATGGAGAAATCATGAATCATACAAGGAGAAATGTATTTAAACTCATGAACTAAAAGTACAGGTATGTTTAAGCCTTCTATATTTACCAAAGGTAAGGTAGATGGTATAGTATTATTTAAATTAAGTGTGTTATGATATGGTTGATGATTCGATAGGAATTTTGATATAAGCTTTTGAGCTTACTATTGTTGAGTATGAACATTATAATGGAATTTGAGCTTATATGTGATATTTTGGAGAACCGATATTAAGTGAAAATGTTAAGAGTGAAAGAGTTAAGATGTGTTTGCATAAATATTCAAATAGGTATATATGATTAACGTAAATGTTGTACTCACTTGATTTAGAATATGCGAATATATGTGATATATTTTGGTGTTTTAGTGAATTATGTGATTATGGTTATAAAGTGCAAATACTTGAGTTAAGGAATTGATAGCATTCGCCATGTTTAAATTTACATGTTAAAATGTTTTTGAGCTTGGGACTTACTAAGCTAGTAAGCTTATTTGTGTGAAATGTTCTCCTCGGTTTTACAGATTTTGTTTACGCTACGGGCTCGAGTAGGATCGTCAAGCAAGTCGACCACACTATCGATCGCTATTTTGGTATTTTAAAAGCTTAAACTACAAACCTATGGCATGTATAGGCTGGTTTTTATATGTTTGGTTTTGGAAAATTGTATATAGACAGCCATGCAGTATGGCTTAATTATAATGTCAAAGTTTGTGTGTATGTGGCCATAACCTAGATTTATTTTGAAAGCATGTTTTGGCATATATTTTGTGATGTTTGGTTATATAGGTTCGGTTGCTAAATGATAAAAGTGAATATGTTTTATGACTATTTTGTTGTGAAACAGTTTTAGTTACAGCAGTGATGTGAATTTTAAAATCACCAAAAATAGGAAAAATTGAATTAGAAAGTGAATAAGACATAGAATTAAATTTTATTATGTCTATTTTGATATGAAAGAAACAAGTTAGGCAAAGGAATTATATATAATGAGATATTTAAGTTTTAGTGAGACTTGTCCTGAATGAATTCGTGAGTCCCTGTTCTGTTTTGGAAAAATTGTCAAAAATTGTACAAAAATCATTAAGAAGCATGGTTTATATGCGTAGAACCCTTAATGAGTCTATTTTTCATTGGTATAAACAAGAACATTATAGGAAATTTGTGCAATGAGATAACTGTATGTTTGTAGAGACAGGTTAGAATTGTCAAGCAGTGTAATAAGGGTAATTTTGATGAATAAACTGTACTAATTGGCCACGTGAAAAATTCTGGAAAAATTATGATGAAAATTTATATGAGTCTAGTTGCAAGGAAAATTTACGGATCTAAATTTCGAGTTTTGTAACTCGAGTTATGGTCGATTTGGTCAGTATAACGTAGTTGGACAGCTTTAAATTTTCATGCCCGAGATAATAGTCAAGTCTAGTAATGCCATGTACTCGATTCCAGCAAGGGTTTCGTGTATGGGTGTTACATTTATTAGTATCGAGCTACGGTTTAGTCGATTCTAGGACTACCGTAGTAACGTAAGAGTCTAGCTATACATGCCATAGAATTTTATATGTGATAGTGTGGTGACTTGACAATTTCAATTGTATTTTATATAGTAAATGGATTCGATCCCGATAGAGCCGTAGGCGATGATGTGGAGAGTGTTGCGCTGGTCTCGCATATGGATCAGCACCATTAGACTCTCAACCAGTTATGGGTAACCAAGAGGAGAGGCTAAACAAGCCTTCTACCAAATGATGAATGAATGGTTTACCCAATTTGTTCAAAATAATCCATTGTACAACAACCTCCGCCTGAATAATCCAACTCCGGTTCCTTCAGCACTTTAGATGATAGATCCGATGAGATCTAGTAGACCTCCGAGTTGATAAAATCAGAAAGTTTGGGGTAGAAGAATTGGGCCAATGATGATGATGACGCTGAGCGAGTGAAATGTGGCTTGATAATACTATTCGGTACTTGATGAGTTGTCTTGTACTCGGAGGAATGCTTGAAGTGTGCCATATCTTTACTTGGGACACTGCGTATCACCGGTGGAATACACTAGTATCGATGGTCCCGAAGAAAAAGTAACGTGGGATTTCTTCGAATGAATTTCGTAAGAAATATATCACCAAAGGTTCATCGACCCGAAGCGAAAAGAATTTCTTGAAGCTGAGCGAGGCGAATGGCCGTGACGGAATATGAGCGGAAATTTGTCGGGCTCGGAGATATGCTAGAGAGTGTGTTTCTCTGAGGCTATTATGTGCAAAAGGTTTGAAGACGGTGCGAATGAAGATATAAAGTTGTTTGTTGGCATCCTTGAAATTCAAGAGTTTGTGACATTAGTTGAGCGAGCTTGCAAAGTGAAGAGCTCGGGAAAGAGAAGAGAAGAAATTTGAGACGAAGCTAGAGACACTCGAAAGAGATCGTCGGGTAAGAATTTTCATTCTACATCTAAGAAGTTTAGAGATGACTTCATCGACACAAAGCTACTTGATTCATCTAGACGTGATCGACCTCGGTGGATTCCCGAGCTACCTCGATGACCGGTGTTGGTAACGTCTCACGAATCGAGTTGAATGTAAACATTGTGGAAAATGGCATCCTAGGAGTTGTAGAGTTCGTGGACCGGTCTTGTTTTAAATGTGGATCCTCGGACCATTTTATTCGAGAGTGCCCGATGTTAATCGAGTGAATCTGACACGAACTCTAGACCAAGTAGTGCATCGATGCAGGCGGACCACCTAGACATTACGGCAATGTAGGTGGTAGTCGAGAGGACAAAGAACACAACGGATCGATCGGAGGCTAGAGCTCCGGCAAGAGCTTATGTTACTCGAGCTAGAGAGGATCTTTGCTTCTCCGGATGTCATTCTTGGTACTTTCACCCTTTATGATACTCTTGTGATTGCATTGATTGATCTGGTTCGACCCATTCATATGTATGTGAAACTACGGTATTGATAAGACTCGCCAGGTTGAGTCTCTTGAGTTTGTGATTCGGGTATCCAACCCTTTGGGTAGATGTGTGTTTGTTAATAAAGTGTGTAAAAGTTGCCCATTGATGATTCGGGATTTTGTTTCCCGATTGATTTAATCTTTGTTGCCTTTCGATGAGTTTGATATAATTCAGGAATGGGTAGTTAACCGCGATGATGCGATGGTGAATTGCAAAAGAAAGCTTATCGATTTGAGACACCGAATGGTGAGATCATTAGAATCGAATCCAATGATTCGGTGGGTTTCCTCTGATTATATCATCGATGTTAGCTCAAAAGTATGTGAGAAAAGGTGTGAAGCTTATTTGGCTTATGTCTTGGATAATAAAGTGTAAGAAATGATTGAATCTGTCTGGGTTGTATGTGAATACTCGGATGTGTTTCTGAAGAACTACCGGTTTACCCCTATACGAGAGATTGAGTTTGGCATTGAATTAGCTCAGGAATGACTCCGATCTCAATAGCTCCATATCGGATGGCACCTCTTGAGCTAAAAGAGTGAAAGCACGTTGCAAGAGTTAACAGATAGGGCTTTGCACGACCAAGTTTCTCTCCTTGGGTGCACCAGTTCTTTTGTGAGAAAGAAAGATGGAGCGATGCGAATGTGTATTGATTACCGCAACTAAATAAGGTGACTATAAAGAACAAGTACCGTTACCTCGGATTGATGATTTGTTTGATCGGTTGAAAGGGCTTCAGATTTTCAAGATAGATTTGAGATCGGGTTATTATCGATTCTGAGTCGAGGATACGAGATGTGCCAAAGACGCATTTGGACGAGGTATGGACATTTTGAGTTTTTGGTAATGCCTTTTGGGCTTACTAATGCACTTCTTTGTTTTTATGGATTTGATGAATCGGGTTTTAGGCAGTTTTGGATCGATTTGTGGTGGTGTTTATTGATGACATATTGATCTACTCCAAAGATGAAATTGAACACGCTGAACATTTGAGGTTAGTGCTACAAACTTTGCAAGATCATCACCGTGTGTCACGAAGTTTAGTAAGTGTGAGTTCGGATGAAAGAGGTCACTTTTTGGGACATGTGGTTTCGACATCGGGCATTCGAGTTGATCCGAACAAAATCTCGTCTATACTTGATTGGAAGCCACCAAAAATGTTTAGAGATTGAAGTTTTACGGGACTTGCGGGTTACTATCGACGATTTGTGAAAGATTTTTCTATGATAGCTACCCGTTAACAAAGTTCTTGTAGAAAGATGTCCGGTTTGAATGGTCAGAAAAATGTCAGAAAAGTTTTGATCGGTTGAAAGCCCTTTTGTGAAGCTCCATATTAGTTCAACTGAATCGGGTAAAGAATTTGTTGTGTACTCGATGCTTCTTTAAATGGTTTGGGCTGCGTTTTGATGCGAGGAAGGCAAAGTTGTAGCCCTCGCTTCAAGACAATTGAAGCCGCATGAAAGAAATTACCCCATGATTTAGAGCTTGCGACCATTGTGTTCATGCTTGAAGATTTGGCGTCATTACTTATTTGGGGAGAAATGTCATGTTTACTCGGATCATAAAAGTCTGAAGTATCTAATGACTCGAAAGACCTGAATTTGAGACAACGCAGTGGCTAGAATTGTTGAAAGACTATGAATTGGTGATTGACTATCACCGGAAAAGCTAATGTTGTTGCGGATGCATTAAGTCGAAATCATTATTTGCTCTTCGTGCATTGAATGCAGATGGCTATGTCTAGTGATGGTTCGATCATAGTGAGTTACGAGCAAGACCGATGTTTATCCAACAAATTTGTGATGCATGAAAGTTGACAAGAATATGATTGCTAAACGAATTCGATTGAAAAGGTGCGAGTCGATTTTCAGATTGATGCAAATGATGTTTGAATTTTAAAAGCGAATGTGTATTCCAAAGAACTTCAGATTTGATCTGAGATGATTTTGAGTGAGGCTCATAGTGGCCGACTATCGATACATCCGGTAGTACGAAAATGTATAACGACTTGAAAGCAGTTCTATTGGTGGCACGGTATGAAGCGAGATATATCTGAATTTGTTTCAAAATGCCTAATTTGTCGACAAGTAAAAGCCGAGCATCAAGTGCCTTACAGGTTGCTTGATAGATCATGATACACGAGTGGAAATGGGATAAAATTACAATGGATTTTGTATCCGGTCTTCCTATGACACCAAGTAAGAAAGATGCAGTATGGGTGATAGTTGATAGGTGACTAAATCAGCTCATTTTGTGCCGGTTAAATGCAGATTTTTCACTCGATAAACTTGCTGAATTGTATGTATCGCAAATTGTAAGATTGCATGGTGTCTGAGCTCCATTGTGTCGACAGAGACCGAGATTTACATCGCAGTTTTGGAAGAAGTTGCAAGATGCTTTAGGTACTAAACTACATTTTAGTACTGACCTTTCATCCGCAGATGAGGGCCGGTCGATCGAGCAAACTATTCAAATACTTGAGGACATGTTGAGATGTTGCGTTCTCGAGTTTGAAGGTGCGTGGAACGATACCTACCTTTGATTGAATTTGCTTATAATAATAGCTTTCAATCAAGTATCAAAATGGCACCTTATGAAGCCTTATACGGCGAAGATGTCGAACACCATTATATTGGTGAGCTCGGTGAAAATAAGATACAGGGTTGATTTGATTAAAGAGATCGAGCAGTGGCCATAATCGGAGATAATTTGAAAGTGCGTCGGATCGACAAAAGTCCTATCTTGATTTGAAGCGTAAAGATATTGAATTCGGATCGAGATCGAGTCTTTTAAAGGTTTCACCATGGAAGAAAGTGCTCCGTTTTGGCGGAAAGGCAAGTTGAGCCCGAGTTCATTGGACCGTATGAAATCATTGAGCGTGTTGGGCACGTAAACATAAATTGAAGCTACCCTACGAATTAGAAAAGATACGATGTATTTCATGTTTCTATGCTCGTGATACTGATCGGATCCGTCACATGTGATTGCTCCGTGCGAGATTGAGATACGATGCGATATGACGATATAAGGAAAAGCCGATCCGTATTCTAGCTCGGAAATGAAAGAGCTAAGAAACAAAAGATTTCCTTAGTGAAGGTGTTATGGAATCGACATGGAGTTGAAGAGGCAACGTGGAGCCTGAGGATTCAATGAGGCAACAATATCCGACATTGTTTAACGGTAAGATTTTCGGGACGAAAATCCTTAAGGGAGGAGAGTTATATGAATATCAATCGACCCTAATCGAACGGTGGTTTGGGACCATGAATCGAACCGAGAAATATTTAAATATTATATTTAGTGCTTATTATATGTGAATTTATGTGTGTGAAAGTTTTGTAGAAAAATTTTATCGTTTGAGTATCGAATTAGACAAAAAGGACTTAATCGCGTAAAATGTAAAAGTGGCATACTAGAGTGTAAAGTGCCTATTTGAGCATGGCTTCTTAATATGAAGCATTAAATGGGTAAATAACCCATTTTTAAAGTTAGTGGGTGGCTTTTGACAAAAATATCCATAGTATATATATTGGTTTTATTTTATATTAAAGGTTATATAAGTAAATTAATAAATTTCTTTATTATATGTTATAATAACATAAAATAAAGCCATGATATCATCCATTCTCTTAAGGCCAAAAGTTGAGAAAGATAAAAAGGGATTTTTGTTCTTCAAATTTCGGCAATTTGAGGCTTGATTTCAAGGTTAGTTCGATTTGATTTTAGTAATTTTACGTTTTTGAGATCGTTGCTTCGAACCGTAGCCGACCCATGTTGTAATTTTTGAATCTAAGTATGCTTGATGTTCGGCCATTGTTGTGTTCATGTGGTTTTTGTTATTTGATGATTTTAGATGATAGTTAGGTTAAAAATTAGTATGTTATGTGTTGGAAGTTTTGATGAAATTGAGTTTTTAGGGCTAAATTGTAAAAATAAATTTTTAGAGGGGCCTATTTGAAAAATAAATGAAATGTGAGGACTTGTAAGGTCCCTAGGAACATTCGGCCCTTGCATAGTTTTGGCTAATTTGGTGTATTTTGTGTGTTATGCAAATGGGACTAAATTGCAAAGTTGTGAAATTCTAGGGTAAAATAGTAATTTGCCCATTTATGTGCTAAGGACTAAATTGAGATGAATTGTGGTTGAATGAGCTAAACTTTAATGTGTTTTAGATCAAGAGCAAAGAAAACGAATTAGGCAAGGGAAAGTCGAAGGTTCTCGAATAAGCCGATTCAACGGACTATCGACAACCGAGGTAAGTCCTTTAGCTAAAGAATGTTAATGACTTAATTATGATTATAAACAATGGTATGAATTGCTGAATTTTGTACCTATTTTCATTATGGCGAATGTATGGTGGGATAGTTGGTTGATGATTGAAGTTGGTTATGTGAAATAAATTGTTGGTTTGCATAATGATATAGTAAATTTTATTGGTTTAATGTGAATGAGCTCAATTGAGTTAAACATAAGTATATATTAGTTGTGAAGAGTGTGTGTAGAATGTTTGGTTATATTGATTTAATTCGGGCTTCGTGCCTAGCGTGCTTAATCTGGGGTGACATATTCGAAGCTTCGTGCCTAGCGTGCTTAATCTGGGTGACATATTCGAAGCCGTGCCTAGGTGCTCAATCTTAGGTGATAAATTCGGCTTCGTGCCTAGCGTGGCCTTGTGCGGTGTTTGATTTCGGCTTTAGTGCCTAGCAGGGCTTTATGCCGGTGATGTGTTATAAATGGAGAAATCATGAATCATACAAGGAGAAATGTATTTAAACTCATGAACTAAAAATGCAGTGTATGTTTAAGCCTTCTATATTTACCAAAGGTAAGGTAGATGGTATAGTATTATTTAAATTAAGTGTGTTATGATATGGTTGATGATTCGATAGGAATTTTGATATAAGCTTTTGAGCTTACTATTGTTGAGGATGAATATTATAATGGAATTTGAGCTTATATGTGATATTTTGGAGAACCGATATTCGGTGAAAATGTTAACAATGAAAGAGTTAAGATGTGTTTGCATAAATATTCAAATAGGTATATATGATTAACGTAAATGTTGTACTCACTTGATTTGGAATATGCGAATATATGTGATATATTTTGGTGTTTTAGTGAATTATGTGATTATGGTTATAAAGTGCAAATACTTGAGTTAAGGAATTGATAGCATTCGCCATGTTTAAATTTACATGTTAAAATGTTTTTGAGCTTGGGACTTACTAAGCTAGTAAGCTTATTTGTGTGAAATGTTCTCCTCGGTTTTACAGATTTTGTTTACGCTCACGGGCTCGAGTAGGATCGTCAAGCAAATCGACCACACTATCGATCGCTATTTTGGTATTTTAAAGCTTAAACTACAAACCTATGGCATGTATAGGCTGGTTTTTATATGTTTGGTTTTGGAAAATTGTATATAGACAGCCATGCAGTATGGCTTAATTATAATGTCAAAGTTTGTGTGTATGTGGCCATAACCTAGATTTATTTTGAAAGCATGTTTTTGGCATATATTTTGTGATGTTTGGTTATATAGGTTCGGTTGCTAAATGATAAAAGTGAATATGTTTTATGACTATTTTGTTGTGAAACAGTTTTTAGTTACAGCAGTGATGTGAATTTTAAAATCACCAAAAATAGGAAAAATTGAATTAGAAAGTGAATAAGACATAGAATTAAATTTTATTATGTCTATTTTGATATGAAAGAAACAAGTTAGGCAAAGGAATTATATATAATGAGATATTTAAGGTTTAGTGAGACTTGTCCTGAATGAATTTGTGAGTCCCTGTTCTGTTTTGGAAAAATTGTCAAAATTGTACAAAAATCATTAAGAAGCATGGTTTATATGTGTAGAACCCTTAATGAGTCTATTTTTCATTGGTATAAACAAGAACATTATAGGAAATTTTGCAATGAGATAACTGTATGTTTGTAGAGACAGGTCAGAATTGTCAAGCAGTGTAATAAGGGTAATTTTGATGAATAAACTGTACTAATTGGCCACGTGAAAATTCTGGAAAAATTATGATGAAAAGTTATATGAGTCTAGTTGCAAGGAAAATTTACGGATCTAAATTTCGAGTTTTGTAACTCGAGTTATGGTCAATTTGGTCAGTATAACGTAGTTGGACAGCTTTAAATTTTCATGCCCCGAGATAATAGTCAAGTCTAGTAATGCCATGTACTCGATTCCAGCAAGGGTTTCGGGTATGGGGTGTTACAATATTGGATTTCCTCGAATCTATTTCGACATCCATGGCTTATTTCCAAAGCTTGGAATCAACGTCCTACATAGCCTCCTCGTAGGTGAGTTGATCATCATCCTTATGATTGGTTTTCGTATTATAAATACTACCATCATAGATGAAGAAGTCTGGTTTCTTATAAACTCTTCCACTATGATGGATTCCCCTATGCTATTGATTGTTTGTGGGTCTTTCTACAAGTTTCTCGAGAATTGAACTTGGTGATTGTTCTACAACTCCCAAAAGTTCCTCGAGTACCACTTTACTTTGAGACTTAAAGTTATCCATGTAGCTTTCCTTAAGGGAAGTAGCATGAATAGAAACTTTAATTGTATTATCTTTTAAATTGTAGAATAATTCACCCTTTGTTCCTTTCAGATATCCTACAAACATGCACAATTTCATGCATTCAAATTCTTTGCATCCTTATCCAAAACATGGGTCAGACAACCCTATATTCTAAGGTGATTTAAATAGGTTCTCTCTATGCCACAATTCACAAGGTGGCATGCAACTAGACTTGGTTGGCACATCATTCAGAATATAGCAAGTTGTCTGTATTGCAAAATCCATAAAAGAAAGTAGGGAGTTGTGGATAGATTAACATTGAACGAACCATGTTAAAAAAGGTTCTATTCCTTCTCTTATCTACGTTATTCTACTATGGAGTGCCTGATATAGTTAACTGGGATAAAATCCCATTCTCTATGAGGTATCCTAAGAACTCATTGGGCAAGTATACAGGCAAGTATTCCTCACCTCGGTCAAATCGAAGATTCTTGATGGATAAACCTAATTGTTTTTCCACTTCCACATGAAACTCTCAAAATTTATCAAAGGTTTCGCTTTTGTGATGCATTAGATACACATAGCCATATCAAGAATAGTCGTTGATGAAAGTCACGTAATAATCATAACCTTCTCGGGCACTGATGCTCATGGGACCACATACATCAGTATGCACAAGTTTTAAGGGTAGGTTGACCCTTGTACCTTTCGCATTAAAAGACATCTTAGTTACTTTACCTTCCAAGCAAAATTCACATTGTGAAAGACTAACTTCCTTAAGCATACTTAAGAGACCATCTTTCATGAGTCTAGTGATTATTTCTTAGTTAATATGACCAAGTCTTAAGTGTCATAGGTACCCCCCATTAGAGGAGAAGTTTTAATCTTCTTATTTACCATTTCTGTTTGAAGCATCGAGTAGTTATTTGGTTTGATAAAGAAGAGATTGTTTTACATCCATCCATTACAGATTAAAGAACAATTTTTGTGAATAGTAATCCCTTTCTTGAATGTCATGGAATAATCATTATTAAATAAGCATGCTACAAAAATTAAGTTCCTCTTAAAATGAGTTACATAAAATATGACATTTAAAAGAATCATCCTAAAATTACCAAAATGTAAAATAACTTCTCCCACTACTTCAGTTGAAACATAACTCTCGTTTTCGGTCCATAACAAGAGGCTCTTGTCATGCAGACTTCTCGTTTCACTGAACCTCTATAAAGAAACACACATATAGTTAGTGGCTCTAGTATAAATAATCTAGTGGTCAATTGATTCTTCCACTAAGTAAGCTTCAACCACAAAGATTTTCATACATTTTTCCTTTTTGTCTAGGTAATCCAAATATTACTTAAAATTTCATCCGAACACTGCAGCAAAACAAAATTTTAGCGGCGTTTTTTTAGGCCTTTAGTGGCATTTATAAGCGCCATTAAAACTATTTGCGGCGTTTTTACAAGTCACAAAAAAACGCCGCCATAGACGATATTGCTAAATTTTGCAGCGTTTATGTAAAAAAACTCTGCTAAAGAACATGACCTTTAGCGGAGCGTTACCCACAAATGCCGCTAAAGAACATGGCCTTTAGCGGCACTTTACCCACAAACACCGCTAAAGAACATGGCCTTTAGCGGCGCTTTTATCACAAACGCTGCTATAGAGCATGATTTTAGCGACGTAAAGAACAGTACCTTTAGCGGCACTTATATCACAAACGCAGCTAAAAATACCATTCTTTAGTGGCATTTTTAACAAAAATGCTACTAACTTTGGCAGATTTGCAACATCCCATTTTATCCATATACAACCCTTCCTGTAACATAAAATCCAACCAAATACAGCAAATCTAAATGATACTTCAAATTCAACGAAATATATACGATATAAATTAATAAATGAAGTATAATTCAAAATATTCTTACAATAATGTTGAAATTTAGAATGTTAAAAATATTCTTACAATAAGAAAACAAATGTTTAAGATGGCAGATTTTGCAACTGCTGAAACATTTTCATTATACTCTGAAGCTGTAGCTAGAGTGTGTCGTACTTTTTGCTCTGCTCTGCTTCCCTCGCTGCTGCCTTCGCTTTAAGTTGTAGTTGGAGTTTTTCATATTTTCTTTGAACCTCAGCTTCTCTTGAGGCTGCCTCCGCTTTAAGTTGAGCAATTTGCTCAACTGTGCTCGCTTGCATCTAAGCCATCTGCTCTTTGAACCTCAAAACTTCAGCTTGAGCCTAACTCCCCGAAGGCATGTATTGTTGCGAACTAGATCCAAAATATTGGGTTGGGATAACACCAAATCCTTGAAATCAAACCCGACCATACCTTTCAGGACACAAAACTTCAGTAATAATTCTGTTATCAATGTCGTCAAGATCAACAGAACTATCACTCGAAGCAACCGCTTCATACTCCGCCTTTTTATCCTTTAGTTTCTCCTAATAAATCAATCAAAGAGTTAGAAACGAAATATATAATAAAAAAAATGTAACATAACTTAACATTATTTAGAACTACTAACGATGAATTAAATCATTATAATTAAACATTATAAATATTTAAAATAAATCAAATTTTATTAAGTAAATATACCATAATTTCTCCAACTTCAGAAGTCATAGGAGATCCATCTTTCTTCCTATGTGTAATGTCAAAAAGCTGAAGACGTCTAACTTTTTGACCAGATGAGAGTTCCTACAATATAGTAGTAAAAATATAATTTAATAGAAAGTAATTAATATTTGACACAATTAATAAATTCAAAATACCTCGGCCTCAGCTACACAAGCAAAACTTTTCAACCCTACTGTGTGCGTGAATTTTTGTTTTTGCCTGCTTGTTGTTCCAACTCGCTCACGATCCTACATTATGAAATTATTATTACGTATAAAGTAAATAATATAAACAGAAATAATTATAAGAGTTTGGAAGTGCGTAATACCTATCCTTTCTTTGAATTTCAAAATCTAACCGCATCTTCCCATTGGTACCTCAGCATTCCCGGCGGGACATTTCTCAATTTCTCTTCAAGGCTTATATTTTTCTTAAAATATTCTTTCTTTAAAGTGCTTTTATGGTCTCTCCATTTTATTCCCAATGCCTTCTTGACATAATTATCCGAGACCTCTAAAGAAAATCTCTCCTACAAAAAACACAAGTTTAGAAAGTAAATATAAATGAAACTTAAACCAAAGTATTATAAATTACATTCACGTTTTGTTACTATCAGGCATTTGATGCCGTGAATCGTAGTTGATAAGCAACATATTGGCATTTCGTGCTATAATGCCCAAATATCCTACTAAAAGTCGAGCTTCTGATCCAACAGGCTAACCATGACTGTTTCTAGATACTTTGACATGCTCGACAGGATTTAACTTGTATAATTCTTTTAGTAGCGTAAGTCTTCGAGCTTTGCGCGTCCCACCACTTTCGGCTGAAAATGGTATATTATAATATAGGCATTTGAAAAAGAAATCAATAATAAAACTCAACATGCATGTAAATTAAAGTTAACATTACTTTGAATTTCTGCAGGTTCGTCAGATGTATTTGGAACATTCGAAGATCCAATGGCAGTCTGTTGTTCACTATTTGTTTCTTCCGAATTTGGAGTATTTTGTACAATACTTAGATCTCGCAATCTTCTTCTAGGTATTTTTTCTGCAATACACATAATATAGTTGAAATTTTAGTAACTAATTACAACAAGAATAGTACATATAAAATAGTTGAAATATTTAACAAGATCAAGATTTAAATTATAATATTACATATAATGAAAAAAATTGTAAAATCTTACTACATCATAATTTGTAAATATCTTCATCCACATCCTGGCGAACCCATTGAGATTGTGTACTAGTACTAGGGATATTTTCATTTAAGTTTTATTCTGGAAAAGACAAAGTTTCTGATCTTTTGACAATGTCATCTATACTTCCATTGCCCATGTCAAACAAGTCTCTAGGGGTGTTTCAGAGTACAACATACCAACCCTCATCAGTTGGATCTTTCGAGTAAAAAACTTGTTTCACTTGAGAAGAAAATATATACGGCTCGTCTATCAATTGTTGTCCAGTGTGAATCAATCGAGAAAAGTTCACCATTGTAAAACCAAATTGATATTTTTAATTCATGAAAGATATTAACATCACCAATCACATCGAAATAAGACAACTTTCCATTTGCCATAGTAATCCAACTCAATAGCTTCAGTAAGAAGTCCGTAATACTCCACATTTCCCTCAACAGGATTACTGTCCCTAGCACAAGCATAACTTGTAATTGAAGAATTAACAACTATTCCACAATTTTAAGTTCTCCTCAATCTCTCAAGATATTTTGTATGAAATCTGAATCCATTGATGAGGAAGGCACAATATCTTTTTACAACTCCATTCGAACCTTGAGAAAGCCATTTGACTTCGTCATTGACATTCTTTCTACTCCAAACCTATTGAATCAAAAGTAAATTGAGTAATTATAAATGTTATGAGAAAACATTATTATTTTTCAATGAAAGCTTCAATTGCATACCGTTTGGCTTAACCATTCATGAAAAGATTCTGTGAATAACTTATTAATCTCTCGATGTTGTAATCTTTGGGAGCGTGAACGAGATCTCAAGATTTGTTTTTACTCACTATATTAATAGGTGGATTACTTGGTTAGAAGATAAACAAATAAAAAAAGATGAATATTTATCAAATCCTAAAACTTACTTGCATAATGGTTCAATCGAATCGTGGTGAAAAAGAACATATCGATGTGCTTGTACCCAAGAACTATCATCTAATTCTACAATTTCAACTTTACCGATTGGTTCTCCATAACTTTGAAATAAATAAGTTTCGGCCAAGTTATAATCAGTTAGCCTAACATTTTTACTTGGTCTATTCAGTCTTATTTCAACATCTTCTAAATATCTAGAACAGAAAGTCATACACTCCTCTGCCAAGTATCCTTCAGCTATTGATCCTTCTGGATAACGCTTATTACGACAATAAGACTTCAATTTGAATAGGAACCTAAAGACGATATACAACATTATCAAAATTTGTAACTCAAGGTATATTCATGAATGAATGAAAAACTTTACAAATAAATTAGCACCTCTCTATAGAATACATCCACCGATAGAAAATTGGTCCACCAAGTTTTGCTTCATGAGGGAGATAGATTACCAAGTGCACCATAAGAGTGAAGAAGGAAGGTGGAAAGATCTTCTCCAATTTGCATAAATTTAATGCGGCTTGATCTTGTACTTTCTCAAGTTCTTCAACATTCAAAACTTTGCCACAAATAACTTTCATTATATTAGATAGTTCAATTATACAAGACGTCACCTTTTTTTACATACAATACTGTAAAGCAACTGGCAGTAAATCTTGCATCAATATGTGATAATCATGTGATTTTAGGGAATATAGTCTTTGTAATATCCTAGATTAGGGGTTATGCGTTTGGAGCATAACTCAAGTGTTAGTAGGCTTTAAGTGTGTTTGGAGGTGTTTCAAGAGTTTTTAGAACTCTAGGATGAAGGTGGAAGCTTTGGAAAAATATTGGAATTTTAGGTCTAAAGGAGAAGCTAGGTGAAGGAGGTCTTAAAAGAAATTGTAGGGAGTTTGTGGCACAAAAGAGCTAGCAACAAAGTGGCAAGGGACGCCACCTAGAGTGCTGGGGAGGTTGCGTCAAAGGGAGCTTCAGGGGGAGGAGGTTCGAGCAACGTGGGAAGCATTAGAGACTTGTATTTTTGCGTCAAAAAGGGGAACTGGGCTAAGGAGGCTTTAAAGGAATTTTTAGGGGATTTATGTCACAAGGATTGGCTTGGTAAAGTGGCTACAAGGCGCCACTTAGGGCCTTGGAGCATGACGCCATGAGCAAAGGGAAAAGGGCCTAGGTTCGAGTCTTGTGAACAGCAAGGGAAGTGCTTTTATTTTTGGGCTTTTGGCGTCAAGGGTAGGGAGAAGAGATGGACGGCTTTGGGACTTTGGAAGGTAAGGATAAGCTTAGTTATTCTTTTAATTTTCGGCTAAGAAGAGTAAGATAATTATTGTTTTATTTTATTTATTTTAAATAGGTGAATAAGAGATAATATAGGGGATAGATAAGGGATAATGTGATGGATTAATTTATTTTATTGGTTAAGGTGATAAAGTGGAAATGTAGGAGGAAAGTTTGGGATATGATAAGGGGCATGGTGGTGGCCGAATAAGGGGCTCCTTGGGTTGGTATTTTCGGTCTTATGAATGGGGGTGTAGTGCCGAATTTCTTTAAGTACAAGCATTTATCTTTTGGCCGAAATTCTTTTACCTCTCATCTTTTTCTCTATTTTTCTTTCAACCCAAATCCCTTTCTATTTTCTTTGAAGCCGAATACCTTTTGTCATTGGGAGTGATAGCCGAAACTTTGCCACCATTGTTCACCATTGTCGATTCTCATAGGCCTCTCCCATTCTCTTAATCTTCTTTTCTTCAAACTCCATATCAGTTCTTTGTGTTAGCCGAATATTCAATCACCTTTCTAAGGGCTTAGTCGAATCTTGTAAGTGCTCTTCCTTCCATTTGTATTTTATTTTATTAAGTGCCATAACCGAATCTTAAGGTGCTCTTATTCCTTGTTTTGCCGCAAGTCATTAAAGCCAAAACATCTAGCCAAAACCTACTCTCTTCAAACGTGTAGTGGTAAGTGTATTCACCCTTAATAATCGGTTTGTGTTTTTATTCTTTTAGTATGCCGAAATCTTGTGATTAGGCCTTGGCTAAGGTTGGTCAATTGTCCTTTAAGCCATGTATGTGTACTTTTGTTGTAGCCGACATTAAGGAGCTTTAAAGGATTCGTTGGGATCGAGTACTCAAGGTAAGGTGATATGTACTATTCGGCCAAGGGCCATTTTCCCTAGATTTATGCTTAAAGCCGATTCTAATGTGGTTTCACTCAGGGATTTCGACAGCTTCATAGTTAAGGGGGTAATTTGGGATTTCGGTAAGCAAGGTAAGTGATTCATGGTATTCTACCATAGGCCATATTTGGTATTTAAGTTAGCCAATTCTAACTTTGATGTTTAGGGCAAATCGACAGTGGTTAAGAGGAGCTTTCGGGACCTTGATCCAATTTTTGGTAAGGATGATAAGTTGTGATTTGGTTATTTGTTTAAGAGTTCAGATTAATCAATTTTGATTTAAGTGTTTTCGATGGACATGGATGCCACGAGAAGGAAAAGGATAGTTCCTATCCCGTTTCTAATTGGCCAACGGGTGTGGACCAAATGTCGAGAAGCAGAGTTAGTCGTAGAGATAGCAGATCCGTAGTTCTTCAAGTGATCGGTGTGTAGTTAGCCTACCGTTTTTGGGTAAATGATATGTATGTGATATGTGCATGTGTTATGAATGTGCTAACTAGTGCGATGGAAATTATGATATGGATACCCTCGAGGGTATGTCGATAATCCTAAGTACCAAATTTAATAAAATGTGATTTTTAATATGAATATGTGATAATATGTTTGATGAACATGCTCATACATCATTATATTATATCATTATTTTATGTGGCATGTGCATGGGTGAGATATGATATGAAAGAAGGTACGGGTGTACTTCGAGTACGTGGTTTGATGTTAGCCTTGAGCTACATCGTGGATTGACGTTGACTGAGGTTACGTTGTGGATTAATTGCAATTTAGTTCGTGTGGCTTGATAAGTGGCTGTGTGCCTCATCGTGGTTGATATCGGCTATGTGCCATATCGTGGTTGATGAGTGACTATGTGTCCCATCGTGATTTTGGTGTTAGCTACGGCTACATCGTGGATTAGCACTGACTGAGGTCGCGTTGTGGATTATTGTGCTTAATTGCATGTGGACGGCATTGATTGCTTTTTGGAGTGAAAAGGAGAGGGTGATTTAATAATCCCCTGGTGTGTGGTAGGCTGGATACGGGAGTGTGTAGAGGATGGACCCTAGGCTAGGTTGGGTTTCATAATTGCATAATTTTGCATGTGAATATATGTGAAAATGGGCCAAGCCCAGTATGTGATGTGGATTAAAGTGGTAATGGGCTAAGCCCAGTATGTGGAAACATGTGGTTAATTACACTATTATAAGAATGTGATATGGTTATGGGCCAAGCCCAATATGTGAACTCTATTGATAAGGATATGGGCCAAGCCCAATAAGTGAAAGCATGTGAATAAGTTACATTAATAATTGTTATGTGCGTAAGTATGTGGTTGACATGTGGGTGGAATTCAGTGGACTAAGTGCACACTGAGTCTGTATGACTCACCCAAATTTTTATTAAACCTTACAGGTGATGTATGATGCTTGGATCGGGTTTGGAGTGGATACAAGGTGGCCCATGCAGAAGAAGTTTTGCTTATTTTAATTATTTTATATCTCCAATAATTATGAATTATTATTTAATGTAATAAGAGCCACTCAAAGTATTTGGATTTTTGCTATGTTTCAGTTGTATTTATAATTAAGTTAAAATTATGTAAGTTTTATTTTAAAAGCTATTTAGACCTCAAGGGTCATATCGAGTTTTGAATCGGCATTTTTATAACAATTAAGTTTTAATGGGCTTTCTAATAAATAATGTTTTACAAAAGACAATAAATTTATATGTTTTGACTCTTAAGTAAGAATGTTTTCAAACGTTTTCCATGATGACATTTCAAATTGATTCAGTGTCGAATGGGTCGGGTTTGAGGTGTTACTGAGTTTGGTATCGAGCAGGTTCAAAACTTCGGCTTTGAGGATTTGGGCCCAAAACATTTTTCAAAATAGGCTTTTCAAACATATGGATTTTCGAGAAATTTTTCAGGGTTATTCTGGCATGGCACCAGATCTCAGGCAAAGTCCACCAGGTAAGTACATCTGACTAATGAAGTTATTTGTATGTGAATTATATGGGCATTATGGGAACGTAGATTATTGAACTAGGATCTATTGAACCCTAGGACTAGTGCACTCAAACACATGCATAAGACTTAAAAGCCTAATTGTACAAACACCTCAAGTAAGTCATGAGAGTTAAGGTGTGGCAACCATTGTGCGCATGTCTAGGAGTGGATTCGATAAGAGCTTGGTACTTAAGCAGTCCTAGTGACTCACCTCCTCTTCACTCGAATCCTACCTGGTGCGTAGTAATGGTTCACCCTAACCAAGGGGACTTATTCACGGGCTAAACCCCTAACTAAAACCCAGAAGGGACTAGCCGTATTTTTATGGAAACCCTAGTTTTAAAATCTCTAAATTACCCTTTTAATTGTAGCAAAAGATTGTTGTGAAAATTTTTCCAAAATAACTCCGATTTACAAAATTACAAAATGCCCCGTTTGTAAAATTACTAAAATGCCTCGGCTTGAAAAAAATTTTATTACCATACTACCTCGATTTTAATAAAATTTTCTTACTTTGCAAAAGTGTCCAAAAACCCTATTTTGCAAAAATTTAAAATACTACGATTTGAAATTTACTAAATTACCTACGGTTTCTGAAATTACCAAAATAACCCCGATTTCCAAAATTTTGCAATACAGGTTTGGAAAATCTTTCTTTCAAAAATACCCATGAGTTTGGAAAATTTTGAAATGACCTTTATGATTTTCGAATTAACCCCGATTTATTACCAAAATACCCCTATAGGACGAATGACGAAATTACCCCTGGGTTGGGAAAGAATAAGATGGCCATGGTAGCATGGTGAGTGTTGTGGATGAAAGGATGTGTCCTTATAGATGAATAAATGTGCCTCTATTGAGGAATGAATGTGTCTTTATCGAGATGGATGAATGTGAATGTGAATGTGAATCTAAATTAGAATAGTAAACTTGAAACTAAGACTATGATTGATCGAAAAACCACTATTAAACTCTTTTTCATAAAGCATTACATGAATAAGCAAGTGGAACAAAGTACTAATGCATAAAACTTTCTAATAATGAGTTCTAGTGGATGTGGTCGAGGTAGAGTGTGGTGTCGGAACCAAGAGGGTGGCCATGGGTCGAAAGTGATGTCCGCCTCCGTGGTAGGCGGAGGATCAAGATCGAGTTGGAGGAGATGGCGAGTCGTTGGCTATCTGGCGAGTCGAGGAGCTAATGTGGGCAATAGAACTCAAAATCGGTCTTAAAAAAGCTTAAGTCAAACGAGTGAGAGATTTTTAGAGGAGTGTCGGTGTCTCTCCGACGTGGCGAGTATTGGCTAGAAGCGTTGAAAGGATTATGGATGATTTGGATTTAATGCGAGGAAAAGCTTAAAGGTCTTGTCTCGCTGCTCGAGATGAAGCTTATCGATGGTGGCTCACTGTCGTGCAAGGTACCCTACGATCGATTGGATTGGGGTATTTTAAGGTTAAGTTTAAAGGAAAGTATGTGGAGCTAGTTATTTAGACTCATGAAGGAAAGCGTTCTGAACTTGGTACAAGGAAGTATGTTGGTAGCGGAGTATGAAGCAGAATTTGTGCGGTTAAGTCAATATGCTAAGGGATCGTGGCTACTGATTACGAGAGGTGTGTCTGATTTGAAGATGGATTGCGAGACGAGCTGCGAGTGTTGATTGCTCTGCAAAGAGAAAGAGACTTTGCTGTTCTAGTGGAGAAAGCTCGAATAGCTGAAGAAGTTAAGAGGACTGTGAGACAGAATCGAGAAAAGAATAGGAATTGGAATAAGAGAAGTCTTGGATCGTCAGAATCGTCAAGAGATTATCAGAAAAGACCAAGGATTGAGAATTTCAGACGCATACTGCATCAAATTTCTTGAGAATAGAAGTCTATTATGTGCTCAATGTGGGAGAGCTCATGTAGGAGAATGTTGGGAAAATAGTAAGGAATGTTTTCGGTGTGGATCTAAGGCTCATTTGGTTAAGAAATGTCCTCAAATGATGGATAGGGCTCAATGCCAAGGTCGTGGAACCCCAAGCAGAGGTGCAAAGGTTCAGATGTGAGGCAACCAAGGATGGCTTAGGCAATCAGTCATAGCAAGGAGGAGGTTGGACCAAAGAGGATCGGGTATGTTCCCTAATCCTGGAATCTCTTTATTGCTTTGGTTGTTATAAAGTTAGTTCGTTCTTGTATTGTTAGTGAAGTGCTTGAAACCTTGGATGTGAACCTAGAGACTGTGCCTAGGAAGTGTGTTAGTCTTGTTAAGATCAGAGTGCACAGCAGAGGCGTAGTGTGATGAGTTAGGATTGAACGATAGTAAGTAATTTCAAGGATGAAATTATTTTTAAGGAGGGTAGAACTGTAATATCCTAGATTAGGGGTTATGCGTTTGGAGCATAACTCAAGTGTTAGTAGGCTTTAAGTGTGTTTGGAAGTGTTTCAAGAGTTTTTAGAACTCTAGGATGAAGGTGGAAGCTTTGGAAAAATATTAGAATTTTAGGTCTAAAGGAGAAGCTAGGTGAAGGAGGTCTTAAAAGAAATTGTGGGAAGTTTGTGGCACAAAAGAGCTAGCAACAAAGTGGCAAGGGACGCCACCTGGAGTGCTGGGGAGGTTGCGTCAAAGGGAGCTTCAGGGGAAGGAGGTTCGAGCAACGTGGGAAGCATTAGAGACTTGTATTTTTGCGTAAAAAAGGGGAACTGGGCTAAGGAGGCTTTAAAGGAATTTTTAGGGGATTTATGTCACAAGGATTGGCTTGGTAAAGTGGCTGCAAGGCCCCACTTAGGGCCTTGGAGCATGATGCCATGAGCAAAAGGAAAAGGGGCCTAGGTTCGAGTCTTGTGGACAGCAAGGAAAGTGCTTTTATTTTTGGGCTTTTGGCGTCAAGGGTAAGGAGAAGAGATGGACGGCTTTGGGACTTTGGAAGGTAAGGATAAGCTTAGTTATTCTTTTAATTTTTGGCTAAGAAGAGTAAGATAATTATTGTTTTATTTTATTTATTTTAAATAGGTGATTAAGAGATAATATGGGGGATAGATAAGGGATAATGTGATGGATTAATTTATTTTATTGGTTAAGGTGATAAAGTGGGAATGTAGGAGGAAAGTTTGGGATATGATAAGGGACATGGTGGTGGCCGAATAAGGGGCTCCTTGGGTTGGTATTTTCGGTCTTATGAAGGGGGTGTAGTGCCAAATTTCTTTAAGTACAAGCATTCATCTTTTGGTCAAATTCTTTTACCTCTCATCTTCTTCTCTATTTTCTTTCAACCCAAATCCCTTTTGTATTTTCTTTGAAGTCAATACCCTTTGTCATTGGGGTGATAATGAAACTTTGCCACCATTGTTCACCATTGCCGATTCTCATAAGCCTCTCCCATTCTCTTAATCTTCTTTTCTTCAAACTCCATATCGCTTCTTTGTGTTAGCCAATATTCAATCACCTTTCTAAGGGCTTAGTCGAATCTTGTAAGTGCTCTTCCTTTCATTTGTATTTTATTTTATTAAGTGCCATAACCGAATCTTAAGGTGCTCTTATTCCTTGTTTTGCCGCAAGTCATTAAAGTCAAAACATCTAGCCGAAACCTACTCTCTTCAAACGTGTAGTGGTAAGTGTATTCACCCTTAATAATCGGTTTGGGTTTTTATTCTTTTAGTATGCCGAAATCTTGTGATTAGGCCTTGGCTAAGGTTGGCCAAATGTCCTTTAAGCCTTGTATGTGTACTTTTGTTGTAGCCGACATTAAGGAGCTTTAAAGGATTCGTTGGGATCGAGTACTAAAGGTAAGGTGATATGTACTATTCGCCAAGGGCCATTTTCCTTAAATTTATGCTTAAAGCCGATTCTAATGTGGTTTCACCTGTGGATTTCGGCGACTTCATAGTTAAGGGGTAATTCGGGATTTGATAAGCAAGGTAAGTGATTCATGGTATTCACCATAGGCCATATTTGGTATTTAAGTTAGCCAATTCTAACTTTGATGTTTAGGGGCAAATCGACAGTGGTTAAGAGGAGCTTTCGGGACCTTGATCCAATTTTTGGTAAGGATGATAAGTTGTGATTTGGTTATTTGTTTAAGAGTTCGTATTAATTGATTTTGATTTAAGTGTTCATCGATGGACATGGATGCCGGTCGAGAAGGTAAAGGATAGTTCCTATCCCAAGTTTAAGAGAGATCCGTTTGCGATTCGGGATTGGCCACTGTGGTGTGGACCAAATCGAAAGCAAGCGAGAGTAGGCAAATAGCTATAGTGTCGCTTAGTGATAGCATCAGTATCGAAAGCGTAGTTCTTCAAGTGATCAGGTGTGTAGTTAGCCTACCGTTTTCCGGGTAAATGATATGTATGTGATATGTGCATGTGTTATGAATGTGCTAACTAGTGCAGTGAAAATTGTGATATGGATACCCTCAAGGGGTATGTCGATAATCCGGCAAGTACCAAATCTAATAAAATGTGATTATTAATATGAATATGTGATAATATGTTTGATGAACATGCTCATGCATCATTATATTATATCATTATTTTATGTGGCATGTGCATGGGTGGGATATGATATGAAAGAAGGTACGGGTGTACTTCGAGTACGTGGTTTGATGTTAGCCTTGAGCTACATCGTGGATTTACGTTGACTGAGGTCACATTGTGGATTAATTACGATTTAGTTCATGTGGCTTGATGAGTGGCTGTGTGCCTCATCGTGGTTGATATCGGCTATGTGCCATATCGTGGTTGATGAGTGACTATGTGTCCCATCGTGGTTTTGGTGTTAGCTATGGCTACATCGTGGATTGGCATTGACTGAGGTCGCGTTGTGGATTGTTGTGCTTAATTGCACGTGGACGGCATTGATTGCCTTTTGGAGTGAAAAGAAGAGGGTGATTTAATAATCCCCTGGTGTGTGGTAGGCTAGATACGGGGGTGTGTAGAGGATGGACCCTAGGCTGGGTTGGGTTTCATAATTGCATAATTTTGCATGTAAATATATGTGAAAATGGGCCAAGCCCAGTATGTGATGTGGATTAAAGTGGTAATGGGCTAAGCCCAGTATGTGGAAACATGTGGTTAATTACACTATTATAAGAATGTGATATGGTTATGGGCCAAGCCCATATGTGAACTCTATTGATAAGGATGTGGGCCAAGCCCAATAAGTGAAAGCATGTGAATAAGTTGCATTAATAATTGTTATGTGGGTAAGTATGTGGTTGACATGTGGGTGGAATTCAAGGACTAAGTACACACCGAGTCCGTATGACTCACCCAAATTTTTATTAAACCTTACAGTGATGTATGATGCTTGGACCGGGTTTGGAGTGGATACAAGGTGGCCCATACTGAAAGAAGTTTTGCTTGTTTTAATTATTTTATATCTCCAATAATTATGAATTATTATTTAATGTAATAAGAGCCACTCAAAGTATTTGGATTTTTGCTATGTTTCAGTTGTATTTATAATTAAGTTAAAATTATGTAAGTTTTATTTTAAAAGCTATTTAGACCTCAAGGTCATATCGTAGTTTTGAATCCTAGATTTTTATAACAATTAAGTTTTAATGGGCTTTCTAATAAATAATGTTTTACAAAAGACAATAAATTTATATGTTTTACTCTTAAGTAAGAATGTTTTCAAACGCTTTTCGCAGAGGACATTTCAAATTGATTGATTGAATGGGTCGGGTTTGGGGTGTTACAGTCTTCGATCTTTAAGACTCACACATCGAGATATATTTGATGCACACACATTTGGGACCTTAATGTCTTTCAACACCGCGCAGAACACTTTTTTCTTTCTTCGACATTGTAAAAATTGAAGGCGGCAACCTATATTTCCCATTCGAAAGTACTTGGGGATAAAGTTCACGCCAAATCCCCATGTCAACTAGATCAAGTCGACTCTGAAGATTGTCTTTCGATTTTCCATCGACATTCAGAATTGTCCCGATGATGTTCTCGCAAACATTCTTTTCAATATGCATGACATCAAGATTGTGTCGTAAAGTGTGATGCTCCCAATAAGGCAACTAAAACAAATACTTCTTTTTTTGCACAAGTCCGCCTCATTAGGATCATCATCTTTATAAGATTCATCATCAATCTACTCATCAACATCGCCAAAATACGCCTCCCTCGGTCTTCTCTTTGCTTGCGTGTTGTGTGGTTGATTCATCTTCCCATTATTGAAATTGATATCGTTTAACATGAACAAGATTTTAGATCCAATGGTTTGCTCAGGAGCTTCTGTAAACTCGTCAGTATCGTCAAATAGAGTCCTCTAAAATCTAAATCTATGATTTACATCTAACCACCGACGATGCCCCATATAAGAGAACTTCTTCCCATTATAGAACCACTTCGAACATGTTTGCGCTGCACAACAAGGACAAGCATAACGTCCTCTAGTACTCCAACCAGATAAATTGGCATAAGTCGGGAAATCATTAATAGTCCACAATAAAGCTGCACTTAAATAAAAGTTCTCCTTTCCCAAGACATCATATGTTTCAACACCAGCCCATAACTGCTTCAACTCTTCAATAAGTGGCTGCATAAAAATGTCAATATCATTTTCGGTACCTTTCTCTCCAAAGATAATCATAGATAAGATAAAAGAAGATTGCTTCATGCAAATCCATGGAGGCAAATTGTAAGGAACAAGCACTACAGGCCAAGTACTGTACGAAGTACTCATGATTTTATAAGGATTAAACCCATCAGATGCTAGCCCAAGCCTCACATTCTAAGGATCAGTTGCAAAGTTTGGAAATTTACTGTCAAATGATTTCCAAGCTAAAGAATCCGTAGGATGCCTTAATAATCCATCATCGGTTCGTTGATCATGATGCCACCTCATAGACTCAGCTATCTTTGATGACATGAAAAGCCTTTGAAGCCTTGGTATTAGTGGAAAATATCACAAAATCTTTATTGGCTTATTTCTTGATTGTGCCTCACCTTCATCCTCATTCACATCTTTTGTATTCCTATTCATCCAACGAGATTTACCGCAAACATGACAAGACTGTTGGTTTTTCCGATCACCCCAATACAACATGCAATCATTTGGGCAACTATGAATTTTCTCATACCCAAGGCCTAAATCTTTTTTCAGTTTCTTCATATCTTTGCATGAGTGAGGGATTTTTGCAAACGAAACATCTCTCTCAAAAACCCTAACAGCATTGTAAAAGAGTTTCTGGTCCACCCTCCTAAACTTTTTAAGTGAAATAGGCGAATGCAAAATGACATTTTTGAATATTTTGATCCTTCATAAAGTTCTCCATTCGTTTCATAAAGTAACTTGTAGAACTTTGCCACTTCTCTATTTGGCTCTTAATCACGTACACTTCTTCCCATTTTGGTAAAATCATTTCCACTAATATTACAATCATCGGATGCAATAAAGTCAGGTGGAAATGATTGCAAACCATGACTGTACATATTAAATGCATCCCGCAACATACCTTCCATGTCATCTTCTCTAACAGACTGATGGTAAGCACTATGAGGATAAACCGGATTAATCGTTGAAGAGGTTCTACTAGGTGTACACTCTCCATGGAAAATCTATTTTTATACCCCCGAATAAATCTATCAACAATTAGATGTTCGTAGACAACTTCACGAAAATGCCAATTGATGTTGCCACATTTCTTACACGGGCAAATAATCATATTTTCTTGGCTTGCATTTTAAAATGCAAAATTTATAAAAGTTTGTACTCCATTTCGATAGTCGTTGCTTACCCTTGACAAATTCATCCAACTCTTATCCATTTCGTTGTTCTTGAAGTCTAAAGTTGACAATAAATTACAATTACTTAAATGTTCTCAATTGATTTAAATCATGTCATTGTACTAAAATAGATAATAAATATCAAGTATCAAGTATCTAATGGGTGTGAACTAATTCAAGTAAGTTGCGGGATTTTCAAGTATATATTTATGTATTACGTAAGTTAAGTAAGTTTTGTAAATTATTTAAGTTATGATATGATATATATTTATGTAAGTTTTGTAAGTTATGTAAGTTATGATTTGATATATATATATTTATGTAAGTTATATAAGTTTTGTATGATATATATTTATGTTATGTAAGGTATATAAGTTATGTAAGTTATGATATGATATATTTTTATGTAAATTATGATATGATATATATTTATGTAAGTTATGTAAGTTATAATATGATATATATTTATGTATTATGTAAGTTATCCAAGTTAAACAAATTAAATAATATTTAAACAAATTATTTTAATTAAATAATATTTAAATAATATTTAAATAATATAAATTAAATAAATTAATCCAAATTATATAATTTAAACACATACTTAGTGATTTTATGTATTATTTAATTAATTAAAAAATAATATATTTTATTACAATAAAAAGTGTAAAGTAATAGTTAACATAAATGACTTATATCAATTATTAAGTATTACCTATTTAAACAAATATTAAAATTGAGACATTAAAATGTAACAAATTATAAAATTATATCTACTACTCATTAGTCACAACGAATCTCTTTCTAATTCGCACAATATTAAGCTTTCCATTGGATCTTTATATTTTTAATTTTACATGCTTGTTTTGCTTTCTCATCAATCTGATTTTTTGTTACAATTGCAAATAACTATAGTTAAGCCCATACAACTACTACATTGAAAATAAACAACCTCATTCAAAGTAAAACATGAAAAGATAGACAGCTATGCCAATGATGAATTTAATTCTTAACATATCTACCTTGAAGACACCATAGTGGAGGATAAATAAAGCTTTTGGTTTCTACTAAATTTTTATTTAAATTACATTAACATGATTATTATTAATAAAATATATAAATTGCATGGTTATTATTAATAAAAAGTTTCTGCCAAATATTTAAATACTACAAATTATTTTAAATTAAATTAAATTTATATTTAGACGTTAATTTAATAATATCATAGAAAAAAGGTAATCTCATAGATTAAAAAATTAAACTCATACTTTTATAATTATTATAGATACAGATTGCAGCACCCCAAACCCGGCCTGGACGCTATGGTCGAATCTGATGATGTCACATGGTAGTGTTTGAAAGCCATAACTTTGCTTAAAACATTTTCCGTTTAGAATTCGTCATTATCTTTTATTAATTCTAAAATCGTGATTTTCATTTAATCTCTAGTTTCCAAAACATTATATGTTGTGGAAGTTTTATTTAAAACAGTTTGTGTCCTTGTTGGTATTTTGCTAAAACACATGCATTTCTTTTAAAAACCCGTGTTTTACCTACTTTTAGCAGATATCAACAAAAAATAGTATAAAATCTAAATTTTAGGTAAAAATCCATGGAGGCCATTATTACAGAAATATACCCCAAGATAAGACTAAAAATCGTAAATAAGTATCAAATAATAAAAAGGAGTCGTATAGCCATAGCTGATTCCTCCGCCACACCAATCCACCTATGGCTGGGGATTTTCTGTATAGATAAAATAGAAGGGGTGAGTTTACGTAAACTCAGTGTGTAATCCCCATGCAAACAAACAGACAATAGCAGATTGTCTCAGTTTGGGCCTAAGCCCTTTTCAATATCAGTATCAGTATCAATTTGAGCCTTAGCCCATTTCAGTAATAGTGAGCACTAGGGCCTTAGACCATCACAGTACAGTAACAGTAACAGATGTGCAATCAGAACATCCTATCCAACCAACCTCTACACTCCATCTCCGTCCAACCCTACACTCCATGTGGGGATATAATCAACCCACCCATCCCTACACTTTAAGTAAGTACCGGTTGTGGCATTAAAAAGTAGTTTGCAGCTGAGCTGCCAGTAAGTTAGGCTTGAAGCCTTTCAGTACACTTCCTCCAATCAATATCAATCCCCAACCCAATACAATACATCATACAGGCATGTCATGATATCATATATAATCACTACATTGTGAATAGCATGCTCAACATGAAGACAAACATATCTATCTCATATAGGCATATAACAGTCTTTCAGTCATTTCAGTCAATTAGGGGTCTAGGTAAACTTACAGACCCTACAGTAGGTTCACAGTCGACTTAGGCGACCTGTGCAACCTTGGCAAACAAATTAGTAAAATTGGGTTCACACGCCCGTGTTGGTTTGCCCGTGTGGGCCCACATAGCCCAAATTGGCCTTGGCCGGGTAGACCTCACGGCCTGGTCCAGAATATCACATACCCGTGTGGTTCACTCGTGTGGGCCCACATGCCTGTGTGGCCTACATGGCCCAATTGGTCGAGCCTGTGTCTCACACACAGCCTTACTTGTCCATCACACAGCCGTGTCGCCAGCGCACAACCCGGCTCATCGATCACAAGGACGTGTTGTGGCTTACAGCCTTGCACACGGCCTGCCACACGCCCATGTGGCATTGACAGAGAGCTTTTTTGACTTTTTATTGAGACATATTTTCAGTGTTTCGAGTAACACTTGTATTGTTTTTTATGCCAAATCACTCCCGAGCACTCCATTACCTATAACCAGCGAACCAAACATCGATTTAACGGGTTAAGATATGAATTCGATAATTGGGAGCTAACGGAGGCTCAACTTACCGTTGTCAAAAAACCTTTCGTTAGAAACGCTAGTACAAGGGGTATGAAAATCACTAATCTAGGCCTCCTCCTACGCCAATTTTAACAAAAGAACCAGATTACCAATCAATCGCTACGCACTTCATGACAAAAAGAAAAGAGAAAACTTACTGAACTAGAACGAGTACCAACAATGATGTAAATCCACGCGAAGGGGACGAATTAGTGGAAAAATAGTGAAAATTTTGGCAACAATGGGAAAAAACTAGAAAGAAAAGTGGGGAAAGCAAAAGAAAAGAAGAAACAGCACTAGAGAGTATTTGGAACGAAGGGGAAAACCCAATTTTGCAACAAGAAGAGAAAAAAATCAAGATAACTGCCAAATCCCCCCCGAATCACTCTTAAAATCACTCTATTAGACTCCCCACTCAAACCACTACAGCCTTTCGATTCCACTACAACACTCTCACGGCACTAGCAGTAAAAATATATCCTTTATTTGTGCTAGGACTCAACTCCAGACCTCCTGCACATAAGCTCTCCACTTAACCACCAGACCAACAGGACCATTCTGACATAACCCTACTAACATTTAAATTTAAGCCTACTGAACAAAAGTAAGGCTTTAGTTAACTTAGAACAAAAATTTTGCTCAAGTGAAGGCTTAAACCCAAGGCCTCTCAAGCACTCCAAGAACACATAACCACTGAAGCAGACAGACAGTTGGGTAACCAACTTTCAAAAGTCGAAATTAAGAAAAATTGAAGTATTACAACTCTACCCCCTAAAAGAAAATTTTGGCCTCGAAATTTTACCTAGTCAGAAAAGATGAGGGTATTGCTGCCGCATTGCATCCTCAGGCTTCCACGTGGCCTCCTCAGAACTATGATTACACCAAAAAATCTTAACCAGTGGGATGAACTTTCTTTTTAGAACTTTAACATCACGGTCCAATATCTGTACCGGCCTCCTCGAAGGTCAGATCTGGCCTAACCTCAATCTCCTCAATTAGAACAATATGTTTGGGATCAGAGCGATAACGTCTCAACATAGAGACGTGAAACACATCGAGAATCTGCTCTAACTCTAGAGGTAGCTACAACTGGTAGGCAACCGATCTCACACGTCTCAGTATAAGATAAAGTCTAGTGAATCTGGGGCTCAACTTGCCCTTACAACCAAATCTCAGTACCTTCTTCCATTGTGAGACCTTAATAAAAACGAAGGGCACCCACAAAATACTCAATCTCTCGATGCTTTAGATCCGTACATGACTTTTGCCTATCAGCTGCCTCTTTTAGTCGATCTTGAATAAACCTGACATTATCCTCAGATGTAAACCGCCATGACCCGAGATACGACGTCATTCAACTCAGTCCAACACCAAGGAGTCCGACACTTACAACCATAAAGCGCCTCGTAAGGTGCCATCTGTATGCTAGACTGATAACTGTTGTTGTAAGCAAATTCTGCCAACAAAAAAACTCTTCCCAACTGCCTCGAAAGTCAATTACAAAACCCATTAACATATCCTCTAGTATATGTATCACCCTCTCAGATTGACCATCTGTTTGAGGTTGGAACACAGTACTGAAGTCCAAACTTGTACTAGAGCTTTATGTAGCTTCTTTCAGAATTGAGACGTGAAGCGAGGATCCCTATTAGATATTATCGTAACCGGTACCCCATGCAGTCTCACTATCTCAGACACATACAGCTTAGCCAGCTTTTGCAAAGGGTAGTTAGTACGAACCGGTATGAAGTGGGCGACTTGGTCAATCGATTCATGATGACCCATACAGAATCCTTCTTAGTGGGCGTTAAGGACAACCTACTAACAAAATCCATAGTCACCCTCTCCCACTTCTGTATGGATCTTAATCGGTCATAGATAACTCGAGGGTAGCGATGCTCACCTTAACTCGCGGCATGTTAGACATTTACTCAAAAAATCGGTAACATCTAGCTTAAGACCTGGCCACCAGTATAGTTCACAAAGGTCTCGATACATCTTATTCCAGCCAAGATGCATAGCATAAGGGCTACTATGAACCTCTCGCAGTAGATACTGCCTCAACTTGGCTTCATTTGGTACACAGACTCTCCCACAAAAATAGAGAACCCCTTCGCTATTCAATCCAAAATTTGATGTATTACCATTCTCAATCTGTCGAAATCGAAGACCCAGTGACTCATCCTCCAACTCTTTACCCTTAATCTGCTCGATCCACATCGATTTAACCTGGAGTTCAGCCAATAAACTACCATCATCAAATAAGCTGAGAAGAGCAAATATTGCTCTTAAATTAGTCACGGCTCTTCGGCTCAGTGCGTCGGCCACACGTTGGCCTTACTAGGATGGTATTCAACCGTACAGTCGTAATCCTTTAGCAGCTCAATCCATCTATGCTGCCTAAGGTTTAACTCTTTCTGAGTGAGGAGATATCTGTGACTCTTGTGATCAGTGTAAATGATACACTTCTCACCATACAAGTAATGTCTCTAGATTTTTAGTGCGAATACAATTGCGGCCAACTCTAAGTCATGCATCGGATAATTTGCCTCATGAGTCTTAAGCTGTTGAGATGCGCACACATCCACCTTGAAAGATACCACATGGACTAGAATTGTTACTTCATTTAGCCAAAACTCACACTTACTGAGCTTGGCGTACAATTGCTTTTCCTCAAAACCTGCAAAACCACTCAGAGATGTTCATCATGTTCATCATCAGTCTTTGAATACACCAGAATGTCGTCAATAAAGACTACCACAAATCGATCCAGACAGGGATGGAACACTTGGTTCATCAGATCCATAAAGGCTGTTGGTGCATTCGTCAATCCAAACGGCATTACTAAGAACTCATAATGACCATAGAGAGTCTTAAACGTAGTCTTGTATACATTAGCCTCCTTAATTCTCAACTAATGGTACCCAGATCGGAGATCAATTTTAGAGAAAATCGAAGCTCCTCGGAACTGATCGAAGAAGTCATCTATCCTCGACAAAGGGTACTTATTCTTAATGGTCAATTTGTTCAGTTGTCGGTAATTGATACACATACGCATGGATCCATCCTTCTTTTTCACGAACAACACTAGTGCTCCCCACGGAGACACACTAAGGCGGATGAACCCACGATCCAGTAATTATTGAATCTGAGCTTTAAGCTCCACAAGCTCCTTCGGTGCCATTCTATAATTTGAATACCAAGCTTTCGACACATAATTTAAATGATTAAATGTGATGCTAGAACATCCTCTATAGGATACCACCAACTCGACAAGAAATTAACACCCAAAGATTGCACTTGGTTAAGCAAACATACATCCTGGGATACATCCAAATAAAACTACAATATTCATACAAAAATAAAAGCTTTTATATTCCCTGCATTCAAATCACAGAATATGCAATGAGCTCTAGCTCACAACTTTATGTCCTCACCTATCCACTTGTTATACTAGCTTATAAGCAAAGTTACAGTGCACTTTCTACTTAGGATGGTAAGTAGCTATCAAGGGTCAACAACCTTGTGAAAAAAGACCCTAAGCAACCTAGGTTGCAAGACCAACAAACTATTCACTAAGTAGACTAGTAGCTAACATAAAGCGGATAACTAACTAATGAATATCTATGTGCAACCCTCCGTGGGTTCAAAACACACGTCCGATTTATGGCAGAGAGTTGTCAAACATTCAATAAGCTCAAGCTTTGGAGAAAATTAACATAGCATGTTCAAGACTAATTTAAACATCATCCTGGTAATAAATGAGTAGTAACAAACTCTATTATTAGAGGGCTCAATGCTGAAAGGGTCAGAGGAGTGAGGAGGCATGCAACAACATTATAAACTTGATTACCTAAAGGAGGAATTCCCAAAGGGTGAAAACATTAATAATCTAATATCACTTGTAGTTCTAATCTCCAAGTGAACTCTCATGCAACTTTATTTTTACGTATGCCAAATCTCCATTATTAAATTAGCAGAATTCTCAGAACCCATCTAACGTAAAATCAAATATATCCTCAATGCAACATATACTATAAATTACTGGCTAAGTTACTTTTAGGAGCCATCAAATATTTTCGTTGTTGTTTTTCCACCTAAAACACCAGAAAAAGAGAAGGAAGAACCACTCGAATTTCAACTGTAAGTGAAAATAACATATAAAGCAATTGATCATTGTAGGCAAAGACTTTACAAGGAACCTTACATGTAAAAAGACCTTAAACAGAAACCAACAAACCCCCTTGGAAAATGCTCACTCAACAAGTTAGAATACATGGTATGTGAGACCCTATACTCGCATTATCATTCACAACATAGCACATTCTCAACCAGTCAGATCATCAATAAATGAAAATGTTTACTAGGTAAATCACAATTGAACAACCAATTTTAAAAATGCAAATTAAATAACTTAACATCAATATTCTATTAAATGACTACCTTCCAGTAACATCCCTATTGGAATTGATATTTCTTAACTTGTTAGGAGTTTTAAAGAGAAATTATTCTTAAAAAAATAAAATGACTATAAATAAAACAAATAGAAGAGAAAAATAACATAAAAAAACCAAAGATTTATGGTAGGCCACCACTGTCATGACTATAGCTAGAGCTAGAGAAGGTAGAGACATCTGTGCTAAGAAATGGCCAAACCATTTGGTTTAAGTATAAGTTAGGCTATAGATAGACATATTTGTACAAAGGCCTTTTGCCACACAGATTAAACTGTTTGTTATATTTTTTTTTTCACCTATTATTAGCAACTTACTAAGCAATTAATTGGATAAAACTATATCTTAGAAGTTCCCCCATTCTTTCTTTAAGCAGGTCAAGCAAAAAGCATAGCAAATCTCTCCAATGTATAGACAGGTCAAGATTTAACTGTTTGGAAATTCAAAGTGTAATCTTTTTTTCGTAGTTCGTACTTCTAACAGGTTTTTCCACTAACGATGGCTTCTTTAGAATTAATAAATTTGAATTATAAAGAAAAAGAAAAGTTAATAAAGTTAACGCTTTTCTGCAATATATAAATTTGTTTTCAAACTGGAATTCTACTAGTCCGGCCGCTATAACATTCATGAGAAAGGACCGCAGAAGCTTACCGTTTGGTTGCGGCAGAGGATGGTGACGCAGCAGAGGGGACACTCGACGGCTATGCAGATGCTTGGGTGGGAGGTGCTGCAATAGATGGGTGCCAGATTTGGTTTGGGAAAAATTTAAGGTTTTATAAAAAAAATTGAAATATTGGGGGAAATATTTTAAGGGTAAAAAATTAGGGTTTCGGGTATATGGCTGGGATAGGATTAGAGGAGAGCAAAACGACGTAGTTTCTTTTACTCAAAAATGACGTTTTACGGCGTTTCTAATATAGCGCCGCTAAAGGTCAATCTTTTTCGGCATTTTTAACATAGCGTCGCCAATGCTACTAAAAGGCCACTAAAAAACGACACCGTTTTAGTTTAGTGAAATGAATTTTTGCCCTAATTCTTATCTTTTGCTGCGTTTGTATCATAAACGCCACTAATTCCTTTGATACAACTATTATTTATTGTTTAATTATTTCTTAAATTCCTTTAAATGACGTTTGTATTGTTTCAAACAATATATTTAAATTTAAAATTTTTATAATTTAAAATTACCAAGAGGTGGATTTTTGTGGAAATAATGAATTTCTCTCTCCTTTTTTACTTTATTATGCTTTAGATATTAATTTAATAATATATATATATATATATATATTACAATGTACAAAAGTAATTTAGAAAATAATCGTATACCCAAAACCCAAAACCCAAAACCCTAAAATAAAATGATTTCTTGTCGTTTTTTTGTAACATCCCAAAATCCTAAACCTTAAACCCTAAACCATAAACCCTAAACCATAAACCCTAAATACTAAACCCAAAACTCCAACCATAAACCATAAACCCTAAATACTAAACCCTAAACTCCACCCATAACCTTAAACCTTTAACCCCAAATCTTAAACCATAAACCATATACAAAAACCCTAAACTTTAAACCATATACACTAAAAATGCTAATTAAACATAAAACTCTAAACTATAAACCATTAACTTTAAGTCTTAAATCTTAAACCCTAAAATAACATATTTAATTATTACGACATTTTTTTATAAAAAATAATAGGATTGGGGGAATAAATAAAGGGTTTTGTGCAAAATTTCAAGGAAATCTAATTTGGAAAAAAAACTAAAGGATTTTCAGGGCTAACAAAACGACATTGTTTAAGTCAAGTTGGTATTGCAATTTTGCAGCGTTTATGAAAACGCCACTAAAAATTAATTCTCTGTAGTGAAACGACTTCGTCCAGCGAAAATTGGTATTGCAATTTTGTAGTGTTTATAAAAAATATCACTAAAAACTAATTCCCTATAAAGAAACGATGTCGTCCAGGTAAATAATTTTGCCGCGTTTATAGAAAACGCCACTAATGTATAACATTTGCTGCGTTTGTTGACAAAAATGCCACTAATGTATTTCATATTTGCAGGGTTTCATGCAAAAACGCCACTAAAAAAATTATGCTCTGTAGTGAAACGATGCCATTTAAGTCTCTTTTTGTATTGCAACTTTGCGCGTTTATGGAAAACGCCACTATAGTATCACTTTTGCAGCATTTTCTTCCAAAATGCCACTAAAAATTTAATTCCATCTATTCAAACATTGTCGTTTAGGGCAAATTGGTATCGCAATTTTGCGGCATTTATGAAAAACGCCACTAGAAATTTATTCATCCGTAGGGAAACAACGCCGTTTATGCAAATGTTTATTGCAATTTTCCGGCATTTTCTCAAAAACGCCATTAAAAGTTTAATGCTCTGTAATGAAACGACGCCGTTTAAGTCGAATAGGTATTGCAAATTTGCGGCGTTTACGACAAACACCACTAAAGTAACACGTTTGCGGCGATTTAAGGCAAAACGCCACTAAATTTTTTTTTCTATGTAGTTGAATGGCGCCGTTTTGACAAATTTTAGTACATTTTAGCGGCGTTTTTTCTCATAACGTTGCTATAGCTCAAACCTATTGCGGCGTTTTCCTTTTAGCGCTACTAAAACCACCGTTAAAAGCTTAATTTTCTATATTAGAAGTGTCATTTTCTGTTGCAGAAGAAACATTTGATCTTTTTAGGATCTTTTGACTTTTTAGTCTTCTTCCTATCCATACGAGTGAAATCAAGACTTAGTTAGTTTCTTCTTTTCCTCAGCTTTCTGTTTTCCCTTAAAGGACAAGGAGTCCACATCTAAGTTTGCCTCAGGTTTCTCCTGAATTGGCTTAACACCATTCAACATCAAATTATATGACTGTAATTCATTCATGAGTTAAGTCAAGGTAAGCACCTTATTCCCCAAGTTGTAAGCAGATCTAAAGTCGACAAACTCATTTGTCAAGGATTTGAACACTATTTCAATCTGAGGGTTCACGTCTAGTTCAGCCCCATTGTCTATGGCATGGCTTTACTAGCAATAATGGAATTTATAGCTCGATTAAATAGTTAATGAGATCCTCCTATTGACACTGTGTGGACTGATAAATATAAAATGTGGCCACAGGTTGCTTATTCTCGAACAAGTAATTTATCAAAGTCATTTGTTGACAGTGGTGATATTAATCATTAATAAGACATAATGGTGATAATAATATAAAATAGGATTGTATTGAGTGAGCAGATTTAACTTAAAGGAATAAATGATATCATATGATGGTAATACACACATGACGGGATCATTGGATAAATCAATTGGATGAACTGCTTTTGTAAAGGGTATATAATAAGAAGTTTTCAATCATGGTACTTTTTGTGAACTGACTGTAACAACCTATTTTTTAGTGGTGTCAGAAATAGTGATTTTAAAATCACAATTTCAACGAGTGAGTTTGCAAATATTATTATTTAATATTTACGAGTTAAGAATTATGATATAGTGAATTTTTATTTGATAATTTTATCTAATTAGATAATTAGTCAAGTACAAGTGGGTTGCCCTAAAGTTAAGTGGTTTTAGAAAATAAGGTATCAGGACCTCGTTTCTATAAACCAAGTCCATAAATATTTTTATTAAATATTTACAAAGTTTTTATATTGGTATATTTAATTTTGATCTAGAAGTTTTAACGTTTGGATAGTTAATTAAGAAAAAAGATTAAATTGTAAAAGACGTAAAAGTTAATGTTATTGATTTTTATTTGCTAAAATGCAGATTTAATGTTTGTTTAAGGTCTAAAGTGGCAATTTACCACCTTTTGAATGTGGGTGGACGGTCAGTGCTTATTATTTGTTGAATTATATGTTGTTTTAATGTTAAATTAAATTAAATATTTAAGTAAATATTATAAAACATGAAAAAAAAAAGACATTGTCATTTTTAGTTTTCCCCTTCACCACCGATTCTCCATGGATAAGTAAACCAAGCTTTCGACCAAGTTTTTTCTTTAAATTTGATAAGTTAATTTAAACCCGTTTCTTGTAATTTTTATGAATTTTGTGATCGTTGCAACTAGGTCCAACTAACCTGTAATTCCAATTTCAAAATTGTTAAAGATTTCAAAACTTGTCATTGATGAATCTTAAATATTTTTGATAGAAAATGGTAGATTTGGAAGCTATGTAATGTTTAAGGACTATTTGATAAAGTGAATTTTGTTAATTTTGTATTTAAGGACTAAATTGTGAATATGTCAAAAGTGACATTAAATTTCTATAAAATTGGATTTTTGGGGCTGTAAAAGGACATAATTGAAATTAGAATGAAAAAAAAAGCTCAATTGTAAAAATTATGTTTGTTCTGATTTTAGGGACTAAATTGAATAAAATGTAAAAATTAGGGAAATTATGGAAAATGAAATTTAAATTTTATAAGCATGAATTTGAGTTGTATTATGAGATTGGTATTAATATTTTGAATCTGAAATATTATTTAGATCAAGTTGTTGACTTAGGCAAAAAGGAAAAACTCTGCCGAGTAGTCCCAAAGATTCAAAGCATTACCATTTTGTCAAGTAAGTTCATATAGTATAAATAGGTTTAATTTGTTGTGAATTATATTTGAGTGTATATTAATGTTTTATTAATAGTTTGAATTGTATATGAATTGTTACATAAATTGATGATTTGATTTAATTTAATTAAAGTAGATTGATACGAAATGGAAATATTAAGGTTAAATTTCGATGAACTTAGTAAAGTCTCGAACTCGAGGGTACAGGTTGATTTTTGATGGTACTAAGCTCCAGCATTTATTACGGACTCGAAGATACATGTGACAGATTTAGCTTGGACTGTTAATCTGTTGTTGTTTTAAAGGTTTAGCTTGGACTGGTAACCTTACATGTATATACAGCTCTAGCTAGACTGTTTATTGTGTTGTTAAAGGTTTAGCCTAGATGGGTAACCTGACACTGATGTATATGATTAGCTTGGATGAGCATCGATGTTATTTGCACATGTGTATCAAGTTCTTTTACAAAGTTTCATCGGGTAAAGTTGTAAATGAAAAGGTGAAGATATATCAAATGTTAGCAAAGTAATGTATATGATTTGGATAAAAGATATAAGATGATTTGAAATGAAAATGTAAACAATTATGGTTGTATATGTGACTAAAACCAAAACCTTATGTATTTAATACTGTTGTTTGAATCTTGATAAGGATATATGATACAAATTAAATGGTGAATGGGAACAAAATGACAAATTAGAATATGAATTCATGTTGTATTTTAAGTTGAATGTGGTGTTTCACCATTTGAGTTTATGTGTGGATTTGATTTAAAGCTCACTCGATTTATGTTGTTTCTAGATGCCATGATAGGTGAAATTATTTCATATTAATTCATGTATTTGTCAAATGATTAAGGTAAGCAATTTGTTTATATTGTATGAGCTTACTAAGTATTGTATAATTCTTATCATGTTATTACTTTTTATGTAGATTTTGGACATCCGAAACGTGTCGAAAAGATCAGCAAAAAGCTCACATCCACCATATTTCAATTTGGTAGCTTTTTTATGTTTGAAGTTGGTTATTTGTGGCATGTACATATGTTGAATGTGTAACTCCCCTATCCCGTATCCGTTGCCGAATTAGGGTTAAGGGCACTATCTGACAGATCGAAAACTTAATCAGACAATTCATAAGTTAGACCATCAAATACATTCATAACGTTCCCTCTGTAGGTCATAGGGACCTAAAACATGCTTTATAAAAAGGTCGGGACTAAATTGGAATCCGTACAGAATTTATCAAAAATTTAAAACTTTTTAAAATTTCAGGGGATACACGCCCGTGTGGGTAGGCCGTGTGCCTCCTATGGCTACTAGACACACCCGTGTGTCCTCTCCGTGGTTGAATCTGAATTAATACCACGGCCACCAAGCACGCCCGTATACCCTAGTCGTGGTCGATCCTGCCAAAACCACACGGCTATCAAGCACCCCTGTGTGCTAAGGCCGGGTACTCTTAGCCCATTTACTAACTTTATCACATGACTACTAGGCACGCCCGTGTACCATGACCTTGTGCTCTTAAGCTAGCTACTGACTTAGCCCCATCGTCACTAGGCCTGCCCGTGTGCCACAACCATGTGACATTATAGGCCATTTGCCACACTGGTGAGGCCCAAGTTTTGGCCGCAAGGAGCCCATGTCTTTGGGCCATTTTCGACACTTAAAAGGAGCGAGGAGAGGGACAGCAATGAGGCTTAATTTTAGGAGGGATTTAATGATTGGGATAATATGGATATTGTACTGATAATAGTAAGGAGAGGTGGTGTTATTTAGGCCTCTTTTAAAGGTATGAATAGATTAAGATAAAGGAGAAAATATAGGAGCTATCTGCTGAGAGCAGTGTTGGTCGAAATTCCATCTCCTAGAGGGGGAAAGAAATCGGTTTCTTTATGGCAAAAGGGTGCCAAAATTTCCCCTATTATTTGATTAATTTTTAGGTATCAAGAAGGGTACTTTCGGGTTTTGATAAGTAAGTGCCTAAATTCTCTATAAATAGGGGTGGTATCTCTTCGATTTTGGCATTTGAACCCTATACTTTTCCTCATTCTCTGTGCCAAAACTCCCAATCATTCTCTGTAATTTCTTTTCTTTTGATTTTGATTTTTTCAAAAGCCTAAATCTCTAAGCCTAATCTCTCATCTTCACTTTTATTCAAAAGCCGAAAAATAGTCGAATACCTCCTATTCTCTTTTGTCAATTTCTCCACTAAAAGCCGAATCCACATAGATTTCTTCCTATCATCTTCTCTCTTTTTGACCTTCTCAAAAGCTAAAAATTCTTTGGGAGTGGCTGGATTCTCTGTTAAGGTAGGTGCCGATCTCTTCTGTTCTTTTCTTTACTTTCAGTTTTTGGAGGCCAAAGCCGAAAGGCTTATAGGTGTGGTAAGGTTATCTTTTGAATAACGCTTGGATTGTTCTTGTGTTCACATCATGGGCAACACCTGAAATCGGAGTAGATCGAATTATCTAGATTTCAAAGCCAAATCCGTTAGTCTCTAAGTATCCTATCTATTTCGGGATTTCAAGGTAAGGGTTTTCATTAGATTTTCGTTAGATTCAGTTATCGCATTTAAGATCTTAATCACATGATATGGTTTAACAACCCTATTTCGTTATAGTAGTTCTGACAAGGACTTTTGATGGAATCAAATATGGATCAGGCAAAGGAGAGGATCGGGTCCATAAACCCAATCCCTAAGTTTAAGAAACGAAGCGGTCCATGCTCGAGATTGGCCATCGGGTTATGGACCGACTTCAATGTAATCTTAGGCGATAGCGATCGATCGGCTCGATAGTGATGACATAGAGAGTGTCATCTTAACGGTAACTGTGTGTGTAGATCTCTATCACACTCATTAATTTGTATTATATGTATGTTGTGGGCTAAAAGCGGAAAGAGAGGTCATGATGAACAAATGATGCTCGTAAAGGGTAGGTAAGGGATGCAGTGCGTAATCATAGAAACTCCTCTATGTGTATCAAGTATGTGAAAGTCTGCGATCTATTTAGATAATTTAATGTTTCGATTATTGTATGTATGTATGCATGGGATGAGATTGATTGATTTGCGGAAGAGGAGCAGTCATGAGGCGATCGGTGGCTTTGCCACATAGGTCACATAGTGATCGGTCTATATGACAAAAGATAGTCATTTAATACTATAATGTATTACCGAGGTCGATAACGATCGGTGGCTTTGCCACATAGGTCACATAGTGATCGATATGGTATGTAGCGGATGGAGGGTTGATTGTAGAAATCCCCACGGTGTGAAGGTTGGTACGGGGGTGTGTAAAGGATGGACTCTTAGGTTTGGGGTGGGCCATGTTGCATGAAATATTCTTATGCCATTGTGAATGGGCCAAGGCCCATAATGTGTTTATGAGCCCAAGGCTTTTATGTGTTTTCGGGATTTGCAAACTGAATCTTGGTGACTCACCCTTTTATTTTTCCCACTTTTTAGATGAGCAGTAGATCGTGGACATGGGAGCCGAGGCAGACTCGAGGGGCCATCAAGATTATTATCTACATAGACTGTTTTCAGATTTTCTTTTGAATTTTAATTTTCGAGAATATTTTTGTAATAAGGCCTCCATTACTTAGGTTTTCAATTTTTTTTAATGTTGAGTTTTTTTATAAACTTATGTCTTCTCTTTTTTTTTCCCTTAAGGTCTTAATTATAAAATGAAATGGAGAATGGGCTTTTCAAACACAAACAATGCGAATGCTTAAAGTTGTTTCAAAAATTTCACAATTGTATGATTGACCGGCTATAATAAACTAAGATTCTCAAAACCCTTCAAGGTAAAGTTTTTAAGTTTCAACCCGTAGCATACTAGAACCGGTCATGACGTATGGGCCGGGTTTGGGGTATTACAATTGATGAGCTACATCTCGAAGTAACGATACAACACACTTTATATATTCTTCCGGGGTCAGTGACATTTCATCGAATACCTGAATGGTATTTTCTAACCAGAACTTAGCCTTTTCAACATCATCATCATTAGAAGCCCGAACTCTTCAGCCCCATATTTATGAATCTTGTCAACTCGAGGCTTATTCAACAGATTTGGATACATAACCGGTGGCACAACTGGAGTTTAAGGGGGAATAATCGGGGGCGGGGTTGCGAAACAGTCTGGTTATTTCTTACGAATTGAGTGAACCATTCACTCATCATCTGGAAAAAAGCTTGTTTAGCTTCTCCCTCTTGACCGCTCGTAGCAGTCTCGGATCAGAGGGCACTGTCCCTTGTGCGTGAGCAGGTGCATTACTTTCTACGTCGTCAGCTACGGCTATTTTGGGATCTATTACTAAACAGAAATCACATTTTATACGTCAGGATTCATCAAACTATCACAATTCAGATATATGGCATGTATAGCTAGACTCTGACATGCTACATTAGCTCGAGAATCGACTAAACTATAGCTCTGATACCAACCAAATGCAACACCTCTATCATGTATCCGTCACCGAATTAGGGTTAAGGGCATTATCTGACAGATCAAAAACTTAATCAGACAATTCATAAGTTAGACCATCAGATAAAATCAAAACGTTCCCTCTGTAGGTCATCGAGACCTAAAACATGCTTTATAAAAGGGTCGGACTAAATTGGAATACGTACATAATTTCTTAAAAATTTAAAACTTTTTTAAATTTCAGGGGATACATGCTCGTGTGGGTAGGCTATATGCCTACCACGGCTACTAGACACACCCGTGTGTCCTCTCTGTGGTCAAATTTTAACTAATACCACGGCCACCAAGCACGCCCGTGTACCCTGGCCGTGGTCGATCCTGCCAAAATCGCATGGCTATCAAGCATCCCCATGTGCTAAGGCCGTGTACTCTTAGCCCATATACTGACTTTATCACACGGCTACTAGGCATGCTCGTGTACTATGGCCGTGTGCTCTTAAGCTAGCTACTAACTTAGCCCCACGGTTACTAGGCACGCCTGTGTGCCACAACCGTGTGACATTATAGGCCATTTGCAAGGCCAAAATGCCACCCACTTGGGTCTTACCTACAAGCAACATTTACCAACACAACTTATGCACATTTGACAACCAAGAAAGTACCAAAATAACCATCTAATCTCTATATTCAAAACTAATTCCAATCATATCAAATTCACAAGACTAAAACTTATATAAACATAAGTATTATTCATTCATACTTACTCAAAAACTTAACCATTTCAAATGTCATCTAACCATGCCAAAACATACATCATATATCATCTTCATCAAAGCAACATATCAACTTATAAATAGCCACATCTCGTGGCTAAGTTCATATAACAAACTATTACCAAAATACTAGCCTATACATGCCATAACTAGCTATATACATTTCCAATATGTACCAAAACAAGTTGAGTAGTGTGATGACGATCCTCGATAGTCTCGATCCTTCAGTAGCTTTGACGATCTATAAAACAGAGAAAATACACACACAGAGTAAGCTTTCCAAAAGCTTAGTAAGTTGTATACAAATAAACTTAATATGTAAAGCATATAAGCATATAGAAACATTGGCACAAATCATATTCATAGAAAATTTCTCACATATATGATTTGGTCCATATTCTTGGCCATATTTGCCACATTCATCAAATCAAGAATCATATAAATACATAGCTCTTTCATAACCATTCTTGTATCTCATTCACATTCTCATATTCAATCATACATTTCTTCAAATCAAAATCACATAGGTACCTACCTTTTATACACACTTAGTGTAAATACCCAACGTACCTGAAACGAATATACATCCACGTAATTGTTCATAGCTCGGATTTGCCCATTGAATCGATTGAAATCTAATAGGATACTCAGAATGCTCAAAATAGTCATACAATGCCAACGTCCCAGATGAAGTCTTACGTGTACTCAAATATCGATGCCACTGTCCCAGACAGGGTCTTACACGAATCAATACGATGCCGATGTCTACACGTAAAGCTCATATCGATGTCAACATCCTAGACGTGGTCTTACATGAAATCTCAAATCAACGCCAACGTCCTAGACGTGGTCTTACATGATAAAATAGAACAGATACCTATGTCATGACATAGCTAATCCTATCAATTCCTAGGTTCGTACGGGACTTCTCAGACATTGTCACAAGTAATCCTTATCTCAGAATTCATTTACAGACCATATCATAAGCATTTATCGATAACAATAGTCATATGAACATACATAATTCAATATGAATACGTTTATTTGCACAATGACTTACCTCAGATTTGATTTTTACGGAAATGGAAACGACAACTCGGTTACTTTCGCTTTCCCGCGATCTAAGTCCATTTTCTTCGGTTCTTGATCTAAACATATTCAGAATTAACTCTTTTACTCACTAACTCATTCAATTCAATCCAAGGACATACATTTAGGGCTATTTGCAATTTAACCCTCACATTTGCATAATTTATCAATTTAGTCCATTTTTCTCAAAACATCAAATTTACAAAATCATCACATACTCATGCTTAGCCGAATGTTCATACATCTCATACAAGCCCATATTTTTCATCAAATTTTCAATTTAATTCTTCAAACAGCTATTTTCTTAATTTAGCCCTAATAAGCTAAATTCATCAAAAATTCAAGAACAAAGTATGTTCATCTAGCTCAAATCTTTCATTTAACAACTAAACTCATCACAAAACTCAACATATCATCAATGGAATATCTCACAAACATCATCAATACACAAAATTGAGACATGGGTTTGATAGTAGATTGAGCAACAATCTCAAAAACATAAAAATCATCAAAATCCAAATCAAAATCATACCTTAATTTAGCCTTGTAAGTGTCGAATGCCCTAGCTTCTTCTTTCTTTTTCTTTTGTTCAATATTTCGGCAAAAAGATGAATAAAATGGCTTATTATTCTAGCCTTTTATTTTATTAACATCATATTACTAATTTAGTTACTAATTTAGCCTTATACTTAACACATATACATGAAATATTAAGGGCATTTAAGACATTTATCCATCCACTATCTATATATATTGGCATAATAACAATATAAGGCCTCCACCTTAATAAGCCACAACACATAAGCACTTTAACTTATAGCATATAACTTTCATATTTAATGCAATTCAATCCTTTTGTCAAATTAAACACATAAACGGACAAATTAGCTTACGACATTTTACCACATGCTTAAACACATATCAAAAGCACAGAAAATAATATTAAAAATATTATTCAACTCAAATTTGTGGTTCTAAAACCACTGTTCTGACTAAGGTATAAATTGGACTATTACAGAATGAACTTAAGCTAGTTAAAGTCTGTTTAGTATAATAACCTTGTATATGTAAATCTATGGTTGTGGTTTGATATATATGGTATTTGCTAAGTTAGGTATGTTTGAATGTTAAAGAAATGGAAAAGCTTAATTAGTAATATGCATGTGAATTGAATTGTCGTATGAAATGGTGTAAGACTTGGTTTGAATGGTGTTTGAATTGAGTTATTGATTTGTTGGTGCCAATAAGGGCATATTGGTTGTTTCATAAAATAGTTAGGTGAATTGGTATTTTGGGCTTTGAAATATGCATGTTTAGTGTTGGTTTGAATCGCATGAAATGACATTATAGATCAATTGAGAAAATGGTATGAAAGCTTGCTCAAATAGGTCATTTATGCTGCACAAAGGCTACCATGTGACCTTGTGTCACACACGGGTGGTTGACATGGTCTTGTGTACTAAACGTTCAGGGTGATTTTTAGTTTGCATAGCCATAGTAAGTTACATGACCTAGCAACACAGCCGTTTAACCCTGAGTTACACGGGCGTGTGGCCTTGCACCATACGGCCTAGACACACAGTCGTGTGACCCTTGTTTTGTATTTATGCTTGTTATTTTGTAAATGTTCCAGATTGGTCCCAATTTAGTTCTGAACTTGCTCAAAGGTTTTCGTAAGCCTGATTAAGACTTGGTTTTGATTATAATGCATGTTTAACATGGAATTAACTTGCATTTATTTATTATTGAGTATTATTGAATAAATTGCTTGTGAATGTTCTGATTTACTATTGTAACATCCTATAGATCAAGTTCGACTATTGGACCGGGTATAGGGTGTTACACTGACTCCATGATTAAGTAAATTGTGAATTATCGAACAATGCTTCTAGACATAATTGCAATTGTATATGTTTAATTGGCCCCTCCACTAGCTCAACAAAAACTCGATCTGATTGCATTTGAATCAGAAGAAAATTCTATGACTTTGGAAATAATTTAATTTAGTCAATTTATTTGATGTTGAATTAAATTAGGCAATCGTGAGAATTGTTCAACTAGAAATTTTGATTAAAGAATTTTCTTGAAAAAAATAATTTTGAAAAATCTCAGTGATTTTTGAGAAAATTAATTTTGATTAAGCAAAATTAAATTAATCGAATTAATTAAAATAAATATAACATTTTTGGAAATTAATTTTCAAGTCAAACATTGGCCCAATAAGTAATTGAACTTGATAATTGGACCTGAGATCGAAAATTGGGCCTATAAACCCAAAATCGAGACCAGACCTAAAACCTGGCTTAACCGGCCGATATGATATTCTGGGTCGATGGTCCAACTGGTGGCTAGACCGAACTGGTCGGGTTGTCACTAGGCTCGAGTCAAACCAGCTCGGGGTATCGTGAGGGTGTCACACCTATGATGCCACCACCAGACATGACAGTGCCGTAAGCGGTGACATTCTAGTGGCCAGCGGGTGGTCTTTCAGTGGTTGAATAGTGGAGGAATCACACTCCTATTGGGACTCTACTAGATTCCAAAAATAATATTATTTTAATAGATTTAATATTAAATTCAATTTGATACTTATATTGATAGTATTTTGTTAATTTAATATTAAAGTGATTATCTTAATATTAAATTTAATCTAATATTTATCTTGATAAGTGTTATATCAATTTAATATTAAAATGATTAAGTTTAATCATAGTTGAACTCTCTAAACTCTCCTATATAAAGAGAGTCATGAGTCATTATTTTTCACGCACTTGAATTCAAGAGAAAGATGTAGAGAGAAATTTCTCTGAAGAAATTACTTCAGAAAATTTCTAGGGATATTTTCTTATTTACAACTTGACCCCCAAAGTTTAGAGAAATTGTGAAATTGCCCCACTAGTAATTTTGTGAAAAATTTCTGATTTGAAGCAAGTCCACACTCGATAGACGTGAGCTTGAGGATGACAGAGAAGACTACTCAGTCGAAGCGTTCAATCTAGACGAATCGAAAATGTGCAATTTTGATTAAGTATTTATTAGTTTAGATAACACAACCAAGTTCTACTTTTGGAAAAAAACATTTAAAACTCTAATTTTTACTCAAATCTATTTTCACTGCATTTTCTAAACCCGATTTTCCAACAGGAGCCAAGTTCAAATTCAACATCATGATGCCCTTTTTCATAAGTTGTTTTCATGCATTGTTGAGCTTGACATGGATGAGTTGTAAAGCTTCATCACGAGTTATCAAGGATTAGTCCACGGCATTAACTTTAGAGGACCCCAGAATCATATGAGAAAAATCTTAGAGGAGTACGACCATAAGATACTTGAAATAGCGATGTGCAAAGGGTTGGACGGAAGAAAATGTTATAGTAGAACTCTATCCAAAGAACCTAGTCAACCACCACTTAGGTTGCCCCCTGCCAAGTAATGTAAATACATCACAATTATGCAATTGACTATCTCTATTTAGCCATTGGATTGGGGTGGTAGGCAAAGGAAAAGGCTAACTTTGTTCTACAAATACGAAAGAGTTCCTTCCAAAAATTATTGGTAAAAATAACATCTTTGTCACTAACAATGGATTTAGGCAACCTGCACAAACAAAGCACTTGATCAAAGAGAATTCAAGCCATAAAAAAGAACATTATAAGGATGAAAGATGGCAATAAAATGAGCATACTAGGAAAATGATCAACCACAACGAAGAGATATATTTTCCCATGAGACTTAGGTAGTTTATTGATAAAGTCTATAGAGAGGTCAGCCAAACCTAATTTGGCTATTCTAGTGGTTGCAGCAGGCCTGCGGGACTCAAGTGTTTCTCCTTGTTTTTCTATCAAGCTTTACAAGAAACATAGTTGTGGATGACTTTTTTTCATGTTAGTCTAATATAAGTCTCCACATATGAGCTACAAAGTCTTCTATACTCCCTCATGAGTGGTGTCATAAAGACTAGATAAAATAAGGTTGTCCTGAAGAACCCAATTCACTCCCAACTTCCCCACTTCAATCGTTGATATAATTCCTTGAAGAAACTTTGACTTTTGTACAATATCTTGTTTTTCATCAAATATAGAGACATGAGTTGAGGTGCTCATGGGTTAGGCTGAGTCAGGTTAGGGTTGAGTCCATACAAGGCATCTAGACCAATTTTCCAAGTCCGGGCCTAGCCTTACTCGAAAATGAGCTTACTTTTTTGCCTAAGCCCGACCTAGTTTAAGAAAGGTAAACCCGGGCCCAACTCGGCCAACCTATATTTCATTTTTTTAGACTAGTTTTCATTTAAAAATAATTTTAAAAAAATATAATACATTAAATAAACTAAAATAACACTAAAATAAAAGTTTTCTAACAGATTTAAAATACATTAAAATCTATTTATTTTAAATAACACTACAATAAATATGATAAATATTTTATTATATTAAAAACAAAAACAAATATAATAAATATTTTATTGTATTAAATATAATTTTAAAAATTTTTATTTTAGGTTGGGTATTTAGTTAAATAAGTTTTTTTAAATCTTGGGTAATGGGTTTAATTGTTCTTGTGTTAGTGTTTTAATATAAATATAAATATTTATAATAATTTTTAACATATACAATTAATATAATATTTTTTATAACATAATATATTTGGGTCGTGTTGAGCTTGGGCGAAAGGATTCTTGCCCAATGGCTGACCTGTCACATCCCAAAAATCGGGTTAGAAGAATCGGGATTGTGAAAATTGAGAGTGGTCACGCCCCGATTTATAAGGTTATCTTTGTGTGTTTATAAGTTTAGGGTTTAAAACATATACTAAAATTAGGGTCATAAATAATTAATTAAAAGATTAAAATAATATAATCGGGTTTTATTATATTAATTAATCTAAAATGAAACTTAATTACGATATTTAATTTGAAAATAATGTGTTTTAATTGAGTTAGGACCTAATTGAAAAATGGATGAAATGAATTAAAATATTAATAATGAGACTTGACTATGAGTATTAATTGTTATATATAAACTAAAGTAGAATGTGCTAAGAACTATAAGTTAAATAAGTTAATGAAAAAAATGAGTAAATGTGTAAGCTAATAAAGAAGATGTAAGTTGAACCTGAAATAAATATATACAATTAAGAAATAAGATTAAGTAAGAAATGAACTTTAAACCTGATGGTTAAGAGTTAGCTTTGCTCTATTGTGATCCTAGGGTTGAACCCCTCATTCCCTTTTTATTTTGGGAATTCGTCAAGTCTCTAAAAAGAAAGCAATATGTACAATTAAGAGTCTAAACCAAGCAAGAAATAGGCCTTAGGCCTAATGGTTAACACACTAGTAGCCTCCCTTATGCACCCAAGTACGCGCCCTTCCATTTTTTTTTTTTCATAATTTCGCCAAAAATGCCTCAAAACATTTCTATATGATTAAGCGCAAAAAGAAGAAGAAGAAGAAGAAGAAGAAGAAGAAGAAGAAGAAGAAGAAGAAGAAGAAGAAGAAGAAGAAGAAGAAATGAGCAATAGCCCAATGGTTAAAGCATTAGATTCCCCCTCGAGAACCTGAGTTTGAGCCTCCTTCCCCTCTTCATCCACCCTTTTCATTTTAATTTCAAATTTCTACAAAATATTGGGAAAATTGCAAGTGCAACCCCTAGGATCACAAAAGGAATTTAACCAATTCTTTCCTAATTAGAATTCATATCTTGCCTTTCCTTAAAATTCTAATAGAATTAGAAGTCCAAAATCTTTTTCTCTTCTTTTCCTAATTAGATTTTCATATTGCACCTCTTCAAATCCTAATAGAATTTGCTCTCCATCTTTTTTATTTATTCTCTTTTTATTTTCTTTCTTTTTTCTTTACATCATATTTTCATCATAATTGTTGATAATTATTTTGCTTTTCCGAATCAAATCATCATCCATACGATCGTTCTTTCTATCGATTTTTGTAATTGTCGTCAATAGCATCCTTAATCCTTGCCAAGAATAGGTAAGCACCTCTCGATCCTCATGATTAAATCTTGAATTCTTGTAGTACTTTTGTCGGGCGCTAATCCTACGTTCAATTAAACAAACTTTTTCGGTTCTTAACAAACCTTTTGATAATCTTGATAAATCTTGGAAATCAATTATTAACTCCTCTATAATTGTCGTTTGAAGGACCTAATATAGGTTAATCGGATCAGAATCGGGCATGAGGAACGTCAATTAGAATCCCGATGAAAGGTGTGTGTTCTTTTACAATCAAATCGGGGCAAACCATGCCTAGGGTTAGGGCCACGCGGTCTTCCACATAGGCATGTAGACCACACAACCATGTACCATACTTAACAATAAAAGCAGAATAAAATATTCCTACTAAGAAACCCTAGTGTTGTTCGTGAACCATATGGCCGTGTCACCCTCACTCCACCGTACCATCCCGCACACCGTAGGGACTACTAAGTCAACCCTCCATCCGCTAGGTTGATTTTAGCATTTGCCACATGGCTTGGCTACACAACTGCCCCATATTTCATACACAATATGAAAAATCATGCCTTAATTCACATTCTTATCACTTTTCACATGTTAAAAATAACATATATTCATATTCCTAGACCCCATATTCACATTCTTATAAACATACACATTTAATTTAAAACATAGCCATGAACATATTATGGTACGATACAAGTTTGCCTTTTGAACATTTAAAGACAGATCTAAATACTAATCTAGATTTTGGGAATTGTTCAGTTTAGTCCCAGATTAGTCCCTAAACTGTTTTAGTTCTTTATTTCATTCAATTAAGTCCTAGTAATACGAATAATGATAGAATCCATGATTTGATTGACTGAATTATTACTATATATGCATGATATGAAAATATTACATGTTTATTATCACTGTATGTAACACGCCAAACCCGAACCCATATGAGGATCCGAGAATGGTGTATCGCTAAAAAAAATTGTCTTAAAAACATTTCAGTGGAAGCTTTGAATAATTCATACAATTTATAGATGTAAAACATTTTTTTACTACTATTTTTCTAAGCTGAAAGAAATATCATCACTTCAAATTAATATACAAGTTAAATGGTATATAATTTCAAATATGGTAACTTTATAACAAATCGCATTGGCTTAAACCCAAAGTTTAATATTTCATAAAATTCTTGTTTAACAAAGTCTAAAGGAATAGAAATTTTATCATTTTTAAAATTTTAATTATTAATTTAAGCATTTGCAAATTTTATTTATTATTTTTATATTATTTTATTAATACCTAAAAGTTATATATTTTAGAAATATGTTAATATAGTATATTCTTGTATTAAAAATTTGAAAAGTAGCTTCAACAAATTATGTTAATATAAGGGTAAATTACACCAACAGTCACCCAACTTTAGGTTAGCTGACAAAACAGTCACTCAGGTTTCAATTCAATCACTCAACTTTCAAAAAATAACAAAACAGTCACTACTAACCGTTTTTCGTTACAGATGTAACGGAGCTATCCTTTTCCGTTATTCACTTAACAGAAACGCTATTTTCCATCCCTCTCCCATGCCTCTCCCTCTTCCCCACCATCCCTCCCCCTATCACAAGTACCTTTACTTTTTTGCAGACTTCCCCACCATTGCCCTCTTCCCCTCTTCTATCTATTCCTTCTTCACCATCATTTCTCTAACCCTCAGTAAAACTGTCATGTTCAAAGGAATGAGCCACTTTGTCCTTGTCGTCTACTCAAATGCTCTAGCTTCCCTCATTCTTCTTCCAACAACTTTTTTCTACACAAGGTTCTCATCTATCTATCAATTAAATCCATGGATGAGCAATTAATGGTATTTATTTCTTTTTGGGACTTCTTTATATGCAAGAAAAATCAGCCACCAATTACTTTATCTTTTTTGTGCAAAATTTTTTGCTTAAGCATTGCTGGGTATGTAATTAAATCTAAACAGAGTTCAATAATTCCTTTATTGGTGAAAAAATTGGATTATAAAACTGAGTTTTTGCAGGATCACTTTGATGCGTAATCGTAATCATTGGTATAAGATACGACTCTCAACCCTTGCTTCGCTTCTTGCCAACTTAATCCCAAATTTCACTTTCTTGCTTGTTGTTATCTTCGTGTTCGTCTCTCATTGCTATGCCATTTGTTTTTGTAGTATAAGGCATAATTAGTCGTTTTGATCTTTGTTGCTATGCCAATACTTTCTCCATGAATTCAACGGCATTTAAACCCATCTCCTTTTACCATGTTAACAACATCTAACAATTGGCTCATAGGTGGCCTCTTCATCGCTACCGGCTCTTTGCCACTTTCAGCAAAAATCGTTGGTCAGGTAATTTAATATGCTATTTCATAATCCACGATGCTTGCCTACTTCAAATTGATACTTTCCCTACTAAATTTGAAGGCTACAGTTCTGAAAGGGTATCCATTAGAGATAATGTTGGTTTCCTTCTATTGCCTCTTTGGGTCCATTTAATCTGCATTGGTTACTTTGATTTTGAAAGAGACCCAAACGCTTGGATGTTGAGTCTTGATATCGAGCTTATTTTTGTGGTCTACTCAGTAAAAAAACTTCAACTCCTCATGTTAGCTTTGTCATTTTGGCAAATAGAAGCTTTGCAATTGAGACAAATTTCATTTCAGGCTTTATTGGAAATGTGGTAACATTCAGCGTGCAAGTATGGTGCATATGGCGTAAAGTTTCGATATTTGTGGCCACACTTTTGCTGCCTTCTTAGGGTTCATTTTCCTTGGGGATGATGGTGAAGAAGAAATAGGGGAAAGAGAGGGAGAGGGCAATGGTGGGGAGGTCTACAAAAAAGTAAAAGAGTTTGTGATAGGGGATGGATGGTGGGGAAGAGGGAGAGGGATGAGAGAGGGATGGAAAATGGTATTTCTGTTAAGTGAATAACGGAAAAGGATAGCTCTGTTACAGATGTAACGGAAAACGATTAGTGGTGACTATTTTGTTATTTTTTAAAAGTTGAGTGACTGAATTAAAACCTGAGTGTCTGTTTTATCAACTATCCCAAAGTTGAGTGACTATTGATATAATTTATCCTTAATATAATCATATTCAAATTTTCAATTTTCAATCATGGGAACCGTTACCTTTTTATTCAAAATTTATAATCGTTTTCCACCCCCATCTATAATACCTTTTCAAAAATCTCACTCTGTTTCTTTTACCCCTGAACCTCTTCAGCAATCGTTCCCTTTGTTAGCCAAAATGAGATATTCACATTCGTGCAGGTAACACCTGTTGGGAACTCTACTATCAACATGGCATTGAGGTCTTTCTTGTGTTCTTTTTCCAATACAAACTCAATATTTTCTCCTTTTTCTTCGTTGGTTATTTAATCTTCTTTCGTTCTGTTTTTTTGGATCTTGAACCGACCGTAATTGATGAAGTTTGAACCCATTGTTCCACCCTGAACAACTTATTAGGGGCAAAGAAGATGTTGCAATCAACTTTTCCAGAGGCCACTACACAAGTAAGCAATAAGTGTTGGAAAAGTTGGGTTTTTTTCTCCTACCGTCAGATCTCTAAATTAACTCTTTTTTTGTTGCAGTTGGGAAGGAAACAGTGGATCTTTGCCTTGATAGGATCAAGAAGCTAGCAGATAAATGTACTGGACTTCAAGGGTTTTTGGTGTTTCGTGCTTGGATCATTGCTTCTTGAAACGCTTTCAATGGATTTTGGTAAGAAATCAAAATTGGGTCTCACTGTTTACGCTTCCCCAGAGTTTCCACATCTGTTGTAGAGCCTTACAATAGTTTTTTGTCAACCCATTCTCTGTTAGAGCACAGTGATGATGCGGTTCTCCTTGATAATGAAGCTATTTGCCGAAGGTCTCTCGATATCGAGAGGCCTGCTTACATTAATCTCAACAGGTTGGTCTATCAGGTACAATAAATGATAGTTTTTTTTTTTTTTTTTAATTTGATTGTTTGCATTGTATGTGTTTACTTATAATGTTCGGTAACTATGTTAATTAATTATCTTAATTATATGAGCTTATATTTTTAGTGACTATGTTTTCCACGAAATTTGGTTATCCTTTTCTTCGTTTATAATAAAAAGTTATTTATAATTTTAGGTTTATTATTTATGTATGTTTCAATTAGATGATAATTAGTTTGTAACCTATGCAATGCATGTGATATGAATATTTTTAATTTAATTTGATATATAACTAATAATTTTGTTTTTTTATTATTATTATGACCCATGCCTCGTGTCTTTAAATTTGATGAAATATATGATATTGTATGATAATCAAAGTTCTTGAAGGAAATTGTACGAACAATTGAAGTGTGAAAGTTGGATGTGAACTGGGTTCTTTAGGATAGTCCCATTTTATGTAGTGTTCATGACAGAAAGTACAGAAGACTTTGTAGCTAATCTGTTGACTTCTATTAGACTTGTAAAGTTTGTCAGCAAAACAAGGAGAAATACTTGAGTCTTGCAGGCTTGCTCAAGTTGCTAGAATAACCAAATCAGGCTGTCCAAATCTCTTGGGAAAGCATCTCTCTTTGTGGTGGTTGATTATTTTTCCTAGTATGCTCATTTTATTACCCTCCTTCATTCCTTATAATGTCACTACAAAGAAAAGACTTTTAGCGGCGTTTTTGGGCATTTAGCGCTTATAAGCGCCAAAAAAGTATTTATGGCGCTTTTCCAAGCGCCACAAAAACGCCGCTAATACTATCACGGAAATTTTTATGGCGATGCTAAAAAACGCTAAAGATCTTGACTTTTAGCGTTTAATAAAAGCGCCGCTAAAACCATGGTTTTAGCGCTTTAAAAGCGCCGCTAAAAGTCGTGGCCTTTAGCGGCGCTTATAAAAATAGCTAAAAGTCAGGCCTTTAGCGCGCTTTCCCAAAAAACGCCGCTAAAGTCAGGATCTTTAGCGCGCTTTCCCAAAAAATACCGCTAAAGTCGGGGCTTTAGCGGCGATTCCCAAAAAACGCCGCTAAAAGTCAGGGATTTTAGCGGCGCTTTCCCAAAAAACGCCGCAAAAATTTCTTGAGATTTAGCGGCGCTTTTTTTGTACAAACGCCGCTAATTTGTACAGATTTAAAAAAATAAAATTTTTTCAATATTATACCCCTCCTGCACTAAAAACCAACCAATAACAGTATATAATTCCAACGCAAAATAGCAAATTTAACATAAAAATCACAATCAATACATTAATTCTAAATGATACTTAAAATTTAATAAATTAAATGAATGATAACTGAAAATATTGTAACAATAATGTTAAATGTAATAATGTCAAAACTTCTTACAACGAAAAACTAAATGTCTAAGATGGCGGTTTCATGATCATTAAACATCTCGTGATCATATGTCAAGTCAGGTCTTGGAGCTCTTCTTACAAAGTTTTTAACTTACTTTTTTAAAAAATTATTTTCTATATTAAAACATATTTAAATAATGATCTATATTATTATATTGATAACAATATTAAATTTAAAATGTTTTTAAATTACTTTTATTTTTATAATTAAAACATATTTTAAGTAATGATCAATATTATTATTATATCGATAACAAAAATTATTACTATTTTGGAAAACATTGATATAAAATATTAAAAGCAAACACTATTAATATAAAAATTAGTAATTATTAATAAACCAAAATATTTTAAGTAATGATCAATATTATTATACCGATAACAAAATATTAAAAGCAAAAATTATTAATATAAAATATTAGTAATTATTAATAAACCAAAAAGCCATATAAATGTAAGTATTCTTAAAAAAATTGTTTATTTTTAGGAAAATAAAGTAAAAAAATTCTTTAATATTTTATATAATATATGTAGTGACAGTTTGTATTAAAATATGTTAATCTCTTCTTAACTTGCAAATTTTTATTAAAATATGACATTTATGTTAAAAATTATAACATATTTTAACAATTAACTTTTATATTTTGTTTATGAGTTATTTTTATATCGCATGCACTACCTAAATTTTAAAAAATATTACAGGGAGCTTGTAAAAATCTAAGCGGCATGAGTAGATAGCAATTTGTAAAAATAAACCACAATTTGACAAAGAATTTAGCAAATTAAATATACATGCTTACAAATTCTAAATTGGATGGCGAGTCGATTCAAAGAAGTATTGTTGTGTTCAAAGAAAGGACGCTTGACACTTTTGAGAAGCTACAAGCGTAATAAAAAGAAACTCCATACAATCAAAATAATAAAATAAATGAAAAATAAAACGGTATAAATAGCAAAAGTACGAGTGAATTAACTTACATGACGAGTAAGAATGGTGCAAACAAATCGAACTACAACAAATACTAAGTATTTTTCCTTCTATGAGTCAATAATGAACTTTGTCTATAACATTGTCGGGATAAAATTACACCGCAAGCAATGATGATAAGGTTCAATTATTACAATTTAAATATAAAATAATAGAATTCAAATTATTATTATTTTTCCTATAGTTTCTTTAAAACCAAACAAAACCCAAATTGAAACTAACCTCAAATGCTTTGGAAAGTTGCAACAAAGACTCACAACCTTAGAACCGTGTATAATTGAAGAGTGAGAAGGTGCAAGAATTGTAGTCTTCCGCAATAAGCTTTACCCCAATAATGTTCAAATACCTAAATTCATGACCTAAAAAACTGATGTAATTAAATGATGTATTTTAGATTCGTTTTGTAGATGTATTTCATTTTAGAGAAATAACATAATGGATTATTTAGAAAACATCAACAAGAATTCAAAATTTCGTACTAAAAATAATGTCCACAAGAAGATAGCAACTCATTTTACTTAGCAAACATCCACAAGAAGACAAAGAACTCATTTTACTTAGCAAACATCCACAACAAGACAAAGAACTCATTTTACAAATCCAAAATTACTTAGCAAACATCCACAAGAGTACAAAGAACTCATTTTACTTAGCAAACATCCACAAAGAAGACAAAGAACTCATTTTACTTAGCAAACATCCACAAGAAGACAACAACTCATTGTACAATCCAAAATTACTTAGCAAACATCCACAAAGAAGACAAAGAACTCATTTTAATAGCCGAAGCTCAACATATATTCTCTTTATCTACCATGTTCCTAAAATGTCTTCTTTCAATTCATCTAATACAAATATCTAAGAATGTAACCAGATCAATGGTTCGGACAATATTGCAATCAAATGTCAAGCTTCAAGACCTAGACTATGAGCGCTTTTTTTGCACTCATTATCTACCTAACTTTACATAAACTTAAATAATTAAATCAATTTTTTAAAAGTATTGTTTTAATAAATTTAAAATATTTTAAAAAATAATACTAAACTAAACCATATTATATCAAAGTTCCAAATACATGCATAAAACTATAGAGATGAGAAGAAACTAATTAAACTTATGTTACATAGACATAGACATGGTTCATTGTGTATATAAATATTTTAAATTTTTCTATGTATTCGTAATTTCTTTTAATATATTTAAAAGTTCCTTTAAATTATAAAAATAGAAACTCTTTTGATTCAGATTAGCATAAATTTTACTAAAATTTACCCGATAAGATATGTAAGATACAAAACCAATTAAAATAAATGAGGCTCTAACCTTTGAAATTAAGAAATTGACTTTGTGAGCAATTTGCTACCATTTTTCAATACTTTTACAATTCTTAGTGACTACCACTTTTAACTCCATGTTTAACATGAAAGTTAACTCCCAACTTTTATTTTTCTTTAAGCATCTTCATTCAATATTTACATTTCATATATATATATATTCAAATACATTAGATATATTCGCCTTAGATACATACTCATATTTTAACATTCAACTTGAATTTAAATAACATAAATTTTAGAAAAAAAAAGATATTTAACCCAAAATATTCAATAGAAAAACATAAATACAAACTACATAATAATTTCATCGAGACAAATTCATTTATTCTAAAATACTCATATTCAATATATACTCGAATATGAATATAGAAAAAAAATCATCCCACCATATGAAAAGAACTTGGGATGAAGTTTATATGTCAAACACACCAATATCAGAGGCTTAAACTTGAATTTAGCTAACATAGCAAAACATAAACACAAACTACATGATAATCTGCTGAGCCAAAAACATTTATGTTACATGGATTTTTCATTTATTCTAAATTATTTATATTCAATATATATTCGAATATGAATATAGAAAAAATTATCATCCCAACATATGCAAAGAACATGGGATAAAGTTAAACAGTGTATTAGCAAACAGAAAAGAAGAAGACCTATTATATTATTTCCCTCTTCCACCCTTGTGCACCCCTCTACTTTTGCTAGATGCTGAATAGCTTATAGACTAAATTACAGTGACATGCTTTTATTGATTTCAACGAAGAATCCAACAAATAGATACTTCTTATATGTTATCGCTTCATCACTGCAATATAAAACCCTCAAACAAATTTAAATTCAAAAGCCGAGCAACACCATACCAGTTAACAATCATTCAAGTTAACAATCTAACATGACTAAATTAGGATTTGACAAAAAAACTGAAAATAATAAATCTAAATAAAGACAAATGCAAGAGCGAGCATTCTTACATCGGAATTAGGGATTTGACAAAAAATGAAAAATAATAAATCGGAATTAGGGTTTGATTACCTATTATGCTTCGATCAAATGGATGTCAATGGAGGAAAAGGGTTAAAATACTTCCGCTTCTAGGAGCAACGATTGAATATCTTCCTGTCCCATGAAAGCTCGATTGGGACCGGTCAGTAAGCGGTTAAAACTGTCCGTTACTTATCGGTAGAGGAAATGAAATGAAAAGGGGCAAATGAACTGCAGAACGAAATGGGAAAGGGTTATCGTAGGTAGAGAGCAAAACGACACGCTTTGCCAAAAGAAATTTAACCTTTGGCGTTTTTAATCAAAGCGCCGCAAAAGGGGACCTATTAAGCGCTTTTACCAAAACGCCACTAAAAACTAATAAAACTACCGTTTAAAAGATATCTTTTATGCTTTTTAAACAAAACGCCACTAATGCCTTTAAAATTTAAAATTATTTAATATATAAAATAAAAACCAATATAAACTTTTTCATTTAAATAAAACAATATTTAAAATAATATATAAAATAAAAATAATATAAAATTATTTAATAATAGTATTTTCATTTTTTCATTTAAATAAATAATTTTTAAAATTATTATAATATTTAAAAGAATTAGATCAAATTTGAAATCTTGAATATTATTTAAAATTTGAAATTATCTAATATATAAATTAAAAACAAAGTCATTATATACCCAAAAATTTTAAATTTATTTTAATAATAGTATTTCAAATTGTTAACATATGTATATTTTTACCCTAAACCCTAATCTCATCCTCTTAGCCCTTAAACCCTTAACATCTAACACCTAACCCGAAACCATAAGCCTATATCATTTAATCCCTAATCCTTAACCAATGTAACCCTTAAACATGAAATCACAAACACTAAACCCTAAACCCTTAAATTTTAAAATTTAAACCCTAAACCCATAATATTTTAGAGATGTACAATCGATTTAATTTATAGCATATATTTTATAATTTCTTAATGATTAAATGAAATTTGATATTCTATCTTCATTCGATAAACCCTAAACTCGTGAACCTTAAACCATACACCCACAAAACCCATAAACCCATAAACCCAAGCCATAACTAATCCTAAACCTGAAACCCTAAACTCTAAACCACAAACCCTAAATCCTAATTCCTAAATCTTGAAATATCGAACTCAAACCCTAGTCAGCCCATACAAATGACTAAAGTACCCTTAATATATTATAGCCTTAAACCTTAAATTATTTAGATAAGTTTTGAATATTATATAATATTTCTTTCAATATTTTAATAAATTTAAATAACATTTTCAATTTACTAATTAATTTTGTTTCTCTACGATGCATGGGTTATAATTTTTTTATTTTAATATATATAAAGCTTATCTATTATCTTTTAAATAATGTAAAATATAATTATAATTTGGTATAAGTACTCTTATATATATTCACAAATTTGGAATTTGGTCAATATGCTTTTATTTTTAGGAGTTTAATCTGTTGCTTTTCTTATTTGAAAATTTAGGTTCAACTATTAACACTCATGAAACCCTAACACATCCCCTTAAACCCTAAACGCAAATCATAAACCACATATAATCCCTAAACATTAAAATAGTAACTCCTAAACCTTACACTCTAAACTATATATATATGCTAAACCATAAACCCTAAACTATGATGATAATTAATTTAATATTTTAAAATTAAATCTTTTACGATTATATAATAAATTATTTAATATATAAATTTAAAAATCCAAAAATGGCTAAAGCAACTTTGGACTTTTAGCGTTTTCCCGTAAGCGCCTGCTATTGTGTCGACTTTTAACTGCGTTTTCGGAGGAGCCGCTAAAGGTCGGACTTTTAGCGGCGTTTTCCTAGAGGCGCCGCTAAAGGTCGGACTTTTAGCGGCGTTTTCCCAGAGGCGCCGCTAAAGGTCGGACTTTTAGCGGCGTTGAGCGTAAGTTACCGCTAAAGCTCTGACTTTTAGCGGCGTTTGAGCAAAAAATGCCGCTATATATCATTTTTAGCGGCATTTTTGAAATAAACGCCGCTATTACTCATTTTTTAGCGGCGGTTTCCTTCAAACGCCGCTAATGTATAATATTTGCGGCGTTTTTCTCTAAAACGCCACTAAAAACGCCGCTAAAAGTCTGTTTTGCTGTAGTGTGTTGTTTATTTGGCTTGAACTCTATTTGATTAAGTAGTTTGTTTGTATCCATTGTTAGTGACCAAGATGTTATTTTTACTAATAATTTTTGGAAGGAACTCTTTCGTATTTGTGAAACACGGTTAGCCTTTTCTTTTGCCTACCACCCCAATTCGATGGTTGATTAAAGTTAGTCAATTTTACAATTTTGATATATTTACATTACTTTGCAATGGGGTAACCTAAGTAATGGATTGAATAAGTTCTTTGGGTAGAGTTTTGCTATAACACTTTTAAGGAAACTTTAAAAAAAATTAGTGCTATGTTAGGATTTGGTGTAACGCGTAGGTTTGTGCAAGTATACACAGTCGTTATCAAGTAATAAGTAAGTATCGAGTTATCGTCTCCACAGGAATTGTATTTGTGCTAAGTCACTTAATTTGTAAAATTATATTAACAATTTGGTAAATAAAAACACAATATAGTTGAGAAGTGGTGATTAAAATATATTAAAGTAAATGTAATGACCCCTAATGCAAATTATCCTAAGTATCTAACTATATGAATGAAATAGATTTTAGTAAAATTAAACACAATTGTAACAATTATAACATAAATAAACTAGGACAATTACTTTAATTAAACTCAATTTATTATCAACATGCTTAATAACATTCGGAAGAACATTACATGGCAACTCGATCTTTCATGAGTTTGGAAACCACATTAGGTCTTTTCAGGATCCTTTACTTAGTAAATACGCATTTTACTGATCCTTATTTACTAAGCGTTTCTTAGCATTCGTGTAAGGTAACAAGGACATGTCAGGTTTGAAATAGTTTAATCACACAAATCTAAAAACTATGTAGATAACAGAGCTTGGTCAGAGTTGTTATGCAACCTACAATTTAATCGGGTCAGGATCTAAATTGAGCATGCACATTTCAACTATGTGTCCATTAGCCATCGTCTGGTCAGGATCGCTCAGCTAATTCAGGTTCATATTCAATCACGTATGAACGAAGTACAGACTTAATTTTAATTGAAAACATGATCGATTGAGGCACAAACATTATAAGCATGAATCAAATAAATAGTATTTAATCAAAGCAATCATCCCATCTTAAATAAAATTAAGTTAACATTGTTGTAAATAATAACAAAGAACACATAGCAAACATCTTTAGATTAAATTAAAGAAAAGAAAGATTAAACCCAATTCAAAGTGGCTGTCACGCAAGACTCTGACTGATGAGGCTCTTTCGTTCATTTGCTTTGCTCCTTTGCTGATGGCTCTCCAAAGTGGCCGACCAAGGGTTCTTTAAGAGGGTTAATTGATAAAATCTCTAAAAAGAGATGATGCTATGCGTGGGAATGGAAAAGGCTAAGAGAATTTGGAGAGAAGAGAGAATGATGAATGATGAGAATAAATGAGGGATAATTGAGGGATGATGAATGAGGGAATGAGAAGGTCTTATTTATAGGTGAGGAGAGGTGGATTGTTTGCTAAAAATAGTGGATGTTAACCTCTTCAAATCTCCTCAAATTGTGGATGACCATACTTAGTGGCTTTTGGCTTGATTTTTGCTTGATTTGTAAGCAATTTTGGATGCCACAGAACTCAAGACTGGACTCGGTCAATCGTAAATCTTCGGGCAAATCTCTAATTTCTTCAACACTGTAAGGACCTTGTGTAATTAAACCAAAGAATGGTTTAAATACACAACCATGTGTAGCCAAATATTGGGTTGACTTGATCTCTGATTTGGACGGTTTTGTAATCCAAAGAAAGCTATCGGACACATCCCCGAATAAATCAACAAGTTAGAGGACCAAAGAATAAAATTTATCCAATTTAATTAATTAATTAAAACCCAAATTATTAATGAAATATTTTAAAATTAATTATTAAATATAATTTTATATTTTATTATTTAATTTAATCATGCATGACCCACTTTATGTCTTAAAAATATAATATATTCAAATTAATATAAAATAAGCCATTTATTGCATGAAAATATATAATAAAGCATAAAATCACATTTTAATAATTTCTATGTCCTAATTTCATATTTTCACATATTTCATTAATTTATTAAATAAATACTTAGTTTTAACAATGGATTTAAGTAAAAAGGTGATAAATTACATAGGAAAAATCCTATACACTTTTCCGTTTACATTTGGTAATCGCCAGCCCAAATGACCCAATAGGGTTCGGGTCTCCAACTAGGATAGATGACTCATAAGAAGAATGTTCGCCATAAAGATAGTTCGTTGAGGTCTCTGTTGGGATGCTAAATGTTCTCAAAGATAGCTTACGGTGAAGAGCTCGCGAGAGACCCTACTAGGGTGTCGGTGCTTGCAAAGATAGCTCGCGAGGAGAGCTTGTGTAAGCCTCACAGGAATGGGGTCGCGAAATATGTCCACATAAGGGATAGCGGGCCCTACAAGGGACCCTCGCTCGTAACCAATGGTGTAACGTCCCGGTTTTGCTTAGTTTTGACTTTTGTAATCTTGGCATGAATGAGTGTTTGGTTCAATGAATATGTGTTCTGGGTGTGTGTGGGAGGTCCCAAGTTCAAGTCTCAACTTGGGTAAATTTTGTATTTTTATGAATAAAGCCCAAACTTTGGTTAGTAGGCTTTTAAGTAAAAGTGTGTAGGTAATTAACAGAATAGGCCTACTAGTCTAGTGGTAAGTGGAATGTTGGTTATGGTTGAGGTCCTGAGTTCGAATCCCTGTGCAAACAAGGGATTTATTTTGCTGCTTGTGCCATGTGAAGAGGTTGAGTTGGTTTCAAAGTCTGAGTAGTGGAGAGAATTAAGGGGAGAGATTAAAGGTTTAGCAGATTTTTCTTTTTGAATATTCGGCTGACACCCAATTTTCCCCAAAAATTTCCTCATTTTCTTTTTTTCGTTTGCTGCCAAATCCCCTAGCGAAATTCTTTGGTTTTTCCCTCTTCATCGATTTTTCTCGATTTGTTTCCTCCTTGTGAAACGGTGGTTTGTTTTCGGCAAGTCTAGGTGTAGGATGAATTAATGGGGTATGAAGTGGTTATTTTCTAATTAGGGGACAATCAAGGAGCTGTGGGCTATTTTTCAACTTTTTAGCAGCGAGAAATTAGCGTGGCTCATTAAGGTAAGGCTATTGGTAAGTTTTCGGGAATTTATTGTTCATGATAATTTGGATTAAGTGACTGAAATTGGGCTTTCAATTGTCGAAATAGGTGTTGGAGTGCTCAGGAGTCGTTACGCATCGAAATCGAACCAGGTGTGGTAGGTCGTGTGCGAGACTGTTAGTCACCACATAGTCGTGTGATCGACGAGTCAAGCCATGCGCGAGCAACACAACAGTGTGATGGCTGGGAAAGGCCGTGTGCGACACACGGGCTCGACCAATTGGGTTATGTGGGCCATATGGGCATGGGGATTCTGGGCCAAGTAGTGTGATCCACACGGCCAAGGCCAATTTGGGCAGTGTGGGCCATACGGGTAGGCCCATGGGCGTGTAAGCCCATTTTTCTGGAAAACTCTGTAAGATTACACGGGTCACCCAAGTTGACTATGGACCTACCGTAGGGTCGGTAAGCAATACTTAGACCCCTGACTCAATGCTCTGTCTGTCTGATTTCTGTACTAAGCATGTATGCTGATTTGAATATATGAGATTTATTTGCATAATAGCATGTCATTCTTGTATGTTGCATTGCATCGGGGTGGGTGGATTATGATTGAAGGAAGTATCTGAAAGGCTCTTAAGCTTGTTATCTGGCAGCTCAGTTGCAAATTTCTGATTATGTCCCGTAATCGGTACACCATGGTGTGTAGGGCTGGGTGGGTTAATTTTATCCCCACATGGTGTATAGGGTTGGACGGAGTTGGTGTCTAGAGGCTGGTGGGTAGGACTCTATTTCTGTATATTCTGTCTGAAATGGGCTAAGGCCCGGTAATATGTCTAATTTCGTATCTGAGTGGGCTAAGGTCTACACCATTTCAGAATGGGTTCGAATCAATTGTGAATATATGTCCATTATCGATGTTACGTGTGTATGTTTTCGTGGGATTACACACCGAGTTTGTGAAAACTCACCCTTTTACATTTAATCTGCTCGTAATCCCCAAAGAGAGATGGACCGGTGCAGTGGAGTACTCGACGGTGACCACGGTTCTGGAAACCTATTTACATTTTACTTTTGATTATGATTTGGTTATTATTGGGTAAATTTCATGTAATAAGGCCTTTACAGATTTTCACTTAAATTTGGGATTATTATTTTATGAACTGCTAGCAGTAGGACAAGACTCGAGTTTTGAAAGTAAACAAATATTTTATCAAAAACACAAGAATTTGCAAATTACTTTTAAAAAGCTTCCACAATGTATAACGTTTTGAAAATGGTCCATAAATGAATAAACGACGTGTTTTTACGGTAACCTAAAATATCGAAAAGGGCATTATTGTAATTATTTTTCCAGTTATCTACAAATGGTTTTAGCGCAATTATGTTTTCCAAAGCACTATCATGTGACGTCGCCAGATTTGACCATAACGTATAGGCCGGGTTTGGGGTGTTACAAACGGGTACGATGTTCACTGGAGGTGTTAGTCCCAGGATCAGAAAGGACCGCGTACTCCGTAAACACGCGACCAATAAGCCAGGAGATGCCTAGGGAATGTTAATGCCATCAGCCCCAAAATTGAGACAAAATAGTGGACCCTATTTGAGCTGTAACAGTAGCAGTAGTAACATGTATAAATACCTACTGCGTTTCTCTTAATATGATACGAGAAAAATATTACTCAACAATTGGTGTGGTAAGCGTGGACTACTTTCGATTGGTAGATTTTCTTCAGTTTGATTCAGTTCTCTTCAACCTTAACAAACCAAAAGTTTGACCCAAATGAGGTTTTTCCTTTTACCCCCTCATCCGGTCAAGCAGGAATGTTGAGTTTTGGCCCCCGACTCAATGAGACAAACTTGTCCACTGCTTGGTTTATCGATAGACTCGAAAACCTTGACAACGTGGTTTACTGAGGGACTTCCTTCGTTGGACCTTAATCACTCCTCGGGTCGGGGATGTCTTCTTCTCTCAACCAAGAACAACCCTCACAGTAGTTCCTGGTCCTCTAGGAGCAAATGAAGTTCATGAGGGAACAAATGGTCGCACAAGAAACATGATTTGTGGAACAACAAGCCTTCCAGTAGGAGTTACTAAGGTAGAATGAGGAACTGCGCAGAAAAGCACATGCTGATGACTCGGAGTCCTAGGAAAATGCCAACACCCAATATGAAGCCTCGAGTACCCAAGTGAAAGAGTGGCTGAACGAGATGGACGAGCTTCATCGCGACGTGCCAGCTTTGCACCCTAGGTCACAAGATATGGATTGGTTATTTAACTCCAACAACCTATTAGCCCCCGAAATTGCAATAGTAGGCTTGCTTTGGAATTTCAAGGTACCTAAAGATATGTTTGAAAGAAGGGACCTACGAGCCCACCTGATCTAGTTTAATGATTATATGAATGTGTTGGGAGCGACAGACGTAGTCAAATGAAAGGTCTTCTCTACAACGTTGAAAGTAAACGCCAAGGAATGGTATCTCTCTCTTCTACAAGGATCAATTCATAATTTCTCGCACCTAGGACAAATGTTCTTGGGTAGGTTCAAGGCCCATTGACCAATCATGAACACACCTATGAGGTTGATGTCAGTAAAGTAGTGGGAGGGTGAGTCTCTTTAAAACTACGTAAAAAGGTTCTATGCGGCTACATTCAACACAAAAAACCTAGAAGACCAGTGGGTGATACAGACTTCATTATGGGAGTGCAAAATGACCATGTGCAGTATTTATTCACAGACAACAGGTCACAGAGACTAGCCGACCTGTACGAGCGGGCCTATAAGTTTCCAAAAGTGAAAGAAATTAAGAGAACATCACGGCTCAATTTTCAAAGGGATAATCGACAACCCAAGTGTAGAGAGGATAGCATAGTAGGCAATCTCCCATCAACCAATCCTTACGAGTCAGGATTGATAGACTGTATAAGACCTTAGTCCAATGCGACACACTTAGAAACCCGCAAAGGCCCCAGTAGGAATACGCGAGGCATAATTCTCCCCAGGGCAGGCTTGAGGCTTACACCCCGCTGAATGCCACGCAAGCCTACATCCTCAACCAAGTAAAGAGCCTGGGCATCATTCCTAAATCAACTCTGATGTGAAGTATTAGTAGAAAGACGATCTCTAGGAATCGATGTCCCTTACACGATGATATGGGGTATAAGATGAAAGACTATTTCACATTAAAGGACGCAATAAAAGAAGTAGTCCAGAATGGCAAACTTTTTGAGTTCATAAATCAGGGTGGTCCGCAGCAAGGCCAAAGCTCGTGAAGACCAGATTCTAAGGGTAAGGAAAGGGTGTGAGGCACTATTCATGTAATCGTAGGCACTAATGATGACTAGATGCAGTCAAGTGCAAAATAGTGAGCACACGAGAGGTTTGATGTCACTCAGTGTTTCGAAGAGGCCGTAACACTAGGAAAAATAAAGAGTGGTGTTCGGGAGTGACAACGAGGTTAAAGTCGCGATCACGATACTAATCACCTTAGGAGATGGCAAGTATACGACTATAAAGTGTCCAATTCTAAGTGGTCGACCACTCGATTGCATACAACGCCATCTTTAGAAGACTAATAATGAAGATAGCAAAGATGGTGATGACAACCTTTTGCATGAAGATCAAATTCTCGATAAGTATCAGCGTCAGCGAGGCAATGTCACATGCTGCCTGTCAGGCTGGCAACAAAGCCTTTGACTGAGAGACAAATTTCATAATAGGAAAAATTAATGAGCCAAGCCATTAACTTAGATGATCTTGATGTAAGAGAAGCATATAAAGATAAGAAACCCGAAGCAGCTTAGCACATCGAGACCCTATAACTATTTTGCGATAATAAAGAGAAAACAATTAAGATCTTGTCAACATTAAACAGGGAAAAAATGATATTATTCAAATGCCTAAAGGGGAATTTGGATGTCTTCACATGGTTCGCGATGGATATGCTAGATCCGCGGGTAATTGTGCATAGGTTGAATGTGCTCCTGGAGGCGAAGCCTGTAAAGCATAAAAGAAAAAAATTAGATCGCAAGTAATAGAGGCAGTGAGGTAGGAGGTCTCCAAATTGTTGGCCATAATATTTATCAGGGAAGTGGAGTACCTGGGTTGGATCTTGAATGTGGTAATGGTAAAAAAGGTGATGAACAGGCGGAGGATGTACATCGAATTCACCCATCTGAACAAGGCATACCCCAGGGATAGCTTCCCCTTACCATCAATAGATCGCCTGGTTGACGCCTGATCGTTGTTTTGTCGAGTTTTAAAATTTTATAAAGAGAATGATCGAACCTGAAAACTAACTTTGACAATGATTAAAGGCAAGTGTACCTATCGAACAGTAGTATAGCTTAGGCAAAACTGGATTGTCAAGCCCAAAGGAACTAAAAGTACTAATACTAATTTTCTTTTTATTATTTAGCCTAAAATAAGTGAAGTTACTTTAATCTAGATTGACGACTACTAAACTAAAGACGCAAAGACAAAAAGAATGAATTGGGAAATAACTTGAAGAGAAACTCAGTTGATCATGACGATACCCTCAGGAAGAATCCACCTAGACTTCACTTGTTATTTAACACTGAACCATACGATTTATTCACTTAGTTTGATCCGTAAGACTCCCTAACATATATTAAACCCTCTCTCGAGGCGAATAACGTCTAACCCTAGGTTAATTAACGGAAATCTCTTTCTCGAATAATAACCCCCTAGAATAACAGTAAATTGATCTATGGACTCCCATATTAGGTTTCAACCTAATCTGGTAAAATCTCGTCACCCTATCTCTAGGCATGAGATCAACTCCGCTTAATTATGCTAGATCTACTCTTAAGCAAGGTCTATTCCTCCTCCACCTAAGCACATCAGATTTGGATTAAGCATGCATAATTAAGAACAAACTAAGTATTATTCATATAATTAAGAAAACAATAACAAGATTCATCTAGGTTTCATCCCCTTCAGGTATCTGAAGGGTTTAGTTCATAATGAATAAAGAAAACATCTCAAGAGAAAAGATAAAACAAAACATAAGAAATTCCTAAAACCCCTGGAGGAATTGAAGGAGAAATCCACCATCTTGAATAGAATTCTGGCTCCTTGAGATGGATCCACTGGCTATCTTCGAGTAATTCCCACAAATCTGACCTTCTGGCTCAGCTCCTTGGCCTAGCTAATCGCCCTCGACAAAAGCCCTGGAAGAAGGCTTCTGCCGAACTCCCCCTTAAATTGCACCCTTGGGTGTTTATATAGACTTTGAGATGCCTTACTTGGCCCCTAAGTATCCTAATTCAAGTATAATTCCTACTCGGGTGTTTGAATAGGCTTTGGAATGTGTTTCATTACCTCAAAGTATCCTATTTCGAGTAGAATTGCTCTTTTCTGCGACAGGGACACAGCTATGGTACACGCCAGTGTAAATCATCTTCAGGCCGTGTCTCGATTTTGTCGATTGGGGCACGACCATGTAAATCGTGGCATGGCCGTGCCTTAGTTAATTGTCAAGGCACGACCGTGTGTCTTGAGGTTCAGGCCGTGTTGATTTCCTCTTTGGCCCAAATTGGCCCGTTTTAAGCTCATTTCTTGTTCTTTTCTTCCTCGAGTGCTTTCCTGAGTAAAAACATGAAAAGAAAGGATTAAAAGCACCTTTTTAAATAAATCAAGGGCTAAATCATCCAAAAGAATACTAAATGTGGGCCTAAAATATGTTACTTTTACGGTTTATCAACGCCTCTACGGGGTACAAATTTATGAGCTTCATGAACGTCTTTTCGGGCTACAACTAGATCCTATTGGACCACGACGACCAAGAAAAAATTAATTTCATCATCGAAAAGGGTTTCGTCTATTATCGAGTCATGATATTTGGACTCAAGAACGCAGGTGCAACTTACCAAAGGTTGGTAAATAGGATATTCAAGAAGCAGATAGGCTATAGCCTGGAGGTGTATGTAGATTGGTAAAGAACGAATCTATGAAGAAATATGTGCGGAACCTCTTCGAATCGTTTGCAACATTGAGAGTCCATAACATGGAGCTTAATCTAGAAAAATGTGTCTTCAGTGTGTGAGTCGACAAGTTCCTGGGTTTCACGATCTCAGAAAGAGGAATAGAGGTGAATCCCAAAAAATCCAGGCCATCGTGGAGATATGATAAACCGTAATATATACATATTTTAATCCCACATTTGGCATACTTTTGGATGATTTATCCTCTGAATTGTGGAATTCGATGCTCCTAATCCTTTAATTTCATGTTTTATACTTAGGTGAGCATAGAAAGATGAAAAGAACGAGAAATGGGCCAAAAACGGAGAAATTGGGCCAAAATGAGAAATCAACACGGCTTGGAGTTCACTACACGGCCGTGCCACTTTAGCAGACTCGAACACAGCCTGGGCTCAATTCACACGGGCGTGTCCCTGTAGTGACCCGCTTTAATTCTATGCAAAAAAGGTTACTTAGAGGCGAAGAAAGACATTCCAAAGCCTATATAAACACCCTAGGGGGCAGCCTAAAAGAGGAGTTCGAGAGGACGTCGAATAGACGCCCAGTAGAAGGAGAAAATACTCTAAGACAACCATTAGGAACAACTTAGAAGAAGGATTTCCATCAAGACTGAGGATCTCTCATCAAGTTCTTTAGAAGTTTTTGGGTTTTCTTATGTTTTGTTGTTTTTCCTCTTTTATGATGTTTTCCTCTTCTAGTATGAACAAAATCCCTTAGGTACCTAAGGGGATATAACTTGTGACAGATCTTATTATTGTTTGATTTATAAGATAAATACTTGTGCTTATTCTTAATTTTGATTTTTATTCTTGTTTTGATAATTCATGTTATTGATTTAAGTTGAATGTGCTTATTCAGTGGAGCAAAAGTCCCTGTTTAAGAGTAGATCAACATAATTAAGCGAAGTTGATTGCAACCCTAGAAATAGGGCGATGAAAATCTGTCGGATTAGGGTCAAACCTAATATGGGAATCCATAGATCGAATTAATGCGACAATAGGGGTTTTAATTAGAAAGAGATTTCAATTAATCAACCTAGAGTCAGTTGTTAGTAGCCTCGAAAGAGGTATTAATATAATTCAGAGATTTCTATGAATTAAGTCAAGTGAATAAATCACATGAATCAAAAGTAATAAGTGAAGTCTAGGTGGATTCTTCCTTAGGTGTCATCCATTTCATATAAGTTGTCCAAAGTATTTTTCCAATTTACTCCCTGTCAAGTTTATAGTTAGTTAAATTAGTTAGTTAAATTTTAGATTAAAAGCAAATCCCCTTAATTATTAGGCTAGATAATAAAAAGATAGTTAATATTAAGTACTCTAGGTCCTTTAGGATACGATATTCCGGACTCACCATAGCTATACTACTATTCAATAGGTGCACTTACCTTTGTTGAAATAATAGTTAGTCTCAGAGCTCCATCAAGTTTTTGGCGCTGTTGCCGGGGAGCTGAAATATTAGGAACGCTCAATTTTTATTACTTTAGTCATTTTTCTTTTATTTATTTATTTCTTTCTAATTTTTATTTTTAGTTTTCTAATCTCTCTATTATTTGCTCTGATAGGTTTTTCTATTTTATGACTAGGAGGAACCCGTCAGGACCATTACTTTTTGACAGTGAGATCGAGACAACCGTTCGCAGAAACCAAAGAGAAATTAGGCGAAGTTTACAATACATAGAGGAAGAGAAAGAAGAAATCACCAATCCTTCTAAAGAGTTGGCTGAAAATCAGAATAATCCATTACCTCAAGTGGCTATGGAAAATTGGTGGATCAAAATCCTGCTTCTCGTACTATGTATGATTATGCTAAACCTAATTTAATAGGAACTGAGTCAAGTATTGTTAGACCTGCTATTGCTGCAAATAATTTTGAACTGAAACCTAACACTATATTGATGATTCAATAGTTTGTTTAGTTTGATGGTTTGCAGGATGAGGATCCAAACAATCACTTGGCAAACTTTCTTGAGTTTTGCGACACTTTCAATATTAATGCATTTCTGATGATGCCATTCGCCTTCGGTTGTTTCCCTTTTCATTGAGGAACAAAGCTAATCAATCACTACATGGGAACAAATGACCGAAAAAATTTTATTAAAATATTTTTCGCGGCTAAAATGGCTAAGTTGAGGAATGATATCTCTTCTTTTATGCAGATGGATTTAGAGACGCTTTACGATGCATGGGAGAGATATAAGGATCTATTGAGAAGGTGCCCTCAACATGGGTTACCCTTGTGGCTACAGGTTCAAACCTTTTACAACGGTGTGAACCCCTCAACTAGGCAGTTAATTGATTCAGCCACCAGTAGAACCTTGAATAACAAAACCCCTGAAGCGGCTTATGAGTTTATAGAGGAGATGTCACTGAATAACTATCAGTGGCAAGTTACAAGGACAAGGCCAACAAAAGCCGCCAATGTTTTCAACCTCGACGTTGTAACCATGCTATCAAATCAGGTAGAACTTTTAAGTAAGAAAATTGATGGTTTGTGTGGTTCTTCAGATACATCCGGTTATGCAGTGCGATACAAATGGAGGAGGATGAGCAATACAGAATATCCATCCTACAACCATGGCATAGAAAGCGAACAAATGAACTATATGGGTAATAACTCTAGACCTCAAAATAACCCTTATAGTAACACTTACAATCCAGGTTGGATGAACCATTCCAACTTTTCATAAGGTGTCCAAGGAAATCAAGAGACAACAACCCCTCCCAGGCTTTCAACAGCAACCCTACCCACAAGAAAAAAAGCCGAACCTTGAGGAGATGCTAACAAAATTCATCGTGATGTCAGAAACTCATTTCCAAAACACCGAAACAACACTAAAAAACCAAGAAGCATCGATTCAAGGGATCAAGAACCAATTAGGACAACTTGCTAAGATCATATCTGAACGACCACAAGGTAGTTTGCCAAGCAACACTAAAACAAACCCAAAAGAGCAACTTCATGTCGTTACCACTCAAGATAGTGAAGGGTTAGATGAACCACAATTGAGGCAAGAGAATGTGGTAGAGGAAGATAAGGTTGAGGTAAGCCATATTAAACCAAAACAGGTAATTACAGAATACCAACCTCGAGTGCCATACCCCAAATCAATGAAGAAAGACAACATAGATGAACAATTCAGTAAGTTTCTTAAATTTCTAAAGAAATTACATATTAACTTACCATTTCTTGAAGCTCTTTTGCAGATGCCAGATTCAAGGAAATTCCTAAAAGAGCTGTTGTCGAACAAACAGAGGTTAGACGAAGCATCACATGTCGAGCTAAACGCAGTGTGCTTAGTAATTTTGCAAAATAAACTACCACAAAAATTAAAAGATCCAGGAAGTTTTACAATTCCATGTTTAATTGGTAGTTTATCTGTTAATAATGCTTTAGCTGATTTAGGAGCAAGCATAAATGTTATGCCTTATAAAATGTTTAAGCAGCTAGGTCTAGGGAAACCCAAACAAAATAGGATAAGCATTCAATTAGTGATAAAACTATTAGAATTACTAGGGTTATAATTGAAGACGTACTAGTGAAAATTGACAAATTCATATTCCTAGTCGATTTTGTTGTTTTAGACATGGATGAGGACAATAATATTCCTTTAATTTTAGGAAGACCCTTTTTAGCAACTGCTAGAACTAAAATTGATGTTGGTACAGGAGAACTTATACTTCATGTAGGTGACGAGACGATCACTCTTCAAGCTCTTGACTCGGCTAGGACATCAAGTAATAAAGGTGAGAACATAAATTCTATTAATAACTATTCGGTTAACCTTCTTTTCAGAAAGCACCACAGAACTACACAACTGAGCCAGATCCTAGACCTCATTCCAAAAAAGAAGTAATTCATCAGGAACGAAGGCTTCATATCGATGAACTAGATGAGTGGAAGACACATTTCAAGGAGAAACCAAGAGCACATGAAGCAGAACAAAAGCAAAACCATGTCAAACTTAAAGATGGGATAACCTAGTTTAAGATAGAAGATCAGGTATTGTTGGATAAGAAAGACCCTCGAATCGCCATTTCAGACCTTAAAATAAATAAAGAAATCCCTTTTAAGGTACTCAATGTCTTCCCATATGGAACAGTCGAGGTAAGTAATCCCATATTTGGCACTTTGAAGCTAAACACTACTCGACTCGAACTATTTACTGATAGTAGAACTGATAGCATGAGAAAGGATTTTCAACTCCTCAAACCACCATGATTATGCGAATGAAAGGTAAGTCTAGCTTAAGACTTTAAACGAGCGCTTCTCAGGAGGCAACCCGAGCACTAACCCCATTAATTTCCATATTTTCAAATTTTAGCATCTAACTAAGAACTAACCAAAATTTTAAGCGTAAGATTACCTAACCACATGGCCTAGCACACGGGCGTGGTCGTGGCCATGTGGAAACAGGACAAAAATTTTCCCAACAACATGGGCTGCGATAAAATGCCACGGTCGTGCGATGCAATCGTGGCCGACATTGAGAAACCTACAGGGGCGTGGAGACCCCCTACACAGCCGTGGGAAAACAAACAACACCGCACACGACCGTGCGACTCGGCTGTGTGACCAGACACGCCCAGGGCACATGGGCGTGGCCCACGACTATATATATACCAATTTCTATTTAATCCCCTTCTTCTGTTCACTTTCTTCCCTAAGTCTTCTTCCCTTTTCCCCTTTCTTTTTGAACTCATACCCATTTTCCATTATTTACTTTTATTTTTATTTTATTCTCTTTATTGTTTTCTTCTTTTTCTTCATGCCATTTAGATTTAGCTTAGGATACAATAATATTAGGCCAGCTGCTTCATGGATCCAATTTCAAACGGTTCGAGGCGCTCCCCCACGTTCACCTTTGCCAATCCTATCTGGTTTCTTTTCATTGACTCCATCCAAAATACAGGAAGTTTCACTTCTCTCCCTACCTTATGATTTTCTTACTATATTGTGAATATCTATCTTTGTACATTGAGGGCAATGTACATCTTAAGTGTGGGCGGGTTAATTTCAAAATTTCTTAACTTTTTACATTATTCTCAAATCCCTGAATGATATCTTGTCTTAAGTAATTTTCTCATATTACTAATTAGAATGAAACTTCTATTGATTTATGATTTTTATTGATATTTTTTGGATTAAGTCATAGTTAATTGTGCATTGATAATTTAAACTTTAAGATATTAGAGAATCAGGCATGATAAGTCTATTTTCAGAATTAAAAATTGGCTAGGTTGTTATCCTAAATTTGAATAGTACTTTGAAATTTGAAATTTGCAAGGTTGACATCAAAAACCATAATTTTTGGAAACTTTGAGCCTTTTAAAGCATATATTTTTCTTGCTCACATTATTGATTATGAGTGTGTCAATATTGATTTGTTATTCTAGAACTTGCTTCGATTATACATGTCGAGACCACACTTGTGATATGATAAACTGAAATGATAAAGCCACTTAGGATTTAACCCACTTACTCCATAAAAATCCTACCTCCGTAATTAACCCCTAGTGAACCACTTTTTAGCATAATCAACCGTTTCTTTGTTTACCACTAATATTAACCCAAAACCTCGTTATCGAAACCCCATTATTAACTTGTTTATCCTATTTTCTTGACTCCCCTTTTATCGAGATTTGATTTGATCGGTTTCCTAATTATAGCAGTTGAATTCATATTTTATTATGTACTTATTCTTAAAAAAAGGGTTAGAAAATTTATTCATCATCAGTTCTATGTTCTATGAGCTTCAACATTTAAATTCACATCTTTAGAAGAATCTCGTGTTATTGATGTAATTATTCATTATCAGTTCATTGTTTCTAGTTAGGTAATTTGTCAATTCAATCTCGATTCTAACTTTCTAATTTAGCCTTTATCCACACCTTAAAACCAAGCCACGTTACAACCCTTTTAAAGAACTTTTGATCGATGTATCATCTCATTTTATTGTAGTGGATATTTGATTTTCATGCAAGCCTATGGGATTAAATTTTCATATTTGACTTATGAGTGCTTATCTTGTACCTTAAACACTTTGAGTGGTTTGAGTGAATCCTTAGTGAGGATGTCAATCCTTGTCAGTTTTGGATCAAAGGCAATTATTTAGATAAGGGGAAACACATATATTTTTCGTGCTACAAAAATATATGACTTTGATTGTTTGAATCTTTAGGACTCTTTGAGTTAAATTATCCATGTATACATTATCTATGAATTATGATGAGACATTGTTGATGAGAATTATGAACTGAGGGAAGTTAGTTCTAATTATGAGTTGAGGATTTTGCTTGGGGACAAGCAAATGCTTAAGTATGGGGTTATTTGATAAACCGTAATATATACATATTTTAATCCCACATTTGGCATACTTTTGGATGATTTATCCCTTGAATTATGGAATTTGATGCTCCTAATCCTTTAATTTCATGCTTTATACTTAGGTGAGCATAGGAAGATGAAAAGAACGAGAAACGGGCCAAAAACGGAGAAATTGGGCCAAAATGAGAAATCAACACGGCCTGGAGTTCACCACACGGCTCGTGCCACTTTAGCAGGCTCGAACACGGCCTGGGCTCGATTCACACAGATGTGCCACACGGGCGTGTCCTTGCCGTGACCCATTTTAATTCTACACGAAAAAGGTTACTTAGAGGCGAAGAAAGACATTTCAAAGCCTATATAAACACCCTAGGGGCAGCCTAAAAGAGTAGTTCGAGAGGACGTTTAATAGACACCGAGTAGAAGGAGAAAATACTCCAAGACAGCCATTAGGAACAGCTTAGGAGAAGGATTTCCATTAAGACTGAGGATCTCCCATCAAGTTCTTTAGAAGTTTTTGGGTTTTCTTATGTTTTGTTATTTTTCCTCTTTTATGATGTTTTCCTCTTCTAGTATGAACTAAATATCTTAGATACCTAAGGGGATGAAACCTATGATAGATCTTATTATTATTTCATTTATGAGATAAATACTTGTGCTTATTCTTAATTGTGAGTTTTATTCTTGTTTTGATAATTCAGGTTATTGATTCAAGTCAAATGTGCTTATTCAGTGGAGCAAAAGTCCCTGTTTAAGAGTAGATCAACACAATTAAGCGGAGTTGATTGCAACCCTAGAAATAGGGTGATGAAAATCTATCAGATTAGGGTCAAACCTAATATGGGAATCCATAGATCGAATTAATGCGACAATAGGGGTTTTAATTAGAAAGAGATTTCAATTAATCAACCTAGAGTCAGTTGTTTGTAGCCTCGAAAGAGGTATTAATATAATTCATGGATTTCTACAGATTAAGTCAAGTGAATAAATCACATGAATCAAAAGTAATAAGTGAAGTCTAGGTGGATTCTTCCTTAGGTGTCGTCCATTTCACATAAGCTGTCCAAAGTATTTTCCAATTTACTCCCTGTCAAGTTCATAGTTAGTTAAATTAGTTAGTTAAATTTTAGATTAAAAGCAAATCCCCTTAATTATTAGGCTAGATAATAAAAAATAGTTAATACTAAGTACTCTTTGTCCTTGAGGATACGATATTCCGGACTCACCACAGCTATACTACTGTTCGATAGGTGCGCTTGCCTTTGTCAAAATAATAGTTAGTTTCGAGATCCATCAAGATGCCCATCTCTCCCCATGCGGATTATAAAAGAAATTCAGCATCTCACAGGCAGGGTGTTAGCGCTAAACAAGTTCATCTCCAATAATGTCTCAAAGTAATTCACAAATAATCATGCATTGGCAATTCAACTAAAAGGGCACTAAAGTTTCAAACAATCCAAGCTAACATTTTTAAGCACAAAAATATAGGTGTCTCCTTTTATTTAAGTAGTTACCTTTAATTCAAAAACAACAAGAATTGACATTCTCACTAAAGATTCACTCAAGCACTTAAAGTGTTTAAGGCTCAATAAAATGCACTCAATAGTCGAACAAGAAATGTCATTACCATAGGCTTGCATGAAAATCAAATCTCCACCACCATCAGGGGCCAAGCTAGGACAATTTTTTAGGGGGGCCGGATGAAATTTTAATTTTTTATAGTTTATATCTGTATAATTTGTAAAGGATTAAATCGAATTTTTATAATTTTAGGGGGGCCAATGTGTAATTTTACCTTTACTAATTTAAAATTTTTTAAAAATTTTAAGGGCCTAAATAATAATTTTATATTTTAGGGGCTGGGGCCCATGCCAGCCCCCCTGGCTTCACCCCTGACCACTATGAAATGATTTGATACAATAATCAAAATGTCTTTAAGAGGTTGTAATGGGGTTTAGGTTAAGGGTGTAAAGAAAGTCTAGAAAAGTTGGTTATAATTGAGATTGAATTGTTAAATTACCAAACTAGAAAAATAAACAAATATTGAATTATAAATCAATAACTATTCAAGAACCAAAACGAGCTTCTTCTCAAAATATAAATTTAATTATTCAAACTCAATCAATAAATAAAACTAATTAATAATCAATAATTTTTTTTCTTTTCAATCTTTTTTTTTGTTTTTTTACAAGAATAATAATAAATAATTAAGCAAATCAACAAGAAGAGCATAGCTAGGCAACTAAACAAATCAAATCTCGACAAAAAAAGGAGTCAAGAAAATGGGAAAAAGTCTCAGCGAACAAAAAATGAGTTATGTGTTAATATTAATGGGTTAATCAAGAAATGGTGTGTTAGGATTAACGGGGTTCACTAAGGTTAATTACGAAAGTAAGCTTTTTATGAGATAAGTGGGTTAAAGCCTAAGTACCTTTATCATCTCAGTATATCAAATAAAAGGTGTGGTCTCAGCATGTATAATTGAAACAAGTTCTAGAATAACAAATCAAATTGACACTCAAATAACCAAGAATAAAATGAGCAAAAAAATGTATACTCTAAAGGCTCAAAATCTCACAAAAAATCATGCTTTTTGGTGTCATGCTTGTAAATTTAAATTTTAAAATTTAAGATAATACCTCAATTCAGGGAAACAACCTAAAATTTTTAAGACAAATAGGAAACTTTGATTTAGATTGTAAGTCTGTAGGGGTGTTTAAATGGTCAGTTTGGTTAATACCCGAATCGAATTACCTAAAATGTAATTTTCTTAACTGTTAACCAAATGGAAGTTTTTTCAATTACATTAACCGAATGAAATATTTCGGTTAATTCGGTCAGTTAATCGAATTAACCGAAGTTTATTTTTTTTGTCTTTTGATTAAAATAAGTATAAAACATATAAAAAAAAATACAATGCTAATGTTCTTTTTTTTTAATAGTTCAAAAAACTTTAAATGGAGGTGGAAACAACAAATAAGACATAAGAAACACTACATAAATCTTGAAAGTTAACAACCAAATAAAAATTTAACCGAAACCGAAATTCCAATTAATTTATTTTAGTTAATTGGTTGATTTTGTTAATTACCCTATTTTGAACTAAATTAACCGATAACCTAAATTAATCGATTTATTATTTATTTTAGTTAATAAAATAAGTATAAAACATATATATTATTTATTTTTGTTAATTGGTTAATTTTGTTAATTCCTCTATTTCGAACCAAATTAACCGATTACCGAAATTCCAAAAAATCATTAACCAACCTCCGAACAAACTAAATTTGGCCATCGACTGATTAATCAAATTTGACCTATTCGGTCTGTTAATTTAGTTTTAACCGAACCATAAACACCCATACCTATCTATTTGATGCTATGTAACTCTAAAACACAAAATTTCAAACAATATCAATGGCAGGAATATTAGTTTTTTTGGTTTGCTTTCCTTTTATTGTGGTTTTGGATTGAGAAGACGGTAGTGTCATTGTTAAGTTGTTAATTCAAATCATGGCCACTGCTATGTAATCCTTGTCTTTCGCTAATTACATTGAATTGGAGCTGACTTGGTGGGTGGCACTTTCTTGCAATTGGAGATCAAGCTCAAGATTCCACATCACATCACCCATGTGAGGGCGTTCAATATCATGATCAGACAAGCATTTGATTGTTGTATCAAAAAACTTGTTTAGGCATTTTGGATTTATTTTTCATTTCAAATGAAGATCAATAGTTCCTTTCTTATGACAATGGCGGGCCTAATCTGTAAGACTAACATGTACCTTTAGAGGGTTGGCATCTACAACTGGTCTAGTAGATGGTGCTTCAAATAATACAACATCAAAGGAGTAAACATTGGATTTTTTGGTGAGTTGCTGCCTTCAGAAATATTCAGGGTCTAAGTAACCAGAATTACCTTTTACCATTGCACTCACGTGGCCTTTATTCATTTCAGGATCAGATTTTGATAGCCCAAAATCCAAAACTTTGGCAACACATTTCTCATCCAAGAGAATGTTGTATTGACATCCCTGTGAGCGATGGTGTACTGGGCTCCTGTGTGAAAATAGTGAAGTCCCTAGGCTATTCCAATGTAGATTTCCAACCTTTGTTTCCATCAAAGATGAGATTTATTATGGTTGTAAAGGTGTTCCCTAAAATTTTCAAGAGCCATATAGTCATAAACTAAGCACATTTCACCACCATCCTCACAAAAGCCAATCAAAGATACCTAATGCTTGTGTTTTTAACTTTGAAAGAATCTCAACTTCGATTTGGAACTCATTAATGCCATGCTTCAATGACGGATTGGATCGCTTTATAGCCACTTTGGTGCCTCCATCGATGACTGCTTCAACACCATCCCAAACCCTTCAACTCTAATCATATTACATTCATCAAAATCTTTTATTGCTTGTCTGATTTTTGATATCGAGAAATGGCGAGGTAGACCTTGAGACAATGCCGACACGGGGCAATTGTTGGTCCTTCTAGATTTGCTTTTAGGTATATAAGAGTTGCCATGAAGTTGTATATGGGTTTCACCCTAATGGGTTCATTTCCTCTTCATGTAAGCAAAAATTAATACTGCAACCACCACAAAAGCTGATGCAACTCTCTCTGTAGCCCATGCAGTTTCAACCCCATTGTTGGACTTAGAGGCAACAGACTTGGGAAGCTTATTTGGGGATTGAAGAAGCATGGCTGACGGTTGTGGGTTGTTGCCTGCCAAATTCTTGATCCCATAATTTAAATTGAATATTTCAACTCCATTAAGTAAGGCATAAGAAAATGAGCTATATATATCTGAACCATTTCATTACCTAGACTATCAAAAACAGCAATTGCATAACCTCTATACGTTGGAATTCCTTTTACTTTTGTCCATGCAAGTATATCAAGTGGATCAAGATCATTTTGTATTGATTTATTGTTGATGTAAACATTGGAAACTCTCTGGTTCAGTTTGTCATGTACGATCTCACATAAATGTAATCTTACAATGTATGTGAAATTGACATCAACCTAAAACAACCATGTTAGGTTGAACTTTATGACCTCAAACTCTGGTCCCATTTCTCTACTTGTCTTATAAATATTTCTAGAGATGAAGAATTGGATATATTTTTTTTGTAATTGATTTGAACATCTTTATTTGCCTCAAGGTTCTCACCCACTATAGAACCATATAGGTAAGGATCATCATTATACCAGCTCCTTAAAAGTCTACCAGCATCTTTTCTAGAAAGAATAGACTGTCCATTGACATTCAACCTAAACATCATCTGCAAGTTTAATGTCAATGCATCCAATGATCATGTAACACCCTGGTTTAGGGGCTAGGCAATTCGGGTATAATTCCAGTGTTGGAAGGTTTTTGGGGGTTTTTGGATGTGTTTTAGAGGTTTTAAGAATGATTGGATGAACGGGGAGTACCTTGGAAAATTTTGGATTTTAGTGCAAAAAGGGAATAGGGCGGAAGGCCTTAAAATAATTTTATGGAGTTTATGATGCAAGAAAGGAGTTGGCAAAGTGGCATGGAGGCGCTTGGGGCTTGGGAAGGTAACGCCTAAGGGGTCAAGGTTCGATTGCTAAGGCAGCAATTTTGTTTTACTTTTAAGCGTCAATTAAGGAATTTGGTCGTAGGCCTTAAAAATAATTGGCGAGTTGGTGGACATGAAGTCCAATGGCGAAGTGGCTCTCATGCGCCACTTAGGCGTGAAGGAGAGCAAGTATTTGGTTCAGCGACAAGCGACTTTTGCGTGTTATATTTTTCTTATCTTGGCTAGGGGCTTGAGTATGAAGCCTTTAAAGATAAATGGGGGCTTTATGTCAAGAATGCAATGTGGCCGAGTGGCACAGGCGTTGGGGAAAGGTGTGCGTGACATGGGTCTGTGTAACGAACCTTGGAGGTCGCAATTGGATTTTATTTTTTCTCTTTGGCTTTTTGCTAATTGGACGGCACATGGGAGCTTCATTAGATAGGATTAAACTAAGGTTGTTTGATCATTTTTGAATTCGGCTGGAAGAGTTAGATATGCATATGGTTTTGTTTTATTTTGTTTTAATATTCAAATAGGTAGATTGAAGATAAAGCATTGCTTATTTTATTTTGAGAGATAAAGTTAGGCTAGCTTTTGCTTTTAAATTCGGCAGGGATAAATGCTGGCTTTTATCTTGTTTTTTTTATTATTCATTTATTTGATTAAATTAGTAAGATAAGGGATTGGTTTAATTCAAATTAAATTGAATTAGTGGCTTGGTTGGTGGCGCATGTTGGCTTCACGTGGGAGTGGTGACCGAATGCTATAAATAGGGGGTAGGATGTCAAATTATTCTTTTAGTCTATTGCCAAAATTTGTATTTGTGTCCCTAAATTCTGCTGGTAGCGAATTATTCACCCTTCCATATCTCGTTTTTTAATTTTATTTATTTATTGTGTTAAGCAAAACCTTACCCTCCTAAGCATTCCCTATTCTCCATTTTAATTGTTGACCGAATACCAACATTCTCCTCTCATCTCTTTTGTTTTCTTTCATCACTTTGAAAGCGAATCTCCTTTTTTTATTGCAAACCTTCCTTTTCCATTTGTCTTGATCTTGGCGAATATTTGTGTGGGGTGATCTCGTTGGGCTATTTCTCAATCGGTTGGAGTGGCTAGCGTGAATGAGCACTAAGGAGCTGTTCGAATTTGGCTACTCAAGGTAAGGTGGTAGTAAGTATTCGGCCAAAGGGGCCTTTTCCATGGTTTTGGGATTAGCCTATTCTAATATTGTGTAACAGGGATTTTCAGGCAACTTCTTGAGACCATTGGTGTTTTGGGATCCAAGTAGAAAGGGTAAGTGATCCATTGGAATTCGGCCTTAGGCCATTGTTTATGTTTTTGTGTTGACCGAGTGGTGGCTATGATCTTTTAGGACCAAATCGACAAAAGCAAAGGAAGCCTTCGGGATTTCAATTTATTTCGATGAGGATGATTAGTAAGTGACTTAGATTCGTTAATAATAGATTATGACTTTGTTGATTAATCGTGTGGTTACGATTAAGTATCGTCGATGGATGCGAGTGCCGATCAAGAGGAGAAAGGAAAGCTCCCATCCGAAGTTCAAAAGAGATCGGTTTACTGTGTGACGAGATTGGCCACCGGTGTGGGCGTCTGTAAAACGATAGGCGGATAATCGGTAGTCTCGCTAAGCGATAAGCGTCGGGATCGAGGTTTAGAGCTTGAGTTATAAGGTGTGTAGTTAGCCATTATTTTCGGGATTTGCGTGATATTTGCACATTTAATATGTTTGCTAACAAGTCAATAAATATGAAATTGATACCCTTGAAAGGGGTATGGTGATGACCAGGTTAGTAGCAAATTGGTTAAAATGTGATAATTGATTTTTAATATGTGAGCATGCCTATATTTGTGAATATCATGTACATGCATCATCTCAGCATCATATTATGTTACATGTGCATGGGTGGGTTTTTGAAAGAAGGTGCAGGTGTACTTGAGTACGTGGTTGATGTCGACTTTGTGCTACATCGTGGATTGGCGCCGATCGAGGTCGCGTTGTGGATCTTTGCGATTTAGTTCGCGTGGTTACCTTGATTGATATCGGCTTTATGCCATATCGTGGCTTGATGGATTCTTTGTGTGCTCCATCGTGGTTTGATGTTAGCTATACGCTACATCGTGGATGGCATTGGTTGCCTTTTGGAGGAAAAAGGAGAGGTGACTCGATAGTCCCCGGTGTGTGGTAGGTTTGGATAAGGGGGTGTGTAGCGGTTGGACCTTAGGATTGGGTTGGGTTTCATGTTGCATTGTTCCGTTATGAGATGCTATGGAAATGGGCCAAGCCCAATATGACATGTGGATTGGTATGTTATGTGAACATACGTGAAATGGGCCAAGCCCGAATCGATGGATTAATGAGAAAAGGGCCGAGCCCAGATGCTTGAATGTGGATTGAATGTGGGCCAAGCCCAGATTGTGGTAATGTCTAAATGATTATCTTTACATGTTGCATTTGATTGGGTTGATTTGTGGTTAACGTGTGGGTGGATATCAGTGGTTTTAATTACACACTGAGTCATTATGACTCACCCAATTATTTATCCAACATCGCAGGTGACTTGTTGACCGGACCGGGTCGGAGAGGATGCAAGGTGGCCCATAAAGAAGGAGATTAATTTAATTATTTTTAAGCAATTTTAATACTAAGTGTTTTGTTTAATATTGGTTGTAATAAGGGCCACTTTTGTTTAAAGTACTCTTTTTATGGATGACAGAATTTATATCGTACTTAGAAATATTTTTACAAATGATTTATCTTTTAATAAAATATAATAAAGTTTTAATTCAAACCAAGCTTATTATTTAATAATTTTAATGGAATTACTTCCAAAAATAAACAAAATTTTCAAGTTCTATTCTAAAGACAAAAATTTTCAACCGTCATTCATGATGACATAACCAGATCCGGTCAAGGCTCGTGGGCCGGGTTTGGGGATGTTACAGATCACTACACCAAATTAGACTTTTAGCGGTGTTTTTAGTGGTGTTTTAAATAAAAATGCCACCAAGATTACACAATAGTGGCGTTTGAAGGAAAATGCCGCAACAAAACGAGCAATAGCAACGTTTATTTCTAAAACGCCGCTAAAAAGGATATATAGCGGCATTTTTTTATAGGCGCCGCTAATGCTCCGACCTATAGCGGCGCTTTTGAGAAAATGCTGCTAATTCTCAGACATTTAGCAGCGCTTTTGAGGAAACGTCGCTAATGCTCCGACCTATAGCGGCACTTTCGACCAAACGCCGCTAATGCTCCAACCTTTAGCGGCGCTTTTGACCAAACACCGCTAATGCTCCGACATTTAGCGGCGCTTTTGAGAAAACGCTGCTAATTCTCAGACATTTAGCGGCATTTTAGAGAAAACGCCGCTAATTTTCAGACATTTAGCGGCGCTTTTGAGAAAACGCCGCTAATGCTTCGACATTTAGCGGCACTTTTGAGAAAACGCTGCTAATTCTCAGACATTTAGCGGCGCTTTTGAGAAAACGCCGCTAATGCTCTAACATTTAGCGGCGATTTTGAGGAAACGCCGCTAATTCTGCTCCGATCTTTAGCGGCGCTTTTGAGAAAACGCCGCTAATGCTCCGACATTTATTTTGATAAAATCACTTATAAGCAATGAGAAAGTTTCATTTTAGTTACTTAATTATAAAAAGTTACAAATTTCTAACTAAATAAAGTTTCATTTTAGTTACTTAATTATAAAAAGTTACAAATTGCTAACTAAATAATTTAGAAGTTTTCATTTAAGTTACAAATTAAGCTATTAAAATTAATTTAGGGTTTAATGTTTAGTATGTTAATTTCATGGTTTAGGGTTTGTTATTTTGGTGTATGGGCTTAGTGTTTTAAAGTTTTTTGTTTGGGTTTATTGTATAGTGTTTAATATCTTAGTGTTTACTATTAATGTTTAAGTGTTAATTAGTGGTTAGGGGTTTAGGGGAAAATGGTTAATTGGTTAGGGTTTTGGGTTTAGGGTTTATAGTTTATGGTTTATGGGTTTAAGGTTAGGGGTTTGGGGTGAATTGGTTAATGTGTTAGGTTTTTGAGTTTAGGGTTTATGGTTTAAATTTAGAATTTTAGGGTTTAGGGTTTTAACTGTTAGCTATTTGACCCAAAATCCCGAAACTAAAATCCCTCATGAGTTATTTATGGTTAATGTGTTAGCTATTAAAATATATGTTTTGTATTATACTAACATTGGCCACATTAAATCCCAAAAAGTTGGTCTCGGATGATGGTTTAAGGTTTGCAGTTTAGAGTTTAGGGTTCGAGTTTAATGGTCTAAGATTTATGGTTTTGGGTTTTTAGTTTGAGGTTTATGTTTTGGTATTTGTGGTTTAGGGTATAATGTCTAGGGTCTTGGATTTATGATTTAGGGATTAATCTTGAGGGTTTAAGATCTTAGTGTTTAACGATATTAAGGTTTAAGTACTGGTAGTGGTTAGGGGTTAAGATTAAGGGTTTATGGGTTTAAGGGTTAAGTGTTAAGGTTTTATGTGTTAGGGGTTATAGTTTAGGGCTTATGGTTGAATGTTTAGAGTTTAGCCAGGGTCTACGGTTTAGGGTTTTGACTAAATGAGCCAAAATTGTAATAAAAGTCAAGCACTCTTTCATATAGCCTCTTCTATTTATTATTTAACTAGTTTAATTATATTAATTAAAACATAATATTTTTAATTTAATATTTAAAATCTTTACAAAAATTAATAACACAGAGAAAAAATTGAAATAAATAACATAGAAAATATATGTTAAAAATGACAAAAAATGAAAATACAATTATTTAAAATAATAATAAAGATATATGGGTATATATATAAGCGATTTATTTTAAATTTATATATTAAATAATTTCTTATATAAAGGCAAAAAGATAATATTAGTATTATTATATTAAAATTTCATTATAGTTTTAATTATTTAAGCGTAAAAGAAATCATATATTAATTAAACTAGATTGCTTAAAACTCAATTTAAAAAAATAATTTTATTGGCTAAGTTAAAATAATTTCATTGTAAATTATATATATTTTTACAAATAATAAGGTATATTGTTTGAAACAAAGCAAAATTAGTTTAAAAAGGAATTTAATAAAAAATAAAACTGTTAAAATTTATTAATATGAAAGAGATTAGTGGCGTTTTTAACAAAAAATGCCGCAAAAAACTTAGCGAAAACTATGTCGTTTCATGCATTAGCGGCATTTTTACTTAGGTCGTACATTAGCGGCGTTTTTGAAAAACGCCGCAAAATTTAGTGTTTAAACGATGTCATTTTTACCGTCCATCCGGAAACCCCTTATAAGCGGGACGACGTCGTTTTTTTTTTAAATGCAACAATTTTAGTGGCGCTTACTTGATAAACGCTAAATGTCAATTAGTGGCGCTTGTATAAAAAGCATAAAAATGTATTTTGCTTTTGACAAAACGTCACCGTTTTTTGCTCGATTATTACCCCGAGTCATCCCCTCTCCCCAAAAAAATGAATAACTAATCCCTAATTTCTCCCCAAATCCCTACCGCTCTCATTGGAAATCTCGAGAACACCTTCATTCTCTGTTTCCTCCATGAAAGGTGCAGACGAGCCTAAATTCATTTGTGTTCTTTACTATTTCATTCATTGATTTTGTTTTTCTCGCTTGTAATTTGTAGATTTGTTTTAGATTCAAAAGATTTGTTTTTTTTTTTACAAATTTGATACAAATGACATTCCTAACATCCATTGGTGATTGGGAACTAAAATTCGGTGAAATTTTATCATGTATTGTCATTTTTTAGCTTTTAACATGATTTGCTTCTAATAGAAAGGAAAACTTCTTTTTTCATTATGAGAAAATTATCCTTTTGAGGGCAAGGATTGTTTTCTGGCGATTCGAATTCGGATTGTAACTCCCAATCATGAGAATGTGACTTCTTATTTTCAATTACATAATATGGATTTTGAAAACAAAACAAATCGTTTAGAATTTATCTCCTTGTGATCTTTAAGTGTGTTTGTTCACTTATTCTTTGTTAGTTTGAGGTGTAGTTTTAGAAATAAAGTTGCTTGAGGGTGCCGATAATGGCGCTAAAATGTATTCGAAATTGAGCGTTGTCGTCGACTAATTTGTTATATCTTTTGTGATTGATGGTTCTTTTCCTTACGCTAATGCACTGGTCCAAGTGATTTTCCAAACCATTGTATTATAAAGCGGTGCAAAAGAACTCAACATTCTACCTTTTTCTTTCTCTTACGCCATGTAAGTGATCTTTTCTTTGTCTTTCACAAAGAAAATAGGATGACAACGTGTTGATTAATTGGTTTCTTTGAATTATTCTTTGAACAATCTTCTTGTGGTTTTTTGGTTTAATTCAAAATTTTACGAATCACAATTTGAAAAAGTTATGATCTAATTTTTCGAATGTCAAGATATATGTATTTTAGGGAAGCCTACTCTCTTTTCTTGGTAAGTTTAATCTTGAGTGTAAATGAGGTTGATATTCTTTAATCTATAGTTGATATAAATTTAAGGTCGGGGAATAGTTGTTTCCAATTTCTTGAACATTTGGTTGTTTTCATTTAATTATGGTTAATAAATATTTAAGGCCACTTTCCTTATACAAGTCTTTGTTTGATTTCCTTTTCAAGGAAAAATGCGTTTGTATGTCATTGTTGTTTGTTTTCTAATAGAATCGAAAGTAAGAGACTTTGGGATCAATTAACATCAATTTTAACTAGAAGAACATGGTCATATTTGGAGTGAAAAATCTGCTATTTTATCTGGTGCTAAGGTGGTGCATATTAGTCCGTCCATGGATCAATGCATATTTAGTTTTCTTACCACACTGCTAGGTGCTTGTACTCTTCAGTAAGGATCAGGGTAGATTTTCTTTAAAATAGTTGAGTGGAGCTCATTGATGAACTTAGTTGGAATTGTTTGTGTGCCGGTGCTTATATGATTTGGAAATGGATTTTGATTGAAATATCCAGGTAATATCTAAATGCATGGCATGGCTGGAATTAGGGATGCAATTCAACTGAAAAGGTTGTTTTATATTACAAAGTAGTTACGAGTGGTTATTGTGTTGCATTAGAAGATGTTAACTATAAGTTGTTTTCTTTCTTATGAAGAATGCAGTATATTTGCCTTTTTTGATCTTACAATGACAGTTTTCTTGCAAAGTTTTATATTCGAATTGTATTACTGGTTTATTTTTCTAAAAATCTAGATTACTCATCTTTTGCTTTGGTATTGTTAATTGTGTAGAAAACGAAGGCTTCTTTTTTGAGGACGTCGGCCATTCATATCAACCCAAGGTATCTCTCTACAATCTCATGGTTTTGTTTGGAATAACATTGATGTGTGTTGTTTTATTTGGTTGTTGTTTTCTAAATTGTCAAAAGTAAAGTAAATTTTCTTTGGATCAAATTTAATTTTTAAAAGATTAGTAAAACATTTTGACCAAAACAATTTAATTTTGAAGTAATTGTTTTAAAAGAAAATAATTTTAATAAACTTTAATTTAATTTAAATTTTAGGAATTGTTTTAAATTTTTTTAAACCGGATCATTAGGTTCAAGCATTACACACCACTTAAAAGCTACAAAAGTTAGGCGAGTAAAAAGAACAATATAAGTGGAAATGATCCTAAGTCTCTAAACCCTAAACCCATTCATTTCTTTCGGTGGTATGTTTTCGATGCTTTATTCGATTGTAGGTTTCTCTACCAATGCATAATGTTCAAATTTGAAAGGACATGCTAATGTGTTTTTATCAGGGAACTATATCTAACTCCTTGTGCTATTGCAAATGGATATACCTTCCAATTTAGCTTTATTTTTCCTTTTCTTTCTGCTAGTATCTCGTGCTTTGAGTAGTCTTTACATGCATGTCACCTTTTAGCCTCCTTTTCTTGCATAACACAATTAATGAGCTAAAACATACAAGAACAAGCTCGGTTAACATCATGAGATCAAATGAGAGGGGAAATATAGAAAGTTTGGTTGCAATTCAAATAGACTAGGATGCTTGCACATACACTCTCTCACTTTTTATTTTAAAATAAGCTATAAATTTTTTATTTTAAATTTAATTCTTATACTTTTTTTGTTAAATTTATTGTTGTTAAATTTTAAAAAGTAAAATTACGTTTCGATTAACTTTAATTTAACAAATAATAATAATAATAATAATAATAATAATAATAATAAGGAGACCTAAATTTTAAAATTTGTAAAATAAAATGAATAAAATCATGCATATAAGATGATATAAAATGATAATACAAAGTTGAATTTTTCAAGTTAAGATAAGAGATTAACATAAATTTTATATTTTAATAAATATTTTAACATAAATTTCATATTTTAATAAATATTTCCAAGTTAATAAGAGATTAGCATCATCATCGCAAATTTCAATTATAACGGATCCTCCCTGTGTAACAATGCCACGTATGATATAACGGATCCTCCCAAGTGTAACGATTACCACGTATGATGAATCTTAAAGAATACATAACTTACATAATACTTGTATAGAAAAAAAGATTCAAAGTATATAGGCTTTGAAACTGACGGGTTGCCTTATATCTCACTTGTAAGATATAACGGATTCTCCCGGTGTAACAATGCCACGTATGATGAATCTTAAAGAATACATAACTTACTTAATACTTGTATAGAAAAAAAAGATTCAAGTATATATCTTTGAAACTTTGTTGTTGTCTTATATCTCACTTGTAAGATATAACGGATCCTCCCGGTGTAACAATGCCACGTATGATGAATCTTAAAGAATACATAACTTACATAATACTTGTATAGAAAAAAAAAAGATTCAAAGTATATAGGCTGGAAACCTGACGGGTTGCCTTATATCTCACAGTTAGATATAATGGATCCTCCCAAGGTGTAACAATGCCACGTATGATGAATCTTAAAGAATACATAACTTACTTAATTTTAGATCAAATTTTATAACTAACATAAGTTTAAGATCAAATTTCATAACTTACATAATTTTAAGTTAAGATCAAACTTCATAACTTACATAATACTTGTATAGAAAAAAAAGATTCAAAGTATATAATGGATTCCTAGGAAACTATGATGAATCTTAAAGAATACATAACTTACATAAGACGGGTTGCCTTATATCTCACAGATTAGATATAATGGATCCTTCCTAGGTGTAACAATGCCACGTATGATGAATCTTAAAGAATACATAACTTACATAAGTTTAAGATCAAATTTCATAACTTACATAATACTTGTATAGAAAAAAAGATTCAAAGTAAATAGAAACACGTTTGAAACTCGACGGGTTGCCTTATATCTCACAGATTAGATATAATGGATCCTCCCTAGGTGTAACAATGCCACGTATGATGAATCTTAAAGAATACATAACTTACATAAGTTTAAGATCAAATTTCATAACTTACATAATTTTAAGTTAAGATCAAACTTCATAACTTACATAATACTTGTATAGAAAAAAAGATTCAAAGTATATAGGCTAGAAACTGACATGTTGCCTTATATCTCACAGATTAGATATAATGGATCCTCCTAGGTGTAACAATGCCACGTATGATGAATCTTAAACAATACATAACTTACATAAGTTTAAGATCAAATTTCATAACTTACATAATTTTAAGTTAAGATCAAACTTCATAACTTACATAATTTACATAACTTACATAGTACTCGGATATATATATATATATATATATGATCATATCATTACTTACATAAATTATTAATTAACAATTTAGCCGTGTAATTTATTGTCAACTTTAGACTTCAACAACTATGAAATGGATAGGAGTTGGATGAAATTGTCAAGGGTAAGCAACGGCTATCGAAATGGAGTAGAAACTTTTACGAATTTCACATTTCAAAATGCAAGCCAAGAGAATATGATTCTTTGCCGTGTAAGATGTGTTGCAATATTAACGGCATTATCATGAAGTGGTCTCTGAACATCTAGTTGTTAATGGCTTTGTCCGGGCTACAAAAATGGTTTTTCATGGAGAGTGTACATCTAGTGGAGCATCTTCATCGATGAATCTGGGTATCCTCATAGTGCTTACAATCAGAATGTTAGAGACGATAACATGGAAGGCATGTTGCGGGATGCTTTTAATATGCACAGTGATGGTTTCGGGTCATTTCCACTTGACTTGAGTGCAACCGATGATCATAATTTTGGTGGAAATACTTTCACCGAAGGGGAAGAAGTGTCTGGATGAACGAGCAAATGAAGAAGCGGCGAGGTTCTACACGTTACTTGGTGAAATGAATGAAGAAGCGTATGAGGGATCAAAATTTTCCAAACTGTCATTACGTATTCGTCTTTTCACTTGAAATGTTTGGGGGTGGACGAAAAATCGTTGACAATCTTTGTTAGAGTTTCGCAAGAAATATTCTGTTTGCAAAAATCCCTCAATCTTCCAAAGACATGAAGAAATTGATAAAGGATTTGGGCCTTGGCTACAACAAAATTCACAGTTGCCCAAATGACTGCATGTTGTATTGGGGCGACCGGATAAACCAACAATCTTTGTCATGTATCGGCCAATCCGTTGGATTAATAGAAATCTGAGGACGTAACGAGGATGAACACGATACACAGTCAAGGAAGTAGCCAGTTATGATTTTACGGTATTTTTCGCTAATACCAAGGCTTCAACGGCTTTTCATGTCGTCGAAGATAGCCGAATCAATGACGTGGCACCGTGATGGCCAAACAGATGATGGGTTGTTAAGGCATCCTGCAGATTCTTTAGCTTGGAAATCTTTTGACTCCAAATTTCTAAGCTTTGCAAGCGATCCTCGGAGTGTGAGGCTTGGGCTAGCATCCGATGGATTTAACCCTTACAAACTCATGAGCACAACATACAGTACTTAGCCTGTGGTGCTTGTTCCCTACAATTTGCCTCCATGGGTTTGCATGAAACAATCTTCTTTTATCTTGTCTATGATTATACACGGAGAGAAAGGGTGGGGAATGATATTGGCGTATATTTGCGCCACTTGTTGACGAGTTAAAACAACTATGGGCTGGTGTTCAAACATACGATGCAATGAGAAAAGAGAACTTTAATTTACGTGAGGCTTTAATGTGGACTATTAACGACTTCCCAGGTTATGCTAATTTATCTGGTTGGAGTACCAAGGGACGTTATGCTTGTCCGTGTTGTGCTGCGCAGACATGTTCGCAATGGTTATATAATGGGAAGAAGTTCTCTTACATGGGGCATCGTCGGTGGTTACCAGAAAATCATACATTTAGATTTCAGAGTGCTCAATTTGATGGTACTGAAGAGTTCAGACCAGCTCCTTCGCAGACTTGTGGATCCGAAATATTCTTAATGTTGAAAGATATGAATTTCATTTATGGGAAGATGAATCAACCGGCCAACCCGCAAAGAAATGAAGATCTAGGGATGAATCTGATGATGAATCTGATGAAGAGGATGATCCTAATGAGGCGGACTTGTGGAAAAAAAGAAGTATTTTTTCGAGTTGCCTTATTGGGAGCATCAGATTTTACGTCATAATCTTGATGTCATGCACATAGAGAAAATGTCTGCAAGAACATCATTGGGACTATTTTGAATGTCGATGGAAAATCGAAAGATAATCTTGAGTCGACTTGATTTAGTCCACATGGGAATTGGCGTGAGCTTCATCCCGAGCACTTCCAAATATGAAATATCGATTGTCGCCTGCTATTTTTTCAATGTCGAAGATGGAGAAAGAAGTGTTCTGTATGGTGTTGAAGGATATAAAGGTCCCAGATGCGTATGCATCAAATATATCACGATGTGTGAGTCTTAAGGATCGAAGACTATATAGCTTAAAATCGCATGACTATCACATCTTGATGCAAGACTTACTGCCAGTTGCTATGCGGTGTTGTATGTCGAAAAAGGTGATGGCTCCTGTAATTGAACTGTCAAATATAATGAAAGGCATTTGTGGTAAAGTTTTGAATGTTCAAGAATTAGAGAGACTACAAGATCGAGCCGCATTGACTTTATGCAATCTGGAGAAGATATTCCCGCCTTCCTTCTTCACTATTATGGTGCACTTGTTAATTTATCTCCCGCGTGAAGCACTTCTTGGTGGACCCATTTTCTATCGATGGATGTATCCCATTGAAAGGTATTACTTTATTTACAAAATATTCCTTCATTCAGCTCAATAACCATAATAATTGCAACTTTTGATAATGTTGTATACCGTGTTTAGGTTCCTTTCCAAATTGAAGTCATCTTCTTGCAATAAGCGTTATCCGGAAGGATCAATTGCCGAGGCTACTTGGCGGAGGAATGTATGACTTTCTGCTCGAGGTATTTGGAAGATGTTGAAACAAGAATGAACAGACCAAGTAGAAATCTTGGGCTCACGGATCATAATTTGGCGGAACTTATTTATTTCAAAGTTTGGAGAACCGATCGGCAAAGTTGAAATTACGAAATTGGACGATAGATCGTGGGTCTAAGCACATCGATCGTTCTTTTCATCACGATTCAATGGAACCATTTGAAGTAAGTTCTAGAATTTGATAAATACTCATCAATTATAATTTATTTGTCTTCTAACAAAGTAAAACCTTTTTTACCGTAGTGAGTACAAACATATATTGAGAGCTCGTTCACGATCCCAAGATTAAATCGATGAGAAATTAATAAGTTGTTCGCAGAATCATTCCATGAATGGTTAAGCCAAATGGTATGCAATTTAAATTTTCATTGACAAGTAATAATGTTTTCTCATAACATTCATAATTACTCGATTTACTTTCGACTTAATAGGTTTGGAGTCAAAATGAAGTAAATGACGACGTTAAATGGCTTTCACAAGGTCCAAATGAATAGTTAAAAGATATAGTGGCTTCCTCATCAACGGATCTGATTTCATACAAGGTATCGCGAGAGATTGAGGAGAACCCAAAATTGCGAAATTGTTGTTAATTCTTGATTACAAGTTATGCTAGTGCTAGGGACAGTAATTCGGTTGAGGGGAATTTGGAATATTACGAACTTATTACTAACATCATTGAGTTGGATTATTACGGCAAATGCAAAGTTGTCTTATTTCGAGGTGATTGGGCTGATGTGAATACTGCTCATGAATTAAAAATGATCAATATGGCTTTACAATGGTGAATTTCTCTCGATTGATTCACACCGGAGAACAAGCGATGGATGAGTCGTATGTGTTTTCTTCTCAAGTTAAACAAGTTTTTACTCAGAAGATCCAAGCGATGAGGGTTGGTACGTTGTACTTCAAAACACCCTAGAGACTTGTTCGACATTGGCGGTGGAAGTAGAGATGACATAGTCGAAAGATCAAAAACTTTGCCTTTTCGAACAAGACTTAGCGAAAATATCCCTAGTACTAGTCAACAATTTCAATAGGTTCGTCGGGATATGGATGAAGATATTTACGAAATATGATGTAGTAAGATTTAACGATTTATTATTTATATGTTATATTATAACTTTCATGTTGGTCATGTTATATAATTTAACTATTTTAAATGTCCTATTATTGTTGTTATTTGTTACTAAAATTTTGAACTATTTTATGTGTATTGCGGGAAAATGCCTAGAAGGCGATTACGAGGTTTAAATATTGTCCTAATACTCCAAATCCGGAAGAAGTAAATAGTGGATAGGATACGGTTGTTGGATCTTCTAGTCTGGGACATAGATGACGAGCATGGACAATTCCAAAGTAATGTTAAGTTTATTTTACATGCATGTTGAATTTTATTATTGATTCACTTTTCAATTTTAATATAATAATATATCATTTTTCAATTTGAGGGTGGTGGGACGAAGAGCTCGGGGACTTACATTACTTACTGATTTATACAACTTAGAGCCTACCGAGCATGTTAAAGTAAGGAGAAACAATCATGGCCAACCTATCGGATCTGAAGCTCGACTGTTGGCAGGCTATTTGGGCATTATAGCACGAAATGTGAATATGTTGCCCATTAACTACGAATCATGGCATCACGTGCTTGATGCCAACAAAATCGAGCTCTCGATAATATTAAGGTAATAAAAGGTGAATGTAATTTATAATACTTTAATTTAACCTTCATTTATATTAACTTTTTAAAAAATTTCTAGGGTAAATTTGCTTTAGAGGTCTCCGATGAGTATGTTAAGAAGGCGTTGGGTAAAAAATGGAGAGACAATAAAAGCACCTAAAAAACAATATTTTAAGAAAGACATAAGCCTCGACGAAAAATTGCAAAATGTCCCATGAGAATGTTGAGGTACCAATGGAAAGATCAAGTTAGATTCGAATTCAAAGAAAGGAGAGGTATTACGTATTTTCAAAGTCTTATAAATTTTTGGTTTATCGTATTTACTATATACATAATTCAAATTCCATTATGTAGGACCGTGAGCGAGTTGGAACAAACAATGATGAAACAACAATTCACGCACACGGCGGAGTTCGTAAGTTTTGCTCGTGTAGTGAGGCCGAGGTATTATAATTTATTACTTCTTTCAAATATTAATTACTTTATACTATTAAATTATATTTTTTCGCTATAATGTAGGAAGTTTAAATCGGTCAAAAGTTGGGCGCCTTGAGCTTTTGACATTACGCATAGGAAGAAGGATGGATCTTCGATGACATCCGAGGCTGCAGAAATTTTGGTATATTTACTTAATAAAATTTGATTTATTATAAATATTTATAATGTTTAATTACAATAGTTTAATTCATCGTTTGTAGTTTGTAGTTTTAAATTTATAATTTTAAGTTATGTTCCATTCCTTTTTATTATATATTTCGTTTCTAACTTTTTTTATTGATTTATTAGGATAAACTAAAAGAGAAGAAGGCGGAGTATGAAGCGGTTGCTTCGTCTGACAGTTCTGTTAATCTCAAGGAGATTGATAACAGAATTATTACTGATGTTTTGGGTCCTGAAAGGTACGACTGCTTCTATTGATAGTTTTGTTAATCTTGAGTATATTTATAACAAAACTATCACTAATGTTTTGGGTCTTACAAGGTATGGTCGGGTTCGATGTCAAGGATCAGGTGTTACCCGACTCAATATTTTGGATCCGGCTCCGACAATACATGCCTTCCGGAGTCAATCTCGTCTTTGAAGTTCGAGACCGAAAGACCGATATCTCGATGGAAGCGAGCACAGTGAGCAAATTTCTCACTTAGAGTGGAGGTAGCAATGAGGAGGCGAGCATATCACTCAACTTAGAGCGGAGGCGGCGGCGGGAGGCGAGCGAGCGAGAAAGTATGAAGAACTCCACTACAATTGCAGACTATGATCACATTGTTCCAAAGAAGCATCATGAAGGCCGCCTCTTAGACATTTGTTTTATTGTTGTAAGATTTTTTTAACATTATTCTGATTAACATTATTGTAAAATTGTTTGAATTATGCTTCATTTATTAATAAATATCATATATCTTTTATTAAATTTGAAGTATTGTTTAGATTTAATGCTTTTGGTGAGATTTAAATGTTTTATTTGCTGCCTTGGGTTGGAATTATATGCAATTGCTGCTGTTTTTGGTTGGTTTTTAATGTAGGGAGGGTAGGATATTGCAGAAAAATAGCACTGCAAATCTGTGCAAATTAGTGGTGTTTTTGTTAGAAACGCCGCTAAAAGACCCCACTTTTAGCGGTGCTTTTATAAGAAACGCCGCTAAAAGACCACACCTTTAGCGGCACTTTTATAAGAAACGCCGCTAAAAGACCACACCTTTAATGGCGCTTATAAGAAACGCCGCTAAAAGGCCCAACCTTTAGCGTCGTTTTATAAAAAGCGCCGCTAAAGCGGGTCTTTAGCGGCGTTCTTATAAAAGTGCCGCTAAAGGTGTGGTCTTTAGGCGTTCTTATAAAAGCGCCGCTAAAGGTATGGTCTTTTAGCGGCGTTTTTTATAAAAGTGCCACTAAAAGTCAAGACTTCTAGCGGCATTTTTTCACAATAAACGCCGCTAACTTTTGCGGCGCGTGTTTTAGCGGCGTTTTTTGCGCTTTTAATATTAGTGGCGCTTAAAAACGCCGCTAAAAGCCATAAAAAACGCCGCTAAAAGTCTATTTTGGTGTAGTGGATGATTGGTGTCCCACCGTAGTGGTATTGCCGAATTTAATGCCATTCAATTTGATCCCGTTGACAAAAGCAAAAGAGTTGGTGTAGTTAGTAGAAGGTGTAAAGGTAATGTTCAACAGCTTAGAATCCGAAGGTGCAAAAAATTACTCATTGCTAGAGTTGTGTGACTTAAATCCCTGTTTGATTTGGCTTGAAAAGTTTGAGGTGCAACTCACTTGTTAATGAAATAAAATAGAGAGGTAAATTTGAAGATATGTGGGGGCGAATTCATATAGGACTATGGGTTGTTTAACCCTTGAAAAACTATGCATAGTCAAAAACCTCTTGTATTATTATTTTTCAACATTAGTGAATTTATCCTCCTCTGCTCGTGGTTTTTCCTCTTTCACGTAAAATTGCGTGTTCTTTTTTTATTATTACTTTACGATCATTCCTACCGTCATTATCAACGTATAAAATAATAAATCAGTATCAGAGCATTTAGTTTGCTTTTCTTGATCACAGTAATGACAACATCAAAGTATGATATTTTGCTATTGGATCACAACACCAGATTCTTGTTGTGGTAGGTAAAGATGTAAACAGTTCTTGTACTGATGGATTTGGATGATGTCTTGCTAAGGTTAGATAAGATGCCTTCGACATTGACGTATGAAAAAAAGCAATGTAAGGATCAAAAGGCTCTATTACAATTATATTTGCATCTGTCGAATGAAATTCTACAAGACGTGTTGAAGGAGAAGATCGCTATTACATTATGGTTAAAGCTGAAGCAACTATGCATGTCAAAACCCCTAATTAGTAAGTTGTATTTGAAGTAAAGTCTTTATTCTCATTGTTTGGAAGAAGTACTTTTGGTAGAATACTTAACTGTCTTTTAAGAATTTGTTTCAGATTTAGAGACCATGGAGGTTCAGTATGATAAAGATGATTTAGGGTTAATTCTGCTTTGTTCGTTGCCCCTTTTTAATTCGACCTTTAGGTATACAATTTTGTATAGTCGTGAATCTCTCACAGTTGATGAAGTTTATGATTCTTTAGCCTTGTATGACAAGATGAAGCATGTTGTTGGATCCAACTCTCACGGAGAGGGTCTCATTGTTCATAGGAGAAAAGACCAAAATACTAGTAATAATCGTGGGAGGACACAAGAACAAAATCTTGGTAGTAAAGCTAAAGGTAGATTGAAATCTTCAAATAAAAGTAAAACCTGTCATTTTGTTAAAAGAAAGGGCACATTAAGGCTGAGTGTTATAAGTTGCAAAATAAGATTAAAATGAAGGCTACGAATAAAAAAGTAAAACAACTAGAAAAATCTGATGAAGCTAATGTAGTAGAAGACTATAGTGATGGTGAACTCCTAGTTGCTTTTGTTTACAACTCTAAAGTATGCAAGAAGTGGATCATCGATTCTGGTTATACTTTTCATATGTGTCCCAACTGGGATTGGTTTACAACATATGAAATAGTGTCTAAAGGTGTTATTTTGATGAGAAATAATACTTCATGTAGAATTGCAGGTATTGGCATAATCAAAATTAAGATGTTAGATAGAGTCGTCAAAATACTTAATGGCATATGACATGTGTCAGAATTAAAGAAAAATTTGATTTCGTTATGTACTCTTGAGCAAGGGTTCTCTCGTCGTGATGAAAGGACAAAGAAAGGTTGCCAAGTTATATGTTTTGCAAGGTTCAATAGTTACAAGTGATGCAGCCGTTGCTTCCTCTTCCTTGTTAGATGATGATCATATACGTCTAGAGTATATGAGTGAGAACGACATAACAAAATTAAGCAAAGAAGACTTCTTGATGGACATGGCATTAGCGGACTGATGTTATTGGAGCACTGCATTTTTGGGAAGCAAAAGAAAGTTCAATTCACTAGAGGAATACATAACAAGAAGGGAATGCTAGATTATATTCACTCTAATCTTTAGGGACCATTTAGATTGCCTTCTAAGGGTGTCACTAATTATATATTGACGATTATTGATAATTTTTTCATAAAATTTTGGGTATTCTTCTTGAAAAAGAAAAGTGATGTGTTGCCCATATTTGAGGATTGAAAGACTATGATCAAGAAGCAGATAGGAAAACAGATAAAACATCTTCACAGAGATAATGGCTTGGGATTTTTTTCTGATGAGTTTAATGAATTGAACAAATCAGAAGGGATCATGAGACACTTGATAGTTCATTGTACTCTACAACAAAATAGCATTGTAGTGCGGATGAATAGAACAATAATGGAAAATATTCGATGCATGTTGTTGAATGCTAGTTTACGGAAGTCGTTTTGGGCTGAAGCGACATCTACATCATGTTTACTTACTAATTGGTCTTCGTCTATTGCTATTGAGAAAAAGACTCCACAAGAGGTATGGTCTGGTACTTTTGTTGATTATTTTAATTTAAAAATTGTTGGGTGTCTCGTTTATGCTCATGTTGATAATGGAAAATTGGAGTCTAGATCTATTAGGTGTGTTTTTCTTGGATATAAGGCTAGTGTTAAAGGGTATAAGTTATGGTGTCCTGAAACTAGGAAAGTTGCAACTAGAAAAGATGTTATTTTTTATGAGACTGCTATGCTGCATAACTTACCTCTTAAAGACTCTTTCGATAAAGACCAGTAGAGATCAAACACACATATAGAGTAGATAGCGCTTTAGATTGATTCAGGATCTACAACAGAGTCTACTGCTCAAGTTAGTACAGAAACTTATAGTAGAGTTGTTTCTTCACCACAGCCAGCACCGTAATATTTTATTACCAAGAACAGACCTAGAAGAGAAATTAAACCTCTACAATAGTTCGCTGAGGCTAATTTAATGTGGCTGAAGATATATATGCAAATCAAGAGCCATCTACTTATTCCGAGGCAGTTATTTTTGAACATTCAGGTAAGTGTATGATTGCTATACAAGAACAGATGTAATCACTTCAAAAGAACAATACATGGAACCTAGTGAAGCTTTCTAAGGGTAAAAAGGTTTTTCTGTGTAAACGAGTGTTCAAAAAGAAAGAAGGGACTCTAGGAGTTGAAGAACCCATGTATAAAGCAAGACTGGTTGCAAAAGGTTACAGTCAGATTCCAAGTGTAGACTTCACAAATGTGTTTTCCCCAATTGTTAATCATAATTTGGTTCGAGCCTTGCTTAGTATTTTGGCAATGAATGATTTGGAGTTTAAGAAATTAGATGTGAAAACAACATTCTTGCATGAGAACTTGAGGAAGACATATACATGAAACAACTAGAGCGTTTCATAGTCTCAGGAAATGAGAACTATGTTTGCTTGCTGAAAAAGTCTCTTTATGGTCTGAAATAGTCACCAAGGTAGTGGTACAAGAGGTTTGATTCATTTATAACTATTCATGATTTCAAAAGAAGCAGTTTTGACAGTTGTGTTTATTTTAAGAAGAGAATCGATGGTTCATCTGTATATCTACTCCTTTATGTTGATGACATGTTGATAGCAATTAAAGATAAATAAGAGATAAGAAAGGTCAAAGGCCACTTAGTAAAGAATTTGAGATAAAAAAATTTAGAAGATGAAAAATTTAGGAGCAGCAAAGAAGATACTCGGGATGGAGATTCTCAAAGATAGAAAAACATGTAAATTGTACCTAAATCAGAAATGGTACATTAAGAAAGTTCTTTGCAGGTTCAATATGCAGAGTACTAAGCTTTTTAGTACTCTATTAGCAGCCTACATCAAAGTTTCATTAGTCTTGTCTCTACAATCAGATGATGAGATTGACTACATGTAATAGGTTCCGTATGCTAGTGTAGTGGGATCTCTCATGTATATTACGGTTTGCTCACGTCTAGATTTTTCATATGTAGTTAGTGCAATTAGTAGATACTTGATGAATCCTTGTAAGGAACATTGGAAAGTAATTTAGTGGATTTTCATATACTTACGAGGTACTACTGATGTTTGCTTATAGTTTGGAAGAAATAGAGATGGAGTCATTGGGCATGTTGATTCTTATTTTGCTGGAGACCTTGATAAAAGAATGTCTCTAACAGGATACGTCTTTACTATTAGGGTTGTGCCATCAGTTGAAAAGTTACTTTGCAGACTACAGTTGTTTTTTTTTACAACTGAAGTTGAGTACATGCCGATTATTGAGGCTTGTAAAGAAACTATTTGGTTAAAGGGACTCTTTGGTGAACTCAATAAAGACCTTCAAATCAGTAAAATGCTTTGTGATAGTCAGCGTGTCATCTTCCTTACGAAGGATAAAATGTTTCATGAGAGGGCGAAGCACATTGATCATTGATATCATTTTGTGTGTGATATTATTGCTCGTGGTGATATTGTTGTGAGCAAACTTAACACTCATGATAATCATACAGATATGATGACTAAGTCACTTCTTATAGTCAAGTTTGAGCATTGCTTAGACTTGGTCAATGTTTATTGTTGAAGAATACCCTTTAAGGGGTTTTTGTAAAAGAGGTAGAGAACTTGTTCGTCAAGAATTCATGTCAAGGTGGAGATTGTTAAAGTTGTGTGACCCAAATCCCATCTAATCCAGCTTGAAAAGTTTTAGGTGCAACTTACTTGTTAAAAAAATAAAATAGAGAGGCAAAATTGGGGATTTGTGGAGGCGAATCTTTATAGGACTATGGGTCATTTAACCTTTAAAAAACTGCGTATAGTCAAAAACCTTTGTATTATCGTTTTCCAACTTCAGTGAATTTCTCCTCCTCGGCTCGTGGCTTTTCTCGATAAGGGTTTTAGACGTAAAATCTATGAGTTCTTATTTTTCTTTTTTATTACTTTGTGATCATTTCTACTACAATTATCAACATATAGTATAACACTTATTAATAAGATAAGCTTGTGTAAGGGCTTTACATGTGATTTCAACACTAAAATTGTTCATCAAAGTGACACCTCCAGAAGTGACTGAGAAATATGAATTGCTTAAATTGAAGTCAGAGTAAGCTGAAGCATAAAAATGAAGCCTGAGCAGGTATCGTAACTGATAGCTCATCAGGGACGTGAAGATTCTGGCATTCATGTATGGGATTGTTGAAAATAGTAAAGGGTCTTGAACTCGTGCTTGAACCTGAGTTGAACTTTCGGATGATTGAAGGTACTTTTCATTAGGTCCCTATATCCTTCCATCGTCATCTTTTCCACCCCTGGAACCACATTCCACATACAAAAACTATCTTGTAACATCAATAATGAGAGAAAACCAAACAATAGAATGCAAAAAAGGGCATCTGTTTTTCATGGTTTTAAAAATGCCAATAAACAACACTAAGAGCATCTAATGGCGTATAGGAAAAAAAACAACAAATTTAAGTTCTCATATACGCCTAAAATAGTTTTTTTTTTTGCCTTTATTTTTAAAGTTAATGAGATTAGCCTAAACTAGCTCTATTCTACCATGGAAACTAAAACATTTGCAACAATGAAACACCGACATGGGGAAAACCCCCTCGTACCAGTGTTGTACTGGCATTCGACACGGACACGCCGCTGACATGGCTGGATACGTACTAGACACACCTTGACACGTGTCAAAAAAAGGACATTGCTGGACTTTCTTTTGGCCTGAATCAGAAACGAAAAAAAAACCCATATACAAGGAGAACTTTAGTAAACAGATGAAAACAACTTTAGCATTTAATTGTGATAACATACTTGTCTTCTTTGGAGTTGATCCGCTTAATATGAAGATGATGATGATGAAGGTTTTGTAAAGAATAAAGAATGAAAGACAAAGACAAAGGTAAAGGCAGTAAATGAGGAGGAAAAAAAGGGGTAAATGAGGAAGAAAAGAAGGGGAATATGAGTGTCTGCATAAGAAAGAAAAAAAAAATTAGCTAATGTATCTAGTTATAATGGGGTAAGAAAGTCCAAAAAAATTTATAGTAGTATAAAAATAGTGAAAGTAAGTATAATAAAAATATGTGAGACTCATTATAATAAGAATATATATAATACTTTTCTAGTTAATATATTTATTAGATTAAAAATATTTTTAAAAATTAATTTTAATTATAAATTAATAAATATATGTGTGACCCACTTTCTTGTTAAATAAAATAAGACATTGTTTGCAAGTAAAGTTAAACAAATGTATTTTCTTTCTAGAAGGTTTAGTATTTATTAGTATAATATATTTTATGTAACACCCAAAACCAAGTCTATGCGTCAAGACGAGATTTGGTTTGTCACATAGATCGAACATCCTTTTTATTCTGTAATGATTTAAGTAAAACAGTTCTCTAAAACCTATTGAAGGAGAACTTTAGTAAAACCAAGAAAATGATTTGAAATCGATGAATTTAAGAAACTTTTGTTGAAATTTTATCATTAGTATTCAACTATCAAAACCTTAAAATAGTTTTTAAAGAGTTCAAAAGAATTTGAAAATAAGAATAGTTATAGAATCTCATATGTTTTAAAAAAAACAAAGTATTTTAAAGAAATATTATAGGATTAACATAAGCCCATATTAAATATCTAAAATAAAATTTAAATCCATCCACACATAAAAATTCATAAAATATTAATAAAAGCCTTATTACATCACATCCAAAATAGTAATTTAAAGAAAGCACTTAATATAAGTTCATAGTTTATAAAACCCATATTCGCAGTATGGTCTCCACGAAGTCATCCTCGGCCCAAGCCTCCGTCAATTGCCATTACCTGAGATGGAAAATTTAATGGAGTGAGTTACTCAGAACTCAGTGTATAACTGACTTACTATATCCACTGGGCAAGATCATCAAGTCATTATTTCTGGGCTTGAGCCCATCAACGGATTTAGCAATATAATAAATGAAATGCATGCAAAATGAAATTTCCCAACCAACCTAATTTCCATCATTTACACACACTGCATACCAACCATCACACTGTGGGATCAAGTCAACCCACCCCGCCAACACACCAATCATAGGCATTAAGCCATTTTAATAATGTTGTGGTGCACCACCAAACTAGATTGTGACAAAGTCACCGAACTAGAGGCATTAAGCCATTGAAATATTTGTGGCAGAGCCATCGAACTAGATTTTGGCAACAGGCCTTTCTTCTCTTCATCATTTTTCCCAACCCATGCAAACATGTATGCATAATAGTCTATATCCATATGATAATTTAGCAAAAAGCCAAAATACATGTGAGTCTATATTTCAAGTTTTTATTATGGCCCATAATACAAAATAATATTTAGCCCATTAGCAATCTAGCAACTTTGGCCCATATATCGATCTAGCAGATTTTTGCCCATTTAACGATCTAGCAGATTTTCGGCCCATTTAATGATCTAGCAGATTTTCGGCCCACTTAACGATCTAGCAGATTTTTGGCCCATTTAACGATCTAGCAGATTTTTGGCCCAATTACATGAGGCATAAAATTTACCATTTACCAATTAACTCATTGATGGCGTTTTGTAATTTTTTCATAACTTTAATGCTTTTCATGTATTTACACAAAATACTAATTATTACGCATTTTCCAATTCTGTCAACTTTACGATTTTTCCCAATACTTACGGTATAGCATCTATGTAACGGACTGAATTTGACCCTAGTCGGAATGGTGGTTTCGGGACCACGAATCCGAGTCTGAGAAATATTTTAATATTATATTTTGAGTCTATTAAATGTGAATTAATGTGTGTGAAAGTTTCGTAGAAAAATTTTATTGTTTAAGTGCTTAATTTGAAAAAAAGGACTTAATCGCGAAAAGCGTAAAAGTTGCATGCTAAGGTGTAATGTGCTAGATTGCTTGTGGCTTTTTAAGTGGGTGTCCCAAAAGGGCAAGTAGCCCAATGACCATATTAATGGACGGCAATGGGCCAAGTTAGCTACCTATATATGTTAGTTTAATTATATAAAATTTTATTATAAGGTTATGTTATATATTATAATAATGTTAATGCATTTATATAAAATAAACATAAAAATAAAGCCATCATCTCTTTTATTCTCTCCTAGCCGAATGTTAGGATAGAAAACACCATTGTTAAAGCTTCAAGTTTCGCAAGTTAGAAAGCTTGATTAAGGTATGGTCGGTTTTAGTTTTGATAATTTTTAGGTTTTGAGATCGTTGCTTCAGTATATTACCCGACCCATGTCTAAAATTTTGAAAATACTATGTATATAGGATTTGGCCATTAACATGCTTGGATAGTTTTGATGTTTGATGATTTTAGATTTAATATATGTTAAAGATTTATAAGTTTTGTGTTGAAGTTTTTGGAGATTTCAAGTAAATAGGGTTAAATTGAAAAAAATAAATTTGTGAAGGGTTAAAATGACAAATAAATGAAATGCATGGACACATATGGCTATGGGGAAGATTCGGCCAAGCTATGGTGTTGGTAAATTTTGCATATTTTGTGTTTTGTGTAAATAGGACCAATTTGTAAAAATGGGAAACATTAGGGGCAAAATGGTAATTTGCCATTTTTGTGTTTTGGGATTAAATTGAGATGAAATGCGATTAAATGAGCTAAATTCTAATGTGTTTTAGATCAAGAGCAAAGAAAAACGGAATTAGACCTGGGAAAGAGCGAAGGTTCTCGAATAAGCCGATTCATTGCGGACTATCGACAACCGAGGTAAGTCCTTAAACAAGTATAGGTTATCGAATTATTTATGAATGTGTTAAATGATGCTATTAATAGAATTTTGTATAAAACCTTGTGTTAGCCGAATGTGAAAGTATTGGTATGGATTGGTTGGAATTTTATTTAAAGTGATGTGAATAAGTGTTTTGGTTTGTTATTCGATATAATACGTGAATTATAAGTGATAGTGAATTTGAAATGAAATGTTGTTATATCTCTAAACGAGTTGGTATGTTAAAGTGATTTGAATGATGTGTGATTTATGTTATTTTGGGCAGCATTACTGTAATGTTTATGAGATGATAATAATATTGTTTTGGGCTTTGAGCCTAGCAGGCTTCGTGCCGGTGATTTATTTCGGGCTATAATGCCTAGCAGGCTTCGTGCCGGTGATTCATTTTGGGCTATAATGCCTAGCAGGCTTTGTGCTGGTGATTTAATTCGAGCTTAAACGCCTAGCAGGCTTCGTGCCGGTGATATGCCATAAGTGGAGATTTTGAGGATCAAACAAGGTGAGATATATATGTGGTTATGTACTAAATGTTCGGGTAAGAATTTGCCTACTATATTAGTAAGGAAGAAAGTGAGTTAAGTTCTTTTTTGTTATGAATCAATTTGATGTGAATATACATAGCATATATGTGAAGTTGATAAAGCTTATGATCAGAGTGATATAGTGATGAAAATAGATACAAATGTGACCTTAGTATTCGGCTAGTGTATTTGATATATATATACATATATAGAGAAATTTAGGTGCAATATTTTTAGGTTGAAAAGTTAAGTGTTTAATTGTATGTTCATTGTAAGTATATGTGCTTAGGACTTACTAAGCCAGTGAGCTTACTCTGTTTATGTTGTGTTCTATTTTATAGATCAATATTTCAACTACGGGCTCTCGGGGATCACCAAGACAATCGACCACACTATCACTCTCTTTGGTATAGTTTTGTAAACTTTTGAATCAAAGGCATGTATAGGCTTTATTTTGATAAATAAGAATGATGTCGGTTTGTAAATATAAATATGGCCTTGCGAATAAGGCTGTTGTTTTTGAGTTTTTGGTTAAGTTTAGGTTTCATATATGATATGGTTGCTTGCATTAAAATGTCAATTGATAATGCTTAAAGATGTATGGCTTTGTGGTAAGTATTAGAGTAAAACTTTTATATTTGATAAGAGTACTTATGGTACACTCGATTATATGGAACCGTAGTTGTGTTTTGTTAATAAATCGATGATGTTAGGATATTATGTGAATGTTTTAGGTACAGGTTAATTTGTATAAATGATTAAAATGCATGGGCAAGATGAGTTGTATGTGGGTATGTTCGGTCATAAACTAGTTAATCATATTTTGAAATGAAATAGTTTTTAGTTAGCAGCAGTGATGTGATTTTGAAAAATCACCAAAAATAGGATAAATTGAATTAGAAAGTGAATTAGATATAGAATTAAATCTTATTGTGTCTATTTTTACATGAAAGAAACAGAGTAGGCAAAGGAATTATATATTATGAGATATTTAAGTTTTAGTAAGACTTGTTCTGAATGAATTCGTGAGTCCCTGTTCTGTCTTGGAAAAATTGTTAAAAATTGTACAAAATAATTATGGAGCATAGTTTATATGTTTAGAATCCTTAATGAGTTTATTTTTGATTGGAATAAACAAGGACATTATTAAAATTTTGTGCAATGAGATAACTGAGTTTTTGTAAAGATAGGTCAGAATTATCAAACAGTGAAATAGGGGTAACTTTGATGAATAAACTGTACTAATTGGCCACATGAAAAATTCTGGAAAAATTATGGTAAAAATTTATATGAGTCTAGTTTCAAGAAAAATTTACGGATCTAAATTTTGAGTTTTGTAACTCGAGTTATGGTCAATTTAGTCAGCATGACGTAGTTGGACAGCTTTAAATTTTTATGCCCCAAATTAGTAGTCAAGTCTAGTAATGCCACATACTCGACTCCGGCAAAAGTTTCGGGTAAGGGGTGTTACATTTGATTGGTATCAGAGCTACGGTTTAGTCGATTCTAGGACTACCGTAGTACGTAAGAGTCTAGCTATACATGCCTTTGAATTTTATATGTGATAGTGTGGTGACTTCTGACAATTTCAATTGTATTTTATATAGTAAATGGATTCCGATCCCGATAGAGCCGTAGCTGATGATGTGGAGAGTGTTGTGCCTGGTCTTGTACACGGATCAGCGCCATTAGACTCTCAACCAGTTACAGGTAACCACGAGGGAGAGGCTAAACAAGCCTTCTACCAAATGATGAATGAATGGTTTACCTAGTTTGTTCAGAATAATCCGTCTGTACAACAACCTCCACCCCAAATAATTCACTCGATTCCTTCAAAGACTTCAGATGATAGATCCGGTGAGATCTAGTAGGCCCCAGTTGATAAAATTCAAAATTTGGGGCGAAGAATTTAAAGCCAATGATGATGATGACGAGAGAGAGAAATGTGGCTTGATAACACTATTCGGTACTTGACGAGCTATCTTGCACTCCAGACGAATGTTTAAAATGTGCTATATCATTACTTGGGACCGCTTATCATTGGTGGAATACACTAGTATCGATGGTTCCAAAAGAAAAAGTGACATGGGATTTCTTCCGAATGAATTCGCAAGAAATATATCGATCGAGGTTTATCGACCAAAAATGAAAAGAATTTCTTGAATGAAACAAGGAAAATGACCGTGACCGAATATGAGCGAAAATTTGTCGATTGAGCGAGATATGCTCGGAGTGTGTATCAATGAAGCCATTATGTGCAAAAGGTTTGAAGACGGTTTGGATGAAGATTTAAAGTTGCTAGTTGGCATTCTTGAGATCAAGGAGTTTGTGACACTAGTCGAGCGAGCTTGCAAAGCTGAAGAGCTTGGGAAAGAGAAAAGAAAGGCTGAGACAGAAGCTAGAGATACTTGTAAAAGACCGTCGGGCAAGAATTTTCACTCCACATCTAAGAAGTTTAGAGATGACTTCAGCCGACATAAAGCTACTTTAGATTCACCTAGACATGATCGACCTTCCGTGGGCTCCCGAGCTACCTCGATGGCCAGTGTCGATAACGTTCCACAGAATCGAGTTGAATGCAAACATTGTGGAAAATGGCATTCTGGGAGTTGTAGAGTTCGTGATCGGTCCTACTTTAAATGTGGATCCTCGCACCATTTTATTCGAGAGTGCCCGATGTTAGTGAAAGCGAATCTGGCAGAATTCTAGACCGAAAGCGATTACATTAGCAGGCGAACCACCCAAGCATTCGGCAATGTAGGTGGTAGTCGAGAGGACGAAAACACAGCAGTTTGATCTCGAGGCTAGAGCTCCGCTAGAGCTTATGTCACTCGAGCTAGGGAGGATCTTTGCTTCTCCGACGTCATTACGGTACTTTCACCCTTTATGATACTACTGTGATTGCATTGATTGATCTGGTTCGACTCATTCATATGTATGTGAAACTGGTATTCATGAAGACTCTACCGTTGAGTCTCTTGAGTTTGTGATTCAGCGTATCCAACCCTTTGGGTAGATGTGTGTTTGTTAATAAAGTGTGTAAAAGTTGCCCATTGATGATTCGGATTTTTGCTTCCCAATCGATTTAATCTTTGTTGCCTTTCGATGAGTTTGATATAATTTTGGGAATGGATCGTTAACTTCGCATGATCTTGTGGTGAATTGCAAAAAAGCTTATTGATTTGAGACACGAGCGGTGAGACCATCGAATTAAATCTGTGATGTAAATGGGTTGCCTACAGTAATATCCTCAATGTTAGCCCGGAAGTATGTGAGAAAAGGGTGCGAAGCTTATTTAGCTTATGTACTGGATAATAAATTGTCCGAAAAACAGATTGAATCTGTACCGATAGTATGTGAATACTCAGATGTGTTTCCTGAAGAACTACCGGGTTTACCCCCAGTACGAGAGATTGAGTTTGGCATTGAATTAGTACCGGGAACAACTCCGATCTCAATAGCTCCATATCGGATGGCACCTACTGAGCTAAAAGAGTTGAAAGCACAGTTGCAAGAGTTAACAGATAGGGGCTTTGCACGACCAAGTTTCTCTCCTTGGGTGCACAGTTCTTTTGTGAGAAAGAAAGATGGAGCGATGCGAATGTGTATTGATTATCGGCAATTGAATAAGGTAACTATAAAGAATAAGTATCCGTTACCTCGGATTGATGATTTGTTTGATCAGTTGAGAGGGGCTTTAGTATTTTCAAAAATAGATTTGAGATCGGGTTATTATCGATTCGAGTCGAGATCTGAGATGTGCCAAAGATCCATTCGGACGAGGTACGGACATTTTGAGTTTTTGGTTATGCCTTTTGGACTCACTAATGCACTGCTATTTTTATGGATTTGATGAATCGGGTTTTAGGCGCTTTTGGATCGATTTGTGGTGGTGTTTATTGATGACATATTGATCTACTCTAAAGATGAAATTGAACACGCTGAACATTTGAGGTTAGTGCTACAAACTTTGCGAGATCATCAGCTGTATGCGAAGTTTAGTAAGTGTGAGTTCGGATGAAAGAGGTCACTTTTTAGGACATGTTGTTTCACATCGTGCATTCGAGTTGATCCGAACAAAATCTCGGCTATACTTGATTGGAAGCCACCGAAAAATGTTTACGAGATTGAAGTTTTCGGGACTTGCGGTTTACTATCGACGATTTGTGAAAGATTTTTCTATGATAGCTACCCGTTGACAAAGTTATTGCGAGAAAGATGTCGAGTTCGAGTGGTTAAAAAGTGTCGGAAAAGTTTTGATCACCGAAAGCCCTTTTGTGAAGCTCGATATTAGTTCAACGAATCGGGTAAAGAATTTGTTGTTTATTCGATGCTTCTTTAAATGGTTTGGGCTGCGTTTTGATGCGAGGAAGGCAAAGTTGTAGCCTACGCTTCAAGACAATTGAAGCCGCATGAAAGAAATTACCCGACGATGATTTAGAGCTTGCGACCATTGTGTTCATACCAAGATTTGGCGTCATTACTTATTTGGCAGAAATGCCATGTTTACTCGGATCACAAAAGTTTGAAGTATCTAATGACTCGAAAGACTGAATTTGAGACAACGCAGTGGCTAGAAGCTGCTGAAAGACTATGAATTGGTAATTGACTATCACCCGGAAAATCTAATGTTGTTGCGGATCGTTAAGTCGAAATCATTATTTGCTCTTCGTGCAATGAATGCACAGATGGCTATGTCTAGTGATGGTTCGATCATAGCGAGTTACGAGCAAGACCGATGTTTATTCAAAGAAATTTGTGATACACAAAAGTTGACAAAATTTGATTGCTATTCGGATTCGAGTGAAAACAGTGCGAATCGGATTTTCGATTGATGCAAATGATTGTTTGAATTATAAAAGCCGATTGTGTGTTCCAAAGAACTCGATTTGATACTGGTGATTCGAGTGAGGCCCATAGTGGTCGACTATCGATACACGGGTAGCACTAAAATGTATAACGATTTGAAACAGTTCTATTGGTGGCACGGCATGAAACGAGATATATCTGAGTTTGTTTCAAGTGCTTAATCATCAACAAGTAAAAGTGAGCATCGTGTGCCGTCCGGACTACATCAACCAATCATGATACACGAATGGAAATGGGATAGAATTACAATGGATTTTGTATCCGGTCTTCCTATGACACCGAGTAAGAAAGATGCCGTATGGGTTATCGTTGATAGACTGACTAAATCAGCTCATTTTATACTGGTACGTACCGACTATTCACTTACTAAGCTTGCCGAATTGTATGTGTCACAGATTGTAAGGTTGCACGGTGTACACGAGTTCCATTGTTTGAGATAGGGACCGAGATTCACATCGCGGTTACGGGAGAAATTGCAAGATGCTCTAGGTACTAGACTTCATTTTAGTCTGACCTTCCATCCGCAAATAGACGGTCGGTCTGGCGAACTATTTTGATACTTGAGGACATGTTGAGGTGTTGCGTCCTCGAGTTTGAAGGTGCGTGGGAGCGATACCTACCTTTGATTGAATTTGCTTACAATAATAGCTTCCAATCTAGCATAAAATGGCGCCTTATGAAGCCTTGTGCGGGCAAAATGTCGCACACCGTTGTATTGGACTGAACTCGGTGAAAATAAGATACAGGGTTGATTGGATTAAAGAAAGCGAACGAAAGTGGTTGTTATTAGGAGTAATTTGAAAGCCGCCTGGATCGTCAAAAGTCTTATCTTGATTTGAAACGTAAGGACATTGAATTTCGTGTCGGAGATCGGGTGTTCTTAAAAGTTTCTCCGTGGAAAAAGGTACTTCGATTTGGTCGGAAGGTAAGTTGAGTCCGAGATTTATCGGATTGTCTGACGAAATCATTGAGCGTATTGGGCGGTTGCTTATAGATTGAGATTGCCCTCCGAGTTAGAAAAGATACATGACGTATTTCATGTTTCGATGCTTCGTAAGTCTGATCGATCCGTCTCATGTGATCACACCGACGAGATTGAACTCCAATCGATTTAACATATGATGAAGAACCGTCCGTATCTTAGCTCGGAAATAAAAGAGTTAAGAAACAAAAGAATTCCGTTAGTGAAGGTTCTATGGAATCGCCACGGAGTTGAAGAGGCTACGTGGAACCTGAGGATTCAATGAGGCAACAATATCCGACCTTGTTTAATGGTAAGATTTTGGGACGAAAATCCTAAAGGGGGAGAGTTATAACAATGAATTTGACCCTAGTCGGAATGGTGGTTTGGGACCACGAATCCGAGTCTGAGAAATATTTTAATATTATATTTTGAGTCTATTAAATGTGAATTAATGTGTGAAAGTTTCAGAGAAAAATTTTATTGTTTAAGTGCTTAATTTGAAAAAAGGACTTAATCGCTAAAAGCGTAAAAGTTGCATGCTAAGGTGTAATGTACTAGATTGCTTGTGGCTTTTTAAGTGGGTGTCCCAAAAGGGCAATTAGCCCATTGACCATATTAATGGACGGCAATGGGCCAAGTTAGCTACCTATATATGTTAGTTTAATTATATAAAATTTTATTATAAGGTTATGTTATATATTATAATAATGTTAATGCATTTATATAAAATAAACATAAAAATAAAGCCATCATCTCTTTTATTCTCTCCTAGCCGAATGTTAGGATAGAAAACACCATTGTTAAAGCTTCAAGTTTCGACAAGTTAGAAAGCTTGATTAAGGTATGGTCGATTTTAGTTTTGATAATTTTAGGTTTTTGAGATCGTTGCTTCAGATATTACCCGACCCATGTCTAAATTTTTGAAAATACTATGTATATAGGATTCGCCATTAACATGCTTGGATAGTTTTGATGTTTGATGATTTTAGATTTAATATATGTTAAAGATTTATAAGTTTTGTGTTGAAGTTTTGGAGATTTCAAGTAAATAGGGTTAAATTGAAAAAATAAATTTGTGAAGGGTTAAAATGACAAATAAATGAAATGCATGGACACATATGGCTATGGGGAAGATTCGGCCAAGCTATGGTGTTGGTAAATTTTGCATATTTTGTGTTTTGTGTAAATAGGACCAATTTGTAAAAATGGGAAACATTAGGGGCAAAATGGTAATTTGCCATTTTTGTGTTTTGGGATTAAATTGAGATGAAATGCGATTAAATGAGCTAAATTCTAATGTGTTTTAGATCAAGAGCAAAGAAAAACGGAATTAGACCGGGGAAAGACGAAGGTTCTCGAATAGCCGATTCGCACGGACTATCGACAACCGAGGTAAGTCCTTAAGCAAGTATAGGTTATCGAATTATTTATGAATGTGTTAAATGATGCTATTAATAGAATTTTGTATAAAACCTTGTGTTAGCGAATGTGAAAGTATTGGTATGGATTGGTTGGAATTTTATTTAAAGTGATGTGAATAAGTGTTTTGGTTTGTTATTCGATATAATACGTGAATTATAAGTGATAGTGAATTTGAAATGAAATGTTGTTATATCTCTAAACGAGTTGGTATGTTAAAGTGATTTGAATGATGTGTGATTTATGTTATTTTGGGCAGCATTACTGTAATGTTTATGAGATGATAATAATATTGTTTCGGGCTTTGAGCCTAGCAGGCTTCGTGCCGGTGATTTATTTCGGGCTATAATGCCTAGCAAGCTTCGTGTTTGATTCATTTCGACTTCGTGCGGTGATTCATTTCGGGCTATAATGCCTAGCGTGCTTTGTGCTTGTGATTTAATTCGCTTAAACGCCTAGCGGGCTTTGTCTTGGTGATATGCCATAAGTGGAGATTTTGAGGATCAAACAAGGTGAGATATATATGTGGTTATGTACTAAATGTTCGGGTAAGAATTTGCCTACTATATTAGTAAGGAAGAAAGTGAGTTAAGTTCTTTTTGTTATGAATCAATTTGATGTGAATATACATAGCATATATGTGAAGTTGATAAAGCTTATGATCGAGTGATATAGTGATGAAAATAGATACAAATGTGACCTTAGTATTCGGCTAGTGTATTTGATATATATATAGAGAGAGAGAGAAATTTATGTGCAATATTTTTAGGTTGAAAAGTTAAGTGTTTAATTGTATGTTCATTGTAAGTATATGTGCTTAGGACTTACTAAGCCAGTGAGCTTACTCTGTTTATGTTGTGTTCTATTTTATAGATCAATATTTCAACTACGGGCTCAGGGGATCACCAAGACAGTCGACCACACTATCACTCTCTTTGGTATAGTTTTGTAAACTTTTGAATCAAAGGCATGTATAGGCTTTATTTTGATAAATAAGAATGATGTCGGTTTGTAAATATAAATATGGCCTTGCGAATAAGGCTGTTGCTTTTGAGTTTTTGGTTAAGTTTAGGTTTCATATATGATATGGTTGCTTGCATTAAAATGTCAATTGATAATGCTTAAAGATGTATGGCTTTGTGGTAAGTATTAGAGTAAAACTTTTATATTTGATAAGAGTACTTATGGTACACTCGATTATATGGAACCGTAGTTGTGTTTTGTTAATAAATCGATGATGTTAGGATATTATGTGAATGTTTTAGGTACAGGTTAATTTGTATAAATGATTAAAATGCATGGGCAGTATGAGTTGTATGTGGGTATGTTCGGTCATAAACTAGTTAATCATATTTTGAAATGAAATAGTTTTAGCTAGCAGCAGTGATGTGATTTTGAAAAATCACCAAAATAGGATAAATTGAATTAGAAAGTGAATTAGATATAGAATTAAATCTTATTGTGTCTATTTATACATGAAAGAAACAGAGTAGGCAAAGGAATTATATATTATGAGATATTTAAGTTTTAGTGAGACTTGTTCTGAATGAATTCGTGAGTCCCTGTTCTGTCTTGGAAAAATTGTTAAAATTGTACAAAAATAATTATGGAGCATAGTTTATATGTTTAGAATCCTTAATGAGTTTATTTTGATTGGAATAAACAAGGACATTATTGAAATTTTGTGCAATGAGATAACTGAGTTTTTGTAAAGATAGGTCAGAATTATCAAACAGTGAAATAGGGGTAACTTTGATGAATAAACTGTACTAATTGGCCACATGAAAAATTCTGGAAAAATTATGGTAAAAATTTATATGAGTCTAGTTTCAAGGAAAATTTACGGATCTAAATTTTGAGTTTTGTAACTCGAGTTATGGTCAATTTAGTCAGCATGATGTAGTTGGACAGCTTTAAATTTTTATGCCCCAAATTAGTAGTCAAGTCTAGTAATGCCACATACTCGACTCCGGCAAAAGTTTGGTAAGGGTGTTACAATCTAACCCGAGATAAGTGTGAAGTTACACACCTGATTACTGTGAGAACTAGACTTTCCCGTTCGTCAATACCTAAACGCAATACGATAAATTAGAACACTATTATTTATAAAACTACACTATTGATAAACGATCTAAATCTTTACCCTCAGAATTTCGAACCACTTCTATTTGTGGTTTCTCCTCGATTGTTGGTTCATTACCCGATGAGAATCCACGAACAAACAAAGGTTCGGGAGTACGAATGACTTCAAACAACTAGTTCTCCTCGGATGAGGGTCCGCAACCCGGTGGAAAATCTCGGATTCCCGAAACAGCCCTTCGTTTATACTTAGGGGGAATAGCAGAACCACCCCTTTTCCGAACACTATTTACCGCCCTTTTCTTCCCTATCTTGATTGTCTCTATTAACATAAGATCATTAGTCTGACTAATTAATTATCGAAATTATGACTAACGATTTCAAAAACGAGATTGGCTTACCACAATAATCCTCGTTCCACAAGATGACAATCGAGTGATAACGTCCCCTAAAACGAAATCGATTAATAAACCATCTATACCAATATGACGAGTAATATGAGAATCCTTGAATAAACTCCTTACCTTAACTCTTAAGATCGATTCCAACGATTCACGATACTCACGAACTCTTGAGTTTCTGCCCTCCAAAATCACACTATTGTCCACGGTTGAAAAAGAAATGATTGAGAAGAATACTTATGTATAATGGAAGATTCGGCTATGAATAAACAAAGAAAAGGAAAATGGTTCGGAAATGGAGCAATCTAGCATTCGGCCATGAGAGAAAAATAATGAAGAAAATTTAGTTGAGAAGAAAATAAAAGTATGAAAGAAGGAGATGATGATGATTTGGTTTTCAAGAGAGAAAAGAGAAAGAAAAGAGTTGAGTTTAGGAGCAATGTGCATTCTGCATTGGGGAGGAAAAAGAAAAAAAAAGAAAAGAAAAGATCCTTGTTAGCTATGTGATTTCGGTCACAAGGAGAAGAAAAAGGTTTGGAGAGAGAGAGCAACTAATCCGAAATGGTCAAAAGAAATGACAAAAGAAATATTTGTTTACTCAAAGTTGTTGGCACATTCTTTAGGGAGAAAATGGATGGAGAGAAAAATGTGTCTTGCAAAAGCAAAAATGACCAAAAGGTAATACCCCCAAAAGCTACCAACCAAACTAGCCTATCACCAAAATTCACTACCCAAATTCGGCTCCCCCCTTTAGTCCACAAAACCGTCCCCATTCATGGTCAAAATGACCATGAAAGAGTTTCCAAAACATCAACCTAGTCTCAAGCCTTACCATCCTCCATTTTCCTTAAGTTTGAGAAACATTATCCCCAAAGTCAAGCAATTCCATCCCTTAACTCATGCTTACCATAACCTTAAGTCTTATTACCAAAAAATTTAATCCAACTCATCCTAATCCTTATCCATGACCGACACATGCTAGGATAAAACAAAAATAAAAGTTCCCAAATTACATACTAGGAGATTCGAACCTCTTCCCTCAAGTCCAACTTATGGCGCCATCACCACTTTGCCAATTGCTCATCTTATGCCATCTTTAGACACTTAAATTTACTTAAGCTTCAAGGTCACCTGATTTCTATACACTAAAGTACTCTTTACTAAAATTTATTTTAATTCCAAGTAAACCTGAGCCTTCTCAAGACTATATTTAGCACATAATAAAATCATACCCGAGCTAACACCAAGCAACATTTTGATACTCAAATTTTTAGGATGTTACATTTTACATTTATTAGCATAATTTATTTGACCTATGAATTTAATCTATAAATATGTGAGACTCATTATAATAAGAATATATATGTAATATTTGTCTAGTTAATGTACTTATTAGATTAAAAATATTTTAATTTAATTTTAATTATAAATTAATAAATATATGTGTGACTCAAATTCTTATTAAATAAAATAAGAGATTACTTGCAAGTCAATTTAAACAAAATATATTTTTTCTAGAAGATTTAGTATCTATTAATATAATATATTTAGTATTTATTAGTATAACTTATTTGACCTACGAATTTAGTCTATAAATAGACACTTTTACAACCTTAGAAAATACATCCATTAAACAATTAGAACTCAACCCTTTTTGGAGAATTTTATATTTAAGTTTTGAGAGTTCTTTGTTTTTAGGTTTCGGAGTTTAGTTTTTATGTCAATTTCTTCCGCTATTTTTACTTGTTCGGTTGTTTAATCGGGTCGATCCCCAACATTAATTATGGCATCTCAAAGTGGTAGTGGAAGTGTTGACTCATCAAATAATGTTACTAATACTAGTGTGTCTCAAGATGATATTAGTAACACTCCTCTTTGGAGATATGTTACTAAATTACCAAAAACTATTGAAGGAGATGAGAATGTTAGTTTTGTGTGTAATTTTTGCAATACTACATTAAGGGTTAAAGCACATTTATTGGAACTATTTCAGCAAGGAATTCGAGTGTGTCCTAAAGTAACACTACAACGTCTTGCTGAAATGCAAAAAATAGTTGAAGATGCGAAACTCAAGTTGTAACAAAAAATAGTCCCATTGCCACATAGTTCTCAAACATTAGCATATTCCTTTGGGCCAAACACAGCCTCACTTCAAGGGCATAGTTTAGGTTCTAAAAGAAGAAAATGCCTTTTAGAACAATCGTTCAACCTAACTGCTCAAGAGAATTTAGATAGTGAAATTGTTCAAATGTTTTATTCTGGTGGATTGCATTTTCATCTAGCTAGGAACCCTCATTATGTGAATGCATTCACCTTAGCTAGTAAGAATTTGATTCCGGTTTACATACCTCCTGTAACACCCCTAACCCGTATCCGTCGCCGAATTAAGGTTACGAGGCATTACTTTACACATCACAACTCAAAGATCAAAATATCATTTATCAAATTTAAATTTCTTAACTAAAAGAAGTTAAAAACATACTTACGATATTTACGACTAGCACATGGATATACATGATCACATACCAAACATATATTAGTAATTTGTCTTCACCGAATATGCACATATACACATCTACTATACAAATCAAGATAACAATCATGGCATTTAAACAATTAAATCCAAAATCCCATATCAAATTGATCTATCCATTTCGATAAACCCACTATACTCCACCAAACAATGCATACCACAATTTATTTGAGGGAATGTAGTCAAACCAAAACGCCCCTTAGTAGTACTCATAATAAACGAAGTCCATCATCGAAATATAACACTTAAGTACATTTTTCAATTTATTTCTCCTATTGCCGAATACAAGGTCCAAAAAGTTGGTTCATATTTCCAAAAATACACATCAAAGGTATGGAACACCAAACCTCATCAAACTTATTAAACTATCGTATACGCATATATATATACATTACATTTTTTTAAAAGGATTAGCAAATTCATATATAATGATTTTATATCAACACACCTATACAAACATAATTATTAAGCATAAATTATAACTCATTCATATACATAATTTATATAAAACTTTCATAACTTTCCAATAGTTGACAAAATTGTACCTAATGACCTCATTTCAACATTCGTACACAATATACCAACTTAGCATGTAATATAATTATATATGTCACATCCTCATTTATCTTCAATCAAAACTTAAAACATGACTAATTACACATAATAATTCATGCATGAACATATCATTACTCCAAAACATGCAAACAAAATTTCACAAAAGAAATAGCCATTCTCGCAAGGCTAAATTCATATACAAGATTAAGTACCATTAATTACAACAAAACCTAGCTTATACATGCCTTTCAAAACAAAGCTAGAATATGAGTACCGAAAGAGTTGATAGTGTGGATGACTTTCCTGACGATCCCTTTGAGCACATAGTCTAAACCGAATCTATAAAATAAAGAAAACATATCACACAAGTAAGCTCGCTAGCTTAGTAAGTCTTAAGCAGTTACGGAACAATAATCAAACATTCCCACATTTAGTATATATAAATATACATATAATTCAAATTATTCATGACTTTAAAATCCAAATAATTTAACTAAAATTTCCATTATGGCCGAATTGCCGATTCTGTAGCTTGGCATCTAATTATTTCCCTCATCGAAGGCATACAACCCTCCCAAGCACTTTAAGTCTTAAGTATTCGCATATTCCACCACTAACAAGTATAACTTATATCTCAATCATATACAATTAATCATATATACACATATGCATCTTCAATAACTCTCATCTTTAGCATTTGCACATTTGACCTAATACAAAGATATAACCAAGTTTATATTTCAATATACATATCGCACTCATTAATGAATAAATCAAATGCACATATCATAAAACTCATTATTAAAAACCTTGACCATTCTACCACTTATGTAATTCAAAGGAAAGATAATCACTTACCTTGTTCCTTGCATCTATAAACCTTTATATTTACCCGAGCATTTTGTTTATTGAAGTATTTACATTCCACCCTCGTAAAGGATTCATATTACATCACCCAGATTAAGCACCGCTAGACACTGGGTCTGAATTTGATCACCAGATTTAGCCTGTTAGGCAATAAGCTCGATATACCTCACCCAAGACAAGGCCCGCTAGGCTCATAGCTTTGAATTACATCACCAAGACAAGGCACGCTAGGCATTTAGCCCGATAAATAACACCGACACGAGGCCTGCTAGGCTCATAGCTCGAATTACATCACGCAGACAAGGCTCGCTAGGCTCATAGCTCAATTACATCACTGTCACAAGGCCTGCTAGGCATTTAGCCTGATAAATAACAACGGCACGAGGCCTGCTAGGCTTTTAGCCCGATAAATAACACCGGCACGAGGCCTGCTAGGCTTAAAGCCCGATATAGATATAATTATAAATTCAACACTCATTTCATAACACCAACAATACCAACAACTCATATAATTCATATTACTTTCACATACCATCCCAAACACACTTATACACTTTTCGTTTTACAAAGTAAATTCAGTTCCAATACCATACTCCTACATTCGGCTATCACCTATAAGTATACTTTAAATATTCAAGTTTCATTATTCAACATAATCATAAATATTTCTTTAGCGTATATTTGCTTAAGGACTTACCTCATTGTCGATTTTAATCGCAGTAGACGTAATATTCTATAACCTTCGTCTTTCCCCGATCCAATTTTGTTTTTCTTTGTTCTTGATCTAAACACATTAAAATTCAGCTCATTCAAGTACATTTCATTTCAATTTAGTCCCTAAACACATAAATGAGAAAATTACCATTTTACCCCTGCTATTTCACATTTTTACAATTTAGTACTAATTGCACAAAACACAAAATATACAAAATTTCACTAATACCCCTTAGGGCCGAATGTGCATAGGGACTATACAAGTCCATTTCTTTCATTTATTTCTCATTTTAATCCCTCAACAATTTAAATTTTGCAATTTAGCCCAAAATACTAAATTTTACCAAAATTTCCATTTCAAAACTTGTAGATTTCTAACATAACTTTAATATTTTTCCATCAAACAAAATAAAACATCAATATTTAGCTATAGCCGAATATAAAACATACTCAAATTCAAAAATTTCAACATGGGTAAGGTACATTTCGAAGCAACGATCTCAAAAATGTCAAAATTAACAAAAACCGAAGTCAAACTAACCTTTAAATCAAGCTTCCACCATGGCCGAATGTTTAAGCTTTTAACTTAAGCTTTTTCTTTTCTTATTTCGGTAGTGAAAGGATGAAGACAACCTTTTTGCATGTTTTTAATTAACATATACTATGGTGTTTAATAATTTACCTATTTAACCTTATAATTTATAATATTATAAAACATATCATAATGGCAAATTTGGACTTTAGCCGTCCACTAACTTTTAGAATGGGTTAATTACCCTTTTAACACCTCATGTTAAAAAGCCACACTCAATTTAGTGTATTTTACTTTGGTTTGCAACTTTTACCATTTATGCAACTAAATCCCTTTTCTAAATTAAACACACAAACGATTAAATTTTTCTACGAAACTTTCACACACATTAATTTACACATAATAAACACAAATTAATAAATTTAAATAATTCTCGAACTCGGATTCGTGGTCCGGAAACCACCGTTCCGATTAGGGTCAAATTTTGTCTGTTACACCTCCAGGGCATAATGCTTTAAGGACTACATTGTTGCAAAAAGGACGAGCAAACATAGAGAGGTTGTTACAACCTATAAATGGAATGTGGAGGGAAAAAGGTATTAGTCTTATATGCAATGGATGGATGGATGCACAAAGATGACCATTGATTAACTTTATGGCCATTTCTGAAGGTGGAGTTGTTTTCTTGAAAGCCGTCAATTGTGAAAAGTAGTACAATGATAAGTTTACGTGGAAACTTTAATTAAAGATGCCATAAGTGAGGTTGGGGCACAAAATGTTATTCAAGTGATAACCGACAATGCACCAGTTTGTAAAGTTGCGGGATCATTAGTAGAGACACAGCATCCTCATATCTTTTGGACACCTTGTGTGGTACCTACTCGTAATCTTACTCTTAAAAATATATGTGCTGCAAAAAACATTGAAAAGAATGAGGTTACATATGATGTTTTGTGTTGGATAAATAATGTTGGTGATGATGCTATTTTTATAAGAAACTTCATATTGAATCACTCTATGAGGTTGGCAATATTTGATTCTTTTGTGCCTTTCAAATTACTTGTTGTTGGAGATACTCGATTTGCTTCTATAATTGTGATGCTAAAAATATTCAAGCTCATTAAACGGGATCTCCAAAATATGGTTATTAGTGATGAATGATCTACTTATAGAGAAGATGACGTTTCCAAAGCCTATTTGGTGAAGGAAAAAAATTTTGGATGACCTTTGATGGGATAAAGTTGATTATATCCTTACTTTTACAAAACCTATATATGATATGCTTCGAATTATGGACACGGATAAACCTACTCTTCACTTGGTTTATGAGATGTGGGATGAAATGATCGAAAAAGTGAAGACAAGCATTTACAGGCATGAAGGGAAGAAAGGAGATGATAGATCAATCTTTTATGAAGTCGTATATGATATTCTTATTGATCAATGGACTAAGAGTAGTACACCACTTTATTGTATGGCTTATTCTTTAAATCCAAGGTAAACTTAGATAACATATATTTCATTTATGCTTATTTTTATTCTTTTATACTTGTTTTATTTATTATCAATTAAAAAATTAAATTTATTTGTTTACATAGGTATTATTGTAGTGATTGGCTTAATGAGATTCCAAATCGCCTTCCTCCAAATAAAGTTGTAGAAATCTTAGAGGAAAGAAATAAGTGCTTAAGAAGATATTTTCCTTCTACCAAAGAAAGGAAGATGATTTTCCAAGATTTTGCGAGATTTTTGGGAGCACTAGATATTTTTGATTCATTTGATTCACTGCAAGATAGATGGCTTTTGGATCCCAAGTCTTGGTGGTTAGTTAATGGGGCTTCAATTCCTTTGCTCCAAAACTTAGCTTTAAAACTTCTTGGACAACCTTCTTCATCATCTTGTTGTGAGAGGACTTGGACTACATATTCTTTTATCCATTCCATGAGGAGAAATAAGATTAATCCTCAACGTGCCGAGGATTTAGCATTTGTGCATACTAATCTTCGATTACTTTCAAGAAAACTCTTCATTATAAAGAAGGAGAGAATAAGATGTGGGATATTGAAGTGATGTATTTGACTCATTTGAAAGAGTTGGAATTCTTGGAGTTGCTAGCTTATCTCTTAATAAACCAGATATGGAGATGGTAATTTTTGCCAATGAAGAAAAAGATATGGAAAATGCTAATGATGAACTAGAAAGTTGCTCTTTTTTTGCTTCTTTTTGTACAAGCCTTCTTAAGGATATAGGTTGAACTTCAAATTTAGATTTGATATGACATGTTTTGTGTAATGAGCTTGAAAAATATATTACTATATTTTGTCATATTTTATATAATGATAAAGAGAGCTTAATGAAAAAAATTGATTATATATTAATGAAAAAAATCAATATTTTCATTTACATTGAGTATTTTAACATAAAATATATATAAAAATATTAAAAATATATTTTTATTGCCATATCCTACCGTATTCGTGTCCTCATTTGTAGGGCCCAAAATTTGCCTGAGCCTATTAGCCAAACAAAGCATTAACCCAAACAAAACCAAATTAAAAAAACCAAAAAAATTATAAAAGTCCATTAATAGTCCAATATCCATTATACAAGACCCTCAGCCCAAATATTTTAAACGGACCTAAACTGCCGAGGCACAAACCATAAACTAAACCCCTGACCACTTACAACCCAACAGGCCCAAATGGCCCAATACTTTTGACATTCCGAAACCCTAGATTTGGTTCGAATCAACAACATGCATGACCTCCTTTGTGCGTGCCCCACGCACAAGAATCAATACGTATTCCTGCATGCCTCACGTGCCTCCGTACGCCACGTCCACCTTTCATACCGCAAGCCAATAGCAGAGAAACAACAGCAAGGGAAAAAGCATAAGAAAAGGGACAAACTGCTGTATTTTTTCTATTTTTTCTTCATTTTTTATTCAACCGACTATAAGAAGTCGGAGAAAACATTGTAATCGGTATGCACACTATTGACTACGCATACAGAATATATCAGAAACAAAAAAGATTTTTCTTTTTTCCGATTACATCTTTCTTCTATTGTTCATTCTTTTTTGAATCTATTTCAAGCACCGTTTTCTTTTATTTTGAAATATTAACAAAAAGAGAGAGAGGAGATACCTTCGCGTGGTTCTATCCGTGTCCTCTCTGTCACGATCAGAGTTCGGATAGGGGCGGGACTTCAAGGCTAGTGCAAAAGGGCCTCCCTTGGGATCTTCGTGTACCACCAAGCGCCTTTACAGTGATGTTTTGGTGGTTGGACGGAAGGGTTTCCCTTAGCTGCAGCTGGGGGTTAAACAGAGAAGGGATTTTGGGTTTTAAAAAAAGGAAGAGGGGCGTCTGTCGATTTTAATTCAGTTTAAGGGGGTGTTATAGGCTGTTAAGAAAACGGCATCGTTTGGGGTTCATTACAATAGCCTCAATACGACGCCGCATAAGACAATTAGCTCCGGCCTGACCCGATTTGGTCTCCTGAGGATCCGAGTGCTCCTGCAATAAAGGGGTTATTTTGTATTTAGTCCCCCTTCGTTGTATCGTTTTTCGATTAAGTCCATTGTATATTTCTTTTAATTCTTAATTGGCCTCTATAATTTACACACTGTTTCAATTTAGTCCAGTTTATACACTACGTTTTGGTTGTTTAAGTATTTACTGTTTTAACCCTTGATTATTTGAATGTTTTTAATTTAGTCCCTTTATTGTTTTATTTATCATTAATTTAATATTGTTATTATTGTTGTTATTTTTGAATATTATTATGAATATTATTTTAATATTATTATAGTTACTTCTAATCAATGTTAATATTACTATTATTATTTTGTTGTTTTATTATCTTAATAAATCTTTTTTTATCATCATTATTATTATTACTATTTTATTCAAACTATCATATATAGTATTTTATCCACTTAGTAATTTACTATTATTTTCAATAATTTATATTAAATTATTTTTACATATATACTATTGATTTTATATTATTATGTATAATTTGTCTCTTTAAAAGACCATACTCTATATTTATTTCCAAACACTTTTAAATATCATTATCATTTTTATATATATATACATAATTTTTATTTATTATTATAATATATTTAAAATCGCTTTTGTTTATTTAGAATACGTCTTACATATGTTATACTTTACGTATTTAATTAATTTTCCTTGTCATCTATCTAATGTTTGATAATTATTGTTATTATGTATGTTTTAATTCTCGCTTTTATATTTATTTGTTGCTTGAGATTCAATAGCATTATATTTCGTTTGTGAATAATTGCTCCATATTGTATGTTATTATGCCATAGCATTATATTCACTCAAAAATGTCATGTTCAAACACTATTTGAGCTCTAAAATAATTTTTACTTAAAGTTTCAAAACAAGGTAATATTTGTGCGTTTGGAAATTCGAAGAAATCGTGCCCAATCCTGCTGGGTGTGGTTTCTTGTTTGACCAAGTAAACGAATATCCTTTTAAATTTTGTCCATATTTTCAAAATAAGGTAATTTTTGTGCGTTTGGAAATTCAAAAAGATCGTGTCCAATCGTGCTGGGTGTGGTTTCTTGTTTGACCAAATAAACGAATGTCCTTTCAAATTTTGTCCATATTTTCAAAATAAGGTAATATTTGTGCGTTTGGAAATTCGAAGAAATCGTGCCCAATCGTGTTGGGTGTGATTTTTTGTTTGACCAAATAAACGAATGTCCTTTCAAATTTTGTCCATATTTTCAAAATAAGGTAATATTTGTGCGTTTGGAAATTCGAAGAGATCGTGCCCAATCGTGCTGGGTGTGGTTTTTTGTTTGACCAAATAAACGAATATTCTTTCAAATTTTGTCCATATTTTCAAAATAAGGTAGTATTTGTGCGTTTGGAAATTCGAAGAAATCGTGCCCAATCGTGCTGGGTGTGATTTTTTGTTTGACCAAATAAACGAATATCCTTTCAAATTTTGTCCTTATTTTCAAAATAAAGTAATATTTGTTCGTTTGGAAATTCGAAGAAATTGTGCCCAATCGTGCTGGGTGTGGTTTTTTGTTTGACCAAATAAACGGATATCCTTTTAAATTTTGTCCATATTTTCAAAATAATGTAATCTTTGTGCGTTTGGAAATTCGAAAAAATCGTGCCCAATCGTGTTGGGTGTAGTTTTTTGTTTGTCCAAGTAACCAAATACCCTTTCAAAATTTCAATACATGTGCTTGGAGAATTTTGGGGATGATCTTGAATTCGAGGACTCAGATTGTCGTATCCAATCGTGCTGGATGTGATACTTTATTCCTTCGGAATAAGGGGATCTTAATATTCAATCAAGTTATTTAAAATTATAGAAAAAAAGAACAAAATTTCAAAATCATTTCAAACTTTTCAACATTAGGACATCAATTAATCAATTTGGAACCAATTTTGGGCGTTGCGAGGGTGCTAATCCTTCCTTGCACGTAACCGACTCCCGAACCTGTTTTCTTCTTGAAATTCGTAGACCAAAATTTATTTTATAGGTGACCCGATCACACCTAAACAAAAAGGATTGATGGCGACTCCATATCTTTAAAGTAGATTCCCATTTTTCAAAAATATGTTTAAAAATGGTTTCAACATTATTTTTTAAACATAACCATGTCGCCGTGTCCGTATCGTGTCATACTCGTATTCCGTGTCCATGTCCATGTTTCATAAGTTGTAACAACCAATGTGGAGGGAAAAAGGTATTAGAAAACCAAACAATAGAAAGCAAAAAAAAGCATCTGTTTTTCATGGTTTTAGAAACGCCAACAAACAACACTAAGAGCATCTAATGGCGTATAGGACAACAAAAAACAACAAATCTAAGTTCTATACGCTTAAGCTAGTTTTTTTTTTTTTTTTTCTGTGCCTTTGTTTTTAAAGTTAATGAGATTAGCCTAGGCCATCTCTATTCTACCATGGAAACTAAAACATTTGCAGCAACTTTCCAGGGAGCAAACCAGAAAAGATAAACAAAGGGTTCTTATTTATTATGTTTTGTGCTATGGTTTCTTTTTTTTTTTTTTTTTTTGCTTTCCATTTCAGGTTCCTTGTTCGGACAGGATGATTGTTGAGAAAAAAGTTGTTGGAAACTGATGAAGGAGAGTGAGAGCTGTTATTGTTGGTATTTAATCGGTTGTAAATGAAAACAAAAATTCTAATTTGAGCATTATTCTTCTCCAAATTTTGTACTTGCTTTCAATTTTCTTGTTTTTAGACTGTGACTTTCCTTTCTTCTTTTGTAATATTTTTATAACTAAATTACAACTGGCATGGAATTCTCTTAAGCCTCTAGTATCAACATGGCACCTGAAAAAAAAAAATTATTTTCAGTGTTTTAACAGACAAAAACCACTTGCTCTGATTACAGAGAATCTAATTATTACTTGTAAAGCATAAAAATATACTTAATAGAAGTTGGACATAATGTTTTTTTTTATGAATCTGATGTGAAAACGATGCAGACATTTGTTGCTAAATTTACTTTATATCACATTTGTCATTTGGAAAAGACATGCAGACTTTCCATTGATTCAGGGAAGTAAATAATTTGCAGAATCTATGTTGCAAAGGTTAAGGAATATCATTTATTGTAAGGATAAAATCTAGTAGCAAAATACAACCTTACAAGAATGTTGGTGAGCCATCCCCTCTAGGTAGCTAGCAGACATGGTTTAACTGTCTGGTTTTGCGGTTTTTTTTTCACCCTCACCCCAAAATTGGTATTTGGCTATGGCCATGCTCCAAATATAACATTGTGGGGGGTTGCAACTGACAGTTAAAAATGGATGGTTGAATAAAAATAGAATTCTCCTTAACAAATTCCATCCTTTCTATCTCCATTAAAGCCTTCCAAGAGGTTACCCTGGTAGGGCTGGTGTTGTTTCATTATATCAAATCAAAAAATTTTGAAGGACGAACACCCAGAACTTGCAATATAATAGCTCATTTCCGACAGAGCCCCCACCCCCACCCCCATCCCTTACTTTTTGTTCCTTTTTTACCATTTCTCGGCCGCCGAGTGGCTTCCGCGGCCGGTAAGAGTCGATAAGGTTCCGTTTGGGTTCCGTTTATTACGTACAAGAAACAAGAAGAACCGTATTGTTTTCATGGCATTTCTCCATAGATATAGATAAGAAAATTGATACAAGAACTTTTTCATTTTTTCCTTTTGAAGGTACAAGGTGCTTCGAAAGGAAAAATGGTGAAGGAAGGAGAGCCAAGAAGAGAGGCTATTACCACGTCGTCATCGTCGCCATCATTATGCGACTCCGAAACGGAAGATTTGGAACGTATGCCATTGGTGCCATTATCATTGATGAAAAACAATAGGTATTTATCGAAGCAATTATCGCTGTGTGAGACGCGACGGGAAATTGCTTGGGAAAGAAGGCGGCGCCAGATTCTTCGTCAAGAGAGAAGAAAGAACGGGATCATTGAGAATGGGTTGACAGATGAAGACCTGCATGAACTTAAAGGGTGCATAGAGCTGGGATTTGGATTCAATGAAGAAGAAGGCCAAAAACTTACAAGCACATTGCCTGCATTAGACCTTTATTTCGCTGTAAACCGACAGCTTTCTCCAAGTCCAGTTTCAACCCCTCATAGTCGGGGCTCATCGTTATCACTTGGTGATCGGTCATCTTCTTTTGGAAGTCCTACAAGTACTGAGTCAGATTGGAAAATTTACAGCCCAGGTAATGTTTCAATTCCAAACATATATATATAACACCAGGTTGATTGGTGTGATCATGTAATAATAAATGTGGTGCCAAATTGCATTTTTTTCAGGGGAAGATCCTCAGCTAGTGAAGACTAAGCTAAGGCATTGGGCGCAGGCTGTTGCATGTTCTGTGCTGCAATCATTTTAAAAAGGGGTGGTTTGTATAGCGGCAGAAGAAAAACAAAGGAAGAAAAATCTAGAGTCAGCAATCAGAAAGAGGTTGGATTAATTAATTAAATTGATTAGGGTTCTTTCTTTGATTAAACCAAAAAGAAAACATGCATTTTTGGTCCTTGAAGGACAAAAAATAAAGTTTGTTGGTTTTTCAGCCATGGATTCATCCATTTCTTTTGAGCAAAACCAATGAGATTTTGGCCCTGGGAAATTTTGGACTGTGGGAATGTACTTTTCAATTGCTAATCATGAGTTGAAATAATACCAGCCCTTTAGATCTGTTCTGAAGAGTAGCTTTTATGCTTGTTTTCTTTTACGAAACTTACCAATTTCTTACATTCCCACTGCAATTGGAACGAGGGCATTATGTCTTTCTGCAATCATAGATGTTCATTTCATTGTTTCATCAAGGATTTCTTACAACAATTTCTACCATCATATTTTCATTGCCTGCAATATATAAATTTTGGGTTTAATCTTCAACTCTAAAATTTGCATGCCCACATACTAATTCAATCATTTTAGATACAGCAACACAATACATTTAAACACGTAAACACTGTAATAAACACCAACTAACATGGTTACTATGGTAAGACTTCTTTTTCTTTTTTCTTTTTTTGATGTGATAAGACCACATGACATTATTAATACCTAAGGGAGGACTAGTTATAATATAGAAATCCCATACTTTACATCATGAAAGATATTTTAGCCATTTAATTTTTAAGTGGAGAAGACATGTGGCAAGTGAAGAAGACCCCCAAACTGTAAGACAACAATCAATAAGTCGGAAGGTCATTCATCGTCCAAATCCTTGAGTTTTATTGGGAACATGAAAATATTGGCCACCAAATATCACGTGAGTTCAACTACCTAATACCATTAAGTCAAAGTATATGACATAATTTGTCTCATCACAGACATTTTCGTCCCATCAAAGACATTTACCTACGTGTTCCATAATAATAGCTTAATGGCAAGTTCAACACATTAACATGACCTTACATGAAACCCTCGCCTATAAACACTTCTAGAAATGAGGAAGAGAGGATTGACTCTTCAAGAATACTAAGCCTACACTCTATCAACATTCTTTCAACTCTTAGCTTTTACATTCTCTTCACCTCCACTCTTCATACCCTCCGGCGATTCACCCTAGCTGGGTGAGCTGGCCTTCATAGCAACCACCCTTTTCTCCTCTACACTCTTCCCTTATAGTACATTGTATCAACAACATTATATATTATAAATTTATCTACATATTATGATGTGTCTCTAACTAAATACGATCACAATAAAGGCAAGGGCACCTATCGTTTAATAGTATAGTTATGGTAAGACTGAAAATATCGTATCCACAAGGACCAAGAGTACTAGTAATCACTATCTTCTTATTATCTAGCCTAAGCATTGGAGTGATTTCTTTTAAACTAAAATTAATTAAAAACACGACAGAGAATGAATTGGAAAAATACTTTTTAGACAACTATATGAGAGAGGCAACACCCAAGGAAGAATCCACCTAGACTTCTCTTATTACTTTTGATTCATACGATTTATTCACTTGACTTAATCCGTAGAAATCCCTAAATTATGTTAATATCTCTTTCGAGACTAAGAACAACTGACTCTAGGTTGATTAATTGAAATCTATTTCTAATTAAAACCCCTATTGTCGCATTAACTCGATCTATGGATTCTCTTATTAGATTTGACTCTAATCCGGCATATTTATGTCGCCCTATTTCTAGGGTTGCAATCAACTCCGCTTAATTGTGTTGATCTACTCTTAAACAAGGACTTTTGCTCCTCTGAATAAGCATATTCGACTTGAATCAATAACCTAAATTATCAAAACAAGAATAAGAACTCACAATTAAGAATAAGAACAAGTATCTATCTTATAAATCAAATAATAATAAGATCCATCTTAGGTTCCATCCCCTCAGGTATCTAAGGGATTTAGTTCATACTGATAGAATAAGCCATATTAAAATAAGGAAAACTACAAAACATAAGAAAACCCAAAAACTTCAAGAGAAATTGATAGGAGATATTCACCCAAAACTTCAAGAGAAATTGATAGGAGATCTTCTCACATAATCGCTTGATGGAGATCCTTCTTCCAAGTTAAAATTAACATAAAACAAAGCCATCATCTTTTTCACTTCTTCTTGGCGAATATTGGAGGAAATAATTTTGACGTTTTGAGATCGTTGCTTCAAGCGGTAGCTTACCCATGTTGAAATTTTTGAATCTAAGCATGTTTGATATTCGCCATTGATGTGTTCATGTAATTTTTGATGGTTTATGATTTTATTTTAAAGATATGTTAAAGATTAATATATTTTGTATTGGAAATTTTGGGTGAAATTGAATATTTAGGGCTAAATTGAAAAAATAAATTTGTGAGGGATAAAATGCAAAATAAATGAAATATATGGACTTGTTGGGTCCCCATGAATATTCGGCCCTTGTATAGTTTAGTGAAATTTTGTGTATTTTGTGTTTTATGCAAATAGGACTAAATGGTAAAATGTGAAACATTAGGGTAAAATGGTAAATTGCCTTTTAATGTGTTTTGGGACTAAATTGAGATGAAATGTACTTGAATGAGCTAAATTTTAATGTGTTTAGATCAAGAACAAAGAAAAAGCGATTTGGATGGGGAAAGACAAAGGTTATCGAATAGTCGGTTTACACTGTCCGTCGACGATTGAGGTATGTTCTTAAGTTAAAGTATATTAAAGAGATAAATATGATATGTTCAATGATATTATTTGATTAATTTGAGTAAGGAAATAGGTGATAGCGAATGTAAATGTTCTATATTGGATTGGCTATCTTTGAAATGCAATGTGAATTAGTACATTTGATATGATATGTACATGTGTTTATGTATATGAATTGATAGTGATGTAAGTGTTAAGGAATATAAGTTGATGAATTGATTTGATAAATAGATCGGGCTTCGAGCCTAGCGTGCCTCATGCGGTGATATATTTCGGGCTTATTGCCAAGCGTGCTTAGTCTCATATTCGAGCTTCGTGCCTTCTTTGTGATAGCCTGCGGGCTTAGTCTCCTTAAAGTATTTTCTGCTTTTCGGGTAAGCTTAAATCTCATTGAATTCTCGAAGTGTCCCCTTTTAGGTCCTCCCTAGGGTGTTTATATAGGCTTTGAACACTCTCTTAGCCCACAAGTGGTCTTTTCCAAATGGAATTATACTTGGGATCGGCTAGCTTAATGCTTAAATGATAATTTGAATTGTATAAATAAGCCATGCGATGTGTGTATGTTCTACTTGGACATGGGTTTGATAGCGATATAAAGTCATGTTAGGTTTATATATATTGTAATTAGTCTTTTTGGTAAGATGTTAGTTGTAGTGTTTGAATATGCTTGGGTTATGGTTGATAAATACTTATTAATGAAATGCATAATTTAAGATACAAATCAACTTAGAAATTATTTTAAATCTTGGATTGTATATTCGGATAAGTATATTATGTGGTCTTCCTCTTAATAAACATATATATATATATATATATATATATATATATATATATGTGCTATAGTCTTAGTAGGTTAATAAAGAACATGGGTATATTCCGTGTTGATTTGCTTATAAATGAATTTGGATAGGTTTTTAAGATATATACGATGTTGTTTAAACCCATTTTGTCCTTTTTGGCCCGCTATGTTCGGTAATGCCTTGTATCGTTCTTTTTATATAGGCAACTCCTAAGCTCCCACGAGTGTAAAACATGAAATTAAAGGATTAGAAGCATCGAGTTCATCAATTCTAATGAAAATTCATCCAAAAATAAGCCAAGTAGGGGTCAAAATATGTATAAATTATGGTTTATCAAATATCCCCACACTTAAACATTTGCTTGTCCTCAACCAAAATCCTCAACCCACAATTAAAATTAACTTCCTCAATTCATAATTCTCATCAATAATGTTTCATTATAATTCATAGATAATTCATACATTGATAATTTAACTAAAAGAGTCCTAGAGATTCAAACAATTCAAGTCACAAATTTTTATAGCACAAAAACATAGGTGTTTCCCCTTACCTAAATAGTCACTTTTAATTCAAAATCGACAAGAATTGACATCCTCACTAAAGATTCACTCAAATCACTCAAAGTGTTTAAGGTTCAAGATTAAGCACTCAAAAGTCAAACATGAAAAGTTATTACCATAGGCTTGCATGAAAATCAAATCTCTACCACTATAAAATGAGATGAAACACCAATCAAAAGGTCTTTAAAAGGGTTGTAATGGAGCTTGGGTTAAAGGTGTGGATAAAGGCTGAAAAAAGAAGGTTAAAACCGAGATTGAATTGACAATTTATCTAACTAGAAAAATAAACTAATACTGAATAATTACATCAATTGAAAACTTATCAATAATAACACGAGCTTCTTTTCAAAATGTGAAAATTAACTGCTTAAGCTCAAATAACATAGAACTAATATTTCTATTTTTTTAAAAAAAAATAAGAACAAGTATAACAACTGAAATTAAGAACATAGTTAGGTAACTGCTCAAATCAAATCTCGATAAAAAGGAGTTAAAGGAATAGGAAAATTCTCAATGAATCAAAAATAGTGGGTCTTGGGTTAATAATAAGGGTAAATCAAGAAACGGTTTATTAGGATCAAAGGGGTTCACTAGGGGTTAATTATGAAGTTAGGCTTTTTGGGGTAAGTGAGTTAAAACCTAGGTGCCTTTATCATCTCAGTATATCAAATCAAAAGTTGGTCTCGACATGCACAACCGAAGAAAGTTCTAGAATAACAAATCAATATTGACACACTCATAACCAATAAAGTGAGCAAGAAAAATATATGCTCTAAGGCTCAAAATCTCACAAAAATTATGGTTTTTGATGTCAACGTTGCAAATTTCAAACTTCAAAGTAATATTAAATTCAGGGAAACAACCTAAAATTATTTAACTCTGAAAATAGACTTATCATGTTTGATTCCCTAATGTCTTAAAGTTTAAATGATCAATACACAATTACCTATGACCTAATCTGAAACATATCAATGAAAAGCATAAGTCAATAAAAGTTTCATTTATAATTCAGGGATTTTCTAATAATACTATAATTAACCTCCCCACACTTAAGATATACATTGACCTCAATGTACAAAGATGAATAATGACAATATAGTAAGAAAATCATAAGATAAGGAGAGGAGTGAAACTTCTTGAATTTTGGATGGAGTCAATGAAAAGAAACCCGATAAATTTGGGCAAAGGTGAACGTGGGGGAGGATACTCTGGCAACACCTCGAACCTTTTGAAATCAAATCAATGAAGCAGCCGTCATGAACTTATGGTACCCTAAGCTAAATCTAAATGGCATGAAGAATAAGAAAAAATGAAAAATAAATAATGGAAAATAGATATGAATTAAAAAAAATAAAGGGGAGAAAGAGTGACCAAAGGTGGCAAAGATGGTGGTTGGTGTGGTGGCGGTGTAAAGAATGAATAAGGAAAGGGGAAAGGGAAAAGAAGGAAGAATACAACGAGAAAAGAAAAAGGGAAAAAAGGGGTGTTTCGGGTTAGGGAAGAAGGGAGGAAGGAGTTAGGGGAGGAGAGCTGTGGTCGGAAAGGGGTGTGGTGGCTAGGTTTGGGGGGAAGATTTGGAGAAGAAGATTTAGGGAAGAAAGTGAAAAGAAGAAGGGGGATGAAATAGAGATTGGGACACATGGTCGCGGCCCATGCCCGTGTGCTCGAGGTGTGTTAGGTCACACGGTCGAATCGCACGGCCGTGTGATACTTCGTTCATTTCTCCCATGCCTGTGTAGAGGTTTCCATGCCCATGTTGATTGGTCAGTATCGACCACGGCTTATAGGCACGGAGCGTGTTGCACGCCTGTGTCATTTACTCATTATTGCCTACGGTTTTAAGGCACACCCATGTGGGTTAATCACATCTCGTGTTCTTTAGTCAATTTCAACCACAGTCGCGTCGCACAACCATGGCATTTTATCGCAGCCCTTGTTTTGGGGAAAATGTGTAACACCCTTAACCCGTATCCTTCACCAGATTAGGGTTACGAGGTATTACCTGACAAAACACAGATCAGCACGCTCATATAAATCATTTCATGTTCACAGATATATCAACTTCTTCAATCAAATTTTTGAACTAACTAACATGCATCAAAGCTAAAATACTTATACTTAATAGACATAATGTTCGACACAAACAAACATTGCATACATGATATTCAAATACTTAGTTTATAAACAAGCATATTTCGCTTCATAAACAAGCACATATATTACCACCTTCGTTTATATGACATTAGCAAACATTACCAAATTATTACAATGTTCACTTGACTAACTTTGGCCATTTCTTTCTACTTTAGCTGAATCAAGACATACCCAAATCCATATGTTTTAAACCATGCTAAAATTTCATTCACACAACTAAGCTGAATTATTTCATATTCGTCATTTAATAAAACCACCATGTAACATTCATTTGACCTACCTTTAATCAATTATCAAGCTCATCACCTAAGCCGAATTAAAACATTCCATAAATGTAAAACATATCAAATGCAACATCACATATATATCTATATCAGTATAATACCCTATTCAATGTTCATATATTTATTATTCACCAAATTCAAAAGTAAAATTCCATAACATAGCATAATCCACATTTAACAAATATAACAAAATTTAACATTAACTTATACTAGACATTTTAAAAACATCACTACCAAATCACAAGGTGATTTATAATCATCAATTAAAACTCATTCATCAACCATATCTAATTCACTTGAATCAAATTATATCAAACCATAATTGCAAATCATACCAACTTTCAAGACTATACCATCATGCATATACCAAATACATCATACATATATGTATACCATGATCGAAATTTTGCATAAACTTAAGCATCATATCTAGCCATTTTTGCATGGCTTAATATTTACAACTTCAAAACTAACCCAAAACACAAGCTAGCCTATACATGCCATAAACTTTAAATTCAACTTCAAAGTACCAAAATAGTGATGATAGTGTGACGAGCTTCACCAACGATCCCCGAGCACGTAACAATCACCCAAAAAAATCTAAATCATAGGAGTAACCAAAAACAAACACCAAGTAAGCTTTACTAGCTTAGTAAGTTATAAGCAAATCTAAAAAATTTATTAATTATACTCAGAGTGATTTAAACAAAAATTATAGACAAGGATTCATCAAATACTCATTTTCTATACAACCGCAGAACATTTCTTATTTCTCAAATTAACAGTCGAATCCAATATAATAATTCATCATCATGTATTGTTCACATATTCAAGATCAAAACTAATCAAATGAACACCTTATACAAATTTCCACAAGGCCGAAGGCCGAATTACATTTTGTAATTCATATAGCAATCAATATGATTTTGTAAACATTTCCCCTTATCCACTTATATCATCCAAACTATACATTTAAAAGAAATAGTCCTTCAAATCCACAAATAATCACTTACACTTAATTTCAATTAACAATTTCTCGTAGTATCAAAACTTACCAAATTCGATCTTTGAATTGAAAATTAACTCGTACACTTAACCGATTTCACACACTTAGTGCTCATTGACCAATATCGCACACATAGTGCTCGGTAATTCAATTCGCACACTTAGTGCATAATACCGATTTCGCACACTTAGTGCTCGGTATTTAAATTCACACACTTAGTGGATTTCTCAATATTGTTACACATTTATATATATATATATATATATATACACACACACATAAGAATTAAACCCCAACCACAAATATACAATTTAACTTATTTCAATCTCTATAATCAACATCACATTCGGGTGTACCAATGGCATATATGCATACCTCACATTCGGCTATACTATACACATATATAGATATCACATTCGGCTATATCAATAATCAATATAGATGAATCCCATACAACATGATTGCTTAAAAACTTACCTCGAGTATTGACGGACTATGTTTTCCGACTATTCGATTAACTTCGCTTTTCCCCGATCCAATCCCGATCCTTTTTGTTCTTGATCTAATAAATTTCAAATTTAGCTAAATCAAATATTATTCCATTGAACTTGGTCCAAAAAAAACATAAATGGGCAAATTACCATTTTTCCTTGATATTTTACACTTTTTACAATTTAGTCCTTTTTGCACAAAACACAAATTACACAAAATTTGGCTACACTTCTTTAGGGCCGAATATTCATGGTCTTATTACAAGCTCATGCATTTCATTTATTTCACATTTTGACCCTTCAATTTACAAATTTCACAATTTAATCCTATTTAGGCATTTCTACCAAAAATGCCTTAATTAAACTTAACAATCTAACATCCTATATTTATTTTCCATCACTAAACATCAAATTCGTCAAGCAATCAACAATGGCATATCATGAATACATCATCAAATTCAAAAATTCAAGCTTGGGCTAGCTAGTATTCAAAGCAACGATTTCAAAAACGTAAAAATTATCAAAAACTGAACTCAAATCACTTACCTATTTAAGCTTGCAAGGGTCGAATGTTTCCAAGCTTTTTTCTCTCTTTTCTCTCTTAGTTTCGGTCACTCTTGAGAAAGATGAACACTTTCTCTTTCATTTTCATTTTTTATTCAATTATAAAATACTAACATATATTAAATTATAACCTAATATCATAAAATATATTAAACAATTCTAGTTACTATTGCATGCACACCCACTCGGCCACTATGCTCAATTAACCATCAAATTTTCATTTTACGCAATTAAGCCTTTTTTTCAAAATTAAGCACCAAAACGATCAAATTTTAATACGAAAATTTTACACACACCAATTCACACATAATGAACATAGAAAATAATATTAAAATATTTTTCTAACTCGGATTCGTGGTCCCGAAACCACTGTTCCGATTAGGGTCAAAATTGAATTGTTACAACTCTCCCTCCCTTAAGGATTTTTGTCCTCGAAAATCTTGCTGGTGAATAAGTTTGGGTAACGTTCTTTCATCGAAGCCTCAAGTTCCCAAGTTGCTTCCTTGATTCCATGCTTAAGCCAAAGCACTTTTGCCAATGATATTTTCTTATTTCACAACTCTTTCACTTCACGAGCCAGGATACAAATCGGTTCTTCCTCATAGGTTAAATTAGACTGTATATCAACCTCTGATGGACTAATCACATGAGAAGGGTCAGATCTGTATCGTCGGAACATCGAAACATGAAAAATTTTGTGGATCTTTTCTAGTTCAGGTGGCAATAGCAATTTATACGCAACCGGCCCAATCCACTCCAAAACCTCATATGGTCCAATGAATCTCGGACTCAATTTTCCCTTGAGACCAAATCTAAGTATTTTCTTCCATGGTGAGACTTTAAAAAACACACAATCACCAATCTGAAACTCTATATCTTTACGTTTCAAGTCTGCATATAATTTCTGACGATCTGACGCTACTTTCAAACTTTCTTGGATCACTTTTACTTTCTGTTTGGTTTCTATAACCAAATCAACCCCGTATATCTTATTTTTACTGAGCTCGGTCCAATACAAAGGTGTATGACATTTACGACCGTACAAAGCTTCATAAGGTGCCATTTTGATACTCGATTGAAAGCTATTATAATACGCAAATTCAATCAAAGGCAAGTATCGTTCCCACGTACCATCGAACTTGAGAACACAACATCTCAACATATCCTCAAGTATTTGAATAATTCTATTGGATGGGCCATCCGTCTGGGGGTAAAAAGCTGTGCTAAAATGCAATTTAGTACCTAGTGCATCTTGCAGCTTCTTCCAAAACTACAATGTAAACCTCGGATCTCTATCCAAAACAATAGAAATAGGTACCTCGTGCAATCGTACAATCTGAGAAATGTACAAGGCTAGCTTATTGAGCGAGTAATCTATACGGACTGGAATAAAGTGAGATGACTTCGTCAATCTATCAACAATAACACAGATTGCACCTTTCTTACTTGGTGTCAATGGTAAACCAGATATGAAATCCATCGTAACTCGATCCCATTTCCATTCGAGTATCATAATCGGCTGAAGTAATCCAAATGGCACCTTATGTTTGACTTTTACTCGTTGGCATATCAAACATTTTGACACAAAGTTTGAAATATCTCTTTTCATACTGTGCCACCAAGAGTATCTTGCTTTCAAATCATTATACATCTTCGTATACCCGGTGAATGTACAATCTACTATTATGAGCTTCATTACAAATCATCCGAATCAACTCAAGATCCTTTGGTACACATACTCAGTTTCTGAACCGCAAACATCCCTCAGCATCAACCTGAAATTTTGAGTCAGCATTCGAACCACAGTGATTCCTTTTTGCCATCAAATTATCATCAACCCTTTGAGCTTCGCAAATTTGTTGAACAAATAACGGTCTCGCTTTCAATTCTGCTATAATTGCACCATCATCAGTCATAGACATATCTGCGTTCATCGCACATAAAGCAAACAGTGATTTTCAGCTTAAAGCATCAGCAACCACATTAGCCTTTTTCGGTGATAATCAATCACAAGCTCGTAGTCTTTTAATAATTCCAACCATCGTCGTTGTCTCAGATTTAGATCCTTCTGAGTCATTAAGTACTTTAAAATTTTATGATCGAAATAGACATGGCATTTTTCACTAAACAAATAGTGGTACCATATCTTCGAGCAAAAACTATAGCGGCTAATTTGAGATCGTGCTTCGGATAGTTCTTTTCATGCCGCTTTAACTATCTCGAGGCGTAGGCTACAAATTTTCCCTCCTACATCAAAACACAACCCAAACCATTCAAGGATGCATCACTGAAGATAACAAACTCTTTACTCGACTCTGGCTGAACAAGCACTGGAGCTTCAGTCAACAAAGTTTTCAGCAGATATCGAAGCTCTTCTTGCAATTCTCCGTCCACTCGAATTTAACATCTTTTGAAGTAGCTTTGTCATTGAATTTGCAATCATCGAGAAACCTTTCACGAAGCATCTATAATAATTGGCAAGTCCTAGAAAAATCTGAACTTCAGTAATATTCTGCGGGGGTCTCCAATCAAGTATAGTCAAAATCTTACTCGGATCAACCCGAATTCCTGATGCTGAAACAACATGCCCTAAGAAGCTAACTTCACGTGACCAGAACTCACATTTACTAAATTTTGCGTACAACTTCTTATCAGGCAAAATTTGTAACACAAGTCTCAAATGTTCGGCATGCTCGATTTCGTCACGCGAATAGATCAGAATGTCATCTATAAACACAACCACGAACCGATCCAGATATTATCTGAATACCCGATTCATCGAATCCATGAAAACGGTAGGGGTGTTGGTGAGTCCGAACGGCATCACCAAAAACTTGTAATGGCCGTATCTCATTCGGAAAGCAATCTTAGGCACATCAGAGTCTCTAACTCGCAACTGATAATAACTCGATCTTAAATCGATCTTCAAAAATACTGAGGCTCCCTTTAACTGATCGAATAGATCATCAATGCGTGGCAACAGGTATTTATTCTTTATGGTCACCTTATTGAGCTGTCAGTAGTCGATGCACATTCTCAAAGTTTCATCTTTCTTCTTCACGAATAACACCGCACGCCGTAAGGAGAGAAACTCGATCGAGTAAAACCTCTATCCGTCAACTCTTGCAACTACGCTTTCAATTCTTTTAATTCAGTCGGTGCCATTCTATACGAAGCTATCGAATTGGAGCCGTCCTTGGCACTAACTCAATACCAAACTCTACCTCCCAAATAGGTGGCAAACTCGGTAATTCTTCCGAAAACACATCCGATACTCACATACAACAGGTACAGATTCAATCTTCTTTTCGGACACTTTACAATCAATCACATAAGCAAAGTAAGCTTCGCAACCTTTTCTCATATGCTTCCGAAAACCCATTTAAATCAGTAGACTCAATTCTAATTATCTCATTATTCTGGCACCACAAATCAATAGTCTTTCGTCTACAATTCACTACAGCATCGTGCACGGTTAACCAATCTATACCGAGGATGATATCGAACTCATAAAATGGTAATAACATCAAATCAGCCTGACAACATGAATCTCGAATTATTAAAGTGCAATTCTTGCACACCTTATCAACTAGCATACACCGGCCCAGGGGGTTTGAAACCCGAATCACAAATTCAATAGACTCAACAGGTAAAGTCTTACTGAATACTAATATTTCACACACATAAGAATGAGTTGAACCGGGATCAATCAAAGCAATTACACTAGTATTAAAGAGAGTAAATATACTAGTGATAACATCTGGAGATGAAGCCTCCTCTCGTGCACGAATGGCATAGGCACTGGTAGGCACATGAGCCTCTGATCGAATAGCTGTATCTGAAGTCACTCTCTGAGTGCCGCTTCTACCTCCCGCATTTTGGGGTGGTCTACCTCTAGCTGTAGCACCACTCGGTCTCACACTCTGAGTATTATCCTTCTCAGTTAGCTTCGGGCAATCCCGAATGAAATGATCCTACGAACCACACTTGTAGCAAACTTGGTTGTTGAACTTGCCCCAACATTCACCAAAATGTCGCCTACCACACTGCTGACACTCGGGTTTATTTGGTCGAGTATTGCCAACACTAGCTATTGAGGTGGCTCGTGAACTCACTGGTGGTCGCCCCCTTATAGAAAACCCAACATTAGTCTTAGATCGGCTATTATCATTTCTGAACTTCTTTGATGCCAATTGAGAAGTTTTACTCGCTGATCTCTTACGAAAATCTCTAGCTTCAAACTCAGCTTTTCGTTTCTCTTTTCCTAGCTCTTCGGCTTTGCAGGCTCACTCAACGAGTACCACGAACTCATTTATTTCAAGTATACCAATGAGCAATTTTATGTTTTCGTTCAACCCTTCTTCAAATCTTTTACACATAGTAGCCTTCAATGAAACACATTCGCGGGCATATCGACTGAGTCTCACAAACTCGCGTTTATATTTAGAAACGGTCATACGACCCTATTTAAGCTCGAGAAATTCTTTGCATTTTTTATCGATGAATCGCTGGCTAATATACTTTTTGCGAAACTCTGCCTGAAAAAATCCCAAGTGACCCGTTCCTTTGGAACAACCGAAACCAGAGTGTTCCACCAATAGTAGGCAAAATCTCGTAATAAAGATATGGCACATTTCAGGCACTCCTCGAGCTTACAAGATAATTCATTGAAAACACGAATCATATTATCGAGCCAAAATTCAGCTTATTCAGCATCATCATCCGCTATGGCTCTGAACTCTTGAGCCCCATATTTTCTAATTCTATCAATAGGAGCCTTATTTAATCTCTTAGGATTAACGATCGGGGGTACCACAGGTACTACAGGTGGAGTATTTGGGTTCGAGGGTTGTTGAACAGCCGATTTGTCTGGATATATTGATTAAACCAATCATTCATTATACTAAAGAAGGCTTGCTTAGCACCCTCATTTTGGTCACTGTAGATGGTCAACATTCAACCGGCGCGGTCCCTTGCGCGGGAGCAGGCGCCACACTCTCGACATCCTTAGCCACGGCTCGTTCGGGACCAGGATCCATTTACTATACGAAAGAAGAAAAACATATTTCATTGTCAGGAGTCATCACACTATCGCAGTAAAAATTATGGCATGTATAGCTAGACTCGCACGCGCTACGTTAGTTCGAGAACCGACTAAACTGTGGCTCTGATACCAACCAAATGTAACACCCCTAACCCATATCCGTCGTCAAATTAGGGTTACGAGGCATTAACTGACAAAACACAGATCAGCATGCTCATATAAATCATTTCATGTTCACGGATATATCAACTTCTTCAATCAAATTTTTGAACTAACTAACATGCATCAAAGCTAAAATACTTATACTTAATAGACATAATGTATGACACAAACAAACATTACATACATGATATTCAAATACTTAGTTTATAAACAAGCATATTTCGCTTTATAAACAAGCACATATATTACCACCTTCGTTTATATGACATTAGCAAACATTACCAAATTATTACAAGGTTCACTTGACTAACTTTGGCCATTTCTATGTACTTTAGTGAATCAAGACATACCCAAATCCATATGTTTTAAACCATGCTAAGATTTCATTCACACAACTAAGCTGAATTATTTCATATTCGGTCATTTAATAAAACCACCATGTAACATTCATTTGACCTACCTTTAATCAATTTTCAAGCTTATCACCTAATCCAAATTAAAACATTCCATAAATATAAAACATATCAAATGCAACATTACATATATATCTATATAAGTATAATACCCTATTTGAATGTTCATATATTTATTATTCACCAAATTCAAAAGTGAAATTCCCATAACATAGCATAATCCACACTTAACAAATATAACAAAATTTAACGTTAACATATACTAGACATTTTAAAAACATCACTACCAAATCACAAGGTGATTTATAATCATCAATTAAAACTCATTCATCAACCATATCTAATTCACTTGAATCAAATTATATCAAACCATAATTGCAAACCAAATACATCATACATATATATATACCATGATCGAAATTTTGCATAAACTTAAGCATCATATCTAGCCATTTTCGCATGGCTTAATATTTACAACTTCAAAACTAACCCAAAACACAAGCTAACCTATACATGCCATAAACTTTAAATTCAACTTCAAAAGTACCAAAATATTGATGATAGTGTGACGAGCTTTACCAACGATCCCCGAGCACGTAACGATAACCCAAAAAAATCTAAATCACAGGAGTAACTAAAAACAAACACCAAGTAAGCTTTACTAGCTTAGTAAGTTATAAGCAAATCTAAGAAATCTATTAATTATACTCAGAGTGATTTAAAAAAATTATAGACAAGGATTCATCAAATACTCATTTACTATAAAACCGCAGAACATTTCTTATTTCTCAAATTAACAGTCGAATCCAATATAATAATTCATCATCATGTATTGTTCACATATTCAAGATCAAAACTAATCAAACGAACACCTTATACAAATTTTCACTAGGCCGAATTACATTTTGAAATTCATATAGCAATCAATATGATTTTGTAAACATTTCCCCTTATCCACTTATATCATCCAAACTACACATTTAAAAGAAATAGTCCTTCAAATCCACAAATAATCACTTACACTTAATTTCAATTAACAACTTCTCATAGTATCAAAACTTGCCAAATTCGATCTTTGAATTGAAAATTAACTCGTACACTTATTACTTATTAACTGATTTCACACACTTAGTGCTCGGTAATTAAATTTGCACACTTAGTGCTCATTGACCGATATCGCACACATAGTGCTCGGTAATTTAATTCACACACTTAGTGCATAATAACCGATTTCGCACACTTAGTGCTCGACATTTAAATTCGCACACTTAGTGGATTTATCAATATTGTTACACATTTATGTATATATACATATATATATATATATACACACACATAAGAATTAAACCTCAACTACAAATATACAATTTAACTTATTTCAACCTCTATAATCAACATCATATTTGGGTGTACCAATGGCATATATGCATACCTCACATTCAACTATACTATACACATATATAGATATCACATTTGGCTATATCAATAATCAATATAGATGAATCCCATACAACATGATTGCTTAAAAACTTGCCTCGAGTATCGACGGACTATGTTTTCCGACTATTCGATTAACTTCGCTTTTCCACGATCCAATCCCGATCCTCTTTGTTCTTAATCTAATAAATTTCAAATTTATCTAAATCAAATATTATTCCATTGAACTTGGTCCAAAAAACACATAAATGGGCAAATTACCATTTTGCCCTGATATTTTATACTTTTTACAATTTAGTCCTTTTTGCACAAAACACAAATTACACAAAATTTGGCTACACTTCTTTAGGGTTGAATATTCATGGTCTTATTACATGCTCATACATTTCATTTATTTCACATTTTGACCCCTCAATTTACAAATTTCACAATTTAATCCTATTTAGGCATTTCTACCAAAAATGCCTTAATTAAACTTAACAATCTAACATCCTATATTTATTTTCCATCACTAAACATCAAATTCATCAAGCTATCAACAATGGCATTTCATGAATACATCATCAAATTTGAAAATTCAAGCTTGGGCTCGCTAGTATTCAAAGCAACGATCTCAAAAACGTAAAAATTATCAAAAACTGAACTCCAATCACTTAACTATTTGAGCTTGCAAGGGCGAATGTTTCCAAGCTTCTTTTCTCTCTTTTCTCTCTTAGTTTCGGTCACTCTTGAGAAAGATGAACACTTTCTCTTTCATTTTCATTTTTATTCAATTATAAAATATTAACATATATTAAATTATAACCTAATATCATAAAAATATTAAACAATTCTAGTTTCTATTACATGCACACCCACCTGGCCACTATGCTCAATTAACCATCAAATTTTTATTTTACGCGATTAAGCCCTTTTTTTCAAAATTAAGCACCAAAATGATCAAATCTTAATACGAAAATTTCACACACACCAATTCACACATAATTAACATAGAAAATAATATTAAAATATTTTTGTGACTCGATTCGTGGTCCCAAACCACTGTTCTGATTAGGGTCAAAATCAAACTGTTACAAAATGTTTCCGCACGGTTCTGCCATGCCGATGTACCTACTCGTGGTGTCCACAAGGCCACGGCCACGCTTGTGTGCAAGGCCGTGTGGGTAGGGAACCTGTGCTTATTAATTTTTTTAGTTTTTAGCTAACTGCTAAAAATCGAAACTATGGACATTAATGAGGTTAGTGCTCGGGTTGCCTCCCAAGAAGCTCTTATTTAGAGTCTAAGCTCGACTCACCTTCCATTCTCATATTCATGGTGGTTTGAGGAGTTGACATTCCTCTCTCCTACTATCAGTTCTATTATCAATATACAGTTTGAGTCGAGTGGTATTTACCTTAAAAGTACCGAACTTAGGATTAGTTGCCTCGACTGTTCCGTATGGGAAGACATTGAGTACCATGAAAGGGATCGCTCTGTTTGTATTAAGGTCTGAAATGGCGATTTGAGGGTCTGTTTTATCCAATAGTACCTAATCCTAGATCTTAAATTGGTTTGTCCCATCCTTAAGCTTGTCATGAAATGCTCATGTTCATCCTGTTTTCTCGATTTCTCCTAGACGTGTGTCCGCCATTCATCTAGTTCATCGATTTGTAGCCTTATTTCCTCATAAACAGTTTTGTTCTCAATATGAGAGCTAGACCATGGCTCTTCCATCTTTTCCCGAGGGATTTCCTGCAAAGAAGATTGAACATTAAGTTCACTTACATTAACAGGACTTGTATCATTTTGATCACTAGATGTTCTGCCATAATTATTTGCTTGGAGTTTAATCATGTCATCACCTACACGAAGTATTAATTCCCCTATATCAACATCAATAATGGTCCTAGCAGTTTCTAAAAAGGGTCTTCCTAGAATTAAAAGAACATCATTATCCTCATCCATATCTAAAACAACAAAGTTTACTGGTAATATGAATTTATCAATTTTGACTAGCACATCTTTGATTATACCCCTAGGAAATCTAATGGTTTTATCAGCCAATTGAATGTTCATCCTAGTTTGTTTGGGTTTCCCAAGACCTAGCTGTTTAAACATTTTATAAGGCATAACATTGATACTTGCCCCTAAATCAGCTAAAGCATTATTAACAGATAAACCACTAATTAGGCAAGGAATCGTAAAACTCCCTGGATCTTTTAACTTGCAGGGTAGTTTATTCTGCAAAATTGCTGAGCAAACGCATTTAGCTCCACATACGATGCATCATCTAACTTTCGTTGTTTGCCAAAAGCTTTTTTAAAAATTTTACTGAATTGGGCATCTGTGAAAGCGCTTCAATAAACAGTAAGTTAATATGTAATTTTTTTAGAAGTTTAAGAAATTTACCGAATTGTTCATTTGTGCGGTCTTTCTTCGTTGCATTGGGATATGGCACACGAGGTTTGTATTTTGTACTTACCAATTTTGGTTTATGGCTTGCCTCAACCTTACTTTTATCTACCACATTTTCTTGTCTTGATTTTGGTTCGTCTAACCCTTCACTATCTTGAGCAATAATGGCATGAAGTCGCTCATTTGGGTTAGTTTTAGTGTTGCTTGGCAGGCTGCCTTGTGGTCGTTCTAAGATCAACTTGGCAAGGTGACCTTTTGGTTCTCGAGCCCTTAAATCGATGCTTGTTGATTTTTGAATGCTGTTTTGGTGTTTTGAAAATGGGTTTCTAACACCGAGATGAATTTTGTTAGCACCTTCTCAAGGTTTTGCTTCTTCTCCTATGGGTAGGGTTGTTGTTGAAAGCTTGGAGGTAGTTGTTGTCTCGGATTTCCTTGACCACCCCATGAGAAATTTGGGTTGTTCCTCCAACCTGGATTGTAAATGTTACTATAGGTATTATTCTGAGGTTTAGAATTATTACTCATATAGTTCATTTGTTCGCTTTCTATGCCAGGGTTGTAGGGTGGATATTCTGTATTGTTCATTCCTCCTCCATTCGTATCGCACTGCATCACTGGATGTACCTACGAAGAACTACATAAACCATCAATTTTTTACTTAAAAGCTCTACCTGGTTTGCTAGCATGGTGACGGTGTCTAGATTGAAAACACTGGCAGATTTTGTCGGCTTTGTTCTTATGACTTTCCACTGATAGTTATTCAGTGACATCTCCTCTATAAACTCATAAGCCGCTTCAGGGGTTTTGTTATTTAGGGTTCCACCGACAGCTGCCTCAATCAACTACCTAGTTAAGGAGTTCATACCATTGTAAAAGGTTTGAACCTGTAGCCATAATGGTAGCCCATGGTGAGGGCATCTTCTCAGTAGATCCTTGTATCTCTCCCATGCGTCGTAAAGTGTTTCTAAATCCATCTGCACAAAAAAAGAGATATCATTCCTCAACTTAGCCGTTTTAGCCGGCGAAAAATATTTAAGTAAAAATTTTTCGATCATTTGTTCCCATATAGTGATTGATCCTCGTGGTAACGAGTTCAACCACTGTTTAGCTTTGTTCCTCAATGAAAAGGGAAACAATCAAGATGAATAGCATCATTAGAAACGCCATTAATTTTGAAAGTATCGCACAACTCTAAAAAGTTGGCTAAATGAGTATTTGAGTCTTCATCCTGCAAACCATCAAACTGAACAAACTATTGAATCATTTGAATAGTGTTAGGTTTCAGTTCAAAATTATTTACAGCAATAGCATGTCTAACAATACTCGATTCAGCCCAGTTAAATTAGGCTTAGCATAATCATACATAGTACGAGGAGCAGGATTTTCGGCAACCACCAGAGGGAGTGGATTATTATCAGCCATCTCCTCGGTAGTATTAGTATTGTTCTCTTTTATTTTTCCTCTATGTATTGTAAACTTTGCCTTATCTCCCTATGATTTTTGCAAACGGTACTTTCTATCTCACTGTCAAAAAGTGAGGGTCCTGACGGGTTTTTTCTAGTCATAAACTAGAGACACCTACCAGAAACAAAGAAAGAGAAAAATTAGAAAAGTAATAATAAAATAAATAAGAAAATTGCAATAAAGTAAGAATGGCTAAAGTAATAAAAATTTAGTGTTCCTAATAACTTAGTCCTCGGAAAAGGTGCCAAAAACTTGATGTGTCTCTAACTAACTACGATCATAATAAAGGCAAGCACACCTATCGTTTAATAATATAGTTCTGGTAAGATCGAAAATATCGTATCCACAAGGACCAATAGTACTAGTAATTACTATCTTCTTACTATCTAGCCTAAGAATTGGAGTGATTTCTTTTAAACTAAAATTAATTAAAAACATGACAAAGAATGAATTAGGAAAATACTTTTTAGACAACTATATGAGAGAGGCAACACCCAAGGAAGAATCCACCTAGACTTCACTTATTACTTTTGATTCATACGATTTATTCACTTGGCTTAATCCGTAGAAATCCCTAAATTATGTTAATATCTCTTTCGAGACTAAGAACAACTGACTCTAGGTTGATTAATTGAAATCTCTTTCTAATTAAAACCCCTTATTGCCACATTAACTCGATCTATGGATTCCCTTATTAGATTTGACTCTAATCCGGCAAATTTATATCGCCCTATTTCTAGGGTTGCAATCAACTCCGCCTAATTGTGTTGATATACTCTTAAACAGGGACTTTTTGCTCCTCTGAATAAGCACATTCGACTTGAATCAATAACCTGAATTATCAAAACAAGAATAAGAACTCACAATTAAGAATAAGAACAAGTATTTATCTTATAAATCAAATAATAATAAGATCCATCTTAGGTTTCATCCCCTTAGGTATCTAAGGGATTTAGTTCATACTGATAGAGGAAAACATCTTAAAATAAAGAAAACTACAAAACATAAGAAAACCCAAAAACTTCAAGAGAAATTGATAGGCTATCTTCAGTTTTGATAGAGATCCTTCTTCCAAGATGCTTCCAATAGTTGTCTTCGAGTATTTTTTGCTTTCTACTCTGCGTCCCTCCTTTATGTTCTCCCCTAGGATGTTTATATAGGCTTCAGAACACCTCTCTTGGCCCACAAGTGGTCTTTTTCGAATGGAATTAGACTTGGGATCGACAGGGACACGCCCGTGTTTGATAGCTTAGGCCGTGCTTGATTCTGCTCGCCAAACACGGCCGTGTGGTCTTCCCTTGTGCTATAGTCCAAGCCGTGTTAATTTTTGAGGCAGGCCCATTTTGTCCTTTTTTGGCCCGTTTATCATTCTTTTTTGACTCCCTAAGCTATTCTGAGTGTAAAACATGAAATTAAAGGATTAGGAGCATCGAATTCATCAATTCTAATGAAAATTCATCCAAAAATAAGCCAAGCATGGGGTCAAAATATGTATAAATTATGGTTTATCATATTAATATAAATATCTTATTCAAAACATGACTCTAATTTCCTGAAGCATAGCAACGGGCATGGTCTTGTTAAAATCAAAGTTACATGTTAATTTAGAGATGAAGTAGCTCGATTTGCTTCTTGGATGACACTTAATGTTACTTTGATGATATCTATAGAGGTTAAAGTATTTGGGAGATCTTTATATTATATAAATTAAATTACATTAATCATTTTACTATTAAATATATTAATTTAGTATTTCTGTAACAGTCCAAATTTTAGCGATGTAGGAAATAGTGATTCAAGATCACCAAATCTAGAAAATGAACTCGTAAATTATATTATTTAAATTTACAAGCCAAATGTAGCTTTTAAAATATTTTTGAAATAGTAAATTGTGTTTTATAAAAGTTTATTTGGTTAAGAAATTGAGAAAAGAGGTATTGAGATCTCGGTATGTTAAATCGAGCCATAAATATTTTTATGAATATTTACGGAGTGTTAATAAGGTAGTATTAAAATTTCATCAGAAAATTTTAACATTTCGGTAGTCAATTAGATAAAAAAAGGAATAAATTGAAAAGGTGCAAAACTTGCTAAAGTGATTAAATAGCTTAACCATTAAATAAGGAAGGACTAAAGGACAAATGGACCATTTTAAAATGGCTGAGATGGCATAGCGTGAAAAAAATGAAAGATTTTTATGTGAAAAGAACAAAATTGGAATTTTAACAAAAGTTACATGGCCAAAGTTGATTTTAATGATTTCTATGCCATTTCTTCTTCAACTTTCTGTCAAAAACAGCCATGGAAGAGGGTTTTAGCTGGCCTTTCATATTTTAGCTTCAAGTAAGTTCAATTCTTTCTTTTTCCTTGAAATTTTTATATTTTTGGACTTTTACAATTAGGTCCAACTTCGTATTCTATTAGTTTTTGGTTTTGTTGAAAATTTTGGAAGTTACCATTGATAAGGTCAAATGATTTTTGTTATTTTATGATGAAATTGAGATGCTAATGGATGTTTAAAGGTGTTTTATTAAAGAATTTTGGATGAAAACATGTTTTAGGGGTTAAATTGAAAAGTGTTGAATTTATGGAAAATTCTAAAATTTCATGGAATTCATGGGCTGTGATTGGTATGCATGAGAATAATTAGGCTTGGAATAAGAATAAATTGCAAGAATTTCATTTTTCGAGCCTAAGGACGAAATTGTCATGTATTAAAAGTTTAGGGGAAAAATGGTAATCAACATTTTGCAATAAAATAGTTTTGGACGGCTGCAGTAGTCTTTGAAAATTCACCAAAAATTTTGGGAATCAAATTAAAGGATGAAAAAAATATTAAATTAAAGCTTATTGATTCTAGTTTCTCATAGAAGAAACGGTGTAAGCAATGGAATTGTAAATCATGAGATATAATAAATTTTGTGAGACAAGGTCAGAATGATTTCGGGTTCCCCTATTTTGACTTTGGAAAATCACCAAAAATTTGAGAAAAATAATTAGGGGCTTAAATTTATATGTTTAAATTCTTAATGAGTCTATTTTCAAGAGAAACAAACGGGAATTTCATCCAATTCTGTGTTAAGAGATTAAATTTTTAATAGGCAAAGGTCAAAGCTGTCAAACAGCAGAACAGGGATAAATTTGAAGATTTTACTGTATTAATTGGCTAAACTATAAATTTTGAAAATTTTATGATAGAAGGATATATGAATCTAGTTTCAAAAACGTGAAGTGGATCTTAATTTGGAGTTCTGTAGCTCAAGATAAAAATAATTTAGTGACTATGACATGGATGTACAGCTTTGAATATACATATAAGTAAATAGTGAAATTATATATAAGCGTGATATATACATTAAGGATATGGAATGGAGAGGAGGAGGAGGAAAATATATGAATGACTTTTGTATAAATTGATCACATGCCCGATTATAATCGATAAACGTTGAATTAGAAATGATATAATGTTTTATTTCAAATATTTATTGTGAAATTAAGATTATTGTTATGGTATAAAAATTGAATTGTAAGTTTGTATAACTTGAATTATATTCTTAAATGTTTGAAATGTATGTTTATGTGATGAAAATGTGATTTGAATGCTCAATGTATGATTATTGATGAAATGTTGATAATATTCAATAAAAAGGGAAATAAATCCAGGTTGAATGGAATGGAATTCGATGGATCACTGAAAAGGATTTGACGGTAAAAAGGATCTAGCCCAGACGGGTGATCCTAATATAAGCCTTCCCGAAGAATATGTGTAAAAATGATCTAGCCTGGATGGGTGATCCTGATATAAGCCTTCCCGAAGAATATGTGTGAAATGGATTTAGCCCGGACGGGTAATCCAAAGTAAATGTGAGTCTGGATTGAGCCTGAACTAGTAATCCAGACAAAGATCTATAGAGTATTTTTCATTGCAAGAGATTTAGCCTGGACTGGTAATCCCGACAATACTCTTTGAGCATATGTTACAGGGGATTTAGCTTGGACTGGTAATCCCGCTGTAAGAAATGAGGTTCGCGAGAGTGTGCTCTCTTACAGGGGATTTAGCTTGGATTAATAATCCTACTGTAAGAAATGAGGCTCGCGGGAGTGTGCTCTCTGAAAAGGACTTATGTATATATGTGTATGAATTGACGGTTAATGAGATTGTACACCATGAGTGTACTACAAAAATTCATCGAAATTTTGAGGATTTCAACGGGATAAATATGGAAAACAGTAAATACATGGAATTATGAAATTGGTGAGCGTATTCACAAGAATTTGTCATTTGAAATTGTGATTGACAGGAAGAAATAACGAATTGCATTCTTATGTATGGTTACAAGTATTTATCTGAAATACAAGAAAATGATGGTTATTGATATATGGAGACATGAGACTATGATATATGAACATGGAATATGTTTGATAAATATATTCATTCATAATTATGGAATTATGTACCTTATGTGTACTATTTGCATAAAATGATATTTCAAATACTTTGATGAGTAAAGCTCAAATATAAAATAGTATGAAATCAAGACAAGTTGTTATAAAATGTATTTAAAATATAGAGATATGGTTGCTATATGTTATATGATTACATAATGTGAAATTGTATATATATATGAGAAATTTAATGAGAATTGAGCCCATACATGTTTCTTGGTATTTATATGAAGTGTACGACTAACAAGGGTGATGAGGTTATGTGTTAGGGCTCGTGATCAAGATGATTGAATATGCCTTGTATGTTTATATTAAATTTAAATGAGTGAGGTTTTGGAAGCTTGTTGGTTAGGAAGCTCAACGGAGATCACACATACTATCCATCGGCCTATTTTGGTATGTATGGTAAATGAATTATGGTTATAATGGCATGTATAGGTTAATTAGTTAACGTTGGCTTATAAATGATCTAACTGTAAATATCCATTGGTATGACTTGTATTTAGTAAGTTTTGAGTTACATATAAATATGATTTTATCGTGTTTGATATGCATTTAAAATGAACAAATGATGAGATGGTATAAGTATAGGGATCAAGATGATGGTTAAGAATGCTATAAAATTTATGAATATGTCTTTATATATATATGAATAGTTGATTGATAAATTTTGATATTTAACCATATAAATTGAATCTTGAACATATTTAAATGTTGATGTAAGTAAAAGATCAATGGGTAAGAAATGAGACTTGGATATAGCCTTGTTTTTGTCCACACGGATAGACACACGGGCGTGTGTTTAGGCCATGTGTGACACACGGTCTAGTACATGGCATGTGTCAAGGCCGTGTGTCCTCTGTATCCAGAAATTGCAAAACAAAATGCCTAGGATCGAGCACACGGGCTCCCACACGGGCGTGTGCCTTGCCCGTGTGAGGTACACTCCCTGGATACACGGGTGTGTGATACGACCGTGTGAATCCTGCACCTAATTCAAAAATAAAAATTAACCACATAGCCTAGCAACACGGGCGTGTGCCTTGGCTGTGTGAGATCAATTTGTTCATAAGTTGCAAGTCAGAGAGTTACACGACCTAAGGACACGAGCATGTGAAGCCACACGGCTTGGAGCGAGGTAAGTTATATGGGTGTGTTGGTCATATGGCCTGAACCATACGGGCGTGTCTTTATAACACATGGGCGTGTGACCCTATAATAGAGAAAAAAATTGTAGGATTATACGAAAAATTCCCTATGATCTCGATTTAGTCCCGAATAATTTCTAATGTATGTTTTGGACTTTGATGAGGGAAAGGGACTGGCAAAAACAGTGGCAGATATTAAGGATGCGAACAAACGAGGGGCAATTCATTTTGCAGCAAGACAGAAGTGTGCAATTGTTGTTGGAAGAATTGAGACGAGAGATGAAGATGGTGTTTACGTCCCAAAATATTTCTCAACTACTCTGCCAAATATGCTTTGACTCCTGCTGGAACATGGTACCAATCCTGCTAGACTCAGTGTCGACTCCTGCTGGAACATGATGCCAATCCTGCTTTGATTTTTATCCCACTATTCGTTGAGATATTCACATAAAATAAATCTTGTAAAATTGACCCCTTTCTCACAATATCTCAGTTTGTATCAAATGATAGAACACGTGTAAATTTGTAACTCTTGTATTTTGAATTCCAGATTTTGCTCCGATTTTGAATTACAAACCAACCATTCAGTTTCTTCTTATTTCAAACAAAGTTGAATTTTGATTTCACCCCAATCTTCTGGATGACAAGTTTTCGCTTTTTACGCATGTATAGAGATTCCATAAACCCTAAATCCAATTCTATTGATTTTCTTCCTTTTTCAGTTTTAATAAAAGAACAAATTTGCAACAAAAGATCATTCATCATTCAAGAAAAGAAGATCACATTAATCGGCATGCTAAAAAGAACTAAAAAGAAAAACAAGGGCTGCAACTCCTCAGAAGTTGGCGGGATTTCCAGCCGGTGGGGCTGGATTGGCTGATGCAGTTGGGTTAGGTTTCTCATCCTTTTGAAATTCTGCCTTCCCATCTGCTTTCCCAGCTCCGTTGTTTGCGTAACCTCGAAACATCGGAGCCACGTTAATTGGGAAACCTTGGTGGTCAGGTGCAGGCGGTAGTTGAAAAGGCCGAGCAGGTCTGAGTTGTTCTGCCGGTATTTCATATGTCACCTCATCGATGGTAATGGTGAGTCTCATCGCAGAAGGAGGTATAACGAAATAGCAGAGGTGACGTGCATCTTGAGGTTGCGCTGCCATTCTTGCGGTGTAGATGAATCTTGAAATTGGGCGAATCTTGAAGTGCCAACTAAGGGTAGTTTTTCAACGATGGCAGTTTTTCGATGATGCTAGGTAATGAACAACAATATTTATAGGCAGAATTATTGAAATATGCTGAAATTTTTTGAGAAACTGTATATAAAAATTACAAATATTCCTTAAAATTAGCTATCCAATTTCTTATTAAAATAAATATTAATAAAATATATTTAAAACTTGTTAATTGGTTAAAATACATAAGAAAATTACGAAAATACCATTCGTAATTAAAATAAGTTATTTTATTAAAAATATTTTAATATTTTATTTTAACAAAATTAATAAAATATGCATAAAATGAATTTTGAATCCGCACCAATTGAATTAATAAAACTTTAAATTTACCACTCAATTAAAGCATCATTTTGATGTATTTTATATATCTTTATTTAATATAAGGATTTATTATTTCCATGAGTTGTATATATTAATAATGTTGTTGATTGAATTGACGTCACAACTTAAACTCGATATTAAGTCACAATTGATGACAAAGCCATTATGAATTATTGTAGTGCATTTAATATTGCTTAGCTAATGTATTTATGTGTTTAAATGTTAGGATATTATTATGGGATATTATCTTTTAACAATTTGATTCATAATAATATATTATCTCTTAACAATTTAATTCCTAATAGAATATTATATGATACTATTATGGGATATTATTTTTAGCAATTTGATTCTTACATAACTACTCTTGTTTATATATATCATAATTTAAGATATTATTCTATTCTTGCCATTATTCTAAATGGCTGGCGACGAGACTTCTCCTTCTCCTTAGAGTCTAGAATTTGAGACAACGAACTTTTATTTAATTTTGTTGTCTCTGTCATAAGAATATTTATTTTTAGTAAGTAATACAATCATTTTTTTAATAGTGAGTTGAAAATTTGTAGATCAACCCGATTCAGTTGTGACACTCTCTACCTGAATTTGGCGATCGAGTTGAGTAAAAGTATTATAAATTTAGTGGTATTAGAGCACGATTTAATCGGTACGATTACAGTTAAACATAAAAGACGGTTTATTTTGGTTTGCTATGAAAACTAAAAAGTTTGACCGTTTATTTATAGGTTTTAAAATCAGAGTTTTGCTAGAACTTTTTAAGTGAAAATTGACATCTATAAATGTTGACTTTAATATATATATATATATATATATATATATATATATTAAAGTTTAATTAGATTACATTACTTTTTAAAAAAAAATATGTTCACAACTTAACACTTATAGATGTCGAGTTTAATATTTAAGTTTATCCATAATCGCTTCATATTTAAATTAAAATATTATTATTTAATTTTCAAATATTACAACACGAACTTAATCAATACGGTTGTTGAAGTAGAATAAGAATATCATAATAATTACCCTATTTTCAACAATACCATATTCTAAAAATTAACTTTCTCAGAAACATTTTAATAACATTAAAATCCCACGTAAAGAAATAACAACAAAGGCATGCACGCAACTTTCACTTTGAATGGGGATTCTCTTATTAATTTCTGAAAAGAGGGTGTGCAAGTGATGGACCTTAACCAACACAAGAGCGAGATTCTCTTCATTGCTCCCACAATATGCACCAGCCGTGGCGGGGTACTATTCTATCACTAAACCACTAGTGCTTGTTGAAAGGTTTGTTTCAGAACGGCCATTCATATTTTCTACCATCTGAATTGATCCATTTGATTAAAGAGGAGTAAATTTGAAAAGTAAATATTAATATATTATTAATTAATTAGAAAAATCTAGAGTCAGCAATCAGAAAGAGGTTGGATTAATTAATTAAATTGATTAGGGTTCTTTCTTTGATTAAACCAGAAAGAAGACATGCATTTTTTGTCCTTGTTGGTTTTTTGGCCATGGATTCATCCATTTCGTTGAAATAATACCAGCCCTTCAGATTTGTTCTGAAGATTAGCTTTTATTTGTTTTATGAAAATTTCCAATTTCTTGCATTTCCACTGCAATTGGAACGAGGGCATTATGTCTTTCTGCAATCATAGATGTTCATTTCCAAGGATTTCTTACACCAATTTCTACCATCATACTTTCATTGCCTGCAATCTATAAATTTTGGGTTTAATCTTCAACTCTAAAATTTGCATGCCCACGTATTAATTCAGTAATTTTGGATACAGCAACACAATACATTTAAACACCCAATAACATGTTTACCATGGTAAGACATTTTATATTTGGTATGATAAGACCCCAAGACATTATTAATACCTAAGAGAGGACTAGTTATAATATACAAATAGCATTTCCCCTCCAAGAAAAGTTTTTTAGTTATTTATTTAATTTTTCGTCTATTCTTTTAAATTTTTGCTTTCTTTCGAATCACTTAAAAAATTAACATTTATTGACATGTCATACACGTGATTGCTGCCGTGGATGACACGTCAATATTTAATTATTTTTAAAATTTTAAAATATTTAAAGAAATATTTTTTATAATTTTATACTTTTTAAATAAAGTTAATGATTTTTAATTTTAAAACAATTTTATAACTTTTTTGAATTTTTTAAATTTTAAAAACTAATTAAATGCTTACATGGCATAATCATTTAACAAAATTAAAAAAAAAATTAAACTTCCATTTATTTTGAGATGATTTAATAATAAAAAAAAAAAAAATTAATTGAAGGCTAAAATATTGCTCAACTACTCTGCCAAATATGCTTTTGACTCCTGCTGGAATATGGTGCCAACCCTGCTATACTCAGTGAAACTGCCCGTTATTAGAACAGTATTTAACCCACTATCCGTTGAGATATTCACATAAAATAAATCTTGTAAAATTGACCCCTTTCTCACAATATCTCAGTTTGTATCAAATGATAGAACACGTGTAAATTTGTAACTCTTGTATTTTGAATTCGAGATTTTGCTCCGATTTTGAATTACAAACCAACCATTCAGTTTCTTCTTATTTCAAACAAAGTTGAATTTTGGATTCAGCCCAATCTTCTGGATGACAAGTTTTCACTTGTTACGCATGTATAGAGATTCCATAAACCCTAAATCCAATTCTATTGATTTTCTTCCTTTTTCAGTTTTAATAAAAGAACAAATTTGCAACAAAACATCATTCATCATTCAAGAAAAGAAAATCACATTAATCCGCATGCTTTAAAGAACTAAAAGGAAAAACAAGGGCTGCAACTCCTCAGAAGTTGGCGGGATTTCCAGCCGGTGGGGTTGGATTGGCTGATGCAGTTGGGTTAGGTTTCTCATCCTTCTGAGATTCAGCCTTCACATCTGCTTTCCCAGCTCCGTTGTTTGCGTAACCTCGAAACATCGGAGCCACGTTAATTGGGAAATCTTGGTGGTCAGGTGCCGGCGGTAGTTGAAAAGGCCGAGCAGGTCTGAGTTGTCCTTCCGGTATTTCATATGTCACCTCATCGATGGTAATGGTGAGTCTTGTCGCAGAAGGAGGTATAACGAAATAGCAGAGGTGACGTGCATCTTGAGGTTGCGCCGCCATTCTTGCGGTGTGGATGAATCTTGAAAATGGGCGAATCTTGAAGTGCAAACTAAGGGTAGTTTTTCAACGATGGCAGTTTTTTCGATGATGCTAAGTAATGAACAACCATATTTATAGGCAGAATTATTGAAATATGCTGTATTTTTTTTTGAGAAACTATATATAAAAATTACAAATATTCCTTAAAATTAGTTATTCAATTTCTTATTAAAAATATTAATAAAATATATTTAAAATTTTTTAATTGGTTAAAATACATAAAAATTATGGAAATACCATTCGTAATTAAAATAAATTATTTTATTTAAAGATATTTTAATATTTTATTTTAATAAAATGAATAAAATTATGCATAAAATAAAATTTGAACCCTCACCAATTGAATTAATAAAACTTTGAATTAATAGGAGGATCCTCGACCAATCTTAAGCCTAATCTTCTAGAACGAACAAACTTAGCCAGGCTATCAACAATGAAATCTCTTCTCAAGATGTATGATAAATCTTCCACTACTTCATTTGTGCTAGAATATGATGAATCTTCCATTGATTCATTTGTGCTAGAATATGATGAATCCTTCTGACAAGTGCATTATTGAAATTTCCTGAAAAGCCTTCTCAAATAGTGTTAATAGCCTCAATACTATCAATTTGGACCCTTTCGAAACGTCTGTCCAAAATAAAGTTTAAACTATCCAAAATCCCCCAAAGCTTAGCCTCTAACATCATTCAATTACCCAAATATCTACAGAACCTCATGATTCACCCATCATTACGATTGCCCACAAAACCTCCAGTTGCTGCAAAACCTTTGTCGAGTCTAACTGAACCATCTGTTCTCAATCTTACCCAACTGCTAGCTGTATACAAAGTAGGAGGACAACTTTGTGACTTGTGAACTACTGCTTTTGACACTAAAGAATATTGCTTTGCCCAACTATAACAAAATTTAATGACCTCTTCATAACTCTAGGAAAAGCCTTGAAAAGTAAGCTATGGTTCTTCCAAATACACCAAGTGATAATCCCAAAGAGACACGGCCAATTCACCCAATCTAAAGTAATAAAGAAATGATTCTGAAGATTATTCGTCATCCAATTGTAGAGGGAACCATTATAAAACTTGGAAAGTCTTTCTTTTGGAATGAGTTTATCCCAAATGATTCTAGTAGCAGAGCAATCTCTGAGTACATGCAACACATCCTCATAATCTTTCCCACAAAAACCACAAGTGCTGCTATTCCCAATGCCTCTTATTACCCTTTCAACGTTCGTAAGTAAACGATGCTTAAGGGCAAGCCATAAGAAGAAATGGATCCATTGAGAGCCTTTAAATCTCCAAGGTAACTCCCAAATACGTTCTTTTAGATTCAGTACACCACCATGAATCTTTCCATAAGCACATTTGAGAGAAAATGAGCCAGTTGAAGTGGCACCCCATTCTATTTTATCCGGGCCCGAAGAAGGATGAGGCGGTGGAACTCCAACAATTTTGTTAATAACCTTTTTTGAAACCCACAACATGAGAAGATCTAAATTCCATGAACCATCACCTGCAATCATACAATTAAGAGGACAACCCATATTAAGGTTAGAAGAGCATGGAATTTGAGAAAATAAGAGACCACAATTTGGAATCTAAGGGTCACACCAGCATTTAATAATATTACAATCTCCAACAGACCAAACAAGGTTTTCACGGATAAGGGGCCATACCTTAGCAATGAATCTCCATAAAAAGGAATAATGCCCTCTAGATAAATTTTCAGGCAAACCACTAGCAATCCGTACTTTGTCCGAAGGACCTGAACCCATAGGGCATTGACATTAGAAACAATGTTAAAACCCATATTCATCATGAAAATAGTTTTGTGGTCCTTTAAGTGTCTTAGAATGAGCTTTCGGTTAGCACACTGAATCCCAACTTATTGAGGCAACCTTAGCATTACCATTATTAAATCCCAGACAAATTTCCATACAATGCACTTGATGTCATCATATAACCCTTTAGGAACCATTATTGTCTACATAAAATAACTTAGGATCAAAAGAAGAATCGATTGAGCTAAAGTCACCCTACTTGCCAAGGAAAGCTATTTGACATCCCAACTAGACAGCTTGCTACACACCTTATCAACCACGAAATGTAGCGTGTTGTTGGTGACCTCATGGAAAAAGGGCACACCTATATAAAAACCCCAAATTGCTCACTTCCTAGAAACCAAAAACTACTAATACGCCTCCCTAACCTGCCATCAACACCTTTAGAGAAAAAAATGTGTCTCTTTCATATTAATCCTATGACCCGAATAAGAACAAAATTTATCGAGGATGCATTTGATGACCCGAGCTTGATGCCCATCAGCATGACCAAAAAGAATCAAATCATCTGCAAAAAAAAGATGGGAAAGTGGTGGACCATTACAAGCCAAACCAATAGGATTCCAATTGCCAACATCAATGGTAGCACGTATACTGTGAGCCAACCATTTCATGCAAAAAATAAACAAATAATGAGATAAAGGGCAACCCCGTCGAATGTCTCTGGCTGGCCAAAATTTCGGAGTTGGAACCCCATTCCACAAAACCTGAAAAGTAGAACTAGAAATTGCAGACATAATAACATTACATAAAAAATTAGGAATACATGCAGCTTGAAGTGACACGACAATGAAATCCAACGCATTCGATCGTAGGCTTTTTCTAGATCAATCTTGATAGCCATCCATCCCCTATTTTTCTACATGCTCCTCATAGAGTGAATAACTTCTTGTGCAATGACAATGTTGTCAGTTATGTTCCGTCTTGTTAAAAATCCAGTATGCTCATGAGCTATAATTTTCAAAAAGACCACTTTAAATTGATTAACAGTGATCTTCATAACCAGTTTATAGAGAACAGAACATAAATTGATTAGCTGAAAATAAGTGAAACCTTTTAGATTTTGAATTTTAGGGATAAGAACAATAAGCGAGTTATTCAACTCTGAATCAATACTATCACCAGCAAAGATACCTTACATGATCCCATTGACTTTGATAAAAAAAGGTGTAATAACCATCACTTCCTATAGCCTTTAAAGGTGACATGTCAAACAGAACAACTTTAATTTCCTCATTAGAAATCGGATTATTAAAGAGATTAAAGTCCTCGCCAGTGAGGCACGAAAAAGTATTCGGGGTAAAGCTCTCATCGAACCAAGGTGTTCGCCATACAAAGTCGTATAAAAATTAATCGATTCAAGCTTCAATTGCTCCTCATCCACAATCCACTCACCCAAATCATTATTTAAAGCGGTAATTTTAGTCTAATTCCTTCTCCTCAAAGTGCACGTGTGGAAAATTTTGGTGTTGCAGTCCCCTAAAACCAACCAGTTACAACGAATCTTCTAATGCCAAAATAACTCTTCATGATACAACATATTTTCGATTCCCCTCTAACTTCTATTTCAACTTGATTAAGATAGTCCGAGTTTCTTCTATCATACTCAATCTCAATGCTTTGAACTTTCCTAGTTAGAAGCTTTTTATGGGTAAAAATATGACCATACACCTCTTTATTCCATCTTTTAACCTAATCAGTAAAGTCAGAATGAGCTATCAACATGTTGGTAGAAACTCTCTAATTCTCTTTAACGAAATCTGAAAACCCTGGGTGTTCAATCTAACTGGTTAAGAACTTGAATGGATACCTTTTTGAGGAATGAAATTCAAGCATCATTTAAAGGTCTATGATCAGATTTAAGTCACAGTAGGTGTGTCACCATAGAATTTAGAAAATTTGAACACCAAGCATTGTTTCAAATAGCCCTATCCAAATGTTTCATGACCCCCTCTCTCTACCAAGTGAATTGTGAACCTTGAAAATCCAAATCTTGCAACTGAGCTGATTCCATAAACTCACCAAATAAGAGGCATCTTTTTCCTAGAGTCTGTCCTTGTAACATCCTGAATTAATGGGCCTATGCGCCTAGTGTGTGTATATTTAAGGTGTTAATTTAACTGTTAGGGGTCCAAGTTGGGCTCAGAATGTGGTCAAGGCCTTGGTGAATTCTTGCTTGGGCACTATAAGGTTTAAAAGGTGGTATCTATGTTTAAAATATCAAAATGGGCTTGTGGCCCAGTGGTCAGTGACGCCACTTAGGGAGCAAGGAGGTGACGCCATACAAAGGGAGTAAAGGGCCCAAATTTAAGTTTCATGGAGCCCAATCTCTTTTAATTTAAGTTAGCTAATTTTTGGCATTAGGGTTAGGTGGAGTGGACGGCTACAAGGTTGAAATGTAGGAGGATATATGTATAGGATAATGTAGATATTATAGTTGATAATATGAAAGATACAAGGGGAAAAAGATAGGAGCTATCTGCAAGGCTAGGTGTTGACCGAAATTCCATCACCTAGAGGAATGAAGAAATCGGCTTCTTTAATGGCAGGGGGTGCCAAAATTTCCATGCTATTTGATTAATTGATTGGTTATTAGGAAGGGTGTTTTCGGTTTTAAGCAGTAGGTGCCGAAATCTTCTATAAATAGAGGGGATATCTCTTCAATTTTGACATTTGAAACCCTATTCTTTTCTTCTTTTCTTGTCTGAAATTCTCGAATTCCTCTGAAATTCTTTTCTTTTGATTTCTTCAAAAGCCGAAACCTCCCAATCTTCTCAACATCTTCCCTTTCAAAAGCCAAAATCTTGAATTCTTTTCTCATCTCCATAGCCGAATATACCCTATTCCTTCTGCCGATTCCCTCAACTAAAAGTCGAAACTATTTAGATCTCTTCTTATTTTCTTCTCTTCTTGATCTCTTCAAAAGTCGAGAATTCCTAAGAGTTGCCGAATTTCCTGTAAAGGTAAGTGTTGGCAAGTGTTATTATTCTTGTTATTTTTCGGCTTTTAAGTCAAAGTCGAATGGCTAGATGGTGTTTAGGACCACCCTTATATTGACGTTCTCTTTCTGATCTTGTGTTCTCTTTTTTTGGGCGGCATTCCAGGATTTGTAGGGAATCAAATCGCCTAAGATTCTAAGTCAGAAGTTGGTAAGCATTCGAATCACATTTTCGGGATTTAAGGTAAGATGGTTTTCTCTAGATTTTCATTAGATTCGTTTATCGTATGTGAGATCTTAACTTCATGATGTGAAGTAACAACCATGTGTTGTGATAGTGGTTCTGACAAAGACTTATGACGGATTTAAATATGGATCAGGCGAAGGAGAGAATCTCTAAGTTTAATAAACGAGCGGTATCTGCCGTTCGAGATTGGCTACACCGGTTGTGGACTGCTTCAGAACAACACCTTAGGCAGATAGCGATGGTGTTGGCTACGGATAGCCTTGACTTAGAGGGTCTCGTTCTAACGGTAATAAGATGTGTAGATCTCTAACACACACTTTCTAATTGTTCTTTATATGTTATGGGCTAAAAAGCTGGAAAGTGGCTGTGTAGACAGCCGAATAAAGCCCTAAAAGGGTTAGGCAAGGATGCTAGGTACGCAATCATAGAAATCACTATGTATGACGAAATATATGAAAGTCTGTATGATGTTTTCCTTATGTATGTATGCATGGGGGAAATATGATAAAGAGGGGAAGTGCATGATGGGTCACATAATGACCGGTGGTAGAAATCCCACGAATATAAACATGGGTCACATGGTGACCGGTGGTAGAAATCCCACAAATAAAATGTTAGGTCACACAGTGATCGGTGGCAATGCCACGTTTAATGATTTCTGAATAACAGAAACAGGCAGTTCGGTTGTCGTTATGGTGTGTAGCGGATGGAGGGTTGATTTTAGAAATCCTCAATGAGTGACGGTTGGTACGGGTTGGTGTGTAGAGGATGGAATTCTAGGATGGATTGGGCCATTCATTATGTACTGTTTATCATGTAATATGATTGTTGCCTCTATGTACGGGCCTAGGCCCATAATGTGTTTGTGGGCCTCAGGTCAGTGTGTTCGGAATTTATACACTGAGTCTTGGTGACTCACGCTTTCATTTTCTCTACTCTTTCAGATGAGCAGTAGATCGTGGACATGGGAGCCGAGACGGACTCGAGGGGCCATCAAGACTATTACTATTTCCATAGACTATTTTTGGTTTAGTTTTCATTTATGTTTTAATTTTGGGAACATCTTTGTGTAATAAGGCCTCCATAACTTAGATTCCGATTTATTATCTTGTTATGTTGGGTTTTTACAAACTTATGTTTTTTTTTTAAAGTCTTAAATATAAAATGAAATGATAAGCGGGCTTTTCAAAAACCAATCAACGCAAGTATTAAAGTTATTTTGCAAAACCTCACATTTAACGGACTATTCAGCTAAAATAAGTTAAGTTTTTCCAAAACCCTTTAGAGTAAAGTTTTTAAGATTTAACCTGCAGCATACCAGATCCGGTAATGATGTATGGGCCGGGTTTGGGGTGTTACAGTCTTCCTCTCTTCTCAGTTGATGACAGAATAACATTAAAGTCACCAATCGCCATCCATGGAGACCCATCAACCCATCAACTGGAATAGTATTATGCAAATTCTCCCATAAATGTCTCATTTTACTGCAATTAGGGCTGCCATACACAAAGGTTACCAAAAAGGGTTTCTAAAAGAGGTACCAAAAACTCTGAATAACACAAATTGATAATTATTTTTTAGGATTTCCACACAAACAAATTCCCTCCAACCAATCCAGATACTACCAGAAAACCCAACTGCCGCCACACGATGGGAACAATGAAAACCAAGTTTTGTGATAATCGAATCAGCTTTCCCTCCACTAACCCTCATTTCAATAAGGCAAGTCAAATTCGGTTTATGATCTCGATTATATTCATGAAAAACTTGAATGAACTTTGAACTAGCACAACCCTGGCAATTCTAAGAAAAAATAGTAAAATTCATAAATATAAAAATTAAAGGTACGAGGGCTAACCAATCAAAGAGTAACATTCTTCAACTCCCCCTTCATTAGCAGCGGCCTTATCGGTAAAAGTTTCCACTTGTTCACCTATAAGCTTTGCCATAGAATACATGGTGACAGGAAGCGAGACCCACGAACTTCTGACAATTTTAAAACGTCCCCCACGTCCACAAATTGTTTTATTTAACATTCTTCCATTACGCCCACTCCTTTTTTTTTGTTATCTAACCCATGTCCTCTAGACAAAACATTTAAATTATTAAAGGCCCTTGATCCTTCATTTACCATTGTTGCCTTCGAATAGTGCTCCGAATGTTCTTTGAAAATTACAGCCAAATGTCGATTGAAGTCCAGAAACTTAGGATTTACATGCACCACCGATTCAAGAGAACCTTCGAATGTGGGATTAAAGTGTAAAGATAATGTTTATTTTGAAAAATAATTTCGGGACCCATCTGGACAGTGTGCTCCATGCTCCCTAAATTTTTCATATTCTGTTTTGCTGCAGGAATTAATTGGACTCCATTTGATTTTGACCCAAAATCTTTCCCCAAAACAAACCTGTCCTATGCCAGGTCGTGGTCCAAGTCCAACAATTCCTGCTCAACACCCGACTACGCTAGTCCACTGGCCTATTCAGCGAATTTAACAGTCACCCTTCAACCGACAACCAAGAACTTGACCCAGGCTTGTTTTCTTTTATTTTCTTGACAAAATCTCCCTGCTTAAATCCAATCTCTTGATACCTCGATTTTTTAGCCCCAAAATCCACCGATTGTTTGTCTAGTAAATTCAACGCCACAAATATGGAGCAGGCCAGATTTTCTTCCAAAACTTTCGGCTGATGATTCCATTTTCCAGCCTGATTGTGCCTCGATCTGCGCTCGACGACCATCCATTGATTGAAGGCGTCTCATGTCACCACCGGATCAGCTTCATTGTTCATCACTTTAAAGGAGTCATCCTTGCCACCGTGTATGATTTGATTTGCCAAAGAAGAAGAACATGAAATTTTTAGATGGCCATATTTGCCACAAGAAAAACATATCGTGGGTAGGGCTTCAAACTCCACTTGTTAGTTGTTACACCCTACCATTCATCAAGACTTGCGAATTAAGTGGTTTACCCAGATCTATTGACACAACCATTCTTGCAAACTATCCCATTGATCCATTATCGGTTTTAACATCTAATTTAACCACTTGTCTAACCAAGTTTTCGATCTCCTCTAATATCCCTTTTTATAGAAATCACGGCAAACCCGGGAAGTGGATCCAGGCTATTACCACGCTGGGAAAGGGTCTCAACGGGTCAAAATCAACCGTCTATGGCTGAACGGTGAGATAGTGTCCAAACACTATCCAAGGGCCTTGAGTCAGAGCCAAGTCATAATTTTCCTTGTTCTAGAATCGACCAAGGTAATAAGCATTCTCGACATCCATTAGGCGAAAAGGTTGAGAGGGTCTCCAAAGGCTTGAAATGCGATTGTGCAAAACTCCGTAACCAATGTTGCATCCAAAAAAATTGACGAGAACGGTAGTTTCCATATCCTTAACCAAAACCTTTCTTAACCTTTCTGAGAAATCAATTATAGGGATTCCATTGAAGGAGGATCGAAGAATATCGCCATCTTTAATTTCAAGATACGCATTAGTGACACCATCACAAGATTCAGAACCTTTTCCTCCAACAAGCTTCTCTTTCTAAGAAACTCCACTCACTGGGGTTGAGTCCACCATCATAATTTTTTATGGATCCCCTCCCACCTCTTTAAACCGGACTTTTTTAGTGTAACGACCCTCATCGGTGCCAATTTTGTCACCAATCTGGTCATTGAACAAAACTTCAGCATCGTTCATCATGAAAATAAAAACCTTAATACAAATATTAAGTTTCGCCTTTTTTATTTTAATTCAAAGATGTTTGAATATAAAACTTTAAATTTACCACTCAATCAAAGCTTCATTTTGATGTATTTTACGAATTTATTATTTCCATCAATTATATATATTAATAATGTTGTTAATTGAATTGATGTCACAACTTAAACTCAATCTTAACTCACAACTGATGAAAAACCATTATGAATTATTGTATTATTGTAGTGTATTTAATATTATTTATCGATGTATTTATGTGTTTAAATGTTAGGGTATTATTATGGGATATTATCTTTTAGCAATTTAATTCCTAATGGAATATTATATGATATTATTATGATATATTATCTTTTAGTAATTTGATTCTTGCATAACTACTATTGTATAAATATACCCTTGAGGTCTATCAATAAAATTCAAGAGATTATCTTATTCTTGTCATGGCATCTGAGCAAGGTTTTTGGAAAAAAAAAATTCATTATTCTAAATGGCTGGTAGAGGGACTTCTCCTCCTCCTCCAACACCACCACCACATAAAATTGAAACTAACTCTCCATTTTTCTTGAGTCCTCAAGATCGACCCTGTGACTTTATTATTCATGTTTGATCAAATCTCGACAATTTCGATGATTGGACTTATGCTATTCGAGTCGCTTTGTCTTCTCGGTGTAAATTTGGATTTCTTGACGGTTCCATTATAGATATTGTTCCCTCTTATTCGATGGATGATTGGGTTACCATCCATTGTATGCTTGTTTCCTGGATTCTCAAAACTATTGATTTAGAGGTAAGATCGATGCTTTCCAATTATGATAATTCAAAAACGTTATGGGATGATTTACATGAACATTTTTCCGTTGTCAATGGTTCACGTATTCAAAAATTAAAAGCAAATATTAATTGTCGTGAGGAAACCAAGATTATGAGTGTTGTAGTTTATTTCAGTAAATTAAATGTTTTGTGGGTTGAATTAGATAATCATGAACCTTTGATTTGTTGCAAGTGTGGACAATGTTTATGTAACTTAGGGAAGGCACATGAACAACGTGTGAGCATGATTGGCTTCATCAATTTCTTCTTTATCTCTATTCTGATTATTATGCCCAAATTAGGACTACATTGTTTTCTGAAGATCCTTTGCCTTTCTTGGATTGGGCATTCCTGCAAATTACTTAAGAGGAATGAGTACGTGACATTATACAAGTCAAGGAAGAGAAGCTCGAAATTTTAGGCTTTGCGGTACACATAGAGGGTTGTAAAAAAGGTTGGGTTGATCGTATTGATAAGTCGACCTTGCTGTGCACTCATTGTCATCGCATGGGGCATGAGGTGACTATCTATTTTGACTTGCATGACCGTTCAGATTGGTGGCTCAAGAAGTATAGAAAGCCAGAGATGAAAAGTGATGGTCAAGGTGGCAAGACAAGTGTCACATCTTCCACGCAACAAGTTTCTCATGGAAAAGGTAGTGTGCAAACCCATGTGTAACAGCTTATTTTTTAGTGGTGTCGAAATAGTGGTTTTAAAACCACAAATCTGACGTTTCAATTTGTAAATTCTAATTATTTAATATTTATGAGGTCATTTGTGTTGTATTAGAATTTGGTTAAGAAATTTTAATGTTTAGATAATTAATTAAGTAAATAAGCCTAAATAGTAAAAGTCGAAGAAAGTTAGTTCTATTAGTTAATTGTGTTAAATAGTTACTAAAATGTGAGTGGGGTGGACTTGTATGGTAAATAAACCATATAGAAAATTTGTGGAAAAATATGGACTAAGTTTGGTTAGTTATTAAATTATATTATAGGGTAAATAAGTAATTAGGCAATTAAAACATTAAAAACTTTAATAAAAAATAAACTATCATCTTTCTTTTAGTTCTTTACAAAAATTGGAGAAGAAATAGCCATAGAAGAAACTTGAATATTTGACCATTTAATGTCTATGCATGTAAGTGTATTTTCACTCATTTTTCATTAATTTTATGTTTTGGAGATCATTTCGCTTAATCTAGCTAACCTGGGGGTTAATTTGTAAAACTGTTAAATGTTTTGGAAGATGCCATTGATGAGTTTAGTGTGTTTTTGAAGTTTAGTAGTAGAATATTAATCTTGGTTGTTGATTAAAACTGTTTTGAAAGTGATTTTAGTTAGTTTTTAGTTAAAGGACTGAATTGATAAAATATTAAATTTGACATAAAGTTAATGTGAATTTTGAATAATTATGGGCTGTACTAATATGAATAGAAATTCAAATAGCATAGAAATTTATGAATTTGTGATAAATTTAAATGTTTTGGGTTTAAAGACTAAATTGTATAAAATGTAAAAGTTTTGGGCAAATGTGAAAAATTGTAAATAGGAAGTCATATGCACTAAATTGAATATGATATGAAATTGAGGCTAATAAATTGAAATAAATTACTTTATATCAAGAACTAGTTGACAATCAAGCAAAAGGGAAAGTTGTTGATTAGTCCATGAACTTTTGATATCTCTGTAGTTTAGCACTGGTAAGTTCATACGATTTAATTAGATATAATTTGTAATATTATATTGGATTTTGAGCTGTGATATGTCAAAATTATATCCCTATATATTTGAATTGTTACAAATTTATAAAAGGTAAGAAAATAAATTGAATTGGAAATAAATATGATTACCTGTATTGAGCCTGGATGAACATAGGATAGGATACAATTGGCATGTCAATAGGTTATAATATGCATGGTACGAGTTTGACTTCTGATGTGATGGTGATTATCGATTTGAGATTATCCACTGAATATACCAAAATTCAGCATTTGTTGCAGACTATTGTGTTATATTTACAGTGATTCTGGTGTGTTACTGGGGGCAGATGTAAGGCCTTCAAGCTTGGTAGTTAGTGCCTAGGTATGTTCCTGAGGGATGGTAGCCTATAGGCTAGGCATTTGGTGCCCAGATGTGTTATTGGTTGGCTTCACTCGTTTGAGCGTTCTTGTGTGTTCTGGACGGGTAACCGCGTATCTAAATCCATTTATATCGCTCATCAAGTAGATTTTCAATGGTTACATGATTCGTAATGAAATCCTATAAATGGTTACATGTTTTTCTGATTGATTAACATGATTTGGTATTGAATGACCTATTATAATTGATTAAATTATAAAGTATGTGTATTAACATAAAGACTCACCTGTTTAATGGTTGTGATTGATAGGATTATTGTTATTAACAGTTATTATGTTTTATCGTTTCAACCATTGAACTTGCTAAGCTTTAGTGAAGCTTACTTGTGTCATTTTTCCTGTTTCTTTGTAAATTACGTTTTTTGGAATCGGGCAATCGGATCAACTTGAATATCACACTATCTAGATATCTTTTGATAGGGTTATATGACATGTAATAGGTGTGTTTGTATATGTTTGGATACTTATTTCATATGTTACATTTTAGCTTGGTGTGAAGTTGTTTGAGCTTGCTTGTATATGTGCCTTTGGTTTTGGTATTTATATGTTCTTTTGAATTTATTTTTGGCTATTTGGTATAAGTCTTATGAAAGTTTTTGAAATATGGTTTATTGGAAGGTGAATGGATTAATGAAATGGTAAACTTGGCATGATTTATTTTAAGTACTTGAGAACTTAGATTGCAAACTAGTTTAGTATGATATGTGAATTTCATTTGGCAATTGAATTGTGGTGTCAATGAGGGCACATTGGTTAGGCACTTAAGTTGTATGTTTTGGTATGTTTTAAGCTTGACTAAATGTGTTTTTAAGGTTTGGAAATGATTGATTTTGGTTTAACTTGGTACCTAAGTTTTGGATGAAATTTTATCTTGTTTTGTAAGCTTTTTAAAGTGTACATAGCTTGGGACACAGGCTCACACAACCGTGTGTCTTCTTAAATTTTGGTGCGAGTTTAACACACACGGTCATAGGTTGTTACACGGTTTGGAGACATGACTGCATGATCATACGGTCCGAGACATGGCCTGTGATACGTTCTTGTGACCCTATTTCTATTTGTACACAGATGGGCATACAGACTGCGACACGGTTGTGTGATCCTTACTTCAAATTGTACACGGCCTGCCTACAAGCCCGTGTGACCCCTGTTTCCAAAATTTTTAGATTTTTCTAAAATTTTTTATTTTGTTTCAAATTAGTCCCTGATTGATCCCGAACTATTTTTAAGGCTCCGTAAGCTCAATTTAAGGTTCATGAATGAATTTATGCTATGAATAAAATATAGATATGAATGTTTTCATTTAAATTAATAAATGATTGTTTTAATATGTATCTTAATACACTGTAACCCTAATTCGGTGACGGAGATGGGTTAAAGGTGTTACATAACGCTACTGTCGTAGATACCAGCCATGGAGCAACATCAGCGCAGAATACAGTAGAAACAACGCAAGTGTTTGGGGGGTGACAATTTTGGTTTTACCGCTGAGCAATGATAGTCTCTTTTGGTTGTGTTTAGTAATAAACAACCAACTTCCACTCGGTTGAATGGTAAGTCCAGAATAATTGGATTATTGATACAAGGTGTTCAAATCATATTACGAATGATCTTATGTGTTTGACGAATGTGAGAGATGTTGTAACTGTAACAGCCCGTTTTTTAGTGGTGTTAGAAATAGTGATTTCGAGACCACAAATCCGACAAGTAAGTTCGTATAATTAGTATTTAAATTATATGAGTCAATATTAATTTTTATATTGAATTTTGATTTTATGTTTTTAAACAATTGAATTAAAGTTAGTTTAAGTGATTTGGTTCAAAAGTCAAGTGGCTATTGAAAATAAGATATTAGGACCTTGTTTCCTTAATATAAAGCCGTAAATATTATTATTAAATATTTATAGAGTCGTATTATATGTGAATTGAAGTTGGATCCAGTAATTTTGATGATTTATTGCTTAATTGAGATAAAAGGATTAAATTGTAAAAGAGGTAAAAGTTAATTGTTATATATTTAAAATATTAAAAGGATCAAAATGGTAATTAAACCATGGTCAAAAGTCCAAGGGTGAATGTTAATCATTCCACTAACTTTTGGGTTATTTATTTATTTAGTCCTAATTAGTTTAAGGCCAAATTGTAAATAAATTTGTTTAATTGGGATTTAATATAATTGAAAGAATAAATTGTGTAATTGGACCCTCCTTAAATGACCTAATCATAGAAATGATATGAATTCTCTAAATTATGGTAAAATTTATTTAATTCCTAATTAATTGAATATTTACTAATTAATTTATTTTCTTGTATAATAAAAAATAGTGGTTTCGGGGCCACAATTTTGATATGGTAGTTTTGGGGTGACAATTTTGATGTGTCAGACTGTAAATATTAATTATTCAATATTTACAGGGTTATTAATGTTGTGTTAAAATTTGGTTATTAAATTTTATCATTTAAATAGTTAAGTAAGTGAACAAGACTGAATCGTAAAAACTGCAAAAGTTGAATTCTATAGATTAAAGGCATCAAATGACAATGGGAAGGAAATGCAAGGCCCCTAAATGGTAAATAGACTATTAGAAGAGATAGTGGATGGTATTGGGCTTTAAAATGTTGAAATTAATGAGTACTTAAAAAGGACAATTTGGTAAATTAGGAATTAAGTTAAATGTAATAGATAAATAAGTTAAAAATCAATTAATGAGTAATTATTGAATTGGTCCAAACTCTTTGCAGGGGGTTTTTAGCAAATTTTTCAAATGTTTTTTTTAGCAAAGTTGGCCTAAAGTATTGATACCAAGGGTTAGCTTTCGATACATAGGCCCTGAAATAAAAAAATTTCGAAACAGGAAGCTATTTTGGTATTGATATTAAAGGTAATGTATCGATACTGTAGAGCCCAATTTATGCCCGAACCCATACCAAAAATCAGAATAAACCAAAAAAATAAATAATAAAGTCCTTTTAATAAAACAGTCCAAGTTTACAAAAAGGCCCAAAATTAAACTACTCAAGCCCAAACACTAAACCTAAATGCACCCAAACCTAGACCTAGCCTGTTTAGCCCACAACCCTTAACACTTTCCACCACCAAACCTAAACCCTAGCCGCCAACATTTCACGCCCAACGCCACGTCACCTCGCGCCGAACCACCTCCGAACCCTCCGCGACGTGCTCTCTTCCACCACTCAATCACACACCTACGGAAAAGGAGGACAAAGTAACAGCAAACATAATAGATTTTATTGTAAAATCCGGCTATAAAAAGCCAAATCAAAATCTGTAAAAGGGGGAAATTTTTTGACGAAAAAGGAATACAGATTTATTTTTACACACTTTTTTGGAATATATAGAGGAGAATACGGAAAATATTGACAAAAGGTCTTACTATTTTTTATTTTTTTCTTACTTTTCGAAACTGTTCTTTTTTTAACCTTTTTTTTATATACATAAGGGTTACGATAATATACGGTATTAAAAAACGAAGAAAAAACTCACCTTTTTCAAATTTCGGCCACCGTACACAGTGGCCGACGACGGCGGCAGACGGTGGCCGAAGACTCGCCGATGGACTCACCGAAAATCGCAAAGGAGAGAGAGGGGGAGAGAAAAGTTTTTGTTTTTTGAAGAAAAAGAAAGAAAAATGATTTTTTTTGTCAAAAATTTTACTTATATAGGAAGGGTGAAACGACGTCGTTTCACCCTGGGCCATTTAACTCAAAAACGACGTCGTTTTGAGATGGGTCGGACTGACCCGACCCCAATCCACCAAGGATCCGCGTGTTTTTCTTGGGGAGGGGCTAATTCCGCATTTAGCCCCTCCTCTTTTCCATGGCTTTATAATTTGTTTTTTTTTTTATTCCAGATTTTGGCTCGATAATTTTCCATGGTTTCAATTTGAGTCCTCCTTCCAGCGCACCGTTTCAGTGGAAGGGTTTATTGCTATTTTGGGCCCTCAAGGTTGCGCGCGTGTCGCAATTTAACCCCTTTATCTTTTTTTTTTTGTTTTAAATTTGGCCCTGAGCTCCTGTTTTTGATCCAATTCGGTCCCTTTTGGATTTTTATATGCTGTTATTTTTATTATTACCACCATGGTTTATGTATATATATTATTGTTACTATATTTATATTTATTATTATCATTATATCTATTATTATATTTATGCTTATTATTATATTTATCATTATATTATTTTATTACTAATATTTTTTCCTTTATTTTTACTATTATATCTATTTATATATTATGGTTTACTTTAATGATTTTATTATATATTATTATTTTTATATCTACTATTTTATTATTATCAAGATACTTTTATTTCTTTTACTACCATTTTAATATTATCACCATTATTTACTTGTTAATATTTTTTATTTTGCTTATATATTATTATATTTATTATTATTATTATTATTATTATTATTATTGTTTGTTTTATTGATCACATATTTTTTATTTATAATATTATCGTTTATTTTCCTTTCCTCCTTTCGTATCTACTATTATTATCCCTTATTATTATTTCATTTACATTTCAACATTTTTTGTTTTGTTTTTATTTCAAAATTCATAAAAAGGATTTCACAAAGGTAATATTTCGTATCTGGAACTTCGGGAAATCGTGTCCAATCGTGCTTTGGATTTCGATTTTTCGTTCGCCTAGATCACTAAATATCCTTTAAAGTTTTGAGGATAAGGCAATGTTTCAATTCGAGGATTCTTGTGGATTTCGATTTTCTATTCGTCCAAACAACTAAATATCCTTCAAAGATTCTTTTATCGTGTTTCTTAAATAAATGCAATATTTCATGATTGGAAATTCAAGGAATCGTGCCCAATCGTGCTGGGTTTCGGTTTTTGGTTTGGCCAAATAGTGGAATACCCTTTTAAAATTGCAAGACAAGAATGTTAGAAATCATGAAATGATCTTGGTATTGATAGTTTGAAACATCGTGTCCTATCATGCTGGACGTGGTATTTCAACTTTTCGGAACAAGAGAGTTTTAATATCCAATGTGAGTCATCCAAACATTTTTAAGGATTCATATTTTAAAATATTTTTTAATTTTTGATATTAAGGACATTAATCAATCAATACGGTACCAATTTTTGGGCGTTGCGAGGGTGCTAATCCTTTCTCGTGCGTAACCGACTCCCGGACCTATTTTTTAAAATTCGTAGACCAGAACGTTTTCTAAAGTGACCCAATCACACTTCAAAAATGATTGGTGGCGACTCCATTTTTCTTTTTAAAGTCGGCCCGTTTTCCAAACAAAAAAATGGTTTCGACAGATACCTTCATAAAAAAATTGAAAATTGAGTTCCATAAAGCTAATTTGGTATCGATACTAGTTAGGGATATAGATACCTATTTATAATAAAAAAAATATTATAGGTATAATGGTTTGTTTTAACTTTCTAACTTTACAAAAGAAAAAAATTATTTAAACTTTTCAATAAATATTTTAATTTTTTATTCATTAAACTTATATAGATAGATGGAAAAGTTATTGATTTCAAAAGAATAAATCATTAAATTTCTTGTCCGGGAACAATAGGATCCAAATTTTAGAAAGGGATAGGAATAGGGTTTTGGAACAATAGGATTCAGAGCAGCAGCAGCATCACCATTGCTCGTGAAATCATCTACTCTTATCTTTTAACATTTTCTAACTCATCAAACTTTGGATCAAGATATTGAAACCATTTGTTATAATATAGACCAAAACCAAACACAAAAAACAGAAATAGAGAAGAATAAAGAAAGAATACGTCATTTATCATTCATCTCCATGGAGCCATTTTACATCATCAGGTAACTAACAGAAGATTAACAAACAAAGGTACGCACATCATTATCATTCTTCCTCAAAAGATATTGGGAAAGAAAAGAATCAAATCGAGAAAAACATTACTGCTCTCAAGGTGTATATCCTTTTCTTTTATGTTCATCAAAGAAATTGGAAAAGAAAAGAATCAACTATCCAAATGGAGAAAAGACCTGCTCTCAAAGTTTGGAGCGCAGTTCGCCTTGCTTCCCGCCAAAGGTTGGGTTCTGAACGTTCTCCGCCTCTATTCCAGGATCAGCAGCAGGATTGTTAGCAAGATCCTGCAGGTTAACACGAAAACGGGGTGTGGCTGCAGGTGCAGGTTGCGGTGGTCCTGCCGGAACCATCTCAAACTTAATGGTAATGCTCCTGACAGTGTCAGGAACGGTAAAAAAGCACGTATGTGCTCCTCCTGGAGGAAGTTGAGCCGCCATTCTTGGGGATAAATCTGGGAGACGTAGGTCCTTTTTTCTTGAATCGAGGCTAAGTATGAAAATGAAAATGAAAATGAAAATGATGGTGTACCGTAGTCGATATACTATATATACGCCATATAAAAGGAAAAGAAACGATCCCAGTGTGTACGGTTACATGTTGAAAGAAACTGAAGTTAGTTAAATTAGTTTAAGTCTGTTTTTCTTTTAGGTTAAATCCTGCTATTCTTTTGCAAAATTTATAGATTTAGTCCCTATACTTTAATTTGGTCATTTTTAATCTCTATACTTTTCAATTTTTAAAATTTCAGTCCACATGAAATGATTAATTGTTAAATTTTTCTATTTCTAAAATTTAATGAGGCAAACATATTATCATATGTATGCCATGTCATCTTGTTATTTCTACATATTACTAAAATTCAGCTAATGAACTAATGACTATCATTTTGCATCAAAATTGAAAGTTCAAAATTTGAAAATATATATAGGGAATTAGAATAATATAATTGAAGAATATGGGTTAAATCTATAACTATACGTATAGTACAAAACTAATAATTGACTTTAACCAAACAAGTTTAGCTACTACTGTTTGGATCAGGGCTAGAGTTTCAAAATTCAAAAAGTAAAAAGACTAAAAATTTGACTAATTTAAAAAGTGTATGGAATAAAATTGATCAAATAAAAGTATAGGGACTAAATCCACAACATTTGTAAAGTACAGAGACTAATAATAGAACTTAACATTTCTTTTAATTAAATAATAATAGTTAGTACTATGTCGTTTTATATTATTTGGACTGTGTCGTTTGGAGCATATGATCTGTTGCAAATGGGAATTTGGGTTATGGAGCTGTCAAATTCTTGTAATTCCTTGGATAGATAGGAAGATAAATTCGCTTCAATTTATTCGAACTTACATCTTACTAAATTAACCATAATGTTAATATGAATTAAAATTCAATTTTTTTTTTTTTTAAGAGTCAGTTATAGTGCAGTTACCTCAGGTTCTTTCTTTCTTTCTTTTGATTTTTTGATTTTGTGATATTTCCTTGTTGAGTCTTGTGATTGGACAATGTCCAAAGAGTCTAAAGTAGTTTTGTGTGTGTCCGATTCATATTTTCTAGGTTTTTATTTTTATTTTTCTTTTAAGGAGATTGTGATTATTAAAAAATAGAAAAAATTAGTTTTTTTTTATAAAGTTGAATCAAATTTACAGGTCAATCAATTCAATTAAAGAAAAGCATTTGATTTTTAATTCATTCGATCGTTTTTTTCATTGAACTAATTTAATCGACTATAATTTATAAAAAGTAGCGTAATAATATATATTTATTTTCTATATTATAAATTATAAATACATTTTAATAATTAAAATATTAAATCAAGTCAGTTTATCGGTTGGATTGACTTGAATTTTAAAAATTAATAATTGATCAAAATAATCAACAAAACCAAATTCTTAACTGAAAAAATTGCTCAAACTGAATTGATTAAGCTAGTTTTCTCGATTTTAATTGAAAATTGCTTTCTCCTAAGTTGAATCGCTTATCTTGTATTGATACATTGATCGATTTGCAGACTGGACCATTTATGAAATCTGTAGTAGACTAGGTCACTTGATGAAGGTATGGATGGATAGTAGAAGAACTTATGGAATTTAGCTTAAGACAGATCCATTGAAAGGATTTTGGACTAATGTTAGATGTATGAAAGGATTTGGAAACAAGGTTTAGGGAGGATATCGATGTTAATGCTAGGTATGGAGAGGGTAATTGTGTGGAAAGGGGTGGTAAGTTGGAACTGAGTAGGATGGAAAAGAAGGATGATGGTGGGAGGGTGAAGGTACTAAAATCAGAAAGATAGTCAAATTAACTTAAACTCGAGACTTATGAGTGTCGAGTTCCATTGAAAGTATTTATTATTATTGGATTTACGATAAATGGTGAAAATTCAAATTAAATAAACTTTAAAACTTACGAGTATCGAGTTCTATTGAACAAATTAATTGAGATTAGGTTTATGATAAAATGATGAATATTAAAAAATAAAGAACTCATCTATTACAATTGTCGAGCTCTATTAAACTGTTCATTACGGTTGGGTTTTCCAAAACGTTACAAAATTAATTGAAGAGAAACTCGACATCGGTTGGTGTCCACGTCATTTCTTATTTATGAGGATTTAACTCCTCAAGGGTACAAATTATATGTAGATATATTACATATGACATTTAACTCAATACTTAAGGTGTTGGTTTTCGTATGTTGATTACAATTAAAAAGCCTAAATGCAGATACATTAGTTTGTTTAGCAAGGAACTTGACACTTGTGAGTATAAAGTTAATTTAATTATTCTTTAGTTATCGTGATTCCAAACTTGTTAGTGTAATACAATTAACAGAACTCAACACCCTTTAGTGTCGAGGTAATCTTAAAAGATGGAAAAATAATTGGTTAAAATATATTGTATATAGTTGAATTTGAGATTAGTAAAAGATAAAAATTCAATCCTCTTACTTTTCTAATTTAAAATTTTAGTTCAATCATTATCGTTGTTGATAGTTTTATAAAATAATTATCAACTTCCCATGTTTTTCCTGTTAATCATATGCCACATCATATGAGGACAAATTAAGCAAAATTCAAACTACTTATTATTTTAATGACTGAATTTTTAAATAAAAATATGACTTTATTTTTTATTTTATTTTTTAGTACAAGAGCTAAATCTAATATTTTATCAAAGTATATTAGCTAATAACATATATTTTAACAAAAAAATTTAAGTATCCAATAAAAATTCCAAAAAATTAACAAAAAATTATAATTTTAAAAATTATGTCTCATTATTTTTTCACAAAGTGTCTTATTTGTAAATAAATTATACCTAAAGCTATTAAATTAATAGTAAATTTATGATTTTAGTCACTCAACTTTAAAAGAATATAAAATTATTGGTTATTGGACGTTAAAATCGTCATTATATAGCATTCTTTATTCGTATAAAAATTTTCATTTTCCTCCTCTTATATAATTTAACTTTTTTCATAAAATATATTTAAACATGGGGAATTAAAATCTGAACAATTTTATTGTACAATCCATGGTGACATTAAATTAGATGGAAGATGTGTTGTTATATTTATTAATAAGTATAATTTAAGGGCAAAAAAGTTAGGAATAGTTGAGCCACATTCATCGGTGTTGACACTAAATTAAAAACCTTAAGCTTTCTTCCTTTTCTATATTTTCTATATTTTCTTCACAAAAGAAGAAAATAATCCCAATAGATCCAATCTTTAGGGTTTTATCTCTCAAACTCTATTTACTTTCTTTTCCCAAATCTTTCGAGATCCAATTTTTTCTTTCTTCAAACAGAAAGTCCAAATCCAAAAATGCCATCAAAATCCACCACTTACGGCACCATCACCTCCAACCCAACCACCTTTCCCTCACATGCCAAACACACGCGCCGCCCGTGGCCAGAGCTATTCTCCCTCTCCTCTTTCTGCCTCCCCATCTCTGCCGGCGATGCCAAGGCACGAATAAAGATCAACCTCTCCTACTTTCGCGTGAACTACGTAATTATAGCGCTAACGATCCTCTTCTTAACTCTCCTTTGGCACCCTACTTCTATGATAGTTTTTCTGATAACTTTCATTTTCTGGTGGTTCCTGTACCTCTTTAATGACAACCCAGTTGTTATTTTCAACAGACCGGTGGATGATAATGTTGTTTTGGGGGTTTTGAGTTTTGCTACTGTGCTTTTATTGGTTTTGACTCATGTGGGTATTAACGTTTTAGTGGGGTTGATTATTGGAGTGGTTGTTGTTGGTGTTCATGCTGCCTTTAGAGGAACTGAAGATTTGGGTTTTCCCGGTGAAGAGGAGGAAAACGGGTTGCTTTCTGTTGTTGGAAGTCAGCCTTTGAGGCCCACTTCTGGATATAATAGGATTTGATTTATTTTCGTGTTGAATTTTGCGAATTTCGTGTTATGAGGGTTGATTTGAAGTTTGGTTTTGTTGCTATTAAATTGTGGAATTGGAATGGTGGAATTGCTTGTTTCATTTTTGTTACATGGTCCTTCTAGTTGTTAGGATTTTGTTTGAGGTCTGGCCTGTGGTGAGGTGTTATTAGTTTAATCTTTGAAGTGGACGGTATTTGAGTCCTTGCTTGGTTCATTCATGAATTCATCAGTGTTGTTGTTTGAAATTGAACTAGAGCTGATATAATGCTGTTTCAGGTTTGAAATGTTGTGGAATTTGTTGGTTTTTTGGGGCTTTGCTTTAAACTGTGTTCATGGGGCTAATGGTGTATTTTGGTCCCGGTGCTGTTTGGTTTAAGATTGTGGATGTAGGATGGGAGGCCTCCTTGTAATCCTTTTAGTGGTTAGTGCTTGAGGAATGAATTGTTTCATTCATGAAATGATCCCCTTGATCGTTCATCATTTGGAATTTCCACTGTTATTAGGAGAAGAAAGTTGGGTTTTTGGCTCTTGGTTGAAAGTGGATATAACAAGTTGTTTTATATTCCTCATTGGTTGAAGCTCGAAAGTGGTGAGATCTTGCAGCATAATAGTTCACATAATCTGGCAATATAGGAGAAAGTGTGGCTGCTAGTTTGATGATAATGTTGATGGGATTTTATGTTTTGGTAAATTAACAAGATTTTTAAAATAAATTTCGTGGCTGTGGATAGGGATGATGATGGTGCAGTGTTGCAAACGCTGACAAGTATAACACTGAGATTTTCTATTTGCAGTTTTGGCATGGGAGCTTAGGGTGATTAGTTTGTTAGCATATTGCACTGATTCGGGAAGTAACTTTGTTTTAGGCACTCAAGTGTAATCACTAATTTGTTGGCTTCTGCTGTAGCCCAATCGGAATGAATCTAATGATCAATCAACTTTCTTTCCCTGCAAAAATGGTGTCTTAAAGCATGTCTCACAATGTTTGTTTGATAACCTTGACATTGGCAGGTTATGCTAGTAGTTTGATTCTGCATATAAGATTTGGCTGTTTTACAATTTGCATTCATTGTGGTGTAATAATAGATAAAGTTTCTAAAGCCTAATGGTGCTATTATGATCCATTAGTGCAGCCAATGCTAACCGTTAGAACCCGTTAGATGGTTGTAGGATTGGTGGATTCCTGCGATTTTACTGTAGTTGTCAACCAGCGGTTTGTTATGGTTTGCTTTCTGGTACAGTTGTCTCCTTGCACTGACCTCTTAATTGTTTAGGAGGATGCTAGATTTGCAATAACTCGTTTACAGAATAGCTTTCATCTCTTTTAAGCATCCTTTTTTTTCATTTGACGTATTCTAGGTTGCCTTAAGAATACTAATACCTACTCAATGATTACCTGTATTACTTGAGTCCTTTTTTCGCAAGAAATGATCATTAGAGCTAGTGGTATTTTGGTTATATGAAAGTTTGTTTTTTCTACTACTGCATCATGCATTATATGTATGGTAAGTAAGCTCCACTAGTAGATTTCTTTATGAATTGGAGGCTCCAAATTATTTTATCCATTTTTACATTATTTTCTGGACATATACCCGTACCATCTCTAGCATATTGTTGGCATATTTCTAGTTAACAAGGCATGCCCGGTTCAGTTCATTGCCAACAAAAGGAACTAAAAGGATCGTAGTTAGCTTTGCTATTACATTGAAATTGTTGTGGCCTATAAAAGAAGCAAAACTACAATGCTGAGCATTATCCAAGTTATTTTCTTTCAATTTGGGGGGGAGGAAGCCTAATTGAACCCATAAACTTTCAAGGTAAGGAAAATAGTAAAAACTCCAGTCCATATTTACCCTAAAATTGAAAAAAAAAAAAAAAAAAGGGGCAAAAACAGTCCTACACTAATCCTCTTCTAGATTGATGGTGTCCTTGAACTTCCCGTACAGGGTCTTCTTCAACTCGGTCATTTTGTGCGGGTACCGAGGGTTTCTCCTCCTCGAGTTGTTGGTGGTCGCTTGCTTCACGTCTTGTATCCTGGTCTCTACTTGGGCACATGTGCAAAGACTTCTTCTATTTGAAACCGTACTACTACTTCCTCATCGGTTCATCGGTTAGAATCGAATCATTAGTCACATCCTTCAGGTTATCATTTGTTTCCCCATATTTTGAAGGCGGAGAAAACGAAAAACAGCAAACGTTTATTGAGGGTAGAACATTTTCTAAAATGGAAAATTGAGATAACATTTGCACTTCAGTCAAATGCAACAAAAATGTAACTATAATAATGTTAAAAGGAAAATTATTATTATTTATATTTTTTATGTTCGTTTCACGGTTCATGTTTGAGGTTCGGAGTCCCTCCTAATATTATTGTCATCAAAGTTTTGATAACTAACATTTGTTAGTTAAAAGATAATTACTTATAAGAGCACTTAAACACTTGTGATTTAAAGATATTTTGTAATTAAATTATTATGTTTAATTTAACATTAAATTGAGTTGATAATATGATTTTAAGATTGGGTAATAAAGAAGTAATTTCAATACCAATAATATAGAAATAATTTTAATACCACTTATTTATCCATGGACTTGTCAGGCCTGATTTAATCAAGAATTTTTATTTCACGGACAGAATTAGTACAAAATACAAAATGAGATGATAAGATATTGATTTTTCTCGCGGGACACCTAAATTCTATCACGAAAATCTATTGTTTAATGTTGTCCGTCTGAGATCCTCCAGTACCCTTCAAACCATTTTTCATTTTAAATTGAAAAGATGTAATAAACAACAGAAGCAGCTTCATAGGCCAAAACTATTTGTTCTTTTCGGTTTTCGACCCTCTTGGCCTTTTCGGCCTATATATTCCTGGGCTTGCCCTTAAACAACATCTCTGCCCTTTTTTCAATTAAAGAACGAATTTTTTATGGGGTAATATTAATTCTTTTATTTACTTAGGTAGAACACATTATACCCGTATAAAGAGGATATAATTTGAACATAGATAGTAAAATAGACATAAAGAATACAAAAAATTCTCTCTATTTATTTATTTTAGACATCAATTTTCAAAATTAATCATTTTTTATTTATTTATTTTCAACTATATTTTACATATAATATATAATAATTTAAAAAATAATTATAGATAATTTATTTTTATAAATAATTTAAACATTCTTAATAGGCATAAGTAATACAATTATAGGTGAATTTTGATGCAATTATACATGATCTTTAATTTTGCATAATTTTATACATAAATATTTTATTTACTTCAAATTTATTTATTTCTTTAAATGAACTTTGAAGCGTTTCATTTGGTTATTTCAAGAAAAATTAGATAATTCACTTCTTAAATTGATAGGAGCGAATGCTGTTTAGTGCAAGGAGAGCAAACCAAAGCCAGTTTGTAAAACACAAAAAATTCAACGATTTTATTTTTATGGGCTTGTTTTAGGTTTTGCTCAAGAATGAAGTAAAAAACAAATTCACCATGCATGATAACATACATGACAAGTGAAACTACTTAAAACTATGATCATCCTAAGAATACATATATGTTTAGATGATTGGAATTCCAAATGATTCAAAGGAAGCATGAAAAAAATAAACCAGATTAAATGGATGTCTCAAGGAGCTTGGACTTTCCGGCAATACGACAGAACCATAACAAAGTCCTTTGCTGATGAGCCAATGGATGCTGGGACCTTTTTCGCTGTTGATGCTGTTCGAAACCACAGATCTACCAAGTTGTGAAGTTGTAATGATGGTAGGACCGGCTGACCTCGACACATGATCTCCACCTACAAAAATGCATTCGAGTCGTAATGAAGATAAATTGCCAGTAAATACGAATTCCTTCTTTTGCATTAAAACTAATGTAATAATCTCGAAGATGGTACTGCACTATTTGTCTGAAAACACAGGCGGGTTAAAAGAGTTTTGTTAATGTCATCAAAACATGCTTATACCATTAACTGTTTATACAAATCCAGTTTAAAACTTCGGCAAAGAGATAATAAAAGGTAAGGAGCAATGCAATAAAAAAGAATAAACATGGATATAATGAACCAAGGGTCAAAGAGTCTTCTGGAACTAAAGCTGAAACCTGCTACCCAACAAGATGCAATCCCGAAACCAAGGAATTAAAAACTGAAGTGTTACCGATGGTTTGCTTCTAATTTCATTTCAGCATTCAGTTTCAGAAAACAAGAAAAGAAAAAATGGCACACCTGAAGCAACTTGATAACATAGAATTATAGCAAAATAGCATCTCTACTTTAGCATGATGCAAAATTTAGGCACCCTGAGTTTTCAGGTGAGAACAGAAAACTTAGTAAAGGTGATCTCACCTCAGCTTCACTTGAAAGATCGAGTTTCTTTACAAGGTACTTCTGGATGAACGAGACAGGCATTTTACCATCCCTGTTACCATAATTAGTATTGCTGTTAAGAGTTGTGATAATAAACATAAAGTATAAAAATATACCACAAGCTCTATAGAAGTAAATGAGGGAAAAGGACAGATTTCTAAGTGGCTAATATGAACAAACTACTCACTTGATCCTCAAGTAGCATGCAGAAATCTGTGGAAGGGAAGTATGTTCTATCCTGAAACCATTTCATAAAATCGGGTAGTGAATTGAAGATATTCAAGTTGAATATCCTTAATGGAAAATGCAATATGTCATTCAAAACTATCTCAAGCAAGCACGGAACATGTTGAAAAAGACAAATCATGAGTAAGTGTATATATTGTGTAAACAGTATCTTACTGGCCTTCACAAGCAACCAACGAGAACCAGATTGGATTGTTTTTTCTATTCCACTTAGATCCCAATGCGTCTAGCATGATTCTATTGGAGGCAGCTACTTTCTTTTGTGCTTCTGCATGCAACCTTCTACGCTTAACAGGCCTTTTAATCAAATTTGTACCGTTCTCTTCCTCCAGGATTACTGAATTGTTCCGATGTTCCTTACTTTTAGACTTATGAATACTCAATTTGCCATCAGGAACAGTGGGGGATTGAGGGCTAGGTTTTGCTTCAGGTGCATGTGAGCAACAATCAGGGCCATTATGTTGCTCAGTCATGGAAGCTATTGATCCCTGTGAATTTAACTTTGATGACTTTCTGTTAGCAGCTTCAACAAGACAGTTTAAGGGTGTCCATAGGTCTGCTTTGCCTTCCATCACTTCAACATCATCTGTATCTTCATTAGGCCTGTGTTCGCTAGAAGGTTGTGCCATGGAATACTGCATGGATTGTTGAAGATGGACACAGCTTCAAAAACTAAGTTTGAAGTTAAAATAACATAATCGTAAAGAATCTTTCTCCAGCCTCCTTTACCTGCCTTTTACTTTGACTAATTTTGTGAAAGGAATCAGGTGAGCTTGAGCCTGAGGGATGATCTTCTGCAGAGTCTTCTTTCTTAAGGGACTCTTCAACAGAGAAACTACATCCTCGAAAAGCAGCAATTCTTTTTCGTGTAGTAGCTTTGGTTCTCCTTCCAGTCAAACCACGCTGCATTGGCACTTTGGGAGTATTGACCACCAATGATGATAGTGATCTTTCCTTTCTTTTCACTGGAGGTGAAGCTGCAGGCATAACTTCAGGAGCACTTATCTTTCTTCTTTTGTAAGGGAAAATTTTGGCCCTTACATCTTGTAAATTGTGGTCTGGTCTGCATATATTTATAGGAAAATCTAATTCTATGCCAGCTTATGTCAAACATAAAACTTCATAATGAACATACTGACTATAAGTTTTTATATACACACATGCTTTGAAAATCTGGATAACATCACATATACAGAGTGCATCTAACTAACAAATATGTTGGAAAGCAATAAGCTAAATAAATCAAAGGTTAGCAACATCCGATGACACACATTGACTTATAAAAAGCCCTGAGAAGCAGAAGGGCAACACAAGACGTAAGTCAGAGCAAGCTGACAACTCAATGCATAAGAACTGTCATTTACATCGTTGAAATTGGCATAACAGCACAGTTATACAGTTTCCATGCCTGGACAGTGGTTACAAAGAAAAATTAAAGTACGGTACCAGACAATCTATTCCAGCTGTAATTCAGAAAAGTTAGCCAAATTTGGCTTCAGCATTGTGTTGTTGACAACATTGTGATTGACTGATATCCAGCATCACTTAATGGGACTGGACTAGAACGTCCGAATATATTTGAAAAAGGACTATGACACGAAATTTATATATTTCTGAATAGACATAATCAATCACCTGAGTTTGTCAACTGGAAGACAGCCGAGCTCAATGTCACAAACAGGACAACAATCCATCCCCTCATCAGAGAGCTTCTCATATATGCACTTCCTACAAACTTAAGAGATTTCAAGAATCAGTGCATCAAAGTAAGCCACTGAAATGTGAGGGACCAGAAAAGCATACATAAAAAATTCCAAGAAAACATGATAGGAATTTTAACTTGGCAGTTCATACATCAAATGAATCAACAAGTACAATACAAAAGCCGTTACATGAGTGAAATAGGAAGGGAAACAATAAATCAATATATTTCTTATAAAACTATACATTCTTCAACAAGAAATCATCACCCTTCAAAATATCCAGTAAGCACATGATGATACACTAACACCCTATGCACAATGCCATTGTAAAATAAGTGAGACCAAGTCTCGCATAACCATAGAAGGGCAGAATAGGCCACCTCATGATCCTATACATAAAAAGAAGTAAAACCAGAACAACCAGAATGCAAACAAAAAAAAAAAGGGATAAAATCCCATAAAAATAAGTTAAAAACCCATCATATGGCCTTGACATCAAAAGAATTACAAATCGGATTACACTAAGATCAGAAATTTGGCATTCATAGACATCGTCGAATACAATGCATCTGAAACGTACAGCTTTAAAGAAAATGTAAGACGATCAGGAAAGACATATCTCAACACAGCAAAATAACAACACAACTAATCAAATAAATTGCAAAAAAATAAGTGAACACCTGATGAAAATAATCCAAAATAAAAATTATCATCCAAAGACAACAAGAAAAAAAAGAAGAAGAAAAACCCAGATCAGCAATTATCAAGCGGAAAAAAAACATTAAAAAAAGTAACATCAAAGAAAAGAGAAACTAACACGTATGGAGACACAAAGAAATAGTTGTAGCTTCCCTTAAAAGCTTATTACAAAGAGGGCATGTCATGCATGACTCTAAAGTTTCCCTCTTCACTTTGACAACACGATGATGACCAGCCATCTTTTTCTCTCCTTCAAATTTCTCTTTTTTTCCCTTTCACATTCAAAGGCTGAAACTGGGTCGACAAAGAAGGGAATTCATCACCGAACAATGGGTAATTCCTAAAAACAATGGAAGATTGAAGTTTGGTTTGGGTTCTGACAAGTGTGTTTTGGTTCCTTGTATTGGTGTCAAAAGAGAGAGAGAGAGAGAGGCTTCTTTATTGTTACATGAAGATATCGTGACAGAGATCTAAACTGAGAACAGATGTGAAGGAAATGGTGAGTTAGGGAGGTGAAATTTACAACATAACTACGTGAGATTTGGTTGGATTTTTGGACACAAAACAGAGATATAGAAGAGAAAACAGCGGCTTTTTAAAAGTCTTTCTTAGTCATGGGGTGGTTTGAGTTTTATTTTGTTTTCTTGGGTTTTCCAGTTCTCTAAAATCGATTAAAAATATAGTTTTTTCTTCTTTAGTTTTCGGGAGTTGTGAAGTACTAGTAGGTCTTCCTTCGATTCCTACTGTTACAAAAGGTCTTATTCCGAAATTTATCCCTTTAACTCTATAAAAATTGACAAGTTAGTCCCTAACTTTTATTAGTTAGAATTTGAGGTTTATATCTTGCGAAAATTGAAAAGTTAAGTTAAATGGTAGATTTTACACGAACTAACTGAACCCGATATATGATGTAGTAATTTACGTATTAAAATCGAGGGAGGGGATGACAACAACATAATTTAAACCCTAATATTTGAAATGGATTAACAATATCACATCTATTTAAATTAAGTTGTGAAAAACATAAAATAAAATAAAAATCAAATCTAGACTAGTAAGAGACTGTCTTTTCACTTTCCCCCTTACTATTTTTGATGCTTTGCCTGAGCTTCTCTACTCTAGACCCTTTACTCCCCTTCCCCAAACCACCATGTCCTCTGTTGGATTGATCATTTTCCTTTTTCATCTTTTTGTTAAGGGTTGTCTCGGTGGAACCCTAAGCCAAACTTTTGCAATGGTAATGCCAAAAGCTTGGATCTCTCGACTTGTGCCACACCTTTGCTAATGGGCCATTCACAGGAGCCGTAAACCATGCAACTGGACGAAATCTATAATGCCCCGAAAATCTCGGTTGGACACGTCGCAATATTCCGAGCTTGAACACCGTGGAAATTTGAGTATGATTCATATAAAGAATATTGTGAAATGAAATTATGATTAGAGATGGTAATTGGTGAAAAGAATTTTCAAAAGTGAAAATATGATAAAAGGATCAAATAATAAATTTTGACCAAGTACAAGAATTAAAGTGTAAATTTTCTCAAAAAGAAAATATTAGTTATTATGGATTATTTGACATGAAATAGATTGGAATACGATTTGGTGATATGGAATTTACTTTTGGTGGCTAAATTGAAAAAAAATGAAAAGTATAAGGATTAAATTATAATTTTTTTATTTTATTGGAAAAAAGCCAAAATACGATTCTCACTTCCCATAAAATTATTATAAACAAATTTGAATTAGCCTAAGTATTAAATTAAATAAATTTTCTTATAGATTTTTAATACGGTAAAATTATCATAATATTAACGGACAAAATTAGAATGTGGTTGAGAAAATAAATTAATTAAAAAATTAATTTAGTTGATTTAATTAAATAAATAATATTTAGGAAATAGAAAGTATTTATTGGATTGATAAATTATAAGTGTTGGATAAAAGTCTAAATAATACATATAATTGGACTCAATACTCAAATGAGCTTTGTGAAATATAAGGGGTGACAAATCCTAGTGTACTTTAGGGCATGTTGCCACTCCTAGCTCTTCTACATAGAGTAGAAGTTGTATTTTATTAAATTATTATTTAATTAGACCTATTCAATAAAACTCTTGTATTGATTCTTTATAAATAGTAACTATGTGTTGAACTATTTACACATATTATTAGCATTATTATTCTATTAGAAAATAATGAAAATTTATTTTTCAGAATGAAATTTTATTTTCTTGAAAAAATGTATATTTTCGAGAATTAATTTTCCTACTGAAAAGTTAATAGAAATTTTCATTATGTGTTTGTTCATGTGCTTTGAGCCCACAGTTAAAGCAATTTGTGATTCGAAAATATCGGAGAAGGCTATTCAACTAAAAGTTGAAATTAACTTAACTTCTTTGTACAAAGTACATGTATAATTTCGGTTAAAGCAATATGCTATTCTTAAAAACACTGTTTTCTAAACCGAATTTTTTCCAACAGTTAAAATTTGTAATTTTTTACTTTCCTTATTTGTATGTCTGTTACATATAAAAAAGTGTGTATAAACAAGCGAATAGTTTCAGAACATAATTCTTCTCTTTTCCTCTATATTTTCTTCCCTTTCATTGTTTTTTCTCATGATTGTTATAGCCAAAATAGTAACTAGTAGTAGCCTCTTCTTCCTTCTCTTTCTCTCTTCTCTTTCTTTCGATTTCACAAGGTAAAGTTTAAAAACATCTCAAACAGGCGCTAACAACTATGAGTACCAAGGGCTTTGCCAATAGAAAGAATCTAATGCCCAAATAAAGATCAGAGTATTTAGGGGAAAAAAGTATCTTAAGCACTCCTACAAACCAACAAAATCGATAGCCCTAACACGAAGGGATCATTCCTCGATGTCTTCCATGGTCACATCATTGCCACCAAAACTTAAGCATCACTACCCTCAATCTCATTGGCAATAACATTGGTTCATTGACCATATCAACCTCTTTTCCCTCCTTGGCAACATCCATCTCCTCCTTGCCATGGCTCCCACCTCATCACTTTGAAAACTTTCTCATCTAGCAAGCATTTCTCTAGCTCTAATTTGGTTGTGTTATATGACATGAATGTCACATTTGGACGACCGTCTTAGACTTTCCACAAATAAAGGTTGAAATTACCTTCTCCCACGACCATAACACGGTGAGCAAGGCTGCCCTATTAAAAGCTTCGAATCGTTGTACTCAACAATGATGGACCTGCAAGTCTTCCAAAGATAGATCCCCCCTTGACTTCCCAAAATTTTGGGAAATTTTGATTTTTTCCTTGAAATTTTTAGAGAATTTCAATTAGCATCCATCAAATTTTTGAAAAATCTCATTAATCTCACAAAAAGTTTAAGTAGACCTCAATTCTTTAAAGAAAATTTTCACTAAACTCTTCCATTTTTGAAGATTTTACTCCTCAAAATTTAATCCCAAGATCTGTCATTGAAAGTTTTCTTACTTTGAGCCTCCTTATTATTTTTCTTATTGATTTGCAATCTCTCTTTGACATGAGCATACTTTTTCTTTTTGCTCTCACAAAGCCAATTAAAATAACACTCAGTAAAAAAGAATAATCTTGCTTTGAGTTAAGGTACAAGCAATGTGATGAGACACAAGAGGGCTTTCCTTTTTTTCTTAGGTCTCCTAAGATATTCACTAAAGTGAGTCTAATAATCAATTCTCGCGTTTTGTAAGCCCATTAAAGGGGTAGACACTGACTACAAGTTTTAAAGCTATTCTATACCTAGGGCGAGGATCAAATTCTTGATCACTAATTAAGGTAGAAGAGACCCTACCATCTCATCATCATGTGGTTCAAAATCACTTTTTTTTAATATTATATATTTTTTTAATAAAAAACTTAAATTTTCATTCTATGACATAATCTAATAATTAATAATGCAAGACAAAACCTCTAATACATAAATATAATATATATTTTGAAATTAAATATAATATATTTAAGCAATCATTGTAAATGACATTCACATGAAGTTTGGTAAGGCCATAACATAGGGATATAAATGCATTTGAAATTGAACATTAAGTTGTCATATTGTAGACCAAGTTTTCCCACGAAAAACTGGCATTGAAAGTTGTCATTTTCTAGATAAGTACTTCAAAAACTTTTTTCCCCCAATGCACAATTGGACCCGTAAATTAATTACTGAAGTCAAAGTTAGGTTATTCTTATCTAATTCTAACATATTGGGTTGAGCTTTTTCTTGACTATGGACTGTATGAAACACTTTACAGACCAAAGCACTTTTAGTTTTAGAAGCCCATTAAGCTTGTCCTTTTCTAGACAAAATCAGTGTCCCTAATCAGGAAATCCAAATTAGTTGATTAAGTATATTCAGCCTTAATTCAATCTATTATTATAACAATAAAAAAAGTGAATTTGAATGTGTTTATATTTTCATTTAATTTTTTAGAAATTATTGATAGAAATATGCATTGTGTTAAAAAAATTTTTTTTTGTTGATCTGAAAAATGTCTGAAATTTGAGCCAAGAAATTCAGTTTACTAATAAATAGGACCTTGTTCGCTGATTCAGAGTGACAAGTGAAGGGAAATGGTTGGTTCCTTAAGGATTTAAGGATATAAAATTCCAGGCTTTTATTCACCACTTTGTATGGTTCCCTTGTGGCCACCTGTTGCCCACTTCTTACAACATGAACCAGTGGGAACTATTTGCCACTTTCATTAACAATAGCATAAACATAACATAACTCTTACCTTTTTTTTTTCTGGTTTTTCTCTTTGAGTTTTTTCTTAATTTCAAAGAAATGGCCACCATAACTGTTAGCAACTTTGCTGCAGTGTTGACTAAGGCAACTTTGAAGGGTTCAAACAAAGTTCAATCATCCAAAGTTCTTGGTAAGTTTCCAGTTCTCTTAAGCCTAAATTGCGATATCGGATGATTCAAGAACTGGAAATCAAAGATGTAGGAGTATTTTAGACTTCAATGGGTATTTGCTTTGTCTTTAAAACTGGATTTTACATTGTCATGCATGTTTAGGATTGCCTGTGATGGCAACAAATGGTAGGGCTAGGTGCAGTCTAGAACAGAAGTCATCTTCAAACGGGCTGAGCTCGAACCCCAGCATGGTGGCATCAATGATGGCGGCAGCAGCAGCAGCGGTGACAACGGCTGCTGCACCGGCAATGGCGTTGGTGGATGAGAGACTTTCCACGGAAGGAACAGGACTTCCTTTTGGCTTAAGTAACAACCTTCTGGGATGGATCCTTTTTGGAGTGTTTGGTTTGATTTGGGCATTGTATTTTATCTATGTTTCTAGTCTTGAAGAGGATGAAGAGTCTGGATTATCGCTTTGATGAATGATGTGAGAATATTGGGCTCATGGTTTTTACTTTCCGCCATTTCTTACTAAATTAACCCTTTCAATTTTATGAAAGTAACAAATCTGGGCTTGAAAATTATCATGAAAGCTATGATCCATGGCCAGAAAGATGACACTATGGAAGACGCTTTGAACCAAGCGTCGGATGGAGTACATGTATATGATATGATTTTCATATTTCCCATATCCATAATCATAAGCCATGTTTAACACAAGTATCGACTAAGGTAATTTTAAAAGATAAAAATAATATAAAGTGATAACAAGTCAGTACTATTGCAATTACTGAAGCTCCAACACTCAACAATACTTCCATTTTGTTCAAAAAAAAGAACAAAGCTTTTTATCTTTCTGGACCAAGAAATAGTTGAATTGTTTTATTTTCCTATTTTTACATCATAGAAACGGATTAAATAGGTTCAATTCTCATCGGTTGACAAACTGGTAGTTAACCATAAGGTATAGTTTTGTTATGGTAATCGCTATTATCGACCTGTTATCTTATAGTTCACCATAAGGTATAGTTTTGTTATGGTAATCGCTATTATCGACTTGTTATCTTATTTCTCAATTAGGTCTTAACTCGTAGTCTACATGGTTCACACTTTGAGTTTACACGTGAGGTGTTAGCATCCTATTATGAGACCACGCAATGTGGGTTCACACCACCATGAAGGCCAACCCATATCAATAAAACACGTGTTAACCCTAGAATAGGGCACATGTTGGGATGCATGGGGACCTACCTATGATGTCTCATCCATGAACAGTAACCGTATCATATAAATAGAGAATCTAACCCTTTTGAAGGGGATACATACAAAAACACTCAACAATTTGGTGCGGTGAGCATGGACAGATTTCCGACAATCAGAAAACAAGAAAACTAAGATGAATCACCCCAACGAGAATTTCCCTAGCAATTTCCCATCGAGCCAAGCAAGAGATTCTAGCACTGGCAATCAACCCAGTGAGATAGACCTTTTTGCTAGTTGGTTTTCTGACCAACCAAAAAATCTGGGCAACTTAGGCCAACAAGTGCTTCCAACTCTTTCGATCTCAATGCTCCCTCTAGTTAGGGACCGTCATTTCCCTATGATCAGGGAGCATTGCCGCAACAACTATATGGTTTATAGGAGCAACTGAGGTTGATAAAGGAACAAATGACTAAACAAAGTGCCAGATTTAAACAACAACAATTATTCCAATAGGAATTACTAAGACAGAATGAAGAACTAAGAAAGAAGATGCAGTTCGACCATTCTAATCTTCAGGACCATGTTGGAGATAAGTTTCATGGACGAACTTTTTGTATGAAGATTAAATTCCCTACTAGGATGGGGATAGGTTTCATGAAATCTGACTAGCAAACAACCAGACATTGTCACATGTTGTCAGTTAAGTAAATGCGTGAGTAGGAGCCACATGGTTAGAGTTCACAATAGGCAGAGATGACTAGCCAGGTTTTAGATTTGGACAATCTGGATGTTAGAAGTGAGGAGAGAGTTTGCAAGCCAAAAGTAGTAGAAGTCATAGAAACTTTGCAATTAGTTTATGATAACACAAACAAGTTGGCAAGTGTAACGACCATATTTTGACTTGGAGTTAGTTACACTGATGGATCAGGTTAGGAAATAGTGGAGAAATTTTGAAATTTACTAAATAGTGATTTTTAGTATTAAATTAGAAAGTATTTAGACCCGATAGGATATTAGAAAATATTTCCAAGATAGAAAATATTTAAATAGAAGCTTAGACTAAATTGAAAGAGTATAAAAATTTTTGTGGTGGAAGTAGGTGTAATAACCCAAATTTCGGTGAAATCGGAACAGTGGTTTTAGGACCACAAATCCGAGCCGAAAATAAAATTTATTTTTATTTTATTTTATGGTCCGTAATATGATATATATGACATGTGAAAATTTTGGTACGAAAATTTTATCGATTCGGTGCTTAATTAAGAGAAGGACTAAATCGCATAAAATGTGAAAGTTGAATTCTAGTAACTATAATGATTAAATAGCTATGAAATTCAAAACTAGAGGTCCTTATATGGTAATTAGACCATTAAGAGAAGTATTTAGATTTTTCTTGATGACTCATCCATAGAAATATAGAAAAAGGCAAGGACTAAATTGGAAATAGAAAAATATTTAATTAATTAAAAGATGATAAAAGATATCGTCTTATTTTATGTCATCTTCAACCTAAAAACACATGGAAACCCTAGGTGAGAGAAACAAAACTTTCAAGGCCTAATTGGGTAAGTTTCATTGTCCTATTTTTAGTAATTTTGATATTTTTGGAATCGGGATAGCTTAATCTCTCTATTTGGGGGATTAATTTGAAAAGTTATCAAGGTATAAAAAATGGATCATGTATGTATATGCTTTAAATTAGAAATTTATGGTAGAAAATGAAATATTATTGATAGATAAACAACTTTTACAAAGTGATTTTTGATGAAAACATGATTTAGGGGCTAAAATGTAAACTTGTGAAATTGAAGGAAAAATTCTAAAATTTTATGAATGCATTTGCTGTAAATTTTGTAATGGGGCTTTGTTTAGGCTTGGAATAGGAAGTAATTTGCACAAGTTTCATTTTCCGAGCCTAGGGACGAAAATAGAATTTATGGAAAAATTAGGGGCAAAATGGTAATTTTTCCTAGGATAAAAATTGAGTCCCTTTGATATGAAATATGATAAATTGATGTTAATTTTACTCGTATAGATCCAGATAGACCAAATTCGGAGCTAGAACGAGGAAAGAGAAAAATGTCGGATTAGTAGATTTTACGTACACGAAAATTGTCGAGGTAAGTTCGTGTAACTAAATTGTATATATTTTTATGATTGAATTAAATGTTGTATTTGTGAATTGTATAAATGCCTTAATTATGTGAAATGATCATATATTTGTCAAAGCCCGATAAATGAAATGTGCCCGATCAACAATAATGCTCAATAAATGATAAATGATAAAAATGTAAATTTTATACTTGAGTTGAATGTGAACGCTTGAATTGTATGAATGCATAAATTTATGAGATTGAACATATACCCGACAATTGCCTAACAAATGTTAAATCCCATTTGAATAAATAGAAGTTGATGGATAAATGTGATTTCCTTGATGAAACTGCATGTGTTGCAAATGGATTTAGCCGGATGGGTAATCCGAAATGAGCCTCTCGAGTATATGTTTAAATTAGGATTTAGCCTGAATTGGTAATCCTAATTGACTGGATTTAGCCTGGACTGGTAATCTAGATCGGACTCTATAGGGAATTCTTTGTCATATAAAGGATTTAGCCTGTACTGGTAATCCGAAAAAGCCCTTAGAGTATATGTTACAGCTAGAATTTAGCCTAGGCTGGTAATTCTGCTGTATGATATGTGGCTCGAGAGTGTACCTACAAGGTACTACTGATTATGAATTGACGAATTCTGATTTGTATACCTCGAGTGTACTACCGATGTATCTATCGATATTCCAAATAGATTCAACGGGTAAAACTCTTGACATGAGAAGAATTTGAATAAGAAATGAGTTATTACATGTATATGCCTAAAATACACGAAAATGATGATACGTGACGATTGATTTAAGAAAACATGAGATGATGATACTTGTACATGAAATTCATTTGATGAATATGTCATCCTTGATTATAGACTTGTATACTTTGAGTGTACTACTACTCGTGTGACATTGATATTTTGAGAAATATGAATAAAGTTCTGAGATGAAATAATCTGAACTTGAGATGAACTATTATGAAATTATACTTGTAAAATAAAGAGATGATTTATGCATGTTAAATGAACAAATGTTATGGAATGCAAATATGCATGGAAACTTGATTGTTGTTGAGCCGAAACATGTGTTGAGGTTATTATGGAATATATGAATAACTAGGGCAATGAAGATATTTGTAGGGGTTGAAGTCAAATTGAATGAATGTGCCTTACATAGTTACTTTAAAATAGAATGAATGGTAAGTTAAGTACCATGTTATACGAACTTACTAAGCATACAATGCTTACCCCTTTTTATTTTTCCTTATTTTAGAGTAAATCGGAAGCTCATTGGATTGGAAGCTTGGCGGAGATTACTCACATTATCCATCGGCCCATGCCAATATTATATGGTAAATCAATTACGGTTGTAATGACATGTATAGGATTTGTTGGCCATATTGGCATGTAAATGTAAATGATGCTTGTAATCAAGCCATTAGAATGGCTAGTAATGGTTTGATTTGACATATTTGTAATGTTCTGCTATGGTAACATTATGTGTATGTTAAGTAGTTGATCAAATCATGTTTAACACATAAATCAAACCAAGGTAGGATAGTAAACATGTATGCATGTAATGATAGACCATGTTGAATGATGAAATTTGCTTATTTGAATGCATAGAATGGTTAGATTGTACTTGGTATGTTTTGGTGTAGGAAAATGGTAAATTTGGGTGATAAATGAAGCTAGGAAATGGCTTTATTTTGTCCACACAGGCATGTGTCTAGGCCGTGTGTGACACACGGTCTACCCTATGGGTGTGTGGCCTAGTCGTGTGTCCCCTGCACCTTAAATTCGAGAAAAATAGAATGCTCAGAATTGAGCACACGGGAAGAGACACGGGCGTGTGTCTCAGCCGTGTGGGTGACACGACCTTGAACACGGACGTGTGTCTTGGCCGTGTGAAACCTGCACCTAATTCGAATTGAATTAATTAACCACACGGCCTAGCACACGGGTGTATGGCGTGGCCGTGTGGCGCAAGTCAAAGAGCTACCTAGTTTTGAACACTGTCTGCAGCACGGGCGTGTCCCTTGGATCACACAGGCGTGTAAGCCCTACACCTTGGAAAATTTTAAAATTTCGTGAAAAATTCCCTTAGTTCCCAATTTAGTCTCGACTTAATTCTAATGCTCGTATTAGGCCTCGAGGGTCCATTTAAGGGACATTATGAATGACTTCGATGAATGAATAGTAACTTGCCTAAAATAATTGATAAATATTCTGAATGTTTCAGTAACGCTTTGAATCCATGTTCTGGCGACGGATACGGGTTAGGGGTGTTACATTTAGTGGTATCGGGGCTATGGTTTAGTCGGTTCTCGGGCTGAACATAACATATGTAGAGTCTAGAAATACATGCCATTATATATCCTGTGATAGTGTGATATCCCCCGACTTTGATGAAAATTGTCTTACAAATAGAACAGAGATGCTTTCCAACTGAGCTAATTCCGATATTGCTGGAAGTAATACTCACGTGCTTGAGTAAAAAAATATTACCTGTGATAAAAAGGACTTATAAAGGTACGGTTAAATGTTTCATAGTGAACGTTGTTGTTGATAAGTGTTAAGTGATATGTGTGTATTTATGAAAGATAAATTTTGAGGCTTACGATCTCTATCCTCTTACCATTATAGTTTTGTATAATGAAATTTACAAGATTTATATGGATTAATCTCATGAATGTGGAACTAAAGAGTTCAAAAGCTGACAGACTAATGATGTAGTCAAAATGAGAACGGGTTAATAAGTAAAGACAGTATTAAAGAGATATCAGATTTTTTGAGGATTATTCTGAATATGTGATGTCATTGTTAAAGAAGAAGTTGTTCGTGAGTAAACGACTTAGCCAGATATGATATTTACAGAACAGATTAGCCGAAAATTCTTTTGAATTGACTCTTTCAGTGAACTGAATAATGTAAGATTATCGATGACTTTATTAGTCAGTGGAATAGTGATGAAATTGCACCAATATTTGAATGCAGCTGTTATAATTGAGTATATTACAGCAATCTCTCCTAGGTACTCTATAAGTTCTGTTATTCTTAGAGGCATATGAATTTGTTCATGTTCAGATGCAATATTTGTCGTATTGAAAGGCTAGTAAATCATGATAGATGAATTACTGTAAGTCTGTTTAATTCATGAGTGGTATTGCTCTATCATTCTTGGGCTTTCTAATTCATCATGATTGATGATGATAAGGTTCATGTGATGTTATTTTCTACTTCTACTGATTGAAGCCTTGAATTGCGAATGTGCAAAATTATATTGTCTTTATCACAGTTGTTTCTACTGAGTATGCGTGATATTATTCTTCTAAAATTTTCTCTAAGATATCAATAATCTCTTTAGTATGTAAACATGGGTTATCTGTGAAATTCTTTGATTAGAGGTAATTACATTTATTACCATTATAAATATTGACTCGATCATGAGGTATGGTGATAGAGATCACAGATTATAGAAATGTATTATTGCATTGGTTATTATTGAGGCCACTTTCGGTTCTTCCTCTTATAAATTGAGGTATGCTATTGATATTAAAGTGTTGCTTTATCTATACGGTTAAAATGTTGATCATAATATAACACTATGGTTTTGAATCTATTTGAAGGTTCTGGCTTTGGAAAAAACTCAAAGCTTCACTGTTAATAATTGAAATAGCTACATTGATCATTCAATTATTACAGAAAAGAGGTAAGATTTGAATGGACCAATAAATATCAGTTAAGTTTTGACTAGTTGGAAGCTTTGTTGACCGAAGTACTAATGTTGGTTCAGCCTGAATCGGGTAAGGAATTTATTATTATAGAGATGTATTATGGTATGGGATTAAATTGTAACAGCCCATTTTTGGTCAAATCATAACAGTAGTTTCGGGACCACAAATTTGAGGTTAAAATATTTATTTTATTATTATTTTAATGCTTACAGCATGAATATGCGATTGTGTGAAAGTTTCATTTAGAAATTTTATCATTTGGTTGGTTAATTCGATAAAAAAGACTAAATCGCGTAAAGTGTAAATGTGGTGTTCTAATAGCTAAAGGTCTCTAATAGCTATAGAACCTTAAAGAGGAGGTCCTTATGTGGTAAATAGCCCAATAATATGATAGTGGATGATAATGGCTTGGTATTTTGTGTAATTATTAATGTTTTTAAAGGTTAATTTTGGTTATTGATTATTAAAGGTTAATTAATTAAAACAAAAACCATTTTTATTCATTATCTTATTCATCTAGCCGAAACTTAAAGAGAAAAGAAGCTATTTTGGTGTTTAATATTCAGAAACCCTAATTTCTTCAATTAGGTATGTATTTTGACTCGATTTTTAATGATTTATACTTTTTTGATATCGTTGCTTTGTATTCTAGCTAGCCCGTACCTTAGATTTCGAAACTGTTAAAGATTTATCATGTTGCCATTGTTGAATGCTTGATTAATTTGATGATTTATGACAGATTTGAAAAGTTAAATGTTAGATTAATAGCTTTTGTAAAGTGATTTTTGACAAAAATGTCAAAAAGAATTAAATTGAGAAAATGTGAAATGTGGTGGTTAAAAGTGTGAATAAATTGAAGATATGGGTTGATAGTAACATGTATTAAATTCGGCTAAGCATGGGTTACTACTAAATTGCATGTGTTGAAACCATTTTTTTTTGTTTTGGAAAAAAATGGGGATCAACTTTTAAAAAGAAAATGGAGTCGCCACCGATATTTTATTCAACTTGTGATCGGACCACCTTAAGATGAATTATTTTAATAAAACATTTGGATTTATTAAAACAATAATTTTTGGTCTACGAAATATAAGAAAACAAGTTCGGGAGTCGGTTACGTGCGAGGAAGGATTAGTACCCTCACAATGCCCAAAATTGGTACCAAATTGATTAACTAATGTCCTTATGTTGAAAATATGAAAGAATAAGATACAATTCCTTTTGAAAAATATTTGATTAATTTGAGTTGAATTTCAAGATTTACTCGTTCTAGGGAAATAAAACATCACATCCGGTACGTTAGGATATGACATATGTAACATCTTAAATTTTTGGGCCTATGCGTTTAATGGGTGAATATGTGGAATGAGTTAATTTAAGTGTTAGGGGCCCAAATTTTAAGTTTTAAGGAGCCCAAATCTTCTAATTTAAGTTAGTTAAATTTGGCATTAGGGATTAGGGAAGTGGACGGCACAAGGCTATTTTTTTTGGGAATTTTATTATATTTATTCTATGTGAATAATAAGCAGATAAAGACTATTATTTAGGGATTTAGTCTTTAAGGATAATAAGCAGATAAAGACAATTTTTGAGGAGATAATATATTAAGATAAGGGAAAAGGGATAGGAGCTATCATGTGTGGCAGTGTTGGCTGAAAATCAATCTTTGCTAAAGGGAGGAATCGGTTTTCTATATAAAGAGGGGGTGTGCCGAAATTTTGGAAGCCTTTCTTTTATTTTCTTTTCTCATATTCTTCCTCTCAAAAGTCAAAACTACCATTTTCTTCACCCTTTCTTCCTCTCTAAAATTTCCTAGTTGGTAGAATCTTTTAACCTCTATTGTTATTTTTCTTCTAATCCCTAAAAGCCGAAATCACATCTCTATTATTCTATTCTTCTCCTTAATATTCATTGGTCAAATCTCTCTTAGCCATCTCTTCAATTCTTAAATCTTCTAAAAATCGAAATTCTTAGATCTCACCTCCTGAAGTTGCGAATTTTCTTCAAGAAAGTCTCGCTTGTAATTAAATCAAGAAAACAATAGGTATGTGTCGATTTTGAGTTTCCAATATTTCTTCGGCATTTCAAAGTCCCTAGCCGAATGGCTATTTAGTGACTAATCAAGGGTTTTTCTTATTTTCGGTATTTCGAGATCTGAAGAGGAGTCCAACGCTTAGATCTCTAAGTCAAAGATCAGTAACACTCAAGTTGTAACACCCCAAACCCGGCCCAAACACTACAACCGGATCTAGTATGTCACTAAGGAAATTTTGTAAAACATGTCGCATTTTCAGAAAAATATTTTAGTAAAGTTTAACCTTTTATTCGGAAAATTTATAATTTATAGTTTTAAATAAAATATGCCTTTATGAATTAAAACTCAAATTTAAATACATGCCTTAGTTCAATTAAAATAAAAATTTAAATAACTAAAAGTAATAAAAGCCCTTAATAAAACAAAATATAAATTGGTGGCCCATGACCTTATTACAACGAGATTTAAAATCCATTAAATAAGAATATAAAATAATAACTATAGTCTTTTTTTGGATCCAAATGTTCTTTTGCATGGCCACCTTGCGCTCCTCTCCACCCGGTCCGATGCACTAAATGCTACAAAATGTTAATTAATTGGTTGAGTCGCGAGACTTAGTGTGCAACCCTCATGCACCATTAGATTTGGGCCTTAGCTCCATAAAACTAAAATAATCAGAATTAATATACATAATAAAAATAATATGCAAGCCCAACCCAAATCCTAGGTTTCCATCCGCTACACGCCCCCGTACCAGCCATTCACACCATTGGGGATTTCTACAATCAACCCACACCGCTACACGCCTTCAGATTATGGGAAAAAGCCACTACAATAGATCATGGCATAAGCCACTACAACAGATCATGGTATAAGCCATTACAACAGATCATGGCAAAAGCCACTACACAGAACACTTCCCCTTTCATCAAACCCAACCCCGTGCAATCATAGAAATCGGCATACTTATAAAACATATCATCTTAACAGGAACATTCACTGAAGAATGACAGAGATCACTAACCTGGTGATTCGCTTTTATCCTCTTTGGGTTTCCTTTATTATGCCCGGATTTTGGCATTTATCAAAACATATAAGACTTATAATCATATATTAATCAAATAGATCTAGATGGTGGGAAAGTGTTACACACCTGATATCGCGAAATCCAATATTCTTAGTCGATATCCTTGTTATCCCGATCTACAACTTTGCTAAAAAAGCCGAAAAGATGTGAAAATAGGGCCTCTCCTATATTCGGCCATGGTTAGTGTTCTACCCGATTTCATATATTTATAAATAAACCAATCTCCTTACCTTGAAATCTAAAAATAACATGACTTGAGTGTTCTTGATCTTTGACTTAGAGATCTAGCGTTGGACTCCTCTTGAGATCCCGAAATGCCGAAAATAAGAAAAACCCTTGATTAGTCACTAAATAGCCATTCACTAGGGACTTTGAAAAGTGGAGAAATATTGGAAACTCAAAATCGACACATACCTATTGTTTTCTTGATTCGACACAAGCAGACTTTATCAAGAAAATTCGCAACTTCGGAGGTAAGATCTAAGAATTTTGATTTTAGAAGATTTAAGAATTGAAGAGATGGCTAAGAGAGATTTGGCAAATGAATATTAAGGAGAAGAATAGAATAATAGAGATGTGATTTCAATTTTAGGGATTAGAAGAAAAATAACAATAGAGGTTAAAAGATTCTACCAACCAGGAAATTTTAGAAAGGAAGAAAAGGTGAAGAAAATGGTGGTTTTCGGCTTTTGAGAGGAAGAAGATGAGAAAAGAAAATAAAAGAAAGGCTTCCAAAATTTCGCACACCCCTCTTTATATAGAAAATCGATTCCTCCCTTTAGCGAGATTGATTTTCACCAACACCGCCACACATGATAGCTCCTATCCCTTTCCCTTATCTTAATCTATTATCTCCTCAAAAATAGTCATTATCTGCTTATTATCCTTAAAGACTAAATCCTAAATAATAGCCTTTATCTCGCTTATTATCCACATAGAATAAATATAATAAAATTCCCCCCCAAAAAATAGCCTTGTGCCGTCCACTTTCCTAATCCCTAATGCCAAATTTAACTAACTTAAATTAGAAGATTTGGGCTCCTTAAGACTTAAAATTTGGGCCCCTAACACTTAAATTAACTCATTCCACATATTCACCCATTAAACGCATCGGCCCAAAAATTTAGGATGTTACACAAGTCGTGTTATTTTCGGGATTTCAAGGTAAGGAGATTGGTTTATTTATAAATATATGAAATCGGGTAGAACACAAACCATGGCCGAATATAGGAGAGGCCCTATTTTCACATCTTTCTGACTTTTTGAGCAAAATTGTAGATCAGGATAATAAGGATATCGACTAAGAATATTAGATTTCGCGATATCAGGTGTGTAACTTTCCACACCATCTAGATCTGTTTGTTAAATACATGATTATAAGACTTGTATGTTCGATAAATGCCAAATCCTCATAACGCTTTGAAACCCAAAGAGGGTAAAGAAAATCACCAGGATAGTGATCCCTGTCATTCTAAGTGAATGTTCTGATTAAATGATATGTGTATGCCGATTTTCTGTGATTGCATGGGTTGGGTTTGATGAAAGGAGGAAGTTATATGTTGTAGCATTTTTTACCGTGATCTGTCGTAGCGGTTCTTACCGTGATCTGTTGTAGCGGTTTTTACCGTGATCTGTTGTAGGAGTTTTTACCGTGATCTATTGTAGCGGCTTTTGTCGTGATCTGTTGTAGTGGCTACGGCCATGATCTGATGATGAGCAGCACGACTGCTATCAAGGCGTGTAGCGGTGTGGGTTGATTGTAGAAATCCCCAATGGTGTGAATGGTCGATACGGGCGTGCAATGGATGGAAACCTAGGATTTGGGTTGGTCTTGCATATTATTTTATTATGTATATTAATTCGATTATTTTAGTTGTATGGGGCTAAGGCCCAAATCTAATGGTGCATGAGGGTTGCACATCGAGTCTCGCGACTCAACCAATTAATTAACATTTGGTAGCATTTAGTGCATCGGACCGGCCGAGAGGAGCGCAAGGTGGCCATGCAAAAGAACATTTGGATCCAAAGAAAAGATTCTAGTTATTATTTTATAATCTTATTTAATGGATTTTAAATCTGTTGTAATAAGGCCATGGGCCACCAGCTTATATTTTGTTTTATTACTGGCTTTTATTACTTTTAGTTATTTAAATTTTTATTTTTAATTAAACTAAGGCATGTATTTAAATTTGGGTTTTAATTCATAAAGGCATATTTTATTTAAAACTATAAATTATAAATTTTCCCTAATAAAAGGTTAAACTTTACCAAAATGTTTTTCCGAAAATGCGACATGTTTTACAAAATTTCCTTAGTGACATACCAGATCCGGTTGTAGTGTTTGGGCCGGGTTTGGGGTGTTACAATATACTTATGCCTCAATATCGAGATTATCTTTGATCTTCAAAACGAGCAATTAAAAATGTTATTTAGTTATTTAGTTAAACGAAAAAATGCAACCCAGCACGTTAGGGCACAGTTTTCCAAGTTTCCAAACACTAAATATTGCCTTATTTCGAAAATCTTTCGAGTAATCAAGATGTAATTTATTTAGCTTATTTGAAGTAACAATGAAATGACTAATATCAATTAAAACTTTAAAGTTTGAATCACGATATGATAAAAAACAAAGTTACAAACATGGAATAATATACATGAATAAATTATGATATTAATGAATGACCATAATATGAAATTTGAAAAAATGAACTTGAGTTTATACGACGGCAAGCAAATTAATACAACTAATATATAGCAAACAAATAGGCAAATGATATATAAAATAATATGCTTCAATTTAAATAATACATATGTAATAAAAAACTTGATGTAAAATAATATATATAAAATGATAATGACATATGAAAGTGTTTGGAATAAATAAATATATAATTTAAAATAAGATCTTTAAAAGAACAATTATATATATTTATATATATAGATAGATTTACAATAAAATATATACATAGTATTCACTTGAATCTTTCAAAGTGGAGATAATGAATAAATAACATAAATAGTTAAATAAATAAATGAAATGATGAGTGAATAGATAAATAAAACAAATGAAATGTTAAATTTGAAATACAAATTAAATGAATAACGGTATAGCCGTTGAATAAGCATGTGATTAAATAAAATTTCTCATGAAAATTTAAATAGAATGAGTGAAGGACTAATTTATGAATAAAATGCAATTAACAGTCAAATTTATATAATAGAATAAGCACATAAGGACTAAAGTATGAGGCACGAGATTCCAAAGGGACTTATCACCAAATTATTCCTTTCGCCCTCCGAACGCACCCTTTCTAGGACCGAATGGTCAAGGGACCAAAATAAAAACAGAATGAAAGTTTGTGGATAGATTTTAAAAGGAAGAAATAATAGAACGGAGACCTTATTAAAAACTCTAAAAAAGGTGGGAGGATTAAAATAGTAAATAGCCCAATCAAGCTTTAAAAACACGCGGATCCCTTACTGATCGGGTCGGGCCTTGGGTTTATAGCAAAACGGTGCCGTTTAAGCACCGAAAGGAACACAGCGAAATGACGTCGTTTCACCTTTCTTTATAAACAAAAAAAGTTTTAAAACTTCATTTTAAACCCTTTCTTAAAAAAATTAAAAAGAAAGCTCTCAATTGTTTTATCCCCTCCCCTGGCCGGATCTAGGGTTCCATCGCCTATCCGCCGTTCCACCACCGCGGACGGTGGTCAGCGTTGTGCAAAAAGGAGCCTTTAGCCCACCGCTTTAAGGCGTTTCGAAAACCAAGCCTCCTAGGTCTAGTAAGCCGAGAGAAGAGGGTATTTGACCCCTTTTTAGGTTCAGTTTCGCGACGGATAAGTGCCCTCCGACGACTCGGCCGCGGGGTAAATTTTGGTAAATCCCTCCTCCTACCTTTTTCATGCTTATTTCGAATCGAAAAAAGAAGATAAAAAAGGAAACAAAAAAAATAAAAAATTAAACAAGAACACGGGCTAATGAAAAGGTAAATCACCTCTGATTTTCTTTTTCTTTCTATATTTCTTTGTGTATCAGTGTTCGTAAAAAAAAAGTCTGTAGCCCCTCAAAACAATAGGCCTTTTCTATTGTTTTTATAGCCTTATATTCAAAATTGTAACACCCCTATCCCATGTCCGATCACCGGAATAGGGTTAGAGGCGTTACTGCACGTGATCAAAAACATTCTGTAATTAATCATACAACCATTCATCAAATATCAATCATAATGTCCCTTAAGTAGGTCATCGAGACCCTAAGCATGCTTATAAACCGAGTCGGGACTAAACCAAAACACATAAGTAATTTCATAAAAATTTGAAACTTTTCTAACATACAGGGGACACACACTACCGGGGGTAGGTCGTGCCTCTCCCACGGCTACTTGACACACCGTGTGTCTTCCCCGTATTATATATACCAAAATCGACACGGTCACCAAGCACACCCATGTGCTATGGCCGTGTACTACTAGATCACATACTGCCATTTCTCACACGGCCATCAAGCACGCCTGTGTCGAAACCTTGTGCAATTTAAGCCATATTCTGCCAATTTACCCACGGTCTTAGGCACACCCGTGTGCCTCAACCGTGTGACATTATAGGCCATTTACAAGGCCAAACTTCCACCCATAAGGGTCACATCTATAGGCAAAATATACCAAGACACATCATGCATGTATGGCAACCAATAACATACCAATTTGTTCCTCCAATCCGTGCATTTAATGGCCAAATCATTCATATCATCTTTCAAATAATAACACATACATAACCAAAGCAAAACTTCATCATTTAACTAACCATAAACCTGGCTATTTCATGGGCATTTAAACCATACCAAAACCATACATATGCCACATTCATCAAAGCATAATATGAACCAAATTAAACTTGCCAAAACACATGGCTAAGTTCACTTCCAAAAACATATACACATATCTAGTGTATACATGCCATAATCACCATATACATTCCAAAAGGGTACCAAAATAAGTTTTGTAGTGTGATGACGATCCTTGACAATCCAGGCCTTCAAGAGCTTGACGACCTATAAAAGCAGAGAAAATACACACACAGAGTAAGCTTTCCAAAAACTTAGTAAGTCATATACGAATAAACATATTGGTACATATATATATATATCAATTATCATATATATATCTTGGTTCATAAACTTATGGCCACATTTGCCACATTCAACATTTTAAGATTCACATTATCATTTTCAATCATACTCTTCTTCATATCAAAGTCATATGCTTACTTACCTTTCATGCATACTTAATGAACATTCAACATACCTGAATTGGATATTAATTCACTTAATTGATCATGGCTCGGATATACCATTCGTATTGCAGACTTGCCGTTGAACCAATAGGAACCTAGCGGGATACCCGTAAAACTCGAATTGTAGTACAATGCCAACGTCCCTGCATTTAGGTCTTACGTGCACTCGTATATTGATGCCACCGCCCCAGAGCGAGGTCTTATTATAATCGACTAATGATGCCTACGTCCCTGACGAGGTCTTATGTATAATCGATAATTTTGCCTACGTCCCGCATTTAAGTCTTATGCATAATCAGATAATGTTGCCTACGTCCCAGATGAGGTCTTACATGAAATTTCAAATCAACGCCAATGTCCGGACGTGGTCTTACATGATAAAATGTAATGTATACCTAAGTATTCCTAGGTTCATACAGACTTCTGCTTTATCACTATATCAAACTTATTTCGAAATTCACGCACTTAGCATATCATACTCATTCATTTTCATTGATAGACATATGGATACATATATTCAATTCAATACAGATAAGTTTATTTGCATAATAACTTACCTCAGATTTGGTTTATCGAACGGAAACGGCTACTCGATTATTTTTTCTTTCCCGCGATCTAAATCTGTTTTCCTCGGTTCTTGATCTAAAAATATTAAGATTTAACCCTTTTATTAACCATTCTATTCAATTCAATCCATAGACACACATTTAGGGAAATTTATAAATTAGCCCTTATATTTTCACATTTTTACATTTTAGTCCCTATTTCATAAAATCACAAAATACACATAATTCAATATAACCCATGCTTAGTCGAATTCTCTATAGGTCCCTAGAAACCCATATTTTCAATTATTTCACATTTTAGTCCTTCAAAATATTATTTTCACAATTTAGCCCAAATTACTCAAATACACCAAAAATCCAAAGACAAAAGATGTTAATCTAACACATATGTTTCATTTTTCATCAACTATCATCACAAAGCTCATGAATTCATCAATGGCACATTTCAAAATCATCATCAATTCAGAAAATTAAGACATGGATTTTATAGTACTAGAAGCAACGATTACGAAAACGTAGAAATTATCAAAAACCGAAACCAAAACATACTTCAACCAAGATGAACATGGGCCGAATACCTAGCTATCTCTTTTTCTTTTCTTTTCTTTCAATTTCAGCAAAGACAAAGATAATAATGGCTTGTTTTATGTTTGTTTTATTTTAATATAACTTATTAATCATTTTACAACTTTAACCTTTATTAAACCATATAAAAATTATGTAAAATATGGACATAAATGGCCACTAGCATAAAAAAAGTATGATATCCATTTAAGGACTTCACCTTTAATAAGCCATGTCAATTTAACACATTAACATATGAATTGCCACTTTTTCCTTTTATGCAATTTAGTCCTTTTCTCAAATTAAGCATCTGAGACAACCAAATTAATTCACGAAACTTTCACACAAGCTTTATCACACCTGTATGAAACACCCCACACCCTACCCACGAGCCCAAATCGGATCTCGGTATGTTCCTAAAGTGAATCGATTTCAAAATCATTCGTTACTTAGAGAAAATTCAGTAAAATTTTTAGAAAATGTTGTTGTGGATTGGGCTTAGATTGAAACCCATTTTATTAAACTTGTAAATCCAATTTGATTTATTACGTCCAAAATAGTTCTTAGCACAATATTTAAAAGTAAAGTAAAATAAAGAATAATCCACGGGCCTTATGGCCTTATTACATCAAATAAAACCCAAAAGAAATATAATTAAGGTACCAAATAGAAATAATGTCCAAATAAAATAAAATCTCCAAATGTAGCATGGCCACCTCAAGGTCCACCGCCCGGTCAAATCCGCTGCTCATCACATGAAAATAATTCCCAGGGGGTGAGTCCACAGACTCAATGTGCACACAATACTAACATTCAACAATTCGGCATTCATGTTCAAATCATCGATCCATATAAAATGAAATTATGATGCAACCCAAACCCAATCCTAATGGTCCATCCGCTACACACCACCCGCACACGCCATTCACACCGTGGGACTACTAAGTCAACCCTCCATCCGCTACACACCATCGGGCGATCGCCCATATACGTTGTGTCATTAGACACTATAGTCAATTTATACATTGTGTCATTAGACACTATATTCAAATATTGTAACCGGTTACCAAAATTCCATAATGTGACCAGTAGTCAACATATTTCGTTAGTGAGACCAAGTCAACACCTTCATTGGTGAGACCAAGTCAACACCTACTCTCCCCTTTCACATAAAACCCGAATGCCCCAAAAATTTATATATTATGCATAACTTAATTTTATGTTCATATACATATATTCGCATGTTATAAAATAACATATTTCACAATCCTATCAGAAGTAGGAAACGTACCTGGGTACTTTTTACCACATTTGTGGTACTTAGCCACATTCACATTCTTTACATATTCATATATTAAAATAATAGCCATATGAAATATCGAAGGTTAGTAAGGGTACACACCTGATTTGCTTAATAGGTTCTTTGAGATCTCGAAAATCCCGATCTAACTTTAGATCATTAACCCTTTGCCGATTTGGTGTTTATACAATTCCGAAACTTGGTTTTCCTTTACGATATTCACCAACCTTAAATCTCAATATGGGTTAGTTTTTGGCTTTTTAATAATTAAAGAATTGATCAAAGTAATCACACAAGCCTTGGCCGAATGTGTCTCACCTTAATTTCCTTGAATCCAAAATCCCGAAAACTCTTCCTTTGATATTCGGCCAAGAGACATAAAAGGGGTTATTTTCTTAAATCTTGATTAAACGAATTAAAAGAACAAGAACTAATTGTTCTTACCTTAGATCCTTGATCTTTATATTCGGTAATTGTGGAAACCTTGATGCCTTTAATCGATTGCTTCCTTGCCTAGAGTCACAGAGATTCGGCTATGGAGATTTAACAGGGATCAAAAGAAAAGGGTTTTGGTTTAACAATGACAAAGGAGAGGAGAAGAAAATAGAAGAAGAAGAGATGGATTTTGCTTAAAGAGAAATTCGGCAAGAGGGGAGAGAGCAAGGGATTTTCGGCTACTTGGAAAGATGAGAGAAAAAGACCTTGGGTTCTCCTTTTATAGCTAAATTTGCTAGGCCAAGAGTCCTTGACTTGGCCACCACTCTCCTTAAGATAATATTATCTCCTTTATCTAAAAATAAAAGCATTTAATCCATCAATTATCTCCTCGGATAATCCAAATTTAAAATCCTTATTTATCACTTATTAATCAAGTTTTAACCAAATAAAACTCCTCCTCTTAGATTCCTTGTGCCGTCAACTCCCCACTCATGGAAGCAAAATAAAACTTCTTTTATTTGCTTCTAGATGACTCAAAATCGGGCCCAAAACCTCTTGCATTTGGGCCATTTCCTAAGGCCTTAGGTGGCATCTTGAGCTACATTTCCAAGTCCGTTATTGGGTCAAATTTCATGTACTTTATATTTTAGGGTCATTTGGCCCTAAGTTCCCTTTGGGCTCCAAAATTCGACATTAAGGTCATTTTTAAGTTTCCAAAAATTTTCGCGCATCTCTGTATTTTCCAAGTTTCCAAAATGTTTAGTTTCCTATTTTGGTTAGGTTTCCAAAATGTTTAGTTTCCTATTTTGGTTAGGTTTCCAAAATGTTTAGTTTCCTCTTTTGGCTTGGTTTCCAAAATGTTCACTTTCCTATTTTACTTAGGTTTCCAAAAATGTTCACTTTCCTATTTTTGACGTAACATTTCCATACATCCTTTATTTTCCAAAATCATTCCAAATTTATTCCAAAGCACATAAAACATGTCTTATTGTACAATTAGGCCAAAATGCATAGGCCCTTTTTAGGATGTTACAGTTCTACCCCCTTAAAAATAATTTAGTCCTCGAAATTACTTACTATCGTTCATCCGCATGTCTAACTCACCACACTACGCTATTCTTTGCAAGACTGATCTTAAAGAACTATCATACTTTCTAGGCACAATCTCTAAGTTTAAGTCCCTTAGAACTCATTTCTAACGTCATGATTTGATCGATTAAGAAGTTTTATGTATTAAAAAAATTTTGTTTCACTTTATTACTCATGAAGAAATTTTATGGAAAAGAGTTTAGGAGTGGTTCTTTCGTATTCATACATGCACACAGTCTTTTCATTCATTCACATCCATCAAACAATTATGAACCTTAGTTCATTCGGAGAAACGTTAGTAGTTTTTCATTTGTTGTTTTTCCACTACCCGGGGGTATTTTCGTAATTTGTCCTACAGGGGTATTTTCGTAATTTGTCAAAATAAGGTTCCTTGGTGATTTTGTCACAAAGTATTTTGGTATTTTTAAATTCCCGGGGTATTTTGGAAATTTTTTTTTGAAATCCGAGGGTATTTCAAAAATTTTAGACCTTGGGGTTATTTTGGTAATTTTCCACAAACCGGGGTAAATTGTAAAATTTTAATAAATCAGGGATATTTTAGAAGTTGCAAAACTTTGAGGGTTCTTTTTGAGAAATTTATTTTCCAAAGCACGATGAAGTTGCAAAATTTTTAGAAATCGAGGTCATTTTGGAAATTTTGGTAAGTTAGGGGTAATTTTGTAATTTTCAAAAGTCACGGTATTTTTGATAGTTTGCAAATTAGGGTTTTGGACTTTTATAACATAATGAAATTTTGGCAAAACTATTGAGTAGTTGGACATTTTATAAACCAAGGGCATTTTGTAATTTTACCACTAGGGGTATTTTAGTAAATTTGTAAATCGAAATATTTAGGAAAATTTATAAAATATTCTTTTCAAATCAAGAGGGTAATTTAGAAATTTTAAAATTAGGGTTTCCATAAAAATACTGCTAGTCCCTTTCGGGTTTTAGTTATTGGGTTTAGCTTGTGACTAAGTCCTCTTGGTTAGGGTGAATTTACTACGCACTGTGTGGATTCGAGTAAAGAGGAGGTGAGTTACTAGGACCGCTTAAATACCAAGCTCTTCTTGAATCCACTCCTAGACATGCGCATTGATTTACCACACCTAGCTCGGTGACTTAATCACGTGTTTGTCTAGTGTATTAAGTCTTATGTATTTGTGTTTGAGTAGACTAATCTTGGGTTCAAGTTCCTATCATGCTATTCTCGTTCCATTCCTTTTCTACCCTTCTATAATTCACATAATCACACGATAGTTAGGGGTACTTACGGTGGATCATGGTCTGAGACTTAGGTGCCATGCCGGAAAAACACGCTTATTTCATAAGATACTTTATAAAGCTTATTTGGGCTCGATTTGAAAACGTTTTAGGCCTTAGCCCACAGGCCGAGAGTTTAAAACTGGGCTCTGATACCAAATTGAAACACCCCACACCCGGCCCACGAGCCTGAACCGGATCTGGTATGTTCCTAAAGTGAATCGATTTCCAAAATCATTCGTTACTTAGAGAAAATTCGTAAAATTTTTTAGAAAATGTTGTTGTGGATTGGGCTTAGATTGGAAACCCATTTTATTAAACTTGTAAATCCAATTTGATTTATTACGTCCAAAATAGTTCTTAGCACAATATTTAAAAGTAAAGTAAAAATAAAGAATAATCCACTGGGCCTTATGGCCTTATTACATCAAATAAAACCCAAAAGAAATATAATTAAGGGTACCAAACAGAAATAATGTCCAAATAAAATAAAATCTCTAAATGTAGCATGGCCACCTCAAGGTCCACCTACCCGTCCGTCCTTTGCTCATCACCTGAAAATAATTCCCACAGGGGGGGTGAGTCCACAGACTCAATGTGCACACAATACTAACATTCAACAATTCAGCATTCATGTTCAAATCATCGATCCATATAAAATGAAATTATGATGCAACCCAAACCCAATCCTAATGGTCCATCCGCTACACACCACCCGTACACGCCATTCACACCGTGGGACTACTAAGTCAACCTCCATCCGCTACACACCATCAAGGCGTACGCCCATATCGTTGTGTCATTAGACACTATAGTCAAATTTATCGTTGTGTCATTAGACACTATATTCAAATATTATAACCGAAGTTACCAAAATTCCAATGTGACAGTAGTCAACATATTTAGTTGGTGAGACCGAAGTCAACACCTTCGTTGGTGAGACCAAGTCAACACCTACTCTCCCCTTTCACATAAAACCCGAATGCCCCAAAATTTATATATTATGCATAACTTAATTTCATGTTCATATACATATATTCGCATGTTATAAAATAACATATTTCACAATCCTATCGTAGTAGGAAACGTGCAGGGTACTTTTTACCACATTTGTGGTACTTAGCCACATTCACATTCTTTACATATTCATATATTAAAATAATAGCCATATGAAATATCGAAGGTTAGTAAGGGTACACACCGATTTGCTTAATAGGTTCCTTGAGATCTAGAAAATCCGATCTAACTTTAGATCATTAACCCTTTACCGATTTGGTGTTTATACAATTCCGAAAACTTGGTTTTTCCTTTACGATATTCGGCAACCTTAAATCTCAATATGGGTTAGTTTTCGCTTTTAATAATTAAAGAATTGATCAAAGTAATCACACAAGCCTTGGCGAATGTGTCTCACCTTAATTTCCTTGAATCCAAAATCCTGAAAACTCTTCCTTTGATATTCGGCCAAGAGATATAAAAGGGATTATTTTCTTAAATCTTGATTAAACGAATTAAAAGAACAAGAACTAATTGTTCTTACCTTAGATCCTTGATCTTTATATCGGTAATTGTGGAAACCTTGATGCCTTTAATCGATTGCTTCCTTGCCTAGAGTCACAGAGATTCGCTATGGAGATTTAACGGGATCAAAAGAAAAGGGTTTTGGCTTAACAATGACAAAGGAGAGGAGAAGAAAATAGAAGAAGAAGAGATGGATTTTGCTTAAAGAAAATTCGGCAAAGAGGGGAGAGAGCAAGGGATTTTCGGCTACTTGGAAAGATGAGAGAAAAAAGACCTTGGGTTCTCCTTTTATAGCCAAATTTGCTAGGCCAAGAGTCCTTGACTTGGCCACCACTCTCCTTAAGATAATATTATCTCCTTTATCTAAAAATAAAAGCATTTAATCCATCAATTATCTCCTCGATAATCCAAATTTAAAATCCTTATTTATCACTTATTAATCAAGTTTTAACGAAATAAAATCCTCCTCTTAGATTCCCTTGTGCCGTCAACTCCCACTCATGGAAGCAAAATAAAACTTCTTTTTTGCTTTCAGATTTCAAACAAAGACAAAAATAATAATTTGGCTTGTTTCCTATGTTTGTTTTATCTTAATATAACTTATTGGGTTAAATTTCATTTTTATATTTTACATTTGGCCTTTCCCTTAAACCCAAATAAAATTCATTTTTAAGTTTCCAAAATATGGACAAGTTTCCAAATGTTTAGTTTCCTATTTTGCTTGGTTTCCAAAATGTATAATATCCATTTTGGTTAGGTTTCTTCAGTTTCCTATTTTGGTTTGTTTCAATTTAACACATTTGGTTTCCATAATGAATTGCCACTTTTACTTAGGTTTGCAAAATGTTCAGTCCTTTTTTGACAACATTAATACATCCTTTATTTTCCAAAATCATTCCAAATTAATTCAAAGCACATAAAACATGTCTTATTGTACAATTAGGCAAAATGCATAGGCCCTTTTAGGATGTTACTTTGTAGACAAAACTAATATTAAAATATTTTTTGACTCGGATCCGTGGTCCCAAACCACTATTTCGACTAGGGTATAAACCAGACTGTTACAATTCTCCCCTTTAGGGATTTTCGTCCCCGAAAATCTTACCGTTAAACAGAATCGGATATTGCTATCTCATTGAGTCCTCAGGCTCCCACGTAGCCTCTTCTATACCGTGACGATGCCAGAGTACGTTCACTAATAGAATTTCCTTGTTTCTTAACTCTTTCACTTCACGAGCTAAGATACAGATCGATTCTTCTTCTTATGTCATATCAGATCGGATTTTAATTTTAGATGGGGCAATCACATGTGACGGATCAGACCTATATCTACGGAGCATCGAAATGTGAAATACATTGTAAATCTTTTCTAGTTCCGAGGGTAACTTCAATCTATATGCAACAGGCCCAACACGTTCAATGATCTCATACGGTCCGATGAAGCTCGGACTTAACTTGCCTTTACATCCGAATCGGAGCACTTTCTTCCACGAAGACACTTCAGAAATACTTTATCTCCGATCTCAAATTCTTTAACCTTTCGTTTTAAGTCTGTGTAGGACTTCTGACGATCAGATGCTGCTTTCAAACAATCTCGGATTAGTTTCACTTTCTGTTCGGTATCTTTTATCAAATCGACCTCGTATAACTTATTCTCACTGAGTTCAGTCCAATATAGAGGTGTACGACGCTTACATCCATACAAAGCTTCATAAGGTGCCATTTTAATGCTCGACTAAAAACTATTATTATACGTAATTTCGATCAACGATAGGTATTGTTCCTACGAACCATTAAATTCTAATATATAGCATCTTAACATATCTTCGAGAATCTGAATAATTCGCTCGGATTGACCATCTGTTTGCAGATGAAAAGCTGTATTGAAATGCAATTTCGTGCCCAAAGCTTCTTACAATTTCTTCCAGAACCTCGATGTGAATCTCGGGTCTCTATCTGACACAATAGATAGTGGCACCCCGTGCAATCTCACAATCTCAGAAATATAAAGCTCGGCTAATCTCTCGAGTGAATAGTCAGATCTTACAGAAATAAAGTGGGCAGATTTCTTCATTCTGTCAACTATGACCCATATCTCATCCTTCTTTCTCAGAGTCAAAGGCAACCCAGAAACAAAGTCCATAGTTACTTTATCCCATTTCCATTCAGGGATCAGAATCGACTTTAACAACCCAGACGGAACTTGATGTTCTGCTTTCACTTGCTGACAAACTAAACATTTTGAAACAAAGTCAGAAATGTCTCGTTTCATGCCAGACCACCAATAGTGTTGCTTTAAATCATGATACATCTTTGTACTTCCGAATGGATGATATGCATTCGTTATGTGCTTCACCCAAAATCAATTGAATCAGCTACGGATTTCTTGGAACACAGATTCGATCTCAGAATCTCAAACAATCACCGACAACTCAAAATTCAGATTCAGAATTCCATTCACATTGAGCTCGTTTCAACAACAATTCATTATCAGCCTTCTGAGTATCACATATTTGCTGTACAAATAACGGTTTCACTCTCAATTCAGCTATCACAGAACTATCATCAGACAAATCTAACTGAGCATTCAAAGTACGTAGTGTAAACAATGACTTTCTACTCAACGCATCAGCAACCACGTTTGCTTTACCTGGATGATAATCTATCACAAGCTCGTAATCTTTTAATAGTTCTAACCATCTTCTTTGATGTAGGTTCAAATCTTTCTGGGTCATTAAATATTTCAGACTGTTATGATCTGAAAACACATGACATTTCTCACCGCACAAATAATGACGCCAAATTTTAAGTGCAAACACAATCGCAGCGAGTTCAAGGTCGTGTGTCGGGTAATTCTTTTCATGAGGCTTTAATTGTCTCGAAGCATAAGCTACCACTTTGCCCTCTTGCATCAAAACACATCCTAGACCGCTTAACGAAGCATCACTGTAAACAACAAATTCTCTCTGGCTGTACTAACACTGGAGCTTCTGTTAACAGAGTTTTCAATTGGTCAAAACTTTTTTGACATTAATTCGACCATTCAAATCTGACATCTTTCTGAAGTAATCTAGTCAACGGAGTAGCTATAGTCGAGAAGCCTTTAACAAATCTATTGTAATAACCAGCTAAACCCAGAAAACTACGAACTTCAGACATTCCAATTCAGAATAGCAGAAATCTTGCTCGGATCAACACGAATCCCAACAGCTGATACAATATGCCCCAGAAAACTAACCTCATTCAATCAGAATTCACATTTGCTGAATTTTGTGTACAATTGCTTTTCTCTCAAAGTTTGCAACACAATTTTCAAATACTCTGCATGCTCATTCTCATTACGTGAGTAAATCAAAATGTCGTCAATGAATACAACAACAAATTGATCCAAATACGGTCTAAAAATTCTGTTCATCAAGTCCATAAAAATAGCAGGAGCATTGGTTAGTCCGAATGGCATAACTAAAAGCTCATAATGCCCTTACCTCATTCAAAAAGCAGTTTTCAGAATGTCTGAATCTTTAACTCTCAATTGGTAGTATCCTGATCTCAAATCAATCTTGGAAAACACAGTAGCTCCTTTTATCTGATCAAACAAATCATCAATTCTGGGCAATTGATATTTGTTCTTTATAGTCACCTTATTCAACTGACGGTAATCGATACACATTCTCATCGTACCATCTTTTTTTCACAAACAGAACAGGAGCACCCCAAGGTGAAAAACTCGGTCTAACAAACCCTCTATCAGTCAATTCTTGTAATTGTGACTTTAACTCTTTCAACTCCGTTGGTGCCATTCTATACGGAGATATCGAAATAGGTGTTGTACCAGGCAACAATTCAATACCAAATTCAACTTCACGAATCGGAGGTAAACCCGATAACTCTTTAGGGAACACATCAGCAAAATCACAAACAATGGGTACTGATTCAACTTTCTTCTCGGAAGCTTTTGAATCGATCACATAAGCAAAATATGATTCATACCCCTTTTTCACATAACTTTGAGCTTTCAAAATGGATACCACAGCAGGAAATCCATTTAAATCATCAGACTTAATTCGTACAATCTCATCATTCAGACTTCTCAAATCAATAGATTTTCTTTTACGATTCTAGCAGATCATGCATAAACAACCAATCCATTCCCAAAATAATATCAAATTCATCAAATGGCAAAAGCATCAGATCAACAGGGAAACATATATCTCGAAACATTAACAGACAGTTCTTGCATACTTTGTCAACAAGGACACTCTTACCTAAGGGGTTCGATACTTTTATAGCAAATTCAGTAGACTCTACAGGCAAAGTCATACCATATACTAAATTCATACATATGTTCAAATGCGTAGAACCGGGTCTATTAAAGCTATCACAGAAGTATCATAAAGAGAAAAAGTACCCGTTATAACATCAGGCGACGAAGCTTCTTCACGAGCTCGGATAGCATACGCTTTGACAGGCGCTCTGGCTTCGGATCTGACAATATTGTCTCTCATAGTTCTCTAATTACCACTGACATTCTTTACATTCTTTGATGATCGACCTCTCGCAGGTGCATTATCAGATCTTGGATTCTTAACAGTCTCTGGTTCGATAGGCTCAGGGTAATCACAGATAAAATGATCGAGCGGCCCACATCTGAAGCAAGCTCTGTCATTCAATCTACAGCTTCCCGAAAGTTTTTTCCATAATGTTTACATCCAGGTCTCTCTGATCGAACATTACCAACGCTGACCACTGAAGTTGCTGGAGTTTTGGAACTCATTTGCAATTTAGCTCGATTTCTGTTCAAATGTCCCACATTATCTCTAGAATAACTTTGATCATCTTGGAATCTTTTCGGAGCAGACTGAAATGATTTACTCTGAAATCTCTTTCTTGTATCTCGAGCTTCAGACTCAGCTCTTCTTGTATCCTTTCAGAGTGCCTCAGCTTTGCAAGCTCGGTCAACGAGTACAATGAACTCTTTTATTTCTAAAATCCCGACTAGCAAACGGATATCTTCATTAAGACCATCTTCGAATCTTTTGCACATTATAGCTTTGGAAGATATACACTCTCAGGCATATTGACTTAGTCGAATGAACTCTCGTTCATATTCAGTAACAGTCATTCGGCCTTGTTTAAGCTCCAGAAATTTTTTTCGTTTCTGATCGATGAATCTTTCACTGATATATTTCTTCTGAAACTCAATCTGAAAGAAATCCCAGGTAACATGTTCTCTCGGAACAATAGAAATTAAGGTTTTCCACCATTGATAAGCCGCATCTCGAAGCAAGGATACAACACACTTTATACATTCATCCGGAGTCAGAGACATTTTATTGAAAACTCGAATAGTATTTTCAATCCAGAACTCAGCCTTTTCAACATCATTAGCATTAGTAGCCCGGAATTCTTCAGCCCCATACTTACGAATCTTATCAACTGGAGGCTTATTTAACAGATTCGGATATATAGTCGGTGGTACAACTGTAGTCTGAGGGGGATTAACTGGGGGCGGAGGTTGCAAAACAGTCGGGTTATTCTTTACGAACTGAGTGAACCACTCACTCATCATTTGGAAGAAAGCTTGTTTAGCTTCTCCCTCCTGACCGATCGTAGTCGGTCTCAAATCAGAAGGCTCTATCCTTGTGCGGAGCAGTACATTACTTTCTACGTCGTCACTCGCTTTTCGTGATCCATTACTATCGTAAATCACATTTTACACGTCAGGATTCATCACACTATCACAGTTCAAATATATGGCATGTATAGCTAGACTCTGACACGCTACGTTAGTCCGAGAATCGACTAAACCGTAGCTCTGATACCAACCAAATGTAACACCCCTATCCCGTGTCTGATCACCAGAATAGGGTTAGAGGCATTACCAGACAGATCGGAAATAGTTACAAAATTAATCGTACAACCATTCATCAAATATCAATCATAATGTCCCTTAAGTAGGTCATCGAGACCCTAAGCATGCTTATAAATCGAGTCGGGACTAAACTGAAACACATAAGTAATTTCATAAAAATTTGAAACTTTTCTAACATACAGGGGGCAGACGGCCGTGGGGGTAGGCCGTGCCTCTCCCACGGCTACTTGACACACCTATGTTTCTTCCCCGTGGCTATATTCTGCCAAAATCGACACGATCACCAAGCACGCCTGTGTGCTATGGCCGTGTACTACTAGATCACATACTACCATTTCTCACACGGCCATCAAGCATGCCCGTGTCGAAGCCTTGTGCAATTTAAGCCATATTCTACCAATTTACCCACGGTCTTAGGCACGCCCGTGTGCCGCAACCGTGTGACATTATAGGCCATTTACAAGGCCAAACTTCCACCTATAAGGGTCACACCTATAGGCAAAATATACCAAGACACATCATGCATGTATGGCAACCAATAACATACCAATTTGTTCCTCCAATCCGTGCATTTAATAGCCAAATCATTCATATCATCTTTCAAATAATAACACATACATAACCAAAGCAAAACTTCATCATTTAACTAACCATAAACCTGGCTATTTCATGGGCATTTAAACCATACCAAAACCATACATATGCCACATTCATCAAAGCATAATATGAACCAAATTAAACTTGCCAAAACACATGGCTAAGTTCACTTCCAAAAACATATACACATATCTAGTCTACACATACCATAATCAGCCATATACATTCCAAAAGGGTACCAAAATAAGTTTTTGTAGTGTGATGACGATCCTTGACAATCCAGGGCCTTCAGTAGCTTTGACGACCTATAAAACAGAGAAAATACACACACAGAGTAAGCTTTCCGAAAACTTAGTAAGTCATATACAAATAAACACATTGGCACATATATATATCAATCACTTAGCAACTATCATATATATATCTTGGTTCATAAACTTATGGCCACATTTGCCACATTCAACATTTTAAGATTCACATTATCATTTTCAATCATACTCTTCTTCATATCAAAGTCATATGCTTACTTACCTTTCATGCATACTTAATGAACATTCAACATACCTGAATCGGATATTCATTCACTTAATTGATCATGGCTCGGATATACCATTTGTATTGCAGACTTGCCCGTTGAACCCATAGGAACCTAGTAGGATACCCAGAAAACTCTGAATAGTAATATAATGCCAACGTCCCAGACGATGTCTTACGTGCACTCGTATATTGATGCCATTGTCCCAGATAGGGTCTTATATATAATCAGATAATGATGCGTACATCCCAGATGAGGTCTTATGTATAATCAAATAATTTTGCCTACGTCCCAGACAAGGTCTTATGTATAATCAGATAATGTTGCCTACGTCCCAAACGAGGTCTTATGTATTATCAGATAATGTTGCCTACGTCCCAGATGAGGTCTTACACGAAATTTCAAATCAACGCCAACGTCCCAGACGTGGTCTTACATGATAAAACAGAACAGATACCTAAGTATTCCTAGGTTCATACAGGACTTCTCGGCTTTATCACTATATCGAACTTATTTCAAAATTCACGCACTTAGCATCTCATACTCATTCATTTTCATCGATAGACATATGAATACATATATTCAATTCAATACAGATAAGTTTATTTGCATAATAACTTACCTCGGATTTGGTTTATCGAACGGAAATGGCTACTCGGTTATTTTTACTTTCCCGCGATCTAAATCCATTTTCCTCGATTCTTGATCTAAAAATATTCAGATTTAACCCTTTTATTCACCATTCCATTCAATTCAATCCATAGACAACATTTAGGAAATTTACAAATTAGCCCTCATATTTTCACATTTTTACATTTTAGTCCCTATTTCATAAAATCACAAAATACACATAATTCAATATAACCCATGCTTAGCTGAATTCTCTATAGGTCCCTAGAAACCCATATTTTTCATTTATTTCTCATTTTAGTCCTTCAAAATATTATTTTCACAATTTAGCCCAAATTACTCAAATACACCAAAAATCCAAAGACAAAACATGTTAATCTAACACATATGTTTCATTTTTCATCAACTATCATCACAAAGCTCATGAATTCATCAATGGCACATTTCAAAATCATCATAAATTTAAAAAATTAAGACATGGGTTTTATAGTACTCGAAGCAACGATTACGAAAACGTAGAAATTATCAAAAACTGAAACCAAAACATACCTCAATCAAGATGAACATGGGCCGAATACCTAGCTATCTCTTTTTCTTTTCTTTTCTTTCAATTTCGGCAAAGACAAAGATAATAATGGCTTGTTTTATGTTTGTTTTATTTTAATATAACTTATTAATCATTTTACAACTTTAACCTTTATTAAACCATATAAAAATCATGTAAAATATGGACATAAATGTCCACTAGCATAAAAAAAAGTATAATATCCATTTAAGGACTTCACCTTTAATAAGCCATGTCAATTTAACACATTAACATATGAATTGCCACTTTTACCTTTTATGCAATTTAGTCATTTTCTCAAATTAAGCACACAGACAACCAAATTAATTCACGAAACTTTCACACATGCTTTATCACACACTGTAGACACAAAAAATAATATTAAAATATTTTTTTGACTTAGATCTGTGGTCCTGAAACCACTATTCTGACTAGGGTATAAACTGGACTGTTACAAAAATAAACAAAAAAAGACAAATTCTTTTTCTTTGCTGTCAATTGCTATTGTTTTTTGCTGTTTTATTTTTTACAGGTACGGCCATCGTAGTACGGAGACGTACGGTGCGCGTGGTGACGTGGAGCTGTACAGCGGTTGTAGAAGTCTACGACGCACCCTAGCTGGCTAGGGTTTTAGATTTTCGTTTGTTGGGCTTATTTGGGTCTTGGAAAAAGAAACTGTTAAATGGACTTTTAATTATTATATTGGTTTTTTATGGGTTAATAGGTCAAGCGAAAATTGGCCTATTACAGCTGCCCCTCTTTGCTTATTGTTGTGTAACAGGAACGAAGCAAAGACTTTAGAGTGCCAATTTTGCCTGATCTTGTCGAGTTTTGACTTCTTTTAGTACTTTTCTTCTTCGAGTAGCTTCGTTCCATCCCGCTACATCTTCAGGGGCATGAGAACTAGCACTTCGACCAATTCAAGAAATTTAGACTTGTAGCCTCAATCTGCTCTGCCGCAACTTCGGGGAGATGAGATTTGCTATCTTCAGTTTGCTCTCACTACAAACTCAAAGATGCCAGCTCTACTATCTTCAATCTACTCCACTGCAAACTTAGGGAGATAAGATCTGATGTCTTCGATCTGCTTTTGCAACTTTAGGAATACTAGATCTGCTATCTTCAATCTGCTCCACTATAATCTCAGGGATGCCAGACTGGTGGCTTACATCTGTTCCACTACTGCTAAGGAGACAAGATTTTCTGTTCGATCTTGGTCCACTATTGCTTAGGGTGACAAGATCTACAATCTTTGACCTATTCCATTACCAATTAGGGAGATAAGGCTGGTGGCTTAAATCTATTCCACTACTACTTAGGGAGACAATATTTGCCGTTTGATCTTGATCGACTACTGCTTAGGGTGACAAGATCTATAATCTTCGACCTATTCCACTGCTGGTCAAGGAGTTAGGGCTGGTGGCTTAAATCTGTTCCACTACTACTTAGGGAGACAAGATTTGTCGTTCGATCTTGTTCCACTACTGCTTAGGGTGACAAGATCTACAATCTTTAACCTATTCCACTACTGGTTAGGTAGATAGGGCTGGTGGCTTAAATCTGTTCCACTACTGCTTAGGGAGACAAGATTTTCCATTTGAACTTGTTTCGCTACTACTTAGGGTGACAAGATCTACAATCTTCGACCTATTCCACTGCTGGTCAAGGAGATAGGGCAGGTGGCTTAAATCTGTTTAACTACTGCTTAGGGAGACAAGATTTGCCTTTCGATCTTGGTCCACTACTGCTTAGGGTGACAAGATCTACAATCTTTGACCTACTCCACTGCTGGTCGAGAGATAGGGCTGGTGGCTTAAATCTGTTCCACTACTATTTAGGGAGACAAGATTTGCCGTTTGATCTTGTTCCACTATTGTTTAGGGAGACAAGATCTACAATCTTCGAACTATTCCACTGTTGGTCAGGGAAGCAAGGCTAATATCTTCAATCCGCTTCACTCAGGAAGGCGAGATCTACGAATTCACCGATGTTGCGACACCGCCCTCTGGGGGACCTGTCTTGTAAAATCAGTTTTATGTGTTTATGCTTATGCAAAATGGTTAGGATGCAATGATCAGGATGAACCTAATGCTCCTAACTAAATGTATAAAGAACGACATTTGCATGAATACAAAATGTCATGAGAATGATTTCTTACAATGATTAGGATGCAATGATCAGGATGAATCAAATGCTCCTAACTGGATGACATTTGCATGAATGTAGAATGCCATGAGAATGATCCTATTTTAAATGTATAATGATCAGGATGCAATGATCAGAATGAATCAAATGCTCCTAACTAGTAGAATTTCATGAGAATAATCCCTTTTAAAAGCTTAGGGTTGTCATCGCTCATCGTTTATCAGGGCTTTATCACTGACGTATTATGCTGCCATTTTGTTCGGCTGGTATTCTCGATAGAAAACTCAAGGAAATAATTATATCTTGCTTAACATATTTTCCCCACTGTACTTTCAGGGTTCATCTCATTGTGACTTGGGGTATAAGATCTGAATCCATCCCATTGCTACTCTAAAATGTAGGATTTGTTTCTTCTGCAATCCATCCCATTGCTATTCAAAGGTATAGGATTTGTATCAGCTTCCATCTATCCCACTGTAACTCAGGGGTATAGGATCTGTAGCTTGTTCTATCAAATGGTCACTCCCCGGGTGACCCAACCAGATGTTTATGCATGATGCTCGCATGTATGCAGAATATCATTTTTTTGAGAATGATTCCCCTTTTATGCTTGGGTTAACATTGCCCATTTTTCTTCAAGATCGTATCAATGATGTAATATCTTGTCATTTTGTTCAACCACCATTTTTGGAAAAATTTGAAGAGAAAATCTCAGTTTAGACTCTTCCTTAAACTTGGTGAGTTTTAAACAATTGTCCCGTTTCAATTTCTTGTATTATTTAGAGGTTCCCAGAGAAATATGCGAAAATCCTTTTGTGAAAGTGTTATTAGTCCACTAATCATTATTTTAATGCGAAATGCTTGAAAAAGATTATCACAATGGATGAAAAGGAAATTAATTGGGACCATAGCTCGAAACAAACAAGTTAATCAAAGCTAGCAAATGCAACTAAGCAGGGAATTTATTGAAGGCGTATCTTGAAAAGAATAAGAAAATCCAAAATGGGTAAGATGGAAAACTAGGTGCCCTAGATACCGCAGCTGAGCTTCTCTGTTCAAACTTCTTGAGGACCATTTTAAGCTCAATATGTGTTTAGGGGATTTGGAGTACTTTGTCGATGCCCCAAGACGTAGCATTCTTCCTCATTGTAATTCAAGCGTAGCAAGACTACTGTATGCCCTACTTTCGATCAAAATTTGAGCTGTCCTTTTCGGGTTTTCAACTCAAATCCCCTTTGGTCTCAAAGCGCCTTTTGCGGGTTTTCACCTTGGCCTCTCCTTCTTCTTTCTTTTTGATTGAAGTTTTTTTAATAATTTTTTTTCAAGGTTCCCTTTGCAGGTTTTCACCTTGGTTTTTCCTTTTTAAGCGAAATACTTCTTGACTGAATTCACCAGATTGGGCATATCCCTACCATCCATTTTGGTCAATGTTTCTAGAACAGACTTTTTTCACTACATAAAGTCTTTTCTATTTTGGCCTCCATTTTTTCTCTGAAATCTTTTTGTATATGAAGGATCTGCTTCAATATCAGGCCTCCCTTTGGAAATTTTCTAGGATGAACCTCTTTGTTGTAAACCCGCATCATCTGACTATAACGGATAACTATTAACTTTTCTTTACAAATTTGATTGATCACATCGGGATTGGATCCATTCTGCCTCATCCAACTTCAGTTTTGATAAAACTCAAAAAAGGAATTTCGACTTCAATGGGCGAAACCAATGAGAAATGTGTTGCCCCGGTGACAGTCCTGGCCAATGTTTGATAAGCATAGAGGGTAAATAGTAACTTCTGTATGCCAATCTTTACAAGTCTTGGTCTTTTTTTTCTTTCTTTTTGGCTGCCTTTGTTGTACTGTGATGTGGCACCTGATATTTGAACAGACCGCAAACTTTTGACATTTTGTGGTGAAATATGATCTTTTCGACATTTTTTTGTCGGTATTCTTTTTTTTTTTGTTCTGATGACTATCGACTTTGTAATATTGGCATATGAAGTGACTTTTACCATCTTAGTGAAGTAACCAACATCCACGAAAATGAATCGATGTTGGCTGAAATCTTATTTCTGCATTGAACTAGGCTTTGATCTTCATCTCCTTCCTTGGCTCGTGACGTAGGATCTATTTTTCATCCCGTTCTATCATCCTTAACAAATCAAAAGATAGGTTACAATCTCTGTCATCTTCAAAGTCCTGAGATCCCCTAGACCCATATTTCATTCAAAAAGGGAGTTAGTAACAACGTCGCTTATGTCGTTGATATCTGGGTACCTAGGTATGAAGGTAGAAAATCCAAAGAATAAATGATTCTAAAGATGATTATTTGTATGGTATGATCATGAATAAAGAATGAAAGAATATTTGAATAGTAATCCAAAGTACAAAAGAATTTATAAATAGAAAGAATGGAAAAATATTTGCTCAAAAAGATGTATTTTATTGAAATAAAGATTCTAAACACAAGTATACTTTACAAAATGACTCTTATTACTTCTAGGCTGAAAGCAATAAGCGTGTTTTGAATATTACTCTAGATTATCCTTAAAAATACATGTCTCTTCCAGAGTCCTATTGTTCAAAACACTCTTAGGTATATAAAGGCCGATGCTTGGAAAACTTCTATTCCTCGGTTCCCCCTTCAGATACGCCATTAGTGTTCTGATTTCCTGATTCTTAGGCTTCTGATGACTTCTTCAAGGAATCGTAACTTTTCTGCCCCTCCTTCAATTATCACAATTTACTACTTTATTCGACTCATCGAACTTCACAACCCCTATTTTAATAAGCCTCTCGACCAATTTCTTAAATGCAATGTAGTTATCGATTGAGTGACCCATTATTCCAGCGTGATACTCACATTGAGAATTCAAATCATACCATTTGGGGTATGGGGGTTGTATTGGTTCCATGTAATGAGGATCCACCACATGTGCGTCAATAGGCTTTGATACAACTCCCTATATGTCATTAGAATTGGTGTAAACTGGAGTTACTTTGCACTGGATTCTTATTTTGATGAGCCCTGATGACTAGTTGTCACAGCCCTCGGTTGACCTACAGTGACCAATTTAGAATGCATGCTCAAGCTGTTCACTTTATTTTCCCTATTTCTGGGTTGATCTTTTGAAACTTTCTTCCGCATCTATCTTTCCCCTTTTTATAGCATTATCAATTATTTCTCCAGTCATTACGACGTCCGAGAAGCTCTTTGTAGCGCTCCCTAGCATATGAGTGATAAACATGGCCTTTAGTGTATTAATAAAGAGCATGGTCGTCTCTTTCTCTAAGAGTGGTGGTTGTACTTGCGTTGCCACCTCCCTTCATCGCTGGGTATACTTCCTGAAGCTCTCATTTGTCTTCTTCTCCATATTCTAGAGTGTAATCCTGTCAGGTGCTATGTCTATCACGTGGCTGTATTGTTTTATAAAAGCTTGAGCCAAGTATTTTCATGCACCAATTTGGGAACGACTCAACTGGTTATACCACTTGACTGCTACTCCCACCAGGCTATCTTGGAAGCAATGGATCAACAATTGGTCATTATTAATATACCCCATCATTCTTCTACAAAACATAGTGATGTGAGCCTCAGGGCAACTTGTCTTATTATATTTCTCAAATTCAGGCATTTTGAATTTGTATGGGAGCACCAAGTCCGAGACCAAGCTTAAATCCTTGGCATCGATTCCATAACAGCTATCGGCACTTTCTATCGCTTTAAACTTTTTCTCCAACCATTTACATCATCTTCTAGCTGCTTTGGCAATTCTGCTTTTGTCCTCTCCCCTTCATCTATTTCATCCAAATCAAAGACATTAGTAATGATTGGATTATTTCCTGAACTTAAGCCAGTTTGGAGGTTCACTGAAGCACCAGCTTGGAATTGTTGAGGACTGATCGTGACAGATGGCCTTTATATAGTTACTTCAGGTCGTGTTTGCACATGTGGTGGAGTAAAACTAGGAGGACATTGAAGATACTCCGTATTCTCCTCAACATTTACCATGGGGTTATTTCCTTTATCCATAAGCCCCTTCAATAGTTGCGTCATCTGAGTCATCATATTTCCCTGAGATTCCATCATTTTGTCCATCATATCCTGCTGGATCTTAGCGAGCTGCTCCTGCATCTATGCTGCATCTGTTCTTGCATTTCTTTCTGCATCTGTTCTAACTTTTTATAGTCTTTATCCATTACTTGAGTTTTCTTTCTTGTTCCGTAGGGATGCGTATCTGGTAAGGTTTGGTCGGTTTCCAGGTTGCTGAAATAATTTTTATTCAATTAAAACTTTATACCAATTGTAATGCATGTGATATGATGTAATGCAAATGCATGAAATGCAATGCAAATGCATGGAATGAATGCAAAAAGAAAGAGAAGCGTTGATTATGAATTCAATTCTATTAGAAGAACTTTTCTAGAAAATAAAATTCTTTACATAAAACGGATTGCATATGCGGCTTTGTCCTCATAGTCCAAGTGAAAACACCAATCCTTTTCTTTGTATCCGGATATTATGGTTGTGTCCTGTGAACTTTCTCAACAGATGCCTCTTCTAGCTCCTTGTTACTTGGTCTAGGCCGTACCTCTTCACTCACTTATCTTCCGCGATGTTCATAAGCTTCTTTAAGAAAATTGAGACATGATGACTCTCGAATAATCCTTGTCGACTTCAATCCTCGGGCAAAGTCTTGTATTCTTCTATGGACTATCAGCTTTCTCTCGTTGTTTATCTGGACTATGTTCACACGACCGTATTATAATCCACTTTATCAAGTAACCCATTTCCTTATGACAAACTTTTCTATTTAGAAATCAAATATGAATCAACACCTCCTTTCTAAGATGATGAGATGCAATGCAATGAAAAAAAAGAAACACGTTAGCACAAGAGAAATAAACAATAGAATAAAGCACCTAATCCTGTGACCACTAGGGTTTGGCATGGCTTTACCTAGGGTTAGCTCTTAGGGTTCACTATATGTGGTTTGGTTCTAACGAGAGGGTACCTGAACCAGCAGATTCATCAACCCTCACCCATTATAGGTTCATATGGATCAAGTTCGGTTTAGGGAATACATTTCCCGATGGCCATACGGAGATAAAAATCTCACGAAACACATAGGTATGGATGTATCCCGGAAGTAGTCTACTAGCCCATGCGGAGGTGAAAACCTCACGAAGGCATATTTTCTCACTTCCACTCAAAGGCGTGACCACAACGGTCATGCGATGCAAATGCAAGTATTCTACAAAAACTCAACACCATAGCACCAACAAATGCCTCAAAAGAAACATGATTTTCCAAAACAATTTTCCAAATTTTCAATCAAAAGGACAAAAATTAACCAATCTATGGCATGACTCTCAACCAGTCCCCAATGGAGTCGCCAAGCTGTCGAAACTATTTTTTTTATGTTTTGAAAAAATAGGATCGACTTTTAAAAAGAAAATGGAGTCGCCACCGATCTTGTATTCAACGTGTGACCGAACCACCTTAAGATGGATTATTTTAATCAAAATATTTGGATTTATTAAAACAATAATTTTTGGTCTACGAAATATAAGAAAATAGGTTTGGGAGTCGGTTGCATGCAAGGAAGGATTAGCACCCTCGCAACTCCCAAAATTGGTACCAAATTGATTAACTAACGTCCTTATGTTGAAAATATGAAAGAATAAGATACATTTCCTTTTGAAAAATATTTGATTAATTTGAGTTGAATTTCAAGATTTACTCGTTCTAGGGAAATAAAACATCACATCCAACACGTTAGGATATGACATACTTATGCCTCAATACCGAGATTATCTTTGATCTTCAAAATAAGCAATTAAAAGGTTATTTAGTTATTTGGTCAAACGAAAAAATGCAACCCAGCACGTTAGGGTACAGTTTTCCGAGTTTCCAAACACTAAATATTGCCTTATTAAAAAATCTTTCGAGTAATCAAGATGTAATTTATTTAGCTTATTTGAAATAACAATGAAATGACTAATATCAATTAAAAATTTAAAGTTTGAATCATGATATGATAAAAACAAAGTTACAAACATGAAATAATATACATGAATAAAAAATGATATTAATGAATGACCATAATATGAAACTTGAAGAAAATGAACTTGAGTTCATACGATGGCAAGCAAATTAATACAACTAATATATAGCAAACAAATAAGCAAATGATATATAAAATAATATGCTTCAATTTAAATAATACATATGTAATAAAAAATTGATGTAAAATAATATATATAAAATGGTAATGACATATGAAAGTGTTTGGAATAAATAAATATAAAATTTAAAATAAGATCTTTAAAAGAACAATAATATATATTTATATATATAGATAGATTTACAATAAAATGTATACATAGTATTGACCTTGAATCTTTCAAAGTGGAGATAATGAATAAATAACATAAATAGTTAAATAAATAAATGAAATGATGAGTGAATAGACAAATAAAACAAATGAAATGTTAAATTTGAAATACAAATCAAATGAATAAGGGTATAGCGGTCGAATAAGCATGTGATTAAATAAAATTTCTCATGAAAATTTAAATAGAATGAGTGAAGGACTAAGTTATGAATAAAATGCAATTAACGATAAAATTTATATAATAGAATAATCACATAAGGACTAAAGTATGAGGTGCGAGATTCCAAAGGGACTTATCACCAAATTATTCCTTTCACCCTTCGAACGCACCCTTTCTAGGACCGAATGGTCAAGGGACCAAAATAAAAACCGAATGGTCTGAATATCTTATTCATAAAATCGATAAAAATGGAGGGAGCATTAGTTAATCCAAAAGGCATAACAAGGAATTAATAATGTTCGTACCTTGTTCTGAACGATGTCTTCGATACATCTGTATTTATTGACGACATTTTTATTTACTCTGGAGATGAGTCTGAGCATGCTGAGAATTTGAGGATACTGTTACAGATCTTGAGCGATAAGAAGTTGTTTGCAAAGTTCAGTAAATGTGAGTTTTGACTCCAAGAGGTTGGATTTCTGGGGAATATCGTTTCAGCCGAAGGTATTAGAGTTGACCCGAGCAAGATTTATGCAATTATAGATTGGAAACTTCTAAGAAATGTATCTAAAGTCTGAAGTTTTCTGAGACTAGTTGGTTACTATCGATGTTTTGTGAAAAGATTTTCTATGATTGCAACACTCGATAACTGGATTACTTTAGAAAGATGTAAAGTTCAAATGGTCTAAGAAGTGTCAACAAAGTTTTGAACAGTTGAAAGCGTTATTGATAGAGGCACCAGTGTTAGTATAGCCTAAATCGGGTAAAGAATTCGTAATTTTCAGTGATACGTCATTGAATGGTCTGGGTTGTGTACTGATGCAAGAAGGCAAAGTAATAGCTTATGCTTCTAGACAGTTGAAACAGCATGAAAAGAATTACCCGAATCATGATTTAGAATTGGCATCGAAAAATCGATGTACTTATCTCGTAAGCACTTATAAACTCAAAGTGATTCAATAAGCGAATTGGTGAGAAATAAATAAGTATCGGTAGAAGTATGTACGAAAAACTATTCAAGTAACGAGTTAGAAGAAGTTGATGACTTATGAGTTACAATGTGGTTAAATTTTATGTTAATTCATTGATTGATGTTTAAAATGCTAATCATGCTATCCATTTTGATATGTTAATGAATGTTGAGTTTAATTCATATTTACATACGAACTTACTAAGCTTTATAGCTTACTTTGTTTATTTTCTTCTATGTTTTATAGTATTTCGAAGCTAGCTCGGATCCGAGGATCGTCAGGGACTTCATCACACTATCGGACATCTATTTTGGTACTTTTGAAGTGTATATATATGGTATATGGCATGTATAGGCTTGAGTCATTTTGGTATGATTGATGAATATGTATTTAGGCCATTTAAGTTGGCTTGTGATAATGAATTTGGTAATGTATATAGATATTCCAATGGTATTGTTTTAATTATAGTATATGACTTATTGTAATATCTGGGAATTAGGGCTTGTGCATTATTGCTTAATTGTATGAAGTAGCATGCCTATGTGTGTTTGAATGTGTTGTATGAATTTTTGAGAACTTCAAAGTGTAGGTAAATGCCTTAGAAAATATTAGATTTTAAGTATTAAAGGGGAGCTAAGCTTGATAGGCCTTAAGGGAATTTGTAGGAGTTTTTGGACATAAGATTGGGCTTGGTAAAGTGGCATGGAGGCGCCACTTAGGGCCTTGGTAGGTGACGCCATAAGCAGGGGAGAAGGGCTCAGGTTCGAGTTGCAGAGGAAGCAAATGGGAGTTTGCTTTTGCGTCAAGAAGGGGAGGAGTGTTGGACGACATTGGGGCTTTAAAAAGATGAGGAAAAGACTTGGTTTTTCTTTTAAAATTTGGATAGGAAGAAGAGATAAAGGTTGACTTATTCAAATTCTTTTGAATGAGTAGCATGGAGAGAATATTCGAGAAAAATGTGGGATTTGATAGGGGAAGAGAGTGGTGGCCGAATATAGGACTCTAAGGGGTGGCATTTTCGATTTTGAAGCTTGATAAGGAGGGTGTGCCGAAATTTAGACCTTTCTTTTCTCTCTAAGTGTCGTTCTTTCTCTTGTGCAAAAGTCATCTAGTTTCGGCTCCCTTCCTCTTTAATTTGTGATCGAAACTTTATAGACTATTAAGGTCACTATCATTTTTTTTCTACTTCTCCTCTATTTGTTCCTTGGCTGAACCTATACCTCTTTCCCCAAACCTATTCTTTTTTTTGTGTTAGCCGAATCCTCCTTTGCCACCGTTGCCAAATTGCTCAACCCCTTCTTCTCTTCTTTTCTTTCATAATTCTTTCAAAAACAAAAATAGTCAGGTGATTGTCGAATTCTCCTAAGCCTCTTCCATTCTTCTTTCTTCATATAATTTCAACTCCACACCTATTCTCTTTGATAGCCGAATCTCAATCTTAGTGTGGGCCGATTCTTTGCAAAGCCGAGGGGATCCATCTTTAAGGTAAGGTTGCGACAACTCTTCTTCGTTTGGGATTTATGTCATGGCCGAATGGCCCTATGACTCTTTAAAGTGTGTTAAAGCCGATTGTAGGGGAAGGTACATCCTAACGCAGGATATCTTTCGAGATTCTTACAGCCAACATTTGTAGAAGAGATCCTTCGAGATTTGTGTGATCAAGGTAAATAATATGTAGTATTCGGCCAAGGGCCATCTTCATAGTTTCCATGTATTAAAGTCGATTCTAACCATTGATAAATAGGGATTTCGACAACTTTATGAGCAAGTGACCGTTTTGGGATTTAGATCCACAAGGTAAGGGACTATGAACATTCGGCCAAGGCCATATTTAAGTGATTAAATATTGGCCAAATTCTGACTTTGATTTTTAGGGAAGTGCACACTCTATTTCGGTTGACTTTTTGGGATTCAGTGAAAGCATTAGTATCAGGTGTGTAGCCCCACACTAAATCTTAATAGATTTATGGTAACGTTTTAATATATGTGTTAATGAAAGTATGTGAACGTGCCTAAAGGTACCATACAATGGTACAGAACATTCAGGTACGTAATCTTTAATATTACGTCAATAAATGTTATGAACATGTGAAATATCGCACATAAGTGAATATTGATAAGAATGTGAAATAAGGCATAAAGCATGATATTAGTATGATTTGTATGGCATGGGGCATATGGGTTTTATTTTAAGGGGAAGTGATCTGGTGGTTTATACCACGAAATCTGGTGACTCATGTCACGTAATCTGAATGTGGTGACTTATGTCACAAAATATTATCTGGTGGCTATGCCACAATTTATAAGGGCGATGTGCCGACCGTCTGCAACGAACGCTTCGATTATGTGTAGCGGATGGAGGGTCGACTTAGTAGTCCCCACGGTGTGATGGTTGGTACGGGTGATGTGTAGCGGATGGTTATCTAGGTTTGGGTTCGGGTTTGCATCATTGACTATATATGTTTTATATGTATGATTTGACATGCCTAAATTGATTGAGAGTATGTGTGATGGTTACACATTGAGTCTGTTGACTCACCCTGTTGTGGGATATCTTTTCAGTGACACTCAAGAATGGACCGGCCTGGCGGGAGCTCGATGGTGGCCATGCTCATTTCGTAATTATTCTATTTTCATTGTTTTTTTTATTTTATTTAAGTATTTCATATTTATTTTGGGGTTTTGCTTTGATGTAATTATGGCCATTACTATTAACTGATTTAAGTAAGCATTTAAAATTGGTTTATTATGATAAGGTTATTATTAAATTGAGACTAAATAATTTTTCTTAAAATGTAAACAAATATTTAAATGTTTTGACACATGAGCAACACTGCTTTTCAATTTGAACCCAACACCAAATCAAATGTTCTTCAAAAACACACAAATTTTTGCAAAGTAGCAAACAAGAATTGAACTGATTTACTCAAGGAACATACCAGATCCGGTCAAGGCTTTTGGGGTGTTTCACTTATATTATATGTTTGAAGTTGGTTTATGATGCTTAATGATATTAGATAAGTTGAATGGTAAAGGATTGATATTTGAGAAGTTTTATATTTGTGAATTGGTACATGATTATGCATGTTTGGAATGGTTTAGTAAATTGAATTATTCATGTGAATTAGGGACATAATTAGATGACAAATTGTGACTTGTATGGTTCGTAAAGAAATGGTATGAATTGAATATTGGTTGATGATATTTGGTTGCTTATTGTATCTTGAATTGGTACCATTTGAGTTGGTTTTATTTTATTTTATTTTTGAATAAACATTTGAGTTGGTTTTATATGTGCAAAATGGGTGGCAAAATGGTTTGGTAAATAGCCTATTTTTCTCCACATGGGTAGAGACATGGGCTTGTGTCTCAGCTGTGTGTGACACACGATCAAGTTACACGGCCGTGTGTCCTCTGGTGTTGAAATTTTAATAAAGTCAGTATACTCCACACGGTCTCACACACGGGCTTGTGATTGGCCGTGTGGTACAAGTCAGTATACCCCCTAATTGGTACACAGCCTAGCACACGGGCGTATGACTTGGGCGGTTGCATAAGTCAGTATACCCTACAGGTTTGGCACAACCTAACACATGTGTGTGGTTGGCCGTGTGACCTAAGTCAGTATGTACCCCCTATTTTCACACGGCATGTGACACGGGCGTGTCTGGTCTCACACGGCCTGGCCACACGGTGTGTGTCCTCTGTTTAAAGTAAAAGTTTCCTAAGTATGGAAAAATTTCCTGAGCTATTGGTTTAGTCCCGAACCATTTCTAATGTATTTTTAAGACCTCATAGGCTCGATTAAGGGACGCTATCATTGGTTGTGATTGAATTGTATTTGACATGATCAATTGTATATGAAATGTATGTTTATAAGTGTTGTAAGTCCGGTAATGCTTCGTAACCCTATTTTGGTGTTCAGACAGTTAAAAACCATATGAAAAGAATTACTCGATACAAGACCTAGAATTTACAGCCATTTTTTCTGTATTGAAATCTAAAAATATTTCTTGTTTGGTGAAAAATGTCATATATTCACCGATTATAAACGTTTGAAGTATCTGATGTTGTTAAAAGATTTGAATATGAGATAGCGTATGTGGTTTGAAAGGTTGAAAGATTGTGATTTGATAATTGCATATCACTTGGAAAGAATGAAGGTAGTTACAAATGTTCTGAGTAGAAAATCTCTGTATACTTTGCAAGCCATTAATACCGATATGATTGTCTGATAATAGTTCAATTTTAACTGAGTATAGAGCTAAACCGATGTTTCTACATTAGAACAGTGAAACTCAAAAAAGTGATAATTAGTTGTAAGTCAAATGAATATAGTGTGAAATAAATTTTGATTCAGAATTTCAGAGTAGAACTAATAAATGCCTGTTGTTTAGAAACAGAGTTTGTGTACTGAATAATTTGGAACTTTTACAGAAAATTTTACATGAATGATCACAGTGGTACTATGTCTGTTTATTTGGGAAATGATACAATGCACAACGATTTGAAAAAATTTATTGGTAGCCGGAATAAAATGTGGTATTTCTGAATCTATATTTGAATGTTGGATGTATCAGCAAGATAGAGATGATACTTTCAAGATGGTTATAGTCAGTGAATATAACAAAATGGAAATGGGACAAAGTTACTGTGGATTTTATATCAGGATTCTCCCTGACCATGAAAAAGAAAGATAAGAATTGAGTAATTGTCGATTTTTCGACGAAGCCTGCACATCTTATCATGGTATGAATGAGTTTCTCACTTGATAGATTGCTCAAATAACCTGTTTTTGAAATTTTCAGATTACATAATGTGCTAGCTTCTATTATTTCTGATAGAGATTATAGTTCATATTCCAATTCTAAAACAAGTTACAAGAAACTCTAGGTACATGGTTACATTTAGTACGGTATTTCATCCTCAGATGGATGATCAATCTAAATATATGATTTAGACTTTGGAAGATATGTTTCGATGTTGTGTACTCGAATTTGAAGATAAATGAGAAACATATTTACTTTGGGTTGAAATTACTTATAACAGTTAACAGTCAATATACAATTATACAGTACGAGACTTTATATGTTCACAAGTGTAAAACTCCAGTGTTTTGGACTGAGTTCAATAAGAAAAGATACTTGTAGTTAGTTCAATTCTTTGAAACCGAAGAAAAAAGTGAAAGTGATCTGAGATAGTTTTAAAGCAGTACTTGATCGGCAGAAATCCGGTGTGAATCTAAAAATAAAAAGAAATAGAGTTTTAGATTGGCGACAAAATATTTTGAAGTTTCGCCATGGAAGAAAGTTCCCCAGTTTGCCCGTAAAGGCAAATTAAGTCTGTAGTTTATCAAGTCATAAAGATTATTGAAAAGAATTGGACTGGTTTCGTATTGATTGGTATTATTATTATTAGAGTTCTACAGAATTAATAATGTTTTTATGAGTATATATGTTACGACAGTATCGATTAGACTCATCATCTGTTATTGCTTTGATTAATGTTAAGTTCAGCCTGACACGATTTACAGTAAGAGATTGATTGAAAGTCTGGTACTTGGAGAGAAAAGCTGAGAAATAAAAAGATAGCTTTAGTACAAGTTTCTTATAGTGACATGACATAGAGGGAGCTACCCAGGAACTGGAGGAGACTATGAGAGAGAGTAATGCCTGAGCCTTCTTACTGGTAAAATTTTCGAGGATGAAAATTTCTTAAGGGGGAGAGTTGTAAGAACCCAAAGTTTCATGAAATCGAACAGTGGTTTCGGACTACAAATTTGAGCCAAAAATTTATTTTATTTTTTGGTCCGTAATATGATAGATATGACATGTGAAAATTTTGGTACGAAAATTTTATCGATTCAGTGCTTAATTACGAGAAGGACTAAATCGCATAAATTGTGAAAGTTGAATTCTAGTAGATGTAAGGATTAAATAACTATAGAATTCAAAACTAGAGGTCCTTATATGGTAATTAGACCATTAAGAAAAGTATGTAGATTTTTATTGATGATTCATCCAAAGAAATATAGAAAAAGGGCAATAACTAAATTGGAAATAGCAAATATTTAATTAATTAAAAAGATGATAAAAGGTATCATCTTATTTTATGTCATCTTCAACCTAAAAACACATGGAAACCCTAGGTGAGAGAAAAGAAACTTTAAATGTAACACCCCAAACCCGAACCATGAGTCCTGACCGGATCTGGTATGTCACGGAGTAAAATAATTTGAAGTAATTTGGGTGTCTGGAGAAAATTTGTAAAAAAATGTGGCTAAGGTTTTAAAACGGGTTTGATAAACTCAGTTGGGCTTTTTATAAATACAGTTGGGTTGATAAACCCTTTTGAAAACATTTGAGCATGTACATTTTAAAATCATCAAAGTTGTAGTTGACTTGGTTTATTCCTCATTTTCGATGGTAACTTCTTTGAAAACTCGTAAAAGTTATTAAGTTGAAAAAAATTACTTTTAACCGGTTCATTTAACATTCATAAATATCATTTGTAATATAACATAAGTAAAATGAAACAGTAAAATAAGCATCCAAACTAATAATAGCGGCCTTATTACAATTCCAAAATAAAAAGACTTAGGAAATAAATAATTTTATCAATAGCAAAGTAAATCAAATCCAACGATAAGCATGGCCGCCTCGAGTCCTCTCCGGCTCCATCTCCGCAATCTACTCATCTGCAAAATGTTAAGGGAAGGGGGTGAGTCACCAAGAATCAGTGTGTAATTCCCCCCCACTCGGAAAATACAACTCATACACATTTTATTAATAAGCATGCACATGCAACCCAACCTAACCATCCAAACTCCTTAACTACCCCTGTGGTCAAAACCACCGGTGGTCAAAACCACCGTGACTAGTGTCACAAAATAAATGATGGGGCCAACCCATCGTGTGGTCAAAACCACCGATGACCATAGGTCACAATATATCAAGTGTGGTCAAAACCATCGGTGGTACCAAACCACTGGGACTTAGTCACAATTTATCAATCGGTGTGGTCAAAACCACTGATGACCATAGGTCACAAATAATCTGATGGGGCCAACCCATCTTGTGGTCAAAACCACTGATGACTAGTGTCACAAAATAAATGATGGGGCCAACCCATCGTGTGGTCAAAACCACTGACGACAGTCCATAAAAAACATCCCCCTCCTCTCATCAATCCCACCATCATCATGCTCACATATCAATTATCATACATCATGTATTTAGGCATGGCATTTAACAACATGTGATGGCATACAAAATCATATATCAAAGATTACGTATAGGGGATTTACCCGGAGTCCATGCTTAAGCCCACAAGCATATATCATAGATCACTATCATATTTATTAACAAGGCAACAAAATAGTCATGTTATTAATAAAGTGTGTAGTGAATTTTTACACACATGTTTCTACCGAAATTCCTAGACCCGAAGATCCGATCTACAACGCTAGATCTCTTAACCTATAATCGGCCAACAACATGGTTAGGGACATTAGGCCTATTCGGCCAAACCAAGTAATATCAGAGGCTCTCTTATGGACTTACCTTGAACGGATTTGATTTCCAAACAAATCCCGAAGCCTTTATTAGCCCCTAAATCCATGGCACACATTAGTTCGACATTTAAACAATAAACTTTTATCAAAAGACCCTTGGCCGAAAGTGCTTACCATCTCACCTTTGGAAAAAATTCCCGAAAGCTTCCCTCAATCGTCTATGGCTTCCCTACAATCGGTTTAATCATATTAGTAAGAGTCTTAGGCCATTCGGCCATAACCTTAATCCTAGAAGAGAGTATGGACCCTTACCTTAATGATTATTTAGGCCCCTAACACCACAAGTCAGCACCACTTGGTGTTGTTAGGGGAGGTTCGGCTACCTTCAATGAAGAGAAAAGAACCGAAATAGCACCTTCCTTTAGGGGGGTTCGGCTAATCACAAGGTGGAAGGGGTTGGAAATTTTGATTGGAAGAGGGGTAGGTTCGGCTAAAAAGAAGCAAGAGAAGAAGAAACTTTTGAAGAATTTGGCAAGATAGGCTATGGAGAATTCAAGAAGAAGAACTTGGAGAGAAAATGAAAAGAAATTTGGATGAATTCTAAGCACTCCTTTAGGTGTTAAACCGAAAGTGGACAGCCCCAAGGAGTCCCTATTTCGACCATCACCTTCTTTTTGGTGATAAATTTCCAGCTTTTAATTATCAAAGATAATGCAAGACTTATCTTACATTTAATCTCCTAATCACTTTCAATAATTTAATAGCAAATAAACTACTAATAACTCCCCCTTCCAGCCGAATATGAGCAAAAATATTAAGCTTTATCTCATCAATTAAGAGTCCAACATGCAGCCAACTCTCCCATTCACGCCAGCAGCATAAAAAAAATAAAAACCCATATGCTGTTGCTTTGGTTTGAACTTGGAACCTCATCCCCAACCCTCTCTTCCAACGCCCCTTGCCATCTTTCCCATTTGACTTTCATGTCATGAACCCTCTCCATTTAATTTTAAAGCCTTCTTCCTGGCCCTCTTTCTTTTAACGCCAACAGCCCAAAAAATAAAACACCTTCCTTGCATCCCTCATGTCTCGAACCCGAGACCTTTTGCTAACACCCTTAAGTGGCGCCCCAAACCACTCCACCCAATCCGACTTTCATGTCCATTCCTTACCCAAAAATACTTTAAAGCCCTCTTTACTTTAACGTCCCAAAAAGCCTAAAATAAAACATTTCCCCTTGTAACTCCCAAGACTCGAACCTCCTCCCTTGAACATCCTTAGACGCAACCTTCCTAGCACCTAAGTGGCGCATGGAACCACTTAGCCAATTAGTTTTTTTTTGTGTCAAGTTCCTTTTGAAAATTTTCTTAACCTCTATCTCACCTAGCTCCCTCATTTTTCATACTAAAAATAAATTTTTAGCCCTAAGTCAGGCCTAGCTCGGGGTTATTTCTAGACCCTAAAACATGCCAAATAAAATCATAGTATTTATTTCTTCAAGCACACATGGGAAATTAATTGAATTTTCAACAACCCCTAATTTAGGGTGTTACAGTTCTACCCCCTTAAAAATCATTTTGTCCTCAAAATTACTTACTAACGAATAGTCGTACATCTTAACTCACCAGACTATACTTATGTCACAGACTCGATCTTAATAAAACTATCCTTCTTCCTAGGCACAAACTCTAAGTTCACAACCAAGGTTTCAGGCACTTCCCTATCAAAACAAGAAAACTCTACAATAATCAAAGCAATTAAGGGTATTCTAGAAATAAGGAACATACCCGTTGACACATCTGGCACATCTTCCTCCTCGCGACGGCCAATTGCATAAACCAACCTTGGTTGCCTCGCCTCTGCACCTTCAGCACCTCGGCCACGCCCGTTACCATTTCCATTACCCCTAGCTACACCTCGACCCCTCTGTGGCTGTTGGTTATCCCTCCTGTTTGATGCACGATCTTGACCCTCTGATCTCAGTCTAGCTGCCTTTTTCAAACAGTCTCTAACTCGATGCTCCAAGGACCCACACTCGAAGCATCCCCGATTACCATTCCAACATTCCCCCGTGTGAGACTTGTCACATCGAGCACACCGTGGCGACCATTGAGGATTAGCAGCAGTAACAGGCCTAGCAGCTTGATCCAACCCACCAAACCTCGTCCTCTTCTGCTCATTACCCGAGAGCCTTGAAGGTTCCGAGCTCCTCTTATTCCAATTTCTATCTTGATTTCGTCTAACCGACTGTCTTACCCTTTGGCAACCTTCGATTTCTCCATTAAGATAGCAAACTCCCGTTCCTGTTATGGAGCTATCATCATCCTCAGCTCATCTCTCAGCCCATCTTCAAATCTGACACAGTGCTCATGCTCGGTACCCATAATATCACGAGCATACCTACTCAATAGGAGAAATTTGGCCTCATACTCGCCACCGTCTTATTGCCTTGAACCAGGTTCAAGAAAGCCTTCTGTTGCGCATCCACATAGCTAGTTTCGATATATTTCTTTTGGTAGGCATCCCTGAAAAATTCCCAGGTGAGATTTTCTGCCACCGTTCCATCTCTCACAGTGAGCCACCACTGGTATGACTCATCCCGAAGCAGAGAGATGATAACCTTCAATTTCTCCTCAGCTGTGAAATCTAGATCATCCATTATCCTTTCTGTTGCTTCCAACCAAGACTCACCGACTTTGGGTGCCACTCCGAAAACTCCTCTGAATACTTCTACTCAGTTAGCTCGAGTCATTTAACCACGATTCTACGGGCTCTTGCACCGCTACCGCCTCAACAACCCGTTCTAATACCAGTGTACTGACTTGAGACACGACATCATTACCACCGTCGATCTTGAAATTCGGTTTTATGGCCCGATGATCCGTATCTCATTTCCAGACTCATGTCCGGACCCTGCTGGCTCGGACAAGGTCATCCTACCCCTACCACGGCCACGCGGCAGACGTCCACGACCTCTTGAACTCATTCTAATGATTGCGCTTATCTGCTTAAGAATTTTATGCATTAGTATTTCACTTGGTTATCCCCGAAGAAATTTTATGACAAGAGTTTTAGGAGTGGTTCTTTCGTATCATACATGCAAACAGTTTTCCATTCATTCATTCAAAGAGACGTTGTAGTTTTCATGGTGATTGTTTTTCCACTACCCAGGGGTATTTTCGTAATTTGTCCTACCGGGGTATTTTTGTAATTTTTCAAAAATAAAAGTTTTCGGATGATTTTGTCAAAAAGTTATTTTGAAACTCTTAAATTCCTAGGGTATTTTGAAAAATTTGAATTCTGGGGGTATTTCGGTAATTTTGAAGTTCAGGGGCATTTTGGTAATTTTTTCGCAAATCGGGGTGAATTTGTAAAATTTAATAAATCAGGGATATTTCAAAAGTTGTAAACCTCTGGGGGCTCTTTTTGAGAATTGCATTTTCTAAAATAGTGATATTGCGAAGTTTTGAAAATTAGGGTCATTATGGTAATTTTGTCGGTTAGGGGCAATTTTGTAATTTTCTAAAATCATGATGTTTTTGCAATTTAAGGTTTTTGGGCACTTTTTATGTGATGAAATTTTTGATTAAAACCGTGGGTATTTTGGGAATATCCTAAATCAAGGTGTTTTCGTAATTTTACCCCAAGGGTATTTTAGTAATTCCACATAATCGGGTGTTTTCACAAAATGATTTTCAAAAGTTGGGTTCTAAGTGATTTCACAAAGAAGGATATTTTGGAAATTTTACATTTGGAAATTTTTCATGGATGGTATTTTGGTAATTTTCAAACCGGTATTTTGGTCATTTTTCAACTGAGGGGTATTTTAGTCTTTTTTTTAAAAAAAGTTTTAATTATTTCAAAAACAAAACGGCTAGTCCTTTCGGTTTTAGTTATCGAGTTTAGCTTTGTGAGTGTGTCGTCTCGCCTAGGATGAACCATTACTACGCACTGCAGGATTCGAGTGAGTAGGAGGTGAGTCACGAGGATCGCTTAAATACTGTGCCCCACCGAATCCAATCCTAGACATGCGTATAACGATTGCCACATCCCTTGCTCAGTGGACAATTCACAGGGTTGTTTAGGGAATAATTAAATCTTATGTATTGTTTGTTGGGGTATGCTAACCTTAGGGTTCAACAATTTCTATTCTAATAGTCTACGTTCCCAACTTACCCTTCTACCCTTCATCAAATATTCACAAAGAAAGTAGATAGAAGTACTTACCTGGCGGATAGGTGCCGGAGACTCGGTGCCATGCTGTTCAAACCATAAACAGTTTTCCAAAACGTTCTAATAAGGCCTACTATCATAACCAAAACATTTTGGGCCTTGGGCCCCCCCACATGAGTTTTGAACCAGGCTTTGATACCAAAAATGTAACACCCCAAACCCGACCCATGAGTCCTGACCGGATCTGGTATGTCACGGAGTAAAATAATTTGAAGTAATTTGGGTGTCTGGAGAAAATTTGTAAAAAAATGTGGCTAAGGTTTTAAAATGGGGTTTGATAAACTCAGTTGGGCTTTTTATAAATACAGTTGGGTTGATAAACCCTTTTGAAAACAATTGAGCATGTACATTTTAAAATCATCAAAGTTGTAGTTGACTTGGTTTATTCCTGTTACCCAATGGTAACTTCTTTGAAAACTCGTAAAAGTTATTAAGTTGGAAAAAAATTACTTTTAACCGGTTCATTTAACATTCATAAATATCATTTGTAATATAACATAAGTAAAATGAAATAGTAAAATAAGCATCCAAACTAATAATAGCGGCCTTATTGCAATCCCAAAATAAAAAGACTTAGGAAATAAATAATTTTATCAATAGCAAAGTAAATCAAATCCAACGATAAGCATGGCCGCCTCGAGTCCTCTCCGGCTCCATCTCCACGATCTACTCATCTCAAAATGTTAAGGGAAGGGGGTGAGTCACCAAGACTCAGTGTGTAATTCCCCCCACCCGGAAAATACAACTCATACACATTTTATTAATAAGCATGCACATGCAACCCAACCTAACCATCCAAACTCCTTAACTACCCCGTGTGGTCAAAACCACTGGTGGTCAAAACCACTGGTGACTAGTGTCACAAAATAAATGATGGGGCCAACCCATCGTGTGGTCAAAACCACTGATGACCATAGGTCACAATATATCAAGTGTGGTCAAAACCATTTGGTGGTACCAAACCACCGGGACTTAGTCGCAATTTATCAATCGGTGTGGTCAAAACCACTGATGACCATAGGTCACAAATAATCTGATGGGTCCAACCCATCTTGTGGTCAAAACCACAGATGACTAGTGTCATAAAATAAATGATGGGGCCAACCCATCGTGTGGTCAAAACCACTGGCGACAGTCCATAAAAAACATCCCCCTCCTCTCATCAATCCCACCATCATCATGCTCACATATCAATTATCATACATCATGTATTTAGGCATGGCATTTAACAACATGTGATGGCATACAAAATCATATATCAAAGATTACGTATAGGGTCTTACCCAAGTCCATGCTTAAGCCCACAAGCATATATCATAGATCACTATCATATTTATTAACAAGGCAACAAAATATTCATGTTATTAATAAATTGTATAGTGAATTTTTACACACCTGTTTCTACCAAAATTCCTAGATCCCGAAGATCCGATCTACAACGCTAGATCTCTTAACCTATAATCAGCCAACAACATGGTTAGGGACATTAGGCCTATTCGGCCAAACCAAGTAATATCAGAGGCTCTCTTACGGACTTACCTTGAACGGATTTGATTTCCAAAAAAGTCCCGAAGCCTTTATTAGCCCCTAAATCCATGGCATGCATTAGTTCGGCATTTAAACGATAAACTTTTATCAAAAGACCCTTGGCCGAATGTGCTTACCAACTCACCTTTGGAAAAAATTCCCAAAAGCTTCCCTCAATCGTCTATGGCTTCCCTACAATCGGTTTAATCATATTAGTAAGAGTTTTAGGCCATTCGGCCATAACCTTAATCCTAGAAGAGAGTATGGCCCCTTACCTTAATGATTATTTAGGCCCCTAACACCACAAGTCAGCACCACTTGGTGTTGTTAGGGGAGGTTAAACTACCTTCAATGAAGAGAAAAGAACCGAAATAGCACCTTCCTTTAGGGGTTCACTAATCACAAGGTGGAAGGGTTGGAAATTTTGATTAGAAGAGGGTAGGTTAACTAAAAAGAAGCAAGAGAAGAAGAAACTTTTGAAGAATTTGGCAAGATAGGCTATGGAGAATTCTAAGAAGACAACTTGGAGAGAAAATAAAAAAGAAATTTGGATGAATTTCGGCACTCCCTTTAGGTGTTAAAACCAAAAGTGGACAGCCCCGAAGGAGTCCCTATTTCGGCCATCACCTTCTTTTTGGTGATAAATTTCCAACTTTTAATTATCGAAGATAATGCAAGATTTATCTTGCGTTTAATCTCCTAATCACTTTCAACAATTTAATAGCAAATAAACTACTAATAACTCCCCTTCCAAATTAATATGAGCAAAAATATTAAGCTTTATCTCATCAATTAAGAGTTCAACATGCAGCCAACTCTCCCATTCACTCCAAATAGCATAAAAAAACTAAAAACCCATATGCTGTTACTTTGGTTCGAACACGAACCTCATGCCCCAAATTCTCTCTTCCAACGCCCCTTGCCATCTTTCCCATTTGACTTTCATGTCATGAACCCTCTCCATTTAATTTTAAAGCCTTCTTCCTGGCCCTCTTTCTTTTAATGCCAACAGCCCAAAAAATAAAACACCTTCCTTGCGTCCCTCATGTCTCAAACCCGAGACCTTTTGCCAACACCCTTAAGTGGCGCCCCAAGCCACTCCACCCAATCCGACTTTCATGTCCATTCCTTACCCAAAAATTCTTTAAAGCCCTCTTTACTTTAACGTCCCAAAAAGCCTAAAATAAAACATTTCCCCCTTGTAACTCCCAAGACTCGAACCTCCTCCCTTGAACATCCTTAGATGCCATCTTCCTAGCACCTAAGTGGCGCATGGAACCACTTAGCCAATTAGTTTTTTTTTTTGTGTCAAGTTCCTTTCAAAATTTTCCTAACCCCTATCTCACCTAGCTCCCTCCTTTTTCATACTAAAAATAAATTCTTAGCCCTAAGTCAGGCCTAGCTCGGGGTTATTTCTAGACCCTAAAACATGCCAAATAAAATCATAATATTTATTTCTTCAAGCACACATGGGAAATTAATTGAATTTTCAACAACCCCTAATTTAGGGTGTTACATTAAAGGCCTAATTGGGTAAGTTTCCTTGTCCCGTTTTTAGTAATTTTGATATTTTTGGAATCAGAATAGCTTAATCTCTCTATTTGGGGGATTAATTTGAAAATTTATCATGGTATGAAAAATGATTCATGTATGTATATGCTAGAAATTAGAAATTTATGGTAGAAAATAAAAGATTATTGATAGATAAACAACTTTTTCAAAGTGACTTTTGATGAAAACATGATTTAGGGACTAAAATGTAAACTTGTGAAATTGAAGGAAATATTCTAAAATTTAATGAATACATGTGCTATAAATTTTGTAATGGGGATTTTTTTAGGCTTGGAATAGGAAGTAATTTTCACAAGTTTCATTTTTCGAGCCTAGGGACGAAAATGGAATTTATGGAGAGTTAGGGCCAAAATGGTAATTTTTCCTAGGATAAAAATTGAGTCCCCTTGAATATGAAATATGATAAATTGATGTTAAATTTACTCGTATTGATCTGAATAAACCAAATTCAGAGCTAGAACGAGGAAAGAGGAAAATGCCGGATTAGTAGATTTTACGTACACGAACATTGTCGAGGTAAGTTCGTGTAACTAAATTGTATATATTTTTATGATTGAATTAAATGTTGTGTTTGTGAATTGTATAAATGCCTTAATTTTGTGAAATGATCAAATATTCGTCAAAGCTCGATAAATGAAATGTGCCCGATTAGCAATAATGGTCGATAAATGATAAATTATAAAAATGTAAATTTTATACTCGAGTTGAATGTGAACGCTTGAATTGTATGAATGCATAAATTTATGAGATTGAGCACATACCCAACAATTGCCTGATAAATGTTAAATCCCTTTCAATAAATGGAAGTCGATGGATAAATGTGATTTCCTTGATGAAACTGCATGTATTGCAGAATGGATTTAGCTGGAAGGGTAATCTGAAATGAGCCTCTCGGGTATATGTTTCAATTAGGATTTAGCCTGGACTGGTAATCCTAATTGACTGGATTTAGCCTGGACTGATAATCCAGATCGGACTCTATAGGGAATTCTTTGTTATATAAAGGATTTAGCCTAGACTGGTAATCCAACAAAGCCCTTAGAGTATATGTTGCAGCTAGAATTTAGCCTAGACTGGTAATTCTGTTATATGATACATGGCTCGAGAGTGTACCTACAAGGTACTACTGAGTATGAATTGACGGATTCTGATTTGTACACCTCGAGTGTACTACCGGTGTATCCATCGATATTCCAAATAGATTCAATGGGTAAAACTCTTGACATGAGAATAATATGAATAAGAAATGAGTTATTACACGTATATGCTTGAAATACATGAAAATGATGATACGTGACGATTGATTTAAGAAAACATGAGATGATGATACTTGTACATGAAATTCATTTGATGAATATGTATACTTGATTATAGACTTGTATACTTTGAGTGTACTAATATGAAATAATCTGAACTTGAGATGAACTATTATGAAATTATACTCGTAAAATAAAGAGATGATTTATGCATGTGAAATGAAAAAATGTTATGGAATGTAATTATGCATGGAAACTTGATTGTTGTTGAGCCCAAACATGTGTTGAGGGTATTATGGAATATATGACTAACAAGGGTAATGAGGATATGTGTAGGGCTTGAAGTCAAATTGAATGAATGTGCCTTACATAGTTACCTTAAAATAGAATGAATGGTAAGTTAAGTACCATTTTATACGAACTTACTAAGCATACAATGCTTACCCCATTTTATTTTCCACTATTTTAGAGTAAATCAGAAGCTCGTTAGATTGAAAGCTCGACGGAGATCACTCACACTATCCATCGACCCATGTCGGTATAATATGGTAAGTCAATTACGGTTGTAATGGCATGTATAGGATATGTTGGCTATATTGGCATGTAAATGTAAATGATGCTTGTAATCTAGCCATTGGAGTGGCTAGTAATGGTTTGATTTGATATATTTGTAATGTTATGCTATGGTAACCATATGTGTATTGTAACACCCCAAACCATGCCTAGACGTTATGGTGAATCTGGCGATGTCCCATGATAGTGCTTTAGAAATCTCAATGACGTTAAGACCATTTTTAATTATCTTATGCTAACTTCAAAAACGTGTCATTTGTTTTCAGTCATTATCCATTTCCAAAACGTTATACTTTGCGGAAGCTTTTAGAATTTGTGTGTATTTTGATAAAATGTTTGTTTGTTTTGAAAACTCGAGTTTTCCTACTAATAGCTGTAAAATCATAAACGTTGCAAATCCCAAATTTAAACAAAATGCGTAATGGCCATAATTATATAAAACTTTCTCATATATAATCAACACCATAAATAAGTATAAAAATCGTGAATCTATCGTGAAACAGAAGCAGTGGTCACCATCGAATCCTCAGCTGCACTGATCCATCTAAAGCTGGGGATTACCTGAACAGATTAAATAGAAAAGGGTGAGTTTCGCAACTCAGTGTGTAATCCCCACAGATATCTAACGTACAGAGTAATCACCAGAAATCAAAAATTTTAGACTGGGCCGGAACCCATTACAGAAACAGTTTAGGCCTAAGCCAACTCGGATGCAAAATCAGATATATATATCAGGGCCTTAGCCTAATTAGATACAGAGTCAGAAATATATTAGGGCCTCAGCCCAATCAGATATAGAATCAGAAATATATTAGGGCCTCAGCCCAATCAGATATAGAATGCATATAAGAATATCAGAATCCTACCCACAAGTCTCTATACACCATCTCCGTCCAGCCCTACACACCATGTGGGGATATAATCAACCCACCCATCCCTACACACCATAATGTACCGAAATGTGGAACATAAATAGAATAATGCAGCTGTGTTGCCAGATAACAGGTTTAATTCCTTTCAGACACTTCCTCCGAAATATCATCAACCCTCCCCGATGCAATGCAACATACCAAATATGACATGCAACATGCAATTAACCGATCATACATTCAGTTCAGTATAAATATCATGCTTAATTAGACATTATATAATCAAATCACATAAATAGAGGTCTAAGTAACGCTTACCGACCCTACAGTAGGTCCACAGTCGGCTTAGGCGACCCCTGCAACCTTACAGATCATTTCAAAAAAAGGGCTCACCTGCCCATGTGGCTTGCCCATGTGGGCCCATACATCTGTATAGATCACACGGCTTGGCCCGATTTCCATGCCTGTGTGGCCCACACGGCCTAATAGGTCGATCCTGTGTATCGCACATGGCCGTGTCACTTGTACACGGCCTGGCTCGTCGATCACAAGGCCGTGTTGTGGCTCACAGCCTTGCACACGGCCTACCACACGGCCATATGACATCGACAAAATCATTTTTTGGCTTTTACTGATTCTTGTTTTCTGTGTTTTCAGGTACACACCTGGTTCAATTTTGATGCCAAAGCAGTCTCCAGACCACCAAAACCTATAGTTGTCAAACCAAAGTCCCACACTCAGTCTTATATCTCAATAATCTGAGTTGATCCGAGCAAAATTTCTACTATTCTGGATTGAAAATCTTCGAAGAGCGTGTCTGAAATCCGTATTTTTCTGGGTTTAGCTAGTTATTATCGTCGATTTGTAAAAGGATTTTCAGTGATAGCTACTCCGTTGACTAGATTACTTCAGAAAGATGTTAGATTTGAATGGTCTGATTAATGTCAGAAAAGTTTTTATCAGTTGAAAACTTTGTTAACAGAAGCTCAAGTGTTGGTACAACCAGAATCGGGTAAGGAATTTGTTATGTACAGTGATGCTTCGTTAAATGGTTTAGGATGTGTTCTGATGCAGAAAGGCAAAGTTGTAGCTTATGCCTTGAGACAATTGAAGCCGCATGAAAAGAACTATCTGACGCATGACATTGAGCTAACCGCGATAGTGTTTTCACTAAAGATCTGGCGCCATTATTTGTACGGTCATGTGTTTTCAGATCATAAAAGTCTGAAATACTTGATGACCCAGAAAGATTTGAACTGCGTCAAAGAATATGGTTAGAGATGTTAAAAGATTATGAGCTTGTGATAAATTATCATCCGGGTAAAGCAAACGTTGTTACTAATGCACTGAGTCAAAAATCATTGTTTGCACTACGTGTTTTGAATGCTCAGTTAGATTTATCTGATGATAGTTCTGTGATAGCTGAATTAAAAATGAAACTGTTGTTTGTAAAGCAAATATGTGATGCTCAAAATTTTGATAATGAATTGTAATTCTGAATCTGAATTTCAAATTGTTGATGACTGCTTGAGATTCCGAGATCGTATCTGTGTTCCAAGAAATCCAGAGTTGATTTAGCTAATTTTCGAGTGAAGCGCATAACAGTCGCCTATCAGTTCATCCAAAAAGTACTCAAATGTACCATGATTTGAAGCGGCACTATTGGTGGTCTGGTATGAAGCGAGATATTTCTGACTTTATTTCAAAATGTTTAATCTGTCAACAAGTGAAAGCTGAACATCAAGTTCCACCTAGGTTGTTACAACCGATTCTGATTGTAACATCCTGAAAAGGGCCTATGCATTTTCAGTTTAATTGTATGAAATGACAAGTTTAAGCACTAAGAATAAATTTTTGATATTTTTGGAAACCTGAACATTTTGGAAACTTGAACATTTTGGAAACTGAACATTTTGGAAATGATCCAAAAATGGAAACCTGAACATTTTGGAAACTTGAAAATGTAAGAAAAATGGCAAGTTATAAAGCCGATCGAAAATTTTAGGAAACTTAGAAGCGATGCGAAAATGTCAAATTTTAAAGTTTAAAATAGGAAATAAGGGCAAGATGGCCTTAAAAGAAAAAGTTGGTAAAGCTTGACACACAAACAGGCTTGGAAAAGTGGCCTGAAGATGTCACTTAGGGCCTATGGAAATGGCGCCACATGCAGGGTGTTGGGCCCGAGTTCGAGTCACTTGGGAAGCAAATAAAAGGGAGTTTATTTTTGCTTCCAAGGCTAAGGGTGGACAGCACAAGCCTTCTAGAAAGGAGGTGTTTTAATTCCATAAATATGTGATTAATAAGTGATAAATAATGGATTTTAAATTTGGATTATTTGAGGAGATAATTGATGGATTAAATGCTTTTATTTTTAGATAAAGGAGATAATATTATCTTAAGGAGAGTGGTGGCCAAGTCAAGGACTCTTGGCCTAGCAAATTCAGCTAAAGAAGGAGAACCAAAGTCTTTTCTCTCATCTTTTCCAAGTTGCGAAAATTCCTAGCTCTCTCCCCTCTCTGCGAATTTTTCTTTAAGCAAAATCCATCTCTTCTTCTTCTATTTTCTTCTCCTCTCCTTTGCTATTGTCGAGCCAAAACACTCTTTGATCCTGATTAAAACTCCATAGCGAAACTCTGTGACTCTAGGCAAGGAAGCAATCGATCAAAGCATTAAAGGTAAGGCTAAGCATTAATCAAGTTCTTTCTTTTTCTATTTATGAAAGAGAAGGGTCTAATCCTATTTTTGTCTTATGGTAGAATCTATAAGGATCTCTCGTGTTCTTTTTACAACAGCTTGAATACAAGGAGGAATCTTTCAGAAATTCGAGGATCTAAGGTAAGATAAATATATTTGGTTAAAGGTTATGATTTATATGTTAAATTAAATTTAACATATGATGCTAGGGATGTCGACAGTCTATAAGGCAAGGAATCCTTTTCAGATTTGGAATTTGTAAGTTAGGTGATATTCGGCCAAGGCTTGTTTTTTTTGATATTTAGGATTATTTCCCATTATTTCAAAAGCGAAACCGACATGGTTACATGGCTAGTGTTAGTGATTTCAAGGAAAAGGAATACTAGCAATTTTGGGACTTGATTTGAGACATCCAAATTCGCAAACAAGGTAAGTAATACAAATTCTACTAGGATTTGGTTTTCTTTAAGCCAAATAGGTTTGTTAATATGCTTTAATGATTGGCGAATATAGGAGTTAAAATCTAGATCGGTAGATCGTTCTTGAGATCTCAAGGAATCCAATAAGCGAATCGGTGTGTACCCATACTAATCTTCAATAAATTATATGGCAATTATTAACTATATGAATATGCATAAGAATGCGAATGTGGTTAAGTACCACGAATGTGGTAAGAAGTACTCAGGTACGTTTCCTACTTTTGATAGGATTACGAATATGATATATTATGAACATGTGAATAGGAACATGAATGAGAAATATGTATGTTATATAATTTATGGGGCATTCGGGATCTATGTGAAAGGGAAGAAGGTGTTGACTTGGTCTCACTGCGGAATATGGTGACTACGGTCACAAAATTTGAATATGGTAACCGGTTTACATTATCCGAATTTGGTAACCGGTTACATTACTTGAATATGGTGTCTAATGACACAAATGATATGGGCGATGAGCACGTCATTGCAATGACGCCTTCGATGGTGTGTAGCGGATGGAGGGTTGACTTAGTAGTCCCCACGGTGTGACTGGTAGGTACGGGTGGTGTGTAGCGGATGGACAAATAGGCTTGGGTTTGGGTTGCATCATCATTTATTTTTATATGAATATGAATTTGATATGAACATGTATGCCCGATTTGTTGAATGTTAGTCTTGTGTGCACATTGAGTCATTGACTCAACCCATTGTGGGAACTATTTTCAGTGATGAACAAAGGATGTGGGACCGGGACGGTAGACCTTGAGGTGGCCATGTTTCATTTGAAGATTTGATTTGATTTGGACTTTATTTCTTTTCAATACATTTAATATTATTTTTTGGGTTTACTTGATGTAATAAAGCCATAAGGCCCAAGTGGATTTCTTTATTTTTGCTTTACTTTTAAATATTGTGCTAAGAACTATTTTGGATGTAAGTAAGTACAAAATTTATTTCTTTAAAAATGAACCCTAAAATTATTTTGTCACTTTACCTAAATTGGATTTACAAGATTAATTAAATGGGTTTCCAATCTAAGCCCAACTCAAAATAATAGTTTTCTAAAATTTTACAAATTTTCTCTAAGTAACGAAAATTTTTGAAACCGGTTTACTTTAGGAACATACGAGATCCGGTTCGGGCTCGTGGGCACGGTGTGGGTGTTTCAGTTTGGTATCGAGCCAGCTTTTAAACTCTCGGCTTGTGGGCTAAGGCCCAAACGTTTTCAAAGCGAGCCAAATGATTATCTTTGAAAAATAAGTAGGTTTTCCGGCATGGCACCTAAGTCTCAAACCATGATCCACGGTAAGTACCCTAACTATATGTGTGATTCTCGTGAACTGTTTAAGGGTAGAAAAGGCATGGAGCGTAGAATAGAATGGTAGGAACTTGAACCTAGGATTAGACTACTCAAACACAAAACCACATAAGACTTAATGCCTTTGAACAAACCTATGGCTAAGTCATTGAGCTAGTGGTGTGGTAACCCACATGCATGTCTAGGATTGGATCCGGAAGAGCTTGGTATTTAAGCGGTCCTAGTGACTCACCTCCTCTTGCAGAATCCTACAGTGCGTAGCTTCGGTTCACCCTAACTCGGAGGGCTCGGTGGTGTGGCAACCTCATGCGCATGTCTAGGAATGGTTTCGGTGGGAGCTTGGTATTTAAGCAGGTCCACGTGACTCACCTCCTCTCTACTCGAATCACGCACAGTGCGTAGCTTTGGTTCACCACGACCAAGAGGGCTCGGTCATAGGCTAAACACAATGACTAAAACCCGAAAGGAACTAACCATGTTTTAAAAAAAGAGAACAAAACAACAAACCCCGGTTTAAAATTCTCAAAACTTTCTTTGAAGTTGAGGAAACCATCTTTACAAAAAAAATTGAAAAATTTCTGATTTGTGAAAATTACAAAAAATACCCCTAGTGGTAAAATTACCAAAATGCCCCTGGTTATAAAATGTTCAACTACTCAACAGCTTTACCAAAATGTCATTATTTTATAAACATTCAAAAACCCTAATTTGTAAAATATCAAAATACCTTGATTTTAGAAAATTACAAAATTGCCCCTAACTTACAAAATTACCAAAATGACCCTGATTTCCAAAATTTTTGCAACATCCCCATTTTGGAAGGAACAATTTTCAAAAAGAACCCTCAAAGTTTTACAACTTTCAAAATATCCTTGACTTATAAAATTTTACAAATTTACCCTGATTTGTGAAAAATTACCAAGATACCCCTGAGGTCAAAAATTACCGAAATACCTAAATTTCAAAATTTTTCCAAATTACCCGAAACTTAAAAATTTTCAAAATACTTTTGACAAAACACCAAGGAACGTTTTCTTACGAAAAATTACGAAAATGCCCCAGGGATAAAATTACGAAAATACCCACAGGTAGTGGAAAACAACAACAACGAAAAGTACAACGTTTCTCTGAATGAGCGAAAGTTCATACTTGTTTGATGGATGAATGAATGAATGGAAAAGATGCGTGTGTTTGTATGAATACGAAAGAACCACTCTTAAATTTCTTTTCATAAAACTCCTTGGCGGGTAAATAAGTAGAACAATGACTAATCCATAAAATTTCTTAATCGATCTCGACGCTAGAAAATGAGCTCTAGAGGGCGTGGTCGCCGTGGGACGAGGTAGAGGAAGGATGACCGTGGTTTGAACCAGTTAGATCGGGTCAAGGGTCCGACAATGAAATACCACCGCCACCACCACCCCCAATTTGTTAATGTTGAGCGGCAGAGCTCGGACGGGGAAGATCTTTGTCGCAGTCTTCATGAGTTTTGGAATTGGTGGCGGTGCGGAGGAAATTCAGAAATCGTAAGTCGTAGGCTCGAACGGCTCCGAGCTAATGGAGCTAAAATGTTTGAGGAGTATCTTGAGTGGCACCCAGTACAGCTGAGTACTGGTTGGAAGCAACGGAGCACATCATGGATGAGCTCGATCTGACTCCAGAGGAAAGTTGAAAGGGATGGTGGCATTGTTACGCGATGAAGCGTGTCGATGGTGGTTAGGCTGTGTGAGATGGTGCTATGACGGAGGATCGACACAGGAATATGTTAAGGAGGCATTCGGAAGAAATATGTAGGAACCGTATACTGAGACGAGCAAAGGAAAGCTTTTAAGAAATGGTTCAAGGGAACAAGTCATGTGCGGAATATGAGGCGAAATTTACGAGGTTGAGTCATTATGCTCAAGGTGTAGTGGTGATCGAACATGAACAGCGTGTCCATTTTAAAGACGGACCGAGAGGCGACTGAGGCTGTTGATAGCACGCATCGAGGGCGGAATTCTCGACTTTGGTGGAAAATGCCAAAGTGGCGAGGAATCAAAGATTCTACCAAGCGGTGTGGATAAGAATAAGCCTAGAGAGGTTTTGGACCATCTGGAAGGGTTCATAAGAGGCTAGGGTTGACGGGCCACGAAATCAACAAGCTGATGCACGGTGGCGATATCGCCCTTGTGAGCATTGTGGAAAGAAGCATTTAGGTGAGTGTTGGAAAAAGACGGAGCATGTCTTAAGTGTGGGTCCAAGGACCATATGCTCAAGGACTGTCCAAAGATATCGATGACAAACAACCAACAACTCGTAATGTTAATCGGTAGGTAGGGAGGACAATGACCTCAACAGGTCGTGGTTCGCTAACAGAGGTAATGGTGCTTTGGCGGAGGCCGTGGAGCAGGTAGAGGTGCTACTAATGTTAATGCGTACAAGACAACCGGGTTTGGTTTATGCGGTTCACCGAATGGAAGATGGAGACGCACCGGATGTTATAACCGGTACGTTCTTTATTCATGACAAGCCCTATTTTGCTCTTATTGATGTGGGCTCGACCCATTCCTATGTTGCATGTAGTGTAGTGGAAACATTAGGCCTAGACTCTAAACTCTCTGATAGGCAGATGATGGTAGTAAGCCCATTAGGCCAAACTGTAGTGGTAGACAAGATCTTTCGGATTGTACCCCTAGAGATTCAGGGAGTGAACTTTCTAGCGGACTTAATAGAGTTACCCTTCTGAGAGTTTGAACTTATACTCAAAATGGATTGGCTAGTAGAACACGAGCCGTATTAGATTGTCTTGCTAAACGTATGGAACTAAGAACCGGAGGATGAAGTGGTAGTAATGATCGGAGAAAGGAGGAACTACTTGTCTAACGTAGTTTGACCGAAAGGCGAGAAGATGGTTAAGAAAGGTTGCAAGGCATTCCTAGCCTTCGTAAGTCGATAGGTGGAAAGGAAGAAGGTATTAATGGAGTTAGGATGTAAAGGACTTCGTGGATGTGTTTCGGAGGAATTATAGAATACCCCAGACGGGGAGGTAGAATTTGGAATTGATTTGCTACCAAAACAGACTCCTGTGTCAATCACTCCATACCGAATGGCGCCAAAGGAGTTAGTGGAGGTCAAGGCTCAAATCCAAGAACTGTTGGATCGTAGGTTCATCCGACCCAGTGTGTCTCCGTGGGGAGCATCGGTCCTATTTGTGAAGAAGAAGGACGAAACTATGCGTATGTGCATAGATTATCGTCAGTTGAATAAGCTGATCATTAAAAATAAGTATCCTTTGCCAAGGATCGATGACTTGTTCGATCGGTGAAGGAGCATGATGTTTTCAAAGAACGACTTAAGGTCGGGATATCATCGATTGAAGGTGAAGGAGGTGATATCCATAAGACCGCTTTTAGGACAAGATCGGCCATTTTGAGTTTGTGGTGATGCCGTTTGGGTTGTGAACGCTCGGCTGCGTTCATGGATATGATGAATCGGGTTTTCCAACCCTACTTGGATAGGTTCATCGTTGTATTCATCGACGATATTTTGGTGTACTCGAAGTCGGAGGAGGAGCATGATGAGCATCTCTAAGTTGTGTTGGAAGTGTTAAGGGAGAAGAAGCTCTATGCCAAATTCACCAAGTGTGAATTTTGGCTTAAGGAGGTGGCATTCTTAGGACATGTGGTATCCAGAAGGAATAAGAGTAGATCCTAGGAAGATCGAGCGGTGTTGGATTGGAAACCACCTAGGTGCATGGCTGAAATCCGAAGTTTCCTAGGCTTGGCGGCTATTACGGAAGGTTTGTGGAAGGAATCTCGTCAATAGCCGCCTTTAACAAAGTTGCTAAGGAAGGAAGTACCTTTGAATGGACTAATAAGCGGCGGAGAGCTTTGAAAAGCTTAAGAAAGTCTTGTGGAAGCTCAGGTGTTAATTGGTAAGGCGGGAAAAAGATTTTGTGGTGTCTTGTGACGCTTCATCACACGGGTTAGGTGTGTGCTAATGCAAGATGGCAAAGTAGTCGCTTATGCGTCCACGACACTAAGGCCTCATGAGGTTAACTACCTAACTCATGACTTGGGCTGCGCAGATGGTTTTTGCCCTTAAGGTTTGGAGGCACTACCTTTATGGAGAAAGGTCGATTATCTACAGCACCACAAAAGTCCTAAGTACTTGTTGACTCGAAGGAGTTGAACTTAAGGCAACGAAGGTGGGTGGAATTATTGAAGGACTACGATTGCTCGATAGAATATCATCCGCAAGGCGAATATGGTGGTGATGCCACAGTAGGAAGGTTGTGTCGATCTAAGGGCTTTGTTCGCTCATTTAAGTCAGATGATGATGGAAGCTCACATGCGGAGTTACAAGTCAAGCCCACCGGTGAAGGAGGTGAAAGAGGACAGTTGGTGATAAGGACTTAAGTACTAAGTTCTGACAAGTGCAACAAGGAGGATTAAGGGACTATGACGTCAGCGATGAAGAAGTATTGTGCTACAAGGGAAAGGTCTCGTATCTTGAGGATAAGGAGTTGAGACAAAGGATTCTTCGGAAGCGCATGGTAGCCCTTATGCTATGCATCCCGGAGGCATCAAGTTGTATAGAGATCTAAGGAACAATTTTGGTGGTCTGATCCAAACGAGAGGTGGTGAATTTGTGGGGAAATGTTTGGCGTGTCGACAAGTTAAGGTTGAACACCAAGTCCCATCGAGATTGCTTCAACCAATCGAAGTTCCCCAATGGAAGTGGGAAAGAATTACCATAGACTTCGTTAGTGGGCTTCCCCTTACGCCTACTAAGAAGTACTCGGTATGGGTGATAGTGGACCATTTGACCAAGTCCGCACACTTTATCCCAGTAAGAATGGATTATTCTCTTAAGAAGTTGGCTAAGTTATATGTGGCAGAGATTGTGAGGTTACATGGAGTACCAATGTCGATCATCTCTGATAGAGACCCAAGGTTTACGTCTCGATTTTGGAAGGCACTTCATCAAGCCTTAGGCACTAGGTTGGACTTCACCACGGCGTTTCATCCACAATCCGACGGGCAGTCTGAACGAGTTATACAAGTGTTGGAGGATATGTTGAGAGGCTGTGTAATGGATTTTCGAGGAAGTTGGGAAGATTACTTGCCTTTAGCTGAGTTTGCCTACAACAATGACTATCGAGCTAGCATTCGGATGGCACCATATGAAGCGTTGTATGGCTGGAAGTGTAGAACACCTACTTGTTGGGTGAGTTAGGAGAACGTCGAGTTTTGGGACCGAAATTAGTGGCGGCGAGGAAAAGGTTGAGTTGATTACAGCACGATTGAAGGAAGCCTCGATAGGCGTAAGTCGACGCAAACCTTAAGCGAAAGGAAATAGAGTTTGAAGTGGGAGATCAAGTATTCTGAAAATCTCACCTTGGAAGAAGGTAATGAGGTTCGGTCGAAAAGGGAAGTTAAGCCCAAGGTTTATAGGGCCTTATCGAGTACTGAAGCGAGTTGGGACGGTGGCATACCAATTGGTATTATCTTAAGGGATTTGCTAGGCCAATTGGTATTTTTAGATAAAGGAGATAATATTATCTTAAGGGAGAGTGGTGGCCAAGTCAAGGACTCTTGGCCTAGCAAATCCGGCTAAAGAAGGAGAACCAAAGTCTTTTCTCTCATCTTTCCAAGTTGCCAAAATTCCCTAGCTCTCTCCCCTCTCTGCCGAATTTTCTTTAAGCAAAATCCATCTCTTCTTCTTCTATTTTCTTCTCCTCTCCTTTACTATTGTCGAGCCAAAACACTCTTTCATCCCTGATTAAAACTCCATAGCCGAAACTCTGTGACTCTAGGCAAGGAAGCAATCGATCAAAGCATTAAAGGTAAGGCTAAGCATTAATCAAGTTCTTTCTTTTTCTATTTGCTGAAAGAGAAGGGTCTAATCCTATTTTTGTCTTATGGTGAATCTATAAGGATCTCTCGTGTTCTTTTACAACAGTTGAATACAAGGAGGAATCTTTGGAAATTCGAGGATCTAAGGTAAGATAAATATATTTGGTTAAAGGTTATGATTTATATGTTAAATTAAATTTAACATATGATGCTAGGGATGTCGACAGTCTATAAGGTAAGGAATCCTTTTGATTTGGAATTTGTAAGGTAGGTGATATTCGCCAAGGCTTGTTTTTTGATATTTAGGATTATTTCCCATTATTTCAAAAGCGGAAACCGACATGGTTACATGGCTAGTGTTAGCGATTTCAAGGAAAAGGAATACTAGCAATTTTGGGACTTGATTTACGAGACATCCAAATTCGGTAAACAAGGTAAGTAATACAAATTCTACTAGGATTTGGTTTTCTTTAAGCCAAATAGGTTTGTTAATATGCTTTAATGATTGGTGAATATAGGAGTTAAAATCTAGATCGGTAGATCGTTCTTGAGATCTCAAGGAATCCAATAAGCGAATCGGTGTGTACCCAAACTAATCTTCAATAAATTATATGGAAATTATTAACTATATGAATATGCATAAGAATGTGAATGTGGTTAAGTACCACGAATGTGGTAAGAAGTACTCAGTACATTTCCTACTTACGATAGGATTCTGAATATGATATATTATGAACATGTGAATAGGAACATGAATGAGAAATATGTATGTTATATAATTTATGGGGCATTCGGGATCTATGTGAAAGGGAAGAAGGTGTTGACTTGGTCTCACTAGCGGAATATGGTGACTACGGTCACAAAATTTGAATATGGTAACCGGTTTACATTATCGAATTTGGTAACCGGTTACATTACTTGAATATGGTGTCTAATGACACAAATGATATGGGCGATGAGCACGTCATTGCAATGATCGCCTTCGATGGTGTGTAGCGGATGGAGGTTGACTTAGTAGTCCCACGGTGTATTTGGCGAATGCAATTGGTGTGTAGCGGATGGACAAATAGGCTTGGTTTTGGGTTGCATCATCATTTATTTTTATATGAATATGAATTTGATATGAACATGTATGCCTGATTTGTTGAATGTTAGTACTATGTGCACATTGAGTCTGCTGACTCACTCATTGTGGGAACTATTTTCGGTGATGAACAAGGATTTGACCGGACGGTGAGACCTTGAGGTGGCCATGTTTCATTTGAAGATTTGATTTGATTTGGACTTTATTTCTTTTCAAACATTTAATATTTTTTTTTTGGGTTTACTTGATGTAATAAGGCCATAAGGCCCAAGTGGATTTCTTTATTTTTGCTTTACTTTTAAATATTGTGCTAAGAACTATTTTGGATGTAAGTAAGTACAAAATTTATTTCTTTAAAATGAACCCTAAAATTATTTTGTCACTTTACCTAAATTGGATTTACAAGATTAATTAAATGGGTTTCCAATCTAAGCCCAACTCAAAATAATAGTTTTCTAAAATTTTACAAATTTTCTCTAAGTAACAAAAATTTTTGAAACCGGTTTACTTTAGGAACATACCAGATCCGGTTCAGGCTCGTGGGCCGGGTGTGGGGTGTTTCACTGATTCCTGAGTGGAAATGGGATAGAGTAATGATGGATTTTGTTTCAGGATTGCCTTTGACTTTGAGAAAGAAAGATGCAATTTGGGTTGTGGTTGATAGATTGACGAAATCTGCCCATTTTATTCCGGTAAGATCTGACTACTCACTTGATAAGTTAGCTGAGCTTTATATTTCTGGGATTGTGAGATTGCACGGGTGCCACTATCTATTGTTTCTGATAGAGATCCGAGGTTTACATCAAGATTCTGGAAGAAATTGCAAGAAGCTTTAGGCACAAAATTACATTTCAGTATAGCTTTTCATCCGCAAACAGATAGTCAATTTGAGCGGATCATTTAGATTCTGGAAGATATGTTAAGATGTTGTATCCTTGAGTTTAATGGTTCATGGGAACAATATTTGCCATTAATTGAATTTGCATACAATAACAGTTTTCAGTCAAGCATCAAAATGGCACCTTTTGAAGCTTTGTACGGACGTAAATGTTGTACACCTCTGTATTAGACTGAGCTCAGTGAAAATAAACTACATGGGGTTGATTTGATAAAAGATCCAAAATAAAAAGTGAAACTGATCCAAAATTGTTTGAAAGCAGCATCGATCGTCAGAAGTCTTATGTGAACTTGAAACGAAAAGATATAGAATTTGAGATTGGTGACAAAGTATTTCTAAAAGTATCTCCGCGAGAAGAAAGTGCTCCGATTTGGATGTAAAGGGAAGTATAATCCGAGGTTCATTAGACCGTATGAGATCATTGGACGTATTAGGCGATTGCATATAGATTAAGGTTGCCCTCTAAATTAGAAAAGATCCATAATATATTTCATGTCTCGATGCTCCGTAGTTATCGATCCGATCCGTCACATGTGATTGCCCCATCTAAAATTGAAATCCAATTTAATATGACACACGAAGAAGAACCGATTTGTATCTTAGCTCATGAAGTCAAAGAGTTGAGAAATAAGAAAATACCGTTTGTAAAAGTATTATGGAATCGACACGGGATTGAAGAGGCAACGTGGGAACCGAAAGATTCAATTAGACAGCATGTAACACCCCAAACCCAGCCCAAACACTACAATCGGATCTGGTATGTCACTAAGGAAAACATGTGCCTTTTTGAAAACAATTACCAGGTTTAAACCTTTTAACCGAAAAACTTAGTAATTTAGTAAAGCAGATAAAAATATAAATTTAAATAATGCATAGGTGAATTTTAAATAAATCTAAAATTTGATACATGACTTAACTTAATTTAAACGAAAACTTGAATGTCAAATAAATAAAATAAAACCCCACATAAAATCCAAAATAATTATAAGTCGATGGCCCATGGCCTTATTAGATGAAACTTAAAATCTACTATTTAGAATATTAAAATAAATAAATAATAAAAGTCCTTTCTTGAATCCAAGACTCTCTCTCGCATGGCCACCTTATGCTCCTTTCCCAAATTTTGTTCGATGCACTAGGTGCTACACAAATTTGTTAAATAATAGGTTGAGTCATGGGACTCGGTGTGCAACCCTCATGCACCATTAGATTTGGGCCTTAGCCCCACATAATGTAATAACATATTAATATATATATATATATATATATGTAACAAATATTTATGCAAGCCCAACCCAAATCCTAAGTTTCCATCCGCTACACGCCACCCGCATTCAACCATTCACACCATTGGGGATTTTACAATCAACCCACACCGCTACATCGCCATTGATGGCGCCTTTGTCGCTCATCGTCGAGTTGTGACAGAGTCACCAGTGAAATGGCATAAGCCACCAGAAATAGAGTTGTGACAGAGTCACCAGGCTGAAATGGAAAAAGCCACCAGAAACAGAGTTGTGACAGAGTCACCAGGCTGAAATGGCAAAAGCCACCAAAAATAGAGTTGTGACAGAGTCACCAGGCTGAAATGGCAAAAGCCACTAGAAACAGAGTTTGTGGCAGGGTCACCAGGCTGAAATGGCAGAAGCCACCAGAACAGATCACTTCCCCTTTTCATAAATTACCTAACCCCGTGCAATCACAAAAACTAACATACATGTTTATCATATCAAATCATCAGAACCATTCACTTTAGAATGTCAGAGATCACTAACCTGGTGATTCGCTTTTACCCTTCTCGGGTTTTCAATCGTTATGCCGAGATTTGGCATTTATCAAAATATAGCAGATTTATACATACATACTAACAAACAATCTGATGGTGTGAAAATTTACACACCTGATAAATACGTAGGACTACTCTCTATGTCGATACCCTTGCTAACCGAATCTACAATCTTGCTCAAAAGTCAAAAAAAATGCGAAGACAAAGCCTCTCCTATATGCGGTCAAAGTTAGTGTTTTACCCGATTTATACATTAAAATAAAACAAATCCCCTTACCTAAATCGATTAGATCCCGGAAGTAAGATGATTCGTGTGCTACCGATTTGGAAACCTAAGCGAGTGGATTTCCTTCAAATCCTGGAATACCGCAAATGAGAGAAAACACGAGATTAGCCAACTATTTAGCCATTCGGCTACTGCCTCCAAAAGCCGAAAAAGGATTGAAAGAAAACCCAAATCGATACTTACCTCTGTAGAAGATTTTGGCTATCCCTTGTAGAATGATTCGACAATCATAGAAGAAGATCGAAGCGTAGAAGAGTAGAGATCTAGGAGTTTCAGCTCTTTAAGAAAATCCCAGAAAGATGAACTAGATGTGTTTTTCATCTTTTTAAAAGAATTGAATGGGGTTTTGGTTTTGGCTTAGGAAAATTAAACAAAAGAGAGCCTTAGAAATTTCTGCTAGGAAGTAATTTCGACAAAAGAAGAAAAAGAAAAGAAGTTTCGGCAACAGAGAAAACTGAAAGAAAGTTCTCAGAGAAACTAATGAAATTTTGGCACAGAGAATGAGAGAAAAGAGTAGGGTTCAAATGCCGGAATTGATGAGATATTCCCTCTATTTATAGGGAATTCGACACCCTCTTAGAGTTTGAAATTCAGCCACTATTGTGACCAGCAGATTAGATCCTAAACTTCCTCCCTTATCTTTACCTGATCTCTCATCCAAAAGTGTCATGGATGACACTGCCTCTTCCTTCCTTTATCAGCACATTATCTCCCTTATTATCACATTAAATAAATCCCTAAATTTCCTCACTTATCTCACCTTGCAAGTGACCTAAATAACACCACCTCTTCCACCCTTTATCTGCCACATTATCCAAGTTAGTAAATCCCTCCTAATTTTAAGCCTTGTTTCCATCCAACCTTACCCACCTAAATGCCAAAAATTAATTAAATTAAAATTAAATAATTGGGCTCCATAAAACTCGAATTTGGGCCTCCTATTGACGCCACCTCCCTGCTCTCTTAGTGGCACCATTTGCCGCTGGCCACAAGCCCATTTGTATATTTATTTACAAATAATATCTTTTAAACCTCCTTCTAAGAGGCTCTCCACTTAAGTGCCCAAACAGAAAAATTTAACTAAGGCCTTCAGCCCGAATCGGAACCCAATTTGGACCCCTAACACTCAAATTAATTTTTTAAGCAAACATCACATAAAATGCACAGGCCCAAAAATTTAGGATGTTACACAGCAATACCTGAATCTTTTTAACGATAGGATTTTCAGGGACGAAAATCCCTAAGGGGGAGAATTTTAATAGTCTGGTTTATACCCTAGCCAAACAGTGGTTTTGGGACCACAAATCTGAATCCGTATAATATTTTTAATATTATTTTCTGTGACTATGATAAGTGATTATGCATGTGCTAAAGTTTTGTAAGATAATTTATCTGTTTGTGTGCTTAATTTGATCAAATGAATAAATCGCATAATGTTTAAAAGTGGCTTTTTATTTGATTATTGATCAAATTGATGTGGCTTTATAATTGTGAAGTCCTTAAAAGCAAATAGCCCATTTTTACCTATAGTGGACGCCAACATGCAAATTTATGTTATGCTTTTATATGTTTATTTTATAAATTAATGTAATATGATATTTTATATTATAATAAAAGAAAATGCATTAAACAATGCCATTTTTCATTATCTTGGCCGAAAATATCAAAAGAAAAGTAAGAATAAAACCTAAGCTAGGTTCGGTCTTTGTTCTTCTTAATTAAGGTATGTTTTGGCTTTAGATTTTGATGATTTTTATGTTTTTGAGATTGTTGCTTAGTCTACTATTAAGCCCATGTCTCAATTTTATGAATTGATGTTGTTCATGAGATATGCCATTGATGAAATGGTGAACTTCGTGATGAGCTTAGTTGTTAATTAAAAGATTTGTGCTAGATGAACATACTTTGTTCTTGAATTTTTGATGAATTTAGCTAATTAGGGCTAAATTGAGAAAATAGTAACTGAAGGACTAAATTGAAAATTTGATGGAAAATATTGGCTTGTATGAGATGTATGAACATTAGGCTAAGCATGAGTATGTGATGATTTAGTGAATTTGATGTTTTGAGAAAAATGGACATAATTGATAATTTGTGCAAATGTGAGGGATAAGTTGCAAATAATAATATATGTGTTTGGATTGAATTGAATGAATTAGTGAATAAAAGAGTTAAATCTGAATATGTATAGATCAAGAATCGAGGAAAACGGACTTAGATCGTGGGAAAGCGAAAGTAAGCAAGTAGCCATTTCCATTTCAGTTAAATCGAATCCGAGGTAAGTCATTATGCAAATAAATGTATTTGAATTGAATTGTGTATGTTCATATGATTATTGTTAAGAATGAATGCTTATAAGATGATCTGTACATGAATTCTGAGATAATGTTGACTTAGTGACAATGTCCGAGAAGTCCCGTACAAACCTAGGAATAGATAGGATTAGCTATGTCATGACATAGGTATCTATTCTGTTTTGTCATGTAAGACCACATCTGGGACATTGGCATTGATTTGAGATTCGTGTAAGACCATGTCTGGGGCGTTGGCATCGATATTATTCTTACGTGTAAGACCATGTTTGGGACATTGGCATCGTATTGATTCGTGTATGACCCTGTCTGGGACAGTGGCATCGATATCTGGATTAATGTAAGAACTCGTCTGGGACGTTGGCATTGTTTGACTATTTCGAGCTTTCTAAGTATTCTAATAGGTTCCTAATGGTTCAACGGGCAAGTCTGTGATATGAATGGCTATGTAAATTGTAAAATCCATTTCAGGTACGTTGATCTATACACTAAGTGTGTATACAAGGTAAGTATCTATGTGATCTTACTATGATGATTATGTCTATTGGATTAATAATATGAGATGTGAAAATATACATGAAAGAGCTATGAATATATAAGATTTATGAATTGATGAATGTGGCAAATATGTAAATGGATCGAAGCATACATGTGAGAAATTTACTATGAATATGAATTGTGCCAATGTTTCTATATGCTCATATGCTTTACATGGTAAGTTTATTTGTATATGACTTACTAAGCTTTTGGAAAGCTTACTTTGTGTGTGTGTTTTCTCTATTTTATAGATCGTCAAAGCTACTAAAGGCTCGGGACCGTCGAGGATCGTCATCACACTACTCAACTTATTTTGGTACATTTTGTGTAATATCCTGGATTTGGGGTTATGCATTTAGTGCATAATTCAAGTGACAGTAGGCTTGGAGTGTGTTTGGATAGGTTTGGGAGGTTTTGAGAACCTAAGGATGTAGGAGGAAGTCTTGGAAAAATATTAGAATTTTAAGTCTAGAGGAGAAGCTAGGCTGAAGAGGTCTTAAAAGAAATTGAGGGGAGTTTATGACACAAGTAGCCGTGTGGTAAAATGGCTTGGGACGCTACCTTAAGGGCTTGGAAGGTTGCGTCAGGAGGGAGGAGGTTCGAGTTGCAGAAATTGCATTGTGGGCTTTTCTTTTTGCGTCAAGGAGGGGAGCAAGGCCATGGAGGCCTTAAGGGAAGAATATAGTCGTCTTTGGACATGGAAGTGAGCCTGGTAAAGTGGCTGCAAGGCGCTACTTAGGGCCTTGGTGATGACGCCATGGGCAAGGGCCTTGGTTGAATCACGGAGTGTGTTTTATTTTTGCTCTTTGCCTTAAGAAGGGGAACTGGGCTAAGGAGGCTTTAAGGGGAATTCGTGAGGGATTTATGCCACAAGAAATCATGTGGTAAAGTGGCAATGGAGTGCTTGGGTGCAAGGGGAAAGGTTGCGTCAGCAAGGGATGGGGTTCAAATCACGTGGGCAGCATAAATGTGTTTTATTTTTTTGCTTATGGCGTCAAGAAAGAAGGGGAGTTTTGGACGGCTTTGGACTTTTAATTAGGTAAGGATAAGCTTGGTTTTTTATTTTAAATTTTAGCTAGAAGAGTGGGATAAGTATGGTTTTATTTTATTTATTTTAAATGGGAAGATACGGAATATGGTGATGGATTATTTTATTTTATTTGATAAGAGATAAATGAGGGATGTTTTTATTATTATTTTTAAATGTAGTGATAAAGGAGGGAAAAGTGGGATTTTATAAAGAGTTGAGGTTGTAGCCGAATTTGGGTCTGCTTGGGTTGATAATTTTCGGTCATTTAGGGGGGATTAAGTGCTAAATTTTCTTTGGGGAGTGATCATGATCATCTTTTTGGCCAAAATTCTCCTACCTTCTTCTCTTCATCTTTATTTTCTTTCAACCCCAATTTTACATCTTTGCTTGAATGGCCGAATGACCCTTTATCATTTAAAACCTTAGCCGAATATTTCATCCACATGTGAGGAGCCATAGTTGAAACTTGGATTACCTTGATCTAGTTTAATGTTGGCCGTATTCTTTAATCATTAAACCCCTCTACTTGTGCATTTTTCTCTTCACCCTTGAAGTGCCGAAACACCATTGTTATTCTCAAAAGCCAAATTTCTAAGGAGGGGCTGTCAACTACTCATTCTTGATCTTTCCAACGTGTGTGGTGGTAAGTAATCTCCACTTTAAGTATTGGTTTGGGTTCTTATTCTCTTAGTATACCGAATCAAGTGAGTGAGGCCTTGGTTTTAGTCATGGCCGAATGTTCATAGTGTCCTTATAAGTGTTTCTATGTGTAGCCAACGTTAAGAAGCATCAAAGGAGTTTTGTGGATTCGATTCATCAAGGGATTTCGACAACTTCATAGATCAGTGGTGATTCGGGATTTAGTTAAGCAAGGTAAGTAATTTAGGACTTTCGGCCATAGGCCATATTATGGGTTTAAGTGGTGACCGATTGTGTATTATGGTTTTTAGGGGCTAATCGACAGAGATAACAGAGGCTTCGGGATTCTAGATCATTTCGGTAAGGATACTTAGTAAGTTTAGATCTACTCCGTATTCGTTCAATAGCCGAAGGCTAACTATTTGTAGGTACCAGTGGGTGGCCGATTGCATTGGGAACTCAGAGTGTGATTCGGGATTTAGTAGGAGACCAAATCGGCATTTAGGGAGAAGGAAGAACCACGTTTCGAGATCGTGTTAGATTCGAGTAGTTCGGGATTTCGCCAATAGGCAGGTGTGTAGTTAGACTACCATTTTTTGGGTTTATGATTGTATGAGATATCTGTATGTGTGTTATGAATGTGCTAACTAGTGCAGTGGAAATTGTGATATGGATACCCTCAAGGGGTATGTCAATAATCTGGTAAGTACCAAATCTGATGAAATGTGATTATTAATATTAATATGTGATAATATGCGAAATAACATGTACATGCATTATCATCATGGCACTATTTTATGTTGCATGTGCATGGGTGGGACATGAAAGAAGGACAGGGTGTACTTCGAGTACGTGGTTTGATGAATGGCTCTGTGCCTCATCGTGATTGATATAGGCTATGTGCCATATCGTGGTTATTGATGGCTTTGTGCTCATCGTGGTTTTGATGATAGCTTCGGCTACATCGTGGATTGGCGCTGACTGAGGTCGCATTGTGGATTAATTGCGATTAAGTTTGAGTGGAAAGCATTTGTTGCCTTATTGGAGTAAAAAGGGGAGGGTGATTTAATAATCCCCTGGTGTGTGGTAGGATGGATACGAGGGTGTGTAGAGGATGGACCCTAGGCTGGGTTGGGCTTCATAATTGCATAATTTTGTATGTGAATACATGTGAAAATGGGCCAAGCCCAATATATGATATGAATAAATGTGCAAATGGGCCAAGTCCAATATGATATGTGGATTAATGTGAAAGTGGGCCAAGCCCAGTATGTGGTGTGGATTCATGTGGTAATGGGCCAAGCCCAGTATATTGAAATATGTGGTTAATTACACTATTATATGGATGTGATATGGATATGGGTCAAGCCCAATAAGTGAAAGCATGTGAATAAGTTGCATTAATATCATTATATGGGTTAATACATGGTTTGACATGCGGGTGGAATTCAAGAGAATAATTACACACCGAGTCATTAGACTCTCCCAATTTTATCAAACCTTACGGTGATGTGCAATGCTCGGACCGGGTTGGAGTGGATACAAGGTGGCCCATCTGAAGACATTTTATTTATTTAAATCAAGATATCATTAAGTACTTTTGTTTAATTATTTATTGTAATAAGGCCCGCTTAAAGTATTTGAGCATTTTATTATGTTTAAAATATTTATTAAAGTTTAAATCCGGATATTTTGTACTAATCAAATTTCTGCTTAGGATTTTAAACATAAAATGTTGTTCTAAAGACAATAAATTTTTATGTTTTTACCTTAAGTTAAAATATTTTTCGAACGGTTTTCTGCAGTGGCATTCCAGATTCGGTCGTATCAAATGGGCTGGGTTTGGGGTGTTACATTTTGGAAATGTATATAGCTAGATATGGCATGTATAGGCTAGTTATTTGTATAAGTATGAGATGTGAACTTAGCCATGTGATTTGGCTAGTTATGTGGTAGTTATATGCTTTTGTGATTATGATATATGTGATGTATGTTTTGGTATGGTTGGGTAGCATATGAAATTGTTGATATTTGATAAGTATATGGATGAGGTTATGATCATATATGTTTGGTAAGGGAATGAACTCATGAAAAGTAAGTATGGATGAATTTATGCTTGTGTTTATATAAGATCTAGTCTTGTAAGTTGGTATGGTTGAAATTGTTTTTGAATGTATATATTGAATAGACATTTTGGCATGTTTATGGTTGTATTATGTGCATGGATGGTATTGGTATTTGATTGTAGGATATGACCCTAGGTGGGTGGCATTTTGGCCTTGCAAATGGCCTATAATGCCACACGGTTGTGGCTCACGGGTGTGCCTAGTGACCGTGGGGTTAAGTCAGTTGCTAGCTTAGGGGCACACGATCAAGGTACACGGGCATGCCTAGTAGCCGTGTGAAGAAGTCAGTAAATGACCTAAGAGTACAGGGCCTTAGCACATGGGGGTGCTTGATAACTGTGGAGCCAAGTTAGGATCGACCACGACCAGGGTACATGGGCATGCTTGGTGGCTGTGGAGTTAAGTCAGTTTCGACCATAGGAAGGACACACGGGTGTGTCTAGCAGTTGTGGGAGGCACACGGCCTACCCACACGGGCGTGTATCCCCTGAAATTTAGAAAAGTTTTAAATTGATAATTTCTATATGTGTTTCGGTTTAGTCTCGACTCTGTTTTTAAGCATGTTTTAGGTCTCGATGACCTACAAAGGGGATACTATGGTTGTAATTGCTGATATACTTGATGAATTGTTTGATAAAGTTTCCAATCTATTAGGTAACACTTTTAACCTTAATTCAGCGATGGGCACGAGATAGGGGTGTTACACTCTGCATTACTCAAATTTTTAGTAAAACTCAAACTCTAGCCAAATTTTGCTGCAAAAATACTATCCCTTATCGTCCTAGGAATTGAACACAACACCTCCAGCACAACAACACTCCACTTAACCACTAGAACAGCAGGCCCATTCTGATATTATTTTACCAACAATAACTTAAAAGCCTACTGACCCTAGTGAGAGCTTATTCATAAAAATGCTAAAAGTTACCCAAGTTGTGACTTGAACTTGGGACCTCCCACACACACCCAGAACACATAACCACTGAAGCATATACAAATTTGTGACAATTAATTTTAGAAACACAAATAGATATTTTTGTGGTCCAAAATCACATAAGCTGGAATTAAATAAATTTGGGGCATTACATGTATGTTAAGTAGTTGATCAAATCATGTTTAACACATGAATCGAACCAAGGTAGGATAGTAAACATGTATGCATGCAATGATAGACCATGTTGAGTGACGAAATTTGCTTGTTTGAATGCTTAGAATGGTTGGATTGTACTTGGTATGTTTTGGTGCAGGAAAATGGTAAATTTAGGTGACAGATGATGCTAGGAAATGGCTTTATTTTGTCCACACGGGCATGTGTCTAGGCTATGTGGCCTGGCTGTATGTCCTCTGCACCTTAAATTTGAGAAAAATAGAATACTCAAAATTGAGCACAAAGGCAGAGACACAGACATGTGTCTCAACCGTATGTGTCTCTGTGTGTGGGTGACAAGGCCTTGAACACGGGCGTGTGTCTTAGCCGTGTGAAACCTACACCTAATTTGAATTGAATTAATTAACCACACGGCCTAGCACACGGGCATGTGGCATGGACATGTGGTGTGAGTTAGAGAGCTACGTAGTTTTGAACACGGCCTGCAGCACGGGCGTGTCCCAGGGTCACACAAGTGTGTCCCTTGGATCACACGAGCGTGTGAGCCCTATACCTTGAAATTTTTTTGAAATTTCGCGAAAAATTTCTTGAGTTCTTGATTTAGTCTCGACTTAATTCTAATGCTCTTATTGGGCCTTGAGGGTCCATTTAAGGGACATTATGAATGACCTCGGTGAATAAATAGTAATTTACCTAAAATAATCTATAAATGTTTTGAATGTTTGATGCGCTCCTAATCTGCTTTGATGTGGATCACGGGTTAGGGGTGTTATAGTAGGAATTTAAAAAGTTAGGAGATACATAGTTGTAGTAAAAAGAAGGAAAGGTTAAAAAGAAATTTAACCAAGTGAAGTATAAGTCAACCTAGGAATTATAAAAGATGAGTTGGGATAAAATGATAAATAACCAAGTAGATATTTTAAGGTGTAATGATGATGGGAAAAAGTGTAAAGATGGATGGCTTGAGGACTTATTAGTTAATTGACCATTTAATAAAAAAAAAGGAGATATTTTTAGTGGAAATGTGTAGAAAAGTGGAGAAAAGATGAAAGATATCATCTTTTCCCAAACACAACCATCACTCATGCCCCAAATCTATCCAACTTTTTTTTTATTTCCTTCCACGTCCTTTTTCCATTGTTGAACCATCTAAACTTCAAACCTTCATTTTTCTTTGAAACTTCTTCAGTAAAAGCCAAAAAGAAAACTAGTGAGCAACTTTATTTCATGAGGAAACTTCCACAGATGGGTTAAAAGAGAGAAATATATGAGTTAGGGTTTTGGGTTTTCAAAAGGGTTAAGGTAAGAATGATGGAAATTCTTATAACATACATGTTTATTTTCAAAATCTAGCATAGAAAAGTTATTTGATTTTATTTTTAACTTATAAATGTTATATGTTGTTATGAAATTGAAGAAAAAGAGAATAATTTTGAGGACAAAAGTGAATGGAAAGGAAAAGAAGTGGCCAATGAGTAGAAGAGAAGAAAAACCCATCATCCAAATTTTGGTTGTAAGTACTTCAAGTAGTATTTTTGTTTAAGTTATGTTAATTAGATAATTATGTTAATGAAGTAGTTAATTACTAAATCAATGATATCATAGTAAGTGTATAGTAGGGTAAATAATGTAAATGTTATAAATTTTGGCTTTGGTGTACCATTATATGATGTATTGTGGTGATAATGAAAAGGACTAAATTGAAAAAATTAAAATATGTTATGATATTATGAATATGTGGAAAGTGAGTTTCAATAAAGTGATGTAAAAATTATAGTGTTGTATGTGGTAAAAATGAAAAAAAAATTACAAGTTTTAGTGTTGTTATTGTAATAAGGACTAAATCGTGAAAAATACAAAGTTATATTATTTTCTATTAAGTGACTTAATGAAAAGATTTAGTAATAAGAAAAGCCCATGTAGATGAGTCCCGAACTATTGGGATATTGATGGCATGACATTAAGGAAAAATTAGTGCGTTTATCGTATTATTTTGCACTTCGATGCTTATTGTTGTAAAATTTGCACTTTGGTGCTTATCGTAATTATTTTACACTTCAGTGCTTATCGTTATTTGCACTTTGTACTTAGTGATATATGATATGCATTAACAATGCATTATTGATTTATTTCTATATATCCTAAGTGTTCAGCTAGTCTACATTGGGCTACAGTGTCGTAGTTCAACTATTATTAATTAATAGGTTATGGTAAGTAATGGTAAGTGTGATTTTTAAGAAGAACATATTAAATTTTAGCGGCTAATTTGATGAGAATTATGTCTATAATAGGAATAAAATTTTAATTTATATTATTATTATAGTATTTTTTTTAAATCTTGAAGTACTTACTAAGTCTTCACAGACTTACTGCGTTAATTCTCTAACGCGTATTTAAGTAGATCCGATTAGGCTAATATCGAGGTCGAGTGCATCCCATCTCATCACCATTCCAAGAGGCAAGGTTGTATGTATGAATTTTGGGGTTAGTATGGCATGTACATAGGTTTTTGGTATAGGTGAACGTTAGATGGACTAAAATGCAAACTTTGGAAACCTTGTTCTTTTGGTGATCTAATGGTATATTTTGTTAGCTTTTGAAATGAATTTATAATATCTTAATATATGCATGCATATATGATGTTATTATATAGATTTTGTGATGGATTTTAATGAGTTTGGGGGTAATTGAATTGGTTTGGAAGTGTTTAAATGTTTTGAATTAGTGTAGGGGGCTTTTTAGCAATTTTCCAAACTATTTTTGTGTCACCATAACCCAAGGTATCGATAACTAAGGAAAAGGTATCGATACCTTGACCCAAAAATCATTTTTTTTTTAGAAACAGAGAGCAGTTTTGGTATCGTTTTTGAGGTGGGTATCGATATAAGCCTAGGTATTGATACCTAGGCCTAAGGTATCAATACCATCATCAAAACTTGAATTTTTGGAGTTTCAAAATGCTATTTTGGTATTGTTTTTGTGTAGCGATATTGATACCTTTCATAAAATATCGATACCTTTTGTTTAAGTATTGATATTTTACCCCTGTTTTGAGTAAAAATAATTATTAAATCATTTCCAAATGCAAAAAAAATCCATTAATAACCCCGAATGTTTATATTAATAATTTTTTAGTTAAATAAGTTAAAACACCATGTATGAATGATTGAATTATAGAATGTCTAGCCAAAACTTCTTTGGCATCAAATGTAATAGTCTTATACCGGGTCCATATAGTCGGACTAGGTATAGAGGTGTTACAGTACGGATCTCATTAGCATTAGCAGAAGAAGAAAATGAGGACTTAGTGCGGTGCTTGAGGGAGAATTCAAAAATTTTTCAATGGTCAACGGCAAACATGCTTGGTGTGGATCCTCAGGTGATTGTCCATTGGTTAAATGTGTCCTCTCAAGTTAAGCCAGTTAAATAGAAAAGAAGAATGTTTGCTCCACAAGTTGTAGAGGTTATTAGATAAAAGGTAGGAATGTAATTTTTCCACTGCTCAACCATCAAAGACCCACCGTCACTGACCATTTTTTGGCCATCGAAATGCCATTACCGCAGTTGTCGACACCCCGAACTGGTTTAGTTTCTACCAGTTGATCCGACCAGTGACAGCCTGTAACACCCCAATCCTCGGCCCATGCGTTATGACCGATTTTGACATGTCACACGAAGAAAATGAGTAAAGAACTTGTGATTCTTTATTAAAGATGTTGTTTGGTTATAGTTTAAGAAAAACAAGTTTGATAAAATACTACTAATTTCGAAAATTTGATTGGTAAATCGAATATCGAACTAATGAAACTTAAAACCGTGACTTTTGAAAATATTTTTGATAATTTAAGAGAAAATTTCTAGGTTAAAACATTTCAAGCAAAATAATAAACACGTCAAACATAAAACAAAATAAAATAATCCAGAGGCCTTATTACAACATAAAAACCCAAATAGTAAAAATAACGAAATAGAGCAAAAAAGTAATTTACTAAAGTTTGAAACATTTATTTCCGAAGTATGGCCTCCACCGAGTCATCCATGGGCCCAAGTCCTCGTCACTGAGATTTACCTACAAGGATTAAGAAAGAAGGGGGGTGAGTTACAAGAACTCAATGCGTAATCCCCTTACCATCAACCACTGGGCCTGAACCCGTTTAGCATTATCCTGGGACGGAGCCCATGTAGCATAATCTTGGGCCGAAGGCCATTTACAAAACAAACTAGGCCTTAGCCCTATAAACATGATAATGTATATAATGTAATGCAACCCAACCCATCCTAGTAATCCATCCGCTACACACCACCCGTACCATCCCATCACACCTGTGGGGATCAAGTCAACCCACCCCGCCAAACACACCAATCGCAGGCAAATTGCCATTTATAATATTCTGGCTGAGCCACCAGAAATGCTGCAGTCAAACTATTTTTTATAATATTTGTGGCTGAGCCACCAGGGTATCATATACGATAAAGTAATCGGCACATAGCCTTAATCACGATGGCACAAAGCCATATTTAATTTTGCACATAGCCATTATCAAAATTTGTGGCAGTGCCACCAGACTACACTTCTCTTCATTCAATTTTCCCATTCCATGCAATATGTAGAGATGCAACATATATAATAACATAATATTCACATACATAAAAAACAATCATTAATCCAATAATTGATTGCAGTAAATCGGACAATTATAGCATTTTGTAATTCGGCCCACTAAGGCAATCTAGCAAATCAGCCCATAGGGGCATTTTCATAATTTGGCCCATTAAGGCATTTTCGTAATTCGGTAATATCGCAACCCAAGGGCATTTCGGTAATTTATCATCCAATGGTATTTTTGTAATTTCTTAACCCCGAACTTAATTACTAATTTGGGGCATAAAAATTGAAACTGTCCATCTGCGTCATATTGACTAAATTGACTATAAATCGAGTTAGGAAACTCAAATTTTAGATCCGTAAATTTTTCTTGAAACTAGACTCATATATCTTCTTACTATAATTTTTCTAGAATTTTTGGCTAAGCCGTTTAGTACAGTTTATTCATTAAAGTTTTCCTTATATCACTGACCAACGATTCTGACCTCTCTTACCTTAAATCCAAATATCTCATTGTACGGCTTTTATATGTTGTTCCCACTTATTTCTATTGAAAATAGGCACACTAAGGAATCTATACATATAAATTATAACTCATAATTAACTTTTTACAATTTTGAATGATTTTTCCAAGACAAAATAGGGAACCACGAAGTCATTCAGAACCAGTCTCACTAAAATTAAAATATCACAGAACATAAAATTCATCTTCCTTCTCTGTTTCTTTCATATAAAAATAGACACAAAAAGCTTTAATTATATATCTTATTCACTTTCAAATTTCCTTTCTCCTATTTTTCGTGATTTTTCAAATTCATGTCACTGCTACTAATCAAAAACCATTTCATTGCAAAATATGGTTACAACTACGAACATACACACGCCCGAGTGATCACAAATGTCGGTTTCTATTTTTCGATCTTTTGACCGAATCACAAAACATTTCATGCAAATATTCAGAGAGGTGTGAGATTACACACCATTTCAAACATGTATTCGGAAGGGTATGAGGTTACACACCATATTAGGATTTCCTAGAGAACCACTCTTCGTTGCCCCTAGAATAATACCAACCAAAAGTTAGCCTCGGATTTCCAAAAGATTTCATACCCAACATATTACTTACACTTGAATCACTTACCACTACGCGATCTCCCTCTATGGAGTCCCGATAATCAACCCCGCCTTCTGACTACCACCACTCGCTCCTTTACTGCCATTGATGTTAACAATTATCACCATTTGATTATCTAAAGAATCGACAAAAGAGTGTTTCGGCTTAACTTAAATCGAAGAAAAGTCGATTGGAAGAAAAGATTCAGCAAAACAGCAAAACGTAAGACCACTATTTGGTTTTGGGACACATCGCAATGGAAGCTGAAAGATGAGAAGAATGGAATCAACCACTTGAAGATTAGGAAGAAAAAAAAGTAGGGGTTTCAGCTAAGAAGAGATTTGCAACACACGGCTCAAATTGTACTAGCTAGAATTGGATGAAAAGAGAGAAAAGATGAGTAGAAGGAACACTATAGAAGAAGAGGGAATTTCGGCAAGGAGCAAATGTAACCAAAAGAAACAAAATATTAGGTAAAGAAAAGTGACCCAAAATGTGAAAATACAAGGGAGAGCTAGAGAAATTCAGCTTCCCCCCCTCTTTACCAAAAACCATGTATCATCTTTTCCAAAAGATGAGTGTTGACCCAAAATATCTTTCCAAAACATCACCCACATAACAAGCCAACATGTTCCCTTCTCTTGCCTTTTTCCTTCATTTCTTTCCTTATTTTTCCCTTGCTTTCCTCCTTACCATATCCTTAGTCTTCTTTCCCAAATTAAAAAGTCTTCCTTACCATAATAAAGCCATGACCGACACATGGAAGAGAAGCACAAAAATTACTCAAAAATGCAATAGATGGGATTCGAACCTCAGACCATTAGTATACTCCACACGCCACTTTCCACCTTTACCAATAGACTCCTTGTGCTAGCAAAATGCACACTTATTTCCTTAAGCCTTGATGCCACTTACCTTCTCTCCTTTAAATGCTTCAACACTAAAATTTTCCTATGGCCTAACTTGAACCCGGAACTTCCTAGAAACCCCGTAACTTTCCAAAATCACCGTCTTAGTAAGTCCAACTTGAAATAAAGCCATTCTCTTGTTTTCAAAATTTTTAAACACTCCTACGCCTCGAGGCTCAATTTCGAGATGTTACACAGCCCGACCAGTCTGATCCAACCACCAGTTCTACCGTTGACCCAATTTCACATACCAGACTTAGTTCGACCAATTTTTGGATCTTGGTCTCAGTTTTGGGCTCCGTGCCTAATTTACTATCTTAGGTCCAATTTTCAAGTTCAATTACCCGATAGGCCAATTATTTGACTTGCAAATTAATTTTAAAAATATCATATTAATATTAATTAATTTGGTTAATTTAATTTTATTTTATCAAAATTAATTTTCTCAAAAATCACTTAAGTTTTCCAAATCAATGTTTTTAAAAAAAATTCTTTATTCAAATTCTCTAGTTGAACAATACTTACAACTGCCCAATTTAATACCACATCAAATAAATCGACTCAATTAAATTATTTTCAAAGTTGTAGAATTTTCATCTGATTCAAATGCAGTCTGATCGAGCTTTTATTGAGCTAGTGGTGGGACCAATAAGACATTTACAATTAGGCTCTAGTAATTGCAATTATGTCCAGAAGCATTGATAAACCGAAATAGTAACATATTTTAATCCCACATTTAGCATGTTTTTGGATGATTTTTCCCTTTAATTATGGAAATAGGTGCTCCTAATCCTTTGTTTTCATGTTTTATACTTAGTAGAGCACCGGAGGACAAAAAGAATAAGAAATGGGCCAAAAAGGAGAAAATGGGCCAAAGTATGAAACCAACACGGCCTGGGCCCTAGACCACACTTGCCTCGCAAGAAAAGTTGACCACGGCCTGGACCCTGAAATACATGACCGTGCCTCATCAACAGGATCGACCACGGCCTGGCCACGATTTACACGGGTGTGTGCCATGGACGTATCCCTGCCGCAGGAATATAGAATTCTATTCGGATTAGGGTACTTAGAGGCAAAGAAACATATTCCAAAAGCCTATATAAAGTCCCTAGAGGCCAACCTTTAGGGCGGCGTTCAGCTAGGCCAAAGAGGCAAGCTAGAGCAGTTAATGTCAGGGATTTACTCGAAGGAAGCCAGTTATTCATCTCTAGAAGCCAGTGTCATACTCAAGATGGAGGATCTCTTCTTCAATTCCTTCAGGGGGTTTTTAGGATTTCTTATGTTTTGTTTTATCTTTTCTTCTGAGATGTTTTCTTTTACAATTATGAACTAAACCCTCAAATACTTGAGGGGGTGAAACCTAAGACGGATCTTGTTATTGTTATCTGAACTGAATGATAAATATTTGATTTGTTCTTAACTATGTGTTCTTAATTCTTGTTTTGGTATTTTCTGGATATTGATTCAAGTGTGATGTGCTTAGACAGAGGAGGAAGAGACCCTATCTAAGAGTAGATCTAGCATAGTTAAGCGGAGTTGCTCGCACCTAGAAATAGGGTGACGAAAATCTGTCGATTAGGGTCAAACCTAATATGGGAGTCCATAGATCGAGTTAATGCAATTCTAGGGGTCTTAATTAGAAAGAGATTTCAATTAATCAGCCTAGGGTTAGATGTTAGTAGCCTTGAAGAGAGTATTAATATAACTTAGAGGATCCTACGGATCAAGTCAAGTGAGTAAATTGTCCGGTTCAGAGTTAGATAACAAGTGAAGTCTAGGTGGATTCTTCCTCAGGTATTGTCTAAATCAATCGATTTTTCCCTCAAGTCCATTCCTCTATTTCTTCTTTGTCTTAGCACCTTTAGCTTAGTTAATTAGTTAATTTTAGATTAGATAAAAATCCACTTAATTCTTAGGCTAAATAATAGAAAGAAAGTTAATATTAGTACTTTTGGTTCCTTTGGGTTCGACAATCTGGTCTTGCCGCTAGCTATACTACTGTTCGATAGGTGCACTTGCCTCCATCGTTGTCTTAGTTAGTTTCCATGTTCGATCATTCTTTTTATAAATTTTTAAGACTCGACAGACACGATCAAGTTTTTTGTGCCGTTGCCGGGGAACTAAAATATTAAGAACGCTCAATTTTATTACTTTAGCCATATTATATTTTATTATTTTTGTAATTAAATTTTATTTTTACTTTTCTAAATTTCTTTCTTTTTCTCTTTCCCTAGCAGGTACCTCTAGTTTATGACTAGAAGGAACCCGACAAGACCACTATTTTACGATAGTGATATTGAAGGAACTGCACGCAGAAATAGTAGAGAAGTAAGGCGAGGCTTAAATTACATACAAGAAGAGCAAGAGGACGAAACCAATACCACCGAAAGGATGGCAGAGAATAATCCGCCTCATCAAGATATGGCCGACCATCATGCTGCTTAAACTATGTATGATTATGCTAAACCTAATTTAACAGGAGCTGAATCGAGTATTGTTAGGCCTACTATAGCCACTAATAATTTTGAATTAAAACCTAACACTATACAAATGATTCAACAGTTTGTTCAATTTGATGGTTTGCGGGACGAACACGCAAATACTCATTTAGCTAATTTTCTAGAATTTTGTGATACCTTCAAAATAAATGGCATTTTGATGATGCCATTGGTCTTCATTTTCCCTTTTCTTTAAAGAATAAAGCCAAACAGTGGTTACATTCTCTTCCACGAGGATCAATCACTACATGGGACCAAATGACTGAAAAATTTTTACTAAAATATTTTCCACCAGCCAAAACGGCCAAATTAAGGAATGATATCTCTCCTTTTGTGCAGATGGATTTAGAAACATTATACGATGCATGGGAGAGATACAAGGAGCTGTTGAGAAAGTGCCCACACCATGGCTTGCCCTTGTGGTTACAAGTCCAAACTTTTTATTACGGTGTGAACCTCTCAACCCAGCAGTTAATTGACTCAGTAGCCGAGGAACCCTTAATAAAAAAAAACTCTTGAAGCGGCTTATGAATTCATAGAGGGGATGTCACTGAATAACTATCAGTGGCAAAGTACTAGGACAAAGCCAACCAAAGTAGCCGGAGTTTTCAATCTCGACGCAGTCACCATGCTATCAAGTCAGGTAGAAATGATTAATAGAAAGATTGATGGTTTATGTGATTCTTTGTAGATACATTTAGTTATGCAGTACAATACGAACGGAGGATGGATGAACAATACAGAATATCCACCTTACAATCCGAGTACTGAAATCGAGCAAGTTTACTATATGGGCAAAAATTTCAGACCTCAAAATAACCCTTATAGTAGAGCTTATAATCCAGACTGGAGATACCACCACAATCAAGGACAACAGCCCTACCCCCAAGAAAAGAGACCAAACCTTGAAGAGACACTAGCAAAATTTATAGAATTATCAGAAACCCGCTTCAAAAATGCTGAAACGATATTGACTAATCAACAAGTATTAATCCAATGGATGAATGATCAAATCAGACAACTAACTAAGTTAGTTTCTATTAGGCAACCAGAAAGTTTAACTAAATAAAAAGAGCATGTGAGGGCAGTTACACTAAGGAGTGGAAAAGAATTGGTTGAAACAAAGAAGAAGATACAAACTGATAAGGCAAAGGACGAGGAAGTTGAGAATGTAACACCAATACGCGAAGAATGTAAACCATCAATACCATATCTGGCAAAGTTGAAGAAAGACCACCTAGATGCACAATACGGTAAATTTCTTGAAATTTTTAAACAATTACATATCAACTTACCTTTTGTTGAAGCTATTTCACAGATGCTGGCATACGTAAAATTTTTAAAAGATCTTCTAACAAATAAAAGGAAGCTAGAAGAAATATCAACAGCAGAGCTTAATGAAGAATGTTTAGCTATTCTCCAAAACAAACTACCAACCAAATTGAAAGATCCATGAAGTTTCACTATTCACTGTTTAATTGGTAGTTTAAACATAAAAAAAGCACTAGCTGATCTAGGTGCCAGTATCAATTTAATGCCTTATAAAATGTTCAAGAAACTTGGTCTCGGGGAACTTAAACCCACTAGGATGAGTATTCAGTTAGCTGACAGATCTGTTAAATATTCTAGGGGAATTATCTAAGATATTCTAGTAAAAGTTGATAAATTTATATTCCCTGTTGATTTTGTTGTGCTTGACATGGATAAGAATATGGAGGTGCCTTTAATTTTGGGACTCCCCTTTCTAGCTACTACTAGGGCTATTATTGATGTAGGTGATGGTAAACTTGCACTGAAGGTAGGTGACGAAGAAATTATTTTTCAAATTTACAATGCTATGTGATATTCTAGAGAACAATATGATTCCTATTATTTTATTGATGCCATTGATCATTCTATTCAAGATTCTTTGTAGGAAATCATACATAATGAGAAGTTAGAACTGTGTCTTACTCAAGGTGAGGGGGTATATGGTGATACCGATGAATCAGATTCTAACACATTTCCCCTAGACCAAATTAGAATTAAAACAGTTACCAAAACACTTAAAATATGCATTCCTCGGGAATAATTCTACACTACCAGTGATCATCTCTTCAAACTGAAACCCAAAGAAAAGGATGAGTTGCTACAAGTACTAAGGGAACATAAAAGAGTCATAGCTTGGAAAATTTCTGACATTAAGGGTATAAGCCCATCATTTTGTACCCACAAAATTCTAATGGAAGAGAAGTATAAACCATTCGTGCAACCTCAGAGATGATTAAATCCCAACATGAAAGAAGTATTTAAAGCTGAGGTAATTAAACTTCTAGATGTTGGAATAATTGATCTTATTTCTGACAACGTTTGGGTAAGTCCTGTGCAGGTCATTCTAAAGAAAGGAGGCATGACTGTTGTAGCAAACGAGAAGAATGAATTGATTCCTACAAGAACAGTCACAAGGTGGAGAGTCTGTATTGACTATAGAAAGTTGAACAACGCAACCAAAAAAGATCACTTTCCTTTGCCCTTTATTGACTAGATGCTAGAAAGATTATCTGGGCATATGTACTACTGTTTCCTGGATGGGCTTTTCGGCTATTTCCAAATCCCGATATCCACTGAGGATCAAGAGAAAAATACATTTACATGTCCATATGGTACGTTTGCTTATCGTAGAATGCCTTTTGGATTATGTAATGCTCCTGCTACTTTTCAACGCTGCATGCTAGCCATATTTGATGAACTTGTGGAAGACATTATGGAGGTTTTATGGACAAATTTTCGGTATTTGGTAATTCTTTCCATCTTTGCCTTAAGAATTTAAAACGATTACTAATAAGGTGTGAGGAGACGAACCTTGTTTTAAATTGGGAAAAGTGTCACTTTATGGTTCGAGAAGGGATTATGTTAGAGCATAAAATTTCTAGTAAAGGGATTGAGGTAGATAAAAAAAAAGTTGAAACCATAAAAAAATTACCTCTTCCTAGCTCAGTTAAAGCTATTAGAAGCTTGTTAGTACATGCTGGATTTTATAGAAGATTCATTAAAGATTTCTCTAAAATAGCTAAACCTTTAACGAAACTACTAGAAAAAGATGTACCTTTTGATTTTGCTCAGGAATTTTTAGACGCATTTAATACCTTTAAAGATAAATTAATAAATTCCCCAATTATAATTGCTCTAATTGGAACTTACTCTTTGAACTAATGTGTGATGTGAGTGATTTTGCAGTAGGTACAGTTTTGGGACAGCGAAGAAACAAGCACTTCTAGCCAATTTACTACGTTAGCAAGACATTAATGGCTGCACAAGAAAATTACACAACCACAGAAAAAGAATTACTAACTATAGTCTTTGCATTTGATAAATTTAGACAATATCTGATCCTATCTAAAGTTGTCGTCTGCACTGACCATTCAGCTCTTTGTTATCTTTTAACTAAACTTGATGCAAAACCTCGACTTATAAGATGGATTCTACTCTTACAGGAATTTGACTTGGAAATTCAAGATAAGAAAGGAGCTAAAAATCTTGCAGCATACCATCTTTCTAGACTTGAAAACCCGTATATCAAAGAACTCGACAAAAGTGAGATAAACGACTCATTTCCTGAAGAGCAAGTCTTTTCGATAACCAACTCTGAGGTACCTTGGTTTGCAAACATTGCAAATTACTTAGCTGCTAACGTCTTACCAAAAAAATTAACACATCATCAAAAGAAGCGATTCTTTGCTAATGTGAAAAACTTTTTTTGGGAAGATCCTTTTCTTTTCCGCATATGTGTAGATCAAGTGATTCGAAGGTGCGTTACAAAAGAAGAAGTGAGCAAAATCCTAGAGCATTTCCATTCAGGACCTTTAGGAGGACGTTATAGCGGGATTAAGACAGCACAAAAAACACTCGAATAGGTTTTTACTAGCCAACTTTATTTAAAGACGCCAACAGTTATGTTGCTTCATGCGATAAATGCCAAAGAACAGGTAATATCTCTAAATGCAATGAAATGCCTCAAACATATATACTATCATGTGAAATATTCGACATATGGGGTATTGATTTTATGGGTCCATTCCCTAGTTCATTCGGAAATAAATACATTTTAGTACTAGTCGATTATGTGTCAAAATGGGTGGAAGCCCAAGCTTTACCTACTAACGATACTAGAGTAGTAGTAAAATTTTTGAAGAAACTCTTCTCTCGATTTGGAATACCTAGAGTAATTATTAGTGATAGGGGCATTCACTTTTGTAATACTCAATTTGATAAAGTCCTAAAGAAATATAGAGTACACCACAGGACAGCTGCCCCTTATCATCCTCAAACCAGCGAAAAAGTGGAAGTAGCAAATCGAGAACTTAAGTGCATCTTAGATAAAATAGTTGAAGCAAACAGAAAAGATTGGGCAGTAAAAGTAGATGATGCTTTATGGGCATATAGAACGGCATTTAAAACACCCATAGGAACATCTCTATACAAACTCGTTTATGGAAAAAGCTGGCATCTACCATTAGAGTTAGAGCACAAAGCTTTCTAGGACATAAAATTCCTAAATTATGATCTTAAACCTGCGGGTGAGAAGAGGATGATGCAGTTGAACGAGTTAGATGAATGGCGAGGTAATACCTATGAGAACTCACGTTTATATAAGGAGGAAACAAATCGACGCCATGATGCTCATTTAAAGCAATCAAAGCAATTCGAAGTAGGCGACTTGGTCCTATTGTACTACTCAAGATTAAAACTGTTCCCTGGAAAGCTTAAATCGAGATGGTCAGGTCCATTTGTGATAAAAACTATTTTTCTATATGGCACAATCGAGGTAACCCATCCGACTCGTGGCACATTCAAGGTAAATGGTCAGTGACTAAAAATTTATACTGGAAATAATTTTTGGGATATAAGAGAGGAGCTTCGACTCCGTGAACCTCCGTTTAGAAATGAAAACAGGGTAAGTCTAGCTTAAGACTCTAAATGAGTGCTTCTCGGGAGGCAACCTGAGCATTAACTTTACTAATAATATATTTTTAGCACCTAAACTACAGGTTTCCCTACCACACAGCATTGCACACGGGCATGGCCGTGGCCGTGTGAATACCACGACTAGCCACATGGGCGTGGCAAAGGGGGTGTAAAAATAGGACAATAATTTTTCCAATCCACAGGCTCTGACTAAACGGCACGGCCATGTGACTTAACCATGGACGAAACTAATTAAAGGGCACGGGCTTGAGACACGCTCGTTCCTCCAACCTGTGGTTGATCCTGAGTAAACGACACGTCAATTAAAACATTCGTGCCTCAAGATCGTGGACGACACTGAGTTATAGGCACGGGCGTAGGACCAAAAAACACGGCGTGGGAGAAGCGAACAAGGTCAGGCACGCCTAAGGAACACGGGCGTAGACTACATCATGAACGTGCCCAAATTTGAAATCGCAAAAAAACGAGCTAAAAAAATAGGAACACAAGCATGCCCCAAGACCGTGTCCCCCACCTCCTATTTAAAGCAACACACGGCCGCACATTCCCCCCCAAATTTTCTTTTCAACCCTAGCTACCTCTTCCCCAAAATCTCTCAAGAACTCCAGCCACCAGCAAAGTCTACCACCACCCTCTTGATTTCCTCCGCCCCTTACCTCTTCCCCCTTCCAAAACACATAAAAGAAAGAACACAACCGTGCCAACACACCCGCGACAGTCGTGCTCCCTTATTGAGTTATAGCACACGACCGTGTAGCACCCTCCCGCGCCGTGCACCGACCAACCAAGCAATCCACCGGTCACCTCTCCTCTTTACATTTATTTTTTTAACTATTTATCACTTAAATTTATTTCTTAATTAGTTTATATTTATTCCTCAATATTAGTGTTATTTATTTTGATTCATTGTTTACTATTAAGCACTTAGAGATTATACAAAATATTAGTTTATCATAATAAGTTGTTTTCTCCATAATATTATTGAACTCATAAAGATTGTGAAATATGGCTAAAAATGATGCTTGAATCGATAAATATATGTTATTTTTAGGAAAACAATGTCGTCATCCCGTGGAAAGAAATCCGCGGTCCCTAGTTCTAAAAAAAAGGGACCTGGCTCATCTTTGGCCAGTGCATCCACTGAACAACGACATCCGTTCTTGCAATTCCCGCGAGGACCCCAGGATGACCTCTACAGGCTACTCCGCGCATGACCCCTCGGCACAGAGGTCCATTGATTGGGCCACTCTAGAGTACGTCTGATTAGCAGACGATATATGAGCTCTCTTAACCACGGATCCATGGGACCAATTTTTCACAATCATCGAGCCCACCTATTTGGAGCTCACTCTGGAATTATGCTCCACGTTCCACCTCCAAACAGTAATGAAAAACTACGATGACCCCTGCACAATCCAGTTCCGTCTAGGAGGATTCATGAGAGAAATGAATGTACTACAATTCAGAGCCGCTCTGGGACTCTACAACGAGGAATTTATAAGGGAACATGACCTCTCAGAGCTCCATCGCCACCTTCACAACACACCGACGAGATGTTGGTACAATATAGCCCCCAATTCAAGCTCATACGACCTTAGCCGTTCGAAAGCAACAGCTCTCGCCCCATCTCTACGATTCTTACATGCCATACTAGCCCACACATTGACATGATGGCGCGAGAGCACTAGCGTCGTCAACACTCACGACGCTTATTTCCTATGGTGTATAGCAAACGACCAAGTTTTTGACCTAGCATATTTTATAGCCCGTGCCATCCAACACCAAACAGAGCAATAAAGGAGGGGTTATATCGATGGGTCCGTACATCACACGATTGGCTCGACATTTTGGGCTCCTCACCACCGCCGCTCAGGTCTCCTCATTGACACTAATAGGACAGTTGTCCCCACAGGGCATCCAGACAATGCTACATATGAGGATGATCCAACGACGACGTGGGATGATCCTCCCCAATATTGACTAGCTACTACTACTACTACAGAGGATCTCGAAGACATTACTGATGATGTCCCACACCCACATGAGGAACCACCATCGAGCCATCGAGCCATCGCACTTCTCATGTGACTCCATCACTTTCGGACATTTCGAGACAGCTCACTCAGTTCGAGCAGTATTGTACCCAACAATTCATTGAAACCGCTCAGCGATTTGATGGCATTGAAGCAACCCTTCAGCAGATCTGTCATCACCTCCACATATCACTGCCGCCTCCACCTACCAATCTAGCTGACGACGAGGACTTTTGAGGCCCTTATTATTATTTTGTTTTTATTTTTATTTTTATTTTTCTCTTTATTTCACTTATTTATTTAAGCTTTTTATTATTTTGTTTTAAACTCCTATTATTACAACTTTATTCCTTTTATAACTGGCTATCTAACCATCGGATATCCCTAACATCATCAATTAATTAGTACCCCTAAAAATTTAACTGATGAATTTGTAGTTTAAAGGTTGAACATGCCACTTTGAGAATAGAAAACATCATTTTCACCACCAAATTCACTTTCGTTTAAGTCATCATCACTTCCAACTCAAGGAATCCATCCAAAAATTCAAGAAGTTTCACCTCTCTCCCTCTCTTTTGATTTTCTTATTATATGATTGTTATCTATCTTTGTACATTGAGGGCAATGTACATTTTAAGTGTGGGGGTGATGAAAGTTTATTATAAAAAGTGCCTAACTTTTTCATTATTCTCAAATCCCTAAATAATAATTTATCTTAAAATAATTTTCTCATATCACTAATTAGAATGAAATTCTTGTTGATTCATGATTTTTATTAATATGTTTTAGATTAAGTCATTGATAATTGTGCAAGGATGATTTAAACTTTAAGATACTAGAGAATCAAGCATGATGAGTCTATTTTTAAAAATTAAAATTCTGCTAGGTTGTCTACCTGAATCTAAATTGTTACCTTGAAGTTTGAAATTTATGAGGTTGACATCAAAATACCCATAATTTTTGTGAGATTTTGAGTCTTTAGAGCATACATTCTTTTCGTGCTCACTTTATTGATTATGACTGTGTCAACATTGATTTGTTATTCTAGAACTTGCTTCGATTATACATGTCGAGACCACACTATTGATTTGATATACAGAGATGATTAAGGCACTTAGGATTTAACCCATTTAATCCACTAAAAGCCTACCCTCATAATTGACCCCTAGTGAACCCATTTGATCCTAACAACCCTTTTTATTGACTCAACCTACTAATATTAACCCGAAACCCATCTCGTATTTGTTATCACTATTCCTTTTGACTACCCTTCTATCGAGACTTGTTTTGATTAGTTGCCTAATTAGATTATCTCGGTGTTAAAGTTTTATATAATATTTGATTTGTTCTTAAAAAATAAAAAAATAAATAAAATAAATAAAATTTTCAATCAAAATTCAAAATATATTTATTATTAGTTATGTGATTAAGCGAGCCTATATGTTTAATTTCAACATCTTGAAGAAGAAGCTCGTATTTTTAATATTAAAAGTTTTCATTGATGTAACTATTCAGGTTATTAGTCATTTTTCTAGTTAGGTGATTGTCAATTCAATCTCGATTCTAACCCTTCTAATTCAGCCTTTATCCACACCTTTAACCTAAGCCTCATTACAACCCTTTTAAAGACCTTTTGATTTGTGTATCATCTCATTTTACAAAGGTGGAGATTTGATTTTCAAGCAAGCCTATGGTAATAACTTTTCATGTTTGACTTTTGAGAGCTTAATTTTTGAACCTTAAACACCTTGAATGATTTGAGTGAATCTTTTGTGAGGATGTCAACTTTTCGTGCTACAAACTCATGACTTTGATTGTTTGAATCTTTAGGACTCTTTAAGTTGAATCATCCATGTATAAATTATCTATGAATTATGATGAGGCATTGTTGATAAATATTATGAATTGAGGAAGTTCGTTTTAATTATGAGTTGAGAATTTTGCTTGAGGACAAGCAAAAGCTTAAGTGTGGGGGTATTTGATAAACCGAAATAGTGACATATTTTAATCCCATATTTAGCATGTTTTTGGATGATTTTTACCTTTAATAATAGAAATAGGTGCTCCTAATCCTTTGTTTTCATGTTTTATACTTAGTAGAGCACCAGAGGACAAAAAGAACGAGAAACGGGCCAAAAATGGAGAAAATGGGCCAAAGCATGAAACCCACATGGCCTGGGCCCAAGACCACACGACCGTGCCTCGCAAGAAAAGTCGACCACGGCCTTGACCCTGAAATACATGGTCGTGCCTCATCAACAGGATCGACCATGGCCTGGCCACGATTTACATGGGTGTGTGCCATGGGCGTGTGCCATGGGCGTGTCCCTTGCGCAGGAAAATAAAATTCTATTTGGATTAGGGTCCTTAGAGGCAAAGAAACATATTCCAAAAGCCTATATAAAGACCCTAGAGGCCAACCTTTAGGGCGGCGTTCAACTAGGCCAAAGAGCCAAGCCAGAGCAGTTAATTTCAGGGATTTACTCGAAGGAAGCCAGTTGATTCATCTTAAGAAGCCAGAGTCATACTCAAGACGGACGATCTCTCCTTCAATTCCTTCAGGGGGTTTTAGGGATTTCTTATGTTTTGTTTTATCTTATCTTCTGAGATATTTTCTTTTACAATTATGAGCTAAACCCTCAAATACTTGAGGGGTGTGAAACCTAAGATGGATCTTGTTATTGTTATCTAAACTGAATGATAAATATTTGATTTCTTCTTAACTATGGTTCTTAATTCTTGTTTTGGTATTTCCGGGATATTGATTCAAGTGTGATGTGCTTAGGTAGAGGAGGAAAAGACCCTGTCTAAGAGAAGATCTAGTATAGTTAAGCGGAGTTGCTCACGTGCCTAGAGATAGGGTGACTAAAATCTGTCGAATTAGGGTCAAACCTAATATGGGAGTCCATAGATAGAGTTAATGCAATTCTAGGGGTTTTAATTAGAAAGAGATTTCAATTAATCAACCTCGGGTTAGACGTTAGTAGCCTTGAAGAGAGGTATTAATATAACTTAGGGAATCTTATGGATCAAGTCAAGTGAATAAATCGTCCGGTTCAGAGTTAGATAACAAGTGAAGTCTAGGTGGATTCTTCCTCAGGTATTGTCTAAATTAATCGGTTTTTTCCTCAAGTATATTCCCTAATTTCTTCTTTGTCTTAGCACCTTTAGCTTAGTTAATTAGTTAATTTTAGATTAGATAGAAATCCACTTAATTCTTAGGCTAAATAATAGAAAGAGAGTTAATATTAGTACTTTTGGTTCCTTTGGGTTAGACAATCCGGTCTTGTCGCTAGCTATACTTCTGTCCGATAGGTGCACTTGCCTCCATCGTTGTCTTAGTTAGTTTTCAGGTTCGATCATTCTTTTCATAAATTTTTAAGACTCGACAGACATGATCAAGCATCATTCCGATAATTTGCAATTACTTAATCATGAAGTCAGTTCACAAGAAGTTGTTTGTACAAATCTCCGGTGAGGAAAATTTCGAACACACAAATGAAACTTGAACAGAAGAAGAAATAGGACAAGGCTCCAAGGCATGTTTCAAACCACTATCTTTAAGGTTATATTCGCCCTCACCTATCTTTGGTGTGCAAACGAGTTCCAAGCAAATTAACCTTGAGGATACAATGAAGCCAATGACTATTTGCGTTTTGCACTGACGAGAATAGCCCACTACACACTAAGCAATGTATGACAAGAAACTCAAATTCTATAAAGGATTTCTGCAGTAATACTTTATAGAATAATCTAATAATATTAGAAAATGAAGGAAGGAAAGAAAGAATATTAGAATTTGTTGGTATGATTTCCAAATGAAATCTTATTCCTATTTTTAGGAATTTTCATGTCGCTTCATAGAGACATCTTTCATCAATATGTGTCTTTCTCAATAATAATGTTTTTAAAATAAACACATAATTATTCATTTAATTATAACTATTCAAATATTATTATTAAAATAGTTATAATTCTTTTCAAAAATCAAAAATATAATCTTTTGATTAATTACACCCATTCATTTATAGTTATTGGAACACTATAAATATTTGAAAATGTTCCAACAATCTCCCCCCATTTTTAAAATATTTTAGATTTTGATATTCTTGGAAATCAATTTGCATAAATGAAGGTATCTTATGATTGATGTAACACCCCTATCCCGTAACCGTCGCCGGAATAGGTAAGGGGCATTATCGGACTTGTAACACAGTTTGAAACAGTAAAATTTTAACTTTTATCGAACATCATCTCAATTCAATAATATCAAGCATTCATATTCATAGGATGCTTAAAACGAGCATATAAAATTCTAATTACACAACAGGGAATAATTTAATAACATATAAAAGATATAGGAAAACTTACGAAATAGGGCCACACGGGCAAGTCACACGCTCGTGTGCTCTGACCATGTGGCACAAAATAGGCTTAGTTTAAGCCATTTTCACAACTCTTATGACATGTACCTACAAGCATCATTTGCATAACTTGTTCAAGTATATATATCATCTATACCAAAATGCCAATTAACAAAACTATCACAAGATGAATACATCATATAATACTTCTATATCAAATCAACCATTTTCACTCAAGCCATATCACATAGCTTGATCAAAATATAACAGAACATATCTCATTCATATACACAAGTGTCCATATAATTCAACTTATTAACTAGCCTATACATGACCCCACATCAAAGAGTTTAGAAATACCAATTACCCCCTAGATAGTGTGATGAAATCTTCGATGACTTCCAACCCGAGCGAGCATTTGAATCACTGTACTGATTTGTATCATCATTTCTATTCTCGCAGCATCATCTTTACAGTTGAACCCTTGAGACCAACATTGAAAACCATGTATCTTGCATACTAAGTGCCATATATGTAACTAAACCATTTATATCACATATCACCAATACAATATCAATATCATAGAATTCACATAGCATTCGGTCGATTTATTTCATTACGTATAACCTATAACACCTTTATATAACCGATAGTAGAATTATACCCATATAAATATTAACTCATCAGTAACATCAATAATTCATAATTTGTAACAAATAATCGTTTTACTTACTTACCTAATTTTGAATAGCAAATAAATTAGGTCATACCTGACCATCCAACTCGTCTTACACATTTTATACCACATTGGCACACAACTTTGTAAGCATCGAGGCTAAAGTTATACGCCGGTATAAACCTGCTAGGCATAAGCCTGATAAAACTCACCGGCACAAGGCCTGTGTAACATCCCAAAATTGGGCCTAGTAGGATTGGGCCCAATGGGCCTTGGGCGTAGGAATGTTTAAAATTCTGAGAACAAGAGAATGGCATTATTGCAAATTGGACTGTTAGTTAAGTGAATTTGGAGTCTACGAAATTTCTATGAAGTCTCGGGTTTAATTGGGCCTTAGGAAAATTTTGGTATTTTAGCACTTTAAGGAGAGATGGTAAGTAGCTTCAAGGCTTATAGAAATAAATGAATAAATGGTTAGCACAAATGAGCTATTGGTAAAGAGGTTATGGCATTAAGTGAAGTACCTTGAGGGAAGAGGTTCAAATCCCTTTGTGTGCAATGTTTGGCTAATATTTTTGGCCAAGGACTATTTATGGCAAGGGTGGACTTCATTATTTTTGGTAAGGTGGCTATAAGAATAATGCAAGGTTGAAGTTTGGGAAAGGAGTCAAGAGAAATAGGAATGAAAGGGGGACATGAGGCTTAATTTGTGGATGGTGTTTTGGAAAGCTTGGGTGGCCAAACCCTTATCCTAAGGGGGGGATGCATGTGGACGGTTTTGAGGTAGATAGGTGGCTGAAAATTTTACCTTGGAATTTGGTAAGGCCTTGGTTTTGTTTTGGCCAAAAATCCTATTGCAACCTTTGTGTCATCTTCTCTCTTTTTGCTACTTTCTTTGCCGAAATTTTCTAGCACAATAGTGCAATTTTCTCTTCTCTTGAATTGGTCACATATTCATCTTTTGTCTAATCTCCTTGATAGCCGAATATCATTGTTCATTCTCCTCCATAACCGAAACTTTTCCATCGTTCTTTCTTTCTCATTCCTTAAGCAATCGGTAAGTATTCTTTCCAATGTTTTATTTTCTTCTCTTATGACCGAATCCATACTTTGGTTTTTGGATGGTCATTTTGACCGAGACCATCACCTTACTTTCTCTCATACGAGATCGTTTTCTTCTTCGTAGTGATATAGAGGGAGGCCGAATACCACAACATCGCCTAATCATCTCTAGTCATAAGACGATCGTGAGAAACGGGATTATAATCGATTAAGGAAAGGAAGATCTTTCATAGTCCATTCGGTATCTCCATTTGGTTTTTGAGTTAATCGGATTGAAGGTTGGCTAATTGATATTGTTGGTAGGATCGATTTTTAGTACTTCGAGGGAGATCACAGTTGTCGTAAGTGGAGTTAGCCTAATAAAGTGTTTCTAGTTACGATTATCGAAGTTGAGACTAACCTTCTATCAACTATCAATATAGGTGTTGAAATCAGTAGAAAGCACAACTCGTAATCAAGGTGTGTAATCCCGTACCCTTCCGAATATATGTTTGAAATGGTGAGTAAGTCTCACAACTCTTTGAAAGTTTACATGAAATATTCTGTGATTCGGTAGAAATACCAAAGAAAACCGATAACCGTCATCCATGATCACTCGGACGTGCGTATGCTCGTAGTGGTAATCATGTTTTGTAATAAAACAGTTTCAGTCAGAAACAGTGACGTGTATTTGAAAAATCATGAAAATTGGATAAAAGGAATTACAAAGTGAGTAAGATATCAGATTAAAGATTACTGTGTCTACTTTAATATGGAAGAAAATAAGAAGGAAAAGGAATATTATATTCTGAGATATGTTAATTTTAGTGAGACTGGTTCTGAATGACTTCGGGGTATTATGTTCTGTCTTGGAAAATTCGTATAAAATTGTAAAAAGTGAATTATGGGACATAATTTATATGTATAGATTCCTTAGTGAGCCTATTATTAATGGAGACAAGTGGGAGCAGTATATGAAAACGGTACAGTGAGATATTTGGATTTTGGGTAAGAGAGGTCAGAATTATTGGATAGTGAAATAAAGGAAAATTTAAGGAATAAACTGTACTAAATGGTTAAGCTAAAAATTCTGGAAAAATTAAAGGAGAAATATATACAAGTATAGTTTCAAATAAAATTTACGGATTTAGATTTCAAGTTTCCTAACTCGAGTTATAGTCAATTTAGTCTGTATGACGCAGTTGGACAGTTTCAAACTTTTATGCCCCAAATTAGTAGTTAAGCCTTGGTTATGAAATTATCGAAATACCCTTAGAGGGTAAATTATCGAAATACCCTTAGCGGGTACGATTGCCAAATTACGAAAATGCCCTTATGGGTTGAATTATGGAAATGCCCCTATTGGGCCGATTTGTAAAGTGTTAATGGGCCGAAATACGAAATTGCTTAATAGGCTGAATTGGCATATTGCCCTTGTGGGCCAAATTACGGAATTGCCCTCAATGGACTAAATCGATAAAAGTGATGTATGGGCCAATTGTGATATTTGATATATGGGCCAAATGTGATATTTGATATATGTGCCAAATGTGATATTTGCTATATAGGCCTCATGTGTTAATGGGCTGAATTGATAGATTGCTTAATGGGTCGTTTTGATAGATTGCTATATGGGCTGATTTGTTATATTGCTTAATAGGCCAAATTGTGTAATGGGCCAAATTTTAATATGGGTCTGATGTTGAAATTATCATATGAATAAATTATTGTGCATTGTATATACATGATTGCATGGGTTGGGATATTTTGATGAAGAGAAGAAGGCTTCGTGCCCAGTTTAAATGGCTTAATGCTTGCGTATTAATGGCCACTGGCCTGCGAAATATTATATTAAATGGCTTAATGCTTGCGATTATAAATGGCCACTGGCCTACGAAATATTGTATTAAATGGCTTACTGCCTGCGATTATAAATGACCACTGGCCTGCGAATTATTGTTATAAATGGCTTAATGCCTGCGATTAGTGTGTTGGCGGGGTGGGTTGACTAATGATCCCCACAGGTGTGTTGGTTGGTACGGGTGGTGTGTAGCGGATCGAAATTTAGGTTTGGTTTGGGAAATTGCATTTCACACACATGTTATATTTGATACATTATTGTTATTGTAAATGGGCTTAGGCCCAAAATATTGCTATGTGTGTTCCGACCCAGTGGATGATGGTAAGGGGATTTCACACTGAGTTCTTGTAACTCACCCCCCTTTATTCTTAACCCTTGTAGGTAATGCTCAGTGACGAGGACTTGGGGCCATGGATGACTCGGTGTAGGCCATACTTCAGAAATGGTTTTATTTGGACTTTAGTTTCTTACTTCGTTTACTTTAATACTTTACTATTTTGGGTTATGTGTTGTAATAAGGCCTTTGGATTTTTTTTTATGTTTGACGTATTTATTATTTTGTTGGTTTATTTTAAATGGGAATTTTCTAAAAGCATAATCAATGATTTTCCAAATTGATTAATGAGTGGATTTTATAAATAAACTTTTACAAATGATTTAACTCGAACTTTCTTTCAAATTATCAACGGCATTTTCAAAAGTTACGGTTTTAAAATATCACTAGTTCAAATATCAATTCTTCAATCAGCTTTTCAAAGATTTGTAGTATTTTTATCAAATATTTCTAAACAAACTTGTTTTCTTCAATTACACCTATTTTAGTACGAATCACAAGATCCTTTATAGGTTTTCTTCATTGTGACACACCAGATTCAGGCCTAACTTCTAGGCTGGGTTTGGGGTGTTACAGCCTGCTAGGCTTTTAGCCTGATAAAACTCACCGGCTCGAGGCCTGCTAGGCTTTTAGCCTGATAAATCACTAATACAAAATTTATTCTAGCACATAACTCACATATCCAAAATCATAAGTATTCATCATAATTCATACGGACTTTCAAATGTCGAAACTCAGTTGAAGTAATTTCCTTAAACATGATTAACAAGGTATCACCCATTTGGCAATATCACATATAACTTCATATATTTCATTTCAACATGAATACTTGCATTTAATTAAAATTCAATACATCTAATTACTTATAAACTTACTACATGGTATCGTATGTAGATATATATAATCATATCATTTTACTCATCCAATTTGTACAACTATTATGCAACCTTCTTTACCATTATCAATCACACAGCTTTACGATCAATAATATTAACCCTATAGGTTTGATACTCACCTGGTCAAATTCAAATTTATAAATCATAAATACTTCTCAAGAAATTCAAGGCAAAGATACATTCAACTATTCCCAATTACTCAAAAAGTCGCACACTTAGTGCCAATAGTTATTCAACATTATATATCAAATTCGCACACTTAGTGCTCGATACTTAAGCTTGCACACTTAGTGCTCAATAATCAGGCTCGCACACTTAGTGCAATTTTTACATCTGTAACATTTTATACTCGCACCCTCTGTGCCGAAATTCAATTACTCAATATTTTTCAATTCAAATTTATCAACTTTATTTGCATTCAGCAACCTCAACTTTTTTATACATTTCAATTTGGAACATATATGAATATATAGTATTTAATTTAATCAACAACAAATATTTACTTAGTAACTTACCACATACAAGGCATTTAATTTATCATATACTAAAGCTCAATTAACTCCAATATACATTTAACCCCAAAGTACTTCATTACTACCAAACACAAGACCGAATATATATTATGGCATTCCATCATCATGTAATATTAATATAATCAAGTACAAAGCCATTTAACATATCTACCATTACATACTCACAATTTGGCCGATTATCCATCATTTCTTGTAACATATAAATTTTTTTGTATCAATTTAATCATATAATTTAGTGACTGCAACATATTCATAGAGCCAATAAATTTTAGTAATTTATTCATTATGTAAACAATTAACATCAATTAAAACAATTTCAGTAGCTAATAATTCAATTTTTAACCAAACGAACTTACCTCGTGTATCCGTCGACTATTCGTCTACTTTCCGATTTTCCTCGATCAAAATCTTGAATTCGTTTGTCTTGATCTAATATTTAAAAAAATTTAACTCAATTATTCACAAACATAATCAATTAAATACATATACAAGTATTTTGGCCATTTTGCAAAATAGCCATTATATTTTCATACTTTAACAATTTAGTCCTTAATGCATAATTATGCAAAAATACACAAAATCCCAATATACATGTATTTAGCCGAATTTTATATAGTATTTAAACAGCCCATATTTTCATTTTATTCACATATCTAACCATAAAAATTCTATCTTTTTCAATTTAATCCCAAATACTCAATTTCATCAAAAAATCTCTTTATAAAACTTGTATATCTATAAACAACCATCAATAATTTAACAAGAAATATTAAAACAAACATGAACTCATCAATGGCACATTTCAAAAACACAACCAATTTTAGAAATTGAGGTACGGGTCAGTTAAACCGAGCTGCAATGAACTCAAAAACATAGAAATCATTAAAAACAGATCAAAAATCGTACCTTAATCCCTTAGAAAGCCATGGCTGAATGTTAAAGCTTCCAAAACCCTTTCTTTATTTAGTTATTCGGTTGAAGATATGAAAACATAATAAAAAATATCATATGGTTTTATTTTATTAAGCATTATTCCATAACTTACCAAAATACCCATGTTTAATAACCATATAAATTATGTAATTCAAGGTCCACTACCATCCACTCAAATATGCAATGGTATAATTACCATGCAAGGACTCCCATTTATAAAGCCATTATCAAATAAGTCATTTTACTAATGGCACACATAGTTTTTGTTTTACGTGATTTAATCTTTTTTTACCGAATTAACTATTTAATCGATAAAATTTCTTTACAAAACTTTCACACAGTAATACTACCACACTGTAAACATTATAAAAATAATAAAAATAATATTTTAACTCGATTAAGTGGTCCCGAAACCACTCGTTCCAATTAGGGTCTAAGCCAGACTGTTACAACTGAACCTTCACTTAGTGAAAACATGTTAAAGTTAATCGAAATTTAATGGTAGACTAAGCTTTGAACCAACTATTTCATTTGATTAACCGAATGCATCTCACACAATGATTTCAACATCGATCAATGCATAATATCTAGGGACACTATTATGGCCATATGTCTGTGTCCTCTTTTCATAAGTACTGTTAGAGCCAAGCCCTTGAACTCCTAGAAGCGGCCACACTTCCACTCACATAGGTAGATTCCATCAAGAGTGTTCCCGTAATTATAACACTCTAACATATTTATGTCATGGGTCCATTAAGAGTACATTACTCATCCTTCCCTTATCATTACGGGTACCTAGCACTTTAACCTTAGGATGGATTTATTTATAGTGCTAACAGTCACATACTAATGATGTACTTTGTCTCATTGAACTCAAGACTTGATGTTATACCAAGCGTTGAGTCGAATTTCCATATGAATGACTCTAATTAATTGGCTTGAGTCCTATCCCTTTTGAGGTCCTTTTTATTGAATCTCTAGCAAGACTTTTTGTCAAAGGATATGCCAAATTTTCACTTGACCTCAAATAATTAATAGTGATCACTCCATCAGAAATTAATTGTCGGACATAACTATGTCTTCATCCAATCTGTCAAGACTTTCCATTATATACTTGGCTATATGCCTTTGCTAGAGTAGCCTCACTATCACAATGGATAGAAATAGGTGAGGTTGGCTTAGGCCACAAATGTACATCATAAAGTAAATTTCTTAACCATTCTGCTTCTTTAGATGCAGTGGCTAATGCAATAAATTCTACTGCCATGGTGGAATCAGTAATACATGTTTGTTTCTTAGAACCCCAAGAAATGGCTCCTCCATCAAGAATGAAGATCCATCCACTAGTAGATGCATGATTCTCCAAACTTGTAATCCAACTAGCGTCCGAATATCCTTCTAAAATTGGAGGATATCCATTATAACACAATCCATAATTAATAGTTTTCTTTAAGTACCTAAGTACTCTATCCAAAGCTTGCCAATGCAAACTACTTGGATTACTTGTGTACCTACTCAATTTCCCAACAGCATATGCAATATCTGGTCTTGTACAAGTCATTATGTACATAAGACAACCAATTAGACTTTCATATTTCAATTGATCAATTTTCTACCAGCATTAGATAGCAATTTTATTTGAGGATCCATGGGTGTAGATGATGGTATACAGTTGAAAAGATCAAACTTTTTAAGCACATTTTCAATGTAATGTGATTGTGATAAAGCTATAGTGCTTTCATCTCGGGTTATTTTAATCCCAAGAATAACATCTACTGAACCAATATCCTTCATAGCAAAGTTGTTTGACAAGAATTTCTTTGTGTTTTTATTTGTTCCAAATCCGTGCCAAAAATGAGCATGTCATCTACATGTAAGCAAACTATGACACCTTTTCCACTTTCAAATTTACTATATATGCACTTATCGGATTCATTTATTTTATAGCCATTATCTAAAACAACATTGTCAAACTTTTGGTGCCATTGTTTTGGTGCTTGTTTAAGTCCATATAAAGATTTAACAAGCTTACATACCTTATGCTCTTGTCTTGAAACAACAAATCCTTCCGATTGTTCCATGTACACTTCCTCTTCCAATTCACCATTTAAAAATGTAGTTTTAATATCCATTTGGTGAACAACCAAATTATATATAGAGGTAAGTGATATTAAGAGTCTAATTGTAGCAATTCTTGCTACTGGAGCATGGGTATCAAAGTAATCAATACCTTGTTTTTGTGTAAAACCTTTGGCTACCAACCTTGCTTTAAACTTATCAATGGTTCCATCGACCTTCATTTTCTTTTTGAAGATCCATTTACAACCTATTAGTTTGGAACCTGGTGGAAGATTAACTAAGGTCCAAGTTTGATTTCCCATTATTGAATCCATCACATCATTTATTGCTTCTTTCCAAAAAGCAGTCTTAAGATTTCATTGCCTCTTCAAATGTAATAGGATTAGATTCCGTTTTATAACAATAAGGTATCTTATTGCATATACTTTCACCTTTTCCTTCTACAAGAAACATAATGACATATGGTCCAAAATCTTTGACCTTTTTAATCCTCTTACTTCTTCTTAATTCTTGACAATTTTCATCATTATTATCAATTTGTTCCAATGGAATCTCATTCTCATTTGAAGAATGAATTAATTGTTGTGGATGTAATTGTCTTAATATAGAATTAAATCTATTTTCATCAAAAATAGCATATCTTGATTCAATAACAGTGTTAATTGAAATTGAACCATTTGGTTCAATTACCATGAACCTATATGCCTGCATATCGTATAAATATGCATTCAATTCCTCTTTCATCTAACTTTTTACGTTTAGGTGTTGGAACTTTGACAATAGCTTTACAACCCCAAACCTTCAAATAATTAAGGTTTGGTTTCCTTTTCTTCCATTGTTCATAAGGGGATATTTTAGTTTCCTTATTAGGAACTATAACATCCTAAAATTAGGGGTTCGGTATTTTGCACTATTCTATCTGTTTGGCTTACTAAGCTTGTCAATTGTGTGTGTTCAGGGGTCTTGGGAAGGCTCAGGGTCAAGCCTAGGCCTAGGTACAATTTTACTTTTTAGGCACTTAAGGGGGGAGAGTTAGTGGAAGCAGGCTTTAAGAATAATTAATTGTGTTGGATAACACGAGGGAGCACTTGGTGGAATGGTGGTGGCGTCTTTGGCATAGCAAGGGGACGGAGTTTGAATCCCACATGCTGCAAAATATGACATTTATTTTATGCCCAAGATGGAGAGGAGGAGTTGTTGGTATGGGACTCTAAGGGGGTGGTTGTTGAATGAGTCAAAGAATTCAAAATGGAAGGAGAAGAGGAGTTTGGGGAGTTTGAATGGGTCAAAGTGGATGGGTTATTTCAAATGGATGATGGAGAGTGTATTGTGGAGCAAGTGGGGGAAGAAATCGTGGGATTTGGAGAGATGGAGGTGATGGCCAAATTTGGGGAAGTGCAAAAAGGGATTTCGGTCAAGAGAGGGGTCTCTTGTTGAGTGCATTCGGTTTGGGTAATATGTGTGTGTGCCAAAATTCCTAGGCATTTTTCTTAGCATTTGTGCAAGTGGGTGAATTCTTTTCTTTTTTTCTCTTTCGGGTTTTAACATTTGTGCATCTTCCTTTGTCGAAACCATAGTCATTGGGGTGACTTCTTTTCTTTTCATTTCCCATTTTAGGTACTTTTTCTCCTTCGATATTTGACAAACATTGGTAGCCGAATCCCTCTCTGATCTCTTTGTTTCCAAGTGACTGAATCTCTTCAACACCTATTCCTCATCATTTCCCTAGTTGCATCTTCTTTTACACCATCAAAGCCATAGCCGAAACCCCCTTTTCTACTTTGGTGTTCCATCTACTCCCTTCTTCAACAACTAGGTTCTCTTTTTCATCTCTCAATCGGCCTCTCTTTCTTTTGCTTTTAGCCGAATCAAGAGTTCTGGGGTCTTGCTGCTAAGGCCAAACCTTGCTATTCCATTCGACTCTCTCTTAATATTAAGGTAAGGGTTTTTCTCTATTGTTCATATTTCTTCTCGGTTCTTTCTTCTCTTGGCTTGGCTAGGCCGAACCTTAGCCACTTGATGTAATCTAAAACTCTTTTGTTCTCTTTTGGGAAGGTCCGAATCTATTGATTGTGCGATTCCTCATTAATCAAGGTAAGGAGTTCTCTCTCTGGTTTATTCGCAATTATTCTCTTTTCGTTTTACTTTGCCATAACCGAACCTTCTTGTTAACAACCACCATTCTTTCACTTTGATCCTTTACTGATCAAGACTTTTTTCATGGAGGCGAGTGCTAGTCAATCTAAGGGGGTTGCTTTAAGGGAGTCTAAGGAGAGTGTACTCATAGATCCTGCTCCCAAGTTCAAATGGTGTAAGGTGTCAGTGATTCGAGATTTTCCGTCGGGTTGTGGAAGGGAGCCGACATCTGTTTGGGATAGACAAATTGTTATTGTTCGCTAGTGAGGGTAAGTGTTAGTAAATCGGATAGTTAGTTGTGGATTAACGATTTTTCATTTTAGTGTTGTAAGTTAATTGTGTAATGTGTTGGCATAGGTGACAGCGATCAGGAGGTATAGTTCTTCGCGTAATTAGGTGTGTAAACTTACACCTTTATTTGTTTTGTAATGTATTATTCGATGTAATAGTTAAAAGTTGAAATACCCATAATGGGTAAGTTCACGAGATATACCTAACGGGTAAGTTTGGAAATAGCCAGGTGAGTGAATTTACGATTATACCATTTCAGTTAGATTTGGCATGACTATATAAACTGTTTAACTGCTATATTGGTACGTTCATGCATTGTAACACCCCAAATCCGGCCCAAACGTTACGACCAAATTTGGTATGTTACAGAGAAAACATTTTGAAAACCCTTGTTTAGCCGATTTAATTTAAAGTAAAAGATATTGTCTTGTTTTAAAAATAGTTGAGATGTATAAAGAAATCAATATATAGTTCGTTTTTAAAAAAAAAATTATTAAGTCAGATTGTTACTGATTTTAGATGTACCGATGGCACGAAAACATTTTTACGTTTAAATTTAATAAAACTTGTGTAATCATTTTAAAGTCATTAAGCAGTTTAAATAATTCATCCAAAACATGTAAAATAATAAAATAATCTTAGGAGGCCTTATTACAACTCGAACAAATAAAACCCAAAATAAAATAAAATAATTCAAAGTAAACACAATTTCCTTTGCATGGCCACCTCGAGTCCATCCGGCTCCTCATCCATGCGATCTACGAGTCACTGAAAAATATTAAAGGAAAGGTGAGTCACCAAGACTCGAGTGTAACCCTTTTCCGGTTTAGTGCAACAACATACACAATTTATAACAAAATAACATGCACTAAATTATGCACCCAACCTAGCCATCCAAACACCTTTCTCTACCCGTGTGGTACCAAACCACTTTGGTGGTGCCAAACCACTTGGTGACTTAAAGTCACGAGATTCATCAATAATTGTGGTGCCAAACCACCGGTGGGGCCAACCTCGTGTGATACCAAATCAGGGCGTCGATCCCATAATATAATCCGTGGGGCCAACCTCTTCGTGGTACTAAGCCCTTTGGGGTACGCTATGAGGTGCCACTTGGGGCGAGACGCTATGAGGTGCCACTTTGGGGCGAGGCGCTATGAGGTGCCAAACCTCCGTGACCGTAGTCACGAAATGTGGTACCAAACCACCGTGTCCGTCGACACGAATATCACTTCCCCTCCACTCATACATCCCACATCAAACCATGATATTTAATGTAAATCATGCCAACATGCTTATTTAGCAACATACATTGGATTTATCATTAACCATATATTTAAGTCACATATACCAAGTATGTCATGCTTCCCAAAAGCATCATAAAGAACTCATAACGATAAGGATTTACCTGAATCCTTGCTTATACCATTATGGTATTAAATCCAAATCTACATCATTCCGGATTAGCACACACAATGTATTTAGCACGATTATTAATTATAAAGTGTGTATGTACACACCGATGCCAACGATAGCTCTAAATCCAAAGAAACCAATCACCACACAAGATTCCCTTGCCCTATATTCGCCATTACCTAAAGTTAGTACCAAGGCCATTCGGCCAAACCAAAATAATCTCAAGGGTTATCACTTCACCCTTTCCTTACAAATGATTCGGTTTCCTACCAAATCCAGAGCCAAACGATGATTCTCCTCTGACAATCGGCCACACCTTAAGACGCAAAATAGTTAGCCTCACAATCCTTTGGCTTAACGAATACCTAAAGGAAAAAGATTACTAAATCAAGTCCTTACCACCACTTACCAACCGATCAACCGAGAAAGAAGGCTACGCTTGATTGTTTCCAAGTCTTGGGGATCCTTCCTCTCAAACTAATTGGAGAAGAAGAGAGCACCCTTTTGCTTTGATGTTCGGCCAAACTACAGAAGATAGGGAGGAGGGGATTCGGCAAAAGAGATGCTGGAATTTTTAAAAAAATTTTGGGCAATTGTATATGGGAATTTCGACAGCAAAGTGGTAGGGGTTCGACTAATGGAGGAAGAAAAGAAAAAGAAAAGATGTAGGGGAATCAAGGAGGATTTCGGCTTGTAAAAGAAGAAGAAAAGAAGCTGGGAAATTAAGGGAGATTCGACAGCAGCAAGAGAGCAAAAAGAAAAGAAAATTTGAAGAACTTTGGTACTTCTTTGCTGCCTAAAACCGATTATGGTCAACCCCTCCCCAAGGAGTCCCAAAATTGACAAACACCCTCCTTTTTGGGTGATAATTCCAGCCTTGATTTATCCAAGATAAAACATGTTTTATCTTCCTTCCTATCCCTTAATCCCCTCTTTAGCAAATTAAATAAAAATAAAACACTAAAATTCCCTCTTCCAGCTAAATTTGAGAGTCCAAAATGCAGCCAATTCTCCCATACACGCTAGCAGCAAAAATAAAAACCCACTGCCGATTGTATGGTTCGAACCTGGAACCTCCAGCCCTCTTCAACGCCCCTTCATGCCTCATGCCAATTTTCCCTTTAAACTTTCATGTCACTTAACCCTTTCATTTATTTATAAGTCCTTCTTCTTGGCCCTTTTTCTTCTAACGCAAAAAGCCCAAAATAAAAATGCTCCCTGTGTCCCTCGAACTCGAGACCTGCCTCTTCTAAACTTCTTAAGTGGCACCCCAAGCCACTCCTACTACCTGGACTTTCATGCCATCAACCTTCACCAATTAATTTTAAGGCCTTCTTACTTAAGCCCATCACTTCCTAAAAAAACAAAATGTAGAATGCTCCTCCTGCCACTCGAACTTGTGACCTGCGCTTCCCCCTTCACCTCCAACACGCATGGAACCACTTAGCCAACTAGATTCTTGTGTCAAGTTCCTTTTAAAAATTTTCTTAACCCTTATCTTACCTAGCTTCCCTCCTTTAAGCACCTAAAAAGAAATTTTAACCATAAGTCAGGCCTAGCTCAGGTTTAATTCTAGACCTTAGAATATGCCAAATAAATCATAATATTAATTTCTTCAAGCACATACACACATGGGAACAAATAATTAAATTTTCAAACAACCCTAATTTAGGGTGTTACTGATTCTACCCCTTAAAAAAAATTTCGGCCTCGAAATTACCTGGATTAGAAGAGTTGGGGGTATTGCTGCCGCATCACATCCTCGGGTTCCCATGTGGCCTCCTCCGTACCATGGTTCCGCCATAACACCTTCACCAAAGGCACTGACTTCCTTTGAAGAACTTTGACATCACGATCCAGGATTTGTACTAGCTCCTCCTCAAAAGACATGTCCGGGTTTACTTCAATTTCCTCAACTGGCACAACGTGTGAGGGATCTGATCGATAGCGCCTCAGCATCGAGACATGGAAGACATCATGGATCTGGCTCAACTCTGCCGACAACTCAAGCTGGTAAGCTACCGGTCCCACTCGCTTTACTACCGTATAAGGCCCGATGAACCTAGGGCTTAGCTTCCCTTTTCGCCCAAATCTTAATACCTTCTTCCAAGGCGACACCTTCAGAAAAACTTTGTCTCCCACTCTGCATATTCCATCTCCTTACGCTTAAGGTCAGCATAAGATTTCTGCCTATCTGACGCTTCCTTAAGACGAGCTCGAATCACCTTAACTTTATCTTCAGTTTATTACCAATTCTGGACCCAAAACTTGTCGTTCACCTAACTCCGTCCAACACGTAGGAGTATAGCATTTTCGTCCATACAGTGCTTCATACGGTGCCATCTAGATACTCGCTTGATAACTATTGTTATAAGCGAATTCTACTAGCGGTAGGTACTCTTCCCAACTACCACTGAAATCCAGAACACAACCTCTTAGCATATCTTCTAAAATCTGTATGACCCTTTTTGACTGTCCGTTAGACTGTGGATGGAATGATGTACTGAAATCAATCGCGTACCCAAAGCCTGATGCAACGCTTTCAAAACCTTGACGTAAATCTGGGATCCCTATCTGAGATGATCGATACTGGCACACCATGCAACCTTACTATTTCCGACACATACAGCTTAGCTAGCTTCTGAAGTGAGTAATTCACCCTTACCAGTATGAAGTGAGCTGATTTAGTCGAGCGGTCCACAATCACCCAAACTCGTCTTTCTTCTTTGGGTGTAAGGGGTGCCACCGACAAAATCCATCGTGATCCTCTCCCATTTCCACTGAGGGATCTTCACTGGTTGAAGTAAACCCGATGGCAACTGATGTTCAGCCTTAACCTGCTGACATGTCAAACACTTCCCCACAAAATCAGTCACCTCGCGCTTCAACCCAGGCCACCAAAACTCTCTCCGCAAATCCCCATACATCTTGCTACCTCCCAAATGCATAGCGTATGGGCTGCTATGTGCATCTGAAGAATTTTCTACCTCAATTCCACATCTTTCGGCATGCAAGCTCACCCTTGAAGGCATAATACTCCATCATCGGACAAGCTATACCCTTCTGAGCCACCATTTTGAACTTGCAATCTCCGTGCATTCAAACTTCCATCTACTAACTATTTTTCCTTAATCTCCTCGATCCAAGTTGGCTTAACTTGCAGTTCTGCCAAAAGACTTCTATCGTCGTATAGACTCAAATGAGCAAACATCGCCCTTAAGTCCGCCACGACCTTCTGACTTAATGCGTCAGCCACTACATTAGCCTTACTTAGATGATACTCAATTGAACAGTCGTAGTCCTTCAACAGCTCAATCCACCGTCGCTGCCTCAAGTTCAAATCCTTCTGAGTTAACAGATACCTCAGACTCTTGTGATCTATGTAGACTATCGACTTCTCCCCATATAGATAATGCCTCCATATCTTCAAAGTGAAAACCACTGCTGCTAACTCCAAGTGTGAGTTGGATAATTAACCTCATGCGGTCTTAGCTGACGGGATGCATAGGCCACTACCTTCCCTTCCTGCATCAATACACATCCCAACCCCGTATGGGATGCATCACAATAAATCGTAAATAACTTCCACCTTCGGTCAGTACGAATCTGGAGCTTAGTCAAAATCTTCCTTAGTTTGTCAAAACTTTCCTGCCGCTTCTCGACCATACCAATGGAACTCCTTTTCTTAACAACTTAGTCGATGAAATTGCGATTAAAGAGAACCCTTCCACAAATCTTGATAGTACCTGCCGGACCGAAAAACTTTGAATTTACGCCATCGACTTAGGTGATTTCCACTCAACACCGCTTCAACCTTGGGAGGTCCACTCTAATCCCTTCACGACACCACGTGGTCTAAGAAAGCCACCTCCTAAGCCAAAATTCACATTCTTGAATTTGGCATATAATCGCTTCTCCTCAAGACTTGTAGAACTATATGCAAATGCATGTCATGCTCCTCCTCCGTCTTAGAATAAACCAATATGTCATCTATAAACACCACGACAAATTGATCCAAGTCTTCTTTGGAACACCCTATTCATTAAGTCTATGAGCAGCTGCGGTGCGTTGGTCAACCCAAATGGCATCACCAAAACTCGTAATGCCCATACCGAGTATGGAATGCTGTCTTGTGAACATCAACCTCCTTTACCTTAAGTTGATGATAACCCGACCTAAGGTCTATCTTCGAGAAAACTGATGCACCTTTCAATTGATCAAACAAGTCATCAATCCGGGGCAACGGATACTTGTTTTTGATCGTTAACTTGTTCAGCTGGCGGTAATCGATACACATCCGCATTAACCCATCTTTCTTCTTGACAAACAAAGACAGTGCTCCCACGGAGATATACTTGGTTGGATAAACCCTCGGTCCAAGAGTTCTCAATTTGAGCCTTGACTCCACCAATTTCTTTGGTGCCATTCGGTGGGTGCTATAGACACGAGCACCGCTTACGGGTAATAAGTCTATCTTGAATTCAACTTTCGATCCGAGGCAAACCGGAAGTTCTTACGAAACACATCAACAAATTCTCCTCCCATTCGGACCTTCTCAACTACTGACTCCTTAGCCTCCAAGGCACATATTCAAACCAAAAATGCCTCACACCCTTTCCTGACCATCTTCTCCACCTTCAAAGCAGACACCACATTGGATAGGTAATCCTTCTATTACCTATCATGACCACTTCATCACCCTCACCAACTTTAGAACCATGCGCTTAGCGCAATGTTAATCCAACCTTGCACGATGCTTAACCAACCACCCATGCCAAGAATTAGATCGAACTTCCTAAACGGCGGCTCCATCGGATCACCACAAACACTACCCTTGGAGTTCTAGGGGTACATCTCTAAATAGCTTGTTTACAACTACAGAGTGACCTAGAGGGCTAATTACCATCATCTCCCTAGAAGTAGTCTCAAAGTCTATGTTCATGGTCTCTACCACACTACTAGCAACATATGAAAGCGTTGAACCCACATCAATTAATGCAACATAGGGAAAACCAAAAATTAGGAACGTACCGGTTATGACGTCCGATACGTCACCCTCCTCTCGATGCCTTGCTGTGTAGACTAAACCAAGTTGCCTTACTTCTGTGTTGCCTGTCCTTCTTCCCGGAGTTCTGCGACCTCGATTAGAACCATTATTTCTTCTACCATTACCACGACCCCTCTGTGGTGGTCCTACATTTCTAGCCTGAGCACGGTTCTGACCCTCTGGCTGATTCTTAGCTAACTTCCGAGGACAGTCCCTTACACGGTGATCCAAAGATCCACATTCAAAGCATCCCCTTTCACCGGTCCAACAACCTCCCCAATGTGATTTCCCACAGCGATTACACTGAGCTGGTCTCTGATTAGTAGTCATGGGCCTTCCTGCCTGATTCGTCCCACTCTGTCTAGCCCTTTTCTATGGATTACTACCCGATCCAGACGACCCAAAGCCTCTTTTCTGCTTGTTCCTATCATAGTTCTATCTTACGGACTCCTTGACCCCTTCGGCTACTTTAGCCTTTTCTACCAAAATAGCAAACTCACGCTCCTACTGTGGAGCAATCAACTGCCTCAAATCATCCCTAAGTCCGTCTTCAAAGCGGACACACCGTTCATGCTCTGTTGATACAATTCCCCGAGTATAGCGGCTCAGCCTCAAAAATTTCGCTTCATACTCTGACACAATCTTATTTCCTTGTATCAACCCTAGAAAGGCTTTCCTCTGAGCATCAATGTAGCTGGTGCCCACATACTTCTTTTGATAGGCAGCTTTGAAATACTCCCAAGTAAGGTCATCCGCCGTAGCACCATCTCGAACCGTGAGCCACCACTGATATGACTCATCCTTTAGAAGCGACATCGCTCCTTTTCAGCTTCTCCTCATTCATCAGATCAAGATCATCCATGATCCTTTCAGTCGATTCCAACCAGTATTCTACCGCACTGGGTGCCACACCCAATACACCCCGGAATACCTCAGCCCCGTTGGATCGAAGTCGCTTGGGTACAGATTTCCTAGCTCCCATACCTCCACTTGCTCCCGCCACCATCTCAAGGACTTGCAATACAGCTTGCGATACTGCCTCACCTCCCGTCTGATCCTGCTCCTCAGCTCTAAAAATTGGGGGTGGTGTGGCTGTGGTACCTCATTCTCCGATCCCTGACTCGACCTCACGGGTTCTGACATGGTTATCTTGCCCCTACCGCGTCCACGACAGCCACATCCTCTAGAGCTCATTCTAACTATTGGGCTTTAATCTGATTAAGAAATTTTTATGGATTAGTACTTGTTTCACTTGATTATCCGCAGAGAAATTTTATGAAGAAGTTTTAAGAGTGGTCCTTTCGTAATCAAACAAGCACACATTCTTTCATTCATTCATTCAAAGAGACGTTGTAGTTTTGTTGTGATTGTTTTTCCACTACCCAGGGGCATTTTCGTAGTTTGTCCTACAGGGGTATTTTTGTAATTTTTCAAAACATAGGTTCTCGGATGATTTTGTCAAAAATTATTTTAAATCTCTTAATTTCTCGGGGTATTTGGAAAATTTTAAAATTTGGGGGTCTTTCGGTGATTTTAAAACTAGTGGCATTTTGGTAATTTTTTACAATTTAGTGTGAATTTGTAAAATTTGATAAATCGGGGATGTTTCAAAAGTTGTAAATCTTTGGGAGTTATTTTTAAGAATTTGTCTTCCACTTTGATGGTGTTGCAAAAATTTTGGAAAACCAAGGTCATTTTGGTAATTTTGTTGGTTAGGGCAATTTTGTAATTCTACAAAATCGTGACGTTTTTGATATTTTACAAAGTAAGGTTTTTGGGCACTTTCTACGTGATGAAATTTTTGATTAAAACTGTGGGTATTTTGGAAATTTCATGTTTTAAGGGCATTTTCGTAATTTTACCCCTAAGGGTATTTTAGTAATTTTTCATATTCACAAAATGACTTTCAAAAATTGGGTTCTAAGTGATTTACAAATGAAGGATATCTTGAAAATTTCTATTTGAAAATTTTTTTCATACGGAGGGTATTTTGGGTAATTTACAAGCCAGGTATTTTGGTTATTTTTTTTTAAAAAAACAAGGTTTTATTTTCCTCAAAAACAAAACAGCTAATCCCTTTCGGGTTTTAGTTATCGAGTTTAGCCTATGAGTGTGTCGTCTCAGCTAGGATGAACCGTTACTACGCACCAGGTAGGATTCAAGTGAGTAGGAGGTGAGTCATGAGGACTGCTTAAATACCAAGCCCCCACCGAATCCAATCCTAGACATGCGTATAATGATTGTCACATCCTTTGCTCAGTGACAACTCACAGGGTTTGTTTAGAGAATTATTAAATCTTATGCAATTTTTGTTGGGGTATGCTAGCCCTAGGGTTCAATAGTTTCTACTCTAGTAGTCTACGATCCCATTTTACCCTTCTACCCCTCATCAAAAGAATTCACAGAAATTGATAGAAGTACTTACCTGGGCGGATAGGTGCCGGAGACTCGGTGCCATGCTGTTCATGCCAAAACAGTTCCTCAAACATCATAATAAGGCCTACTATCCAAAAACAAAATATTTTGGGCCTTGGGCCCCCCACAGCCGAGTTTTGAACTGGGCTCTGATACCAATTTTGTAACACCCCAAATTCGGCCCAAATGTTACGACCGAATTTGGTATGTTACAGAGAAAAAATTTTGAAAATCCTTGTTTAGTCGATTTAATTTAAAGTAAAAGATATTGTCTTGTTTTAAAAATAGTTGAGATGTATAAAGAAATCAATACTTAGTTTGTTTTTAAAAAAAAAATTATTAAGTCAGATTGTTACCGATTTTAGATGTACTCGATGGCACAGAAAACATTTTTACGTTTAAATTTAATAAAACTTGTGTAATCATTTTAAAGTCATTAAACAGTTTAAATAATTCATCCAAAACATGTAAAATAATAAAAATAATCTTAGGAGGCCTTATTACAACTCGAACAAATAAAACCCAAAAATAAAATAAAATAATTCAAAGTAAACACAATTTCCACTGCATGGCCACCTCGAGTCCATCCGGCTCCTCATCCGCGATCTACGAGTCACCTGAAAAATATTAAAGGAAAAGGTGAGTCACCAAGACTCAGTGTGTAACCCTTTTCCTGGTTTAGTGCAACAACATACACAATTTATAACAAAATAACATGCACTAAATTATGCACCCAACCTAGCCATCCAAACACCTTTCTCTACCCCGTGTGGTACCAAACCACTGGTGGTGCCAAACCACTAGTGACTTAAAGTCACGAGATTCATCAATAATTGTGGTGCCAAACCACTGGTGGGGCCAACCCACGTGTGATACCAAATCACTGGCGTCGATCCCATAATATAATCCGTGGGGCCAACCCACTGTGGTACTAAGCCACTGGGATGAGACGATATGAAGTGCCAAACCTCTGGAGGTGCCAAACCTCTGGTGATCGTAGTCACGAAATGTGGTACCAAACCACTGGTGTCCGTCGACACGAATATCACTTCCCCCTCCACTCATACATCCCACATCAAACCATGATATTTAACAGAAATCATGCCAACATGCTTATTTAGCAACATACATTGGATTTATCATTAACCATATATTTAAGTCACATATACCAAGTATGTCATGCTTCCCAAAAGCATCATAAAGAACTCATAACGACAAGGACTTACCTAAATCCTTGCTTATACCATTATGGTATTAAATCCAAATCTACATCATTCCGGATTAGCACACATAATGTATTTAGCACAGTTATTAATTATAAAGTGTGTATGTACACACCTGATGCCAACGATAGCTCTAAATCCCGAAGAAACCAATCGGTCACACAAGATTCCCTTGCCCTATATTCGGCCATTACCTAAAGCTAGTAACAAGGCCATTCGGCCAAACCAAAATAATCTCAAGGGGTTATCACTTCACCCTTACCTTACAAATGATTCGGTTTCCTACCAAATCCTGAGCCAAACGATGATTCTCCTCTGAAAATCGGCCACACCTTAAGACGCAAAACAGTTAGCCTCACAAGCCTTTGGCTTAACGAATACCTAAAGGAAAAAGATTACTAAATCAAGTCCTTACCACCACTTACCAACCGATCAACCGAGAAAGAAGGCTACGCTTGATTATTTCCAAGTCACGGGGATCCTTCCTCTCAAATCGATTGAAGAAGAAGAGAGCACCCTTTTGCTTTGATGTTCGCCAAACTACGTAAGATAGGGAGGAGGATTGACAAAAGAGATGCTGGAATTTCAAAAAATTTTGGGCAATTGTATATGGGAATTTCACAACAAAGTGGTAGGGTTCTACTAATGGAGGAAGAAAAGAAAAGAAAATATGTAGGGAATCAAGGAGGATTTGACTTGTAAAGAAGAAGAAAAGAAGTGGGAAATTGAGGGAGATTCGCAAAGACAAGAAAGCAAAAGAAAAGAAAATTTGAAGAAGTTTGGTACTTCTTTCTTTGCCTAAAATCGATTATGGTCACCCCTCCCCAAGGAGTCCCAAAATCGGCAAACACCCTCCTTTTTAGGTGATAATTCCAGCCTTGATTTATCCAAGATAAAACATGTTTTATCTTCCTTTCTATCCCTTAATCCCTCTTTAGCAAATTAAATAAAATAAAACACTAAAATTCCTCTTCCACCAAATTTGAGAGTCCAAATGCACCAATTCTCCCATACACGCCAAAGAAAGAAAAATAAAACCCATCATTGATAGTATGGTTCGAACTGGAACCTCCAGCCCTCTCCAACGCCCCTTCATGCCTCATGCCAATTCTCCCTTTAAACTTTCATGTCACTTAACCCTTTCATTTATTTATAAGTCCTTCTTCTTGGCCGTTTTTCTTCTAATGCAAAAAGCCCAAAATAAAATGCTCCATCGTCCCTCGAACCCAAGACACCGCCTCTTCTAAAATTCTTAAGTGGCACCCAAGCCACTCCTACTACCGGACTTTCATGCCATCAACCTTCACCAATTAATTTTAAGGCCTTCCTACTTAAGCCCATCACTTCCTAAAAAAAACAAAACGTAGAATGCTCCTCCTGCCACTCGAACTTGTGACCTGCGCTTCCCCCTTCACCTCCAACACGCATGGAACCACTTAGCCAACTAGATTCTTGTGTCAAGTTCCTTTTAAAAATTTTCTTAACCCTTATCTTACCTAGCTTCCCTCCTTTAAGCACTTAAAAAGAAATTTTTAACCCTAAGTCAGGCCTAGCTCAGGTTTAATTCTAGACCTTAGAATATGCCAAATAAATCATAATATTAATTTCTTCAAGCACATACACACATGGGAACAAATAATTAAATTTTCAAACAACCCTAATTTAGGGTGTTACATGCATGCACTAAATATTATGCCATAGTATGTTACATGGGATTGGGATGATTTTCATGATTGGGGAAGTGTATTTCGGTGGCTCTGCCACATATTTCGGTGACTCTATCACATTTTGGTTCGGTGGCTATGCCACATATATTTCGATAGTCTGGTGGCTCTGCCACAATTTCGGCGATGAGCAGCGTGACTGCCATCGAGATGTGTAGTAGATGGAGGGTTGATTGTAGAAATTCCCACAGGTGTGTTAGGCTGGATACGGGTGGTGTGTAGCAGATGGAACATTAGGTTGGGCTGGGTTGCATTGCATGTATTATCTGTGTTATCTCGCTAATAGGGATAAGGCCCAATTTGTTTCTCTTTGGGCTTCGTGTAACACCCCTAACCCGAAACCATCGCTGAATAGGGTTGATAAACCGTAAAAGTAACATATTTTAATCCCAAATTTAGCATACTTTTGGATGATTTATCCCTTTATTTATGTAAAAAGGTGCGCTTAATCCTTTCTTTTCATGTTTTATACTCAGGAAAGCACCTAGGGACGAAAAGAACAAGAAACGGGCCTAAAATAGACCAAATGGCCCATATCACGAAATCGACACGGCCTGGACTTAAGCCCACACGGTCGTGCCTCTTAAGAGAAGTCTGAACACGGCCTGATCATGATTCACACGGTCGTACCTCATCAACAGGCTCGTACATGGCCTGGCCACGAAACACACGGGCGTGTGCCCTAGGGCGTGTCCCTACCACAGAAAGAGCGATTCTACTTGGAATAGGGTACTTAGAGGCAAAGAAACACATTCCAAAGCCTATTCAAACACCCTAGTAGGAATTCTACTTGAATTAGGATATGTAGAGGCCAAGTAAGGCATCTCAAAGCCTATATAAAGACCCTAGAGGCCAACCTTTAAGGGAACATTCGGAGTTAGGCAAAAACTTTCTACCAAAGCCAGTGGTTAGCTAGGCTAAGGAGCCAAGCCAGAAAAGTCGATTTATGGGAATTACTCGGGGATAGCCAGTTGATCCATCTCAAGAAGCGAAATTATACTCAAGATGACGGATCTCTGCTTCAATTCCTTCAGGGAGTTTTAGGGATTTCTTATGTTTTGTTTTATCTTTTCTTCTGAGATGTTTTATTTTATCATTATGAACTAAATCCTTCAGATACCTGAAGGGGATGAAACCTAAATGAATCTTGTTATTGTTTCCTGAGCTGTATGATAAATACTTAGTTTGTTCTTACTTATGTGTGCTTAATTCTTGTGTTTATATTTCCAGGATATTAATTCAAGTTGAATGTGCTTAGGTGGTGGAGCAAAAGCCCCTGTCTAAAAGTAGATCTAGCATAATTAAGCGGAGTTGATCGCACGCCTAGAGATAGGGTGACGAGATTTTGCCGGATTAGGGTGAAATCTAATATGAGAGTCCATAGATCGAGTTAATGCGATTCTAGGGGTTTTAATTAGAAAGAGATTTCAATTAATCAACCTAGGGTTAGACGTTATTTGCCTCGAGAGAGGGTTTAATATAAATTAGGGAGTCTTACGAATCAAGCTAAGTGAATAAATTGTCTGGTTCAGTGTTAGATAACAAGTGAAGTCTAGGTGGATTCTTCCTAAGGGTATTGTCATAATCAACCGAGTTTTCCTAAAGTTATTTCCCCAATTCATTCTTTTTGTCTTTACGTCTTTAGCTTAGTAATTAGATTAAACAATCAATCCCTTAATATTTAGGCTAAATAATAAAAAGAAAGTTAGTATTAGTACTTTTAGTTCCTTTGGGTTCGACAATCCGGTCTTGCCTAAACTATACAACTGTTCGATAGGTGCACTTGCCTTAAGTCGTTGTCAGAGTTAGTTTCCAGGTTTGATCATTCTCTTTATAAATTTTAAAACTCGACACAACAACAATCGAGTTTTTGGTGCCGTTCCCAGGGAACTAAAATATTAAGAAAGCCCTATTTTTATTACTTTAGCCATTATTTTTATTTTTCCTCAATTTATTTTTTATTTTTTATTTTAGTTTTAACCTTTCTAAATTTTTTTCTTTCTTTTCCAACACAGGTACCTCTAGTTTATGACAAAAAGGAACCCGAAAGGACCACTAGTATACGACAGTGATATTGAAGCTACCGCTCGCAGGAATCGCAGAGAAACTAGGTGAGCCTTAAATTGCCAAGAAGAACAGCAACAAGGCAGATCCAATCCTACTGAAGGGATGGACAAGAATAATCCACCACCATAAGATGTGGAAGAAAACAATGCTCCGCGTACTATGTATGATTATGCTAAACCTCACTTAATTGGAGCAGAATCGAGTATTGTTAAGCCTGCTATAGCTACTAATAATTTTGAATGAAAGCCTAACACTATACAAATGATTCAACAATTTGTTCAATTTGATGGTTTGTAGGACGAAGACCGAATACTCATATAGCTAATTTTTAGAGATCTGTGATACCTTTAAAATAAATGGTGTTTCTGATGCTGTCATACGTCTTCGATTATTTCCCTTTTCATTAAGGAATAAAGTCAAGTAGTGGTTGAACTCGTTACCACGAGGGTCAATCACCACATGGGATCAAATGACCGAAATTTTTTTATTAAAATATTTCCCACCAGCCAAAGCGGCCAAATTACGGAATGATATCTCTTCTTTTGTGCAGATGGATTTAGAAACATTATACGACGCATGGGAGAGATACAAGGATCTCTTGAGAAGGTGTTTGCACCATGGTTTACCCTTATGGCTCCAAGTCCAAACTTTCTATAACGGTGTAAATCTTTAATGAGATAACTAATTGATTTAGCTACTAGGTGGAACCCTGAACAATAGAACTCCTGAAGCAGCCTACGAGTTTATTGAAGAGATGTCACTAAATAACTATCAGTGGTAGGTTACAAGGACAAAACCAACAAAATCAGCCGGAGTTTTCAGCCTCGATGCAGTAACCATGCTATCAACACAGGTAGAGATGATGAATAAAAAGCTTGATAGTTTGTGTTCTTCATAGGTACATCCGGTAATGCAGTGCGACGGAAGTGGAACTGTGGCGAATCCTGAGTACCCATCCTACCAACCAGAAAGCGAACCGATGAACTATATAGGTAATAATTTCAGATCTAATAATAACCCATATAGTAATACTTATAATCCAGGTTGGAGGAACCGCCCAAATTTTTCGTGGGGAGGTCAAGGAAATCAAGGAAATCAAAGACAACAACCTCCTCTAAATTTCCAAAATTAGCCCTATCCACAAGAAAAGAAGCCGAACCTCGAAGAGATATTGTCAAAATTCATGGCAGCCACAGAAAACCGTCTCCAAGACACTGAGGCAACACCTAAAAAACCAACAAACATCGATGGAAGGGATTAAGAACAAAGTTGGGGAACTTACTAAGTCAGTCAGGGAAGTTACAAAGTCAGTTGGACAACTTCCAAAGTTAATGTCCGAACGACCGCAAGGGCGTCTACCAAGCAACACTGAGATTAACCCAAAGGAGAAAATCCAAACCATAACAACTCAGGAAAATGTAGGGTTAGAAGAACCCAACTCAATAAAAGAAAGTGAGGTAGAAAAAGGTAAAGTTGAGGTAACCCAAGAAAAGCCAAAACCAGTAATCAAAGAGTACCAACCTTGCTACCTTATCCTGAAGCGTTGAAGAGAGATGATACAGAGGAATAGTTCGGTAAGTTTATTAAACTTTTAAAGAAATTACATATTAACTTACCGCTTTTTGAAGCTCTGTCACAGATGCCAAATTCGAGGAAATTTTTAAAACAACTCTTCACGAACAAGCATAAGTTAGACGAGGAGTTGCATGTGGAGCAAAACGCAATGTGCTCAGCAATTCTAGAAAATAGACTACCACGAAAGCTAAAAGATCTAGGGAGTTTTACAATTCCATGTTTAATTGGTAGTTTATCTATTGATAGTGCCTTAGCTGATTTAGGGGCAAGTATAAATGCCATGCCCTATAAAATGTTTAAACAACTAGGTCTAGGCAAACCCAAACAAACTAGGATGAGTATAAATGTCGCTGATCTGAGCCGGATCATAGACCTCGTGAAAATAAAGAAGAACTATATAAAGAACGAAGCCTTAAGGTCAACGAACCAAACGAGTGGAAAACACACTTTAAAGAAGAACCTTAACCACACAAAGTAAAATCGAAGGAGCCCCCAGAAGAACTCGTAGAAACATCAAATCACTTCAAAATATGACATAAGGTATGGATGAACAAAGAGACCCTCGAATCATCCCATCAGACCCAAATACAACTGAAGGAATCCCTCTAAAGGTACGCAATATCATCCCATACGAAATAGTCGAGGTAAGCAATCCAAGAGTCGACGGTTTTAAGGTAAACGCTTATCGACTTAAACTTTATCATGAAAATAAAACCGATAGCATGAGGGAAGATGCTCAAACCTTCAAACCACCATGATTATACAAACAAAGGGAAAGTCCAGCTTAAGACTTTAAACAAGCGCTTCTCGGGAGGCAACCCGAGTACTAACTTTAAGTACTTTACATTTTTATGTTCTTTCTTCTATCTGAATGCCTAGTTGTAAACTAACCAAAAGCTCAGTTCCCAGGTCACACGACCGTGGCCTAGCCGTGTGGAAGTACAGAATCTCCATACAGACAATGGCAAAAGGGGTACAAGTCAGAGGGAATCAAATCTTCAAAGTCACAGACCCAACCACCATGCCACGGCCGTCTGATGCTGCCGTGGCCGACACTGAGATATCCCACACAGGCGATAAAACCCACAACACGGCCATGTGAATCGATACTCCCTCGATCCATGGGCATGAAAAGCATCAGATTCAAAACTCTATTTAAACCCACCCCCTTTCCATTCCTCTCATCTACTTTCCACCTCTTTTCTTCCCTTCTCTCTCTCCTCTACCAGATTTCTCTCCTCTCCTTAATAATTCTCTAGACCCTTCAGCTATATCATGTCAAAAAAGAATAAGAGGCCAACCACAAGTCTTCTCAAAAGAGACCGATTCACATGAGTTCACGCCGCAACTTCAGCTCCTCAACAAGCCAGGGGTCTTTAAGACCATTTAAATTCTATTTTTCTTTTCTCTTTTGCTTCAATTTCCTTCCCTTTAACTATCTTATGCTTATTTAGCTTATTTTAATTTAGTTTCTTAGTGTCAGGTTTGTCAAGCTGCTTGAAAATCACGCCACCTCCACCGCCAGCACCTCTACAGCCTTAGAGATCACACCCACCTCACGAACCATCTATCAATAAGGACTTCTTAGTCCATTAATCTTTTCTTTTAATTTCAGTTTTCTTCTTAGTCTCCTTCTCTTTATTTTTCTTGTCTTTAATTATATTATTAGTATATTTTTAATGTTTCTTTAGAATTCCTAGCTATATCTTTGCAGGCTCCCCAATTTCTTCATCTAGTATAGAGATTGTCGGTAGCCACCCCACCAGGACCATAGAAAATACCACCACTGCCCCTTCAACTCATCTTTTACCACGACCATTGCCAACTCCCGGAGTCATCCAAAAATTCAAGAAGTTTCACTTCTCCCCTCCTCTTTTGATTTTATCATTACATGATTATTTATCTATCCTTGTACATTGAGGGTAATGTACATATTAAGTGTGGGGGGTAAAAGTTCCTAAATTTTTGCATTATTCTCAAATCCTTGAATTATATCTAGTTCTTAAGTAATTTCCTCCTATTACTAATTAGGATGAAATTTCTAATGATTTATGATTCTCATTGATATGTTTTTGAGTAAGTCATAGTTAATTGTGCATTGATGATTTAAATTTTAAGATCTAGAGAATCAAGCATGATAAGTCTATTTTTCAAGAATAAAAAAGTTTCTAGGTTGTTGAACTGAATTTGAATATTACTTTGAAGTTTGAAATTTACAAGGTTGACATCAAAAACACCCATAATTTTTGTGAGATTTGAGCCTTTTAGAGCATATATTCTTTTTCATGCTCACTTTATTGATTATGAGTGTGTCAACACTGAATTGTTATTCTAGAACTTGCCTCGATTATACATGTCAAGACCACATTTTTTATTTGATATACTGAGATGATAAAGGCACGTAGGTTTTAAGCCATTCACTCCACTAAAAAGCCTACCTTCATAATTAACCCTTAGTGAACCCCGTTGATCCTAACAACCCTTTTTATTGATTCACCCACTAATATTTACCCAAAACCTCGCTCATATTTGTTATCACCATTCCTTTGACTACCTTTCTATCAAGAATTGATTTGATCAGTTGCCTAATTACTTTATTTCAGTTGATAAATTTCTTTCTTATATTATGTAAATAATTGATTTGTTCTTTTAAAAAAATGATGTACATTCATTATTAGTTCTATGTTCTAAGAGCTTGTACGTTTAAATTCAACATCTTGAAAAACAAGCTTGTATTATTAGTATTTTAAATTTTCATGTGATATAATTATTCAAATTAATAGTTCAATTCTTTTTCTAAAGTTAGGTAACTTGTCAATTAAATCTCGATTTTAACCTTCCAAATTCAATCTTTATCCACAACTTTATCCCTAGCCCCATTACAACCCTGATAAAGACCTTTTGATTTGTGTATCTTCTCATATTACAGTGGTTGAGATTTGATTTTCAGGCAAGCCTATGGGATTAACTTTTCAGGTTCGACCAATGAGTGCTCTTTTCCTAAACCTTAAAAACTTCGAGTGATTTGAGTGAATCTTTTGTGAGGATGTCAATCCTTGTCGGTTTTGAATTAAAGGTAATTATTTAGATAAAGGGAGTCACCTATGTTTTCGAGCTACAAAATATATGACTTAGAATTGTTTGAATCTTTAGGAGTCTTTGAGTTAAATTATCCATGTATAAATTATCTATGAATTATGATGAAGCATTGTTAATGAGAATTATGAATTGTGGAAAGTTCGTTTTAATTGTAAGTTGAGAATTTTGCTTGAGGACAAGCAAAAGCTTAAGTGTGGGGGTATTTGATAAACCGTAAAGTAACATATTTTAATCCCACATTTAGCATAATTTTGGATGATTTATCCCTTGATTTATGTAAAAATGTGCTCTTAATCCTTTCTTTTCATGTTTTATACTCAAGAAAGCACCTAGGGACGAAAAGAATAAGAAACGGGCCTAAAAAAGACCAAATGGGCCATATCACGAAATCGACATGGCCTGGACTTAAGCCCACATGGCCGTGCCTCTTAAAAGAAGTTTGAACAAGGCCTAACCACAATTCACACGGCCATACCTCATCAATAGGCTCACACACGGCCTGCCCACGAAACACACGGGCGTGTCTCTGCCACAAAAAGAGCAATTCTACTTGGAAAAGGGTACTTAGAGGCAAAGAAACACATTCCAAAGCCTATTCAAACACCCTAATAGGAATTCTACTTGAATTAGGATATGTAGAGGCCAAGTAAGGCGTCTCAAAGCCTATATAAAGACCCTAGAGGCCAACCTTTAGGGGAACGTTCAGAGTTTGACAGAAACCTTCTGCCAGAGCCAGCGGTTAGCTAGGCCAAGGAACCGAGCCAGAAAAGCCAGATTTGTGGGAATTACTCGTGGATAGCCAGTTGATCCATCTCAAGAAGCTGGAATTATGCTCAAGACAGTGATCTCTTCTTCAATTCCTTCAGAGAGTTTTAGGGATTTCTTATGTTTTGTTTTATCTTTTCTTCTGAGATGTTTTATTTTATCATTATGAACTAAACCCTTCAGATACCTGAAGTGGATGAAACCTAAATGAATCTTGTTATTGTTTTCTGAGCTATATGATAAATACTTAGTTTGTTCTTAATTATGTGTACTTAATTCTTGTGTTGATATTTTTGAGATATTGATTCAAGTTGAATGTGCTTAGGTGGTGGAGCAAAAGCCCCTGTCTAAGCGTAGATCTAGCATAATTAAGCGGAGTTGATCGCACGACTAGAGATAGGGTGACGAGATTTTGCCGGATTAGGGTGAAACCTAATATGAGAGTCCATAGATCGAGTTAATGTGATTCTAGGGGTTTTAATTAGAAAGAGATTTCAATTAATCAACCTAGGGTTAGACGTTATTCGCCTCGAGAGAGGGTTTAATATAATTTAGGGAGTCTTACGGATCAAGCTAAGTGAATAAATCGTATGGTTCAGTGTTAGATAACAAGTGAAGTCTAGGTGGACTCTTCCTAAGGGTATCGTCATGATCAACTGAGTTTTCCTAAAGTTATTTCCCCAATTCATTCTTTCTGTCTTTGCGTCTTTAGCTTAGTAATTAGATTAAACAATCAATTCCTTAATATTTAGGCTAAATAATAAAAAGAAAGTTAGTATTAGTACTTTTAGTTCCTTTGGGTTCGACAATCTGGTCTTGCCTAAACTATACAACTATTCGATAGGTGCACTTGCCTTAAGTCGTTGTCAGAGTTAGTTTCTAGGTTCGATCATTCTCTTTATAAATTTTAAAACTCGAAAAAATAACGATCAAGGGTTAAGAGGCATTACCAAACAATCAAATCATTTAACATCCCATTCACGATACAAAGTCAATCATCAATATATCACATCAAAATGTAAACATATAGTCCCTTATTGAGGCTTATAAGACCTTAAACGCATGCTAGAGAAGGATCGGGACTAAATCGAAACACATATAGAAGTTCTCAAAACTTAAAAACTTATCCAAAATTAGGGGATACACGGCCGTGGGAGCCAACCGTGTGGCCTCCGCGGCTGCTAGACACACTCGTGTGTCCTCTCTATGGTTGAACCTGATTTCTCACCACGACCACCAAGCACACCCGTGTACCCTGGCCGTGGTCAATCCTACTAAAGCAACACGGTTACCAAGCACTCCGTGTGCTAAGGCCGTGCACTACTAGGCCATATACTGACTTTCTCACACGACTTCTTGGCACGCCTGTGTGTCATGGCCGTGTGCCCTTAAGCAAGCTACTGACTTTACACCACGATCACTAGGCACGCCCGTGTGCCATGGCCGTGTGACATTATAGGTCATTTGCAAAACCAAAAATGCCACCCAAATGGGTCATACCTACAAGCAACATTTACCAAAACAACTCATGCAATTATGACTACCAAAAGCATACCAAAATAATCATTCAAACCATGCATTCAATACCAATTCTATTCATACCAAATTTAATACCCAAACTTCTCTTATCACAAGCATAATTCATTTCCAATTTCACTTGTTCATACTAGCATCATACCATCACCAAAATTTCCATCCATAAGTCAATTTCTCCACTCACAATCCATACCAAAAGATGCATCATATATACCAAAGTCATTCATGCCAAAAACTATCACATATCTAGCCACATCTTATGGCTACTTACAAATCTCAAACATGATTCAAATAACTAGCCTATACATGCATTATTTTAACTATGTACATCTTTCCAAAATACCCTAAAATAGATTGTCGATAGTGTGATAGAGATGTTGACGATCCCCTGATCTGAGCTAGCTTTACTGACACTGCAAAGCAGAAAGACAAATCACACAGTAAGCTTTCCAAAGCTTAGTAAGTTCATAATTTAATACATATTACTCAATAATACCACATCATACACAATTAAATCATCACATAGATAATTTGTACAATTAGGTTCATCATCAATCTTAACCATATGCTCAAGCATCTATTCATTTAACTCTTAAGGTTATCATCAACCACCTAGGTTCAAACATACCTTGATCAACACATAGTTACTCACCATAAATGCTACTCAATTGCTCGATATTACCTCTCGTTCAACCTTCGCTATTCTTTTGATTTATTCGCACACTTAGTGCCAATTTCATAACTGAATCATAATCGTCATCGCACACTTAGTGCCTAATCTTTCAACCGACTTGTCTCGGTATCGCACACACAGTGCCAGGTCCATAAGCCGAAGCTTTCATATCATCACACACACAATGCTATTCATTTCTGTTTCGATTTCAATTTTGCACACTTAGTGCCACCAATTAAATCTTGCACATAGCAATTCGCTTTCATACACATATACATATTCATCTCATAATGTTAAAACATATATTAATAACATGTATTATATCCGAACTTACCTCGGATGTCGAACTATCGATACGATCGATTAATCGAGCACTTTATCTTTGCCTCGATCTCGATCCGAACCTCTCCTCTCTTGGTCTATACACATTCAAATTCAATCCATTCAATCATCAAATCATTCATTTTAGTCCAAACACACATATTTAGGGCATTTTACACAATAGCCCTCACATTTTCACATTTTGACACTTTTGTCCCTAATTCACAAAATCACAAAATACACCAAATTTCAATACACATGTGCTTAACCAAATTCTTCCCATGCTAATACAAGCCCACACATTTCAATTATTTCACATTTAGTCCCTCAATTTACACTTTTCACAATTTAGCCCAAAATACTCAATTTCATCAAAAATCCAAACACAAAACATGTTAACCCAACACCAAGTTTTCATATTTCACTATCATCTAGCACATAGCTCAAACATTCATAAATGGCTCATCACAAAAACATCATCAATTCACAAAATTTCTACATGGGTTAGCTAGAGCACGAAGCAACGATTACGAAAAGGTAGAAATTATTAAAAATCGAGCCAAAACATACCTTAATTAAGGATAGCAATGGTCGAACCTAGCTTAGGTTTTCTTCTTTTTCTTTTCTTCAAATTCGGCCTTAGGAAGATGATAATGCTTTCTATTTTGATGCTTTGTTTTATTATAAACTAACTTAATTATCATTTTACCATTTTTCCTTTTTAATAAACATACAAAACAAATTAGCATTATGGTTATCTAGTCATTTAACACCCCACTATATTAAAAATGGTTTATTAACAACATAAGGCCTCCTTCTTAAAAAGCCATCAATAATTTGACACTTATAAATCAGCACACAGCTTTTATACCTTATGCAATTAAGTCCTTTTTCATAAATCAGCACACAGTCGATAAAATTATCACACAGAATTTTCACACAGGCTATATCACATATTATTCATACAGAAAATATTATTATCGTAAAAAAAGATTTTTACGACCTCAGATTTGTGGTTCCGAAACCACTGTTCCGACTAGTGTCTAAACTGGGTTGTTACGCTTCGAGCCATTGTACTTCTGTATGGGCTAAGGCCCAATTTGCTTCTGTGGGCTTGGGTCCAATTTTGTCCAAATGGGGAATTATACACTGAGTTCTCGTAACTCACCCTTCTACTTTAATTTTGCAGGTAATCACTAGCTTTAAGGATTTGGAGCCGAGGTGGACTCTGTGGTGGCCTTACATCGTAGCTTAGTAAATTTCGTTTTGTGATACTATAGATTTTATTTAAATTTGGGTTTTTGTTTTGTAATTAGGCCTCTTGGTATTTTGTTTTGGTTTTAGCTTTTAATTCGATTACTGCTTATTAATTTTGACAGCTCCATTTGGGATTTTCTAAAACATTAATAACGGTTTTTCTATAATCTTAATAAACGGTTTACAAACTATAATTGATAAAATTCTGGATTTTCTTAACGTGGATAACTCTTTTTAAAATATCGCATGTCTACAATAATTTAAATGTCATTTTTCTGAAACTCATCGTGTTTGATTAATTAGAAACAAGATCATCGAAATAGCAACGAAAATGTTTTACACAAAGAGAACTATAAAACAAATTGAATTTTTTTTTCACAAGCAACAAAACTTGAACTTTTTAATGAACGCATAGATTCTTTAAACAACCATTTCATGTGACATGCCAGATTCGGTCGTAACGTCTAGGTCGGGTTTGGAGTGTTACATTTTGTGGTATCAGAGCCCAGTTGTAAAACTTGGCTGTAGAATGGGTTCAAAAATGTTTTCCAAAAATTAGTTTGAAACATGGCTTAAAAATATATGTTTTCTGGGAAGTATGGCACCCGAGTCTCCGGCACCAAATTCGTAAGTCTTTTGATTTTGTTTAATAGTATAATGGAATTATTTTAGAAAGAACCTACTAGAGTTAGTGATAGTATACTGAAACTGTTAGCTAAGACTATAGAGACTGAGACATTAGGAACTTCGATCTGCGAAAATAACTCTTATATGTGCTTTACATATGACATTTGTTAATAAACATCAGAATTATATACTGATTCATAAAATTTGTAATCAGATTAATTTGATCTAGCAAACATGAGCACTAGAGGATGTGGACGCGGTAGACATGGCCGAGGTGCTGGGGTTGGGTCTGAGGCGTCTAGGCACATGCCTGAAATGGAAGCACCTGCATCACTAGGTGACTGAGGCGAGGTCCCATGATCGAGCTTGAGGAGACGATGCTTTGTCCTAAGCTATGTTACAAGTTCTAGAGTGGGTTGCTGGGGCAAGTACTGGGTCGGCAACCCAAAAATTTATTCTTGAGTGACTTCGGGCAAACGGAGTTAAGGTTTTTAGGGGCATTTCTGGTATGGCCCCAAATGTAGCTGAATACTGGCTGGAAGTAGTTGAACGAATTATGGATGATCTGAACTACACAAAAGAGGAAAAACTAAAAGGAGAAGTGTCCTTCCTACGAGATGAGGCATACCAGTGGTGGTTTACAGTGAGGAAAGGTACTCCAGCGAATCGTATCACCTGGGACTTCTTTAAGACAGCGTTCCAGGGAAAATATGTTGGGACGAGTTATGTGGACACCTAGAGGAAAGCATTTCTGAACTTGGTCTAGGGGAATAAATCTGTGGAGGAATATGAGGCGGAGTTCCAACGCTTAAATCGTTACACCGGGGTATAGTCGCAACCGATTATGAGCGTTGTGTACAGTTCGAGGATGGTTTGTGAGATGAGTTGCGAGTACTGATAGCTCTACAATGAGAAAGAGATTTTGCCATTCTGGTTGAGAAAGAAAAAATCACCGAAGAAGTTAAACGTTCTGAAAGGCAGAACCTGGATAAGGATAGGGGCAAGAGTAAGAGAGGTTTTGGGACATCAGGTTCTTCTGAAGGTTTCCAAAGAGGCCTAGGATAGATGGGCCACCGGTAGTGATACCGATTCTTTCGAGGTCGATTCGACCTTGTGCATAGTGTGGGAAAACACATCCGGGGGAGTGTTGGAGAAGGACTGGAGGATGTTTCAAATGTGGATCTAGGGATCATTTGATAAAGGACTGTCCACAGGAGTTGGCTAGGGCGCGGTCAGTAGGTCAAGGATTTGCACAGCTAAGAAGAGGTGGTTAGCGACCACCGAGAGGTCGTGGTCCCGCCAGAGGAGGAAATGGTTTTGTCGGGTCGTAGAGCACCAGGAAGAGGTACTGGTAATACAGATGCAAGACAGCCGAGGTTGGTTTATGCAGCTCACCGACAAGAGGATGGCGACGCACCAGACTTTATAATCGGTACGTTTCTTATTTTTGATGCTCCCTTTACAGCCTTGATAGACATTGGATCTACACATTCATATGTTGCTTGTACTATATCTGGGACTCTGGGTATAAAATCTAAAATTATTGCTAGAGAAATGTCTGTGATTAGCCCTCTAGGACAATCTGTGGTAGTGAACAAGTTGTTTAGGGATGTGCCTCTAGAAGTTCAAGGAGTGGTATTTATGGCAGATTTGATGGAGCTACCGTTCGATGAGTTTGATCTGATTTAGGCATGGACTGGGTAGTTAAGCATCGTACAAATTTGGATTGTGCTGCTAAGCGTATGGTTTTAAGAACTCCAGAGAATAAAGAGGTGGTGGTGATAGGAGAAAGAGTGGATTATTTGACTCATGTGATTTCGGCATTAAAGGCTGAGAGGATGGTGCAAAAAGGGTGTAAGGTGTTTTTGACTTTTGTTAGTGCATTGGATGCCAAGAAAGTTTCTGTGGGGGATGTCAAAACGGTGAAAGAGTTCTCGGACGTCTTTCTTGAAGAGCTTCCGGGTTACCTCTGGACCGCAAGGTGGAATTTGGCATTGAGCTACTTCTAGGAACAGCTCTAGTGTCCATCGCTCCTTATAGGATGGCACCAAAGGAGCTGGCAGAACTAAAAGCTCAGATCCAAGAGTTTTTGGACCGAGGTTTTATCAGACCAAGTGTATCTCTGTGGGGAGCACCGATTTTATTTGTGAAGAAAAAGGATGGGTCGATGCGTATGTGCATTGACTATTGCCAGTTGAACAAATTGACAATTAAGAACAAATACCCACTACTAAGGATTGATGACTTGTTCGATCAGCTACGAGGAGCTTTGATTTTCTCAAAGATAGATTTGAGATCGGGGTAACATCAGTTAAGTGTCAAGGAGGCTAATATTCACAAGACTATTTTTCAAACTCGTTATGGGCATTACAAGTTCCTAGTGATGCCGTTCGGGTTGACTAATGTACCAGCTACTTTTATGGACATGATGAACCGGGTCTTCCAACCATATCTAGACCGATTTGTGGTGGTGTTCATAGATGACATCCTAGTGTATTCAAGAACGGAAGAAGAGCATGATCTGCATCTTCGGACAGTTCTGCAGATTTTGAGAGAGAAACAATTGTATGCCAAATTTAGCAAGTGTGAATTTTGGCTGAAGGAAGTGACCTTTTGGGGCATGTTGTTTCTATTGAAGGAATTAGGGTTGATCCTCGAAAGATAGAAGCTGTATTGGATTAGAAACCACTAAATTTAGTGTAAAAATTTGAAGTTTTTTGGGTTTGGCTGGGTACTACAGAGAGGTTCGTTGAGGGGATTTTGTTGATTACGGCACCTTTAACCAAGTTATTATGAAAAGAAGTACCATTTGTTTGGGCCGATAAACAACAAAAAGTTTTAAGAAGTTAAAGAAGATTCTGACTGAGGCGCTAGTGTTGATTTAGCTTGAGGATGGCAAAGAATTTGTCATCTACTGTTATGCATCGCACACAGGTTTGGGTTGTGTATTAATGCGAGAAGGGAAGGTGGTAGCGCATACATCTTGTCAACTAAGGTCGTATGAGATGAACTATCCCACTCATGACTTGGAATTAGCTGCAGTGGTGTTCGCCCTAAAGATATGGAGACACTATCTCATACGGAGAAAAGTCATTTATCTATACGGATCATAAGAGTCTGAAATATCTCCTTACCTAGAAAGAGCTGAATCTAAGACAGCGGAGGTAGATAGAACTGATGAAAGACTATGACTGCTCGATTGAGTATCACTCAGGTAAAGCCAAATTGGTGATAGATGCGTTGAGTCGTAAGGTGATATCGGATTTGAAAGCAATGTTTACTCATCTCAGCCTTTACGAAGATGGCAGCTTGTTAGCGGAACTTCAGGTGGAATCGACATGGGTAGGTCAGATTAAAGAAAAGTAATTATTGGATGAATCATTGGGTTCTCGGCTTCAGCAGGTGGAAAGGGAAGAGATTGGGGATTTTAGGTTGAACAGTGAAGGGCTGCTATGTTTTCGTGGAAGAATTTATATGTCGAGAGACTCTGAGTTGATGTAGATGATTCTGCGAGAAGCGCATAGTATCCCATACGCTATGCATCCCGGTGGAAGCAAGATGTATCGAGACCTACAAAATTGTATTGGTGGCCTGGTCTGAAACTAAAAGTTACCAACTTTGTGAGTAAGTGTTTGACATGTCAGCAAGTGAAGGCAAAACATCAATTGCCTTCGAGGTTGCTGCAACCGGTAAAGATTCCACTTTGGAAGTGGGAGAGGATAACGATGGATTTTGTTAGTGGGCTACCCTTAACACCTACTAAGAAAGATTCAGTGTGGGTAATCATTGATCGGTTGACTAAATCCGCACACTTCATACTGGTTCGTACCGACTATTCCTTATAGAAGTTGGCCAAGCTGTATGTGGCAAAAATCATGAGGCTGCATGGGGTATCGGTGTCTATCATATCAGACAGGGACCCTAGATTTACATCTCGGTTCTGGAAGGTGTTACATGAAGTTTTGGGTACAAGGTTAGATTTTAGCACAGCGTTTCACCCACAGACTGATGGTCAGTCGAAAAGGGTAATTCAGATTCTGGAAGACATGTTAAGGGGCTATGTGATTGACTTCAGGGGTAGTTGGGAAGATTATCTACCATTGGTTGAATTTGCGTATAATAATAGCTATCAGTCCAGCATTCAGATGGCACCCTATGAGGTGTTGTATGGTCGCAGGTGTCGTACCCCTACCTGTTGGACAGAGTAAGGTGAGCGATAGTTGTTGGGTCCAGAATTGATTTCAGAAACGAAGGAAAAGGTTAAGCTGATTCAAAACCGATTAAAAGAAGCTTTGAATAGACAAAAATTGTATGCGGATCTGAAGCGTAGGGAGATAGAATTTTTAGTGGAGGATCACGTCTTCCTGAAAGTCTCACCTTGGAAGAAGGTTTTAAGATTTGGACGGAAGGGCAAGTTGAGCCCCAGATTCATCGGGCCTTATCGAGTGTTGAAACTTGTGGGACCAGTTGCTTATCAGCTTGAATTACCCCCAGAATTGAGTCAGGTACATAATGTCTTCTATGTTTCCATGTTGAGGCGCTACCGTTTAGATCCATCTCATATAGTACCGGTGGAAAAAGTTGAGGTAAGACCTAATCTGTCTTTTGAAGAAGAGCCAATGCAGATTTTAGATCGAGATTTTAGGTATTGAGGAGGAAATCGGTTCCATTGGTCAAAGTGTTATGGCGTAATCAGGGTTCAGAGGAAACCACGTGAGAGCCGGAGGAGGAAATTCGACAGCAATACCCCCATCTCTTTTAGCCAGGTAAATTTTGAGGTCAAAATTTCTTTAAAGGGGGTAGAACTGTAACATCCTAGAATTAGGGGTTCATCGTCAATTGTGTGTGTTTGGGGGTCTTGGAAAGGCTCGGGGTCGAGCCTAGGCCTGGGTAAAATTTTTCTTTTTGGGCACTTAAGGGGGGAGAGTTAGTGGAAGCAGGCTTTAAGAATAATTAATTGTGTTGGATAACACAAGGGAGCACTTAGTGGAGTAATGGTGGCGTCTTTGGCATAGCAAAGGGGTGGAGTTTGAGTCCCACATGCTGCAAAATAAGGCATTTATTTTTGTGCCCAAGATAGAGAGGAGGTGGTGTTGGTGTGGAACTCTAAAGGGGTGGTTGTTGAATGAGTCAAAGAATTCAAAATGGAAGGAGGAGAGGAGTTTGGGGAGTTTGAATGGGTCAAAGTGGCTTGGTGATTTCAAATGGATGATGTGTATTGTGGAGCAAGTGGGGGAGGAAATCATGGGATTTGGAGAGATGGGGGTGTTGGCCAAATTTGGGGAAGTGCAAGGGGGGATTTTGGTCAAGAGAGGGGTCTCTTGTTGAGTGCATTCAGTTTGGGTAATATGTGTGTGTGCTGAAAATTCTTAGGCATTTTTCTTAGCATTTGTGCAAGTGGGTGAATTCTTTTCTTTTTTTCTCTTTCGGGTTTTAACATTTGTGCATCTTCCTTTGCCGAAACCATAGTCATTGGGGTGACTTCTTTTCTTTTCATTTCCTATTTTAGGTACTTTTTCTCCTTTGATATTTGACAAACATTGGTAGCCGAATCCCTCTCTGATCTCTTTGTTTCCAAGTGACTGAATATCTTCAACACCTATTCCCCATCATTTCCCTAGTTGCATCTTCTTCTACACCATCAAAGCCATAGCCGAAACCCCATTTTCTACTTTGGTGTTCCATCTACTCCCTTCTTCGACAACTAGGTTCTCTTTTTCATCTCTCAATCGGCCTCTCTCTTCTTTTGCCTTTAGCCGAATCAAGAGTTCTGGGGTCTTACTTCTAGAGTCGAGCCTTGCTATTCCATTCGGCTCATTCTTAATATTAAGGTAAGGGTTTTTCTCTGTCATTCATATTTCTTCTCGGTTCTTTCTTCTCTTGGCTTGGCTAGGCCTAACCTTAGCCACTTGATGTAATCTAAAACTCTTTTGTTCTCTTTTGGGAAGGGTCGAATTTGTTGATTGTGCGGTTCCTCATTAATCAAGGTAAGGAGTTCTCTCTCTAGTTTCTTTGCGATTATTCTCTTTTCGTTTTACTCTACCACAACCAAACCTTCTTGTTAGACAACCACCATTCTTTCACTGTGATACTTTACTGATTAAGACTTTCTTCATGGAGGCGAGTGTTAGTCGACCTAAGGGGGTTGCTTTAAGGGAGTCTAAGGAGAGTGTACTCGTAGATCCTTCTTCCAAGTTCAAACGGCATAAGGTGTCAGCGATTCGAGATTTTTCGCCGGGTTGTGGAAGGAAGCCAACATCTGTTTGGGATAGGCAAATTGTTGTTGTCTGCGCTAGTGAGGGTAAGTGTTAGTAAATCGAAAGGTTAGTTGTGGATTAACGATTTTCAATTTTTAGTGCTGTAAGTTAATTGTGTGGTGTGTTGGCATAGGTGACGGCGATCAGGAGGGTATAGTTCTTCGCGTAATCAGGTGTGTAAACTCACACCTTTATTTGTTTCGTAATGTATTATTCGGTGTAATAGTTAAAAGCCGAAATACCCATAATGGGTAAGTTCACAAGATATACCTAACGGGCAAGTTTGGAAATAGCCAGGTGAGTGAATTTACGATTATACCCTTTCGGTTAGATTTGGCATGACTATGTAAACTGTTTAACTACTATATCGGTACGTTCATGCATGCACTAAATATTATGCCATAGTATGTTCCATGGGATTGGGATGATTTTCATGATTGGAGAAGTGTACTTCGGTGGCTCTGTCACATATTTCGGTGACTCTGTCACATTTTGGTTCGGTGGCTATGCCACATATATTTCGATAGCCTAGTGGGTCTGCCACAATTTCGGCAATGAGCAGCATGACTGCCATCGAGGTATGTAGCGGATGGAGGGTTGATTGTAGAAATCCTCACAACTGTGTTAGGCTGGATACGGGTGGTGTGTAGCGGATGGAACATTAGGCTGGGCTGGGTTGCATTGCATGTATTATCTGTGTTATCTAGCTAATAGGGCTAAGGCCGAGTTTGTTTCTGTTTGGGCTTCGAGCCATTGTACTTCCGTATGGCCTAAAGCCCAATTTGCTTCTATGGGCTTAGGTCCAGTTTTGTCCGAATGGGGAATTATACATTGAGTTCTCGTAACTCATCCCTCTGCTTTAATTTTGCAGGTAATCCCTAGCTTTAAGGATTTGGAGCCGAGGTGGACTCTCTGGTGGCCATACATCATAGCTTAGTAAATTTCATTTTGCGGTACTATAGATTTTATTTAAATTTGGGTTTTTGTTTTGTAATAAGGCCTCTTGATATTTTGTTTTGGTTTTAGCTTTTAATTCGGTTACTGCTTATTAATTTTGAATGCTCCATTTGGGATTTTCTAAAACATTAATAATGGTTTTTCTATAATCTTAATAAACGGTTTACAAACTATAATTGATAAAATTCTGGATTTTCTTAACGTGGATAACTCTTTTCAAAATATCGCATGTTTACAATAATTTAAATGTCATTTTTCTGAAACTCATCGAGTTTGATTAATTAGAAACAAGATCATCGAAAATAGCAATGAAAATGTTTTACACAAAGAGAACTATAAAACAAATTGGATTTTTTTTCACAAGCAACAAAACTTGAACTTTTTAATGAATGCGTAGATTCTTTAAACAACCCTTCCATGTGACATGCCAGATTTGGTCGTAACGTCTAGGCCAGGTTTAGGGTGTTACAGGGACTCTATTCAATATATGACACGTTGTTAGAATAGCTTCTCCCCAAAACCTTGTCCAAGACCTGAATATGATAACATTGAATTTACCATTTCAGTTAATACTCTATTTTTCCTTTCAGCTACACCATTTTGTTGTGGTGTGTAAGGGGCTGAAACTTGATGGACAATCTCAGTGGATTCAAAATAACTTGGATTATAGTATTTTCCACCTCTATCTGATCGTAAGCACTTGATAAATGACTTGCACTGAAGTTCAACTTCAGTTTTATAAACTTTAAATTTATCAAGCGCTTCATCTTTTGAATGCAATAAATATACATAACAATATCTAGAAAAATCATCAATAAAAGCAAAAAAATATTTCTTTCCACCAAATGTAGGAGTATTATGCATGTCACATAAATCACCATGTATCAAATCAAGCAATTCTGTTTTTCTTTTAACCTTAGGAAAAGGGTTTCTTGTAATTTTTCAATATTATTATTAAAACAGAATTAAATCTAACTTATACATGTCATTCAATTTTCTATAATTCAAATGACCTAATCTATAGTGCCATAAACAAAAAGATTCAACCATATAAGCAGAAATAGTATTTTTATTCTTATTAATGATATTCAGTTTGAACATACTTGCATACATATACCCTTTCCCTACAAAAATTCCTCGTTTAGACAAAATAAACTCATTTGCCTCAAAAACAAGTTTGAAACCAACATTATTTAACAGACTTCCCAACACTAAATTCTTTCTAACTTCTGGTACATAATATACATCATTTAAGGTTAAAACCTTTCCAGAAGTGAATTGTAGTTCAACAGACCCTTTGCCTTTGATTGCTACGGTGGAAGAATTTCCCATGTACAAGACATTGTCATTTTCACATTGTGTGAACTTTGTGAACATGCTTTTGTCTTTGCACACATGTTTGGTTACTCCGGTATCAATCCACCATGTATTATCATCTTAAGTCATATTAATTTCAGATATCATTGCAACGAACTTTTTGTTATTATCAGCCTTAGAAGATGATTTCTTCTTTAAAAATCAACATTCATTCTTGAAATGTCCCTGCTTACCACAATGATAGCATGAGCCCTTTTGCTTCTTTTTGAACTTAGGTGCTCTATCAGTCTATTTGAACTTTCTCTTGAATGGTTTAGTAGTCTGTACTTCCTTCGTAACGTGCACTTTGGCATTTTTAGAATTTAGATTCTGATCTTGCTTTCGATACTCTTCTTCAATACGAAGATGATTTGCCAAAGCCTCAAGAGATATTTCCTCTTTCTTATGTTCTAGACTTCTTTTAAAATCTTTCCAAGATGGAGGAAGTTTGTCTATTATGGAGGATACAATAATCATTTCATCCATTTTCATATCATATTGCTTGAATTGATTCAACATTTTTTCAATATCACGAAATTGTTCCATAACAGAATGACCATCAACCATTTGATAATTATTGAAACGACTAATAAGAAATTTCTTACTTGTAACATCTTCGGTCATGTATCTTGTCTCCAATTTGTCCCATAATTCTTTAGCAGTGACCTCATTTTGGTAGGTGTCGAACAAACCATCAGATAAATCATTCAATATGTGGCCCATGCACATGTAATCAGCATTCTCCCATTTTTGTCTTTCTCAGGTTGCAGCAATAGATTAATTTTCAGTCTCGTTAGGTCTTGGAGTATCCAAAACATAAGCAATCTTCAAAGTTGATAATAAGAAGTGCATCTTTTTCTACCATCGTCGAAAATTGCCACCATCAAACCGATCAAGTTTGACAAAATTGGAAGCCAACTCCCTTAGTGTTCCACTTTCATGAGTTGTGGTAGTCATCATGAATTATAACCTTAAAATTGTTAGTACAAATCTCCGGTGAGGAAAATTTCGAACACACAAACGAAACTCGAACAGAAGAAGAAATAGGACAAGGCTCCAAGGCGTGTATCAAACCACTATCTTTAAGGTTATATTCGCCCCCACCTATGTTTGGTGTGCAAATGAGTTCCAAGCAAATTAACCTCGAGGATACAATGAAGCCAATGACTATTTGAGTTTTGCACTGACGAGAATAGCCCACTACACACTGAGCAATGTATGACAAGAAACTCAAATTCTATAAAGGATTTCTGTAGTAATACTTTATAGAATAATCTAATAATATTAGAAAATGAAGGAAGGAAAAAAAGAATATTAAAATTTGTTGGTATGATTTCCAAATGAAATCTTATTCCTATTTATAGGAATTTTCATGTCTCTTCATAGAGACATCTTTCATCAATAGGTGTCTTTCTGAATAATAATATTTTTTAAAATAAACACATAATTATTCATTTAATTATAACTATTCAAATATTATTATTTAAATAGTTATAATTTTTTTCAAAAATCAAAAATATAATCTTTTGATTAATTACACCTATTCATTTATAGTTATTGGAACACTATAAATATTTAAAAATATTCCAACAGAAGTACCATGATTGAAAACTCCTTATTGAGCAATTCATCTAACTGCTTTGTTTAATGACCTCGCCATGTGTGTGTTATCCTCATATGATATCCTTGATTCTTTTGAGTTAAACCCATTCACTCAATACAATTATATTTTATCTCATTATCACTATTATGTCTTATGAATAATTAATATAATCAATGACTGCAAATGACTGTGATAAATTACTTTGTTTAGTTTGTGATATTGTGATATGGAACTTGAGAACTTGATAAATTATTTTGTTTAGTCTGCTTTACCTCTACACCTGATAACGTGAGGTAAATTTCACATACGTGGAATTTTCCCAAAATCTCAAGTGCAGAGCGATCAGGGCTACAACAGAAGCCTCGACTAAATGAGGAAGACAGCTCTTTGTTGCAAATCCTTGATTCATGGCACAGTAGCAAGGAAGGTAAGGATAAAACAGATAATTCAGAGAACTCTGAGGGTTTGGTCGATTGTTCTGAATAAAATGTCAAGCCGTCTGGTGCTGCTGGAGAAGGCACGAAGATATACTGATAATTTTGCTATTATTTCTCACTTGTGTTAGCTTTCATACAACATTCAAGCTATAGTGGAGGAAATTTTTGGGCCTACAAGTAGTTCATGGTTACAAATAATGGTCAATGGTACAACTATGATAATAGTGCATGCTACACAAGTATTTGTAGGTGATTCTCCAGTAAAACACAACCACCAATATCACAAGAATAAGATAAAATGTAATCATTTGTTCTTCTACAGAAATTTGTCTTTGATTTCTACTTGATAAATTAGTATTAGAAACTTAAAATACAGTAAAATATTGCTCTTTTCGTCAAATCTTCTTTTAGGACGTTACAAAATGTCTTTTCTTGAACACCTATTTCCCTTTTATGTATGAAAGCCTTTTCTCATGAAGTTTATTATTTGAGATTTTTATATAGGTATTATATTTTATTTTAATACTTTCCAAAATACTTATTTTTTTCATAATATTATTTATTTATTGAATCCATGTCTCTTGAGATAAAGATAAACGAAGAGTTGAGATGATTAAGGGCCAGTTTGGCAATACTTTTGAGAAGTGTTTTTGAAAAGTATTTTGAAGTGCTTTTGAAAATTTTAAGTGTTTGGCATTACTGTCAAAAAGTCTTTTGAGAAGTAAAATGTCTATTTTAGACATGATATTATAAAGTAACAAATATGTATTTAAATAATGTTCAAATTAGTTAATATTATGATATTTTAGCAAAAATATAAAAATAATTTATTATAATTTATTGTTAATATTTTAATAAATAATATTAATTCTAAATATTTCTAAGTAATTAACATTAATTATTTATTAAATTTAATTAGAATATATAAACTATATTTAAATATTTAAATATATTAATTAAATATAATAATTAAATATTTTAATTAGATATTGACACAATTGTATTATTTTAAAAAAATTATTTTAATGCTTTTACCACATTTGTAAAACTCATATTAGATATTAACATAACATACAAAACATAAATGTAACAAGATAATATTTTTGGCGTTTTGCTCATTCATTTCACTTCCATTGGTCCTCAAACTTGCATCCCAAGTTCATATGCACCTAATTATAGTCATGAATCACTAAATTAATTAATAATACTAAATCATATAAGATTAGATAAAAATGCTAATATATGCAAATGTGACACTAAACATGCAAACGAAGTTAAAACATGATATTTTACTTGACTAGCAATGAAAAGCAATAAGGATCGAAAATATATGAATTATGGGTACTTATCAATTACATGGCACTTGGTAAGGTTTTGCCATAGTTCCAATCCAAAACAAGACATCTAGTTGCTTGAAACACGATATACATACATTTGTGAGACAGTAAAAGAGTGGAGGACATGGAAAATTATTTATTATGTTGTAAAGAATACATTATTTTCAAAGTTGTGATAAGAATACAATTATGGAATAGCTACGGTTGCTAAATATCTTAGGGTGAAATCACCATGAGTCCATGAGCTACTCTTCTCTTTCCTCAAGTTTCTCATTGTGAAACTTTCAATTCACCATGGAGGAGTAAAACAAAGAATACTTCTTGATTATTCAACCGCCACTTCCGGCGCTTGTCTTTCCTTTGTGCAATTGCTAGTCATCATTCACCAATATCTTTTCACCGCCAAAAGGGAAAAGGTAAACAGTAAAATTTAGAACCAATATAACACATAATGAAATCATAAATTAATGCCATTAAATACCAGAGCTAGTTAGTTGCATCTATCCTTTTAACAAGAAAAAAAGTTTCTTCCTAGCAAATACTCAAACTAAATTCAATCATCAAGATGCAGTTAATAGTTGCAATTCTAAGCAACCCAATGACATTCTACAAACAGACCCTTTTCTTGCTGACAAGATAACTCAAAGACTTTGGCTAACTTTTTTACTGCCATAAGTGTTGCACTTTTATAACTAATGCATGTTATTTTACCTTGATGAAAATCAAACAAACTGATGGCTTAAGTGAGAGTGCAGAATAAAGCACATTTCATAATCACATTTCTATCTATTGAGACACTAGCCTTGAGAATGACTTGGTATATGAAGATGTGTGCTTACCATTTGTTTACTGATGTAAGGTTGTATCTTAACTGGCATCTCAAAATGGCTTTAAATCTTGAGGAACTTATGTTTTTCAATATCAAATTCTTTTCTAGATCCTTTACGCTACTGACCGCCAAACTCTACCAAAATTAGGAAGCCAGTTAGCATCACAATCACTCTCAACAATCTCCCTCTCTTCTCTTTCTCCATCTCCATCTTTCTCTTTTCATTAAGCATTTCAACCCTTTTGGGTTCAACTTACGGATTTCGTGACTTGTTTGATGAAATAAAACTACTTAAAGTGGCTTTACTTGATTTTTAGCAAATTCGATCAGAGACTTCAAGCCAAGGAGGATCGCTCCGAATGCACATTTCCTCCAAAGATCTATGGTTGAAATGGAAGACACTTGAGTTAAGCTCGCAATCTTGAAAAAAAGAGACCGTCATAAGATAATGAATAAGACAAACAAAACTAATAAGACAGTTTATTCTGTTTTTATACAAGAAAACTTCACTCAAATATCCACAATTAACAACCTCTTGGTAACTTTTTGCTCCTTGAATTTCATGTCCGGTCATCAAAGAAAATGCTATCAAACAGAATAACATAACTTGTAAGGTTGAAAAGAAGATATTTAACTTTCCTGAGGTCATTTTGTAGTGCAAGCAATGGCTCATTCGAAATTAAGTATTTATGCATAAATAGTTTATGACAAAAGAAACAAGGCTGGATATTCAAGAACAACAACCTGAGGATAATATTCAAGGATCTCTAATAAATATATATACATACATACATGTATATATCATACATTTTGATATATCTTACTTCAGGGTATGATTTCCAATCAACACGACCATAAGATTCTAGAAATGAAACTGTTAAGCTAAAATTCAAGCATCTTTTCTAAGAATCTAACCTAATAAACACAACAAATCAACATTGAAAAATCAAGCTTAATTCTATGACCTTATCAAACAAATTTCAAAGATAGATCAAGGTTGACAAGTATAAAATTCAAATAAATCAATCATGTCAACTTCATTTTGAGTAAATTGCAATCATTTTCAACCCCCTACCATCAAGAAGCCATATAAAATCAACAAGCAGCTTCCCAAAATAAAAGCAAAACACAAGATTTGAAAGAAACAATACATTACCATGCTTAAAAGCACATACAGCAAGCAGGACATGGAAGTCAAGCTAAGGAAACAACTCCACATTATTACAAGCAAAGAAGCGAACCCAATCGCTACACGATTGAAACCCTCTCACTAAACAATCTATCCAAGAAATCAAAACCACTTCAAAAACTTGCGAAACCAACACATCCACTACAAACCATTGGCCAATGCCTCTCCATTAACAACCCCATTTTAGTCCACTCTTATAAACATAGAAAAAGTATTGTATAATAGATTAAAAATTCATTCAATGAGACAAATAATTATACTCAATTACGTTGCTTTTTACTTAAGTAAAGAGAATAAAATGTAATCAAAACTCAATGCAAGTTTATCAAATTAAATTTACCTTGACACCACTGCAATTCCCAGATTCAGAACAAAGTTTAGTTCTTGGGAAATCCTTTTTCTTCTTCTTCAACTCTATTCCAAGCTCGAGTCCTCCATTTTCTTTCAACAATTTCCCCAATTTCACACACTTTTTCGCAGCAAATTCTTTCAAAACATTTGCCAATAAACCAAAGCAAATAAGAAAAAATTCCATAGCAGACGTAAAGAGAAATGGAAGAGAAGAGAACCAGATCCAAAATCCGACAAAAAGAGAAAAGGGGGAAAAATGAGAACTGTTTGTCTATTTGGAGAAGAAATAATAAGGATAAAAATGTAAGACACCACCAAAAGTCCTTTTACAGAGAGAAAAAGCTAAAATTTTTGCCTTCTCCATCTCTGAAAAAGTGCTTCTCCAACGTTGAAAAAATTTTCCTACTAGCCCTTGTTCTTTATTCCATTTTACTGAAAAGGACTTTTTTGGCCAAAAGTCCATCACAGATGGAGCAACGAATGGGGCCTAAGCCTCACAACTACTTGAATCAAGGTGTTAGCCTTGATAAAGACAAACGGAATTTTTATAACCAACCTTTGTTCTGAGCTGAAGAAAAGTAATATTAGCCTTGATAAAAAGTTCTCCAGCTTTCTTTTGTCCATGCCACACATTTTCAGGCTTCAGTCACGACGTGATGGTAAATTTCATATACATGGAATTTTCCCAAACGCTGGTGAACTCTCTCCCCTGAGGTTAATTTTGGAGTTGATCCTGGAAAGATACAACAAACTCCTTCAGCAAATGGTAATCTTGTTAAAGTAAATGCAGAGAAGCCACAGGAGGAAGTCCAACAGCCCCTTTCAGTTCATCAGAAGACTACTGAAGCATCTAATGATCAGGCACCTGAGAGTCTTCATAATCATGTATTGGAACAAGATTACACGCGTGTAGGAAAAGATTATGACAATCTTGTGGGAAAAGGTTATGACCTTCCAAGAAAGCCTGTTGATTCTGCATATATTACTGAGAAACAAAATAACAGTACTTTGAAAAAATGCACTGGGGTTAGCTCTGATAGGGAAGGAATAAAGGTAGAATGTGAGAAAAATCGCATGTAGTTCCATATTCAGTAACCATTTCTTCATCAAGTAATGACTCAACTTTTGATACTAAAGTAAGTGAAAATCACTCTGGGAAGAGGCCAGGATTATTTAACTGGATTGCCAGCCAGTGTAAGTTTTGGAGAAGTAGTAAAGACTCTGAGGTATCATGTGATCAATCCTATGAAAAGCTAAACCAAACAAACATGATCACTTTAAAGCATGAGGTTTTTACACAGGGATCCTTCTGGGAAGACATGGAAATCTTAATAGACTCACCTAGGGGATCACTTTCTGTCACATAGTCTAGGACCAGATTTGTTAATTCTCACCCTCAAGTTTTTACTGCGTGCCTTGCTGAAAAAATTCTACTAGTTTGCTTATTCTCATCTTTAGCTTGCAAATTTTTATATACTCCCCCTTTCATAGTGGAATCTATAATGGCATTGACTCATTGTTAAATATTCACACATGTCTGCTGACTTTTGTAATATATTGTGGTTGCTTTCTTGATATCTTTGTATTTTGTACATGCCCATGTTTATTTGACAGAAAGTAAAATAAATATCTGGACTTATGAACTTGTCAAATTTTTGTTTCACTTTTAGTTCATTCTCTGAGGGCATCTGCTCTTCGTCCTTGTGGTTTCAAGCATCCTGTACTTGCATTTTTATGTGTCGATGGTAGAGGGTGTCTTTGTTTACATGCAGAGATAGTAGAAAGAGTGACCTTTTATCTGTTTTCTCTTTTCTAATGTGTTTATAATTATCATGACTCAATATGTAAGACGATCAAACAATGCGTTTTGTTCAAATGTTAGTGTAAAAGCCCATTTTCGCCCGGGCCCAACATTAAAATAAAAAGCCAAAATTTTTAAACAAAAACTAATAAAACATTATAACAGTCCATTAATTACAGTCTTTTAGCCCAAAACCAAATAATAACAAACCTAATAACCCGAATTAACCCCAATAGCCCAACAGACTAAACCAAAGTTTAAGCCCAATCCAAAGAGCCCAAATGGCCCAAGCAGGACAGAATTCCAAAATCTTCGGGTGCCTTCTCCGTAGCCACTCCCCACGCGCGCCCCTTTGGCTTCTCGCGTGCTATACACGCGCGCCTTTTTAGATCCCCACGGGCAGATCCCACACGTGCCTCGTAGCGTCCACACACCTCCGTACGCCCTCTCGTGCTTGCCACGTTCGTGTACCAGGCTGGCCTCCATACCTTCGTACCTGTAAATCAGACGAAAACAGTAGCAAAGCAAAGAGCAAAAAATATTGTATTTTTATTTTCTTTTCGGTTACATATAAAATCGAAGCAGAACTTGTAACCAGAGAGACACGATTTTTCAAATACAAACATAGCAATTTTCAGGGGTATTCTTCGATTTTTAGTCCATTCTTGCTTCGCATATAACACATACATATAGAAATAGAATAGGGATAAGTTTTTTTTTACCTTTCGTGACTATCAAAGTCGAAAACTGAAGCGTTTTTAAGCCAGAAATCGAAGCATTTTTGCTTCTTTTGATTTTCTTTGAGAGGTTTTGAGCGTTTGAAGGGTAGATTTCCAGTTTAGGGTGTTTAAAGGGGTCGAAACGACCATTTTTTTACCCTCTGACCGCCGTATGCAGTGGCAAAAATGGAGGAGTCCGACGGCGATGTGAGGGGTTTAAAAACCCTAACAGAGAATTTTTCTTTCCCTTTTTTATTTTTTTAAAGCTCGATAGAAATAACTTTTAAACAAAAATTTTTCCCTTTTATAGGCTCTTGGAATGATGTTGTTTTAGGCCTGTTTAAGTGGCCTCAAAACGGTGTCGTATTCTCCTTCAGATCCGCATGTTGACCCGACCCGGGGAAGGATCCGCGCATTTTATGGAATTGGGTTATTTACCTTCTTAGTCCTTCCGCATTTTGTGTCTCTTCTGATTAGTTTCTATTTTGTTTTAATTTTGCTTTTAATTTTTGTTCTGTTTTAATTTAGTCTCCATGTACACGGTGCGTTTTGGGCTTGGGAAATATTTTCTAGTTTAGTCCCCGATCTTTGGCGCGCATTTAGTTTTAGTCCTTTTTTCCATTTTTTTAATTTATTGCCTTTTAGCCCTGTAATTTTGTTTTGACTTTAATGCAGTCCTTTAATCATTTAGCTAATTATTTATTGATTCATTTAACTAGTCTTTTTAATTAATATTTAATATTAAATATTTTAATTTGTTTTAGATATTATTTATTTCTAGTTATATATGTTATCTTCATTAATTATATATATATATATATATATATATATTTATATACATGTATTAAAATTATTTTTATACTATGTATATATATCATTGATTTCATATTATTTTATGCACATATTTTATTTTATACTTAAGTTTTTGCATATATTTAAATAAATAAACTTCTTTTAAAATATGCATTTAGGGAATTCATTCACAATTTATTCCATTTTAATAATTTCATAAAGTATTAATCAAGAATTAGCTTGTTTATTTATTTGCAATCTATTAGCATTTAAATTTTTATTTTATGTTAATTAGCATTTATCAATTTAGTAGAATTATTAAATTTCATAGTTTATTGTTGACATAGCATTTATTTTGGGAATATTGCTTGATTTGTAACACCCCAAACCCGCCCATTTGTTATGACCGAATTTGAAATGCCATCATGGAAAAATGCTTGAAAAACTATTGTCTTAAAGTTAAAAACATAAAATTTGTTGTCTTTACAAAATCATTGTGTAATTAAAGTTCCAAATAAAATTAAGTTGTTTAAAATAAAACATTTTCAAATAATAATATAATCGACAATCCAACTTAAAACATAATAAAAGTCCTTAAATACTTAAAATGGCCCTTATTACAAAAATTAAATGCTTTAAATATTGAAACATAAATTGTATAAAGAGAATCCATTTCGCATGGGCCACCTTGTATCCACTCCAACCCTATTCCGAGCATCGCACATCACCGTAAGGTTTGATAAAATTGGGTGAGTCTAATGCACTCAAGGTGTAATTAATCCACCGAATTCCACCCACATGTTAACCACATATTAACCATATATCGATATTAATGCAACATTATTCACATAATTTCACTTATTGGGCTTGGCCCATATCCACATCACATAGAGTTCACATATTGGGCTTGGCCCATAACCATATCAATCCACATATCATATTGGGCTTGGCCCATTTCCACATATATTCACATACAAAATTATGCAATTATAAAGCCCAACCCAGCCTAGGGTCCATCCTCTACACACCCCCGTATCCAGCCTACCACACACCAGGGGATTATTAAATCACCCTCTCCTTTTTACTCCAATAAGGCAACAAATGCCGTCCACGCGAATTTAATCACAAATAATCCACAACGTGACCTCAGTCAACGTCAATCCACGATGTAGCCGTAGCTATCATCAAAACCACGATGAGCACAAAGCCATCATTAACCGCGATATGGCACATAGCCTATATCAATCACGATGAGGCACAGAGCCATTCATCAAACCACGTACTCGAAGTACACCCTGTCCTTCTTTCATATCCCACCCATGCACATGCAACATAAAATAGTGCCATGCATGTACATGTTATTTCGCATATAATCACATATTCATATTAAAAATCACTTTTAATGATTTGGTACTTACCAATTATCGACATACCCTCGAGGGTATCCATACCACTATTTCCATTACACAAGTTAGCACATAATTAATACATACAAATATAACACAAAACCCGAAAACGGAGGGCTAACTACACACTGCCTATTAGTGAAATCCGAACTACTCGAATCTAACACGATCTCAAACGTGGTGTTTCCTTCTCCTTAAAAGCCGATTTGGTCTCCTACCAAACCCGAATCACACTGAGTTCCTTCCTTTAGCTACACACAAAGAACACCATTTATGGCACTAAGAACATTCTACCAACAACATAACTTAATCCAAATAACCTTAGGCTTCCTCAACCAACTTTAAGAGTATAGAATCCTTACCACTTGACTTACCAACTTCGATTTGCTAAAGGAATGGCTTAAATCGATTGCTTCCGAAATCTCAATGAGCCTAAGAGAATAATCGAATCCTAAAAATGGTTAGAACCTTGCAAAACAATGCCCAAAGGTTCGGCCTTTGTCCATAAGAAAACATCACAGAAACGAGAAAGAAAAGAAAGAAAACGTCCATGAACACTTACCCCTTTTTATCCAAAATCAATAGAAGAAAACCAAGGAGAGTCTACCCTTGAATATTCGGCCAAAACAAAGACTAAAAGAGAGGAAGAAGGTTCGACTATGGTTGAGTTGTATTAACAACAAGGATTCAATTAAAGTTGAGAAAGAGAAGGAAAACAAAAGAAGAAGATGGAAGAGATTTCAATGGAAAAGAAATGTTTATGGCTTAAAATAAAAGAAAGTAAAGAGAGATGGAGAGATGGAAGTTTTAGCCAAGAGAGAATAGGAGGAAAATGTGATTTGAACAATATTGAAAGAAAGAAAAGATGTGGGAGAGATTCGCCAAACACTTCTTTGCTAAAAAGAAAGTGCACAAAATGCACAAAGATAGATTATAGTTTTGGTTTCAAAAGAGCAAATGAAAGAAAGGAAAATGGTATCATTTGATTCAACAAAAGAGGCTAAAATTAAAAGCAAATTGCACCAAAATGCACAAGACTTATTCTACCAAAGAGGAGAGCTTTGGGAGGAAAAGAAAATGCCAAAGATACACAAAATGCTAAAATGACTAACCAATTCCTTCCCAAACTACCTATCAAAATTCGCCACCCCTAGCCTTACATGCCATCCACATACATGGTCTCCCAAGTCAAATCTATCCACCCAACACTTTCCAAAACCAAGTCCTTATATCATGCCTTATGCTCTCCCAACCTTCCTTTAGTTTAAGAATCTTATCCCCAATATCAAGCTTTCCTTAAACATATATTCAACTTACTAAAAGAAACAATCCAACCTATCATGAATAAGGTTTGACCGTCCATAAATGCTACGATGCACAAAAATATAAAATTCTCAAAATGCCTTCCATGTTACTCGAACCACTAACCTCAAGCACCCTCTCAAGAGCCTTAACCATCTTGCCACTTATTCCTCTTGTGATAGAATTTAATACTTAAATTAACTTAAGTGTCAAATTCACTTAATCCATTTCACTAAATATACAATACTAAGAATTATACTAACTTCATAACTAATTCCAAACCTTCACAAAACTATACTAAGCCCACAATAAAAATTATACCCGAGCTAACACAAATAACAAAATGATACTCAAATTTTCCTAAAGCCCAAGGCCCAATTGGCCCAAATCTACTAGGCCCAATTTCGGATATTACAATTCTACCTTCCTTAAAGAAATTTCGTCCTCGAAATTTCCAACTAACTAACAATGGGCAATCCTACTCATCACACTACGCTTATGTCACAGACTGATAAAACTATCTTACCTTCTAGGCACAGCTTCCTAAGTTCATATCCAAAGTTTCAAGCACTTCACTAGCAACACAAGAATGAGCTATCTCTAAAGCAAAACAAAGAACTTACCCGCTATCACATTCTTGGTTGTCCCACATCCGAACCTTCGGGACCTCTACCGGTGTTCCACGACCTCGCCGTAACCATTTCCTCCATGGTTTGGACCACGAACCTTCGTTGTCTCGAGGACAATTCTTAACCAAATGAGCCTTAGATCCACACCTAAACATTCCTTACTATTACCCTAACACTCTCCTGTGTGAGTTCTCCCACACTGAGCACATAAACGATTCTGATTCTCAGCAACTGGTATAGATGCACGTACAGAATTCTCGACCCTCGGTCTTTTCTGAAAGTCTTCCGACGATTTTGCTGGTCCAAAACTCCTCTTGTTCCAATTCCTATCCTTTTCTCGGTTCTCCCTTACAGTCTTCTTAACTTCTTCAGCGATCCGAGATTTCTCCACTAGAACAGCAAAGTCCCTTTCTCTTTGCGGAGCAATCAACATTCGCAACTCATCTCGTAACCCATCTTCGAACCGTACACACCTTTCATAATCAGTGGTCACGATCCCTTTGGCGTACTGACTTAACCGCACAAATTTCGCTTCAGACTGCTACCGACTTACTACCTTGCACTAAGTTGAGAAACGCCTTTCTTTGCGAGTCCAAGTAACTAGCTCCAACGTACTTTCCTTCAAATTTAACCTTAAAATAATCCCAATCCAATCGATCCGTCGGGACACCTTGTCCGACAAAGGAGCCACCATCGATAAGCTTCGTCCGAGCAACGAAACAAAGACACTTTCAACTTTTCCTCATCCAGACAAATCAAATCGTCCATTATTCTTTCGATCGCTTCTAACCAATACTCCGCCACATTCGAGCTACTCCAGATATTCCTCTAAAAACTTCACCCTGCTCAACCCGAGTCGTTCGAATCGACTTTCGAGCTCCGCTTCCTACACTAGCTCCTCGCCACTCGCTCTAGCACTCGCAACATGGCCCGCGATACAAAGATCATCAACTCCTCGATCGATTTTGATCCTCCGCTCCACCGTCAAGCATGCAGACTTCATTTTCGACCCATGGCGGACCCTACCGGCTCGACATCGCCATTCTACTCTACTACGTCTGTGACGACCACGCCCTCTAGAACTCATTTCTACTTCACAATTTAATCGATTAAAAAGTTTTATGTATCGTAAATTTTGTTTCACTGTTTATCCACGAGCAAATTTTATGAAAGAAGTGTTTAGAGGTAATTCTTTCGATCAATCAAAGTTTTAGCTCAAGCTTCAATTCTAATTCAAAGAATCACATTCACATTCACATTCATCCACAACACACACATTCAATACATCATTATGGGCATTTCTGATCATTCCCGACCCAGGGTAATTTTGTCATTTTCCTACAGGGTATTTTCGTAATAAATCGTGGTCAATTTCGAGATTTTAATAAATCAAAGGCATTCTAGAATTTTCAAAACTTGAGGGTATTTTAAAAGTTTTTTTTCAAATCAAGGGTATTGTAGAAATTTCAAAAATCGGGGTTATTTTGGTAATTTTAGAAGTCGTAGGCCATTTTAATAAATTTTCCCAAATCGAGGTATCTTACTATTTTGTAAAATAGAAGTTTTTGGTATTTTGTAAAGTAAGAACATTTTTACAAAAGTCGTGGATAGTATGGTAATTTTATAAACCAAGGGCATTTTGGTAATTTTACACCTAGGGGTATTTGGGTATTTTGTAAATCAAAAATATTTCAAAAATTTTCCAAATATAAAATGGTTTTACAAATCAAAGGAGTAATTTGAAAACTTAAGGTTTTTATAAACAAGATGGCTAGTCCCTTTCGGGTTTTAATTATCAAGTTTAGCTCGTGAATAAGTTCTCTTGGTTAGGTGAACCGCTACTACGCACTGTAGGACTCGAGTAAAGAGGAGGTGAGTCGCTAGGACCTGCTAAGTACCAAGCTCTTACCGAATCCACTCCTAGACATGCGCATAATGGTTGCCACACCCTAACTCGGCGACTTACTTCACTGTGTTTGTTTGATAGTCCTTAAGTCTTATGCTCTTGTTTTTGAGTAGACTAGTCCTAGGGTTTAATAGCCTAATCTACTAATCTACGCTCCCATAAAAGCCCATCAAATTCACATATTCAATTCACTTCAGAGTCGAGGTACTTACCGTGGACTTTGCCTGAGATACAAAAGCCATGCCGTAATAAAAGCTGAAAAATTTATGAAAGCCCAAATCTTTGAAAAGCCCATCTTAAAAACATTTTGGGCCCAAAACCCTCAAAGCCGAAGTTTTGAACCGGCTCGATACCAAATTTGTAACACCCCAAACCCGCCCATTTGTTATGACCGAATTTGAAATGCCACTGCGAAAAATGCTTGAAAAACTATTGTCTTAAAGTTAAAAACATAAAATTTGTTGTCTTTACAAAATCATTGTGTAATTAAAGTTCCAAATAAAATTAAGTTGTTTAAAATAAAACATTTTCAAATAATAATATAATCGACAATCCAACTTAAAACATAATAAAAGTCCTTAAATACTTAAAATGGCCCTTATTACAAAAATTAAATGCTTTAAATATCAAACATAAATTGTATAAAGAGAATCCATTTCGCATGGGCCACCTTGTATCCACTCCAACCCGGTCCGAGCATCGCACATCACCGTAAGGTTTGATAAAAATTGGGTGAGTCTAACAGACTCAGTGTGTAATTAATCCACTGAATTCCACCCACATGTTAACCACATATTAACCATATATCAGATATTAATGCAACATTATTCACATAATTTCACTTATTGGGCTTGGCCCATATCCACATCACATAGAGTTCACATATTGGGCTTGGCCCATAACCATATCAATCCACATATCATATTGGGCTTGGCCCATTTCCACACATATTCACATACAAAATTATGCAATTATAAAGCCCAACCCAAATTTAGGGTCCATCCTCTACACACCCCGTATCCAATTTTACCACACACCGGGGGATTATTAAATCACCCTCTCCTTTTTACTCCAATAAGGCAACAAATGCCGCCCACGCTAATTTAATCACAATAATCCACAACGTGACCTCAATCAACGCTCAATCCACGATGTAGCCGTAGCTATCATCAAAACCACGATGAGCACAAAGCCATCATTAACCGCGATATGGCACATAGCCTATATCAATCACGATGAGGCACGAGCCATTCATCAAACCACGCATCAAGTACACCCCGCCCTTCTTTCATATCCCACCCATGCACATGCAACATAAAATAGTGCCATGCATGTACATGTTATTTCGCATATAATCACATATTCATATTAAAATCACTTTTAATGATTTGGTACTTACCGAATTATCGACATACCCTTGAGGGTATCCATACCACTATTTCCATTACACAAGTTAGCACATAATTAATACATACAAATATAACACAAAACCCGGAAAACGGTAGGCTAACTACACACTGCCTATTAGTGAAATCCGAACTACTCGAATCTAACACGATCTCAAACGTGGTGTTTCCTTCTCCTAAAAGCCGATTTGGTCTCCTACCAAATCCCGAATCACACTCGAGTTCCTTCCTTTAGCTACACACAAAAGAACACCATTTATGGCACTAAGAACATTCGCCAACAACATAACTTAATCCAAATAACCTTAGGCTTCCTCAACCAACTTTAAGAGTATAGAATCCTTACCACTTGACTTACCAACTTCGATTTGCTAAAGGAATGGCTTAAATCGATTGCTTCCAAATCTCAATGAGCCTAAGAGAATAATCGAATCCTAAAATGGTTAGAACCTTGCAAAACAATGCCCAAAGGTTCGGCCTTTGTCCATAAGAAAACATCACGAAACGAGAAAGAAAAGAAAGAAAACGTCCATGAACACTTACCCTTTTATCCAAAATTAATAGAAGAAAACCAAGGAGAGTCTACCCTTGAATATTCGCCAAAACAAAGACTAAAAGAGAGGAAGAAGGTTCGACTATGGTTGAGTTGTATTAACAACAAGGATTCAATTAAAGTTGAGAAAGAGAAAGGAAAACAAAAGAAGAAGATGGAAGAGATTTCAATGGAAAAGAAATGTTTATGGCTTAAAATAAAAGAAAGTAAAGAGAGATGGAGAGATGGAAGTTTTAGCCAAGAGAGAATAGGAGGAAAATGTGATTTGAACAATATTGAAAGAAAGAAAAGATGTGGGAGAGATTCGCCAAACACTTCTTTGCCAAAAAGAAAGTGCACAAAATGCACAAAGATAGATTATAGTTTTGGTTTCAAAAGAGCAAATGAAAGAAAGGAAAATGGTATCATTTGATTCAACAAAAGAGGCTAAAATTAAAAGCAAATTGCACCAAAATGCACAAGACTTATTCGCCAAAGAGGAGAGCTTTGGGAGGAAAAGAAAATGCCAAAGATACACAAAATGCTAAAATGACTAACCAATTCCTTCCCAAACTACCTATCAAAATTCGCCACCCCTAGCCTTACATGCCATCCACATACATGGTCTCCCAAGTCAAATCTATCCACCCAACACTTTCCAAAACCAAGTCCTTATATCATGCCTTATGCTCTCCCAACCTTCCTTTAGTTTAAGAATCTTATCCCCAATATCAAGCTTTCCTTAAACATATATTCAACTTACCAAAAGAAACAAATCCAACCTATCATGAATAAGGTTTGACCGTCCATAAATGCTACGATGCACAAAAATATAAAATTCTCAAAATGCCTTCCATGTTACTCGAACCACTAACCTCAAGCACCCTCTCAAGAGCCTTAACCATCTTGCCACTTATTCCTCTTGTGATAGAATTTAATACTTAAATTAACTTAAGTGTCAAATTCACTTAATCCATTTCACTAAATATACAATACTAAGAATTATACTAACTTCATAACTAATTCCAAACCTTCACAAAACTATACTAAGCCCACAATAAAAATTATACCCGAGCTAACACAAATAACAAAATGATACTCAAATTTTCCTAAAGCCCAAGGCCCAATTGGCCCAAATCTACTAGGCCCAATTTCGGGATATTACATGATTAATGTATGTATATCTTGTACCATAGAATGTTTCAAATTCCAATATATGTATTCCTTATATCAAATATTTTGTATATATTAAGTTCATTTTAAAATTTCACCTACATAAATTTCTTTTTAAGATAATGCAATGTTTGTATGTTTGGGAGTATGGAAAATTATGCCCTAACGTCTTTGGGTGTAATTTTCTGCTCAACCGATAACCAAATATCCTTTTAGTTAAATATCTTGAGGATCAAAGATAATCTCGGTGTCGAGATATAAAGATATTATGTCCTAACGCATCGGATGTGATATTGTTTTTATTCTTTCAAAACGAGCTAATCTTGAAGTTCAAGATTCAATATAAACTAACTTTCTTTAAGAAAATTTACATTTTATAGCATGTTGTTAATATGATCTCTGATATGTGTACATTTTACGATTAATGTTTATGCATTATATTACTGTTACGCCCCAAAATCTAATATGTTCTAGTTTTTATTTACATGTTATATTTAAATGCATTTTAAGCCAAGCATAAAATTTTGTTTTTCCAAAATAAGGCAATGCTTATACGTTTGGGAGGTCAGAGAATTATGCCCTAACGTACTGGGTGTCAATTTTCTGTCCAACCAGATGATCAAATACCCTTCTTTAATTATATGTTTTGAAGATCAAAGATGATCTCGGTGTCAGAGTATAAAGGTGTTATATCCTAACGTGCTGGGTATGATACTTTTATTCCTTTGAAACGAGTTAATCTTGAGATTCAATTCAGATTTAATGATTTTTTAAAAAAAATTTACCCTGAATATTTTCAAGTTTTCGACATTAGGACAACATTAATCAATTTGGTACCAACTTTGGGCGTTGCAAGGGTGCTAACCCTTCCTTGCACATAACCGACTCCCGAGCCCGTTTTCTCGAATTTCGCAGACCAAAATAGTTTTATAGGTGACCTGATCACAACTAAACAAAACGGATCAATGGCGACTCCTATTTTAAAAAAAAGTTGATTCTCGTATTTTCAAAACATGATAAAAATGGTTTCGACAGCTTGGCGACTCCACTGGGGAAAGGTTGAGAGTCGGGCCATAGAGTGGTTAATTCTTGTTCTGTGATTGAAAACTTGAAAAATTGTTTTAGAAAATCATGTTTCCTTTAAAGCATTTGTTCGTGTTGTAACTGCAATAATGTCGAGTCTTATAATACTTGCATTTGCATTACATGACCGTTGTGGTCGCACCTTTGAGTGGGAGTGAGAAACTAAGCTTTTGTGAGGTTTTCACCTCCGACGGGCTAGTGGACTGCTTCCGGAATACATCCATACCTATGTCTTCATGATGTTTTCACCTCCGCATGGGCATAGGGAAATGTATTCCCCTAAATCGAACTCGATCCATATGAGCTTATAATGGGTGAGGATTGAGGAATTTGCTGGTTCAGGTACCCCCTCTTTAGAACCAAACCACATATAGAAAGACCTAGGAGGCCACCTTAAGTAGAGCCGCGCCAAACCCTAATGGTCACTCATTTAGGTAATCTATTTTGATTGTTTATTTTTCTTATGCTACCGTGTTTTGTGTTTATGTTTGCATTACATTGCACTGCATTGCATTGCACTGCATCATTATAAAAAGAAGATGTTGATTAGTAATTCGATCGCTAAATAGAGGAGTTTGTCATAAGGAAACGAATTTCTTGATAAAACGGATTATAATACGGCTGTCTGGACATGGTCTGAGTAAACACAATAGAAGAAAGTTGATAATCCGTGGAGGAATGCAAAACCTTGCCCGAAATATTTAAATTGACAAGAGCCTTCATGCCTCAATTTTCTTAAAAAAGCCAATCAACATCGCAAGAGATAAGTAAGCAACGAACCACGACCCGAATCAAGCCAAGTAGAAATAAAAGAGAAATCTTTTGGGAGGATTTGAAGGATTCAACTGCAGCGTCCAAATATGAAGGAGAAGATCGATGTTTTCACCTGGACTATGAGGACAAAGCCGCATACGTAATCTATTCTATGTAAAGAAATCTGCTTTCTAGAGAAGTTCTTCTAATGGAATTGAATTCAGAATTAATGTCTCTCTTTCTTCTTGCATTCATTTCATGCATTTGCATTTCATGCATTTGCATTACTTCATTTGCATTGCATTTTCACATAAGGACCCTAATTGGTTGGAGTTATTTCAGCCTTGATCTGGAAGCAGACAAAAATCAACCAAGCACGCACCTTTACGGTACAAAGAGAAAAACCAAAGCAACGGATAACAGATTAGACAAGTTGGAACAAATGCAGAATGAGATGCAAGAGCGGATGCAAGCACAAATGTAGGAGCAGCTTGCTAAGATCCAACAGGATATGATGGATCGGATGATGGAATCGCAAAGAACTATGATGTCCCAATTGACTCAGTTATTGGCAGACAAAGGGAAAGCCCCCATAGTTAACACTATGGAGGATAGTGAGGAACGACTATATCCCTCGGGTTTCACCCCGACACATCATGAAGTGAAGCCATGAAGGACATCCGTTATAATTAAACCTCAACAATTTCAAGAGGGTGTCTCGGTACCGCCAAATTTCCAAGCTGGGTCAGGTTCTAATTTGGTAGGTCATCCAATTAATACTGATATTCCCGACTTTGATGAGGCAGCAGAGAGAGAAAGGGCAAGGGCTGAATTGCCAAAACAATTAGAGGAGCGATACAAACAGTTGGAAGACAAATTTAGGGCCATGGAAAGCGCTGATAGGCAATATGGAGCGATGCTAAATATCTAAGTTTGGTGCCAGATTTAATACTTCCCCACAAATTCAAGGTGTCGAAATTTGAAAAATATAATGGGACCACTTGCCCGGAGGCTCACATAACTATATTTTGCCGGAGAATGACTGGGTATGTTAACAATGACCAACTGATAATTCATTGCTTCCAAGACAGTTTGGTAGGAGCGCAATCTAAATGGTACAATCAGCTGAGCTGTACCGAAATTGGTTCTTGGAGGGATTTAGCTCAGGCATTTATGAAGCAGTACAGTCACGTAACAGAAATGACCCCTGATAAAATTACCCTGCAAAATATGGAGAAGAAAGCAAGCGAGAGTTTTCGGCAATATGCACAAAAATGGGGAGAGATCACCATACAGGTCCAGCCACATCTTTTAGAGATAGAAACCACTATGCTCTTCATCAACACCTTGAAAGCCCCATTTATCAACCATATATTGGGGAGTGCCACGAAGAGTTTCTCAGACATAGTAATGACTGGCGAAATGATCGAAAATACTGTGAAAAGCGGTAAAATAGATGCAGGGGAAAGTGCCAGAAGGTTAGCCCTGAGAAAGAAAGAAGACGAGGTAAATAATATGGGAGCATACAGTAAGGGTTATTCAAATCAAGTTACTGTGGGATCACTAAGGATGACAACTACAAACCTTCAGACTCCTTCAAAAAATGAATCTAGGCAAAGGGCAAATACGAAAAAGCTTCAGTTCACTCCTATTACAATAACATACCAAGAACTATATCAGAAATTGTTTGATAAGCTGTCCCCTTTCTACTTGGCACCATTGCAGCCCCCGTATCCCAAGTGGTACGATGAAAATGCTGAATGTGACTATCATGCGGGAGTTTTGGGGCATTCAATAGAAAATTGCCTTGCTTTTAAGAAATTCGTGGAAAGACTCATTAAGCTGAGCATTGTAAAAGTGGCTGATATGTTAAATGTCGATAATCCGCTACCAAATCGCACTGATGTTGGAGTAAATGCGATTGATGAAATGCTGAAAGATGTATACGCCATATATGAAGGGATCACTGAAAAAGAAACCTTGTCGGATATCTGCTCATACGAACCTGAGAGCGTTTTGAAAAATTGGACTACGGAAGAGATTCCTGTAGTTTTTAAAACTTATTCAGAGTAATGTTCCAAACACACTTATTGCTTTCAGCCTAGGGGCAATAAGGGTCCTCTTGTGAAATAGGCTTGTGTCCAAAATCTTTATTTTAATGAAATGCATCCTTTTGAGCAAATATCTTTTCTATTTATAGATTCTTTTTTCCTTTGGATTTCTATGCAAATATTCTGTCATTCTTTATTCGTGATCATATCATATAAATAATCATCCTTAGAATCGTTCATTCTTTGGAATTTGCCTTCGTACCTGCAATAGGTACCGAAATATCAATGATAGGAGTGACTTTGTTACAGACTCCCTTTTTGAGATATGAGTCTAAGGGATCTCAGGACTTTGAAGATGATAGAAATTGTAACATATCTTCTAATTTGTTAATAATGGATGAAAAAAAAGATCCTACGTCGTAAGCCAAAAAGGAGATGAAGATCAAAGCCTAGCTCAATGCAGAAAAAAGATTTCTTATATATGGGGCATGGATGTTATCAAGCCAGTCTGATCAAAAGCTTCTGGCCAATGTCGATTCATTTTCGTGGATGTCGGTTACTTTACTAAGATGGTAAAAGTCACTTCATATGCCAATATTATAAAGTCGATAGTCATCAGAACAAAAAATGAAAGAAAGAAAAAAGAATATTGACACAAAAAATATATCGAAAAGATCATGTTTAACCGCACAATGTCAAAAGTTTGCGGTTTGTTCAAAGATCAGTTGCCACATCACAGTAAAGGCAGCCAAAAATAAAAACAAAAGATCAAAAAAAAAAAGACTGAGACTTTTAAAGATTGGCATACAGAAGTTACTATTTACCCTCTATGCTTATCAAACATTGGCCAGGGCAGTCACCAAGGCAGCATATTTCTCATTGGTTTTGGCCATTGAAGTCAAATTTCCTTTTCCAAGTCTTATCAGAACTGAAGTTGGATGAGGCAGAACGCGTTTAATCTCAATATGATCAGTTGAATTTGAAGAGAAAATGTTAAAAGTTATCTATCACGGTCAGATGATGCGAACTCGTAACAAAAATGATCCGTCCTAGAAAATTTCATGATAGGGCTTTGAAGAAGATTCTTTCCCATGCAAAAGAGACTTCAGAAGAAAGAGGATGCCAAATCGAGAAAGACCTTAGGCAGCAAAGAAGGCCTGTTCTAGGGAAGCGTGGATATTGTTTGAGATAGATGACAAGGACCTACCCAATCCGGAGAATTCAGATTCAATAAAAAGAATTCAAAAATAAAGAAGAAGAAAGAAAGAAAGAAGAAGAAGAAGAAGAAATTTTTAGCAAAAAAAGAAGAAAGAAAAAGGAGAGGCCAAGGCGAAAACCCGCAAAGGGTGCTTTGAGACCAAAGAGGATTTGAGCTGAAAACCCAAAAAGGGCAGCTCGAATTTTGATCAAAGGGGGCATACAGCAGTCTTGCTATGTCTGAATTAACGATGAATAAGTATGTTACGTCTTTGGGCATCGACAAAGTACTTCGAATCGCTAAACACATATTGAGCTTAAAATGGTCCTCAAGAAGTTTGAACAGAGAAGCTCAGGCTGTGATATCTGGGGCACCTAGTTTCCACTTTATCCATTTTAATTTGTTATTATTTAATCCTTTTCAAAATATGATCACAATAAATTTCTTTCCTGATTGCGATTGCTATCTTCGCATAACTTATTAGTTTCGAGCTATGCTCCTAATTAATTTCTTTCTTGTCCATGGTTATGATCTTTTTCAGGCATTTTGCATTGAAATAACGATTAGTGGACTAATAATATTTTCATAAAATGAGTTTCACATATTACTCTGGAAATTTCTGAATAATACAAGAACCTAAAACATGACTATTGTTTAAAACTCAACAAGTTTAAGGAAAAGTCTAAATTGAGGCTATCTCTTTGGATTTTCTGTCAAAAATAGTTGGTGATGCAATCTCGACGAAAATGGGCAATGTTAACCCAAATGTAAAATGGGAATCATTCTTCGGAGAAAAATTGATATTCTGCATTCACGCGAGCATCATACATACACATCTGGTTGGGTCACCCGAGGAGTGATCAGTTGATGAAACAAGCTACAGGCCCTATACCCTCGGGTTATAGTGGGATAGATAGAAGATAATACAGATCTCATACCTTTGAATAGAAATGTGATGGATTGAAAAAGAAGCAAATCCTACATTTCAGGGTTGCAGTGGGATAGATGGGAAGAGATTCAGATCCTATACCCCTAAGTCACAATGAGATGAACCCTAAAGTTACAGTGGGGCAAATCTGTTAAACAGTTATAATTGTTTCCTCGGGTTTTCTGTCAAGAATACCAGCCGAACAAGAGGGTAGCATATTACCTTGATTAACAATGAGTGATGACAACCTTAAGCAGGGATCATTCTCATGAAATTCTGCATTCATGCAAAAACACATTTAGTTAGGAGCATTAGATTCATTCCGATCATTGCATCCTAATCATTGCAAGAAATCATTCTCATGACATTCTTCATTCATACAAATGTCATCCATAAGACACATCTATTTAAGGGGTATTTGATTCATTCTGATCATTGCATCCTAATCTTTGTAAGAAATCATTCTCATGACATTCTGCATTCATATAAATGTCATCCACAATACATTTCGCTACGAGCATTAGATCCATTCTAATCATTGCATCCTAACCATTTTGCATAAGCATAAACACAAAACTGATTTTACAGAACAGGTCCCCTAGAGGACGTTGTCGCAACATCGGTGAATTTGAAGATCTTGCCTTTCTGAGCGAAGTGGATCAAAGATGGCGGATCTAGCAATCCTAAAGTTACAGGAGCAGATCGGAGACATCAACCATATCTCCTTGACCAGCAGTAGAATAGGTCAAAGATTGTAGATCTTGTCACCCTAAGCAGTAGGGAACCAAGATCGAACGACAAATTTGGTCTCCCTAAGCAGTAGTGGAACAGATTTAAGCCACCAGCCTTATCTCCATGACCATCAGTGGAATAGGTCAATGATTGTAGATCTTGTCACCCTAAGCAGTAGGGAGCCAAGACTGAATGAAAAATCTGGTCTCCCTAAGCAGTAGTGGAACCGATTTAAGCCATCAGCCCCATCTCCCTGATCAGCAGTGGAATAGGTCAAAAATTACAAATCTTGTCACCCTAAGCAGTAGTGGACCAAGATCGAATAGCAAATCTGGCAATCCTGAGTTTGTAGGAGCAGATTGAAGACAGCAAATCTGTTAATCCTGAGTTTGCAGGAGCGGATTGAAGATAGCAAATCTGGCAATCCTGAGTTTGCAGGAGCAGATTAAAAACAGCAAATCTGGCAATCCTAAGTTTGCGGGAGTAGATTAAAGACAACCGTCGCAATCCGAGTTTGCGAAACAGATTGAAGACAAAGAACGGCAATCCCGAGTTAGCGAGGAGCAGATTGAAGATAGCAACCGCAATCCCGAGTTTGCGGGAGTAGATTGAAGACAAAAACTCGGCAATCCCGAGTTTGCGGGAGCAGATTGAAGACAACCGTCTGGCAATCTTGAGTTTGCAGGAGCAGATTAAAGACAGCAAATCTGGCAATCCTGAAGTTGCAGGAGCAGATTGAAGATAGCAGATCTGGCAATCCTGAGTTTGCAAGAGCAGATTGAAGATAGCAAATCTGGCAATCTTGAGTTTGCAGGAGCAGATTGAAGATAGCAGATCTGGCAATCCTGAAGTTGCAGGAGCAGATCGAAGATATCAGATCTTGTCTCCCTGAGTTTGCAGTGGAGCAGATTGAAGTTAGCAAGTCTGGCAATCCTGAGTTTGTAGGAGCAGAGTGAAGATAGCAAATCTAAAAATCCTGAGTCTGCAGGAGCAGATTGAAGATAGCGGATCTGCAATTCTGAAGTTGCAGAAGCATATTGAAAGTACTAATTTCTTGAGTGGATCAAAGCGTTAGCTCTCAGGCCCCTGAAGATGTAGTGGGATGGAATGAAGCCACTCGAAGACGAAAAGCACTGAAAGAAGTCCAAGATTTAAAACCGAGCAAAAATGGTCATTTTTGAAGTCTTTGCTCTATTCTCGTTACACGACAATGAGCAAACAGGGGCAGCTGTAAAAGCCCATTTTTGCCCAGGCCCAACACCAAAATAAAAAGCCAAAATTTTTAAACAAAAACCAATAAAACATTATAACAGTCCATTAATTACAGTCTTTTAGCCCAAAACCAATTAATAACAAACCCAATAACTCGAATTAACCCCAATAGCCTAACAGACTAAACCAAAGCCCAATCCAAAGAGCCCAAGTGGCCCAAGCAGGACAGAATTCCAGAATCTTCGGGTGCCTTCTCTGCAGCCACTCCCCACGCGTGCCCCTTTGGCTTCTCGCGTGCTATACACGCGAGCCTTTTCAGATCCCCACGGGCAGATCCCACGCGTGCCTCGTAGCGTCCACGCGCCTCCGTACGCCTCCCTCGTGCTCGCCACGTCCGTGTACCAGGCAAGCCTCCGTACCTTCATACCTGCAAATCAGACTAAAACAACAGCAAAGCAAAGAGCAAAAAATATTGTATTTTTATTTTCCTTTCGGTTACATACAAAACCGAAGCAAAACTTGTAACCAGAGAGACACGATTTTTTAAATACAAACATAGCAATTTTCAGGGGTATTCTTCGATTTTTAGTCCATTCTTGCTTCGCATATAACACCTACATATAGAAATAGAATAGGGATTGTGACTATCAAAGTCGAAAACTGAAGCGTTTTTGAGCCCGAAACCGAAGCGTTTTTGCTTCTTTCGATTTTCTTTGAGAGGTTTTGAGCGTTTGAAGGGTAGATTTTGGGGTTAGGGTGTTTAAAGGGGTCGAAACGACCATTTTTTAACCCTCTGACCGCCATATGCGGTGACGAAAATGGAGGAGTCTGACGACGGTGTGAGGGGTTTAAAAACCCTAACAGAGAATTTTTCTTTCCCTCTTTTGTTTTTTTTTAAAGCTCGGTAGAAATAATTTTTTAAACAAAAATTTTTCCCTTTTATAGGCTCTTGGAACGACGTCGTTTTAGGCCTGTTTAAGTGGCCTCAAAATGGCGTCGTATTCTCCTTCAGATCCGCGCGTTGACCCGACCCGGGGAAGGATCCGCGTGTTATCTTTGGCGCGCATTTAGTTTTAGTCCTTTTTTCCATTTTTTTAATTTATTGCCTTTTAGCCCTGTAATTTTGTTTTGACTTTAATGCAGTCCTTTAATCATTTAGCTAATTATTTATTGATTCATTTAACTAGTCTTTTTAATTAATATTTAATATTAAATATTTTAATTTGTTTTAGATATTATTTATTTCTAGTTATACATGTTATCTTCATTAATTATATATATATATATATATATACATGTATTAAAATTATTTTTATACTATGTATATATATCATTGATTTCATATTATTTTATGCACATATTTTATTTTATACTCAAGTTTTTGCATATATTTAAATAAATAAACTTCTTTTAAAATATGCATTTAGGGAATTCATTCACAATTTATTCTATTTTAATAATTTCATAAAATATTAATCAAGAACTAGCTTGTTTATTTATTTGCAATCAATTAGCATTTAAAATTTTATTTTATGTTAATTCGCATTTATCAATTTAGTAGAATTAGTAAATTTCATAGTTTATTGTTGACATAGCGTTTATTTTGGGAATATTGCTTGATTAATGTCTCATATCTTGTACCATAGCATGTTTCAAATTCCAATATATGTATTCCTTATATCAAATATTTTGTATATATTAAGTTCATTTTAAAATTTCACCTACATAAATTTCTTTTTAAGATAATGCAATGTTTGTATGTTTGGGAGTATGGAAAATTATGCCCTAACATACTGGGTGTAATTTTCTGTTCAACCAGATAACCAAATATCCTTTTTAGTTAAATATCTTGAGGATCAAAGATAATTTCGGTGTCGAGATATAAAGATATTATGTCCTAACGTACTAGATGTGATATTGTTTTTTATTCTTTCGAAACGAGCTAATCTTGAAGTTCAAGATTCAATATAAACTAACTTTCTTTAAGAAAATTTGCATTTTATAGCATGTTGTTAATATGATCTCTGATATGTGTACATTTTGCGATTAATGTTTATGCATTATATTAATGTTACGCCTCAAATTCTAATATGTTCTAGTTTTTATTTACATGTTATATTTAAATGCATTTTAAGCCAAGTACAAAATTTTGTTTTTTCAAAATAAGGCAATGCTTGTACGTTTGGGAGGTCAGAGAATTATGCCCTAACGTACTAGGTGTCAATTTTCTGTCCGACCAGATAATCAAATACCCTTCTTTAATTATATGTTTTGAAGATCAAAGATGATCTTGGTGTCAGAGTATAAAGGTGTTATATCCTAACATGCTGGGTATGATACATTTATTCCTTTGAAACGAGTTAATCTTGATATTCAATTCAGATTTAATGATTTTTTTTAAAAAAAAAAATTTTACCCTGAATATTTTCAAGTTTTCGACATTAGGACAACATTAATCAATTTGGTACCAACTTTAGGTGTTGGAAGGGTGCTAACCCTTTCTTGCACGTAACCGACTCCCGAGCCCGTTTTCTCGAATTTCGCAGACCAAAATATTTTTATAGGTGACCTGATCATTCCTAAACAAAAAGGATCAGTGGATTTGTTAATATCTGATAAGAAATGGATAGAAGAATGCCCCTCCCAAGCATCACCTTTCAAGATCACTAAGGCTGCTGGGAAGAGTCCCAGTTTGGGCCATTCTCATGCTGCAAATGGGTTGAGATTGATCTTTATGCGCACTCCATCACAGGCAAACTTGCAGACAGAACATGAAGGAGAGAAAAAGTTGCAGAATATTCCTCATTCTGGGGTTTCATCTACCATCCTCGATAAGAACTCTTCAGATCGTTCTAGATTTCAAGTATTGCCGGACTGTCAAACCTTGTGAAAGATATACTAAAGGAACACCCTAAAGGACATAATGTCATTAATGTGGCCAACTTCAGAACACTGTTCCTTGAGAGGTACGGTTATCCTCTTGATATACAAAGGCTTGGTTACAAAAACTTAGCATCGGTGCTAAAGAACGTGCCTGGAATTAAAATAGAGTCCACTTACATACTTCTTGCAAGCATGGTTCCAGATGATTTTGGCCCGGAAACAACTGCTGGTAACATTCAAGAAAATGCCAGCCATGCATTAGGTGAATTGCCTGATGATGCAACAACAAAAGAAGTTCATCTTGACATAATGATGTGATATGTGTGGATGGGATAGAGGTTTGTTTGTATGTGATGTAATGTTCTTTTACCTGATTCATAAATTAGCGTAATTTGCCACTGCAGTTCAATACAACACTTTAGTGTTATAGATGTAATGGGGTTAAGGTCAGTCAATCAGATTTGCAAGCCTTTCAAATTATTAGTTGAAGTTGAGCTACGAGTCAAACTCAAGTTTCACCCAATCAAGAGTTCAATTCATTGGTGATTATTCCATCCCCTGTTCATGTGTATCATTTCATGTTTTGTGTCTAATATTGACAAATCTGAAAAGGTCAAAGTGCAATGGCTTTACAATAACGAAAGCAAGCTTTTATAACCCAAATTATGGGGTCTGTTGACGTGATGATTCCCCTGTTCTTATCATATGCATTTTTAGATCTTGTGCGATAATAATAGGTGTTTTTAAAAAACTTACAAATTCTAAAAATAAAGGTCTTGTCTCCTAAAATTAATTTGTGTTATTAAATTTAATTACTAGTTTTGTATTATATATATAGTTGTAAATTAATTTATATTCTCCAATTAAATTATTTTAAGTTTATATTTTTCAATTCGAAATTTCAATCTTTCACACAAATGATCGTCGTTAATTCATTTAATTAAATTTTAGTGAGAAATATATAGAAGTAATATGCTAACATAGTATTACACATATGATAAAATATTTTCTGCATCATAATTTGAAAATAAAAGAACTTATTTTAATGAATTTAATGGTTATAGTTTGGTAATAGAGATGCTCATGGGTTGGGTTGGGTCGGGATTAAACATGGTATTAATACATTTTCTTCTTGTCCAAGCCTTGTCTAACCTAAAATGTGAGTCTAAAATTTTACCTACACTCTCTTATTTATAAATGGTTAATTTAAGCTCATTTTAAGTCTACACATATTTTTTAATTTAATATTTAATAACTTTATATATTTTTATTTATCATAATTTTATATATAGTCATCTCAAATTTGTTAATGTTTAATATTATATATAAATTATATAATATTACATATTTTTTATAGGTTATAAATTACATAATATATAAAAATAATATAATATAAAACATTATAAACTTAAAAAGTGGGTCAGGCTGGGCTCAGGCCTTAAATGTGTAAGCTCAAGCCTGGCCTATATTTTAAACGAGTCTAATGTTTTTAGTCAAGTTCATTTTTTGAGCCTAATATTTTTGCTCAAATCATCTCAAAAATTGTGCAGTCTTTTAGGCCGGGCTGAAGTAGGTAGCCCGGTCTATAAACAGGTCTATTTGGTGAGGACTAAAACTTCAAATTTTGAAAGTCATATGGACTAAAAAGAACAAAAATATAGTATTGAGGCTAAATCTACCACTTTCACAAAATTCATAGACTAATGGCGGTATTTAACCTTTGGAAAGATGGCGCCGTTACATCGACGGCACTCGTTTAAATTGATTCACCAAAGTGAAGTCTGCAGGTGTAAATACCTCTGGCCTTACAATTTGCCTAATCTCTATCACATGCTATCTATCATCAAAGCCAATTGATTGCTCAATTTTCTCATTGCCTTTTTTCTTTTTGACATTGCCATCCTTAATTAACAACAAAATAAAAGTGAAGTTTTAAACAATTGAAGGTTCATTCAACCACAATACTGAACGAGATATAAAATAACATTCAGGGTAAAAATGAATGGGTCCTTTAAGCATGTGCTAACAAAAAGGTAACATCCAAGAAATAACTTGAGTTTCAGAACCATGTTAAACAATGAATCTAAAATCAAATGGGCAATATATAATGTAATATTTAAAGAAAGAAAGATATAAAGTTAGGTTGAGAAGATGTTGTATATTGTGCCATGCTTTTTGCTTTATTGTGTGAAGCTGAAGAAGGCATGCAAAGCTGGTCCCCCATGACACACCTTCCTGTGTTTTATACTCTAATTGTTTGGTGCCATCTTTGATGGGTTGATGCTTACCTTACACAAACATAAAACACAGAGAAAGAGAGGGTGAAAGGTTCATCCAACTAAAGTTATAAAAGCTAGCCTCCTTGGAGAATTTTAGAAACTCTCACTAACCTGTCTCCATGTGGTGTGCCCAAACCCAATATTCAATTTTCATTTTTCTCTCCTCCTTTAGGGACCACTTTCCATTTCATCTTTTCTCTTTGCTTTTCTTATTCCTATGCTTTTCCCTTCAACGTCACTTTCTTACTCTCTTCGCCCCCTCTCTAATCCCATCACTCTACAAGTGATGATGGTGATGTATTATAACTCTGGTTTTAAATTCTCATTTATGGATGAGTTTGGATTGCATCACGTTTATTGCTTTTTGTGGACTTAATTAATGTTATCATTATCACTTATGTTAAATATCTACAGACTGGATTGAGCCTTAGCTCGATTAATATCGACATTATTTTAGATATTAAAAGATTTGTATAAAAAAGAATAGATATAATAAAGAACTTATAATGAGATTAATGTTAAAAAAATATCTATAAACTAAATCACAAGTGAAATGTCAAAAGATTTGTGTTCATATCTTTAGCTGACAACTGTATTTGCTGATCTTAATTACTACAAAACACTATTCCAGATATAAAAACGTAAGGCGATAACCATGCCAACCTAGCCAATCCTACGTAAGACAGAAAATTTAGAGTGGAAGTTGCAAAGATAGACTATACCTAAAAAAAAAAAAAAATAAAGACGGAAATCATCCAAGAAACTAAAAAGCCCTCGCTATTTATATCCTCTCATTCCCCTCTTATCAAACAAGTCTTCTAAAGAAGATATAAGTGTATGGAGTTTCAGCCTATTTATATGAAAGGCAGCCCTCAGCCCTGCAACGCCAATACATCATGCCAGTGTCTCTATATAGTCTTTCATGTATATCATCACGCACCACTGATAGTTGAAGCTGCCAGCATGATCTAGCTATCCATCCCTCCTTTAGTTTATCTTTCAGGGAGAAAACTAGATCATATTGCAGCTTCATCTGTCCATGGTAGCATGAACAAAACCCTAATACAAATCATCCCACAAAACCCTATTTTCTGATACAAAACCCTGGTATTGAAAAAGGTGTGTTTAATTTCTGTTTTTTTTTTTTTTCTTTCAGAAAATCTTATATAAATTCAGCTTTTTCTCTTTTGTTCTTTTACAACACATGCTTCATTTATAGCAGATTTATTTGAAGGATCTTATATAAGGATGTTTGTTAGGGTTTAAGTGACCAGATTCCTTTTACTTGGACTTTGATAAAAGTGTTAAATACAGGTATGTTTGTGTATATTTTTAGTAACCTTGAAGGATCATAAACCTATATATATCCATATCTATATTCAAATATGTTTTACACACATGAACCAAAAAGAAAAAGTCTAAGCAATTTAACTCACATTTACTCTAGATATTTTTTATGCTTTTAATGTACTCATTGTACTATGATTGTGTCAATTTCATGTATAATTTTACTGCACTGTTCTGTACTGGTGTGTTCTCTGATCTATTCAGAATTGTTCATTCTTCTTCCATGTTTGAGAGCTGAATGATAGATCCATGATTTATAGTATACTTGATATGTGGTCTTTGGTGGATATGATTAATGTTAATGATGTCAGTGACATGTTCTGTATAATCCTAAGTTGTTTTCATTTTTGTTAAGAAACCCCTTTGATTTTGAGAATAAAAAGGTATTTTAGAAATTAAGTCTGTACCCAATTTCGGTACCCTCTTTATTAAACAAAACCAGAAGAACATACAAGTTGTTTAACCCAGCTTTTGATGATATGTCATCTCTCATTAAATTTTCAAGGATGGAGTCAACTGGTAGCCATGCACCTTTCAGTCCCTATATTTTTTAAGTTGTACTAATACTATTAACTTTTTTTCTTTGTAGGGTTGAAAGACCAGACACTTTTCACAACATTTTTTCAATCTCAATTCTTACTTACCAAAAAAAAAAAAAAGAGCTGTCCTAACATTCATAGGTTTTGAAGCTCAATCAAAGTGAACAATATGGTTTGATAGGGGTCAATCCTCCACTGCAAATCTGCAACACTCATGAGTAAAGATCAGCTCTCTGTCACTTTGTGGTCCTAGTAATAGGCTTTTCTGGAAATAGAAACATCAAATTTCTATTTCTTTTTTTAAAGATAGAAATCCCAAGTCCCAAGTTCTCAAAGGAATGGACAGATGAGTCAACTTTCTACGCCATGATTGTGATGCCACTGCCTAATTTCTGGGATATATAGTGGAATGGTATGGAACAGGAATATTATACTTTCCAATAATTTTATATTATATTAGTATTTTTATCTTAAATTTTAAGATTTTAATTTGGATTTAATTTTTTTTAGGATGAAAATACTGAAATTTAAAATAAAAATATTGATTTGGCATAAATCTATTAAAAAAAATACAGATACGTAGTGTCACTGTTCCATATAATCTTTTCTAATATAGTCATTCCTTACCCACCTCAAAAAATGCTATGACGCAGTGCATGTACACTGATCCATGTGCATGCGCATATAATAAGCCATGATTTCAGAAAGGTTTCAAAGTATTTCAAATTGTTTGAGCTTAGTTGGACTTCTGGATGTTGCACATAGTTACTTCTATTGTTTCGAAGCAGGTTTTGGCTATATCCCATGTTTGAATGTGTAGTGAGGTACGTTTAATTTATTTTTTATTTTACGTTAGAATATTTAATTTTATTACTATTATTTTTTACTAATTGTAAATAAATGTATCATCCATTTAAATCAAATTAAAACTCTCCAAAGTAATCAGTCTAAGTAACTACCCTTCTTGCAAATTTTTCGTCTTTGAAAAGATGAAAAGCCATCCCAATATTCTTGAATTTGGCAACATATATACATATTCTTGTATGTATTTATAGTATACTTGTTATGTGGTCATTGGTTCATATGATTAATGTTAATGATGTTAGTGACTGGTTTTCAACCTCTATAATATGACATTACTCATACTGGGAATTTTATTTATTAGATATGTAGTACAAATTTAAATTTAAAATTAAAAAGATGAATATAACTCTTGTAAAAAAATAAGATTTCTTCCTGATTTTATTGCTGTAAACCGATTGAGTATGGAGGGTTGGGGATTGGGAGTTTGGTTGTTCAGAACAAGATCTTCTTGATCAAATTGGGTTTCCAACTCTTGACCAACACTGACTCTTTGTGGGTTAAGTTGATAAGGAGCAAATATAAGCTACATGGAGTGTTGTCGAACTCAACTGATAGAAGTAACCGCTCGTATATATGGATGTCTCTAGCTAATGTGTGCCCAGATGTGATAAAAAATGTGTATTGGTCTTTCGGTGATAGTTGCTTAATAAATTTTTGGAATGATATTTGGGTTCATCAAGTCGGCAAGCTAAGGGATGTCTTTCAAGAAATTGGGTATTCTGATGATGCTCTGCGGTTATGTGATGTGGTGACGAGTAGTAGCGAATGAGATTGGTGTCGACTGAGAAGTTTTCTTCCCGATAATGTTCTTAACATTATTGCCTCCATGGTGCCTCTTTCGTATGACGCGGGTAATGACATGTTAGCTTGGAAATGGATGAAGAATGATGTATTTTCTTCTGCAGAACCTACAAGAATTTTTTGCAAATTGATGCTGGTGGTTTTTCCAGTTGTTGGCAATTGATTTGGAAAACTAAGGCACCTCAACGAATTTGATCATTTTTTTGGGTTTTCTACCAAGATAGGCTGCTGACAAATGGAAAATGTATGAGAAGACATATGACGAGCGAGTGTTACTGCGCTAAATGTGGTAATGTATTGGAGTCTAATCTGCATGCTATCCGGGATTGTTCTTTTTCCAAAGTGGTTTGGCTTTCTATCCTTCCGATGTCTATTTGGGGAACCTTTTTTTATTATCGCATAAGAATTGGCTCTTGTGGAATTTGAGAAATACCATGAAGTGGCGGGAAGAAGATATTGAATGGCATTCTTTTTTTTTTTTCCTATTATTTGTTAGTTGCTATGGAAGAATCACAATTGTTATGTTTTTACTAGTAGTAACACTTGTGTAACACCTCAAATTCGTATTTTACATAAATTCTTAAATTTTAAATTTTCATAATTTAGTCCTTATTATATAAAATTTATAATTTATACTACAATTCAATCATTTTTTATTTTTAATTTGAAAATCTATCAATTTAATCCCTAATACTTTAATTATTTAACATAGACAACATTTAAAAATTCAATAATTTTAAAATTTTGACATAAGTCAAATAGTATTTAACATCGAAATTCCAAAAACATAAAAAGAAAAAAGAAAAAAAGACTAAATTTACTAACTAATTAAACGTTGAACAATTGAAGCACCTAAGGCCGTGGCTTTCACCTTCCTTTCTTTCCTTTTTCTTTATCTTTCTTTCTTTCTCCCTGTTTCGTTTCTATTTTGTTTCTTTGTTTTATTATTATATTATATAATATATATAATATATTTACTTAAACATTTAAGAATATAATATATATATATATATATATAAACTTATAAATATCTATCTTATATTTTAAGCAATGGCATAATTGTTTCTTTAATCCTTTTAATTTTCTTTAATCTATAATTTAATTTTTACCCTTTATACAATTTAGTTCTTATACCTAATTACTTTTAATTCAAGCAAATTCACTTAATTGAAACTTAATTAACTACACAACTAGCTTCGTAAATATTTATTAAAATATTTACTAGTCCGATTCACGAGAACGGAGTCTCAAGAATGTATTTTTTTAATTTGGTTCTTTTTAATTAATTAACTATCGAAACGTTAAAAATTCTTAACAAAACTTTAATACCACCTTAATGACACTCCGTAAATATTTATAAAAATATTTACGGCTCAATTTATAAAAATAAGGCCTCGATATCTTATTTTCTAAAACCACTTGAACTTAATAAATTACTTATATAACATAAATTATCAAATCAAAACCCTTTTAAAAAATCACACCTGTCTCGTAAATATTGAATAATAATATTTACAAATTTACTCGTCGGATTTGGTGGCCTCGAAACCAACTATTTTCGACACCACTGAAAAACGGGATGTTACAACTCTTCCCCCCAAAAATTTCATCCTCGAAATTTCTTACCTAAATTTAACTGAGTAGCTCTACTGTTCTCCTGTCATCACTTTATCATTAGTAGTATAACTACCAAGAAATTCCCAGTAATAGTCTATCGAAACACAACCGAGAAACTCGGATTATCAAACTCTGACTGATGTTTCTGACGTGGTTGCATCTATAACTTTTAACTGATATTTGTTCCCCCTTTTTTCAAGGAAAGCATTAAGCAATATCATTTTATACAAGTGTGGTAACTTCAACAATCGGGACGACTTTAACCCATAATAACATTTCCCGATTAGAACTGACCTGATAGATATATTTTTGTATCAAGTCTTCTGGAATCTGAATTTCTCTTTCTGATTGTCCGTCTATTTACCCATGAATGCACAAAATTTATTCTCTAACCTGAGGATAAACTCAAATATGTATAACTCAATTAACTTTTCAATGAATAACCCACTTCGATTAAAACAATTGAGTCGATTTTATCTATTAGATAATAACATTTCAGAATAATCCCTTCTTCTTGTTGTCAAGACAACCCAAACATACAATCTATCACGATTCCCTCAGAATACTAATCAATGATCCTTAAAAACTGCATTAACTTAAACGAAACATAACATTCCATTTTAACTTGTTGACATTAATCAAGATTACCTGAGGAATGAAAACCAATATACAAGTTTGAGCTTAATCTTCCACCGTCTACTCTTTTGCCAATGTCAACCCTTTCACAAAAGCTAGAAATGGATTATATATAATAATGCTATTTCAATTATTAACATCGAAGCTTTGAACTATACCGAAGCCACAACCATCAGATAGATTAAAAATCATAGTGCTATAATAGGACAAACGTTTCAACTGTATAGATAGAACAATACCTCAACATCAATAGTGCACTCCAAAATAAAAGAGGAAAACCGAAAGTAGTCCCAATAACAACCAGTGCAGTAATGCAACTTCTATAATCTGAGATCCATATCACCGAGCTCCCATGATCGATCCAAGATTTATAATAGTAATAAATGTAATTACCTCCGGCCAATGAATATCTTTTACAAATGAACCATGTTTGACAAATAAGATTAGACCATAAGAATAATAAGAAAACCAAGATAATGAAATCCAAGATGTGAAGCTATACTAAATTTTCGAGAAAAAAAACCACATTGAATGGTAAAGAGATCAATGATATCCCAGAGAAAGTCCAGAAAAAGAATATTGCTCATACGTACTAGAAACAGTTGTGATAGAGACAATGTAAATTGCTTATATGTAATTCAGAGCATCAACCAGTAGAAATAAAAAATAGCATCATATGAGTCTTATCATCAAGTCTTCTGTAACATCCTAGATTAGGGGTTATGCGTTTGGAGCATAACCCAAGTGCTAGTGGGTTTTAAGGGTATTTGGAGATGTTTTAAGAGTTTTTAGAACTTTAGAATGAAGGTGAAAGCTTTGGGAAAATTTTGGATTTAAGTGTAAAAAGAGGAAATTAGGCTGAGGAGGCCTTAAGAATAATTTGTGGGTGTTTTGGGTCATAAAAAGGGTTTTGGTAAAGTGGCTTAAGGATGCCACTTAAGGCACTGGAATGACGCCAACAAGGGTGCTGGAGTTCGAGTCTTGAGGCGATGAGAGTGTTTTATTTTTGTATTTTGCGTCAAGAAGGAGGTTAGATCAAGACGGCTTTAAGGAAATATGCATGGTCTTTGGACATAAAGCGTGCCTTGGTAAAGTGGTCGCAAGGCGCCACCTAAGGGCTGGAGATGGCCTTTGGCGCAGATCTTGGGTTCGAGTAGCGTGGAAAGCAAATGGGTGTTTTATTTTTTGGCGTTAAGAGGGGAGCAAGATAAAGAGGCTTTAAAATTAGTTGTGGCGAGTTTATGTCATAAAAAAAAGGCCATGGCAGAGTGGCTTGGAGCATTATATAAGGCTTGCGGCAATGAGGGCCCAGGTTTGAGTTGCGAAGGAAGCAAGAAAGGGCATTTTATTTTTGTGCGGCAAGAAGGCACTTGGGCTAAGTAGGTCTTAAAAGAAATTCAGGGTGAATTATGTCACAAAAGAACCAGCAGCAGAGTGGCTGGGGCGTTACCTGCAGTTTGCTTCAAAGGGTACCAGCAGGTCCCATGTTCGAACCATGTAGGCAACAAATGAGTTGGGTTTTATTTTTATTTTATTTTTCCTTGAGACAGGAGTAGTGGGACGGCATATGGACTCTCAAATGATAAGGATAATGCTTGGTGTTATTTTTATTAATTTGGCTAAGAGTAGAGTTTTATTTATTTATTTTAAGATGGTAGATTTAAGATAATTGTAGTTTTATTTATTTTAGATAATAGAGGTGTTATTTTATTTAGTTTAAATGTGGAGATAAGAGATAAAGAAGAGATAGAGTTTTTATTTTTATTTTATTTATTTTTAATATGTGTTCAAGAGTTATTATAGGAGAAGGAAGTGGAATTTGAGAGGAGGTAGGAGTGTCGAATTTCAGTTGTATAAATAGGGGTGACCATCTTTTAAGCTATTATTTTCTTCATTTTATTTTCCTTGGCCAAAAATTGTTCCTCTAATTCTCTCTTTGAGCCAAATTGCTTCTCACTTCTTCTCCCTATTCTTTCTCTTTTCTTCAACTTTAATTCTACACATTATCTTGGATAGCCGAATAACCCCTTGCCATTTAGAAGCCATAGTCGAATCCCATAGTGGCCTCATTCTCTCTTTTTCTAGCAAGACTTAAGAGCCAAAAGCGTTAGTGTGAGTCTTTCTTCTAGCCTCTTCAAGTAACGTGTAATGGTAAGTATTTCTGTAGTAATCAGTTTTGGATTCTTTTTCATAACGGTGTCGAATCAAGTGATTAAACTTTGGTTATAGGTTGGCCGAATGTTTCCTTAAGACAATAAGTAATGTGATCACTTGTGGGTAGATAATGTCAAGGTGCTTTGAAGGAGTCTTTCGGGAGTCGATTCATCAAGGTAAGACAATATGGTATTCGGCCAAAGGGCCATTTTCCATAGATTTATGTATTAAGCCGAATTTGACATATGGCATGTAGGATTTCAACAGTCTCAAGGATCAAGTGACAGTTTCGAGATTTGGAAGAGCAGGGTAAGTAGTTGCTAGAATTCAGCCATAGGCCATATTTAGTATTTAATGGATGACCGATTCTATCTATGGATGTTAGGGGTAAATCGACAGAGATAACCAAAGCCTCCGGGATTTGGTAGGAGACCAAATCGGCATTAAGGGAGGAAGAAAAACCCTGTTCATCGTGTTGGATCCTAGTAATTCGGGATTTCGCTAAATTGTAAGGTGTGTGATTAACCCACCGTTTTCCAGGTGTTTTGCTATATTTGCATGTGTGAATTATGTGCTAACCAGTGCAGTGGCAGTTATGTGGTGATTACCCTAAAAAGGGGTATATCGATAATCAGGTTAGTATTATCTGTTGATACGAATGTGAAAGTGCCGATGTGAATGTGACTATGCCTATGGAAATATGATGGTCTGCCTTAATAACATGTGCATGCATTTATTATTATTATGCCACTATTACATGTTGCATGTGCATGGGTTGGGATATGAAAGAAGGTACGGGTGTACTTCGAGTACGTGGTTTGATGTTAGCCTTGAGCTACATCGTGGATTGGCGTTGACTGAGGTCACGTTGTGGATTAATTACGATTTAGTTCGCGTGGCCTGATGAGTGGCCATATGCCTCATCGTGGTTGATATCGGCTAAGTGCCATATCGTGGTTGATGAGTGACTATGTGTCCCATCGTGGTTTTGGTGTTAGCTACGGCTACATCATGGATTGGCGCTGACTGAGGTCGCATTGTGGATTTTTGTGCTTTATTGCACGTGGATGGCATTTATTGCCTTTTGGAGTGAAAAGGAGAGGGTGATTTGATAATCCCCTAGTGTGTGGTAGGCTGGATACGGGGGTGTGTAGAGGATGGACCCTAGGTTTGGGTTGGGTGCACTTTGCATAATTCTATGTGACCTGTGAAATGAGGTATTAATGTGGAAATGGGCCAAGCCCAAAATGTGAATGTGGATTGGAATGAGAAATGGGCCAAGCCCAATTATATGATATGTGGAATAATGTGGTAATGGGCCAAGCCCAGTATGTGGAAACATGTGGTTATTTACACTATTATATGAATGTGATATGAATGTGGGCCAAGCCCAGAATGTGGTAATATGTGATTATGATATTTGTTATCTGATATATGGGTTAATATGGGGTTAACATGTGGGTGGAAATCAGTGGTTTAATTACACACTGAGTCTGTATGACTCACCCAACTTTTATCAACATCACAGGTGATGCTTGGACCGGGTTTGGAGTGGATACGAGGTGGCCCATGCAGAAGACATTTTATTTAATTAATTAAGTATTTATATTTTCAGTATTTTGATTAAGTGTTTATTGTAATAAGGCCCATTAAAGTATTTAAGTATTTTTATTAAGTATCTTTATTATTATGTTTTATTATGGATCGACAACTGAGATATCTTTCGCAAATGGTTTTATTTTCTTAAATCTATATATATAATGAAGTTTTAATTCGGATATTTTTATCAAGCTTATATTACTTAAAATTTTTAAATGGACATGGTTTTTGAATAAGAACAAAATTTTCAAGTTCCACCACAAGTCAGGATATTTTTAAACGTTTCCCGCAGTGGCATTTCAAATTCGGTCGTAACGAATGGGTCGAGTTTGGGGTGTTACATCTTCTATCGAACATAATGGATTAGAAAACCAAATAAAGATAGAGCAATGCCGATTATGAATCAACCAGACTAATAATAATTCCGTCTAACATTATGATTAGCTAACGTTATCTTACGATAAGAATCACCTCTGAAAATGAATTATTACACATACCTCTGAGAATAAATGAACATATAGAATACCCAGAAGAGATCACTATAAGATACTCGACTATAAAAGCTGCATTCAAATATCTTTGCAATTTCAACACTATCCCTCTGACTACTACAGTCATCAATGATCCCATATTATTCCCATCACTAAAGAAATCAATTCAAAAGAAATTACAGTTAACCCTTTCTTTAAATGCCATACCTGAATAAGTACGGATGTATCCCGAAAGCGATTCACTATCCTGCACGGAGGTGAAAACCTCACGAAGGAGTAGCTTCTCACTCCCACTTAAGGGTGTGACCACAATGGTCATGTAATGCAATGCAAAGACATTTTATAAAAATAGAACCACATGCAATAAACGGATCATGATTTTTTTTTAAAACCAGATTTTTAAAATTCGGACAAAAGGATATGAAATTATCAATTCTACGGCCTGACTCTCTTAGTGGTCTCCAGTGGAGCCGCCAAGCTGTCGAAACCATTTTAAAATCGATTTTAAAAAAATGGGGATTGACTTTTAAAAAACGAAAAAATAGGAGTCACCACCAATCCCTTTTTATTTAGGTGTGATTGGATCACCTTGTTAAACGTTTCACTTTAAAACATTTGATTTTGGTCTACGAAAAACGAGAAAATGGGTTCGGGAGTCAGTTACGTATGAGGAAGGGTTAGCACCCTCATAATGCCCAAAAGTTGATACCAATTGATAGAATCATGTCCAAATGTTTGAAATTTAAAAAGTTTTAAAATAAGATCCGTTATTGGAAGGAAAAAACAAGACTTACCTATTTCAAAGAGATAAAAATACCACACCCAGTAAGTTAGGCTACAGTATCTCATAACTTTGAAACTAGATACATCTTATTAGAAAATTTTTACCTCGAGATACGAAACATCACACCCAATAAGTTAGGATACAATGTTTTGAATTCCCAAGAATAAGTTTTTATATTTGGCAGACTTGAATTTTGCAAATAGAGGGATATCTAATATTTTGAGTTTTACAAGAAAAATCACAACCCAATAAGTTAGGGGCATGATTCTTCTCGAAGACTCCAAATATCACATATCATCGTTAAAAATATTTTACAAAAAATCTTTAGTTTAAAAGGTATTTTTATTAAAAATGGTATGAGTAAGATATTATAACCACACACACACACACACACACACACACACACACACACACACACACACACATATATATATATATATATATCAATTGCAATTATACGAATTATATTAACAATAAATAATAATATAATGAATAAATAAATTATAAGAAAAATGTTAAAGCAATAATATACAAATATAAATATACAAATAAATGTATATAATCATTAATAAAAATCATAACAAATAATAAAATAGTATAAAATAATTAATAATAATATATAAGGATTATACATAATAAAAATAATCAGTAAATAATAGATATAATAATTTTAAATAAAAACATATATATACATAATATATTAATCATAAAAATTATATATGTAATAAACAATATAAATAAAATAGGTTATATATTATAATAAGTTTTATATAAAAATAATATATAATATAATACTATATAATATACAAGTTAAAATCTAATATAATAGATAATATATAAATTATAAAATAATATATAAATTATTAAACCAAGTAAAATAAAATATAATAATAATTAAATATATATATATATAAAATAATAATACATATAAATATATAGATATATATACATAGATTTCGTAATATTAGTAAATTAATAAATATAAAGAAATAATATATAATATTTAATAAGGTAAAATAATTAAATATAAAATAAAAGGATAAAAAATAAAACAAAGAAACAAGGATTAAAATAGCAATTAAAACAGATTAAAAGAACTAAATTAAAATACTCGTTAAATTATAGGGGTTAAAATGGCAATAATGCCAAATTTTAAAACGGTGCCGTTTCGATTTAAGCCTTTTTAAGGAGCCCAAGGATTTAATTGAAATAAAATAAACTTTCAAGGTTAATTAAATATAAAATAAAAATTTAAAATGAATCAAATTAAAACCAATAAAATTAAAAGGGACTGAAATCGTAAATTTCCCTTTTAAATAAAACACGCGGATCCTTGTCGGGTTTGCGGGTCGACGCGCGGGTCTAGCCTTAAAACGACGTCGTTTTGGTCATTATCTGACCACACCAAAACGGCGTCGTTTCTTAGGCCTATATAAAGTAAAAATCAATCAAAAAAATCATTTTTAACAGCCTTAAAAAAAATAGAAACTGAGCTTTAGAAAGCTCTCCCCTTTCCTCTATTTTCGACCAAACTCCGGCGTGGGTTCAAGCGATAGGCCACCGCGTGTGCATCCCACGCGCCACCACACACGGTGGCCTGAAGACAAAAAAATCTCCTCTTTTGCAAATCGAGAGGTAAATATTTATATTCCCTTTTTATTTAGTAATATTCTCTAAAAAATGTAAAAACCTGAGAAGAAAAAGAAAACGAATATTCGGGAATCACCTCTGTTCTCTGTTTTATTTTTGTATCTTTTTCTTCCTTCTATCCTCCTCCCGATTTACATGTTCATTAGGTTTATATATAACCTAAAAAATAAAGTAGAAATAAATACAAAAATTTCTTTTTGTTTCTGCCATTTCTTTCTTTCCTTTTGTTGTTGTTCTTTCTTTGTTTACAGGCGATGGCAAGAAGTCTGGCGCTGATGAAGGCGTAGCTCACGCAGATTTGCGGCGCAATCAAAGGGTGAGGGTCTAAGCTGCTAGGGGTGCTTGCGGCGCAGTGGAAACCTAGGGTTTCCTGCGTCCGCAAGCCAATTGGGCCATTTGGGCTTAGGATTAAATTAGGTTTGAGGGTGTATTCGAGTAATGGGTAGTATTTGGGGTATGAGTGGTTTTCAGGTTTGGGCTTTTGAGCCCGTTTATTGTAAAAGGACTGTTTAAAAATCTGGACTCTGGTTTATATTTTTTATTTTATTGGTTTATTTGATTTGCATGGGCCCGATCAAAATTGGGCTTGTACAGCTGCCCCTCTTTGCTCATTGTCGTGTAACCAGAATAGGGCAAAGACAATAGAAGGACCTATTTTGCCCGGTCTTGGCCGAACCTCAACTTTTTTAATCCCCGTCTTCTTCAAATGGCTCTAACTCCACTGCAACTTGAACGGTAAGACTGATGTTTTTTATTTGCTTCTATCTTCAAGAAGACTTCAATCTTCAGTTTGCTCCACTACCATCTTTAGGGAACAAAATCTAAACTTTTGGTTTGCTTGCTTACTATCTTCAGGAAGACTTCATTCTTTAGTTTGCTCCACCACCATCTCTAGGGAACAAAACATGAAATTTTCAATTTGCTTCCTTACTATCTTCAGGAAGACTTTATTCTTCAGTCTGCTCAACTAAGGAACAAAATCTAAAATTTTAAATTTGCTTCCTTACTATCTTCAGGAAGACTTCATTCTTCAGTCTACCCCACTAGGGAACAAAATCTGAAATTTTCAATTTGCTTCCTTACTATCTTCAGGAAGACTTCATTCTTCAGTCTGCTCCACTAGGGAACAAAATCTTAAAATTTTGCTTCCTTACTATCTTCTGGAAGACTTCATTCTTCAGTCTGCTCCACTAGGGAACAAAATCTAAAATTTTCAATTTGCTTCCTTGCGATCTTCAGGAAGACTTCATTCTTCAGTCTGCTCAACTAGGGAACAAAATCTGAAATTTTAAATTTGCTTCCTTACTATCTTTAAGAAGACTTCATTCTTTAGCATGCTCCACTATCATCTTTAGGGAACAAAATCTAAAATTTTACAATTTGCTTCCTTACTATCTTCAGGAAGACTTCTTTCTTCAGCCTACTCCACTATCATCTTTAGGGAACAAAATCTGAAATTTTGCTTCTTTCCTTACTATCTTCAGGAAGACTTCATTCTTCATTCTGTTCCACTAGGGAACAAAATCTGAAATTTTGCTACCTTACTATCTTCAAGAAGACTTCATTCTTCAGTCTGCTCCACTATCATCTTTAGGGAACAAAATTTGAAATTTTACAATTTTCTACACCGTCCTCTAGAGGACCTATCCTGTATATTTGAATGCATTATGGATGACTTTTTTGCATGAATACAGAATGTCATGAGAATGATGATTAGGATGAATGATCAAAATGAATTTACTCCTCCTAACTAAATGATTTTAAGGATGACATTTGTTTGAATGCAAAATGTTATGAGGATGATTTCCTCTTCTCTTTTTTTTTTTTTTGGTTTGAAAAACAATTAGGACACCATGATCTAAATGAATCAAATGCTCCTAATTGGAGATGTGAGAATGATCCCTATGCGTTGTCATTGTTCATAATTCATCAATGCTCTATCTATGATATGTTACCATGCTTTCTTGTTCAACTAGTACCTTTGATAGAAAACCCAAGGAAACAATCATTTTCTACTAGCAAGCTTGCCCCACTGTAATTTCAGAGTCCCTTCCCTTGAACTTTAGGACCTACAATTTGTTCATCCCACTGCAACTTCAGGGGAACAACATTTGGTTCCTTCCATCCTTCTGTTACCACTCGGAGGTATGGAACTTGTATCACTTACAATCAATTTGCTCCATTACACCATTCCCCGGGTGTAATGACCAGATGTATGTATCTGAAATGAATGCAGGGTATCCCAACAGTGATCCCCTTTACATTTGGATTGACCTTGTTCATCATTTTCCGATATGGTATCACCAACACAATTGTCTTATCCAATAAGAATCCTAAGAGATAATCATTTTTCAATATTTCCAATCCCTTAGGCTTGGTGAGTTCTAAACAATAGTCCTGTTTCAGATTCTCATATTATTTAGAAGCTTCCAGAGTAATATACGAAACTCTTTTTATGAAAGTGTTTTTAGTCCATTAATCATTATTTCAAAATGCTTGAAAAAGGTCACAAAAATAGACGAGAAAGAAATTAATCAGGAATATAGCTCGAAACAAATAAGTTAATCAAAGATCACTAAGGAAATAAAAGAAAATTGATTTGGGTGTATCTTGAAAAGAATAAAGCAATCAAAAATAACAAATTCAAAAATAAGAAAGATAGAAGCCAGGTGCCCTAGATATCGCAGCCTAAGCTTCTTTGTTCCAACTTCTTGAAGACCATTTTAAGCTCAATATGTGTTTAGGGGATCCGGAGTACTTTGTCGATGCCCTAAGGTGTAACATACTTCCTCATTGTTAATGCAGACGTAGCAAGACTACTGTATGCCCCACTTTTTATTCAAAATTTGAGCCGCCCTTTTTGGGTTTTCAACTCAAAGCCCCTTTGGTCTCAAAGCGCCCTTTACGGGTTTTCGCCTTGGCCTCTCCTTTTTCTTTCTTTATTTTTTTTTTAATTTGAATTTGAATTTGGACTCAAGGTGCCCTTTGCGGGTTTTTACCTTGGCCCTTTTCCTTTTTAGGTAAAATCCTTCTTGACTGAACTTGAATTTGCCGAATTGGGCAAGTCTTCTCCATCCATCTCGATCAATATCAATGCTCCTCTAGAATAGGCCCTACATTAGTCCTTCCCAGTTTGGCATATGATTTCCCCTAAAATCATTTTGTAGAGAAGAAATCTTTTTTAACATCAGGTTTCTTTGTGAAATTCCCTAAGATGAACTTCTTTAACGTAAGCTCGTATCATCTATCCATGGCAAATAGCTTTTAACCTTTCCTTCGATTAGGTTTAATCGATAAAAATGCTTCAAATCTATAAACCAATGTGTAAAATGTTACCCCAGAAAAGGTCCTAACCAACGTTTGATAATCATAGAGAGTAGTGATAACTTCTTATGCCAATCTTTACAAGTCCTAGCCACCCCTTTTTTTTGGCAACTTTTGTTGCACTGTGATATGCAGCCTAATCTTTGGAAAAGCTGTAAACTTTGATTTTGTACAGTTATGAGTTCTTTGTTGGTATCTGATCTTTCCTTCTTCTTTTTTGGCAACTTTTGTTGCACTATGATTTGCTGCCTGATCTTTGGACAAACTGTAAACTTTGACTTTGTACAATTATTTAAACGCGATCCTTTATGGCATTCTGCTAGTATCTGATCTTTTCCTTCATTTTTTAATGAATTTGATGACTTCGACCTTGTAATATTGGCATATAAAGCTGCTTCCACTCTCTTAGTGAAGTAAACAATGACTATGTCGATGAGTCGATATTGGCTAAAAGCTTTTGACGATATTGGCCCCATTACATCCATGCCCCACATATGGAAAATTTGTGAAGAATTAGAGTAGGCAGATGAATCTTGCCTCCTTAAATTTGGCATTTGCGGTATGACTGATGCAATCCCCTTCCATGGTGAATCAACAGTGCCCCATCCTCTTGTTTAGCTCGCATCTTAGTAGCCCAGGCATGTCCTGATAGAAACATCTTTGAATTCTCGAAGATAACTCAATAATGTCTCGTCTCATTTCTGTGATGAGCTAGGCTACAATCTTCATTCCTTTCCTAGGCTTGCAATATCCAATGACCCTTTATAGAGTAAGGTCTATTTTTCATCTTGTTTCACTATTCTTAACAAATTTGAAGATAGGTTACAATCTCTGTCATCTTCAAAGTCCTTAGACCCCCTAGACCCATATCTCATTCAAAAAGGGAGTCAGTAACAACATCGCTCATGTCGTTGATATCTGGGTACCTAGGTACGAAGGCAAGAAATCCAAAGAATAAATGATTGTAAGGATGATTATTGGTATGGTATGGTCATGAATAAAGAATAAAAGAATATGATAAAAGAATATACAGTATGAAATGAAAGAATAAAAGAATATTTACTTAAAAAATACATTTTATTGAAATAAAGTTTCAGACATAAGCTTATTTCACAAAAAGGGTTCTTGTTGCCTTTAGGCTTAAGGCAACAAGCATGTTTTGCACATTACTATAGATCAGCTCTAAAAATATAAGGATCTCTTCCACAATCCCATTATTCAAAACTCTCCCAAGTATACAAGGGTTTAGAAACTTCGTTCCCCTATTCCCTCTTTTGATTTCTTCAAGGGATAGCAACTTTCTTGTCTCCTCCTTTAATTATCACATTTACTGCCTCGTCAAAGTGATCAAGTTTTGATGGATCATCGATCTTCACGATTCCCATTTTAATGAACTTTTCAACCAGCTTTTTGAACATAGTGCAGTTTTTAATTGAATGACCCTTTATTCCCGCATGGTACTCGCATTGGGTATTCTCGTTATACCATTTTGGGAACGGAGGTTGCAACGGTTTCGAATAAAATGGGGACACCACATGTGCGTCAAACAAACTTTGATATAGCTCCTTATACATCACTGGGATTTGCATAAATTGAAGCTTTTCAGAGTTTTGCCTTGTGCCCGACTCTTATCTTACCGACCCTTGTTGCCCAGCAGTGATCACCTTTGATTGGTTAATGATAATTGCTTTTGAGTACCCTTTGTTGTATGTACTCGTATTATTCATCTCGTCATCTTTTTTCCTAGGAGTAGACCTTTTAGTGGTTTCCCCTGCTTCAATCTTGCGACCCCTTATGGCATTTTCAATCATCTCTCCTACCATCACTATATCCACAAAGCTCTTGGTGCTATTTCTTATCATATGAGTAATGAATGGAGCCTTCAAGGTATTAATGAAAAGCATTGTAGTCTCCTTTTTTAGGAGTGGTGGCTGAACTTGCATGACGACATTCCTCCATCTTTGTGCATACTGCCTGAAGCTTTCATTTGACTTCTTCTCTATGTTTTTCAAAGTGATTCTATCAGGCATCATGTCTGTGACATGATTGTATTGCTTCATGAAGGCTTGGGCTAGGTCTTTCCAGGAGCTAATCCTAGCACGGTTGAGTTGGTTGCACCACTTGGATGCTGCCCCCACTAAACTGTCTTGGAAACAGTGAATCAAGAGTTGATCATTGTTCACGTAACCAGTCACGTGTCTATAGAACATAGTAATATGAGCTTCAGGGCAGCTGGTTCCATTGTACTTCTCAGATTCAAGCATTTTGAACTTATGAGGAAGTACCAAATCTGGGACCAAGCTCAAGTTTTTTGCGTCAATACCATGGTAATGATCGGCATTTTCTAGAGCCTTGAACTTTTCCTCCAACCATCTACAGCGATCCTCCAACTGTCTTGCAGATTCAGTTCTGATCCCCTCTCTCTCTGCCATGTCTAAGTCAGGGATAACAGATTGGCAGGATTATCCCCTGGGTTGGATCCCGAGCCCACTTGAAAGTTCATGGGCGGTCTATTATCAGCTTGCCCCTGTTGAGGCCCTATCGTGACAGATGGCCTTTGGGGATACTCCTCTGGTTGTACATGCGGTGGGGTGAAACCCCGAGGAAAGTCCTCATTGTCTTCAGTGTTAACTATAGGACCCTTTCCCTTGTCCATTGCCTCACTCAACATCTGAGCCATTTGGGCCATCATGTTTCTTTGGGCCTCCAACATCTGATCCCTTATCTCTTGTTTGAGTTTTGCCATTTGCTCTTACATCTGGTCTTGCATATCCCTCTGGAATTGTTCCAATCTTTGATCCATTTTCTTGGATTTAGCTCAGTACCATTGCCCCACTCAACATCTGAGCCATTTGGGCCATCATGTTTCTTTGGGCCTCCAACATCTGATCCCTTATCTCTTGTTTGAGTTTTGCCATTTGCTCTTGCATCTGGTCTTGCATATCCCTCTGGAATTGTTCCAATCTTTGATCCATTTTCTTGGATTTAGCTCGTGTACTGTAAGGGTGTTCAACTTCTAGATTTTTCTTCTCTTTTTCTCTCTCACTTCTATTATAATTTCAACTAATTAGACTATCTCTATGGATTTGAATGCATATGATGTTATGTAATACAAATTCATAAATGCAAAGAAAGAGATGTGTTGATTCTGAATTCAATTTCATTAGAAAAACTTTACTAGAAAATAAATTTCTCTACACAAAATAGATTACATACACGGCCTTGTCCTCATAGTCCAAGTGAAAACATGAACCCCTTCTTCGCAAAAGTTAAGTCTTGGAAACTTCTAATAGATGCCTCCTCTAGCTCTTTTTGGTTGATCTGGATCACGACTCCTATTCACTTGTTAGCTTCTTCAAGAAAGTCAAGACGTGGTAATTCTCGAATAGTCTTTGTCAACTTGAATCATTGGGTGACATGGTCTTGTATTCACTTGGACTATATTTGGACGACCATATTATAATCCACTTTATCAAAAAATCCATTTTCTTATGATGAACTTTTCTATTTAGCAATCGAATTTGAAATCAACACCTCTTTTCTATGATGCAATGCAATCAAAATACAAGAAAACACGTTAGTACAGAAGAAATAAACAACATAGAATACCTATTTGGGTGACTACTAAGGTTTAGCATAGTTCTACCTAGGGTAAGAACTTAGGTTTTCTACATGTGGTTTAGCTCTAAAGTTGAGGTACCCGAACCAGCAGATTCCTCGATCCTCACCCATTATAGGCTCATACGGACCGAGTTCGGTTCAGGGGAATACATTTCCCTATGGCTGCACGGAGGTGAAAACCTCACGAAGACATAGGTACGAATGTATCCCGAAAGTGATTCACTATCCTGCACGGAGATGAAAACCTCATGAAGGAGTAGCTTCTCACTCCCACTTAAGGGTGTGACCACAATGGTCATGCAATGCAATGCAAAGACATTTTTTAAAAATAGAACCACATGCAATAAACGGATCATGATTTTTTTTTAAAACCAGTTTTTTAAAATTAGGACAAAAGGACATGAAATTATCGATTCTACGGCCTAACTCTCTTATTGGTCCCCAGTGGAGTCGCCAAGTTGTCGAAACCATTTTAAAATTGGTTTTAAAAAAATGGGGATCGACTTTTAAAAAACAAAAAATGGGAGTTGCCACCAATCCCTTTTTATTTAGGTGTAATTGGATCACCTTGTAAAACGTTTCATTTTAAAACATTTGATTTTGGTCTACAAAAAATGAAAAAACTGGTTCGGGAGTAAGTTTCGTATGAGGAAGGGTTAGCACCCTCATAACGCCCAAAAGTTGTTACCAAATTGATAGAATCATGTCCAAATGTTTGAAATTTAAAAAGTTTTAAAATAAGATCCGTTATTGGAAGGAAAAAAACAAGACTTACCTATTTCAAAGAGATAAAAATACCACACCCAGTAAGTTAGGATACACTATCTCATAACTTCGAAACTAGATACATCTTTTTAGAAAATTCTTACCTCGAGATACAAAACATCACACCCAATAAGTTAGGATACAATGTTTTGAATTCTCAAGAATAAGTTTTTATATTTGGCAGACTTGAATTTTGCAAATAGAGGGATATCTAATATTTTGAGTTTTACGAGAAAAATTATAACCCAGTAAATTAGGAGCATGATTCTTCTTGAAGACTCCAAATATCACATATCACCGTTAAAAATATTTTACAAAAATCTTTAGTTTAAAAGGTATTTTATTAAAATGGTATGAGTAAGATATTGTAACATATATATATATATATATATATCAATTGCAATTATACTAATTATATTAACAATAAATTATAACATAACATGAATAAATAAATTATAAGAAAAATGTTAAAGCAATAATATACTTAATATAAAGATACAAATAAATGTATATAATAATTAATAAAAATCATAACATATAATAAAATAATATAAAATAATTATTAATAATATATAAGGATTATACATAATAAAAATAATCAGTAAATAATAGATATAATAATTTTAAATAAAACATATATATAAATAATAAATTAATCATAAAAATTATATATGTAATAAACAATATAAATAAAATAGGTTATATACTATAATAAATTTTATATAAAATAATATATAATATAATACTATATAATATACAAGTAAAATCTAATATAATAGATTGTATATAAATTATTAAACCAAGAAAAATAAAATATAATAATAATTAAATGTATATATATATATAATAATATATATAAATATATATATATATATATATATATATACATAGATTTCATAATATTAGTAAATTAATAAATATAAGGAAATAATATATAATATTTAATAAGGTAAAATAATTAAATATAAAATAAAAGGATAAAAATAAAATAAAGAAACAGGGATTAAAATAGCAATTAAAACAAATTAAAAGAATTAAATTAAAATACTCGTTAAATTACAGGGGTTAAAATGGCAATAATGCCAAATTTCAAAACGGTGCCGTTCTGATTTAAGCCTTTTTAAGGAGCCCGAGGATTTAATTGAAATAAAACAAAGCCCGAGGATTTAATTGAAATAAAACAAACTTTCAGGGTTAATTAAATATAAAATAAAAAATTTTAAATGAATCAAATTAAAACCAATAAAATTAAAGAGGGACTGAAATCGTAAATTCCCCTTTTAAATAAAACACGCAGATCCTTGTCGGGTGTGCGGGTCGACGCGCGGGTCTAGCCTTAAAACGACATCGTTTTGGTCATTATCTGACCACACCAAAACGGCGTCGTTTCTTAGGCCTATATAAAGTAAAAATCAATAAAAAAATCATTTTTAATAGCCTTAAAAAAAACAGAAACTGAGCTTTAGAAAGCTCTCCCCTTTCCTCTGTTTTTGACCAAACTCTGACGTGGGTTCAAGCGATAGGCCACCGCGCGTGCATCCCACGCGCCACTGCACACGGCGGCCTGGAGATAGAAAAATCTTTTCTTTTTCGAATCGAGAGGTAAATATTTATATTCCTTTTTTATTTAGTAATATTCTCTAAAAAATGTAAAAACCTGAGAAGAAAAAAGAAAACGAAAATGATTATTCAGGAATCACCTCTATTCTCTGTTTCATTTTTGTATCTTTTTCTTCCTTCTATCCTCCTCCCGATTTACATGTTCATTAGGTTTATATATAACCTAAAAAATAAACTAGAAATAAATACAAAAATTTCTTTCTGTTTCTGCCATTTCTTTCTTTCCTTTTGTTGCTGTTCTTTCTTTATTTGCAGGCGATGGCAAGAAGTCTGGCACTGATGAAGGCGTAGCTCACGCGGATTTGCAACGCAATCAAAGGGTGAGGGTCGAAGCTGCTAAGGGTGCTTGCGGTGCAGTGGAAACCTAGGGTTTTCTGCGTCCGCAAGCCAACTGGGCCATTTGGGCTTAGGATTAAATTGGGACTGAGGGTGTATTCGGGTAATGGGTAATATTTAGGGTATGAGTGATGAAACAACCCAAACCCAGCCCACGAGCCTTGACCGGATCTGGTATGTTCCCCGATGTAAACCGTTTCAAATTCTTTTGTTACTTAGGAAAAACTTGTGTGTTTTGAAAGAAAGACTGTTTTGGGTTGGGCTTGAGTTGAAAACAAGTTTATTTCATTATTAAAATCCTTTACTTAGTCTTTTTTTTTCATAAAATTCAGAATATTTTGTAGCAGGATAAGTAGAAGTAAAATAAAATAATTCAACTATGGCCTTATTACATCAAATAATTCCCAAAATAAATTCAAAGTACTCAAAATAAAAGAGTCCAAAACAAAGAAAAATCAATTTCACATGGCCTCACTAAGCTCCCCGCCGACCCGGCCCATCACCGATTGTCACCGAAAAGTAATCCCACAAGGGTGAGTCAAGCAGACTCAATGTGTAACCAACACTAAAATTTAACAATTTAGGCATATGTTCACATATTACATGCATATTCATATAATAGATAGGAAATAATGATGCAACCCGAACCCAAACCTATATGCCATCCGCTACACATCACCCATACCAACCATCACACCGTGGGGACTACTAAGTCAACCCTCCGTCCGCTACACACCACCGATGGCAGTCGCTGCAGTCGACGGGCACATCGCCCTTATAAAGTTCAAGGCATAGCCACCAGATACATACTTTGTGTCATGAGACATCATATTCAGATATCGTGGTCTTAGGTCACCACATTCAGATATCGTGGTCTTAGGTCACCACATTCACTTCCCCTTTTTCATAATATCCCATATGCCCATGTCATACAAAACATGCCAAATTCTTAAATCACATACTTATAGTTTCATATGTGTGCCTTAACAGATATTTTTCATAGTCCTAGTAGGAGTAGGAAACGTACCTGAGTACTTTGTACCATAGCATGGTACTTTAGCCATATTCACATTCTTATAGACATGCTCATATTAAATTTTAGCCATAAATCTTATTAAAAGATAGTGTAGGGTACACACCTGATTCGCTTAAGGTTTCCAATCCAAATCTTGAAAAGCTTGATCTAATGCCTTAGATCTTAAATCTCTACATTTAATCAACCATTTAATATTTAGTAAAGAGCCATTCGGCCATAAATCCAAATCCTAGTAGGATTATCGTAATCAAGTTCCTACCTTGGTGCTGATTTCACTATAAATCAAATCCTGAAAACTTTGTGCTATACCTTCCTTCAATCGTCCAACATTGAATCAATTAACTTGGTTAGTTTCAGCTTTTGAATAAATATGAACTAGATCTAAAACACCAAAAATAGGCCTTGGCCGAATATTCACATGTCTTACCTTGAATCTTTAAATCCTGAAAAGTAGTCTCTTCTCCCTGGTAGTCGACAATAGACAAAATCTCGAAAGATCCTTTGTAGTTTTGGCCAAGAGATACAAATATCATTAGAATCTTAATCTTGGTCTTGAAGAAAAGAAACATAATGATAATAATAGATCCTTACCCTTACTATAGGAGTCGACACACCCTTGCTTGAAGTCCCACAAATATTCGGCTATGGAGACTAGATAGTGATGAAAAAGGTTTCAGCTTTTGGTGTTAATAGACAATCGGCTAGGCCTAAGAGAACCTGCTTTCGGCTTTTAGAAGGTTGAGAAAAAAGAAAAAGAAAGAGAAGAAAGGTGAAAAAATCGGCTTGCTTTGCTAGAGTTTTCGGTTTTGGCAAAATAGCAGAGAAGAGAGGATTTTGCTAGGAAAATTCGGCAGAGAGAAAAGGAGAAAGAAAGAATGATGAATGGCCTCTCTTTTCCTCTTATTGCCGAAATTACTAGGCCTGGTGTCCCTTACTTGGCCATCACTTCTCTTATCTTTATCACTTTATTTAAAAATTAAAGAATAATCCCTCAATTATCTCTTTGAAAATAATCTAAAATAAATCATCATTTATCTACCCCCTTAGCCGAAATTTTAAAAGAATTTAAACTCCTCCCTTAGTGCCTTAATGCCGTCCATTACCTCTTCTCCATGGCGCAAAATAAAACTTTCATTCGCTCCCCTCACGACTCGAACACAAGCCCTCCTTGCACTGTGTATGGCGTCATTCCCAGAACCTTAAGTGGCATCTCCAAGCCACTTTTCCAAGCCCAATTGTGTGTCAAATTCCCTCTACTAATTTTCTTAAGGCCACCTTGTTTTAGTTTCCTCTTTAAACTTAACATTTCTAAAACATTTTCTTACATTTCCAAGTTTCCAAAATGTTCACTTTCCTCTTTTAAACTTAACATTTCCAAGTTTCCAAAATGTTCACTTTCCTCTTTAAACTTAACATTTCCAAGTTTCCAAAATGTTCACCATACATTCATAACACATAAGACATGCCATTTCAGATAATTAAATCAAAAATGCATAGGCCCATTTTCAGGATGTTACAGTTCTACCCCCTTAAAATAATTTCGTCCTCGAAATTGCCTGGCTAAAATAAATGAGGGTATTGCTGTCGTATTGCCTCTTCTGGCTCCCACGAAGCTTCTTCCGATCCATGATTGCGCCACAACACTTTGACTAGGGGAACTTACTTCCTCCGTAATATTTTCATGTCTCGTTCCAAGATCTGAATCAGCTCTTCCTCATAGGATAAGTCTAGCCTTAGCTCCACTTCTTTAACTGGTACCACATGAGATGGATCTGATCGGTAGCGACGTAGCATGGATACTTGGAATATGTCATGCATCTGCTGCAACTCTGGTGGCAACTCTAGCTAGTATGCCACTGGTCCAACTCGCTTCAACACTCTATAGGGTCCTATAAACCTTGGACTTAACTTCCCTTTGCGACCGAATCTCATCACCTTCTTCCAAGGCGAAACCTTAAGGAATACCTGGTCTCCCACATCAAATTCGATTTCCTTCTGTTTAAGATCTGCGTACGACTTCTACCTATCAGATGCTTCCTTCAACCGTGAACAAATTATCTCAACCTTCTCTTCAAACTCTGCTACTAATTCCGGTCCCAAAACTCAACGTTCCCCTAATTCAGTTTAACACGTAGGAGTTCGACACCTCCGACCATACAACGCTTCATACGGTGCCATTCGAATGCTAGCTTGATAGCTATTGTTGTACGCAAATTTCGCTAGAGGCAAATATTCTTCCCAACTTCCTCTAAAATCCATCACACAGCCCCTCAACATATCTTCTAACACCTGGATTACCCATTCAGACTGCCCATCTGATTGTGGATGAAAAGCCGTAGTGAAATCCAACTTAGTGCCTAAAGCTTGATGAAGTGCCCTCCAAAACCGAGACGTAAATATTGGGTCTCTATTTGAAATGATAGACACCGGTACTCCATGTAGCCTCACAATTTCTGCCACATATAATTTAGCCAATTTCTGAAGAGAATAATCAACTCTTACCGGGATAAAGTGCGCGGACTTGGTCAGACGGTCTACTATTACCCATACAGAGTCCTTCTTAGTAGGCGTAAGGGGAAGCCCACTAACGAAGTCCATGGTAATTCTTTCCCACTTCCACTGTGAAATCTCGATTGACTAAAGCAATCCCAATGGAACTTGATGTTCAGCCTTAACTTGCTGACACGTCAGACATTTCCCCACGAATTCAGTAACTTCCCGCTTAAGATCAGGCCACCAAAACTATTCCCTTAGATCCCTGTACAGCTTGGTGCCTCCGGGATGCATAGCATAAGGGCTACCATGCGCTTCCCAAAGAATCCTCTGTCTTAACTCCTCGTCCCTCGGCATACAGACCTTTCCTTTGAAGCATAATACTCCCTCATCACTAACACCATAGTCCTCTAACTCTCCGTTCTATACTTGTTGTAACTTAACACTTAGGTCCTCATCCATCAACTGACTTTCCTTTACCTCATTCAACCATGTTGGCTTGACTTGCAATTCTGCCAGTAGACTTCCATCATCATACAAACTCAAGTGTGTGAATAACGCCCTCAGATCCGACACCACCTTCCGACTTAGCACATCTGCTACCACATTCGCCTTGCCCGGGTGATACTCTATCGAACAGTCATAATCCTTCAGTAATTCCACCCACCTTCGCTGTCTTAAGTTTAACTCCTTCTGAGTCAACAGATACTTAAGGCTCTTGTGGTCTGTGTAGATTATCGACTTTTCTCCATAAAGATAGTGCCTCCACACCTTCAAAGCAAAGACCACTGCCGCCAACTCCAAGTCATGGGTTGGGTAGTTAACCTCATGCGGCCTTAACTGTCGAGACGCATAAGCAACTACTTTACCATCCTGCATCAGAACACATCCTAATCCCGCATGCGAAGTGTCATAGTACACCACAAAATCCTTTCCTGCCTCCAACTGAATCAACACTGGAGCTTCAGTCAAAACCCTCTTGAGCTTTTCAAAGCTCTCCTGCTGCTTATCCGTCCATACAAAGGGTACTTCCTTCCTTAACAACTTTGTTAAAGGTGAGGCTATCGACGAGAATCCTTCTACAAACCTTCTGTAGTAGCCTGCCAATCCCAAGAAACTGCGAATCTCAGCCACTGACCTAGGTGGTTTCCAATCCAACACTGCTTCAATCTTTTTAGGATCCACCCTTATTCCTTCAGCAGATACCACGTGTCCTAAGAATGCCACCTCCTTAAGCCAAAATTCACACTTGCTGAATTTGGCATAGAGCTTTTTCTCCCTTAACACTTGCAACACAATCCGGAGATGCTCATCATGCTCTTCTTCCGACTTGGAGTACACTAGGATGTCGTCGATGAACACAACGATGAACCGATCCAAATAGGGTTGAAAAACCCGGTTCATCATATCCATGAACGCGGCTGGGGCATTGGTCAACCCAAACGGCATTACTACAAACTCCAAATGGCCTTATCTTGTCCTAAAGGCTATCTTATGGATATCCGCCTCCTTTACCTTCAACTAATGATATCCTGACCTTAAGTCGATCTTTGAGAACAATGCGCCCCCTTAAGCTGATCGAACAAGTCATCAATCCTTGGCAAAGGATACTTGTTCTTGATGGTCAGCTTATTCAACTGACGATAATCTATGCACATTTGCATAGTTCCATCCTTCTTCTTCACAAACAAGACCGGTGCTCCTCACGGAGACACACTGGGCGGATAAACCCACGATCAAGTAATTCCTGAATTTGAGCCTTGAGCTCAACTAACTCTTTTGGCACCATTCGGTATGGAGTGATTGACACAGGAGCTGTTCTCGGTAGCAAGTCTATTCTAAATTCCACCTCCCTATCTGGGGGTGTTCCGGGTAACTCCTCCGGAAAAACATCCACAAAGTCCCTTACCATTCTAACTCCACAAATTCCCCCTTCCTTCGCATCCACAGCACTAACAAAGGCCAAAAATACCTTGCATCCTTTCCGAACCATTTTCTCCGCCTTCAATGTCAAACTACGTTAGACAAGTAGTTTCTTCTTTCTCCTATCATTACTACCACTTCATCTTCCGGGGTCCTTAGTTCCATTCGTTTAGCCGCACAATCCAACACGGCCCAGTGCTCTACTAACCAATCTATACCAAGTATGAGGTCAAATTCTCGAAGGGTAACTCCATTAAGTCACCAAAGCTCACTCCACAATTTCTAGGGATACACTCAAAAGATCTTATCCACCACTACGCTTTGACCTAATGGGCTTACTACAGTCATCTCCCTATCAAAAAGTTCAGAGTCTAGGCCTAGTGTTTCCACTACACTACATGCAACATAAGAATGGGTCGAGCCCACATCTATAAGAGCAAAATAGGGCTTGCCATGAATGAGGAACGTACCGATTATGACGTCTGGTGCGTCTCTATCCTCCCCCCGGCATACTGCGTAAACCAAACCCGGCTGTCTAGCTTCAGCAACACCTCTGCCCAGTGTTCCACATCCTCTACCAACACCATTTCCTCGATTATTTGGACCACGACCTCGCTGAGGCTGCTGTCCATCTCTACCAGCCTGATTAACATTTTGAGCTACTGGATGATTCCCATCTGGTCTCATCGGACAGTCCTTGATCGTATGGTCCTTTGACCCACATCTGAAACACCCACCTGTCTTCTTCCAGCATTCCCTAAGTGTTTCTTCCCACACTGCTCACAAGTACGGTATTTCCATCTAGTACCATTTTGCTGACCTCGCGGCCCATTAGCTCTAGGCCTTTTCTGAGCATTCCCAGAAGATCCAGATGACTCAAATCCTCTCTTCTGCTCATTCCGATCCGTGTTCTGCTTCACAGAGTCCTTAATTCCTTCCACTATCTTAGCTTCCTCTACTAAAGCAGAAAACTCCCGCTCTTGATGTGGAGCGACTAACAACCTCAGGTCATCCCTTAGTCTGTCCTCAAACCGGACACACCGCTCATGCTCTGTTGACACCACTCCTCTAGGATACCGGCTTAACCTCAAAAATTCAGCTTCGTACTCTGCTACTAACTTGTTCCCTTGAACCAGCCCCAAAAATGCCTTCCTCTGCTCATCAATATAATGTGTTCTGACATACTTCTTCTGATATGCCACCTTAACATATTCCCGGTCAGATCCTCAGCTGTGGCACCATCCCGAACTGTTAACCACCATTGATACGCTTCATCGCGTAGCAGTGCCACCATTCCTTTCAACTTCTCCTCAAGAGTCAGATCGAGCTCATTCATAATGCACTCGGTCGCCTCCAACCAGTATTCAGCTGTATTGAGTGCCACACCAGATACTCCACGGAACACCTCAGCTCCGTTGGCTCGGAGTCGCTTGGGTACAGATTTCTGAGCTCCCATATTCCCTCCAGCACTAGCCACCATTTCAAGAACTCGCAGCACCGCCTGCGATACAGCATCTTCTCTCATCTGATCTTGCTGCTCAACACCGATAGCTGGTGGTGGTGGTGGCGGTGGTACCTCATTCTCAGATCCTAGTCCCGATCTAACGGGTTTCGACACGGTCATTCTACCTCGACTGCGTCCTCATACATTGTGACCACGTCCCCTAGAGCTCATTTCTACGATTGCGCTTTAGTCTGGTTTAAGAAATTTTATGAATTAGCCCTTATTCCACTATTATCCACAAGAAGTTTTATGGCAGGAAGTTTAATAGGGGTTCTTTCGATCATTCAAAGTTTCAAGTCTTCTATCCTAATTCACAGAAAAGCACATCCATTCCATAGTATCTCACATACACATTCACTCTTCGGACATTCTGTCCGTTCCTATCCCCGGGGTATTCTCGTAATTTATCCTATAGGGGTATTTTTCGTAATTTGTCAAAATAAGGTTCCTTGGTGTTTTTGTCAATAAGGGTATTCTGGAAATTTTGCATTCCCGGGGGTATTTTGGAAATTTTAAAATCTGAGGGTATTTTGGTAATTAACCCGGGTAAATTTGTAAATCTTGATAAATCAAGGGTACTTTGGAATTTACAAAACTTGAGGGTTGTTTTTGAGAATTTGTTTTCCAAATTAGTGTTGTTGCAAAAATTTTTGAAGATCGGGGGTCGTTCTGGTAACTTTGTAACTCGGGGATATTTCGGTAATCTGTAGGTTAGGGGTAATTTTGTAATTAACTTTTTTTTTCATAATCAAGGTATTTTGATATTTTGTAAATTTAGGGTTCCTTTAAGCAAAGTAGTGAAATTTTGATAAGAACTGTGGGCATTTTGAAAATTTCCATAAACTAAGGGCATTTTTATAATTTTACCACTAAGGGTATTTTTGTAATTTTTTTATAAGTCGGAAATATTTTGAAAATTTTCCAAAATAAGTTTTTGCTACTATTCAAGGGGTAATTTGGTGATTATAAAACTAGGGTTTTCATAAAAAAATACGACTAGTCCCTTTCGGGTTTTAGTTAGGGGTTTAGCCCGTGTATAAGTCCTCTTGGTTAGGGTGAACCGAGGCTACGCACCAGGTAGGATTCGAGTGGAGAGGAGGTGAGTCATGCGGACTGCTTAAATACCAAGCTCCCACCAAAACCAATCCTAGACATGCGCACCATGGTTGCCACACCCTAACTCGGCGACTTAACCACCGATTTATTCAATTAGGCATTTAAGTCTTATGTAATTGTTGGGGTAACTAGCCCTAGGTTTCAAGTACTAAATCTCTATTCTACGTTCCATTTTTACCCTTCTACAAATCATAATATAAATCACCCAAGAGATCGGAGTACTTACCTGGTGGACTTCGGGCCGGAGACTTAGTGGGCCATGCCAGAAAATCCTGCTTAATTCACAAAAATTCTTTTTGGGCTCAACTTTGAAAACGTTTTGGGCCTTAAACCCAAGGCCGAGAGTTTAAAACTGGGCTCTGATACCAAATTGAAACACCCCAAACTTGGCCCACGAGCCTTGACCGGATCTGGTATGTTCCCCGGTGTAAACCGTTTCAAATTCTTTTGTTACTTAGGAAAAACTTGTGTGTTTTGAAAGAAAGATTGTTTTGGGTTGGGCTTGAGTTGAAAACAAGTTTATTTCATTATTAAAATCCTTTACTTTAGGTGAAAAAACATTTAAGGTTTAGCTCATGATAAATTCACTTAGTCTTTTTTTTTTAAAGAATATTTTGTAGCAGGATAAGTAGAAGTAAAATAAAATAATTCAACTATGGCCTTATTACATCAAATAATTCCCAAAAATAAATTCAAAGTACTCAAAATAAAAAGATTCCAAAAAAAAGAAAAATCTGAATTTCACATGGCCTCCACTAAGCTCCTGCCGACCCAGCCCATCACTGATTGTCACCTGAAAAGTAATCCCACAAGGGGTGAGTCAAACAGACTCAATGTGTAACCAACACTAAAATTTAACAATTTAGGCATATGTTCACATATTACATGCATATTCATATAACAGATAGGAAATAATGATGCAACCCGAACCCAAACCTATATGCCATCCGCTACACATCACTCGTACCAACCATCACACCGTGGGGACTACTAAGTCAACCCTCCATCCGCTACACACCACCGAAGGCAGTCGCTGCAGTCGACGTGCACATCGCCCTTATAAAGTTCGTGGCATAGCCACCAGATACATACTTTGTGTCATGAGACATCATATTCAGATATCGTGGTCTTAGGTCACCACATTCAGATATCGTGGTCTTAGGTCACCACATTCACTTCCCCTTTTTCATAATATCCCATATGCCCATGTCATACAAAACATGCCAAATTCTTAAATCACATACTTATAGTTTCATATGTGTGCCTTAACAGATATTTTTCATAGTCCTAGTAGGAGTAGGAAATGTACCTGAGTACTTTGTACCATAGCATGGTACTTTAGCCATATTCACATTCTTATAAACATGCTCATATTAAATTTTAGCCATAAATCTTATTAAAAGATAGTGTAGGGTACACACCTGATTTGCTTAAGGTTTCCAATCCAATTCCCAAAAATCTTGATCTAATGCCTTAGATCTTAAATCTCTACGTTTAATCAACCATTTAATACTTAGTAAAGAGCCATTCGGCCATAAATCCAAATCCTAGTAGGATTATCATAATGAAGTTCCTACCTTGGTGCCGATTTCACTATAAATCAAATCCTGAAAACTTTGTGCTATACCTTCCTTCAATCATCCAACATTGAATCAATTAACTTGGTTAGTTCCGGCTTTTGAATAAATATGAACTAGATCTAAAACACCAAAAATAGGCCTTGGCCGAATATTTACATGTCTTACCTTGAATCTTTAAATCCCGAAAAGTAGTCTCTTCTCCCTGGTAGTCGACAATAGACAAAATCCTGAAAGATCCTTTGTAGTTTTGGCCAAGAGATACAAATAGCATTAGAATCTTAATCTTGGTCTTGAAGAAAAGAAACATAATGATAATAATAGATCCTTACCCTTACTATAGGAGTCGACACACCCTTGCTTGAAGTCCCACAAATATTCGGCTATGGAGACTAGATAGTGATCAAAAAGGTTTCGACTTTTGGTGTTAATGGACAATCGGCTAGGCCTAAGAGAACCTGCTTTCGGCTTTTGGAAGGTTGAGAGAAAAGAAAAAGGAAGAGAAGAAAGGTGAAAAAATCGGCTTGCTTTGCTAGAGTTTTCGCTTTGGCAAAATAGCGAGAAAGACAGATTTTGCTAGGAAAATTCTGCAGAGAGAAAAGGAGAAAGAAAGAATGATGAATGGCCTCTTTTCCTCCTATTGCTGAAATTACTAGGCCCGGTGTCCCTTACTTGGCCATCACTTCTCTTATCTTTATCACTTTATTTAAAAATTAAAGAATAATCCTCAATTATCTCTTTGAAAATAATCTAAAATAAATCATCATTTATCTACCCTTAGCGAAATTTTAAAAGAATTTAAACTCCTCCCTTAGTGCCTTAATGCCGTCCATTACCTCTCCTCCATGGCGCAAAATAAAACTTTCATTCGCTCCTTCACACTCGAACACAAGCCCTCCTTGCACCGTTGTGTGGCTTCATTCCCAGAGCCTTAAGTGGCATCTCCAAGCCACTTTTTCAAGCCCAATTGTGTGTCAAATTCCTCTACTAATTTTCTTAAGGCCACCTTGTTTTAGTTTCCTCTTTAAACTTAACATTTCTAAAACATTTCCTTACATTTCCAAGTTTCCAAAAATGTTCACTTTCCTCTTTTAAACTTAACATTTCCAAGTTTCCAAAAATGTCCACTTTCCTCTTTTAAACTTAACATTTCCAAGTTTCCAAAAATGTTCACCATACATTCATAACACATAAGACATGCCATTTAATATAATTAAATCAAAAATGCATAGACCCATTTTCAGGATGTTACAAGTGATTTTCGGGTTTGGGCTTTTGAGCCCGTTTATTGTAAAAGGACTGTTTAAAAATCTAGACTCTGGTTTATATTTTTTATTTTATTGGTTTATTTGATTTGCATGGGCCCGGTCAAAATTGGGCTTCTACAATCAACTTTTAATTCAATTCAATGTCAAAGTGCCAAATACTCACCTCAATCACTTACCATAAACATTAAATAAAAATTACAACTATTAATAACTAGATTCGGATTATGGAAATACAAACTAGGAATTCCGAGCTATTCCACGTCGACTTTATCTTTCGCCTTTTTAGTCTAGGATTCCAGTACGATGTTATCTACGGAATTAAAACAATTAAAACTTCATCAATACACTACAATTCAATTTCACATTGAATATTTCAATTTTTCTCCAATATTTGCCTAAATTCCAATTTAGTCCCTAAACCAAGAATAGCTTTTATTCTTCACGTTTAATTCTTTATTTTATGCAAATTCCACTTTAGACTAAATTCAACTCCCTATTTTCACATAAATTCTTAAATTTTAATTTTTTCACAATTTAGTCCCTATTACACAAAATTTACAATTTATTCTACAATTCAATCCTTTTTTCAATTCTAACTTAAAAATCTATCAATTTAATCCCTAATACTTTATTTATTCAACATAGACAACAATTAAAAACTCAATAATTTCTAAAATTTTAACAAAGGTTGGGTAATATTTAATACCGGGATTCCAAAAACATAAAAATAAAAAAAAAGCGACTAAATTGACTAACCAATTAAACTTTAAACAATTGAAGCCGCTAAGGCCGTGGCTTTCCCCTTCCTTTCTTTCCTTTTTCTTATCTTTCTTTCTTTCTCCTTGTTTCATTTCTATTTTGTTTCTTTCTATTTCTTTTTGTTTCTTTGTTTTATTATTATATTATATAATATATAAAATATATTTACTTAAACATTAAGAATATACATAATATATATATATAATAAACTTATAAATATCTATTTTAAGCCACCTCAATTTTAAGCAATGGAATAATTGCTTCTTTAGTCCTTTAATTTTCTTTAATCTATAATTCAACTTTCACCTTTTATACAATTTAGTCCTTATACCTTATTACTTTTACTTCAAGCAAATTCACTTAATCGAAACTTAATTACCTACACAACTAGCTTTGTAAATATTTTTAAATGTTTACAAGTCTGATTTACGGGAATGGAGTCCCGGGAATGCATTTTTTTTAATTTGGTCCTTTTTAATTAATTAACTATCGAAGCGTTAAAATTTCTTAACTAAACTTTAATACCACCTTAATGACACTCCGTAAATATTTATAAAAATATTTACGGCTCAGTTTATAAAAACAAGGTACCACTAATTTTCTAAAACCACTTGAACTTAATAAATTACTTATATAACATAAATTATCAAATCAAAAACCTTTTTAAAAATCACACTTGTCTCGTAAATATTAAATAATAATATTTACAAATTTACTCGTCGGATTTGGTGACTCCGAAACCACTGTTTTCGACACCACTGAAAAACTGGCTGTTACAACTTGTGTTCAGGATCTTGTGGTTATAGATATTACTTGGGCAAGGAGTTATTTATCGTAGAGTTCACGGGGAATTCAGCCGTTCGCTACGGCATTGGCTACATGTTGGTCTCCTCCAGATCATGGATGGATTAAGATGAATTCGGATGGTTCAGTGCCAATGAACTATGATAACGCCTCAATTGGAGGTCTTTTTAGGGATGTTGAAATTCAGTAAGGAAATGATCTTTTGCATAGAAGCTCGAGCTATTCTTGAAGGTTTACGTATTGCATGGGAGAAAGGTTATAGACAGTTGGAGATAGAATGCGACAGTGCACTACTTGTAGAGTTCGTTCTTACGGGTAGTGCTACCAGTAGTAACCAAGTTGAATTACGTTTAATCAATGTTTACCTTAAGAGAAATTGGAAGACTAGAATCCGTCACATTCTTAAATCTCAGAATATGGCTGCTGATCAAATGGTGAAATGTACTTATGATAATCAGTTTGGGTTGAAGCATTTTGAGGATCCCCCAATTTTGGTTCAAGAGATTTTACAATCAGATGGTGATTTCCTAAGTAGAGTTGTATGATTTTATTGTTTTCGCTTAATGCTTTTGTTTTTACTAAAAAAAAGGATTTCTTCAAAATAAGCATAAAATTTTTCTCCTTTTTTTCTAAAAAGAAACCATGTAAAGTTAAAAATTATCCATTGAAATCAATTTATTGTTAACTCATTGATAAACCGTAAAAGTAACATATTTTAATCCCACATTTAGCAAACTTTTGGATGATTTATTCCCTGAATTGTGTAAAAAGGTGCTCTTAATCCTTTCTTTTCATGTTTTATACTCAGGAAAGCACCTAGGGACGAAAAGAATAAGAAACGGCCCTAAAACAGACCAAATGGGCCATATCACGAAATCGGCACGGCCTGGACTTAAGCCCACATGGTCGTGCCTCTTAAGAGAAGTCCGAACACGGTCTGACCACGATTCACATGGTCGCACCTCATTAACAGGCTCACACATGGCCTGAAGTCTATTCACACAGGCGTGTGCCCTAAGGCGTGTCCCTGCCGTAGAAAGAGCAATTCTATTCGGAATAGGGTACTTAGAGGCAAAGAAACACATTCCAAAGCCTATTCAGATACCTGAATAGGAATTATACTTGAATTAGGATACTTAGAGGCCAAGTAAGGCATCTCAAAGCCTATATAAAGACCCTAGAGGCCAACCTTTAAGGGGACGTTCGGAGTTCGACAGAAGCCTTCTGCCAGGGCTTTGGGCAGTTCAGCGAGGCCAAGAAGCCGAGCCAAAAATGTCAGATTTGTGGGAATCACTCGAAGGAAGCCAGTTGATCCATCTCAAGAAGCCAAAATTCTACTCAAGATGGCGGATCTCTCCTTTAATTCCTTCAGGGAGTTTTAGGGATTTCTTATGTTTTGTTTCATCTTTCTTCTGAGATGTTTTCTTTTATTATTATGAACTAAACCCTTCGGATACCTGAAAGGGATGAAACCTAAGATGGATCTTGTTATTTTTTTATGAACTATATGATAAATAATTGATTTTTTCTTAATTATGTGTGCTTAATTCTTGTGTTAATATTTCTGGGATATTGAGTTGAATGTACTTAGGTGGTGGAGCAAAAGTCCCTACTTAAGAGTAGATCTAGCATAATTAAGTAGAGTTGATCGTGCGCATAGAGATAGGGTGACGAGATTTTATCGGATTAGGGTGAAACCTAATATGAGAGTCCATAAATCGAGTTAATGCGATTCTAGGGGTTTTAATTAGAAAGAGATTTCAATTAATCAACCTAGGGTTAGACGTTATTCGCCTCGAGAGAGGGTTTAATATAAATTAAGGAATCTTACGGATCAAGTCAAGTGAATAAATCGTCTGGTTCAGCGTTAGATAACAAGTGAAGTCTAGGTGGATTCTTCCTAAGGGTATCGTCTTAATCAACTGAGTTTTCCCAACAGTATTTCCCCAATTCATTCTTTTTTTCTTTGCGTCTTTAGCTTAGTAGTTAGTTAATTTAGATTAAACAACCAATCACTTAATATTTAGGCTAAATAATAGAAAGAAGGTTATTATTAGTCATTTTAGTTCCTTTGGGTTCGACAATCCGATCTTGCCTAAACTATACTACTATTCGATAGATGCACTTGCCTTAAGTCGTTGTTAGAGTTAGTTTCCAGGTTCGGTCATTCTCTTTATAAATTTTAAAACTCGACAAAACAACGATCAAGTTTTTGGCGCCGTTGCCGAGGAACTAAAATATTAAGAAAGCCCTATTTTTATTACTTTAGCCATTTTTTTATTTTTATTTTTTATTTTTTGCATTTTAATTTTTATTAATTTGCTAGTTTTTCTTTTATTCAGTTTTGGCAGATAATTTTAGTCTATAGAAGATGGCACTGAATAATTATCAATGTCTCTTGCAGGTACAACCAGAAATACAATATGATTCGAATTTAGGAGGCATGGCAAATCTTGAGTACCCGCCCTACAGATATGGCATGGAAAACGAGCAAGCTCACTATACGGGTAACTATTCTAGACCACAAAATAATTTTTATAATGACACTTATAATGCAGGTTGGAGGTTCCATCCCAATTTCTCATGGGATGATCAAAATATCCAAAGACCGGAACTCCCTCCAGATTTTCAACAACGACCTCACCAACAGGAAGATGAGTCGAACATTGAAGAGATGCTGACAAAATTCATGGCAGCCACAGATACCCATCTCCAAGACACTGAGACCACCCTTAAGAATCAACAAACATCGTTTGAAGGGATCAAGAACCAAGTTGGTGAACTTACTAAGTCAGTTGGGGAAATTACTAAGTCAGTTGGACAACTTGCTAAGCTGATCTCAGAACTACCACAAGGAAGCTTGCCAAGCAATACTAAAACTAACTCGAGAGAGCAAAATCAAGCCATTTACGATAGTGAAGGGTTAGACGTACCAAACCCAAGGGAAGAACCTATGGTAAGTGAAGGTAAGGTTGAGGTGTGCCATGATATACCAAAATTGGCAAATACAGAGTACCAACCTCATATACCATATTCTGAAGCAATAAAGAAGGACAACACAGAGGAATAGTTTGGTAAGTTTCCAAAACTTTTAAAGAAATTACATATTAACTTACCATTGCTTGAAGCTCTTTCGCAGATACCCGATTATAGAAAATTTTTAAAAGAGCTGTTGACAAACAAACGGAAGCTAGACGAGGCATCGCATGTGGAGCTAAATGCAACGTGCTCAGCAATTCTACAAAATAAACTGCCACGGAAATTAAAAGATCCAGGGATTTTTACGATTCCATGTTTAATTGGTAGTTTATCTATTGATAATGCTTTAGCTGATTTAGGGGCAAGCATCAATGTTATGTCTTATAAAATGTTTACACAACTAGGTCTAGGGAAACCCAGACAAACTAGGATGAGCATTCAATTAACTGATAAAACTATCAGAATTCCTAAGGGTATAATAGAAAATGTTCTAATCAAAATTGATAAACTCGTATTCCCAGTAGACTTTGTCGTTTTAGACATGGATAAGGACAATTCGATTCCTTTAATTTTAGGAAGACACTTTCTAGCAACTACCAAGACTAAAATTGATGTTGGTACAGGAGAACTAATTCTTTGTATAGGTGACGAATCAATCAGTCTACAAGCTCTTGACTCGGCCAGAACATCGACTGATGACGGTGAGAAAGTAAATTCAGTTGATAACAAATTTGTTCAACCTTCATCACAGGAAACACCACGAAGCCATAAACCTGAATTGAATCATAGACCTCGTGCCAATAAAGAAGAATTACATGAGGAACGAAGCCTTAAGGTCAATAACCTAGAAGAGTGGAAGACACACTTTAAAGAGAAACTGAAACCGCACGAAGAAAAATCGAATGAACCCTCAGACGAGCTGATAGAACAACAAATCACTTCAAAATAGGGGATAAGGTATTGATGAATAAGGAAGACCCTCGAATCACCACTTCAGACATCAAAACAAACGAAGAAATCACCTTTAAAGTACTTAATGTCTTCCTATACGGCACAGTCGAGGTAAGCAATCCTAAATTCAACACTTTTGAGGTAAACACTACTCGACTTAAACTTTATATCAAAAACCGAGTTGATCGCATGAGAAAGGCAACCACCATGACCATACAAATAATAGGTAAGTCTAGCTCAAGACTTTAAACGAGCGCTTCTCGGGAGGCAACCCGAGCACTAACCCTATTTATTTACACATTTTTTTCTTCTCTTCATCTTAAAACACCTAGTTTTAAACTAACCAAAAGTGCAGATTTCCAGACCACATGGCCGTGTGGGCACCACAAGTAGGAAAAAAGGGCGTGACCGTAGACGTGTGGCAGCAGGACAAAATTTTCCCCAAAACATAGGCCGCATCTCTATTATCTTTCTTCTTTCATTTTCCATTATTTACTTTTACTTTTATTTTTATTTTTCTTTTTATCTTTATTTTTATTTTCTTTATTATTTTCTTCTTATTCATCATTCCATTTAGATTTAGCTTAAGATATAATAAAACTAAGCCGGCTACTCCGAGGATTCAAATTCAATCAGGTTCGAGATGCTTCCCCACGTTCACCTCCAATCCTATCCAGTTTCTTTTCATTGACTTTATCCAAAATTCAGGAAGTTTCACTTCTCTTCCTATCTTATGATTTTATGATTATTTTGATATTATCTATCTTTGTACATTGAGGGCAATGTACATCTTAAGTGTGGGGGGTTAACAATAGTATTATTCTCAAATCCCTGAATTTTATCTAGTTCTTAAGTAATTGTCTCATATTACTAATTAGGATTAAATTTCTGATGATTTATGATTCTTATTGATATGTTTTTGAGTAAGTCATAATTAATTGTGCATTGATGATTTATACTTTAAGATACTAGAGAATCAAGCACGATAAGTCTATTTTTTTAAGAATAAAATTTTTTTCTAGGTTGTCGAACTGAATTTGAATATTACCTTGAAGTTTGAAATTTACAGGGATTGATGTTAAATACCCATAATTTTTGTGAGATTTTGAGCCTTTTAGAGCATATATTCTTTTTCGTGCTCACTTTATTGATTATGAGTGTGTCAACACTAAATTGTTATTCTAGAACTTGCCTCGATTATACATGTCAAGACCACATTTTTGATTTTGTAACACCCCAAACCCGGCCCATGCGTTATGATCGGATCTGACATGTCACATGAGGAAAACATGTTAAATCCTTTTTATTCGTACTAAAATAGGTGTTGTTTTGCTATAATCGAGAAAACAAGTTTAATTTGAAAATTTGATAAAGTACTACTAACTTCGAAGGTTGATTGATAAATAGATAAGTTGAACTAGAGATCTTATAAAACCGTGACTTTTGAAAATATCGTTGATAATTCAAGAGAAAATTTCCAAGTTAAAAATATTTGTAAAAGTTAGTTATAAAATCCATTTGTTAATCTATTTTGGAAAAACCAATATTAATGATTTTTAAAAAAATCCCCGTTTAAAACAATTTAAGAAAAATAATAAATACGTCCAAACATAAAGCAAATTAAAGTTTATCCCAGAGGCCTTATTACAAGTTTAAACCCAACATAATAAAAGTAACGAAATAGAGCAGAAAATTAATTTACTAAAGTTCAAAACATTTATTTCCGAAGTATGGCCTCCACCGAGTCATCCATGGGCCCAAGTCCTTGTCACTGAGATTTACCTACAAGGATTAAGAAAGAAAGGAGGGTGAGTTACAAGAACTCAGTGCATAATCTCCTAACCATCATCCAATGGGTCTGAACCCATTTAGCAATAACTTGGGCAGGAGCCCATGTAGCATAATCTTGGGCCGAAACCCATTTACATGACAGAATATATATATGTGCAATGTATGCAACCCAACCCATCCATCCAATACACCCCCGTACCAGCCTATCACACATGTAAGGATGAAGTCAACCCACCCCGCCAATCACACCAAATCGCAGGCAAATTACCATTTATCATAATATTTATGGCTGAGCCACCAGAGTATCATATATGGTATTATAATCACGATGGCACAAAGCCATGTTTAGGTTGGCACATAGCCATTATCAGAATTTTGTGGCAATGCCACCAGGCTACACTTCTCTTCATTCAATTTTCCCATCCCATGCAATATGTAGAGATGCAACATACATAATAACATAAAATATCAACATATTAATAACAACCATTAATCTATTGAATACTTTTAATGAATCAGTACATTAAAGCAATATAATAATTTTTCCCACTAAACCATTTTAACAAATCGGCCCATAGGGGCATTTCGGTAATTCGGCCCATAGGGGCATTTTCGTAATTCGGCCCATAAGGGCATTTTTGTAATTCGGCCCATAAGGGCATTTTTGATAAATCGGCCCATAGGGGCATTTTCATAATTCGGCCCATAAGAGCATTTTCGTAATTTACCCTCCAAGGTTATTTTGGTAATTTCGCAACCCCGGACTTAACTACTAATTTGGGGTATAAAAATTGAAACTGTCCATCTGCGTCATATTGAATAAATTGACTATAACTAGTGTTAGGAAACTCGAAATTTAGATCCGTAAATTTTTCTTGAAACTAGACTCATATATCTTCTTACTACAATTTTTCCAGAATTTTTGGCTTAGCCGTTTAGTACATTTTATTCATTAAAGTTTCCTCTGTATCACTGACCAACGATTCTGACCTCTCTTACCTTAAATGCAAATATCTCATTGTACAGTTTTCATATATTGCTCCCACTTGTTTCTATTGAAAATAGACTCACTATATAAATTATAACTCATAATCCACTTTGTACAATTTTGAATGATTTTTTACAAGACAGAATAGGGAACCACGAAGTCATTCAGAACCAAAATCCTTTCCAAAACATCTTCCTCACTTTAGGCCAACATGTTCCCTACTCTTTCCTTTTCTTTTTTTCTTCTTTCCTTCCACTCATCCTTACCTTATTTCCTTAGCCACCTTTCCAAAAATTAAAAGTCTTCCTTATCCAAAATACCACCATGGCTGACACTATGGACGAATAGCACAAAAAAATAATCAAAATTTGCACCAAGTGGGATTCGAACCTCTTCCCCTAAAGCCCTTCATGTGACACCACATCCTCTTTACCATATGCTCCTTTATGCTAGCAATTTACTCACTCATTTCCATATGCATTGATGCCACTTACCTTCTCCCCCTTAAGGGCTTAAACACAAAAATTTTCCTATAGCCTAACTTGAACCCGAAACTTCCTAGAAACCCCGTAACTTTCCAAAATCGCCTTCCTAATAAGTTCAACCTGAAATAAAGCCATTCTCTTGTTCTCCAAAAATTTTAAATGCTTCCGTGCTCAAGGCCCAATAGGCCCAATCCTACTAGGCCCAATTTCAGGATGTTATAGATTTGATATACTGAGATGATAAAGGCACCTAGGTTTTAACCCATTCACTCCACTAAAAAGCCTACCATCATAATCAACCCCTAGTGAACATCGTTGATCCTAACAACCCTTTTTATTGATTCACTCATTAATATTAACCCAAAATCCCACTCGTATTTGTTATCACCATTCCTTTGACTACCATTCTATTGAGAATTGATTTGATTAGTTGTCTAATTACTTTATTTCAATTTTTAAGGTTCTTTCTTATATTATGTATTTATTGATTTGTTATTAAAAAAATGAAGTACATTCATTATTAGTTCTATTTTCTAAGAGCTTGTACGTTGAAATTCAATATCTTGAAGAAGAAGCTTGTATTATTAGTATTTTCATGTGATGTAATTATTCAAGTTATTAGTTCATTTTTCTAAAAGTCAGGTAACTTGTCAATTCAATCTCGATTTTAACCTTCTATTTCAGCCTTTATCCACACCTTTAACCCAAACCCCGTTACAACCCTGTTAAACACCTTTTGATTTGTGCATCATCTCATATACAGTGGTGGAGATTTGATTTTCAGGCAAGCCTATGGGATTAACTTTTCAGGTTCGACTTATGAGTGCTTTTTCTTTTCCTGAACCTTAAACACTTCGAGTGATTTGAGTGAATCTTTTGTGAGGATGTCAATCTTTGTCGGTTTTGAATTAAAGGTAATCATTTAGATAAGGGGAGACACCTATGTTGTCACGCTACAAATATATGACTTAGGATCGTTTGAATCTTTAGGATCTTTGAGTAAAATTATCCATGTATAAATTATCTATGAATTATGATGAGGCATTGTTGATGAGAATTATGAATTGTGGAAAGTTCGTTTTAATTGTAAGTTGAGAATTTTGCTTGAGGACAAGCAAAAGCTTAAGTGTGGGGGTATTTGATAAACCGTAAAAGTAACATATTTTAATCCCACATTTAGCATACTTTTGGATAATTTACTCCCTGAATTGTGTAAAAAGGTGCTCTTAATCCTTTCTTTTCATGTTTTATACTCAGGAAAGCACCTAGGGACGAAAAGAACAATAAATTGGCCTAAAATAGACCAAATGGGCAATATCACGAAATCGACACGACCTGGACTTAAGCCCACACGGTCGTGCCTCTTAAGAGAAGTCTGAACATGGCCTGACCACGATTCACACGGCCGTACCTCATCAACAGGCTCACACACGGCCTGAAGTTGATTCACACGGGCATGTGCCCTAGGGCGTGTCCCTGCCGCAGAAAGAGCAATTCTATTCGAAATAGGGTACTTAGAGGCAAAGAAACACATTCCAAAGCCTATTCAAACACCCGAGTAGGAATTATACTTGAATTAGGATACTTAGAGGCCAAGTAAGGCATCTCAAAGCCTATATAATGACCCTAGAGGCCAACCTTTAGGGGAACATTCGGAGTTCGCAGAAGCCTTCTGCCAGGGCTTTGGGTAGTTCAGCGAGGCCAAGGAGCCGAGCCAAAATGTCAGATTTGTGCGAATCACTCGAAGGAATCCAGTTGATCCATCTCAAGAAGCTGGAATTCTACTCAAGACGGCAGATCTCTCCTTCAATTCCTTCAGGGAGTTTTAGGGATTTCTTATGTTTTGTTTTATCTTTTCTTCTGAGATGTTTTCTTTTATTATTATGAACTAAACCCTTCGGATACCTAAAGGGGATGAAATCTAAGACAGATCTTTTTATTGTTTTCTGAACTATATGATAAATACTTGATTTGTTCTTAATTATGTGTGCTTAATTATTGTGTTAATATTTCTGGGATATTGATTCAAGTTGAATGTGCTTAGGTGGTGGAGCAAAAGTCCCTGCTTAAGAGTAGGTCTAGCATAATTAAGCGGAGTTGATCACGCGCCTAGAGATAGGGTGACAAGATTTTTTCGAATTAGGGTGAGACCTAATATGAGAGTCCATAGATCAAGTTAATGCAATTCTAGGGGTTTTAATTAGAAAGAGATTTCAATTAATCAACCTAGGGTTAGACGTTGTTCACCTCGAGAGAGGGTTTAATATAAATTAGGGAATCTTACAGATCAAGTCAAGTGAATAAATTTTCTGGTTCAGCGTTAGATAACAAGTGAAGTCTAGGTGGATTCTTCCTAAGGGTATCGTCTTAATCAACTGAGTTTTCCTAACAGTATTTCCCTAATTCATTCTTTTTGTCTTTGCATCTTTAGCTTAGTAGTTAGTTAATTTAGATTAAACAACCAATCACTTTATATTTAGGCTAAATAATAGAAAGAAGGTTAGTATTAGTACTTTTAGTTTCTTTGGGTTCGACAATCCGGTCTTGCCTAAACTATACTACTGTTCGATAGGTGCACTTGCCTTAAGTCATTGTCAGAGTTAGTTTTCAGGTTCGATCATTCTCTTTATAAATTTTAAAACTCGACAAACAAACCATCACTCATACTAAAATATGGTGAAAACTAGTACTCCTAGCATAAGTAACATTATCCATTAGGGTTGAAAATAAGTGGTTTGGATGACACCAAGTTCCTAATCTTGACTATATGATTATGAAGCAAATAGTGCAACTAGGCAATTCATAAATTTTTCTAATATGCATTTCATCATTGTCGAAAGTTAAGTTTTAATGTTTGCGTTGCATTGCTCTTAATCAAAGGCGAAGAGCCTTTATGAATTTTCAGTATTAAAAGAAGAATACAAAAGGCAACTCAATAAGAAAAAAACTAATATCCAATTGATTCGGAGACGACCGTATTCATTTATTTACTTTTTAGTAATATACCATTAAAGGGTTAGTACTCGTACAATGATAAAGACATACTCACATATCCTACGCCATTACATTCAAAAGTAGCTATTCAAATAAAGACTTACTACTTACTTTCTAGAAGTTTAAACCCAAGTTGGATCTATGGATAAATAGCTTTTAGCCACTAAGGCAATTATTAGAATTTGAGTTCTTTTATTTATTAACTTAAAAGATATTTCCAATGTAGACCTTTTTTCTTAAGATGTAAAACTCTTTTAACTATTATTTTTTTATCTTCAAGATTTAAACTTAAAATCTTATACGATATCAATTTTTTAACAATCAACTTAAATTAAATTTGTATTTGAAAGATAAAGGTTTTTGTTGGGATCGACCCGATTAAGCATTAAGTAAAAAAAAATATAGCGGAATAAATTAAAAAATTGAACACATAAATTTAACGTGAAAAAACCCCTCCACAGAAGATAAAAAATCATAGGTAAAGATAATTTTACTACAATGGCAAAAGAACGAAGAGTTCCAAAAATGGAGATAAAAACTAAACCTCAAAAACTTGAAAACAAATAACCCTCAAAACATAAATACAAAATTCTCAAAATGTATTATGAGTCTCTTATGGGTGTATTTTATAAGGTTGTAAAAAGCATATTTATAGGCTAAATTCATAGGTCAAATAATAATAAAATAATCTAAATTAATCGGTGTTTGATTGAAACAAATAAACGAATTTAACTAGAAGATTATTTCTCAAATTTAAGCGAAATAGGAGTCATACTTAACAGTTTTGATAAAAAAAGTTATTATTATTATCATCATCATCATCATCATCAAAGGATATGATTGATTTATTTAAATTTAAGGCAAAAGTTAATCACTTCAATAAAAATAAAGTTAAATTGTACAAAGGTCAGATTTTTTTTATTTTGTAATTTGGTGTTTTGGCTTCTCTATCGAACAATTTCAGATGATTATTTTTTATAAAAAATTTATGATGATTCCTTGATATTTTTATATAGTTAGATAAATATATATATATATATATATATATATATATTTATTTAAATGTACAAAATTTAGTCCAGTTGTAAAAATAAATATAAAGGTATACATGTAACATCATATATTTTAAAATAAGTAATGTTAAATTATTTGATAAAATGTTAAGTATGTTTTGATATAATAAATATAATGTTTTTGAATAAAACTTGAAAATTTTCAAATGACAATTTATTTCAAAATGTTTCTCTGAAATAAACTTTTAAATTTATCTTTCAAACACACACAAAATATTTTCAATTAGTTCAAAATGATAAATAATTTTTTCAAACATTTTTATCACGTGTAAAACTTCTCCGAGGGATCAAAGTATCGATATAGAAGGTATCGATACCTTGACCCAAGTATCGATACCCCTACCTGGTATTGATATCAATTTGAGTTTCAAAATTCAGAAAACTTGAGAAAAAAATCAAAAGTATCGATACCTTTAACAAAGTATCAATATCTTTCACAAAGTATCAATACCTTATCCTTTTATCAATACCGTTTTACGATTCAATGTTTTGAAAATTAAAGAAAAATTGCCCGAGTATCGATACCTTCCCTAAGCTACCTATACCTCATAGCAAGAATGGATACATTTACTATTGTATCGATACTATAGGCTTAACGATCATTGAATTTAGACATTAAATGCCTAAAGTATCAATACCCTTCAAATGTATCAATACATTTTGTTGCAGAAGTCATTAATGCTTTGGTTTTTACACCTCCAACGGCTCAATTCATTTTCCCAACAACCCAAACAATTGAGAATCAATGAGAGCTATAAATACCAGCTTCCAAAGCTTCTACAACAACAAGAGAGATTACAAGAGATCAAGAGCTATCAAGAAACATCAAGAAATCTATTATCGACCATTTGTGCTTAAATTTTTTTTATTTTTTTCTTGTAAACACTTGTAAACATTCATTATATTTTCTTAACTCAAGTTGATGCAAAAAATTATGGGTAAAAACTATTTATAGGCTGTTTTTCAATGAAAATAAGTTTAAAAATCAACCATGAACACCCGAAAGACCCAAATATGATACCAAATGATAAAGAATGATCTGGATGAATGAGAAAGCAGATCGTAAAGTTTATTTAAGTTGCAGATGTACCTTAAATAGATTAGCTGTCACAAAGGAGAGTCAAACAAAATTAAAACAAAATAAAGATGAACCGGTTGGTAAAGAGTCCAAAGGAGAACGAATTAGGGTTTCTTGGATGGAAAGAAATCGTCCTTGGACCTTAAGAAAACGCCTCAACCAGATCTCAAAAAACAAAACACAAACAGATTTGTTAGAAGTGATTTTAAAGACAAAAGCAAACTGTTTTGTGCAAAAATACTTGAAACAACAAGAAAATATTAAAACTCTTAATTTTGATGTGTTTCTTGATGGAACAAGATAGAAGAACGTCTTTCTTGAAGCAATTTTAACCTAAAACAAAAATCAATAAAATCAACAAGCCAAAATAGTAAGAACTAACTTAAATAAGCAAGAAACAATAAATTAAGGATAGAACAGAGAAGATGACGTCCTAAGAAGCTTTGGAAACATTAAGAATCCACAACTCCTTTCAATTCTCTAATTCCTCCTCTAAGAAAAAGTTCTTGGCAAGGAAAAACCTTGAAAGTGATTCCTACAACCTGAAAGATTGTTAAACAACTTCTAAAAGAAACTAAAGAGCAATTATTGAAAAGAACTCAAAGAGAATTATAATTAACTAAAAAAAAACATAAATCAATTGTGTATGTATAAGGGTGAACGTCCATGCTACTTATAGGCCCCCAAAAGAAGTTTTCCTAACCCTACTAGAATAACTAACATGACAACTTATCAAATAAAAAAAACAAAATAATTCTAAATGTGGACTTTTAATGGGAATTGAGCCAAAGGAATTAAATGGGCTCTTTGGTCTAAATTCTTACATGATGATCAACCTATTAAAATAAAATTGGACTTATAGTTTAAATATTTTACAATTTGGGCCACTTTGATAATTTGGCTTGATATTCAATTAAATTACTTTCTAAACTTCACGATGGGATTGTAGACATCTTAATGGGCCATTTGTAACAGCCTGATGTTGACCCTAATCGAAAAAGTGGTTTCGGGATTGATCGTTGTTTTGTCGAGTTTTAAAATTTATAAAGAGAATGATCGAACCTGGAAACTAACTCTGACAACGACTTAAGGCAAGTGCACATATCGAACAGTAGTATAGCTTAGGCAAGACCGGATTGTCGAATCCAAAAGAACTTGTAACATCCCAAATTTGGGCCTAGTAGATTTGGGCCTATTGGGTTGTAACGCCCCAAAAATCTTGAAACTTTTAGTTTCTGTGCATGGGAGTTAATATGTATGTGTAGCACTTAGAATAATAATATTAAGGTATTATCAGGATTATTTGAAGCCTTAGAGTTAGGGGAGACCATAGGAAAAATTTATGTTCTTACTTAGTGGACCCTAGTCTCGGGCATGAGGCGTCATAAGCATTAAGAAAGAGAGGACACAAAATGGGCTCAGTTTGGGTTGAGGCCCTAATTAAGTTTTCTTGGCTTGGGCACTATAGGGTTAAAAGGGTAGCATCTGTGTTTAAAATGCCAAAGTGTGGCATTAAGTGTAACACTGGTAGCCCAATATTAAGAAGAAGGAATAAAATTTATTAAGTGAGAATTTATTGAAGTGAAACAAAGGTGATTAAGACTTAAGCTAAATTATGTGCTAAAGTGTGTCATAAAATGAGCATATAGCATGGTGGAGTTGGCATGGGTTCAAGTAAGAGGAAGAGGTTCGAATCCCTTGTATGACACCTAAATAAATTTTTGCTTTTAATTTTCTGCTCATGACAAGGAAGTGTCGGCAGGGACATATAAGGAAGGTGTTGACCATGTATTTTTGTAAGGGAGCTAGCTCCTAAAGTTCGGTGGCAACAACATCACCATCATCCTTTCGTTCTTATATTATTTCTCTTCAATCGAAAGTTCACTAGCTCTTGAAAGAGGCCCAAGTTTGGCATAACCAAATTCTCCAACTCTCTCAAACATCTCTCTCAAATCCTTTCTTTTCGATTGTGGAATATAGGAGCCCATGTCTTTGGGCCAATTTCGAGGGCTTTTTTGGATTGAAAACGAGCAAGGAGGAATGGATGGCATTAAGGCTTATTTTTAGGAGGGATTTAATGATAATATTGTAGATCTAACTAAATTCCTTTGAATCTTGATAATAGAAGAAAGAGGTGGGGTGTTATCTAGGAGTCTTTTGAAGGTGTGAAGAGATTTAGATAAAGGAGAAAAGCTAGGAGCTATCTTATCGATTAAGATTTATTTTTGCTAAATAGATGTCTAACGGATCAAAATATGTTTTAGGTCCGAGGAGCGAGAAGGGTTAATACTCACTTTATCGAGGTGTGTAATTTCACACTCATTATTTTGGTTGGATGTCAAATTTCGGTATGGAAGTAAATCGTAAAACGATTGGATCGGTAAAAACGTAAAAATTATATTTTGACGAAAATACGTAAAAACTACTACATCGTGAAAATTACGAGTTCGTGAAAATGGTAGTAAATACTCTAGTTCGTGAAAATGGGCGTAATTACTCTAGTTCGTGAAAATGGTAGTAAATACTCTAGTTCGTGAAAATGGTAGTAAATACTCTAGTTGGCAAATTGCTATAATTATGGGCCAAATGAAATAAATTCCATCACCTGTGGACTTGGGTGAGGATGACTTCGTGGAGAGGAGTAAAGAAATCAATTTCTAATTGCCATAGGGGTGCTAAAATTTCTATAAATAAGGGTTTTCATAGCTCATCAATTAGACCGGGTTTGGGGTGTTACATTAAGGCTTATTTTTAGGAGGATTTAATGATAATATTGTGCATTTGAACCCTACTCTTTTCTTCCTTCTTTGTAGCCATCAATTAGAAATTCTTTTCTTCCTTCTTTGTGCCAAATTCAGCCATCTTAGTTGTTTTTCTTTTCTCATCTTTTCTCTTCCAAAAGCCAAAAATCACCACGTCCCTCACCCTTTTCTTTTTCTTTGAAACCTCCTTCTAGCCGAATCTTTTGATCCCTATTGTTATTCTTCCCCCATTCACTAAAAGCCGAAACTACGTTCTTGTTTGTTCTTGTAGCCAAAATCTCTAAGCCTTTCCTTGATTTCTTTTTACTTTCTTTCTAGCCAAAGCTGAAACACTTTACTCAGACCTTCTAAAAGCCGAAAGAGCATCAGTTCATCTTTTCTGGGATTTTCATAAAAGCCAAAATCCCTAAATCTCATCTCCTGTGTATGCCTAATTCTCTTTGAGGTGTCTGCTTGTGCCGAATCTTGAAGGAAACTCAGAAGGAGTCAATCGCTTAGATCTCTAAGTCGGGGTTCAGTAACACTCGAATCGTGTTACTTTTAGGATTTCAAGGGGAGGCCAAATCTTCGTGTTTTTTCAGTTTTTCTTGAACCAAGTTATAGACTGAGGATAGTAGATCCGGATAGCAGGGATATCGACTAAGAGTATAGTACTACGTGATATCAGGTGTGTAACTTTTCACACCATTAGATTGTCTGTTAATATGTGTTAATAAATATGCTTATATTATGTTAAATGTCAAAATTCCAGCATAACGTTCGAAACCCGATGAGGGTAAAAGCGAATCACCAGGTTAGTGATCTCTGTCATTCTTCAGTGAATGTTCCTGTTAAGATGATATGTTTTATAAGTATGCTGATTTCTGTGATTGCACGAGGTTGGGTTTGATGAAAGGAGGAAGTTATATGTTGTAGCAGTTTTTACCGTGATCTGTTGTAGCGGTTCCTTACCGTGATCTGTTGTAGCAGCTTTCGCCGTGATCTGTTATAGTGGCTACGGCCATGATCTGATGATGAGTAGCACGACTGCCATCAAGGCGTGTAGCGGTGTGGGTTGATTGTAGAAATCCCCAACGGTGTGAAAGGTCGGTACAGGCGTGTAGCGGATGGAAACCTAGGATTTGGGTTGGGCTTTGCATAATTTTTGTTATGTATATTAATTTTTTTTTGATATTCTGTTTTATGGGGCTAAAGCCCAAATCTAATGGTGCCCGAAGGTTGCACACTGAGTCTCACGACTCACCCTTTTAATTTAACAATTTCAAGTGACACCTAGTGCATCGGACCGGGCTGGAAAGGAACGCGAGGTGGCCATAAAAAAGAGCAATTGGATTAGCTAAAAGACTTTAGTTTGTTATTGTTATATTTTGTGGATTTTTTTAAAAATGGTTGTAATAAGGCCACGGGCCACTAGACTATTATTTTTGTTTTGGGTTTTATGTTGGGCTTTTAAGTTTTATGTTTCCAATTAAGTTAAGACATGTATGAAATTTTAGTTTTTATTTAAAATCCCCCAAGATAATTTATAACTTAATATTTTACACTTTAATGAATTCTTAAGCTTTCAAAATAAAGGTTTAAACCTAGTAATTATTTTCCAATATGCGACATGTTTTGTAAAATCCCTTAAGTGACATACCGGATCCGGTTGTAGCGTTTGGGCTGGGTTTAGGGTGTTACAGAACTAAAAATACTAATACTAACCTTCTTTCTATTATTTAGCCTAAATATTAAGTGATTGGTTGTTTAATCTAAAACTGACTGACTACTAAGCTAAAGATGCTAAGACAAAAAGAATGAATTGGGGAAATAACTGTTGGGAAATCTCAATTGATTAAGACGATGCCCTTAGGAAGAATCCACCTAGACTTCACTTGTTATCTAACACTGAACCAGACGATTTATTCAGTTGACTTGATCCGTACGATTCCCTAATTTATATTAAACCCTCTCTCGAGGCGAATAACGTCTAACCCTAGGTTGATTAATTGAAATCTCTTTCTAATTAAAACCTCTTGAATCACATTAACTCGATCTATGGACTCCCATATTAGGTTTCACCCTAATCCAGCAAAATCTTGTCACCCTATCTCTAGGCACGCTATCAACTCCGCTTAATTATGCTAGATCTACTCTTAAGTAGGGACTTTTGCTCCACCACCTAAGCACATTCAACTTGAATCAATATCCCAGAAATATTAATACAAGAATTAAGCATACATAAATCAAGTATTTATCATATAGTTCAGAAAAAAATAACAAGATCCGTCTTAGGTTTCATCCCCTTCAGGTATCTGAAGGGTTTAGTTCATAACGATAAAAGAAAACATCTTAGAAGAAAAGATAAAACAAAACATAAGAAATTCCTAAAACCCCCTGAAGGAATTGAAGGAGAGATCCGCCGTCTTGAGTAGAATTCTGGCTTCTTGAGATGGACCAACTGGCTTCTTTTGAGTGATTCCCACAAATATGACTTTTCTGGCTTGGCTCATTGGCCTAGCTACCCGCTGGCTCGGGCAGAAGGTTTCTGCCAAACTCGAACGTCCCCCTAAAAGTTGGCCTCTAGGGTCTTTATATAGGCTTTGAGATGCCTTACTTGGCCTCTAAGTATCCTAATTCAAGTATAATTCCTACTCGAGTGTTTGAATAGAATTTGGAATGTGTTTCTTTGCCTCTAAGTACCCTATTCCGAATAGAATTGCTCTTTCTATGGTAGGGACACGCCTTAGGGCACACGCCCGTGTGTTTCGTGGCTAGGCCGTGTGAATCGTGGTCAGGTCGTGTTAATCGTGGCCAGGCTGTGTTCGGACTTATCTTAAGAGGCAAGGTCGTGTGGGCTTAAGTCCAGGCCGTGTTGATTTCGTGATATGGCCCATTTGGTCCGTTTTAGGCCTGTTTCTCTTTCTTCTCGTCCCTAGGTGCTTTCCTGAGTATAAAACATGAAAAGAAAGGATTAAGAGCACCTTTTACACAATTCAGGGAAAAAATCATCCAAAAGTATGCTAAATGTAGGATTAAAATATGGTACTTTTACGGTTTATCAAATACCCCCACACTTTAGCTTTTGCTTGTCCTCAAGCAAAATTCTCAACTTACAATTAAAACGAACTTTCCACAATTCATAATTCTCATCAACAATTCCTCATCATAATTCATAGATAATTTATACATGGATAATTTAACTCAAAGACTCCTAAAGATTCAAACAATTCCAAGTCATATATTTGTAGCACGAAAACATAAGTGTCTCCCTTTATCTAAATAATTACCTCTTATTCAAAACTAACAAGGATTGACATCCTCACTAAAGATTCACCCAAAGCACTCGAAGTGTTTAAGGTTTAGGAAAAAAAACACTCATAAGTCAAACCTGAAAAGTTAATTGCATAGGCTCGCCTAAAAATCAAATCTCCACCGCTGTAATATGAGATGAAACACAAATCAAAAGGTCTTTAACAGGGTTGTAATAGGGCTTGGGTTAAAGGAGTGGATAAAGGTTGAATTAGAAGGTTAAAATCGAGATTGAATTGGCAAGTTACCTAACTTTTAGAAAAATGAACTAATAACTTGAATAATTACATCACATGAAAATACTAATAATACGAGCTTCTTCTTCAAGATGTTGAATTTAAACGTACAAGCTCTTAGAACATAGAACTAATAATGGATGTACTACATTTTTTTAAGAACAAATCAATAAAGACATAATATAAGAAAGAACTTCATCAACTAAAATAAGGTAATTAGGCAACTGATCAAATCAATTCTTGATATAAGGGTAGTCAAAGGAATGGTGATAACAAATACGAGCGGGGTTTTGGGTTAATATTATTGGGTGAATCAATAAAAAGGGTTGTTAGGATCAAAGGGTTCACTAAGGGTTAATTATGAAGGTAGGCTTTTTAGTGGAGCGAATGGGTTAAAACCTAGGTGACTTTATCATCTCAGTATATCAAATCAAAAGTGTGGTCTTGACATGTATAGTCGAGGCAAGTTCTAGAATAACAATTCAGTGTTGACACACGCATAATCAATAAAGTTAGCATGAAAAAGAATATATGCTCTATAAGGCTTAAAATGTCACAAAAATTATGGGTATTTGACATAATCCCTGTAAATTTTAAACTTCAAGGTAATTTTCAAATTTAGTTTGACAACCTAGAAAATTTTTTATTCTTGAAAAATAGACTTATCATGCTTGATTCTCTAGTATCTTAAAGTATAAATCATCAATGCACAATTAATTATGACTTACTCAAAAACATACCAATAAGAATCATAAATCATCAAAATTTCATCCTAATTAGTAATATGAGGAATTTACTTAAGAACTAGATATAATTAGGATTTAAGAATAATACTATTGTTAACCCCCCCCCAAGACTTAAGATGTACATTGCCCTCAATGTACAAAGATAGATAAATAATCATGTAATGATAAAATCAAAAGAGGAGGGGAGAGGTGAAACTTCCTGAATTTTTGGATGACTGCGGGAGTTGGCAGTGGTCGTGGTAAAAGATGAGTTGGAGGGGGTGGTGGTGGTGTTTTCTATGGTCCTGGTGGGGTGGCTACCGATAATCTTTGTACTAGATGAAGAAATTGGGGAGCCTGCAAAGATATAGCCAGGAATTCTAAAGAAACATTAAAAATATACTAATTATATAATTAAAGACAAGAAAAATAAAGAGAAGGAGACTAAGAAGAAAACTGAAATTAAAAGAAAAGATTAATGGACTAAGAAGTCCTTATTGATATATGGTTCACGAGGTGGGTGTGATCTCTAAGGCTGCGGAGGTGCTGGCGGCGGTGGAGGTGGCGTGATTCTTAAGCAGCCTGACGAACCTGACACTAAGAAAATAAATTAAAATAAGCTAAACTAAGCATAAGATAGTCAAAGGGAAGGAAATTGAAGTAAAAGAGAAAAGAAAAATATAATTTAAATGGTCTTAAAGACCCCTGGCTTATTGAAGAGCTGAAGCTGCCGGCATGAACTCATGTGAATCAGTCTCCTTTGAGAAGACTTGTGGTTGGCCTCTTACGCTTCTTTGACATGATATAGCTGAAGGGTCTAGAGAATTATTAAGGAGAGGAGAGGGAGAAGGGAAGAAAAGATGTGGAAAGTAGATGATAGGAATGGAGAGGGGGTGCGTTTAAATAGAGTTTTGAAATCTGATGCTTTTCCACACCCGTGGATCGAGGGCGTGTCGATTCACACGGCCGCCTTGCACGGCCGTGTTGTGGGTTTTATCGCCCATGTGGGACAAGCCAGTGTTGACCACGGTCGCATCGCACGGACGTGGATGGGGCATATCATTTTTCCATACCCATGTTTAGTTTGCCACGGCTGTGTCTGAACTTTCAATGTCGACCACAGCAGCATCGCACGGCCGTGGCATGGTGGTTGGGTTCGTGACTTTGAAGATTTGATTCCCTCAGACTTGTACCTCTTCTGCCATTATCAATACGGAGATTCTGTACTTCCACACGGCCACGGCCACGGCCGTATGACCTGGGAATCTGCGTTTTTGGTTAGTTTACAACTAGGCATAAGAAAGAAAATGTAAAGTACTTAAGGTTAGTACTCGGGTTGCCTCCCGAGAAGCGCTTGTTCAAAGTCTTAAGCTGGACTTTCCCTTCGTTTGTATAATCACGGTGGTTAAAAGGTTTGAACATCTTCCCTCATGCTGTCAGTTTTATTTTCATGATAAAGTTTAAGTCGAGAAGCGTTTACTGTAAAAGTACCAAATGTTGGATTGCTTACCTCGACTGTTCCGTATGGGATGATATTGTGTACCTTAAGAGGGATTCCTTCGATTGTATTTGGGTCTGATGGGATTATTCAAGGATCTACTTTGTTCATCCATACCTTATCTCCTATTTTGAAGTGATTTGATGTTTCTACGAGTTCTTCTAGAGGCTCCTGCGGTATTACTTCGTGTGGTTCCGATTCTTCTTTAAAGTGTGTTTTCCACTTGTCTGGTTCGTTTACCTTAAGGCTTCATTCATTATATAGTTCTTCTTTATTTGCACGAGGTCTACGATTCGGTTCAGGTCTGTGGCTTTTTGGTGTATCCTATGGTAAAAGGTGAACAAATTGGTCATCAACTAAATTTACTTTCTCACCTTCATTAATTGATGTCTTGGTCGAGTCAAGAGCTTGTAGACTGATCGATTCGTCACCTATACGAAGAATGAGTTCTCCTGTACCAACATTAATTTTAGTCCTGGCAGTTGCTAAAAAGAGTCTTCCTAAAATTAAAGGAATCGAATTATCCTCATCCATGTCTAAGACAACAAAATCAACTGGGAAAATAAATTTATCAATTTTTACGAGGACATCTTTGATAATACCCCTAGGAATTCTAACAGTTTTATCAGCTAATTGTATACTTATCCTAGTTTGTTTGGGTTTCCCTAGATCTAGTTGTTTAAACATTTTATAAGGCATGACATTTATACTTTCCCCTAAATCAGTTAAGGCATTATCAACTATTAGACTACCAATTAAACATGGAATTGTAAAACTCCTTGGATTTTTTAGTTTTCGCGGTAGTCTATTTTGTAGAATTGCTGAGCACATTGCGTTTAGCTCTACATGCGACTCCTCATCTAACTTACGCTTGTTCGTCAAGAGATGTTTTAAAAATTTCCTCGAATCTGGCATCTGTGACAGAACTTCAAGAAGCGGTAAGTTAATATGTAATTTCTTTAAAAGTTTAAGTAACTTATCGAACTGTTCCTCTGTATCGTCTCTCTTTAATGCATCGGGATAAGGTACGCGAGGTTGGTATTCTTTGATTACTGGTTTTGGCTTTTCTTGGGTTACCTCAACTTTACCTTCTTCTACCTCACTTTCTTTAATTGAGTTGGTTTCTTCTAACCCTACATTTTCCTGAGCTGTTATGGCTTGGATTTGCTCCTTTGGGTTAGTCTCAGTGTTGCTTGGTAGACGCCCTTGTGGTCGTTCGGACATTAACTTTGTAAGTTGTCCAACTGACTTTATAACTTCCCCGACTGACTTAGTAAGTTCCCTAACTTGGTTCTTGATTCCTTCCATTGAAGTTTGTTGGTTTTTAAGTGTTGCCTCAGTGTCTTGAAGACGGTTTTCTGTGGCTGCCATGAATTTTGTCAACATCTCTTCGAGGTTCGACTTCTTTTCTTATGGATGGGGCTGATTTTGGAAATTTGGAGGAGATTGTTGCCTAAGGTTCGTATTTATTATGTGTGAATTTGCTTGTGTTAAATTTTCGTGTCTTAATTTCGTCGTTTAAGTGTCCGATTAAATAAAAGGACTTAATTGCGTAAAATGTGAAATTTGCTAATTAATGTGTAAGTGCTAATTTGCTAATGAATTTTTAATATTAGGTCCTTAAAGGGCAAATAGCCCATCTTATAAGTAGTGGACGGCATTAAGTGAATATATATGTTTTTATATGTTAATTTTATAAGTTAAAAATTTATATTAGTAAATAATATAATATAAAGTATATATATAATAAAACAAACATTTAAAAAAAGGCCATGTTCATCTTTTAATGGCTTTTCACCGAAACCAAAGAAAAGAAAAAGAAAGAAATATAAGCTAGGGTATTTGGCCTTGTGTTCTTCAAATTAAGGTATGTTAATTGTTCGGTTTTTGATAATTTTTACGTTTTTGAGATCATTGTTAAGTGTACTTCAAAACCTATGTCTCAGTTTGTGATTTTAATGATGATTTTGTGTTTTTCCATGGATGGAACCTTGTGGTTTTTGATGTTTGATGATGAAATATGAAATATATGTGTTAGATTAACAAGTTTTATCTTTGAATTTTTGATGAAATTGAGTAATTTAGACTAAATTACAAAAGTAAATTTTTGAAGGACTAGAATGTGAAATAAATGAAACGTGTGGGATTTTATGGACACTAGGAATATTCAGCCCTTAAGAAGTATAGTCAAATTTTGTTTATTTTGTGTTTTGTGTAAAAAAGACTAAATTGTAAAAAGCGTGAAATGTTAGGGGCAAAATTCTAATTTATCCATTTATGTGTTTTTAGGCTAAATTGAATGTAATGGTGTTTAAATAAGCTTAATTTGAATATGTTTAGATCAAGAATTAAAGAAATCAGATTTGGATCGAGGAAAGACAAAAGTGGTCGAGTAGCCGATTTAGCAGTCGACGAAATCCGAGGTAAGTCCATTAGCATTTAAATGTTGAAATAATTACAGATATGTATTTGTTATGTATCAATATGAATTATTTGAATTTATATATGCTATGGTCGAATGTGGGTATTGTGATTTGGCTAACTTCTGAGCTTTATTCGACCGAGATTCGACGTCCGTAAGCCCCATACGAACCTTAGGAATAGATAGGATACATATGTCATGACATAGGATATTCGATATGTGTTATCGTGTAAGACCACATCTGGGACGTTGGCATCGACTTGTGTTTACGTGTAAGACCATGTCTGGGACATTGGCATCGTATTTGATTCGTGTAAGACCCTGTCTGGGACAGTGGCATCGATATGTGATTACATGTAAGACCACGTCTGGGACGTTGGCATTGTACGAGCTTCTGACTATTCGCGTATCCTTTTTAATTCTGAATGGTTCAACGGGCATGTGTAAGTGAAGGCCAATGTGATATGTGAATTAAAAGGACTCAGGTACGTATATACACTGTGTTAACAAATGAAAGGTAAGTTATATGTTTATTACATTGTACAAAAGTTAATGTGTAAACATGTGAATTATGTATAAGCTTTAACTATGTGTATTCGGCCAAAAGGGGTAAGTTATGTGACTTTGATATTGAGATTTGAGTAATTACTTGTAATTGTGTATAAATCAATACTTGATATAACTTTATATATATATGATTTTGCTAAGTTAATTGACCTTACCTTGCTATTGACTTACTAAGCTTAAATAGCTTACCTTATGTTTCTCTCTATTTCGCTTTTATAGATTTTGGATACGTATCTGAGCTTGGGGATCGTCGCAGGATTATCACACTATCGACAACTTTATTTGGTATTTTGGCTGTGTTGATTATGAATATATGGCATGTATAGCATAGAAAAGGTTGAATATGAATTAAGTACCTACATATGTAATTAATAGCCATGCGAAGATGGCTTAACTTTTTGCTTGAACTTGGTTATGTTTGATTATGGTTTAAGTTCATTTTGGTTATAATGTTATGTGCTATTATAAATGGTATTTGTGATATGTGTTTTTTTTTTTGTGCATTGAAGTTAGTTAGTGATTTTGGATGTGGTATAAGTGATTTAACTATGATATATATATATATATATATATATAATAGTACAATTAGGTTTGTTATGCTACCATTCTTTGAAATGATTTGATTATATTTTATACGTGTTAGTAATAGTTTATAATTAGTTGATGAGTACATTTGAATAAAAGTTGAATGATGATATTGTATATGTATTTGAATGATAGTTCGGCATTTAAGTATATATTGAGGTGATTAGTAATGTATTTTAGTAGTGAATTGAATGATGATTAATTAGAGACAAATATATTTTGGTTGTGGTTTTATGTTGATGTATTGTAAAGATTTAATTTGCATTATAAATAGTTTAAGTTAATAAGCTAAATATAATGAATATATGTAATTGTTATGTTTTATTCATAAATTGATAAGGAAGTGATGTTGGTTATAATGTAAATTCGTTATGTTATTAAATAATTTGATTTTTTATGACTTATTTATTGAGATGGAATGATATTATATGAATATATGATAAGATATAATTGTAATGTATTTGATTTAAGGTGTAAATTATGGTTGGTATAATTGAAACATGTTAGTTTTAAAAATATATTATTATATGCCTGTTTTGAATTGTGTTTTCTTGGTAATGTCTCGTAACCTAATGTAATCAGAATAACCCCAAACCCGGTCTATGCGTTAAGACTAGGTCTGGTTTGTTACACGAATCAAACTATCTTAATAATTACGAAGAATAGGAATTTAAAATAGAAATCATTTATAATTACAAGGTTTAATAAAACCAAAAGAGTATTTTAAATTTGATGAGAAAAACATTAATTGAAAATATCATTAATATTGTATTGATAAAATCCTTAGAGTAAATTTTATAAGAGTTCAAAATATTTAAGAAAATGATAAAGGAATTTCATATATTTGAAAACCCAAATTATTTTAAGAAAACAAAATAATTATAAGCCCATATTAATAGTCCAAAACATAATTTAAATCCATCCACACATAAAATCCATAAAACATTTATAGAGGCCTTATTACATCAAACCCATAATAGTAAATTATAGAAAGTCTTTAATAAAAGTTCAAAGTTTCATTAACCCTTATTTGTAGTATGGCCCCCACGAAGTCATCCTCGGCCCAAGTCCACGTCAATTTCCATTACCTGAGATGAAAAATTTGAGGGAGTGAGTTACTTAGAACTCAGTGTATAACTCACTACTTATTCATTGGGCCAGATCATCAAATCATAGTTTTGGGCTTGAGTCCATTAGCAGGATTAACAATATAAATAATAATATGTATGCAAAAATGATGTTCCCAACCCCAAACCTAGTTTCCATCCGCTACACACCCATACCAACCATCACACTGGGGATCAAGTCAACCCACCTCGCCATCACACCAATCGTAGGCATTAAGCCATTTTATATTTGTGGCGAGCCACCGAACTAGATTGTGACAAAGTCACCGAACTAGAGGCATTGAGCCATTAATATTTGTGGCGAGCCACCAACTAGAGGCAAATAGCCATTTAATTATTTTGTGGCGAGCCACCGAACTAGATTTTGGCAACAGCCTTTTTCTCTTCATTATTAATCCCAACCCATGCAACATGTATGCAAAAATTTGTCTATGTTCATATGATGATTTTATCAAAAGATTTAAATACATAAGAGTCAATATTTATAGTTTTGTTAAGGCCCAAAATAGCATTTAGCCCATTTAGCAATCTAGCATCTTAACCCAATTCTACGATCTAGATAAGAGTTTGGCCCATTTAACAATTTATCGTGCTTTTCGCCCATTTAACAATTTATCGTGCTTTTCGCCCATTTAACAATTTATCGTGCTTTTCACCCATTTAACAATTTATCGTGCTTTTCGCCCATTTAACAATCTAGCGAGATTTGACCCATTTATCGATCTAGCGAGAGTTCGCCCATTTATCGATCTAATGAGATTTCGCCCATTTATCGATCTAATAGAGATTTCGGCCCATTTTACTAACTAGCATATTTTTCGCCCACTTTTACGAGACATAAAATTTACATATTAACAACTAACTTCACGAGGGCATTTTCGTAATTTTCACAATTTTAATCGTTTTCATGTATTTTCACCGAGATACCGATTTATACGTATTATATCGATTTAGTCATCTTTACGATTTTACTCAATACCACGAATGACATCCAATCCGAGAAAAGCGTGAGTTACACACCTTGATATCGTGAGTACTAAACCTTCCCGCTCGTCAACACCTAAACATAATACGATCTATTAGAACACTATCATTTATCAAAATATTCTATTGTGATTTGATCCAAATCCTTACCCTTTGATTTTGAATCACTTCTATTTTCGGTTTCTCCTCGTTTATCGATTCGTTGCTTTCACGAGAATCCACTAACGCTAAAGGCTCGGAGTACGAACTACTTCAAATAATTGACTTCCCTCTGTTGATGGTCCGCAACCCTATGGAAAATCCCGGATTTTCAAACACCCTTCTTTTATATTTAGGGGAATAAGCGGATCCACCCTCTTACGAAGACTATGGACGCCTTTTTTGCCCTATTTTGAATGTCTTCAATGACAAAAGATCATTAATCCAACTTAAGAATATATCGAAAATATAACTAAAGGTTTTAAGAGTAAGATTTCCTTACCACAAATATCCTTGTTCCGCAATAAGAGAATCGACCAAAACGCTCCTTAACACTTTAAATCGATTCCAATGTTCTATGATACTCACGAACACTCGAGTTGCGATCTTCCGCTATTGCACTAAAGTATAATAAAGAAAACGTTAATAAAATGATCGATTATTTCGATCCAAAAATCCTTCATACCACCATCAATATTCAGCCAAAACCACTATTAACTAACATGAACTAAAAAGAACTTTTACCTATTCTCCACAGTTGAAAAGAAATGATTGAGAATGATGTTTAGGAAAAGAAAGAGATTCGGCTATGATAGAAAATAATGGAGAAGGTATGATTGAAAAGAAAATAAAAGGACTATTCGCGTATCCTTTTAATTCGAATGGTTCAACGGGCATGTGTAAGTGAAGGCCAATGTGATATGTGAATTAAAAGGACTCAGTACGATATACACCGTGTTAACAAATGAAAGGTAAGTTATATGTTTATTACATTGTACAAAAGTTAATGTAAACATGTGAATTATGTATAAGCTTTAACTATGTGTATTCGCCAAAAGGGTAAGTTATGTGACTTTGATATTGAGATTTGAGTAATTACTTGTAATTGTGTATAAATCAATACTTGATATAACTTTATATATATATGATTTTGCTAAGTTAATTGACCTTACCTTGCTATTGACTTACTAAGCTTAAATAGCTTACCTTATGTTTCTCTGTCTATTTCTGTTTTATAGATTTTGGATACGTTACGAGCTTGGGGATCGTCAGCAGGATTATCACACTATCGACAACTTTATTTGGTATTTTGGCTGTGTTGATTATGAATATATGGCATGTATAGCATAGAAAAAGGTTGAATATGAATTAAGTACCTACATATGTAATTAATAGCCATGCGAAGATGGCTTAACTTCTTTGCTTGAACTTGGTTATGTTTGATTATGGTTTAAGTTCATTTTGGTTATAATGTTATGTGCTATTATAAATGGTATTTGTGATATGTGTTTTTTTTTTTTTTTTGTGCATTGAAGTTAGTTAGTGATTTTGGATGTGGTATAAGTGATTTAACTATGATATATATATATATATATATATATATAAAATAGTACTAATTAGGTTTGTTATGCTACCATTCTTTGAAATGATTTGATTATATTTTATCGTGTTAGTAATAGTTTATAATTAGTTGATGAGTACATTTGAATAAAAGTTGAATGATGATATTGTATATGTATTTGAATGATAGTTCGCATTTAAGTATATATTGAGGTGATTAGTAATGTATTTTAGTAGTGAATTGAATGATGATTAATTAGAGACAAATATATTTTGTTGTGGTTTTATGTTGATGTATTGTAAAGATTTAATTTGCATTATAAATAGTTTAAGTTAATAAGCTAAATATAATGAATATATGTAATTGTTATGTTTTATTCATAAATTGATAAGGAAGTGATGTTGGTTATAATGTAAATTCGGTTATGTTATTAAATAATTTGATTTTTTATGACTTATTTATTGAGATGGAATGATATTATATGAATATATGATAAGATATAATTGTAATGTATTTGATTTAAGGTGTAAATTATGGTTGGTATAATTGAAACATGTTAGTTTTAAAAAATATATTATTATATGCCTGTTTTGAATTGTGTTTTCTTCGGTAATGTCTCGTAACCCTAATGTAACTGTAACACCCCAAACCCGGTCTATGCGTTAAGACTAGGTCTGGTTTGTTACCTGAATCAAACTATCTTAATAATTACGAAGAATAGGAATTTAAAATAGAAATCATTTATAATTACAAGGTTTAATAAAACCAAAAGAGTATTTTAAATTTGATGAGAAAAACATTAATTGAAAATATCATTAATATTGTATTGATAAAATCCTTAGAGTAAATTTTATAAGAGTTCAAAATATTTAAGAAAATGATAAAGGAATTTCATATATTTGAAAACCCAAATTATTTTAAGAAAACAAAATAATTATAAGCCCATATTAATAGTCCAAAACATAATTTAAATCCATCCACACATAAAATCCATAAAACATTTATAGAGGCCTTATTACATCAAACCCATAATAGTAAATTATAGAAAGTCTTTAATAAAAGTTCAAAGTTTCATTAACCCTTATTTGTAGTATGGCCCCACGAAGTCATCCTCGCCCAAGTCCACGCCAATTTCCATTACCCGAGATGAAAAATTTGAGGAGTGAGTTACTTAGAACTCAGTGTATAACTCACTACTTATTCATTGGGCCAGATCATCAAATCATAGTTTTGGGCTTGAGTCCATTAGCAGGATTAACAATATAAATAATAATATGTATGCAAAAATGATGTTCCCAACCCCAAACCTAGTTTCCATCCGCTACACACCCCCGTACCAACCATCACACCTGTGGGGATCAAGTCAACCCACCTCGCCATCACACCAATCGTAGGCATTAAGCCATTTTATATTTGTGGCAGAGCCACCGAACTAGATTGTGACAAAGTCACCGAACTAGAGGCATTGAGCCATTAATATTTGTGGCAGAGCCACCGAACTAGAGGCAAATAGCCATTTAATTATTTTGTGGCAGAGCCACCGAACTAGATTTTGGCAACAGGCCTTTTTTCTCTTCATTATTAATCCCAACCCATGCAACATGTATGCAAAAATTTGTCTATGTTCATATGATGATTTTATCAAAAGATTTAAATACATAAGAGTCAATATTTATAGTTTTTGTTAAGGCCCAAAATAGCATTTAGCCCATTTAGCAATCTAGCATCTTAACCCAATTTACGATCTAGATAAGAGTTTGGCCCATTTAACAATTTATCAGGCTTTTCGGCCCATTTAACAATTTATCAGGCTTTTCGGCCCATTTAACAATTTATCAGGCTTTTCAGCCCATTTAACAATTTATCAGGCTTTTCGGCCCATTTAACAATCTAGCAGAGATTTCGGCCCATTTATCGATCTAGCAGAGAGTTCGGCCCATTTATCGATCTAACAGAGATTTCGGCCCATTTATCGATCTAACAGAGATTTCGGCCCATTTTACTAACTAGCATATTTTTCGGCCCACTTTTACGAGACATAAAATTTACATATTAACAACTAACTTCACGAGGGCATTTTCGTAATTTTCACAATTTTAATCGTTTTCATGTATTTTCACCGAGATACCGATTTATACGTATTATATCGATTTAGTCATCTTTACGATTTTACTCAATACCACGAATGACATCCAATCCGAGAAAAGCGTGAGTTACACACCTTGATATCGTGAGTACTAAACCTTCCCGTCAACACCTAAACATAATACGATCTATTAGAACACTATCATTTATCAAAATATTCTATTGTGATTTGATCCAAATCCTTACCCTTTGATTTTGAATCACTTCTATTTTCGGTTTCTCCTCGTTTATCGATTCGTTGCACGAGAATCCACTAACGACAAAGGCTCTGGAGTACGAACTACTTCAAATAATTGACTTCCCTGCTTGATGGTCCGCAACCCTGGAAAATCCGGATTTTCAAACACCCTTCTTTTATATTTAGGGAATAGCGGATCCACCCTCTTACGAAGACTATGGACGCCTTTTTTGCCCTATTTTGAATGTCTTCAATGACAAAAGATCATTAATCCAACTTAAGAATATATCGAAAATATAACTAAAGGTTTTAAGAGTAAGATTTCCTTACCACAAATATCCTTGTTCCGCAATAAGAGAATCGACCAAAACGTTCCCTTAACACTTTAAATCGATTCCAATGTTCTATGATACTCACGAACACTCGAGTTGCGATCTTCCGCTATTGCACTAAAGTATAATAAAGAAAAACGTTAATAAAATGATCGATTATTTCGATCCAAAAAATCCTTCATACCACCATCAATATTCAGCCAAAACCACTATTAACTAACATGAACTAAAAAGAACTTTTACCTATTCTCCACAGTTGAAAAGAAATGATTGAGAATGATGTTTAGGAAAAGAAAGAGATTCGGCTATGATAGAAAATAATGGAGAAGGTATGATTGAAAAGAAAATAAAAGGTAAGAGAAAAAGACGATGATGATGGTGATTCGGTTTTCAAAGAGAAGAAAAGAGAAAGTAAGAGATGTGTTTAGGGGCAAAGTACATTCCACAATGGAGAAAGGAAGAAAAAGAATGATCTTTGGTGTTGGTAATTTAGGCACTATGAAAAGGCACACAAAAGAATACTAAAGTGATAAGCAAAAATGACCAAATGGTCAAAAGAATTAAGGCTTACCAAAAGCTCAAATTCGGCCAAAGGAGAAAGGTTGAGAGAAAATGCAAAACTTGCACAAGATGATAGGAATGACCAAAACTAACTCCTAATCCTAGCCAAACTACTAACATATTCGCCACCTCCCTTTAGCCATATATCTGTCAGCCCAAATTCATGGTCAAATGGCCATGAATTTGTTTCAAAACCTTTTCCTTGATATTTGCCTTATGTCCCCATATCTTTCCAAACTTTCTTGATTCCCTACCATAAGTTAACAATTACCTTTTTCCTTTAGTCTACTTACCAAAAATAAAACAATACAACTCATCCATTCTTATCCCTTGCCGACACATGCATAGGTTAAAGCAAAATAAAATTTCCTTGTTGCTTGCCGTGTGTTTCAACTCCTTCCTCTAGGAACACTTATGGCGCCATCTCCTCTTTACTACTAGCTCACTTATGCCAACTTTTAGCACTTAATTAATTTAAGTCTTAAGGTCATTTAATTTCTTTACTCAAATGTACACTTAAATAATAATATTTATTCTATCTCCAAGTAACCCAACCAACATTAAGCAACATAATCATACCCAATTATTTAGGATGCTACAATTCTACCCCTCTTAAAGAAAATTTTGTCCTCAAAATTTACCTGATTAAAAGAGGTGAGGATATTGCTGCTGAATAGTTTCCTCAGGCTCCCATGTAGCTTCCTCCGCTCCGTGATTGCACCACAAAACTTTGACCAACGGCATGCCTTCTTTCCTAGCACTTTAACATCCGGCCTAAAATTTCCACCGGTTCTTCTTCAAAAGACAAGTCTGAATTTAATTCCACTTCTTCAACCGATACTATATGAGATGGATCCGATCTATAACGTCTCAAAGATGGAAACATGAAAACATTATGAATTTGACTCACTCGGTGGTAATTCAATCGATAAGCCATCGGGCCAACACGCTTCATCACACGATATGGCCCGATGAACCTGTGGCTCAACTTACCCTTCTTTCCGAATCAAAATTTTCTTCCAAGGTGAGACCTTCGAAAGACCCGGTCTCCCACAAAGAACTCGATATCCTTACGCTTCAGTCTCGATACGACTTCGCCTATCTCGAGGCTTCTTTCAACCGTGCTCGAATAACTTTTACCTTTTCCTCTATTTCGATATCATCTCGGGACCCAACATCCGCTGTTCGCTTAATTCACCCAACAAGTGGAGTACGACACCTACGACCATACAATGCCTCGTAGGTGCCATCCGAATGCTAGTCGATAGCTATTGTTATATGCTAATTTCGCCAGGGTAGAAAATCCTCCCAACCGCCTCAAGTCGATTACACATCCCTTAACATGTCTTCCAATATCCGAATTACTCTTTCGATCGCCCATCGATCGAGGATGAAAAGCCGTCTCGAAATTCAACTTTGTCCCTAAGGCTTCATGCGAGCTTTCCAAAATCGTGACGTAAATCTAGGATCCCTGTCTGAAATAATAGACACTGGTACCCCATGCAACCTCACGATTTCGGATACATACAACTTAGCCAATTTCTGCAATGAATAATCCATACGAACTGGAAGAAAATGAGCAGTCTTCGTCAAATGATCGACTATTACCCATACGAAATTTTTCTTAGTAGGTGTTAAAGGTAACCCACTAACAAAATCCATAGTTATCCGCTCCCATTTCCAAAGAGGAATCTTTACCGGCTGTAATAAACCTGACGGCAATTGATGCTCCGCTTTCACTTGCTGACAAGTTAAACATTTTCCCACAAACTCTGAAATTTCACGCTTCAACCCTGGCCACCAATATTGTTCACGAAGATCCCGATACATCTTATTTCCTCCAGGTTGCATAGCATAAGGGCTACTATGTGCCTCCCGTAGAATCATTTGTCTCAGATCTGAATCCTTAGGCATACAAATTCTTCCACGAAAGCACAACACACCTTCCGTGTTTATTCCAAAATCCCCTATTTCACCATTTTCGACTTGCTGAAGTAAGGGTCCCAACTTTTTGTCTAATATTTGCTTTTCCTTGATTTGTTCTAACCACAGAGGTTTCACCTGACGTTCTGCTAACAAGCTACCATCCTCATACAAACTCAGATGAGCAAACAATGCTTTCAAATTAGATACTATCTTACGACTTAACGCGTCAGCTACTACGTTAGCCTTTCCAGGATGATATTCGATTGAGAAATCATAGTCCTTTAATAATTCCACCCATCTTCTTTGTCTCAAATTCAACTCCTTTTGGGTAAGGAGGTATTTAAGACTCTTGTGATCCGTGTAGATGATAGATTTCTCACCGTAGAGATAGTGCCTCCAAATCTTTAAAGCAAAGACCACCGCATTAACTCCAAATCATGAGTAGGGTAGTTTACTTGTGCGGTCTCAATTGACGAGAAGCATAAGCCACCACCTTTCCATTTTGCATCAAGACACAACCTGCACTCCATGTGAGACGATCACAATAAATGTTGAATTCTTTTCACCTCCTATGAATCAAAACCGAGCTTCCGTAAATCTTTTTCAATTTCTCAAAACTCTCCGTTGTTTTCCGGTCAAATATACTGGAACTCCCTTCCGCAATCAGCTTTAGTTAGGTGCAAAAGAATCAACGAAAACCCCTCAACAAAGCGTCTATAATAACCAGCCAGACCCAAGAAACTCCGAATTTCAGCTACTGACGTTGGTGGTTTCCAATCCAAAATAGCCTCAATCTTCCGTGGATCCACCCTTATTCCTTCAGCTGATACCACATGACCCAAGAAAGTCACTTCCTTTAGCCAAAATTTGTATTTACTGAATTTGGCATAAAGTTACTTATCACGAAGTAGCTGCAATACTATACGCAAATGCGTGTCATGTTCCTCATCATTTCTTGAATAGACCAAAATGTCATCTATGAACACTACCACAAACCGATCTAAATATGATTGAAAGACTCGGTTCATCATGTCCATAAATGCGGCTGGTGCATTGGTTAATCCGAACGGCATCACTACAAACTCATAATGTCCGTAACGAGTTTGAAATGCCGTCTTATAAATATCTACTTCTTTCACTTAAGCTGATGATAACCCGATCTCAAATCAATTTTGAGAAAATCAAGCTCCTTCAATTGATCAAACAGTCATCAATTCTCAAAGGATACCTATTCTTGATCGTTAATTTATTCAATTGTCGTAATCAATGCACATACGCATTGATCCATCCTTCTTCTTGACGAACAAAACCGGTGCTCCCCACGGAGACACACTCGGTCAGATAAATCCCGATCCAAAGAATTCTTGAATTTGAGCTTTAAGCTCGCTAACTCCTTCTGTGCCATTCTATAAGGAGCAATGGACACCGGAGTCGCTCGGGCAAAAGCTCAATGCCAAATTCTACTTCCCGATCTGGAGGTATACCAGGAAGTTCTTCGGGAAATACATTTGGAAATTCCTTCACCGTTCTCACATCATCCACAGATATCTCTTTGGCATCCAAAGCACAAATAAAGGCTAGGAATGAACCATACCCTTTTCACACCAACTTTTTTGCCTTCAACGCTGATACCACGTTCGCCAAGTAGTTCCTTCGTTCACCAATCATTATGACTTCCTTATCGTTCGAGGTTCTTATTGACATCTGTTTCTCAGCACAATCCAAATGCGCCCGATGTTTAACCAACCAATCCATGCCCAGAATGAGGTCGAACTCGTCGAAAGGCAATTCCATCAAATTCGCCAAGAATACCTCCTCTTGAATTTCTAAGGTACGCTCTAAACAATTTATTTACGACACCGATCGTCCTAAAGGACTAATTATCGCATCTCACTATCGGTAATTTCAGATTTTAGATTTAGGTTTCAGATATGGCGCTAGCAACATACGAGTGGGTAGAACCAATATCTATTAAAGCGATGTAGTACATCGAATATGAAGAATGTACCGCTTATTACATCGTGCATTGTCATCCTCACGGCGCCTAACCGCATAGACCACCCAGTCGCCTTGCATCTCAGATACCTCTAGGACCATTGCCTCGACCCAAGGCACCTCGACCACGCCCATTTCCATTACCACCACGACATGGTCCACGACCTCTCTGGTGGTCAGCCGAGTACCTCGCCTACTTGTGCATCATTATTACGAACTTCATGAGTCGTATCCATACGTCGAGGTAGTTTCTATACCGGTGATCCATTGAACCGCATTTGTAACAAGCATCCGCTTTTCCTCCAAAGACTCTCCGTAATGCCTTTTCCCACATTCAAAGACAATCTCGACCTCGATTATTTGTTACTGTGTGCTCTACCTTGGTGATTCATCATTTCAAGCCTCTTCAAATCTCTTTGAAGAACCCGATCGCGTGGTCTCTCTCCTGCTTTCTAAATCTTTCTCGATTCGACGTTCGAGTTCTTAGCCTCTTCGGCTATCTTGGCCTTCTCCACAAGCGTGGCAAAAGTTCTAACTTGTTGTGGGGCAATCACAACCCTCAACTTATCATTTAGCCCATCCTCAAAACGTATACAACGTTCGTGATCTATTGACACTATTGTCCGAGCATATCGACTCAAGCGTAGAAACTCAAATTTCATACGCCGCCATCGCCTTACTCCCTTGGACAAGATTCGAAATTCTTTCCTTCAAGGCCAACATAACTCGCTCCAACATATTTCCCTTGAAGGCGCTTTAAAGAATTCCCAAGTAATTTGTAACACTCAAACCCTACCCATACGTTTCGACTGGATCTGGCGTGTCACGACTTGTACATTGAAAACTTTTGCCTTGTTGGTTTTGGAAGTCATAAGTTAATTAGATATTATTAGAGTAAATAAGTGACATTTTAAAAATAAAATCTTATATTAGTATTATTAAGTATAAATAAACCTTGACATAAAATTTATAAGTTGTATAACATTGGAAACTTCTTAGTTGAATAAAACTAGGGCCTTAAAAAATTCCCAAATAAAATAAAATAAACTTAAAGAAATCCCAAATAATTTGTAGAAATAAAACTTGATGGCCCCTCGAGTCCGCCTCGGCCCATGTTCACGATCTACCGCTCATCCGAAATGTTGGGAAAAATAAAGGTTGACTCACCAAGACTCAGCAGCAAATCCCGAGAATACATAAAAGGCTTGAGGCCCACAAACACATTATGAGCCTTGGCCCGTATACAAGGGTAACAAAATATGCAACATGGCCCATCCCAAACCTATGAGTCCATCCTCTACACACCCCTTACCAACCATCACACCGTGGGATTTCTACAATCAACCCTCCATCCGCTACACACCATATCGACAGCTGTGCTGCCTGTCATAAAGACCGATCACTATGTGACCTATGTGGCGAAGCCACCGATCGCTATGCGACCTTAATAATATATCGACAGCTGTGCTGCCTGTCATAAAGACCGATCACTATGTGACCTATGTGGCAAAGCCACCGATCGCCTCGCGACCTGCTCCCCTTCCGTAAATCAATCAATCCCATCCCATGCATACATGCAAGAATCAGAACATTAAACTATCTAAACAGATCACATATTTTTACATACTTCGATACACATAGAGAAGTTTCTATGATTACGTACCTGGCATCCCTTGCCTACCCTTTCTGGGTAATACGACTGTTCATACAGCCTTATTTTTTGGCTTTTAGCCCATAACATACATATAATTCAGATTAACTAGTGTGATAGAGATCTACACACCTTTTTCGGCTTTTAGCCCATAACATACATATAATATAACAAAGCTTATGTGTCAAGAATCTACACACCTGATTACCGATAAAACGAGGCTTTCTATATCGACGCTATCCTTAGTCGACACAACTGCTATCTGCCTAAGGTGTTGTTCAGAAGCCGGTCCACAACCAATTGGCCAATCTCGAACAAAGCAGACATCGCTCGCTTTCTTAAACTTAGGATTCTTTCTTTTGCCTGATCCATATTTAATTCCATCATAAATCCTTATCAGAGTTACTATAATAATATTTAATCGTTAATCCTTCTTATAAAGTTAAAATCTTGTATATAATGATGAAATCTAATAGAAATCTAGGAAAATCTTCTTACCTTAAAAATCTCGAAATTGGAGACTTATGAATTTCGGCTTTTAGATCTAGTCGACTAGGCTTCCTTCAAATCCTGACTTGCCGCCCATCATAAACCATTAAACTATTAGCTTTCGGCTTTTACCTTTTCAAAAATCGGGAATAGATTATGAGAACTAATCAAAATTCTACTCTCACCTTAACTTAGGAGATTTGGCTAGTACCAAAGAGAGAATTCGACAATGTCAATGGAGGATTTAAATGCCGGAGGTATAGAACAATTTCTCAAATAGGATGAATAAAATAAAAACTATAGAGATTTCAGCTTTTTAGAGAAGAAAGAGAATAATAGAGTTTTCAACTTTTAGAAGAAAGAAGAGAATAATGGAGTTTTTGGCTTTTAGAAGAAAGAAGAAAATAATGGAGTTTTCGGCTTTTAGAGAAATTGGAGAAAAAAATTTGGAGAAAAGAAGCTAAGGAATTTCGGCATAAAAGGGAGAGGATTTAATGTCAGAACAATGAGCTAGCCCCCCTATTTATAGGAAATTCGGCAACCCTTTGCCATGTAGTAGCTGGTTTCTTTACTCCTCTCAGTGATGGATTCTTGGCCATCACTCTCTTTGCAGATAAATTCCTAACTTTTCTCCTTTATTTTAATCTATTAGCTCATCTAAAAGAGACTTAATTATCTCTAACTCCTCCCTCCTTTATCAGCATATTATCCACATATTTTAATCATAAAAATCCCTAGATCTTAGCCTTTATCTGCTTATTATCCACTTATTTTAAGCATTAAAACCCCTAAATTTTAGCCTTGTTGCCATCCACTCCACCTAATCCTAATGCCCAAAATTTAGCTAACTTAAATTAAAAGAATTGGGCTCCATGAAACTTAAATTTGGGCCCCTTACTCCTTGTGTGTGGCGACACCTCCTAAGATTGGGCCACAAGCCCACTTTGGTATTTTAAACATAGATACTACCTTTTAAACCCTATAATGCCCAAACAGATAATTTTAATCAAGGCCTCTGCCTAAGCCTGAGCCCAATTTGGACCCCTAACACTTAAATTAACTCATTCCGCATATTCACCCATTAAACGCATAGGCCCAAAAATTTAGGATGTTACATAATTAGTGCAGCTTCGGTGCCTTCTCGAATAGTGAGCCACCACTGGTACGCCTCGTCTCTTAATAAGGACACAGCTCCTTTCGCCGCTCAACAAAGGCATTCCATATCATCCATAATCCGCTCCACGACTTGAGCCAATATTCACCACATTCGGGCTACATCGAAACTCCTCTAAAACTTCGCATTATTTGACTTGAGTCGTTCCGAAATTGACCCACGAGTTGTTGGCCCAATTCTAGTTCCAGCGACCCTTTCTAGGACTCGCAGCATTGCTTGTGTCAAGGCATTATCTTCTTCCATATGATCGCGTGAACCCATCTCACTCTCAAATGATGCAGGTGCATCCATTTCTGGCATATGATTTGGTGCTTTAGTTGCACCTCTAACACCTCGTCCTCTTCCACGGCCATGTCTACCGCGTCCACGACCACGTCCTCTAGTGCTCATGGTGACTAATTCGATTAATCTGATTATAAGTTTTATGAATCAGAAAATTGTTTCAGTGTTTATTAACGGTGTTTTATGAGATTTGAGAGATAAAGTTGTTTTTCGCAACACATCCTATAGTCTCAATCTCTACGATTTTTCAACACCTAAAATTTAGAAGTTCTAGAGTGTTCCTATGGTCATATCATCATCATAATAATAATCATTTAACAATGAATACTTACTTGACTTGGTGCCGGATGCTTGTGGTGCCATAACGATCTTTAAAACATAATTAAAATATTTTTCCTACGGAAATTATTTGTTGAACCCAACCACGTAGAAGTTTTTGAAACCGGCTCGATATCATTAAATGTAACACCCCAAACCCGTCTATGCGTTAAGACTAGGTCCGGTTTGTTACCTAAATCAAACTATCTTAATAATTACGAAGAATAGGAATTTAAAATAGAAATCATTTATAATTACAAGGTTTAATAAAAACCAAAAGAGTATTTTAAATTTGATGAGAAAAACATTAATTGAAAATATCATTAATATTGTATTGATAAAATCCTTAGAGTAAATTTTATAAGAGTTCAAAATATTTAAGAAAATGATAAAGGAATTTCATATATTTGAAAACCTAAATTATTTTAAGAAAACAAAATAATTATAAGCCCATATTAATAGTCCAAAACATAATTTAAATCCATCCACACATAAAATCCATAAAACATTTATAGAGGCCTTATTACATCAAACCCATAATAGTAAATTATAGAAAGTCTTTAATAAAAGTTCAAAGTTTCATTAACCCTTATTTGTAGTATGGCCCCCACGAAGTCATCCTCGGCCCAAGTCCACGTCAATTTCCATTACTTGAGATGAAAAATTTGAGGGAGTGAGTTACTTAGAACTCAGTGTATAACTCACTACTTATTCATTGGGCCAGATCATCAAATCATAGTTTTGGGCTTGAGCCTATTAGCAGGATTAACAATATAAATAATAATATGTATGCAAAAATGATGTTCCCAACCCCAAACCTAGTTTCCATCTACTACACACCCCCGTACCAACCATCACACCTATGGGGATCAAGTCAACCCACCCCGCCATCACACCAATCGTAGGCATTAAGCCATTTTATATTTGTGGCAGAGCCACCGAACTAGATTGTGACAAAGTCACCGAACTAGAGGCATTGAGCCATTAATATTTGTGGCAGAGCCACCGAACTAGAGGCAAATAGCCATTTAATTATTTTGTGGCAGAGCCACCGAACTAGATTTTGGCAACAGGCCTTTCTTCTCTTCATTATTAATCCCAACCCATGCAACATGTATGCAAAAATTTGTCTATGTTCATATGATGATTTTATCAAAAGATTTAAATACATAAGAGTCAATATTTCTAGTTTTTGTTAAGGACCAAAATAGCATTTAGCCCATTTAGCAATCTAGCATCTTAACCCAATTTACGATCTAGCTAAGAGTTTGGCCCATTTAACAATTTATCAGGCTTTTCGGCCCATTTAACAATTTATCAGGCTTTTCGGCCCATTTAACAATTTATCAGGCTTTTCGGCCCATTTAACGATCTAGCAGAGATTTCGTCCCATTTATCGATCTAGTAGAGATTTCGGCCCATTTATCGATCTAACAGAGATTTCGGCCCATTTATTGATCTAACAGAGATTTCGGCCCATTTTACTAACTAGCATATTTTTTGGCCCACTTTTACGAGACATAAAATTTACATATTAACAACTAACTTCACGAGGGCATTTTCGTAATTTTCACAATTTTAATCGTTTTCATGTATTTTCACCGAGATACCGATTTATACGTATTATACCGATTTAGTCGTCTTTACGATTTTACTCAATACCACGAATGACATCCAATCCGAGAAAAGCGTGAAGTTACACACCTTGATATCGTGAGTACTAAACCTTCCCGCTCGTCAACACCTAAACATAATACGATCTATTAGAACACTATCATTTATCAAAAATATTCTATTGGGATTTGATCCAAATCCTTACCCCTTTGATTTTGAATCACTTCTATTTTCGGTTTCTCCTCGTTTATCGATTCGTTGTTTCACGAGAATCCACTAACGTACAAAAGGCTCTGGAGTACGAACTACTTCAAATAATTGACTTCCCTCGGTTGATGGTCCGCAACCCGTGGAAAATCTCGGATTCTAAAAACAGCCCTTCTTTATATTTAGGGGAATAGCAGATCCACCCTCTTACAAAGACTATGGACTGCCCTTTTTTTGCCCTATTTTGAATGTCTTCAATGACAAAAGATCATTAATCCAACGTAAGAATATATCGAAAATATAACTAAAGGTTTTAAGAGTAAGATTTCCTTACCACAAATATCCTTGTTCCGCAATAAGAGAATCGACCAAAACGTTCCCTTAACACTTTAAATCGATTCCAACATTCTATGATACTCACGAACACTCGAGTTCCGATCTTTCGCTATTGCACTAAAGTATAATAAAGAAAAACGTTAATAAAATGAACGATTATTTCGATCCAAGAAATCCTTCTTACCACCATCAATATTCGGCCAAAACCACTATTAACTAACATGAACTAAAAAGAACTTTTACCTATTCTCCACGGTTGAAAAGAAATGATTGAGAATGATGTTTAGGAAAAGAAAGAGATTCGGCTATGAGAGAAAATAATGGAGAAGGTATGATTGAAAAGAAAATAAAAGGTAAGAGAAAAAGATGATGATGATGGTGATTCGGTTTTCAAAGAGAAGAAAAGAGAAAGTAAGGGATGTGTTTAGGGGCAAAGTACATTCCGCAATGGAGAAAGGAAGAAAAAGAATGATCTTTGGTGTTGGTAATTTCGGCACTATGAAAAGGCACACAAAAGAATACTAAAGGGATAAGCAAAATGACCAAATGGTCAAAAGAATTAAGGCTTACCAAAAGCTCAAATTCGCCAAAGGAGAAAGGTTGAGAGAAAATGCAAAACTTGCACAAGATGATAGGAATGACCAAAACTAACTCCTAATCCTAGCCAAACTACTAACATATTCTACCACCTCCCTTTAGCCATTATGTCGTCCAAATTCATGGTCAAATGGCCATGAATTTGTTTCAAAACCTTTTCCTTGATATTTGCCTTATGTCCCCATATCTTTCCAAACTTTCTTGATTCCCTACCATAAGTTAACAATTACCTTTTTCCTTTAGTCTACTTACCAAAAAAAACAATACAACTCATACATCCTTATCCCTTGCCGACACATGCATAGGTTAAAGCAAAATAAAATTTCCTTGTTGCTTGCCGGTGTTTCAATTCCTTCCTCTAGGAACACTTATGGCGCCATCTCCTCTTTACTACTAGCTCACTTATGCCAACTTTTAGCACTTAATTAATTTAAGTCTTAAGGTCATTTAATTTCTTTACTCAAATGTACACTTAAATAATAATATTTATTCTATCTCCAAGTAACCCGAACCAACATTAAGCAACATAATGATACCCAATTATTTAGGATGCTATAGTAACACCCCTAACCCGAACCCGTCACCGAAATAGGGTTAAGAGGCATTACTGGACAAACCACAACTTTCATTCATTCACACAATCACTTATAACATATTCGAAATTATATATACTTCATTCAAAGCATTAAAATTATTAAAGTGATAAGATAATTCATTTCATTTTAATAAAATATACCATACGCATACATTAAGGCATTCAAGCATATGACTTATCATTTTATACACCAATTATATATATATCCATACTATTGATACTTAGACTAAACCTCAAACATTTTTGCTTCATACTTCTTTACAAAAAATTTGCATTTTAACTATATGAACCATATAATTTGACTTGTATTCAATTAACATATGCGACATTATCATTTTTCATAAAATGGTCAGTTATAGACTTAATCTACCACACCCTTATGCGCATACCACTATATTAAAATAAAACCTTTGTTTAACCAATAACTAGTTTAACTTACTAAAGTCGTGGCTACACAACAAATTGAAATCAATGCCACAGCTAATATGTTCATACACAAATATTCATCAATTTTTAAACCAAATAACCATATAAGTTTACCATTTCCAAAATGACACAAATGACCACTTTACAACCAAATATATATATATATATATATATGCAAATCAAACATATAATAAGTACATCATATATATATATATATATATATATATGTAACATGCCTATTACTAAACTAGCATATAACATATCTTAGCTCAAATAACATCCACCACTTACTTATTTCCGAATCACATAACCAAGCAATCATATTACATATACATGATATTACTTATCAAACAAACTTAAATCATGATCAAACATAACCGAACTCAAAAGTAGAATCAAGCCATTTTCACATGGCACTTATATACATTGCATTCATAGTGAACTCAAAAGAGTAACATAGCCTATACATGCCATAGTTCCAAAAGAAATTCAGCTTACAGAAATACCAAAATTAGTTGATAGTGTGATAGACTTGACGATGATCCCCGAGCTCGAATCTTGACTCCAAAATCTAATGAACAATACAATAGCCACATAAAGTAAGCTATCATAGCTTAGTAAGTTATAAACAATTACCTAACAATGTATTAAAACATTATATTAGACAACTTTCACATTTCATAACCCTTAAGCCGAATGTCCCAACGTTCAATAATAGCATTCGCCTAGATCTATAATCCATCCCTTATCTCAAAACAAATACAAATACATTTGTTCAATTATATACGTATTAGCTACTAAATTTTCTTTCTTACCTTTTCAATCCATATAATTCACATATAAATACGTATAATATAAAATTTTCATTTCAACATCTAAAACTTTCCTATTATTCAAAAGATGGTTTATCATCGCATACCTATTCATTTTATTCTGTTAAACACCTTCGTTAACTAATTAAATTAAAAGATCGGCAAACCCGCACACTCAATGCAAAAACCTTATCACCTATCACATGCTTAGAGTCGTCATACTAATACCTTGCACACTTAGTGCCAAATTTTTGTAACGTATCACACACTTAGTGCCGTTAGATTTAACTTCTCACACACTTAGTGATAAAAAACCAATTTCGCACACTTAGTGCTCAGTATTTAATTTCGCACACTTAGTGCTCATTGACCGATTTCGCACACTTAGTACTCGGTATACAATTTCGCACATTATTGCATTTCTCGAACTTAATCCTTATTTATAAATACATAAAAATTAAACCTCAATTGCATATATACAAATTCACTTATTTCATTTCTATGATCAACATCACATTCAATTATATCATTGCCATACATATGCATCACATTCAGTTATATTCATTCCTCAATTCAATGTCACCTTCGGTTATATCATTGACATATATATACACATCACATTCGGATGTCATCATCTCTCAATTCAACACCACATTTGGCTATATCATTGATATATATATATATATATATACACACATCACATTCGGGTGAACACATGACATATGTACCTACCTCTCATTCGGTTATACTTTATACATATATAAATAATACATTCGGCTATATTAAAAATCAGTATACATACTTCCATTAAATTTTAGGTACATCAATATAGATAAATTCCATACAACATGATTGCTTAAAAACTTACCTCGAGTATCGATTTGACTATGTTTCCGACTATTCGATCAACTTCGTTTTTCCCGATCCAATCTCGATCCTTTTTGTTCTTGATCTAAATAATTTCAAATTAAACTCATTCAAACATATTTTCATTCAATTTAGTCCAAAAACGCATAAATTTGTAAATTACATTTTTACCCCTAATATTCCATATTTATACAATTTAGTCCCCATTGCACCAAACACAAAATATTCAAAATTTGACTACATTATGCTTAGGCCGAATATTCCTTACACTCATAAAAATCCATAAATTTCATTTATTTCATATTTTAGTCCCTAAAAATTTTATTTTTGCAATTTAATCCTAATAACTCAAAATCATCAAAAACTCCAATACATAACATATTAATCCTTCACATATCTTTGATATTTCATCATCAAACAACAAAAAACACAAGCTATCATCAATGTCTTAACTCAAAATATTCATCAAAATAAAAAATTGTAGCATGGGCTTTGTACATTTCATAGCAACAATCTCAAAAACGTAAAAATTATCAAAAACCGAACAAAACACATACCTAAATCAAAGCTTCCAAATGCCGAAAGTAGCTTAGGATTTTTTTTTCTTTCTCTTTTCTTTAGTATTCGGTCAAAAAAAAATGAACCAAATGCATGATTGTTTTTATTTTATTTTATTATAACATTAAAATATTATATTTTATTATTATAAACTTAACTAATATAATAAACATATAAAAGCATAATGCATGCAAGATGCCATCCACTACACTTGCAAAATGGTAATTTACAACATAAGGCCTCATCTTTATAAAATCACTTCAATTTGATCACTCAATTAAATAAAAGGCTACTTTTACCACTTATGTGATTTAGTCCTTTTTCTTAAATTAAACACACAAACAGGCAAATTAACTCACGAAACTTTAACACGTGCTCAATCATATATTGTAGGTACCGAATATAATATTAAAATATTTTACTGACTCAGATTTGTGGTCCCAAAACCACTGCCCGATTAGGGTAAAAAATCAGGCTGTTACACCTAGTCTGACGACGGATACAGGTTAGGGGTGTTATATTTGATTAGTATCAGAGCTACGGTTTAGTCGATTCTAGGACTAACGTAGTGCGTAAGAGTCTAGCTATACATGTCATATGTTATACTGCGATAGTGTAATGACTTCTGACATTTGAAAATGTGTTTTCATATAGTAATGGATCCCGATCGAGCCGTAGCTAATGATGTCGAGAGTGTAGCGCCTGCTCCCGTGGAAGGGATAGCGCCGATAGATTTTTGACCTACTTCGAGTAATCCAGAGGGGGAGGCTAGACAAGCCATCTACCAAATGATGAACGATTGGTTTACATAGTATATTTGGACTAATCCAGCTGCACAACAACCTCCACCCCCGATTAATCCATCTGCAGTACCTGTTATACCTTCGGTGAGTGATCCGATGAGATTTTTAAAGCCACCTGTTGATAAAATAAGAAAATATAGAGCCGAGAAATTCAGAGCCACTAATGATGATGCTGAGCGAGCCGAGTTCTGGCTTGATAATACCATCCGAGTATTTGATGAATTATCCTGCACCCCTGATGAGTGTTTGAAATGTGCTATATCTCTGCTACGGGACACTGCATATCACTAGTGGAATACACTAGTATCGGTGGTTCCAAAGGAACGAGTGACCTGAGAATTCTTTCAGACAGAGTTCCGTAAGAAATATATCAGCCAGAGGTTTATTGGTCAGAAACGTAAATAATTTTTTGAGTTGAAACAGGGGCGGATGACAGTGACAGAATACGAGCGAAAATTTGTTAGACTCAACAGATATGCTAGAAAGTGTGTTTCATCTAAACCTATTATGTGTAAGAGACTTGAAGATGAGCTGAATGAAGACATTAAACTGTTAGCTGGCATACTAGAGATAAAAGAGTTCGTGGTACTTGTTGAGCGAGCTTGTAAAGCTAAAGAGCTTGGGAAAGATAAAAGAAAAGCTGATTCTAAAGCTAGAGATTTACGCAAAAGACCATTCAGTAAGCCATTTCAGTCGACATCAAAGAAATTTTGAGATGATACTAGCAATTCGAAGAATACTACGGGTCATTTCAGACGAGATCGAGATAGACCACCTATGAGCTTGAGAGCTACCTCTGTAGCTAGTGTGGGTAATGTCAGATCAAATCAACCCGAGTGTGAACATTATGGTAAACGACGTTCCAGCAGTTGCAAATTGCATGATAGAGCCTATTTTAAATGTGGATCCAGAGATCATTTTATTCAGGAGTGTCCAGAGATAGTTGATCAAAATTCAGTTCAGAATACTAGATCGAGTAACACAGCTGTAGATGTAACATCCTAGATTAGGGGTTATGCGTTCGTGCGTAATTCATGAGATAGTGGGATCAGTGGGTGTGTTGGATGTGTTCTGAAGAGTTTCAAGAACCCTAAGATGTAAGGAAATATAAGGAAATGTAAGGAAATGTATGGAAATGTATGGAAATGTATGGAAATGTATAGAGATGTAAGGAAATGGATGGAAATGTAAGGAAATGTATGGAAATGTATGGAAATGCATGAAAATGGAAACTTGAACATTTTGGAAACTTGAGCATTTTGGAAACCTGAACATTTTGGAAACTTGAACATTTTGGAAACCTGAACATTTTGGAAACCTGAACATTTTGGAAACCTAAACATTTTGGAAACACGAAAATATTGAGCATGAAAATTTTAGGAAACTTAAAATGACCCTTAATGTCAAATTTCAGAGCCCAAAGGGAACTTAGGGCCAAGTGACCCTAAAATATACATTACATGAAATTTGCCCTAATAACGAACTTGAAAATGTGGCTCAAGATGCCACCTAAGGTCTTAGGAAATGGCCCAAATACAAGAGGTTTTTGGGCTGAGTTTGAGTCATCCAGAAGCAAATAATGAAGGCTTTATTTTTGCTTCCGTATATCGAGGTGGACGGCATGGGTTTCTAGATAAGGAAGAGTTTTATTTGCATAAATATGTGAATAATAAGAGATAAATAAAGAGTTTTATTCACATAAATATGTGAATAATAAGAGATAAATAAAGGAGTTTTATCCACATAAATATGTGAATAATAAGAGATAAATAAAGGAGTTTTATTCACATAAATATGTGAATAATAAGAGATAAATAAAGGATTATTTTCTAAGGAGATAATTGAGGAGATAATGGATGGATTAAAGGCTTTTATCTTTTAAATAAAAGAGATAATATTATCTTAAGGAGAGTGGTGGCCAAGTCAAGGACTCTTGGCCTAGCAAATTTGGCTATAAAAGGAGAACCCAAGGTCTTTTTCTCTCATCTTTCCAAGTAGCCAAAATCCTTTGCTCTCTCCCTCTCCGAATTTTCTTTCTATCTTTTCTTCTTCTCTTTTTCATCATCAAGCTAAAACCTTTTCTTTTGATCCCCGATTAAATCTCCATAGCCAAACCACAAACTCTAGGCAAGGAAGCAATCGGTCAAGGCATTAAGGATCTTTTACAACCGTCGAATACAAGGAGGAATCTTTCGAAATCTAAGGATCCAAGGTAAGATATTTTATTCGATTAAAGGTTATGATGTATATGTTAGATTAGATCTAACATGAAAATTTCGACAGACATATATAGGCAAGGAATTCTCTTGATTTGGAATTTGTATGGTAAGTGATATTCGCCAAGGCTTAATTTTGGTATTTGGAATTATTTTTCATTATTTCAAAAGCGGAAACTCACATGGTTACATGATTTAGTATTAGCCAATTTCAAGGAAAAGGATACTAGTAATTTCGGATTTGATTTACAATCATCCAATTCGCAACAAGGAGATAAAGATCTAGATCGGTAGATCGTTCTTCGGATTTTGAGATCTCAAGGAACTTTTATTTAGCGAATAAGGTGTGTACCCTTACTATCCTTCGATATTTTATGGCTAAATATTTTAATATATGATTATGAATAAGAATGTGAATGTGGCTATGTACCACAAATGTGGCAAAAAGTACCTGTGCACGCTTCCTACTTCGATAGGATTGTGAAATATGTTATTTAATAACATGCGAATATATGTATATGAACATGAAATTAAGTTATGCACAATATATATATTTGTGAGGAATTCGGGAATTATGTGAAAGGGGGAGAACAGGTGTTGACTTCGATCTCACCAACGAAATATAGGTGTTGACTTGGTCTCACCAACGAAGGTGTTGACTTGACCTCACCAACAAAATATGTTGACTACGGTCACATTGCGAAATTTTGGTAACTTCGTTACAATAGTGTCTAATGACACAACGATAAATTTGATTATAGTGTCTAGTGACACAACGATATGGGCGAATGCCTTTGATGGAGAGTAGCGGATGGAGGGTTGACTTAGTAGTCCCCACGTTATACAAAGTTGGTACGGGGAGTGTAGTGGATGGCTAATTAGGTTTGGGTTTGGGTTGCATCATAATTTCATTATTGTATGGACTTAATGATTTGAACATGAATGCCCGATTTATTGAATGATAGTATGGTGTGCACATTGAGTCTCATTGACTCACCCCATTGTGAGAATTATTTTTCGTGTGATGAGCAAGGATTTGACCGGTAGGTGGACCAAGAGGAGGCCATGCTACATGCGAAAATTTCATTTAGTTTGGACTTAATTTTATTTACTTTTATTCTATTTTGGGTTTTACTTGATGTAATAAGGCCTTAAGGCCCAAAGGATTATTCTTTATGTTTATTTCTTGTTAAGTTTCATGCTAAGAACTATATTGGATGTATTTAATTAAATGGGCTTACAAGATTAAATAAATGGGTTTCCAATCTAAGCCCAACTCAAAATAATAGTTTTTCTAAAATTTACAATTTTCTAAGTATCGAAAATGTTTTGAAATCGGTTTACTTTAGGAACATACCGATCCGGTCCATTCTCGTGGGCGGGTGTGGGTGTTTCATTGGTATCGAGCCCGTTTAAACTCTCGGCACGTGGGCTAAGGCCCAAAACGCTTTCAAAGCGAGCCAAATGATTTTCTTTGAAAAAATAAGCGTGCTTTTGGCATGGCCCCTAAGTCTCCAATTCATGATCCACCGTAAGTACCCCTAACTATATGTGTGATTCATGATTTATATAAGGGTAGAAAAGGCATGGAACGTAGAATAGAATGATAGGAACTTGAACCCTAGGATTAGTCTACTCAAACACGTATACATAAGACTTAATACATCGAATCAACCTATGGCTAAGTCATTAAGCTAGTGGTGTGGTAACCTCATGCGCATGTCTAGGATTGGATCCAAAGAGCTTGGTATTTAAGCAGCCCTAGTGACTCACCTCCTCTTCGCAGAATCCTACAGTGCGTAGCTTCGGCTCACCATAACTCGGAAGGCTCAGGGTGTGGCAACCTCAGACGCATGTCTAGGAATGGTTTCTGGGAGCTTGGTATTTAAGCATCCGCGTGACTCACCTCCTCTCCACATGAATCCTGCCAAGTGCGTAGCTTTGGTTCACCCTGACCAGGAGGGCTCGGTCATAGGCTAAACATAATGATTAAAACCCGAAAGGGAACTAGCCATGTTTTAAAAAAAAGAAAGAGAAGAGAACAAAACAACAAATCCAGCTTTTTCAAACTTTTAAAACTTTCTTTTAAATCTGAGAAAATTATTTTACAACATTTTCAAAAACTCTGATTTGCGAAAATTACAAAAATGCCCTTAGGGGTGAAATTACCAACACGCCCTTGGTTTATAAAATATTCAACTACTCAACAGCTTTACCAAAATTTCAACATTTTATAAACATTCAAAACCCCTAATTTGTAAAACATCAAAATACCGTGATTTTGGAAAAATTACAAAATTGCCCCTAACTTACAAAATTACCAAAATGACCCTAATTTCCAAAATTTTTGCAATATCCCCATTTTTGAAGGAACAATTTTCGAAAAGAACCCTCAAAGTTTTACAACTTTTGAAATACGCTAAATCTATAAAATTTTACAAATTTACTCCGATTTGTGAAAAATTACCAAAATACCCCCGGATTTCAAAATTTTTCAAATCACCCCTAGACTTCAAAATTTTCAAAAAAAATAAAAAAAAAATAACTTTTGACAAAAACCCCAAGAAATGTTTTCTCTGAAAAATTACGAAAATACCCTGTAGGACAAAATTACGAAAATACCCCCGGGTAGTGGAAAACAACAACAAACAACAAAAACTACAACGTTTCTCTGAATGAACGGAAGTTCATACTTGTTTGATGAATGAATGGAAGAATGGAAAAGACTGTGTGTTTGTATGATACGAAAAAACCACTCTAAAATCTCTTCTCATAAAACTTCTTCACGATAAATAAGTGGAACATTGACTAATCCATAAAACTTCTTAATCGATTAAATCATGACGTTAGAAATGAGTTCTAAGGGACGTGAACTTAGAGATTGTGCCCGAAAAGTATGATGGTTCTATTAAGATCGAGTCGCAAACATAAGCGTAGCACAAATGAGTTAAGATGTACGATTTTTAGTAAGTAATTTCGAGGACGAAATTATTTTAAGGGGTAGAACTGTAACATCCTAGATTAGGGGTTATGCGTTGCATGTAATTCATGAGATAGTGGGATCGATGGTGTGTTGGATGTGTTCAAGAGTTTCAAGAACCCTAAGATGTAAGGAAATATAAGGAAATGTATGGAAATGTATGGAAATGTATGAAATGTATAGAGATGTAAGGAAATGGATGGAAATGTAAGGAAATGTATGGAAATGTATGGAAATGCATGAAAATGGAAACTTGAACATTTTGGAAACTTGAGCATTTTGGAAACCCGAACATTTTGGAAACTTGAACATTTTGGAAACCCGAACATTTTGGAAACTCGAACATTTTGGAAACCTAAACATTTTGGAAACACGGAAAATCTTGAGCATGCGAAAATTTTAGGAAACTTAAAAATGACCCTAATGTCAATTTGAGCTCAAAGGGAACTTAGGGCCAAGTGACCCTAAAATATACAAGACATGAAATTTGCCCCAATAACGAACTTGGAAATGTGGCTGAAGATGCCACCTAAGGTCTTAGGAAATGGCCCAAATACAAGAGGTTTTTGGGCTCGAGTTTGAGTCATCCAGAAGCAAATAATGAAGGCTTTATTTTTGCTTCCGTAAATGAGGTGGACGGCATGGGTTTCTAGAAAAGGAAGAGTTTTATTTGCATAAATATGTGAATAATAAGAGATAAATAAAGAGTTTTATTCACATAAATATGTGAATAATAAGAGATAAATAAAGGAGTTTTATCCACATAAATATGTGAATAATAAGAGATAAATAAAGGAGTTTTATTCACATAAATATGTGAATAATAAGAGATAAATAAAGGATTATTTTCTAAGGAGATAATTGAGGAGATAATGGATGGATTAAAGGCTTTTATCTTTTAAATAAAAGAGATAATATTATCTTAAGGAGAGTGGTGGCCAAGTCAAGGACTCTTGGCCTAGCAAATTTGGCTATAAAAGGAGAACCCAAGGTCTTTTTCTCTCATCTTTCCAAGTAGCCAAAAATCCTTTGCTCTCTCCTCCGCCGAATTTTCTTTCTATCTTTTCTTCTTCTCTTTTCTTCATCTGTCAAGCCAAAACCTTTTCTTTTGATCCCGATTAAATCTCCATAGTGAAACTCAAAACTCTAGGCAAGGAAGCAATCGGTCAAGGCATTAAGGATATTTTTACAACCATCGAATACAAGGAGGAATCTTTCGGAAATCTAAGGATCCAAGGTAAGATATTTTATTCGATTAAAGGTTATGATGTATATGTTAGATTAGATCTAACATGAAAATTTCGACAGAACATATAGGCAAGGAATTCTCTTGATTTGGAATTTGTATGGTAAGTGATATTCGCCAAGGCTTAATTTTGGTATTTGGAATTATTTTTCATTATTTCAAAAGCCGGAAACTCACATGGTTACATGATTTAGTATTAGTCGATTTCAAGGAAAAAGGATACTAGTAATTTTGGGATTTGATTTACAATCATCCAATTCGGCAACAAGGAGATAAAGATCTAGATCGGTAGATCGTTCTTCGGGATTTTTGAGATCTCAAGGAACTTTTATTTAAGCGAATAAGGTGTGTACCCTTACTATCCTTCGATATTTTATGGCTAAATATTTTAATATATGATTATGAATAAGAATGTGAATGTGGCTATGTACCACAAATGTGGCAAAAAGTACCCAGGTACGTTTCCTACTTCTGATAGGATTGTGAAATATGTTATTTAATAACATGCGAATATATGTATATGAACATGAAATTAAGTTATGCACAATATATATATTTGTGGGGCATTCGGGAATTATGTGAAAGGGGGAGAACAGGTGTTGACTTCGGTCTCACCAACGAAGGTGTTGACTTCGGTCTCACCAACGAAATATAGGTGTTGACTTCGGTCTCACCAACGAAGGTGTTGACTTCGGTCTCACCAACGAAATATGTTGACTACGGTCACATTGCGAAATTTTGGTAACTTCGGTTACAATAGTGTCTAATGACACAACGATAATTTGATTATAGTGTCTAATGACACAACGTATATGGGCGAATGCCTTTGATGGAGAGTAGCGGATGGAGGGTTGACTTAGTAGTCCCCACGGTGTACAGGTTGGTACGGGGGAGTGTAGTGGATGGCTAATTAGGTTTGGGTTTGGGTTGCATCATAATTTCATTATTGTATGGACTTAATGATTTGAACATGAATGCCTGATTTATTGAATGATAGTATGGTGTGCACATTGAGTCTGTTGACTCACCCCATTGTGGGAATTATTTTTCAGGTGATGAGTAGTGACGGACCGGGCCGGTGGACCAAGAGGAGGCCATGCTACATGCGAAAATTTCATTTAGTTTGGACTTAATTTTATTTACTTTTATTCTATTTTGGGTTTTACTTGATGTAATAAGGCCTTAAGGCCCAGTGGATTATTCTATGTTTATTTACTGTTAAGTTTCATGCTAAGAACTATATTGGATGTATTTAATTAAATGGGCTTACAAGATTAAATAAATGGGTTTCCAATCTAAGCCCAACTCAAAATAATAGTTTTTCTAAAAATTTACAATTTTCTCTAAGTATCGAAAATGTTTTGAAATCGGTTTACTTTAGGAACATACCAGATCACGTCCATTCTCGTGGGCCGGGTGTGGGGTGTTTCAGTAGAAGCCCAAATTTGTTCGGGCCCATTAACCAAACATAAAACCAAAACCAAAAAAAACTAATAATTAACAGTCTTTTAAATGTCCATTACAGCAGCCCAATTGGTAAAACAATCACACAGGCCCGACTAGCCCAAAACCCAAACCAGCCCACTACCTAAACTACAATAGAAAATAAGTGAAGACCTAGCAATACCCTAGCCGTCGCAGCCGTGCACGCCAGCCCCACACGCGCGCCACCATGCCGCTCACCTCCGTACAATTCCACGTCCGCCTCTGTACCTACAAAAGAAGACAAAATAACAGCAAATAACAGCAAAAAAAGGAGAGAACGGAAATGAAAAGGATTATGGTATTTTTTATTTTTTCTTTTTTGGATTTCGGCATTAAAAAGGCCGAAACAAACTATTGTAAAGGATTGTTTTTACACATAGAGAGAAATATACAGAATACCGAAGGTGATTCTTCCTATTTTTGCCCGTGTTTTTCTATTTTCATTTTTTTTCTGTTTTCCTTTTGTTATGAAATAAACGAATAGAAAAGAGAGTTTACCTGCGCAAGCAAGCCGTCGGCGTCCTCATCTCCTTCGTCGAAATCAAAGTTCGAGATGGGGGATTTTGGGGCCAAAAAAGGCGATTCCACAGGTCTCGTTCCAGGTAAGGGCACGAAAGCATCACTAAACACCACCAAACACCGATTACCATGGTGAATCGGTGGTCGAAGGGCACAGTCCTCTAGATCGACAGAATAGCGAGAGGGGGGCTCTGATTTTTTTTTTTTAAGGCGGCTAGGGTATTTTGATTTGAAAAAAAAGGGGGGCCGAATTCTTGATGGGATTTTAGGTTCAGTAACCTATTTAAACCGAATGAAATGACGTCGTTTGAAGTCTGATTAAATGGCTTCAAAACGACATCATATAGGATGACCCATTTCGACCCGACCCGATATCCATAAGATCCGCGTGTTTTATTAGGAGTGGGTTATTTGCGCGATTAGTCCCTCTTTTCTGCGTTGTTATTTGATTAGCCCTAGGTACTTTTTATTTGTTTTTTTAATTGGTCTCCGTAATTCAAGCGTGCTTTCAATTTAGTCCAACTTGAATGCTGCGTTTTGGACTTTGGAAATATTTGCTGGTTCGGTCCTTGATTATTTGTGCCCGATTTCAATTTGATACCCGTCTAAACACAGCGTTTTCAGAACTTAGAATATTTGTACTTTTAATCCTTGTTTATTTGCATGCATTTTACTTTAATCCTTATTTAGGTTTAATAGCTTTGTTTGTTTATAAATTAACCTTCTAATTTTATTTTATTTTGATTAAGCCTTAATTTTATTTACAATTTTTGTAACCCTTTTAGTATTAAATTTATTTATTATCTAAGTTTCTTATGAAATTGTTTTGGAAATTAATTTTATATTGTTATAATTTGTTTTATTTTCTATTTAAATGAATTGTATTCATTGTATAAATATTTTATTTCAACATCATATATATTATGAATTTCTTAGATGACTCTTATAATATTTATTCTAAATACAATTATATGTTATTATTTTGTACATACATACATATATAATAATAAGATTTTGTACACATTATTGATTCTTACATTATTTTATGTATATATTTCCTTTTAAACTTATCTATATATTTAGTTTCTTTTAAAATCATTTATGTATATATATATTTTGGTTTTAAATTCAATACACATAATTTATCTCTTTGAAAGATCGCATTTTATTGTATACTTTAATTTATTTCATACATTTTTATATCTTATTACTTATATATATATATATATATATAAATGCGTAATTTCTTTTTAAAATATGTATCTAATAAGTTTATCCACAAATTATTCCATTTTAAATAAACTCCATAAAGTGTTAATTTCAAAATCTACTTACTTTATTTACTTTAAATATATTTGTTAGTTTCAAAGTTTAATTTTTATGATAATTTACCATTTTCAATTTTGTAGAATTATTGTACTTTTTAGTTTATTATTAATATGATGTTTAATGCATGTGTATTTCATGATTAATATTTGTGCATTTTGTTATTGTATTATGCCCTCAAATTTAAATATATTCAATCCTTTACCCAAATGTTTCATTTTATTAAAAATTGTATATTGAGCCAAATTTTAAGATTTCATATTTGAAAATTTTTCAAGATAAGGCAATATTTGTATGTTTGGAAGTTCGAAAAATTATGCCCTAACGTACTGGGTGTTAATTTTCTGTTCAACCAAATAACCAAATATCCTTTTTAATTTCATGTTTTGAAGACCAAAGATGATCTCGGTATCAAAGTATAAACGTGTTATATCCTAACATACTGGATATGATATTTTTATTCCTTTGAAACGAGTTAATCTTGAGATTCAATTCAAAAAAAAATAACTTTCCTTAAAAAAGTAATCATGCCTTAATATTTTCAAGTTGATAAGGCAATATTTGTATATATGGAAGTTCAGAAGATTATGCCCTAATGTACTGGGTGTTGATTTTCTAATCAACCAAATAAGCAAATATCCTTTTTAATTGCATGTTTTGAAGACCAAAGATGATCTCAGTATCAAAGTATAAATGTGTTATATCCTAACGTACTGGATATGATATTTTTATTCCGTTGAAACGAGTTAATCTTGAGATTCAATTCAAAATTAATTAACATTCTTAAACATTTTCAAAGTTTTCAACACAAGAACACTAGCTAATCAATTTGGTACCAATTTTGGGCGTTGCGGGGGTGCTAATCCTTTCTCGTGCATAACCAACTCCCGAACTCGTTTTCTTGGAATTCATAGACCAAAATTATTATTTTAATAAATCAAAATGTTTTATTAAAATAATCCATCTCAAGCTGATCCGATCACACCTTGAATAAAGGATCGGTTGCGACTCCATTTGTCATTTTAAAGTCGATTCTCATTTTTCATTCTTGATAAAAAATGGTTTCAACAACAGCAGTTCGAGGTAGACCACCTAGAAATACGGGTAATGTGAGTGGCAGCCAGAGAGGAACTAAAGATTCAGCTGTTAGATCTGAGGCTCGCGCACCAGCCAGAGCTTATGCTATACGTGCACTCGAGGAGGCTTCATCCCCAAACGTCATTACTGGTACTTTTACTCTTTATGATACTACTGTTATTGCCTTGATTGATCCTGGTTCAACTCATTCCTATGTGTGTAAGACTTTGGTGTTTAGTAAGACTTTACCTGTTGAGTTTACTGAGTTTGTGATTAAAGTATCGAACCCTTTGGCGGTGTGTCTTTGTTGATAAAGTATGCAAGAATTGTCCATTGATGATTCGAGATTCATGTTTCCCACCAGATTTGATGTTATTGCCATTTTATGAGTTTGATATAATTCTGGGTGTGGACTGGTTAACTCTGCATGATGCTATCGTGAACTGTAAACGGAAGACTATTGATTTGCAATGCCAGAATGATAAGATTATTCGGGTTGAATCTAATGATCTGGATGGTTTACGAGCAGTGATATCTTCTATGATAGCTCAAAAATATGTGAGAAAGGGTTTGAAGCTTATTTTGCTTATGTGCTTGATTCTAAAGTGACAGAAAAGAAGATTGAATCAGTACCTGTTGTATGTGAGTATCCAAATGTGTTCCCTAAAGAATTACTGGGTTTGCCACCTATTCGAGAAGTTGAGTTTGGGATTGAATTAGTGCCAGGGATGACTCTGATTTCTATAGCTCCATACCAGATGGCACCTACAGAATTAAAAGAATTGAAAGCACAATTGCAAGAATTGACAGATAAGGGATTTGCACGATCGAGTTTCTCTCTTTGGGGCACACCAGTTCTGTTTGTGAAAAAGAAAGACAGAACCATGAGAATGTGTATTGACTATAGGCAGCTTAATAAAGTGACCATAAAGAACAAGTATCCGTTACCAAGAATCGACGACTTGTTTGATCAGCTGAAAGGGGCTACAGTGTTTTTAAAGATAGATTTGAGATCAGGATACTATCAGTTGCGAGTTAAAGACTCTGATGTGCCAAAGACTACTTTCCGAACAAGGTACGGACACTACGAGTTTCTGGTTATGCCTTTCAGACTTACTAATTCACCTTCTATTTTCATGGATATGATGAATCAGATTTTTAAACAGTATTTGGATCAGTTTGTGGTAGTGTTTATAGATGATATTCTGATCTACTCCCGAGATGAAACTGAGCATGCCGAGTATCTGAGACTTATGCTACAGACTTTGCGAGATAAATAGTTGTATGTAAAGGTTAGTAAGTGTGAGTTCTGGTTACGTGAAGTCAATTTTTTGGGCCATGTTGTATCAGCATCAGGTATCAGGGTTGATCCGAGCAAAATTTAGCTATACTGACTGGAAACCACCGAAAAATGTTTCTGAAGTTTGAAGCTTTCTGGGACTTGCTGGTTACTACAAATGGTTTGTAAAGGGTTTCTCTATGATTGCTACACCGTTGACAAAGCTGTTACAAAAGATGTTAAGTTCGAGTGGTCCGACAAGTGTCAGAAAAGTTTCAATCAGTTGAAAGCTTTTTTAACCAAAGCTCTAGTGTTAGTTCAGCCTGAATCGGGTAAAGAATTTTTCATTTATAGTGATGCATCTTTGAATGGTTTGGGTTGTGTTTTGATACAGGAAGGAAAAGTCATAGCTTAAGCCTCAAGACAATTGAAGCCACATGAAAAGAACTATCTGACACATAATTTGGAACTAGCAGCCATTGTGTTTACGTTGAAGATTTGGCGTCATTATATGTTCAGTGAGAAATGTCATGTTTATTCTGATCACAAAAGCCTGAAGTATTTGATGACTTAGAAAGATTTGAATTTGAGACAACACCGATGGTTAGAGCTGTTGAAAGATTACGAGCTAGTGATTGACTACCATCTAGGAAAGGCTAATATTATTGCTGATGCTTTAAGTCGAAAGTCATTATTTGCTCTGTGTGCAATAAAAGTGCATATGGAATTATCTAATGATGGTTCGATAACAGCTAAATTAAAAGTAAGATGTTGTTTGTTCAACAAATTTGTGATGCCTAGAAAGTTGATAATGATTTGTTAGCAAACCGAGCTCAGTGTGAAACTAATGTTGAATCAAAATTCTTAGTTGACGAAAATGGCTATTTGAGTTCAAAAATCGAATATGTGTTCCGAGGAATTCAGAGTTGATTCAGATGATTTTGAATGAAGCTCACAGTAGTCGGTTATCTGTTCATCCAGGTAGTACGAAAATGTATAATGATCTGAAACAGTTCTATTGGTAGTCTGGTATGAAACGAGACATATCAAATTTTGTTTCAAAATGCTTAGTCTGTCAGCAAGTGAAAGCCGAGCATCAGGTACCTTCTAGGTTACTATAGCCAATTATGATACCTGAGTGGAAGTGGGACAGAGTCACGATGGATTTTGTATCGGTCTACCGTTGACACCGAGAAAGAAAGATACAATCTGGGTTATTGTGGATAGATTGACTAAATCTGCTCTTTTGGTTCCAATTCGCACTGATTATTCACTTGATAAACTGGCTGAATTATATGTATCATAGATTGTGAGATTACATGGTGTGCCTATTTCTATTGTTTCGGACAGAGACCCAAGATTTACATCGCGGTTTTGGAAGAAATTTCAAGATGTTTTAGGTACGAAACTATACCTTAGCACAGTTTTTCATCCGCGAAAAAATGGTCAGTCCGAACGAATCATTCAGATACTTGAAGATATGTTGAGATATTGCATCCTTAAGTTCGAAGGTACGTGGGAACGATACTTACCTCTGATTGAATTTGCTTACAATAATAGCTTTCAATCTAGTATCAAGATGGCACCCTACGAGGCTTTGTATGGTCGTAAATGTCGTACACCATGGTATTAGATCGAGCTCAATGAAAATAAGATACACGGGTTGACTTGATCAAAGAAACTGAACAGAAAGTGGCAGTGATCCGTGACAGCTTGAAAGCTGCATCAGATCATCAAAAGTCATATGCAGATTTGAAACGTAAAGATATTGAGTTTTAGAACGGAGACCAAGTTTTTTTGAAAGTTTCACCATGGAAGAAAGTACTCAGATTCGGTAGTAAAGGCAATTTGAGTCCGAGATTCATTGGGTCGTATGAGATCACAGAGCGTATCGAGCCGGTTACTTATAGATTGCAGTTGCCACCTGAGCTAGAAAAGATCCATAATGTATTCCATGTTTTCATGTATCGTAGATATCGATATGATCCTTCACATGTTATTAGTCCGACAAAGGTCGAGATTCAGCCTGATATGACATATGAAGAGGAACCGATTTGTATTCTGGCTCGTATAAAAGAATTGATAAATAAGAAAATTTCGTTGGTCAAAGTATTGTAGCAAAAGCATGGGGTTGAGGAAGCAACTTGGGAGTCAGAGAATACGATGAAAGAACGTTATCCAAACCTATTCACCGGTAAGATTTTCGGGGACGAAAATCCCTAAGGGGGAGAGTTGTAACAGCTCGATTTTGACCCTAATCGAAAAAGTGGTTTCGGGACCACAAATACGAGTTCAAAATTATTTTAAAATTATTTTTCGTATTTATTATGTGTGAATTTGCTTGTGTTAAATTTTCATGTCTTAATTTCGTCATTTAAGTGTCCGATTAAATAAAAGGACTCAATTGCGTAAAATGTAAAATTTGCTAATTAATGTGTAAGTGCTAATTTGCTAATAAATTTTAATATTAGGTCCTTAAAGGGCAAATAGCCCATTTTATAAGTAGTGGACGGCATTAAGTGAATATATATATGTTTTTATATGTTAAATTTATAAGTTAAAAATTTATATTAGTAAATAATATAATATAAAGTATATATATATATATATATATATATAAAAAACAAACATTAAAAAAAAAGGCCATGTTCATCTTTTAATGGCTTTTGACGAAACCAAAGAAAATAAAAATAAAGAAACATAAGCTAGGGTATTCGGCCTTGTGTTCTTCAAATTAAGGTATGTTAATTGTTTGGTTTTTTATAATTTTTACATTTTTGAGATCGTTGTTAAGTGTACTTCAAAACCCATGTCTCAATTTGTGATTTTGATGATGATTTTGTGTTTTGCCATCGAAGGAACCTTGTGGTTTTTGATGTTTGATGATGAAATATGAAATATATGTGTTAGATTAACAAGTTTTGTCTTTGAATTTTTTATGAAATTGAGTAATTTGGACTAAATTGCAAAAATAAATTTTTGAGGGAATAGAATGTGAAATAAATGAAATGTGTAGGCTTGTATGGACACTAGGAATATTCTGCCCTTAAGGAGTATAGTCAAATTTTGTGTATTTTGTGTTTTGTACAAAAAAGAACTAAATTGTAAAAAATGTGAAATGTTAGGGGTAAAATTATAATTTTCCCATTTATGTGTTTTTAGGCTAAATTGAATGTAATGGTGTTTAAATAAGCTTAATTTGAATATGTTTAGATCAAGAATCAAAGATATCAGATTTGGACCGGGGAAAGACAAAAGTGGTCAAGTAGCCGATTTAATAGTCGACGACATCCGAGGTAAGTCCATTAGCATTTATGTAACACCCCAAACCAGGTCTATGCGTTAAGATGAGATTTGGTTTGTCACACCAAACGAACATCCATTTAATTATCTAATGATTTACGTAAAACAGTTCTACAAAACCTTTTGACAATGAAGTTTAGTAAAAACCAAGAATTTGATTTAAAATCGATGAATAAAGTAGTACTAGTTTGAAATCTTATTATTTAATATTTAATTGTTAAAGACTTTAAAGTAATTTTTAAAGATTTCAAAAGAATCAAAACAAGAATATTTAAAGAATCTCATATGTTTAAAAAATATTTAAGGAAACATTATTAAAATAGTATTAGTCCAAATTAAGTGTCTAAAGCATAATTAAATCCATCCAGACATAAAAATCCATAAAATAATAATAATAGAGACCTTATTACATCATACCCAAAATAGTAATTAAATAAATATACTTAATTGAAGTTCATAGTTTATAAAACCCTTGTTCGAAGTATGGCCTCCACGAAGTCATCCCCGGCCCAAACCTCCATCAATTGCCATTACTTGAGAAGGATAATAAAGCAGAGTGAGTTACTCAGAACTCAGTGTATAACCCACTTACCATATCCATTGGGTCAAATCATCAAGACGTTATATTGGGCTTGAGCCCATTTACGGATTTAACAATATAATAATAATACATGTAGAATGAAATTCCCAACCAAACCTAAATTTTCCATCCGCTACACACCACCCGTACCAAACCAACACACCTGTGGGGATCAAGTCAACCCACCCCGCCAACACACCAATCGCAGGCATAAAGCCATTTTAAATAATATTGTGGTGCACCACCGAACTAGATTGTGGCAAAGCCACCCGAACTAGATTTTTCGCAACAGGCCTTTCTTCTCTTCGTCAATTTTTCCCAACCCATGTAATCATGTTTATATATAAAACATAACAATACATTCACATGATAATTTTATCAAAAGGCCCATAATACAAGTGAGTCCATATTTCAAATTTTCATTTTGGCCCATAAGGCAAAATAGCATTTTAGCCCATTTAACGATCTAGCAAACTTTGGCCCATATATCGATGTAGCAGTTTTTGGCCCATATATCGATCTAGTAGTTTTTGGCCCATATATCACATGAGGCATAAAATTTTACTATTTATCAATTAACCCATTGGGGGCGTTTTCGTAATTTCTTCGACTTTAATCGTTTTTATGCATTTACACAAAAGTGTTAATTATTTCATATTTCTCCGATTTCTCCATCTTTACGATTTTATCCCAATACTTACGGTATAGTATCTAACCCGAGAGATAAGTGTGAAGTTACACACCTGATTACAGTGAGAACTAGACTTTCCCGCTCGTCGATACCTAAACACGCATCACGATAATTTAGAACACTAATACTATTTATACATATATTCTTATAAATAACGATCTAGACTTTACCCTTGGAATTTCGAACAACTTCTATATACGGTTTCTCCCCGATTGTTGGTTCGTTACCCGTTGAATATCCACGAACACACAAAGGCTCAGGAGTACGAACGACTTCAAATAATAGATTCTCCTCGGATGAGGGTCAATAACCCAGTGGAAAATCTCGAATTCCCGAAATAGCCCTTCGCTTAAATTTTGGGGGAATAGCAGAACCGTCCCTCTTCTGAATACTATTTACCACCCTTTTCGTCCCTATCTTGATTGTCTCCATTGACAAAAGATCATTAGTCTGACTAAATAATATATCGAAATTATGACTAACGGTTTTAAGGGTGAGATTGGCTTACCACAAAATATCCTTGTTCCACAAGATGAAAACCGAGCGATAACGTCCCCCTAAGATGAAATCGATTAATAATCCATCTATATCAATATGTCGAGTATTATATATATAACTCATTGATAAGAACCCTTACCTTGAAAAATATGATTCGAACTTAATAACTTTAAGATGACTTTGACGAGATGGTGATTCGGCCCTCCACTATCATACTAAAATATAACGAAAGGAAATGTTTAAGAGTAATGATCAATGATTTCGATCAAAAAGACTCTCTTTTACCACACTTAAGGTTCGGCCAAAACAACCAATAAACCAACATAAGAACCAAAAAGAAAGCTCTTACCTATTGCTTAAACGAGGGTTGGAAGAATAATCAACAAGATAATATAGATGAATAGAAGATTCGGCTTTGAAGGAAAATTGAAGAAAATGGTATTAGTACCATTCGGCCATGGGGAGAAAAAAAATGAAGAAAGTATTTGAATGATAAATAAAAATGGAGAAGAAAAGAGAATGGGGAGAAGGTGTTATAATTCGATTTTCAAAGAGAAGAAAAGAGAAGGAGAAGAGTTTAGGAACAATATGTATTCGGCAATGGGGGAGGAGAAGGAAAAAGAAATGGCTTTTTGTGATGGTAGTTTTGGCACTAGAAGAGAAATACGAGATAAGCACTTGAGGGTTTTGCAAAAATGACCAAATGGTCAAAAAGAATGACCAAAAGAAACAAAACAAAAATTATTTTCTCCTAACACAAGCACATTCGGCCAAGAGAGGAAAAGAGAAGAGAAAGGTGTTTTTGGGAAAGCAAAAATGACCAAATGAAAATTCTATCAAGCTACCAACCTATTCCCCAAAACTTACCATAAAAATTCATCCTCCCCTTTAGTCCAACAAGCCGTCCATGTACATTGGCTAAAAGTCAAAGTTTTAGCCACACAAAGTTTCCAAAATAACACCCTTGATTCATGCCTTATGATCCTCCTACCTTCCATAAGCTTAGGATTCCTTTCCCCAAGTTCAAGCTTACCTTAACTATTAGCCACCTTGCCATAAAAATTTAGTCCAACCTTACCATAAATAGGGCTTGACCGACACTTGATAAAAAGGTGCAAAATTAAAGCTACCAAAATGCAATCCATGGTATTCAACCTCTCCCTCAAGCAATCACTCATGCGCCAATTCCACCTTACTACTAGCTCATCTTATGCTAGTTTTTGACACTTAATTCCTTAAGCATCAAGGTCACTTGTTCCACTTCAATAATATTCTTATTACTAAAATTTATTCTAGCTCCGAATAAATCCCGAGCTTTCTCGAAACTACATTAAACACACAAATTTATTCATTCACAAGCTAATTAAAAAAAATGCAACATATCGATACTCGTATTTTTTTAGGATGTTACAATTTAAATGTTGAAATAATTACAGATATGTATTTGTTATTTATCAATATGAATTATTTGAATTTATATATGCTATGGCCAAATATGGGTATTGTGATTTGGCTAACTTCTGAGCTTTATTCGACCGAGATTCGACATCTGTAAGCCCCGTACGAACCTTAGGAATAGATAGGATACATATGTCATGACATAGGATATTCGATATGTGTTATCGTGTAAGACCACGTCTGGGACGTTGGCATCGACTTGTGTTTACGTGTAAGACCATGTCTAGGACATTGGAATCGTATTTGATCCATGTAAGACCCTTTCTGGGACAGTGGCATCGATATGTGATTACATGTAAGACCACGTCTGGGACGTTGGCATTGTACGAGCTTTCGACTATCCGCGTATCCTTTTTAATTCTGAATGGTTCAACGGGCATGTGTAAGTGAAGGCCAATGTGATATGTGAGTTAAAAGGACTCAGGTACGTATATACATTGTGTTAACAAATGAAAGGTAAGTTATATGTTTATTACATTGTACAGAAGTTAATGTGTAAACATGTGAATTGTGTATAAGCTTTAACTATGTGTATTCGGCCAAAAGGGGTATATTATGTGACTTTGATATTGAGATTTGAGTAATTACTTGTAATTGTGTATTAATCAATACTTGATATAACTTTGTATATATATGATTTTGCTAAGTTAATTGACCTTACCTTGCTATTGACTTACTAAGCTTAAATAGCTTACCTTGTGTTTCTCTATCTATTTTTGTTTTATAGATTTTGGATACGTTATGAGCTCAGGGATCGTCAGCAAGACTATCACTCTATCGACAACTTTCTTTGGTATTTTGGCTATGTTAATTATGAATATATGGCATGTATACCATAGAAAAATGTTGAATATGAATTAAGTACCTACGTATGTAATTAATAGCCATGCAAAGATGGCTTAACTTCTTTGCTTGAACTTAGTTATGTTTGATTATGATTTAAGTTCATTTTGGTTATAATGTTATGTGTTATGATAAATGGTATTTGTGATATGTGTTTTTTTTTTTTTTTGTGTGTGTGTGTGCATTGAAGTTAGTGATTTTGGATGTGGTATAAGTGATTTAACTATGATATATATATATATATATATATATTTTGTGTGTGTGTGTAGCATTGAAGTTAGTTAGTGATTTTGGATGTGGTATAAGTGATTTAACTATGATAAATATATATATATATATATATATATAATAGTACTAATTAGGTTTGTTATACTACCATTGCTAAAATAATTTGATTATATTTTATCGTGTTAGTAATGGTTTATAATTAGTTGATGAGTATTTGAATAAAAGTTGAAAGATGATATTGTATATGTATTTGAATGATAGTTCGGCATTTAATTATATATTAAGGTGATTAGTTATGTATTTTAATAGCGAATTGAATGATGATTAATTAGAGACAAATATATTTGGTTGTGGTTTTATATTGATGTATTGTAAAGATTTAATTTGCATTATAAATAGTTTAAGTTAATAAGCTAAATATAATGAATATATGTAATTGTTATGTTTATTCATAAATTGATAAGGAAGTGATGTTGGTTATAATGTAAATTCAGTTATGTTATTAAAAATTTGATGTTTTTTTATGACTTATTTCTTGAGATGGAATGATATTATATGAATATATGATAAGATATAATTGTAATGTATTTGATTTGAGGTGTAAATTATGGTTGGTATAATTGAAACATTTTAGTTTAAAAAAAATTATTATTATATGCCTATTTTAAATTGTGTTTTCTTAGGTAATGCCTCGTAACCTTAGTCTGGCGACGGATACGGGTTAGGGGTGTTACACCATGTTTTTCAAGAACTTGGTATTGTGATTCGTTTGATCTCGAAATTGGCTCGTTCAAGCTCGTACATGAAATCCAATACACCTTGGTTGCAAGATTCGATTTCTTGGACCAAGATTTCCAAGATTTGAAATCTTGATTTTCTTGATTCTTGAAATTTTCCGAAATAGTAAAATTAGACCAAGATTCGATTTCTTGATTGTCTTGAAAATAAGAAATTGAATCTTGATTTTCTTTTTTGATCGTGTGCGCATCTAGGGCCTTGGTAACAAAGTCTTGGATCGTCCCATTCAATCTTGCTCGGATTTGCTTAGCATTGACCTCGTTATTGGGCCTTGAGGTAATGTGAGCCCATCACATCATGGGTCTGAAATTGGGCCTTGAGACTCGTATCACAAGTGTTTTTATTTGGTGTGTGCTTCATTTGCAAACATTCTAATCTTGTGAGGATTGTTTCTTTGTTTGCTCTTTTGAGAAGGTTTGTATCTTAAGATTTGGATAGAAATCTTAAGAGAGTTGTAAGGTTAAACATTATTCTCAAAGGTTGATCAAATTAGTGAATTTGGAAAAATCATTGGTGGTGGTGAAAGCTAAGATAGTAGAGTAAGGAATTATGGTTGAATCACCCTAAAATCATTGTGTTCATTGTCTCATTTTTTTATCCTTATCTCCACACAAAATTTTTAAAGGTTAATTCACCCCACCCCTCCTGGCTATTTCGGTTGACCATTTGAGCTAACACAAAACTAATGAGTAAAAATTAGAATTAGGACTAAAAATACACATTTTTAAAAGTTGAATGACTAGAAATGATCAAATAATAGTAGAGAGATTAAGCCTAAAAAAAACACATAATATAATTATCAAATAGAGAATTTAACTTAAAAGTAATAAGTAAAATATAATTTCTTAAAATTAAATAAATCTTAATTGTTGTTTATAGTCTCCAGTTAAAACATTTTTCAATCATTGGTGTCCTTATCTTTTTACTGTTTAAGTATAGTACTGTTCGGATCAAAATAAGTATTCAGGTAAAGCTATCTCAATAATATCGAGAATATTTTTCATATTTTTTCCAACTACTTAGCGGTATTTTTTTTTTAAGAAAAAGAACCGAACCCAAATTTTAATGAAAATAATTACTTTTTAAGAGCAAACAATATTGTATGGAAGGAAGAAAAATAAGAAAATGTTGATAAGTAGATCAATTGATAGGATTGGGCCTGGTGTCATAAAAGCCCAAACACTTGTTATAATGTCTTAGGCTGATAGCCCATTGCCTTAATAAAAGCGACAATGCTATTCTCTGTTTATTGGGCTGGAAAAATGCAACTACAAGTGTTTAGTGTTTTTTGCTTTTATTTTTTAGGTTAAAGCATGCTGTTAGTCCCTGTACTTTGATAAAATTTGTGATTTAGTCCCTACATTTAAAAGTTAAAGTTAAGTCCTCCAAATTTTTTGATAAGCCTCTAAATTTTTTGATTTAAAAATCTCAGTCTAATAATTAAAATTGTAATTATTTTCCATCAAAATTTGTAAATTTAGCATGTTGATTAAGCTGCCCTAACATGATGTAACGTATGAGGTTTTTTACCTAAATAATATAAAAAAATAATTAATTACAAAAGGTATGGAAAACAGGTTAATTACCAAAATAGACATTTTCTACTGCATTTTGACGATGCTACTTGACATATTGATACACCAAACTGAAATGTGATGACCTAAAATACCCAGGGACTTGATACGAAATTTACTGTTTTAATTGGCAGTTGAAAAAAAAGCTTTAAGGTGCCGCCAAACTTTCAAAAGGGTAAATTTCCTAATAAACCCCCCTTATTTATTATTTTCTTTTATTTCCCTTTAACACAAAAAATAGAGAGGCCTCTTACCAATTAGTCCAAAAAGTTTTTTTTTACCCTAAGAGTATTTTTGTAAAAATATTGATTCCAACTGAAAATACTCTTCGGCAGAAAAAAACTTTTTGGACTAATTGATAAGAGGCCTCTCTATGTTTTATGTTAAAGGGAAATAAAAAAATAATAATAAATAGGGGGGTTTATAAGGAAATTTACCCTTTTGAAAGCTTGGTGCTGAAACGCTGTCATGCGGCAGCTTAAACCCCTTTTCTTCATCTGCGAATTAAAGTTTGGTGTCGCCGATATATAAGCAACACCGTCAGAATATTGTAGTAAATGCATATTTTTATAATAATCTATTTTTCATTCCCTTTTGTAATTAATTATTTTTATATTATTTAGGTGAAAAACCTAACTTATGATTAACAAAAAATATATATGTTAAGATGACAAAATTTCATAAAATTATTAACGATGGTAATAATTGAAATACATTTTAAATTGAAAAATAAAATTTTTAAAGTATAAAGATTAAATATTAAATTTTATAAAAGTACAGAGACTAATAGCATATTTTAACCTTATTAGCTAACTTTTCCAGCCCACAGGTTTTCTTGTTTTCTTTTCTTTTTCCTTTTATACCATTATAATTATTTTGAAAAAAATACATTCAAACTTAAAATTTCCAGTTTCCACACATTAAAATTGTGTGTGTGCGTTTTAATTTTTTAAAAATCATAACAAATGTAATCTGTGTAAATAACTCATTTGGGGCCTTCATCAAAAGGGTAATCTTCAATTCAATTCATGGAGATGAATTTTTGCAGTACAATGTCTGCAGTGTCTCGTCAAGGTCAGCCCCCACTTGCAAACTCTCTCTGTCTCTTATTTATTTGGCTTTGGGACCCATATTTTATTGAATTGTCCTTCAACAACTATTCCTACATATTTCGGCTGTTGCATCCTAGGTTTTTTTTTTTTTTTGGTTTGTTTGTTTGTTTTTTAATTGAAATTTGATGTCTTTTAATGACCCATTTCAAGTTTTCTTCAGTAAGATGCTTCCTTGTTTAATCGGGGTGACTTTCTATTCATCATTAAAATAGTAATCTCAGTGGTAAATATGATTTTTTTTTTCACTTTAATCATTGGATTTTGATCTGATAAGCTGGATCAAGTTTCTATCTTTGCATACTTTATAATATACTCAGTGTGTTTATAGTTAATTCTATAAAATAATGAATTCCAAATAATTTATTATGCCACTTGCTCTGTGTGCCTTGATGCTGTTTTGCTATATAGATTATTACAATTGGAAGTGTTACAAAGTTAATATTTTTTTTTTCTTGGTGTTTTAATTTGTACTAAAAAAGCAAGAAATAAACAAAACTGAGATTAGATAACCCATTATCTCTTTGGATTGTATCATAAAGAAGTTTTGTTTGAGAAAGTTTTCCATGGAAGTAATCAAAGTGATTACCCATGTTCTTTTAGTTGCTTTCTGGTAGGAAAATGTTGGTGGCACCTGGCAAGAATAATCAGTTGTTTCCTTGGGCTACTTTATTATGTTGTATGATATCAGATTCATCCAGCACAATAACTGATTACATTGATCTATTTTACTGGAATAGATACGGGTATTTTGTCCGAATTCTTTTTTTAAGTTTTTCCATGTTTTTGAAGGGTCCGTGGGCAGTCATATCCCCGTACCCGTGTACGACTATGTGTTAGAACAAGTACTTCAAGCAAATGAAGAGTTGAAGAAACATAGACTTCAATAGTGACATTAAGCTAGATCGATTTAGATGATCTGTTATGTATGTTACTTGAAGTTTCTAGTTATTTTTAATTGAAAAGAGTTTAGTTGAGGAGTAGGAAGTAGGCAGCACTTATTTGATGAGGGGTGTTAAAATACTTGAGTCATATTATGACAATATACTTGTGCAAGTTCCAATATAGTGGCTGGAGTTGATATTGTCATATCACAAGTTTGCAACATTGGAGGAAGCAAATATGTGACGACAATTTGCCAAACTTGCTTTTCGTTTTTGTTTTTTTGTGTGAATAATGGACCCCAAATATATAATATTATACCAACAACTTAGGACACGAATGATTGTGTTTCCACTTAAGAGAGCATGTGTATAAGGTGGCTGATAAAACTTCTGGCTCTATTGTTTAGATTGTAGCAAATTTACATTGCATCTTTTACGTCAACAAATTCTTTGAAAGTTATGCTATGTTGGGATGTGTGGGAAAAATGCAGTACAAGTGAGAGATGGTAGCCTTAAAATGTTATGGACTGATCAATGAGTTGCCTTTCATTGTTGACATTCTTGCACCAATGAACAGTGGAAATTATGCATTCACCCTGATTATAAATAGGTTATGCACTTCATGTAACTTATGCTATGTTTGATAGGAGGACTATTTTTTACACATGTTTTAATTTATGTGTTGGTAATAAACTAATTCAATTGGTAATATTTAGTCAGTCCCATGACTTATTTTTAGCAAAGAGAAGGAAAATTGTTTGTTTATTTCGAAGAGGTCTTATTTTTTCAAGAGTTATTACTCATCTTTCTAATTTTATGTTTAAATTTGTACCAACTATTCCTTATTTTATGGCTAACTATTGTAATACATATGTAATAATTAAGTTTTTCCCTCGTGTTATTACACTAGTAACCAATCAAGGCATTAGGAGAAAGGTTCAATATGTTGCTGTTGAGATAGCTAGAGTTTATATGAGGATGATGGTTTTAAGCTTCTTATAGTTCTTTCTTTTCTTTCAATGCTAGAAGTGCCTAACACCATGAGTTGTTGTGGATACTGTTGCTTTCTAATTCACTACTTGTTGAATTTTATTAGTAACCTTATACTGATGATCTGAGTGCAAAATCATTTAAAAGGGCTTTCTTCTCTTTAAAGTAGAAAATTTTAAGTAGAACGATGAAACATTTAATTAAATATTCCTATTGACTGATTGTGTTATGTACTGATTTTATGAAATTACAATATGGCAGACTGTCTATGTTTGTGAACTGGTCATTATCAAGTTATGGTTGACTTAGATTGTTCTTAAAAGAGATTATTAGATCACGAGGGAAGTCTCATCTCATTATTGTGTACATCCACTAGAAAGAGCAAGGAGCTTAATGTTGTATCGTCTAGTATTAAGTGGTAGCATATGAGGCCTAGCCTGCATTGCCAACAGTGTTATCCATTAGAAGCTGACGACATATGTAATTTATTTGCACATGCAGAGGATTTAAGTGGTGCAAAACGTGTTATAGTGAAATTAATGCATGCATAAACAACATATCTTCATTGTTCACATAGAAGCTTCAAATTCAACACTTAAAATGAACTAGAACCGAGATAAATAGGGAACAGAAGGAAATTAAAATACTGCATTAGAATAATAAAAGAAATAGTACCAAGGTTACATACTGATATTCCTAACGTTCTATATAATTGAGAAGGAGCATCTCATTGGAGCTAACTGGTATATCTTTTGGATGCAAAAGCCTTGTGACCGAGAAGAGGATTTTTTTCATGCTGGAATCCACTTAACTAGCCAGCCAAGCGGCCAGGACAAAGCTGCAATTCCAATACAAGCACCCCATTGCCCGCAGTTCAGCCTCTGAGTGTTAGCAAACCTCTTCAAGAATTCCACCATTACCACTTGAAGAATTATGGTTATGGCAATGATCCCTAGAAAGAGTTTGTTCTTGTGTAGTCCCTGGAATATATTCTTCTTTTCAAGTTTTCTGGCATTGAACTCATTGAACACTTGGCAGAGGACAAAAGTGTTGAAAATAAGTGTGTTCTTGACCTTTTCATCCACATCAAAGATAAATTTTCCCCTGAACTGAAGGGTTAGTAGAACTGCAACCTGATACAAGGCTTGAGCAATGAGGTTCCTCCACATGATGTTGGATATGAGGGGCTTGGATCGACCCACAGGTGGCTTTGTCATGAGATCATTGGTAGGTCGCTCAGTGGCCAAAGCTAAAGCCCCAAACGTATCCATTATTAAGTTCACCCACAATAGTTGGACTGCTGTCAATGGGACTTCACCAGAAGATATTGCAGCAATGAAGTTGATGACTAGTGCTGCTATATTCACTGTAAGCTGAAACTGAATGAATTTCTGAATGTTGTTGAAGACACACCTACCCCACCTTAAAACAGTCACCACAGAAGTAAAGTTATCATCCAAAATGATTATGTCTGAGCTTTCCTTGGCAACTTCTGTTCCTTGGATTCCCATCGAAAGTCCAATATCTGCTTCCTTTAAAGCTGGTGCATCATTGGTGCCGTCCCCAGTGACTGCTACAACATGACCACTCTGCTTTAGACACTGTACCATCAGAAGTTTGTCAAAAGGTGAGGATCTGGCCATTACACAAATTTTGTTGATCTTAGCCATTCTCTCTTCTGGTGAGTAATTTCGGAACTGTACACCTTCTATTACAGCTTCACTCAAATCCTCATTGGGTTGCAAAATGCCACATTCGGTTGCTATAGCCTTTGCTGTGAAGATATTGTCTCCAGTTATCATCTTGATGTTTACTCCAGCATTTATGCAAGCTTCTACTGCTGTTCTGACACCAGGACGACATGGGTCTTTCAAACCTACCAGTCCTAGCAAGATGAGTCCACTTTCTTGCAAAACTCGTTCATTGACTTTTGGATTTTGTGTGTGTGCAAATGCTATGCACCTCAAGATTTTGGCTGCCATATCCTCAATAACTTTCCCCATCTCTACTCTTTCTTCCTCGTCAATGGCTTTAACTGCACCACTTCTATCATAATATTGTGAGCACATGGCCAAGATCATCTCAGCAGCACCCTTCCAGTGCACCTGTGTAGCACCGCCACTCTCACGCTTCCTCCTTATCAGAACTCCACTCCTCTTCTTCTCTGAATTGAAGGCCTCTACTTGGATGAGTTCGTATTTTTGCTTTGGGTCATCTAGGTTCATCCCCAAATCTGAGACAGCCCAAGAGAGAATTGCTTTCTCAGTTGGACTACCAGAAATTTCAGGAAGTGATCTAGAGTTTGGCTTATAAACAGTACCGGTTGTGTTGAGAGCAACCGCTTGTTGCAGTAACTTATGGACATTAGGTGCTATTTCTGAGGAAATACTGCACATTAATTCTTTCCCCAGCCAAAACTCCGTAACCTTCATTTCATTTAAAGTAAGGGTACCTGTCTTATCTGTGCAGATTGTTGTGGCTGAACCCATCGTCTCGCAAGCTGAAAGTTTTCTGACCATTGCATGATCAGCCATCATTTGCTTCATAGAATAGGCCAAAGTTAGGGTCACTGCCAAAGGAAGACCTTCTGGAATTGCAACGACCACGATGGTAATTGCTGCTGAAATTATCTCCACGACTGAGTTCATCATGCTGTCAAACTTTGTCTTGCCTCGAATATATTCTTTGTTTCCCTGGTCATCTTTTGTGTTTCCAGTGAAGTAACGAATAAGCAGCACTGCAAGAACAAGTACAGCCACTGCCAATCCAATCTTCCCAATTGCAGAAGTCAGCTTGTTGAGGCGAGCCTGTAATGGAGTTTCTTCATCTAACTCACGGTTTATGGAACTCATCATCTCCCCCCATGCCGTATTCATGCCAACAGAAGTAACAAGCATGGAACCGAACCCATTTGTGACCTTTGTACCAGAAAGAACAAAAGGATTGTTGCTGCCATTGATCTCAACATGGTCGCTTTCACCGGTCATGCTAGATTCATCCACCTTCAAAGAGTGTCCATCCAAGAACAATCCATCCGCTGGAATTTGATCACCAATTTTCAAGCACACAACATCACCCACGACAACTTCAAAGACCGATATAAATTGGCGGCGCCCATCTCTCACTACTTCCACTTTTATATCACTACTCTCCTTTGAAAGTTTCTCGAATTGTCTGTTTTGCTTAAAGTTACTGACAGCAGATACAGCAACAACTAGAAAGACAGCAACGATAATACTCCCACCATCGTACCCTCCTTCCGTTATGCCATGCTGTTTGATGCCAAAGCCCAGAGAGAGAACAGCACAAACCAAGAGTATGATAATGGTGGTATCTTTGAAAGCTTCATAAACAAAGCTAAAAAAGCTTTTTTTAGGTGGTTTCTGATACCTGTTGGCACCGAATACATCAACCCGATGTGCAAGATCAGCTTCATTAGCACTGATACCATCTTTCTCATCAGTTTCAAGACTTGCAGCAATCTGTTTCACCCCTCCAAGTTTACTTAGGGTTTCAAGGCTCTTCTCCCTTACGACCTCAGTGAGTGTTCTCTGATCAACACCGAGAGAAGGTAAGCGATCATCACTCAAGTCACTGTCATGGACATCAAGGGCAATGTAGGACAGACTACGCAATATCTGTTTCTTGTTGATAATTTTCTTGTACAAAGAAACAAAAATCCTGGCAGAATATATGGCTGCAAAAACCGAACGCCACCTTCGGAGCTGGCATTTCACTATTGGAGTATCTTCTCCATCAGACATGGCTGGTTCAGGGTAACCTGTGTTGCGGTGTCTTAACGACATGTTAAAACGGTAGCAAAGACGGGTTAAAACTATGAGCGGTGGAAAGGACGTAAAAGAAGTCTTGATTAAGTCAAAAATGAAGGAAATACTTTGGTTCTAATGGGAAGGAAGGATAATTGCAGATACATATATACACACAATGAATCTTACTGAATTTGCCTAATATTTTCCTGGAAATTTCTTGTACACCCTCCCTTTTTAACTTCTCCAATTAAAATTTAATCAGGGTTAAGAGATAAGTTAATAGGAATTTACTTTTGCATTTATATTTTTAATCTTTTTTCATTAATTAATATTGCCCTCCCTTTCAGTTACAAAGAAAGTTCCTTGTAGTTTCATCTGATACTTTGAAGGCAAGTAATAAACTTTTGGAGAGCATTGATGACCTGATTGACAGCATTCCAATGGTCTGAAAGATCATTGATTGGATGGTGAAAAATCCACAGAAAACTAAAAATTTAGAGAGAAAATCAACATAAAATGATGATAATAGTAGTAAGAATTACGATAAGAATACCAATAAATTCTTTAACCAAAATGAAAAACAAGATACACGGGACTCAACACTTTTTCCTGGAAATTAATACCGTCATTTTTCTTTTCTGTTTTTATACTCATGACTCTTGACTGTGTTTGTTTAATCAGAACTAGTATTATATATATATATAGATGTTTACGTACAATTTCTTGAACGGAAGGAAAAAAAAAAGGTCATAAAAGCGAACTTGAAAGGTTTCTTTTGTTTCAAATCGTGTTTATGAATACATGTATATTATATTATATTATATTATATTATAGAAAATTTTCTATTTAAATTTTTTAATATTTTAAAATCTTAAATTAATAAAAATAAAATTATACTTTAATTCTCTAAAATGATAAAATTTAATTTAATCATTTAAAATTATTATCATTCATACAAACATGAAATGCTATAATTTTTAAAAAAAATTGACATTCCATTCATATATATATATATATATATATATATATTCACGTCTTATAAATTTATTTCGCTCTATCATAATCATAATATTTTATAGTTATATAAATTTTGATGTATTAATAATCTGTGATTTATTTTTATTGAGAAATTTATATATGGATACTACCTTTGCATTATTTTTTTAATATTTTATAATATTTTAATTATTTTCTATAATAGTTGTATTTTGGACTAGTTTATTTTTAAGGTTCAACGTGAAAAGTGTTTTTGAAAAGTTTGACAGTATTTAATATTGTTGTTAAAAAATAATTTTGAGAATAAAAATATTTATTTTAAACATGATGTTATAAAATAAAAATATGTATTTAAATTATATTTAAATTCATTAATATTATGATATATGATATATATAAACTTAAATTATAATAAAAATATGACATAATGTCAAATTTAGCCTTCAATGTTGATACTTTTTTTTGTCAATTTGGCTCTTATTTGGTCCTCGCCTTGTGTATGTAGCAGCTTTAAAATTCGGAGCCAACATCTACTCCCTTAATGAGCCTACAAAATGTGAAGAATTAGTTATTGGGCTTGCTCTAGTAGATATCTTGAGAGATAAAAAAGAATTATAATAAAAATATGGTATAATGTCAAATTTAGGTCTCAATGTTGATGCCCTTTGTCAAATTGGTTCTTATTCTTTATTTGAGCTAAATTTTTCAATCAACTTTTAAAAGAGTTGAATTGTTTTTAATAGAAATACTAATTAAAATACAAAATTTTAAATATGACAACCAATATAGCAATCTATATATACTTCATGCTTCTTCTTTTTAAAAATATGATTTTTTAATATATTTATAATTTATAAATTATTTATTCGCATGACATATAAAATAAATAGTGTCATGTAGATTGAAGTACACGGGATCGCCACATCTACATCGTTAAAAAATTAATGTTTTACTCAACATTTTCATTAAAAAAATTGTTTTGTTCTTTTGAAAGGTTAATAATTAAATTTAACTAACAAATTAAAAGCCAAATTGACGAAAGATGTAAACATTGAGACAAAATTTGATATCATACCTTAAAAATAGTGAAAATAATTTATTAAGTCATTAATATTATGATATATGGAATATATAAATTCAAATTGGTTAGTCTTATGGTATATGAAATATATAAACTTAAATTATAATAAAATTATAATTACTCACATGTAAAGTATTCTTATTTTCACGTGTTATTGTTGTTATCGTGATTTCAAGTTATTATTATGGTATTAACAAAAATTCAACTCAGGTTATAGTGCCAACATAATAAAATAATTTGTGGTAACTCATTGTTTTTTTATATAACCACAGAAGCCCTTATCCATTTTACAATTTGAGCATAATCATGTTCGGGTCGGGGTGGTATTCAGGTAAAGTCCTCCCAACAATATCAACTCTAAGAAGTTCACTTCCATTTTTAGTTGGTATGGTAACTTATTGTTACTACTTTGATATATAAAATATAAATTTTAAATAATTAATATTAATTATTTATAAAATTTAATCTAAATATATAGATCATATTAATAGAATAGAGGGATAAATTTATAATTTTCCACATAAACCAACTTTTGAAAAGTTAAAAGCTAAAACATTTACTCCTTTTACTTGGCTTGAAAGCGTGTTTGAAAAATTATATTTTCATGGTTACCTTTAACTTGAAAATTCTTTTGAAACTCAAGAATAAACAAAGCTTCTACCCAGTATTAACTGCACCAGTCTCTTAGGTAAGGGTCAACATTCAACCGAATTGGAATCGAATCGAGTGAAATAGTTGTAAGTTGACGAGTCTCATTTTATCATCTTAATTTAATTTGAAGTTCTTTGAAATCAAGTGAAATGAAATTCGAATAAAATAGATTGAAATTGTTCAAGTTAAATTAAAAAATTAAACATGACAAATTAAAATCTTGTTATAATATAACAAATTCCATATTAAAGCACATAAATTTGAAATCATATCTATTTGAAAACTTTTTCAAAGCAAAATAAGAGAAAAATAAGATACTTTAGTATGATAAACTTGAATCGTTAATTTACTTATTTATGTCCCAAATTTATTATTTTATAAATTTTAAATTTTTTATATTTTTTGTAATTTAAAAAAATGATAAATTTTGAAATTTTTATATAAAATTTGAAAGCGAGCTCATTTGATGCAATACAACGACTACATGAATGTACAAGGAGCATCAAATGCAACGAAGTGCAAGGCTTTGTCTACCACACTTAAGGGAAGCGCGAAGGATTGGTATTTGTGTTAGAGTATGCCTAAAGACCAATCATGAGATGATTGTAATAACATACTTGTTTTGCCTCATTTATTAATATAAAGAATTGTCATTATTATTTCAGCTTTTTTTTTTGTATATAAATAAACTATTTTATAATAATATCCTGAGAATAATATGATTATTCTTAGAAGGCCCTTAGCCGAGTATTATTGTGGGCTTGGATAACAATAATGCATTAAGACTAACATGTAGTTTATTGATGACTAAGTGTTGTCATTGACATGGTATACCAAAATCAATACATGAGTATGTGTGTTAGAGAATAACATATTGGACTGACCCGCTATAAGTATGTTTCTTGGATTATTATGTAATAGTCACAACATTACTCAGTGATTACTATGTATACGATCCTCAGACTTGAGATCATCATTATCCCTACATCGTGAGTCATATATTTTGATACAGTCAAACGTCCACTGTAATTGGTTGTTCTATAAAAACTGATGTTGGATATACCACAATCTATGTAGTGGGATATGGTTGATCAATATAGGATTTGTCCCTCCTACATAATGGGAGCAATATCTTAGGTCACTTGATTGAGTGAGATTAGAAATGCATGGCCATACTCGAATAAGTTTATATGAGATATCATACTTATTTGTTTATCATAGTCTACTCAGGATATCAAGAAACATTAGATGGACTATGCAAGCATGACTATTCCATGACTTGTGTCCATTCTAAATATAAAGGACAAATGGATTTAATACATGAAGGGTTAATCACAGAGAAGTTATGTCGAATCATGACTTCTTGTAACTTCGGTAGCAATATGCATTGCTAGATGCCACTCATTGTTTGTAATATTAGAATCGTTCTAGTATTACTACTAACGTTACAAGAACTTACAAGGTCACACCCTATGGTTTAAACAAACGGACTCCAAACATAGTAGGTATTGTTTTTTGGCTGTCACATGAATTTAATTGGGCAGTTAAATATCAAACGAATCATATGTATAAGTATGTTGTACACATAATGAGAACATGGTTAAATTAAAATATACAAATTTGATTTGTATAAAATTTAACTAAACATAATTTACCGAAATCCTTGTTATAATTATTGTAATTATAATTTACGATCGAATATTATTATAATTATTGTAATTGTATTTTTTCAAATATTATTATAATTATGGTAATTATAATCATTATATTCGGTTAATTATTATAATCATATTAAGATATCAACTAATTCTGAATTAGGAAATATAGGCTTTTTGAGAAAAACCTTATGTACCTGAAATATAGTGTATGAGGTCTAGTAGTCATCAATGAGTATTTCTCTTTGAAAAACTTTGAGAGAGTTCTTTCCATTCGTTGTCACACTGGGTGGATTACGTAGAGGTCAAAAATTTTCCCAGCGGCTTAGAATCGACATACAATTCCGTAATCAGTTTCACAATAGTTATCTTTGATTTTCCAAAGATTAAAGATAATCATTCATACCCTTCTCACCCTGGTTTGTAACACCCCTAACCCGTATCCGTCGTCGGAATAGGATTACGAAGCATTATCAAAAAATCTTAACTTAAAACATTCAATTAAAACCATTTCTATAAAACACATCATAGCTCAATCAAATACAAGCATATTGTCCCTTGTACGAGCCCTCGAGGCCATAAAAACGTTTTAGAAATGGTTCAAGACTAAATCAAAACTTTATGAAAAAAGATAGAAAATTTCACACTACAGGGGTCACATGGCCATGTGGCCAGGCCATGTACCTCTCTGACTTGGATCACACGGCCAAGCTACATGCCCGTGTGCCAGGCCATGTAACTCTCAAAAAGTAACCTTTAAAACCTACAGGGGACAAACAGCTGAGACACACGCTCGTGTCTTAGGCCGTGTTGACAAGAAAATGGTCAAAATCAAGCCATTTCTTTCACCCTTTTATCCTTGAACTTACAAGTTATTTGCACACATGAATAAAGCATCATAACCTACCAAAACATGCATTAAAATTACCAAATCATTACACTATTTATCCATACAACCAATATGCCAATAAGGCACCCCAATCACCACAATCAAACACACCTAAATTTATGTTCAAATGGTCATAATTCAACCAAACATACTTGACTAAATTCCATATCAAAACATGCCCTAAATGATCACTTTGCAAACATGCCAACACTTACCACTTTGGCCATAAAACCATGCATTAATTTGATCATATAAACACCAACCATTAAGCATCAAAGTGCCAAAAGCACACCAACCATCAAGGCATCGAAATAACATAAGATTCATAAATTCAAAGCAACATTACATGCCAATATCATTAACTAAATATTAGACATAAGTCCACCTAAACATGCCATTATAAACACGACTAAAGCATCAAAATCTACCGATGAAATCGATGGGTAGTGTGATGGATCTCCGACTAGCTTCCAACCCGATCGAGTTTCCAATAATCTGTAAAGTACAAGAAAAATAGCTACGTAAGCAATGAATGCTAGTAAGCTCGTATAAACTTTAAACATAACATTTCATTTTAATAAAGAACTTTATAGGGTAATTATAAATCTAAACCAATCTCACAAAGTTTATTAACTTTATAACCATTAACTAAAAAATGAGTAAAATCCTCAATATCACAAATATTTTCCATTCCTAACATAATAGGATTTTATAAGACTTTGAATCCTTCCATTTGCTTACTTTAGATCAAATAACAACATCAATGCACTAATTAGTATATTTAACCACAGCCTAGATAAATTCATCCATAACTTAAGTAAATTTCTCACATATAAGTAAACCCTTAAATTCATCCATAACTTACCTTTTTATTACATTTCCTTACTCATATCATTTTCATAACACAAGACATAAGCATAAACATTGACCAATTACACAAGCTTGACACAAGCCTATATATCATCATCAATACACAAGTTAGTGCATATACTCATAATTCACTCGAAATATCATAAGGTACGTCATATACATGAATAACATCACTTGAAATCATCAATTTCATTAGCATAAACATATTTTCATTGAATATTACCTTTTCATAGATTCATTACATAAGTCTTTTGAATATTTACCAATCCCTTCCTTTTCATACCCATTGAATCAAATGAAATAACATCGAATAATAGAAATAATATTTTCAGTACAACTTACCTAACAAAATACATTGGCACGAAGACTACCAGGCTCGAAGCCTGATATAACACACCGGCACAAAGCCTACTAGGCACAAAGCCTGATATAATAGACCGACACGAAGCCTGCTAGGCACAAAGCCTGATATAATACACCGACACGAAGCTTGCTAGGCACAAAGCCCGAATATCACTGGTATAAAGCTTGCTAGGCACAGAGCCCGAATATCACCGACACAAAGCTTGCTAGGCACAAAGTCCGAATATCACCGACACAAAACCTGCTAGGCACGGAGCCCGAATAATGTTATGTTTCTATTTATTAAAACATAGCTAAATGACATTCGAGATTTAACCTGTAATGAAATAGTATGAAATATTCAATACAATTAATAATAATCGTATAACGAACTTACCTGGCTAAATTGCAGAAATGTTAAAGTATAGGGGTTATTTGGTAATTTTCTATTCTTCTTGATTTTCCACTCGATCTTGATCTAAATTAATAATTTCATTCAATTTATTAATTTAGATAGTAAAATAATTCATTTTATTCAATTTAGTCACTTTTGACATTTTTACAAAATTACCCCTAAAGTTTTACTTTTATTCAATTTAGTCCCTAAGCCTAAAACATGCAAATTAACCATTTTTACCCAAAATTGAGTCTAGTCAAATACTTATGGCATCCAATACTGCTCATTATTACAACAATTTCACATCAAATCCTTGTACTTTTACTATTTCAATAATTTAGTCCCTAATTGAAAAATTCATCAAAAATTACTTAATAAAATACTTTTAAATAACAAATAATATTTCAAATTCATCAATTAACATCTAAAATAACATGGTTCATCAATGGAAACATTGAAAATCTTTAAGAGTTTTAAAATAGAAGGTACGAGCTAGCTGGACCTAGATGTAACGATTTCAAAAATATAAAAATTATAAAAAAATGGGGCTAAATTAGACTTACATGTATCATCCAAATCATGGCCGAAGCTTGAAGGTATAACCATGGTTTTGTTCCTCTTTCAATTCGTGAAGAAGACATGAAAATGATTATATAACATTTTAGTTTTTATCTTATTTAATTTAATTATCAAATTACCATTTTGTTCATTTAATAATCATCAAATTTTCATGCTTATAGTTGCCCAAAACTGTCCACTACATTCTTAAATGGTCTAATTACCATTTAAGTCCATTTTTCTTTATTCAATAAATCAAGAAATCACTCAAATCAAATGGTGATCAAATTTTACTATCGAAACGTTAAATTTTCTTAACGAAAATTTACTACCACCTTAATGACACTCCGTAAATATTTTTATAAATATTTATGGCTCAATTTATAGAAACGAGATCCCAATACCTCATTTTCTAAAACCATTTGACTTTAGTGTCTTACCACTTGAACCTAATAAATCGTTTATAAAATATAAATTATAAAATCAAAAACCTTTTAAAAATCATATTTGATTTGTAAATATTAAATAATAATATTTACGAACTTACTCATCGGATTTGGTGGCCTTGAAACCACTATTTTTGAAACCATTGGAAAATAGTTTGTTACATGATTTCTTCCTCGCACATGGATCCCTAGATGTGATCACCGAATTTATTTTTCCACTGCGCCATGGTGTGTACCGGTGATCCAACAATTTGTCCATTCCCAAAGGTTGGTTTGAAGCTTCTCTTAGTTAGGCCAGATGTTCTTAGGAAGATTTAAGGCCCACAAAAAAATAATGAGCACACCTATGAGGCTAATGTCAGTGAAGCAGAGAGAGGGTGAGTCTCTCTAGGATTATGTGAAAAGGTTTCATGCAGCGACTCTCAACATGAAGAATTTGGAAGACCAGTAGGCTATAGATGCTTTCATAATGAGGGTACAGAGTAACCATGTATAGTACTCCTTTACCGATAACAGACTGTAGAGTTTGGCTGATTTGTACGAGCAAGCTCATAAGTTCGTAGAGGATGAGGAGACCAAAAGGGTATCACGTGACAGCTTTTAGAAGGAGACAAGCAATTTAGGAATAGAGAGGGACCTCACGGTAGGCAGGGCCCTCCTAGCCTGTCATTGCAAATAAAAGGTGATAAGCCGCAGGGAAATAAAACTCAAGGTAGGTTTGAAGTTTACACTCCTTTAAATGTTTCTCACACTTACATTCTAAACCAGGTCAAAAGCCTTGACATCTTACCCAAGCCATCCCTGATGAGGAACACTGCGAGAAGATCAAACTCAAGGGACAAATGTGCCTTTCACAATGATGTGGGACACAAGACCAATGATTGTTTCACTCTGAAAGATACTACTAAGAAAGTAGTGCAAAATGACGAGCTCACCAAATTTGTTGATCAGGGTGTTTCCCAGTAGGGTCAGAGTTCTCGTGGTGATCTCAAGGGTAAAAAAAAGGTTAAAGGTGCCATCCATGTGATTGTAGGTATGAATGAAGAGTAGGTAGGTTCTAATACAAAGAGGAATGTGTATATAAGAAGTGTGATGTCAGTTAGTGCCCCCAAAAGATCGTGTCAACCGGGACAATAGAGTGTTGAATTGAGTAATAATGATGAAGAATTGGTTTAGGATGAAGAGGATAATGATCCAATGGTTGTTTCTACAATAATTGTAGGTTTCAAGGTTAAGAGGATACTTGTAGACAGTGGGAGTGCAGTTGAGGTGCTGTCTTGGGAAGCGTACTAGAAGATAGGGCTGAAAGAGCATGTATTGTCTCAGGCTAGTCTGTTGTATGGTTTTACGAACCATCTCGATGAGGTGAAGGGCTTGATAACTTTGCCAGTAACCTTAGGGGATGGCAAGCACATTACTATGGAATATGTTCAGTTATTCGTTGTGGACCAACCAATGGCGTACAATGATATCTTTAGGTGACCAATAATAAGGATGACAAAAATAATGGTCACAATACTCTACATGAAGATCAAGTTCCCGGTAAGGATCGGGGTTAAGTTCTTGCGACTAGATCAGTGAACTACAATGCAGTGCCATATGTTATCTGTTAAACAAGTGTGAGAGCCTATAGCTGAAGGGCAGAGTTCACAAGGAGCAGAGTTAACAAGTCAGGTCTTGTATTTAGACAGTCTGGATGTAAAGAAGAAGGAGAAAAGTAAAAAACTCGAGGTTGCAGAGCATACTGAGACTTTGCAGTTATTCTGTGAGAACGAGGAAAAAACTGTAAGAATCTCATCAGTGTTGGTGGCAGAAGAAAAGAGTGTGTTGGGTCGGTGTTTAAAGGATAATTCAGACATTTTTGCTTGGTCAGCAGCGGATATGTTAGGGGTGGACCCCAAAGTGATCATCTATAAGTTGAATGTGCTTCCAAAAGTAAAGCCAGTAAAGTAGAAGAAGAGGAAATTCACTCCACAAGTGGTGGAAGCAGTAAGACAAGAGGAGGCTAAACTGTTGTTAGTAGGTTTCATCAGGGAGGTAGAGTATCCAGATTGGGTCTCAAATGTGGTAATGGTGAAGAAAGCAAATGGCAAATGGAGAATGTGCATTGATTTCACTAACTTCAACAAAGCATTTCTTAAAGACAATTTTCTTTTACCTTCGATTGATTGTTTAGTTTAAGCCTCTGCAGATCACATATTCATGAGCTTCATGGACACTTTCTTGGCCTATAACTAGATTATGTTGGATCAAGGTGACCAAGAAAAGATAACTTTTGTCACTGAAGAAGGGCTTTTTTGCTATCTGGTTATGCCTTTTGGCCTTAAGAACGCGGGAACAACCTACCAGAGGTTAATGAACAGAATTTTCAAAAACTAGATAGGTCGCAGACTTAAGGTCTATGTAGATGACATATTGGCAAAAAGTGGATCTTTGGGGGAACATGTACAAAGCTTATCCGAGACATTTGTAATCCTAAGGGCCCACAACATGAAGTTGAACCCTAAATTGTGTGCCTTCAGTGTGCGAGCTAGCAGATTTTTGGGCTTCTTGATTTCAGAGAAGGGAATAGAAAATAACCTGGAAAAGATCTGCGCGATCATGGTAAAGCCTCCCCCGCGACCAATAAAAAATATTTAGTGCCTCACAGGTATAGTGGTGGTATTCAATAGGTTTATTTACAGGATAACAGACAAATGCCTCCCTTTTTTCAAAGCTTTAAAAATCTATTTTTCGTGGACTGAAAAGTGCCAAGGGAACTTTGAAGAACTGAAGTTGTATCTTACCTCCCCTCCACTTTTAAAATTGTTATGGGTAGGAGAAACCCTATTTCTATATTTGACTACCTTAGAGGAGATAGCTACAATAATATTAGTTAGACTAGAGGATGTTCACTAATTTCTAGTGTATTACATCAGCAAGGTACTCCAGAACAACAAGTTGAGATACTCGAAAATAAAGAAGTGTATTTTTTTTATTTGGTTATTGCAGCTCGCAAGTTACGAATGTACTTCTAAGCTCATCCAATTGTTTTCGTTACTAATCAGCCCATGAAGGAAATATTGTCCAAGGCTGACACCTTAGGAAGGGTAACAAAATGGAGTATTGAATTGGATGAATTTGGAGTAGAGTTCGCACGCGAACAACTATTAAAGGGCACGTGCTAGCTGATTTCATGGTGGAATGTTCTTTCAAGAAAACTATTGACATAATAGTAGTAAGCCCACCTCTAAAAGGTGTATATGCAACTAATAATTCAAAGAGTTGGTTAGTTTATGTCAATGGTTTCGTAACCAAAGTAAGAACAGGAGCAAACGTACTCTTAATTGACCCCAGTGGCAGTGAGTGAAATATGGACTATCTTTTGGATTTCAAACATTCAAAAACACCGTTGAATATGAAGCTTTGGTATCGAGACTGTAGCTAGCACGCCAACTAAGAGCGAAGGACTTGGTTGTCCACATAAATTCACAGTTGGTGGCAAAACAAATGAATGGTGAATACAATGTAAAGGAGGTCATGCTAAAGAAATATCATACAATTAAAACCCAATTGCTCGTAGGATTTCATAAGTTCCAAATTAAACAGCTCTCGAGAAGTGATAACATATAAGCCGATGCCCTGTCCAAGTTTGCATCCTTTGTTGTCATCGAACAAAGGGGGAAAATATTGCTTGAGCATAGAGAAACCCCAAGCTACGACATATCACAAGTCCTATCCATAGATTAGGAGGAGAATTAGATAACTCCCATTGTCCGCACACACTAAGGCATACAAGAAAACCTAGACAAGAAGGAGCTTGCGAAGCTACAACGTAAAGTTGCGAGCTATGTCATTATTTCAAATTACAAATACCTGCAAAAATCCTAATGAGTGAATTAATATTTGAATGCTATGTAAATTATTGTTAAATCTCTTAATTACATGATAAATTAAAACAAAGTGTTTTGTCCTACATTTGCTAGATTCACCCTTTTGGAGAGTGTACTATATAGAAAGGGGTTTTCCCATCTTCTGTTGCAATGTCCATCGCCACCTGAGGTTGAATATGTGATGTGAGAAATACACGAGGGTATTCGCGGTGATGATCTGTTGTAATCTGACCTAGTAGATTAAACTAGTTTTCACAGATTAGGAGCTTGAAATTAAGTATTATTGTTGGATTTTTCTTAGGAATTAATAGTTTTCAATAGAGTAAATAAAATGTGTAAAAAGTGTAAAGGTGAGCCTTTTATTTTCCCTAGAGTCGAATAAGACCTAAAGGTTGGCTAACGTATCTTATAAATGTGTAGGAGACCATATCAAGACTGGTCATTATGTTATGACACGGGATAGCAGACATTGCCACATAGAGACCAAAACGAAGAAATTATGAAGTTGTTTGCTCTGTCGCGACACGAAACATGGGTGTCGCGACCAACCTCTGAAGATGTCCATAAAGGAGTACACTAACTGCTATGTTGTGACACAGGACTTGGGTGTCGTGACATTAACCTCTAGAAGCAGAATTAAACCGAGTAAGGGGCATTTTGGTCATCACAATGCAACTTTAAGCTCGAGAATGGTAGCTGACCTAGGGCTAAGGACGATAGTCATCAAAAATCTATAAATAAGCCCTTTGAGCACTCATGTTACACACACATTCCTTAGCTTAGATTTCTTTCTATAATTTAGGTTTAGTCTTTTCTCTTTTTAGGTTTTAATTTGTTTTCATTCTTTGTTTTCCTTTGTTTTTGGAGATCTAATTTGTGAATGCGCCTATACATTGGGGATTTATTTCAAATGCTTTAATACAAATCAAGATTTTACTAAATCTCGTATCATCGATCTATTTATTATGCATCTTGTTTCTATTAATTATATGTCATTTATGAAATCCATGAGGAACTAATCTTTTTATGGGGGATTAGCGAGTGAAGGCATGATCATTTAACTATTGTGCAAGGTTTCTCAACAGATCAGTTGTTTGGGAAAAGAATAACGTGAAACAAACCCTAAGCCTAACAACCTTGGAAAGTCATAAAGGTAGGAATTAACCCAAAATTGGTATGGCCCATTCGTGAACACCTTAACCCTGAGCCGGTTTGGACTGTGAGGTCAGAAGATAAGTAGTTCCTATTGACTCATTATCTGAGTGGATGTATCAGAAGGTCCTGCTAGGGCAATGGCTAGTTGGTTGATGAAAAACCTGAAGCAACAGTTGAGGAAGCATGCCGAAGTGAGCTAATCACCCCATAAGCAGATTTGATAAATTCATACTCAAGTTTCCATTTATTTATTTATTCTTTATAGTTTTTTTGTTTTTATTATTCCTTTATTATAAAATCCCAAAACCCTCTTATTATCATTCGTACTATAACTTAAGTAAACTACTAATTAGATCTCATTCTTGTTTAGATTAAAATTGCTCAAGTACTTAGCCTCCCTTGGGTATGATCCTTGGAGTACTCACCAAACTATATTACAACCTGACCCTTATACTTGCAGATACCACTTCAAATCTATATCATTGGAAGCAGTATTCACACTCTAGACGTTAATACGTCCGGAGGTGGTCAAGTTGTTGGCCCAGTTGCCGGGGAGGCAACGTCACTAGTTCGATGTTAATTTTTGCATTTAATTAGAATAATTATGAATTTTTTAGGTTACAGATACGATTTTAATTTTTTTATTCTACTCTAACTTTTATTACTTCTTTCTTCTTTGATCTCAATATATGCCTCAAAGGAGAGGAACGCTTGTTTAGACAGTCACTGATCTATAGAGACTATCCCAGATAAAACATTCAAACATGGATGAAATTGATTACATGTTATATAATGATGAGATAACCCTTGATGACGAAATATACAAGGAGGGGGTATATGAAGAATAGAAGATCATGGAAAATAAAAAATTGTTCATGATAGAGCTGAGTCAACATGAAAACAAAGCCTCAATGCATCAGCAGAAAATAAAAAATTATTCATGATATAGTCGAACAAACACATGAGTTCGTTGGTAAATTGAATGAGGCACTTAAAGAAGATCATGATATGTCCGAAAAATTAGACATTCCTCCATGTGATTCGTATGAGATGCCTTCACGTGAAACCACCAGGACGAATAACTCTGAGGTATTATCAAACATGTTAGAACCCTTGTATTTTCGATGGCCATAATAAGAATTATGGTGAGATTCAACCTCAGCTTGTAACTAAAGATCATGGAAATGAGTTGAACGTAGTTGAAACAGCCTTTGATCCAATTGGCATAACAACAAAACTAACCATAAAGGTAGAAGTGGAAGACCAACTAACCACTAACATAGAGCTTAAACCAATGTTGAATGAAAGTGTAGAAAAGTCATTACACTTTCTGGCCATAAAAGAAAAAGTGCCAACCAAAAAGGTCAAAGAGTTTGATTCATTCTCATTCGAAAATGGAAGCAGGACTCAAGCAACCAAAGTCTCACATAATAGGGAAAGGAGAAACATCGAGGCAATAATACCCCAAAAAATAATTTGGGGTTGGCTCGAATTTGGTACCAAATGGCTTGTAATGTGGATGTTGCATTGGTTGAATATAAGGCAACATCAATAGAATCGACCGAAGAGGCTGGTTCATATACATCGATAATGGAACAAATGAAGGATCAAAGTGTTGAAAACCAACTGTAAGTTTTTCTATGGCGACACAAATCGTCCTAGCTTTTAAAGAACTTCTATTTCTCACTTTAAATTTTGTTTCTTTTTTTTATTATTACTTTATTTATTTATTAATTTCTTTTCCTCTATATTATCGCATATTTCATATTTTTTTGTCATAGTATTTTCTTATAGCTACTTTCTGTCTGCTTAGAGCAAGCAAATCCAGATGTCAATACAACAGCAAGGGCTCAGTCTTTTCAGGGAAGTTTTCTTGTTTGCACCTTGATCATATTACAGTAAGGGTAATATATGCTCTAAAGTATAGGGGGAAGTACGTTAGGACTCATTTATATTAGGATTCAATATTCTTTGAATTGTTTAGATGTATGATTGTTATTGATCGTGACACCATGTGTAGTATAGAAGAATTGGAAAAAAATATCTCGATGTCGCGACACGACACCTTTGTGTCGCGACATAGAAAATAGTCTCCCAAAAATTTCAAACTAAAAGGTGTGTCGCAACACGAAGCCCTTGTGTTGCGGCAACGGTAATCTGATAGGGATGTCACGACATGGAACCCCTATGTCACGACATCGCTATAATTTTCTACAGGGTTAACCCGATCCATTTGTGAGACCTGACAAAAAAACCTTTATTTTTCCTGGTACTAATCTCTTAAAACCCTTATTTTCAACCCCTATATATTCTAAATACACTTTTAAACCCTCATTAACTTTCAATACCTCTTAAATCTCATTAACTTTCGAACCCTCTAAACTATCTAAACCATAAAATCCCAAATTGTAAATCTCTTGCTCTCTCTCTTAACAGCTTCGTTTTGAAAACATTTTTGAAAAGGCAAGCATTCAAGGGACAAGCACGGAAAGGAATCAACAAACTTTTCCGAGGTTAAGGGTTTCTAAACTTGGATTTTTACTATTACATTAATTTTGCTTGTTTAAAATTATTTTAGAGAATAATTAATCATGCCTCATAGGAAAATTAGACGCACTAATAAGCCGAAACCATCGACGGGTCCAACTCCTTCCAGGTTTTTTAATATGAATGTCGAGAATTTTTTTAATGAACTTTAAGGGAGGACATTCATACAAGAGAGGGGTTTTGATCCATCAATGGTTATTTGTAAGAAATTATTACCAATAGTACGTTATCAATGATGGGAATGTTTCTGGATGATTTCAAAGAAACTGTTGTAGTCCCGATAGTACAAGAATTCTACGCATCATTACAGGACTACGAGTTTAGGAATAATATTGGTCATAATGGGACATGATATCGGTAAGGGGTATAAATGTTAGAGTAACCCCTTAGATTATTTGTAATTTTTATAATGTTCCATACTATGAACAGGATTTTATTTAATAAACTGATTTAGAATACTTTAAGGACATAGATATGGACAATATAATAAATTACCTAACAGAAGGCATGGGTGAATGGAAATATCACCCTGGTACTAGTACTTCTACTTCTTTTAATCAAGCTATTATTTTTCTTGAGGCCAAGATGTGGATCCAATTTGTGTGCACACGAATTGTGCCTACTTTGAATTTTTCTAATGTTAATACTTTTTTAGCAATATTACTTTTTGCAAATTTGCAAAAAAAAAAAAAATAGGTTTGTATAGGTAAATGGATCCACCAGAACATGCTGAGGTGTGTGAGTGGCCAGAAAGTGGGCATGTTCTTTCCCCATTTAGTGACAGCCTCTTGCAAAAGGGCAAGCATTCCAATGACATCCACAGATCAGTCACTGAAGTCATTACGAAGTATCATAGGCAATGCCTTGTTCCAACAATACTTCAAGTTACGGGCCAAACAAGTCAAAGATTGAAACAAGAAACAACAAGAGACGACTACACCATCTTCATTGCAAAGGTTGGTAAGAGCCCAATAAAAAGTTGGTGAAAATAGTCATCTAAAGCTCGATTGGATGATACAGTAGATGTAGGAACCGAGACCATTATTTCAAGAGTTTGCTCGGCAAAACAATGTCTGGGTCCCCAATTACACACTTGACATGTTCGGGCCTATATCAGCTGAGCAGGATAAGGAGGAAACCGAGAGTGAAGATGAGAAAGATGGAGATGGAGGAGGATGACTGATTTTTTTTATGGGTTGTATTAAAACTTATTAGGATATTTATTTTTTATTAGGAGTAAGAGTAACATTAGATTTGCTGTTAGTTGTTTTTATTCAAAGTTTTTATGTAGGAACCTCAACGTACGAAGACACAACAATTGGAGCTTTACATAATTAAAGGAGGAAGCACCCACCAATAGTAGATGAACCAACCACGATCAATCGGGTAACTTTGTTCCTTATCTTTTAGAGACTACACATTAGGGACAATGTGTTTTCTAAAGTGTGGGGGGGAACATAGAAATTTTAGTTTTGTTGTGTGCTTGAGCTTGTAGAAATACAAGTGATTGGTTAGAAGCATGTTCACAGGTTGCTTGTTTTTACAAATAAATTTAGTATGATGATGGGTGATTTTTAACTTTTGAGTATTAGACTACTCAGTTCTATATGTTACACTATAAATAGGTATTAAGCAATTAATTGTATCAAATTATATAAAAGATATAAGGAAACGATCATGCTAGTATGTATGATAAATGGTTGAACTTGAGTTTTTTGGATTGATTAAACTTGTGCATATTGAGATATTTAGGCATGACCTAAGACATTGTTTAGAACACAGTTAGAGCCAAAAAATTGTCATATTCTTATTCTACCTTTAGTACCAATATTTGAGCTTATTGACACTTCTTGATGAACCTTATTACAAACCCCCAAGCCTGAAAATACCAATTTGTATTTACCCTTTTCTTTGGTTCTAAACTGCACAACTATAGATGTATGGCCATACGTATTGAGGGTAAGTAGATATATCAAAGTGGGGTTTGTAAATTCAGAGTGAAAGTGGAAAAGATTGATGTGATATGGCAACTTTAGGTTAGCCTGGAAAATACAAAATAAAAGAAAATTCAAAACAGAAAAATACTAGTAGAAAAAGTTCTTGAAAAGCAAAAAGATTTATGAGTGAGAAAAACTGAAAAAGAAAACTGAAAAAGTCACAATAATAGAAAAAAACCCATTCATTAGTACATAAAAACTCGTAGGCTAACTGAAGTTACTATGTCATGTTAAGGCTTCCTATATGGAGAGATAAGGAATGAGAGAGAAGGAGAAATAGGGCGATAAGCAGATAAGGATCACTAAAGGGGAAGAATAGAGATCAATACGATTTGCCAAACTATTTTCGTGTTCGTAACCCTCTTGATGCTTATTGTTTTTTAATTTCGTACATGTCCTAAGCCTCAGAACGTTACAAGCTAAAAAGTCCTATGTGACCTAAATATCTCTATGCATGAATGGACATTATATTGAACAATCACATAAATGACTATTTGATACTACTAGGATAATCAAATTACTTGTATGATTTGTTGATGGATTTTTGTAGTTGAGACCTTAGTTCTTGTATACTTTGTAACATACTGAACTTAGATGTCTGTAGTCAAAAATGGTAAATCAGTTACTCATCATGCTGAACTTGTTAGTAAATATGAAATGCCTAAGTTATGTTCTCTGAATTCAATACTTGTATAATATTTGCTCGAGTGTCGTCTTTTCTATTGTTTGTTGTTGTTTCAGTTGCTTGAGGATAAGCAATGACTTAAGTGTGGGGGAGTTTGATATACCGTAATTTGACCTAGCAGATTAAACTAGTTTTCACACTTTAGGAGCTTGAAATTAAGTATTATTGTTGGATTTTACTTAAGATTTAATAGTTTCTGATAGAGTTAATAAAATCTGTAAAAAGTGTAAAATCAAGCCTTTTATTGACCTTGGGGCTAAATGAGGCCTAAAGGTTGGCTAACGTCTCTCAAAAGTGTGCAGGAGATCATGAGAAGGCATACCATATCAAGATTGATCACTATGTCACGACACAGGATAGTAGACGTCGCAACATAGGGACCAAAACAAAAAAATCCTGAAGCTGCCTGCTTTGCCACGACACGAAACATGGGTATCACGAAAACCCATGAAAATGTCCATAGAGGAGTACACTGACTACTATGTCACGATACAGAACCTGGGTGTCGCGACATTGACCTCGGGATGCGGAATTAAACCGAGTAAGGGGTATTTTAGTCTTCACAATGCAACTTTAAGCTCGAGAACGACAACTGACCTAGGGCTAATGATGACGGCCATCAAAAATCTATAAATAGGCCCTTTAAGAACTCATTTTATACACACATTCCTTAGCTTAGATTTTCTTTCTATAATTTAGGTTTAGTCTTTTCTCTTTTTAGGTTTTAGTTTGTTTTCCTTCTTTTTTTTGCCTTTGTTTTTAGATATCTGATTTATGATCGCATCCAGACGTTGGGGATTTATTTCAAGTGCTTTAACACAAATCAGGATTTTCCTAAATCTCTATCATCGATCTATTTAGTATGCATTTCGTTTTTATTGATTACATGTCATTTATGAAATCCATGTTAACTAATCCCTCTATGGGAGATTAGCGAGTGGAAGCATGATCATTTAACTGTTGTGCAAGGTTTCTCAATGAATCAATTGTTAGGGAAAGGAAGAATGTGAAACAAACCCTAGGCCTGACAACCATGAGAAGTCATGAATGTAAAAATTAACCCAAAATTGGTATGACCCATCCGTGAACACCTTAACCCCGAGCTAGTTTGGACTATGAGGTCGAAAGATAAGTAGCTCCTATCGGCTCATTATCCAAGTGGACGTATCGGAAAACCTTGCTAGGGCAATGACTAGTTGGTTGACAAGAAACCCAAAGTAACAGTTGAGGAAGCATGTTGAAGCGAGCTAATCACCCATAACCAGATTTGAGAAATTCACACTCAAGTTTCCATTTATTTATTTATTCTTTATAGTTTTTCTTTTATTATTATTCCTTTATTATAAAAACCCAAAACCCTCTTATTATCATTTGTACTATAACTTAAGTAAACTACTAATTAGATCTCATTCTTATTTAGATTAAAATTGCTCTAATGCTTAGCCTCCCTTGGGTACGATCCTCGGAGTACTCATCTACTTCGATGTAAACTATATTACAACTTGACCCATATGCTTGCAGACAATGCCTCAGATCTATATAATTTGGAAGTAGAATTCACACTCTGGACGTTAGTACGTCCGAGGCCAGTCAGGTATTGCTCACCCAGAAAATGTTCAAACAAGGGTATTACTAGCCCACAATCCAAAAGGATGCACATCAATTGGTCCGCACGTGCGATTCCTACCAAAGGCACGTTCAAGTGCAACGACAACCAATAGAATGCCTTTAAATCATATCAAGCCCTTGGCCATTGGTGACTTGGGGAGTTAACATACTTGGACCATTTCCTATAGCCACAACACAAAAGAAGTTCATAGTGGTCGTGATAAACTACTTTACTAAATGAATTTAAGTTGAAGCTCTGGCAACCATCACTAAGATGCAAATTGAGTATTATTTTTGTGAAAGTCCATCGTATATAGGTTTGGTGTACCGCGTCTGGTTATTACGAAAAATGGCATGCAGTTCCAAGGAAAATTCAAGAGCTTTTGTACTAACATACATATTACTTTAGCTTAAAGCTCTGCTAGGACACCACAGACAAATGGGCAAGTAGAGGCTATGAATAAGAAGATTTTATTATCCTTGAAGAAGAAAGTGGGAGAGGCCAAAGGTGCATGGTTAGAAGAACTACCTAAAATTTTGTGGGCTCTACGAACTACACCCCATACTGCAATGGAAGAAACAACTTTCTCTTTTGTTTATGGTACAGAGGTTGTAATCCCTGTAGAGATTGGCATAAAGGTCGCACAAAATGCATCACTTTAATAAGGAAGCTAATCAGGAAGCTACCAAGCTCAACATTGATCTAATTGATGAACTCAGGGAAACGATTAAAGTCAAGAACGCAGCACGCGCTCAACAAGTGGCTTGCTATTACAACTTCAAGGTTAAAAACAACCAGTTCCAAGTAGGTGCTCTTGTATTAAGAAATACTGTGGTTAGTTTGCCAGCTTCGCAATAAGGAAAATGACTCTAAATTGGGAATAACCATATAAAATTAAAGAAAAAATTGGTTATGGAGCATACAAGCTAGCAAGGATGGAAGGCACAGTTATACCGCAAACATAGAATGCCCGACATCTCAAGAAGCCTTACGTGTAATTCCTTACCCTTTGAATAAAAGATGTTTCGTTTCCTTAATATAACTTGTACACGTCACATTAAGGCTCGCAGGTGCAATACCGCAACCTCTAAACAATTAGTTCAAGCTTAAAGCTCTCAGCTGCCATACTAAGGCTTGCAGGTGCAATACAGTAGCCTCTGAACAGTTAGCATGAGCTCAAAGCTCCCAACTGTCATACTAAGGCTCACAGGTTCAATACTGCATCCTCCAAACAGTTAGCGAGAGTTCAAAGCTCCCAACCGTCATACTAAGGTTTACAGGTTTAATACCGTAGCCTCCAAACAGTTAGCGATAGTTCAAAGCTCCCAACTGTCATATTAAGGTTCGCAAGACCAATACCACAACCTCCAAATAGTTGGTAAGAGTTCAAAGCTCCCAACTATCAAACTAAGGCTCGCGGGTTAAACACCGCAACCTCTAAACAGTTAGCGCGAGCTAAAGCTCCCAACTGTCATCTTAAATCTCGCATATTAAACACCGCAACCTCTAAACAGTTAGCACGAGTTAAAACTCATAGTTTTCATCTTAATACTCACAGGTTAAACACTGGAGCCTCCAAACAATTAGCGCGAGCTAAAGCTCCCAACTGTCATATTAAGGCTCACAGGTTAAACACTGCATCCTCCAAATAGTTAGCGTGAGCTTGCAGGTTTAACACTATAGCCTCCAAAAGCAGTTAAAGCTCGTGACTTAAGAAGTTGACTCAAAATTTGCCTAAGTCTTTGAAGCTGTTTTAAATTCAATTTTTGCTTAAGTTTAAGACTTTTCTTAAGTTGGAAGGTTTACTTAACTTTGGGAATTTACTTAAGTTAAAAATTCACTCGAGTTCGCTAAGAAATAAAGTATCATGACATCAACAAATAAACTCGAACATTCAGTTCTTGCATTCATAAAGAAGGGAAATATAAAGTTACAAAATCAAAGCTAACTAAACTTCAGGCTTTATTCTCCCTCCCCTCTCTCTTAACAACTTCAGTGTTCTCAGCAACATTAGGGTCAACAATGACATCATCACCAGCAGGCACAACGATTGACTCAAAAGGACCCTCCTCAAAGTAAAAATCACGTGAGTTCTTCCACTTGGATACGAACTCATCCCAGGCAGTTCCCAAAGCGAAGTGAGCATCAAAGGGCTTAGCAGCAACTTGAGCATGTAGAAGGACATTGGATTTGAGCTTAATGGTAACGTCACTCAACATTTCAAGAGTGTTCTTCTTAAAACCTTAAAAAGCTTCCTCTTATTTCTGCTGTAGACTTGCCATCGCAACTTCGTGCTCTGCTGTGATTTGATTCACAATTTCCTTGTACTCTTCAACAACCTTCTTCAGCTCAGCACCCAAAGGTGCGACCTCGCCATATAGCCCATTATTCTTTACTTGTTCAGCTCCTAGCTTCTCAGTGAGGACCTCGTTCTGTTTATAGAGCACTTCATTTTCATTCCTCATCTTCTGCCACTGTTCGCGGGTGCTCTCAAGATTTTTTTCAAGTTTCTTTTGAGTAGCCGCAGCCTCAATGATGTTCTCTTTAAGACCCAAACTAGCTATGGAACCCTGAGTCAGGAAGGTTGGCAGAGTGGAGCTAAGTGTTAACAACGTAGATTTCTGTGAGCTCCCAAACGAGTCACCAGCATATATTTTCCATTTAGCACACTTTGGCACTGAAGTTTTCCATTTCTTGACAATACCTACACCTCCCTAGTGCTTAAATTTCGATGGCTTGGAGCTAGCTCGCCACTATCTCCGGCAGGTAGCTCCTTAATGAGAGGTGGAGAATGAGAGATATAGGGAGGAGGAGAATTACTGTGAGCAATGATGGGAGAGCCCCTACGAGCTATCGTTTGTGAGCTCGTTGAGAGAGAAGCAGGGCTAATGGCCATAGGGTAGAAGTCCCCACACGATCTGCCTTCCTCTTGCGATGAGACTCCAGTCGACCACTACTTGTCTCTTCTTCACTGCTAATTACCACATTAACAACCCTTGCGTCAGTCTTGTGCTTTTTGGGCTGAGCCCTCAGACTAGCTCGCATATCCATAGCCCCAACAACCTCCATAGCTTCGTTAATTTCTCGCGAAGTGCTAGTAGTCTCCTCAAAATCACTTTCTGAATCGCGAGCTATGCCTGCGTCACCAATAACCCCGGTATTAGCTGAAGAAATTATCAAATTAATGTTAGCTTCACTCTCAGTCCGCGATGAAGCTACCACCACCCAGGGGTGAGGCCTTATCTCACAGTAGCAATAAAAGAAATTCCTAGGTTCTGGTCTTAAACCCGTCAAAATTAAGCCTAGACCATCGTCGTCACCATAGAGCACGTATGGCCATGACCACCTCTCATAGACCACACCTAGCGCATCGGCAACTTCCCTACTGTCACCTTGCATATATCTATTGGGGCTATGGCCTCCAGGCAGTATCGAAACACATTCCTCACGGTTATAAGGTCTTCAATAACTAGAGAACTACCAACACGCAACCTCTTCAATTGGTCTTCACCAACATCTGTCTTAATAGTTCGCTGGAACGAGCATATTTCCCCTCTCGGTGCAGACCACTTTGTAAGAAAGTCAAACCCATCTTCGAGCCTACTCTTCACCCTAATATGTTTCCTTCAATTTAGCCGAAAGTTGGTGCACTGGTTTGCAATTATTGTTCCACCTTTTCCACAGGGAGATAAATAATAAAAACCCACTGAATTTCCTCGATTTTGGGATTTTAAAAAATACAGGCTCTGGAAAATCGTGAGTTGCAGTATTTCGTGGCGGTTGCAGCAATCAATAAAATATGACACCGCAATCCACTAGGAAAACCCGCAAAGTTGACCAGGAGCAATCTGGTACTGTCGGAGGAGATTGCAAAAGAACGAATGTAGGGGTAGATGAAATCCAGCTTCCAAGGCATAAAGGGGCAGTAGGAATCTATCATTTAAGCCTATGAGATCCTTAGGGGATGGAGAACACGGAGGAAAAGTTGGGGAATTGAATTCCACGTGCACACAAGGTGCGCCTCATCTCTTCATTTTTCATGGTGCAGAGGACAAAGTTAGCTTCGACGAGGACCCTCGAAGCACGCTCTTGTGGTGGGCAACGGGAATGTAATCGACCATCGACACCTCTCGTTCTCGACATATTTTTAATAAAGAAATGAAAGGAAAAAAAAAAAAAAAAATTTACCTTGAGAAAAATCTTCGACTGGTTTTGGTTTCAAAAGCGTTAAGTCTGAATTTTAGGGTTCTAGAAGGGCCCATTTTTAATAAAAGCCTCTTCTCACGTGTTTTGACAGTTTGAATAACAAAGAGATTCCAATGGTCAGATACATACGAGTACGATCCACCCGTACAAGTGGCGAAGTGCACAATAGATTCCAGTAACTGTTTTTTTAGTAAAGATTCCAGTAACTGTTGCGTATCATATAAGCTGCAATAAATGCGAAATGATAGCCGCACCACTTTATAACATACCTTAGGCCCACTAAGGATCACCAATACGAAACGCAGATAGGATTTGGGTCGCCAGCCCACAACTTAGACAAGTCCGATTAGAATGGGTTCATGTGAGGCGTACAGTGAGAGGACAGCAAGGGGAGCTTGCAACATTAGCTCGCACGAGCCATGAGGAATTCGTGGTCTTAATTTGCATTTGCCCACTAAGTTCGTATGTGGGAGGGCCGTGAGGTCTAGTAGGTGACCTAAAATGGTGCACTTGTCCAGCATGCCCAAGTTTCGTTCAGAATGTCAGTCCTAAAAATAGTGAGATCAAGTCATAAATAGTGAGGTCATGTCATAAACAGTGATAATATGTATAAACACCTGAATATTCCCATTAATGAGACACAAGATAAAATTACACAACAAATATGTATTAATTATAATTTTTGATATAAATTGTATCTATTCTTGTATTTATAAAATCTATGTATGTTGGTCCAGAGATTTGGATGCAAATCAAGGGGACAAGAATGCTAGAATAAAATTTCGCATTTGATAACGGAAAGAAGTAATTCACATTTCATTTGATTTGTGAGTTCTGACTCGGACTTCAAGTTTTCCGATTCTCAGTTTATCCCCACCAACACTTTTGACAAATATTCATGCAAACTTAAAACTTTATTTATTTTTATCTACTTTTGAGTGGTCACACGAGATTCGTGAGTTTGAGTAGCAAGGATTATTTATTTGTAACATGTATGACAATAATTTAATTTTACAAATAATGTGTGATTTATAAATGAGGTTAATTATAAAAGCGGTATCCGAACTTGTTCACTTTTTTCAGATTGATACCTATAAATTTTTTTGTCTCAAATCAGTACTCGAACTTTTTTTCTATCCATTAGTTTAGTACTGGAGACTAACGTCGTTATTTTTGCTAACATGGCAATGCTGACCAATCACGTGCTGCCATGTGGCATCTTCTTTGGATTTTTTTTTTTTTAATTTTCACTCCTTTAAATTTATGCAATTCAACTAGTCTTCTACACCTCTACTAGGCCACCGTTCAGCCTCTTCCAATGAGTTCTTCAACTAACGACAACCAACGCCTGGAATCCTTTCGAATTTAATGGTTTTGAAATGGAAGAAGAGTTCATAATCTAAAAAAAATGAAAAAAAAATTATTTTTTGGAATTTTCTCTTCTTCAGTTTCGCTTCTTCTTCTGCAATTTCGGCTTTTTTACTAAAATAATACAAAAAAAAAAATTAAAAAACGAAAATAGGGTCCACTTTTTTAAAATTTACGAAAATGGTATAAACGAGGGTGGTCGCGCCTCGCAGGCGGCACCACCTCCCCTACACCGCCTCTACAATGAAAAAAAAAGCTAAAATCAAAAAAAAAAACACTGAAAACGAAAAAAAAAATGGCAGGAAAAATGACAGAGACTGGTGATGCCTCTGCCACAAGCTAAGACTGGTGGTGCCTCAGCACATGAGCATCACTAATCGAGAAATTTGCCCATTCGGTCCTCTCTATTTCGCGCACACTTCAGTTTAATCCTTCTATTATTTATTTTTTATAATTTGTCCCAAAATTTTTGTTTTTAATGCAATTTAGCTCATTTTTAAGTATTTTGTAATTTTTATTATTATTACCATCATCTAATATTTTTTATTACTATTAATTATTTACTATCATTATATTTTTATTATTACTATAGCATACTATTATTAGCATTACTACTCTTATTTTATTATTGATACCATTATTCATTTTATTTCTTTTATTTTTTATTATTATTTAATTATTGCCACTTCTATTATTTTGTTTTCATTATTATTATTATTACCATTATCTGATATTATTATTACTATTACTATTATTATATCACTATTTTTATATACCTATTACCATTAATTTTGTTTCTTCTTAATTCTTCTTCTTCTGACTTGAAAAATGGCACTGGTGTTTGTGAGTTAGGGTTTCCAGTTAGAATTTTGAAACACATGAAAATGGAGGGTGTTAGTGAAGAAGAAAAGCAAAAACGAATTTGAACAAGAAGATAAATTAATTCTCGCTCTAATTGATTCGATCGATAAGTCATAGCGAGTTTTTAAGTCACAGCCCCTGCGGAAGCTCCAATCTTTATCTTCCTCTGTGTTGATTTTGGGTTCATTAACATTCAAAGAAATTACTTCAATGAGAAGCAACAGGACCAAAAAGCCTGTGAAGAACCCCACTTCTTTCAACTTCCAAACCCTAATCTCCTCCCTTTCTTCTCCTCAAGTACCCTTTCCCCTCCCCTATTTGTTTCCTCTTCAATCCTTTTAAATTTTCTCTTTATCGACTATAATTTGGTTGATTTTTGGGTCTAAAACCAGAATAATGAAAGGCTTGTATTTGTTTTTGTTTACTTTATGCTGCTCTGATTTTGAATTGAAATTAATAGTGTCTTTGTATTTAGATTTTATTGTACTTTACCTGGGTTTGAAACTAGTCGAGAAGCTGTCTTCGTTGTTGTTGGGAATGAAGTGGTGGGTGTTTGGATAGGAGAAAAGTGAAAGAAAATGGTAATGAAGGATGGGTGTTTGGATGGGAGGAAAGTGAAAGAAAATGATGTGGCTGCCATGAAGCTCAAAAATGGGAGATGAAGAGGTACACCCAGAAAAAAAGAAAAAGAAAAATAAGAAAAGAAAAAAGTGAAAAGGAGGGAAAATAAAAAAGAGGGCCAAATAAAATGCCACGTGGTAGTGTGCGATGGGTTAGGCTCAATCTTAACATTCAAAGTTTAAGTTTAGTTTATTTTAAAATTTATAATATTTTATATTATGTAATTAATAGTACATTAAAAATAAATATATATTAAATATATAATATTATTTTAATGTAAATATTAAAATAATATGAAGATGACTATATAAAAATTTTAATAAATTTAAAAAGTATTAAACTAAATTAATATAATTTTTAATATATAATTTTAAATTAATATGAGTGGGCTTAAAATGAATTTGAATAATCTTGTGTAAATATAAGTAAATTTGGGTAAAATTTTAAATTCATATCTCAAACTAGACAATCTTTAAAATAAATATAAAATATATTAATATAATGCTTAACTGATCCAGCCCATCTACACCACTCTGATTGCATTATCCTCCTTCCTTCGTTATATCAAAATTTCCAGGTAGTTTCCTAAAGGCAATAGGTGCGCAGAAATGAGAAAACACAACCGAAATTATTCCTGCTATATATCTAGAATCTATAACAACTATAAAAAGAAGATACATAATAAAAGTGCTTTTCTTTTTACATTTGAGATTGTGGATGAATGAAAAAGGGGTCATTTTACCCAAAAACGCCCTATTTTAATTTTATTTACGGAAATGGACTGACTTTTTAATTATTTACAGGAAAGGGCTGAATTCTTGAAAACGCGTCCACATCAGCGTGATGTCAGGTGATGTGTCAGCAAAATGCCTCACTAGGGGAGCATCTGGTCCACGTCAGCACAAAGCGCTTCTTTGAGGGCACGCTTTGTGCTGACGTGGATAAAACGCTCTCCTAGAGATGCTTTTTGTCCCTTTTTTTTTAGGGTTAGGGTTTTTTGTTTGGTTAGTGTTAGGGTTAAGGTTAGGGTTTTTAAGAAAAAAATTAATGAAATTAGGGTTTAGGGTTAATTAATTAAATTAGGATTTAGGATTTCAAGGGTAATTAAATAAATTATGTTTAGGGTTTTTTAAAATAATTTTGTGTTTAGGGTTTTGGGTTTTGGAAAAAAATATATTAGCAATATAATTTTTTTTCTACAGTAGTATTTGAAAAAATAATTTTGAGAAGACATTTCTGAACAAATAGTGTCCAAAATGCTTCAAGCAGGATGCACTGTCAACAAGATTACTGAAAAAAGCTCTCACGTTGAAGCTATTTTTCTTCAGTAGTATCTGAAAAAATAATTTTGAGAAGACTTTTTTGAACAAATTGTGTCCAAAACGCTTCAAGCAGGATGCACTGTCAACAAGATTACTGAAAAAAGCTCCCACGTGGATGCTCTTTTTCTACAGTAGTATCTGAAAAAATAATTTTGAGAAGACGTTTCTAAACAAATAGTGTCCAAAATGCTTCAAGCAGGATGCACTGTCATTAAGATTACTGAAAAAAGCTCTCACATGGACGCTCTTTTTCTACAGTAGTGTCTGAAAAATAATTTTGAGAAAACGTTTCTAAACAAATAGTGTCCAAAACGCTTCAAGCAGGATACGCTGTCAGCAAGATTACTAAAAAATCTCCCACGTGGACGTTCTTTTTCTACAGTAGTTCCTATTTGGCCTTAGACTATAAATGAGCCAAATTTTATTCTCAGGTTGCATAAGTTACATCAAGAGAAATTGAGACTAAAGTAGAATAGAAACTGAAGATGAGTGAACGTATTAGTGCTGTTATTTACTATGATGGTGAGGTCCGTGACATGGAGAACGGCATTGTTTTTTATCAGAGAACATAGCGAGACTGGTTTTTAACCAGAACATAGATTTGACAGAACTTCATAAAAGAATTAGGCGTAAAATCTTCGAAATGACGCCAATGAAAGTTTTGTCTATTAAATATAGATTTTGTACTTCGATTGATCCCGTGAGATATGACTCATTTGACATCAAAGGCACTCATAGCTTGGAGGCAATGGTGCAGACTTATCTTGCTAGTGGGTCACTTTATCTTGAGGTATATGTACAATTTTTATCGCCAAATGATACATTTGCGACTTCAACATCTACTGCTGTTCAAGAGGAATACACAACCATTAGCCGACACTCTATTAATGGAAGGCAGAATACAGAAGCGCCCGTGTTTGGTGGCAGTATGGAAAACACAACCCCTGCACGTAACTCGATTAGTGGATAGGACATGCACATCGGTGGGTCGATGTTCGATGTTGGAAATACGTATTGGGGAACGACATCAACTTCTAGTGGTTGGCAATCCACATATGATTGGGGACGTTACGAAATGTCCACAAGAAGGGATGATGTATCCCTACGACATCCACCAGCGAGGGGACCTCATTCGTTGCAGATGATGATGGGTCGGATGATGAGTCCTATGTGGATCCATCTAGAAAGCCCGGCCCCGATGGTGCAAAAGTTGTATTATTTTCTGAACCAGAGCATGTTCCAACCATACCTGAAGATGTTGAAGGGGTTCAAATGAAGAAGAAGAAGATTCGCGATTCAGGACGTACTTACCTCTAGCCCACATGCATAATGTCGATCTATCTCAAGATGATGCGTTGGAGTTTTCAGATCTACTACACAAAAGGCATGACCGCACAAGTTCGTTGTTGGATTCGGTGAATTGGAAGTTGTAAGGAGTTTTCCAGTAAGGATAGTTTTCTTGGTGCATTGAAACAATATAGCATCATGAACAGGGTTAACTACAACGTGGTTAAATCCAAATCTGATAAGTATGAGGCAAGTGTGCAGTGCAAGACGGTACATGTTCATGGAAAATCATGACTTCGTTGAGGAAAATGACAAGCTTGTGGGAGATAAAAAAGTACAAAGGTCCACATATATGTGTTGCCGGTACAGTATCACTATGTGTTTAGGGTTTTTGAATAATATTGTTATTACATAATGTTGCATTATTTAGCGTACTTCATTGACAGGTGTTTCACAAGATCATCCCAAGATGGATTCAGATATGTTAGGTACCTTAATACTACTGACGGTGAAGGCGGATCCTGGGGCTTCAGTGCCAGTCTTAATTGCCAATATTCATAGTCTATTGAGGTACACGCCCTCTTACCGCAAGGCTTAGATAGCTAAGCAGAATGCATTGAAAAAGTTACATGGTCGGTGAGATGCTTTACATAATGAAGTGTGACAGTGGTGTTAGGTGCTAGAGAGATATGTACCAGGTTGCATAACAGACCTTGAAACGACAACTGCGTACTACAACAACCTATTGCTCCGTGGATGCCAAGTGTTCAAGTGTCTGTTCTGGAGCTTTAAGCAATGCCAGGACGCATTTTTATACTGCAATCCATTGGTACAAATTGACGATACCTTTATGTATGGTAGATACACCCATCGGCTATTGCTAGTTGTGGCATAGGATGGCAGAGGAAGAATCTTTCCAATTGCATTTGCAATAACATCAAGGGAGTTAGCTGATGACTCAGATTTCTTTCTTTCTAGGTTAAGGAGGCATGTCTGCCCCTAACTTGATAATTGCGTTACATCGGATCGGGGCCCTAGAATACTAGCCGTAATTGAGAGACAGGGAAGCTTACGGCATCGTACACACCATCGGTATTGCCTAAGGTATGTGGCGTCCAACTACTACGATCAACATCGATCTACAAGTGAACGACAGCAAGTGACCAACATGGGTGTTTAATCTCTATTAATATAATTTTGTTTGTAATATTCAATTTATTCTTAATGGAAGAGTGGTATGTAATATTCGCCATCAATTTATATTGGCAGGTTATGAAATAAGTAATGATCATTTTCATAAGATGTTGGACGTTTTACGTTCAGTTAATAAAGAAAGCACAAACTACCTCTGTAACATACCTTTCGAACAGTGGACACAAGCATATGACGGCGGCCTACGATATGGTCATATGACCTCAAACCTAGCTAAATGCATAAATTTTGTTCTAAAAGGAATGTGTCATTTACAGATAACATCGATTGTGCGAGAGACATATTTTTCATTTAGTAGCACCATTTCCAAAGCGAGCAGAGAGTTATAAAGGCCAAATGCAGGGAGGCCATGTATGGTGGGTGAAGGTATTGCAAGAAATTAACAAGGCGAAGGTACGGGCCAACACCATGCACACAGTGTGTCACGATCAAGACAACCTATGATTTCGTGTGACGAAGTTTGATAGTCCGAACCAAGGTATTATTGGCGGGCAATATCGTGTATACTTGAGAAATAGGACTTGCGACTGTGGGATGTTTGACGCACTTCGTTATCCATGCGCTCATGTAATTGCAACTTGTCAGAATCTTCGTTTGGATCCCATGAGCTATGTTGACGAAGTGTACAAAATAAAATACATGTACAATGTGTGGAGACACGTATTCCTACCAGTCCCAGATGAACGTAAGTGGCCGTCTGTATCGCTTGCTCCGTTTAAGCTATTACCGGATAGAGAACTGCGTCGCAAGCCAAAGGGTCGACCTTACTCGACTAGAATACATAGCAATATGGATACCCGAGAAACTGCCAGCCAACAAAACTTTTGCGGATGGTGTAGGAACCCAGGTCATACAACTCGATCATGTTCAAACCAGAATAGCTGATAGTTTTTGTAATAAAATTATGTTGTATTATTTATATTTTATTAAAAATATTGCCCTATTCAAAAGAACTTTTATTTTATTAAAAATATAAAAAGTAAATTACAATTAGAATATTAAAAAAACTTTTATTTTATTAAATGAAACAGTAAAAAAAAATTGTGCAAATATATTAACAAAAATCAATATTGGTGCCGGTCAGAATCAGTGCCACAATGGGGTCGTCAACGGTTACGCGTTGGATTCCTCCTTGGTTCAGCTTCCGGCAGGGGTTGTGGTTGTTCCGGCGGGGATTGTGGTTCCTCCGGTAGGGGATCTGGTTGTGGGTGTTGGGAGGATGAACCACCTTGATAGGATAATGACTGCGACTCTTGCGATCCCTCATGCAACGGCGGCCTATAGATTGGCGGTTGACTCGGAGTAATCGGGAACAGAGATGAACCGGGCCATGCATTCCAACCTGCCATAGGACTGGGAAAAGGAAACATATAAGAGTTAGGATATATATATGGGCTAAGATACGCACCTGGCATAATCTGAAAAGGCTGTGATATAGGTGTCGTCGGTTGAAGTGTTAGGCCAGTTGATTGTGTGGGAGCTTTTGATGGGCCCGGTGATTGTGTGGCCGCTGTTGATGGGCCCGCGTCGTCATCCCTTCTTCTTAGATTTAAAGGGCCCCGTCATTCCCTTTGGACACGAATTTACCGTCGCTTCTCCTCTTCCGACAGTAAATATGGCTTGCCATGGATCTTAAACCATGGCATGTATTCTGACACGCACGCTAACTCAGGAATGATGATCGGTTCCCGAGTAGGTATATAATCATACCGATTTACCCACATTTCGATATATGCTAACCAGATTGTCAGAATCGATTGCCCACATCATCGAACACCTCAAGTGCCACGGGAATCGATTGTCGGAATCCAAATTGTCGCAATACTCTATCTGACTGGTGCATCTCCATGGTGGCATAATTGACCAATGGGACCTTCACATGCCAAATGTTCAGATTTTGAAAGAATTTATCGGGAATTACTGTCCGAATTGCCGAATCCTCGTATGGTGTCCATTGAAACTATATGAATATGATAAAAATATTAGTTATATACATAATACTAAATACTAAATACTAAATACAAAACGACTATTTTATTATGTATATATATTTTATTTAACAATTATTTGTGCTTTCGACCGTTGGTCTAATAGAAGCCGTATATCTTCAAGAGAAGTAGGTATTCCAACATAACTCGCCGATTGGTTCCACCTTTTTAAATAAATTTTTTGCATACAATTATATTTTAAATCTACGTAATAATTATAAAATCTAATATAAAATTTACCTCGTTATGAGTGAGAATGTATATGGGTGGTCCACTCGAGGATGTAAAAATGGAAAGCGAAATCGTACCCATGATTGCAGTAGTGATAGGCAACCTTCAATTTTGGCTTTAGTCGCGTCGCCCCGCACATCTCTCGATACAATTTTGCTAACAAGACAGACCCCCAACTAAATTCACCAACTACTCTAAAATCAATGAGTTTCAACAGCCATCTCAGATGTACGAGGTTTCGTGACAAGTCTGACATCAGATAACCTCCAATCATCTCAAGAATGTATGCCCGAGCATATCGTATTCTTTCTAGTTCAGTCAAATCATTATCAGGCTCCGAGAATGTGTCTCGTAACCAACCCATCTCAATCCGACCTCCGTTAATATTATCCGAAATAGCACCCAAAAGCTCATAGCATACGGCTCCCCAATCAGCAAATTGGGCAGACCCAGTGACTGTGTACCCATCCACTGGCAATCCCAATTGCAACTGCACGTCTTCCAGAGTGATAGTACACTCTCCGCATGGAAGATGGAAAGTGTGCGTCTCGGGTCTCCACCTCTATATCAACGCATTGATTAGTTTCGAGTCCAACTTGCACCCCCGGCCTATCGTGGCTACGTGCCAAAAACCCGCTTGTTGCAGGTAATTCTCAATGAACGTCGATGGCGGACCAGGCATATTACGAATAAAGCATTGCAACACCCGATCTACAGACTGTTATAAAAAATTATAAAATAAAAATTAATTAAAATTGCATAAATGAAAAAAATATTAAATAATATTGAAAAATTAAAATTATCACTTACCATTGTCATTTGATCGATGGAGATGTGTTTATTATCGAGACGAATTAATTCTCCGACCATTGCTAACACGATCGAATATTTTTTAATTTAAAAAAAAACTAATTCAAAAAAATTTAAACAGAACTTTTTTTGCAAAAATTAAAGTACTTTTGTGAAATTTGAGAGAAATTTGAGAGTAGGACTTTTGTGTAAAAAAATGAAAAGGGGCCTTTTATATATATATACCATTGGAGCCCAAACGGGCAAAAAAATAGTCGTTGGGGGTTAAAAAGGGGCAAAACGCGTCCCTGGGGGAGCGTTTTGTGCTGACGTGGACAAAACGCTCCCCCAGGGACTCGTTTTGTTGACACATCACCTGACATCGCGCTGACGTGGACGCGTTTTCGGAGAATTCGATCCTTTCCTATAAATAATTAAAAAGTCAGTCAATTTTCATAAATAACGTTAAAATAGGGCGTTTTTGGGTAAAATGCCCTGAAAAGGAGACCAAACATTAAAGAGGGGAGAGAAAAATAAAGGAAATGTATTTTTATGTTTAAAGTTTTATAAATTTTATTGTTATTAGTTTATCTTAATTTTTACCTGTTAAGATTTTTTTTCTAAATATTTGTGTTAAATATATTCATATATTTATTTATTCAAATCTTACCCAACATATTTTTTATGCTGGCATCTGTTACTTGAAATTATTTATATACGTTGTTATAGTAATTTCTTTCAAAAAATTATAGTAATGAAAATTAGAAAAAAATAATTTAATATATGATTATAGATTGTGTATGTAAAAATATAATTTATTATTTTTTAAGTTTTCAAGTATAGTACAATCAAAGCATAAGTATTGTTATGATACTCCGATTGGGTCTGAGTTAAGACTTGATTCCAGACTCATTCGTGTTCTGAACCGCGCTTTATGTGGTTTTCACTTTGGGTTAGCACGTGAGGTGTTCGCATACTCTCATGGGATCGTCAGATGTGGGTTCACACAACCATATAGGCAAACTCACATCTTGCAAACACGTGTTATCTCTAGAATATGGTATGTTTCCCTACCTATGACATAACATCCATGAACAATAATCATATCATATACATATACAGCTCAACCATCTAAAGGGACACACTCTGAAATACTGAACAAGTATAAATACATGTTCAAGTAACCTCTAAATGTAAAATCAACTATTATAACATAAATGAACTAAGAACTAAAATAAAATATCAAACAATTACAAAACAAAATAAGCTACAAACTGAAACAATCCTTACGGATTGGCTAATTCGACTAAAACTCACACATAACTACAACATATGGTAGGCTCAGAGACCCACACAATTAATTGTGAATGGTGAGTCTTGAACTTAGATAGGGGTGAGTATTCGATCGAGTCGAGTCGAATCGAGTCAAAAATTTTCGAGTTAGTCGAGTTAACAAATCCTATTTTAGCAACCGAACTTAATTTGAATTTTTTTTTAATCGAATCGAATCAAGTCAAAAAATTTCGAGTCAAATCAAGTTGAGGTAACGAATCCTATTATTTATATTTAATGTTGCGATTAGATGGACCGATTATTTAACTAGTAGACAAAGTACAAGATTATTTAACTACATGAACAATATAATGATTTTGCCTCTTAACTTAATGGGTAAACATTTATCAAAACGACCTAGTTTTGCCTTTTAACTTAATTATTTTGAATTTTAACTTTTAAAAAAGTAAACATTTATTAAAACGACGTAGTTTTGTCTTCTCTTATTCGGATTTTCGGATAACTCGAATTGTGTAATTCATATTCGAGTTAAACCGAAAATTTTAATTTTTTATTCGAGTTGATCCGAATAACTTGATTAACTCAAATAACTCGAACTGTTTAATTCAAAATTTGAAATTTTTATCGAGTTTTTCGAATCGAATCGAATTTTGCTTACCCCTAAACTTAGATACTTAAGCCAACTATGCTAAGATCCCATTAGTTTTATTAGTTTTAATTTGACTTGTAGGTTTGAAGGCTTTTAAGGAAAAAAAATCATTTATGCCTCGATTTAATTCGTACCAATTGAGCTCTTGTTGGTAATTTAAAAAATTAATTAAGTCTTTTCGTTAATAATTTTCGTCTTTGACTGCATTAATCGTTAAAATAATCAACGTTGTAAAATAAACCTATCAAATGATGACATGTAGCATATCATGGCAATATATATTTAAATTTTAAAAATTAAAAATTATTAAAAAATGCACATTTAGAATGAATATGAACAAATGATTGTCTAAATTTATTTAATCTAAAGATATATTTATTCAAGTTTATTTTAAATGTGATTCAAAATATTATAAAATTATTAAAATGTAAAAAAAATTGAACAAAAATTATAAAAATATAAAAGTTATTAAAAAGTAATAACTTCAACAAATCAAAATACAAAATCACAAAAGAAAAATATAAAATTATCTTTTGCAGGCACATATAATGATGGATTTCTCTATAAATTATAAAAATTCTTTTAAATTGTAAAAAAAAATTATTTCACATAAATTAAATAATAACAATTTAACTGATATTTACAAACACCTAAAATGCAGTGATTAAATTAACTACAATTAAACTACATGGAGTAACTTTGTGAGTTGAGTAAAGTAAAGATACTCACCTATAAATTCCCCAGCTTCCTTTCTTTTGTTGTCTTGCATAGTGGGGGTCTGAAGTGTAGGATTCCGACATCATCCAACACTCAACGCATAAACACTTCACATCCATTTCAACAGGTTGTCTTGGAATCTGCTTTTGATCTATTTCATATGCTTCAAATTTACTCTTCTTCTATTTTTATAGTCGAGGTTTGGCTTTGTTAGCATCAGCATCAGCATCAGCATATTTGCAGCCAAATTTTGATTACAGTGCTGTTTTAATTGCCAATTTCTTCAACCTAAACCCACTAATAACATTAAAATTTTATAGTTTGAACAAATCTTTATGTCACTAACAAGCACAAACTACGTTATGAGTTCACAGGAATGTTTTATAAAATTACAAATTTTTCTAGAATGAAATAATCCATGGCTAATTTGTCAATTTAACAAAAAGAAAAAAAACAAACATCTTAGCTATGAACATCATGAAGCAGCAGAACTTCGTGTTTGAACCTTCTTGTCGACAGGAATACACTTAACAATCCAACCAATGGGCCAAGTCAGAGCAGCAATGCCAATGCAAGCCCCCCATTGCTCCCAGCTTAGCCTCTCAGTATTGGCAAACCTCTGAAGAAACTCCACCATTATTGCTTGTAAGACCAAGGTGATTCCGATAATGGCCAAAAACAACCTGTTCTTATGTATCCCCTTGAATATGTTCTTCTTATCCATATTTCTTGCATTGAACTCATTAAAGATTTGACAGAGAACAAATGTATTGAATATCAGGGTATCCTTGACCTCCTCCGACACACCAAAAATGGATTTGCCTTTAAATTGTAAAATCAGTAGGATAGCTACCTGATAGAGTGCTTGAGCAATGAGGTTCCTCCACATAACTTTTGTTATAAGTGGCTCGGTTCTACCCACAGGTCGCTTGTCCATGAGATCATTAGTGGGTTGCTCGGTAGCCAAGGCCAGTGCACCCAAAGTGTCCATTATAAGGTTCACCCACAATAGTTGGACTGCAGTTAATGGCACATCTCCAGAAGATACAGCAGCAATGAAATTGATGACCAAGGCTGCAACATTCACTGTCAGCTGAAACTGAATAAACTTTTGGATGTTGCTGTACACGCATCGACCCCATCTTAAAACTGTTACCACAGAGGTGAAGTTATCGTCCAAAATGACGATATCTGAGCTCTCTTTTGCAACTTCAGTTCCTTGAATGCCCATGGAAAGTCCAATATCAGCTTCTTTTAAAGCAGGAGCATCATTTGTACCATCTCCAGTGACTGCTACTACATGACCATTCTGCTTCAAGCACTGTACCATTAGAAGTTTGTCGAAAGGCGAAGATCTTGCCATTACTCGAATATTTTCGATCTTTTGCCTTCTTTCTTCCTCTGAGTAATTTCTAAATTGCACACCTTCAACCACAGCTTCATTGTGTAAACTGCTTTCGGAATTGAGGATTCCACATTCAAAAGCTATGGCCCTTGCCGTATGCATGTTGTCCCCAGTGATCATTTTGATGCTTACTCCAGCTTTCTTGCAAGATTCTACTGCTTGTTTGACACCTGGCCGACATGGATCCTTGAGGCCAACAAGACCCAACCAAGTCAGTCCTGTTTCTTCAAGCTTTGTATGATTCTCTTCATTTCCAACTGTCACTGTTACATCCGAAGTTGCAAAGGCAATACATCTCAGGCTTTTAGCTGCCATACTCTCAATAACCATTCCAATGTGTGCTCTTTCATCTTCACTCATGAACTTTGATACCCCTTTTTTGTCATAATAACATGAACACATGGCTAGTACCATTTCAGCAGCTCCTTTCCAATGAGTAGCTAGCGCTCTTTTGTTATTGCTTCTCCTTATCAAAACTCCACTCCTCTTTTTCTCTGAATTGAAGGCCTCAACATGGATGATTTCACAATTTTGTTTTGATTCATCAATGTTCAACCCCATATCATTCAGAGCCCAAGAGAGTATTGCTTTCTCAGTTGGAGTACCATAAATCTCAGGACTTGATGTGGGCTCAGGTTTATAAACAGTACCTGTCGTGTTTAAACCAACCCCTTCACCTAGTAACTGGAGGACATTAGGTGCTATTTCAGAGCTCATAGAATTATCAATAGGTTCCTTTCCAAGCCAAAACTCAGTAACCTTCATCTCGTTTAATGTAAGAGTGCCGGTTTTATCGGTGCAGATTATGGTGGCTGAGCCCATGGTTTCACAAGCAGAGAGTTTCCTTACCATGGCTTGGTCCCTCATCATCCTCTTCATTGAATAAGCCAGAGTTAGAGTAACAGCTAAAGGCAAACCCTCTGGAATGGCCACAACTACAATGGTGACAGCTGCTGCAATAATACCAACAACCGAGTTCATTACATCATCGAACTTGGTCTTGCTCCCTTTGAATGCGCTTCTTCCGTTCTCAGCTTTTGTGTGACCCGTAAAGTAACGGATAAGCAGAACCAACAGAACAAGAACTGCTACAGATAATCCAATGTTCCCAATGTAAGAAGTCAGCTTGCTGAGTCGGGCTTGTAAAGGGGTCTCCTCGTTCAAATCACGCCTTAAGGAACTCATCATCTCACCCCATGCAGTGTTCATCCCAACAGCAGTGACTAGCATGTACCCATGGCCATCAGTGACCTTCGTACCAGACAGCAAAAATGGGTTCTTCTTTTCATTAACGTCAACATGGTCACTCTCTCCAGTCATGCTAGACTCATCGACCTTCAAGGAATGGCCCTCGACGAACAAACCATCGGCTGGAATCTGATCACCGGTCTTCAAAGACACAATATCGCCGACCACCAGCTCAAAGATCGACACAGGTTGGTATCTTCTGTTTCGTACCACTTGCACGCGTATGTCATTGGTTTCATGAGAAAGCTCCTCGAATTGTTTACTTTGCCTGTAATTACTCACGGCGGAGACGACGACGACAAGCACAACGGCTACAATGATGCTCCCACCATCGTACCACCCTTCTTTGAGGCCATGCTGTTTGATTCCGAAGCCTAAAGAGAGGACAGCGCAGACCAATAAAATGATGATGATGGTGTCTTTAAATGCTTCCAGAACAAAGCTAAAGAAACTTTTTGCAGGCTGTTTCTGGTACTTATTTGCACCAAAAACCTTGGTTCGAAGAGCAAGGTCATTATCATCACCTGTGGTTACCAAAAGTTACCAACAAACAATATTACAGAATGTCAACCTACGTAAATCCTATGCATATATATAATTTTCGAAAAATAAATATATTAATTACCTGGGATTCCTTTTTTGAAATCAGTTTGAAGGAGAGTAGCAACCTGTTTAACTCCACCATACTGATCGTTCAAGCTTTGGAAGCTCTTGTCTTTCACCATCTTAGCAAGTCCTTGAGGATCGACGTCGAGAATCGGAACACGTTCATCGCCACTTCCTTCAACGTCTATGGTAACGAAAGAGAGAGACCGCAAGAGCTCCGCATTCTTTTCAACAACTTTCTTAGTCAACCCCACAAGAAACGTAGTGACGCTTATGGCTGTAACCGCCACTCGCCACCTTCGTACAGAGCTTTTCGACGGCTCCACCTGGCGATGCATGGTGGGTTCGTTCGGCTTTCGCAACCTCAAAGACATGGATCAACAAACTAAATGAGCAAACAAGGGAGGTTTCTGTTTTTTCTTTCAAGGGCATAGGTTTTAAAAGAGATACGAGATGAATGAAGTAGACACGTTCGAGGAAGCTACATTGCAGCTTCCTATTGCTAAACAGATAATAATCCGATCATAGAGGAAAAAATATACAAATAAATCGTCGTTTTAAAGGTTAGGTTAGCAAGTTTAGTATATTCCCTATTACTTCAAAACTTTTTTGTGGGTCAGTTGTAAGATGATTAACATGAATTATTCTCTTATTGGAGAGATACGTATGATCCTTTTTCATTGTAAATATATGAACTAAAACATTAATTACTTAGAAAAAAGAATTATTGATTACATTCATGAAAATTAGATGAGACAACTTCCAAGGCAGTCTAGTTGGAGGGAAATAGTTTAGTCACACATTTTGTATTTTGTAACGAATTTTGGATTTAAAATGACAAGGAAGTTAGAATAGGATTTATTGAAGGTTTACATTATTCAATTTCGAGATGATATTAAATTTTTTTAAGCTCATATTCAATTGGGTATAAAGTACTTTTTATGTATAATTAATTATAAAATATCGATAACTGTATGAAATGTTACATTATAGCTCTAACCCAACGATCGGTTCAGGTATAGAATGTTCCATTATGTATATGTTCAAATTAAATTAAAAATCTCGAACTAATCTTATTTGATTGATTTATTTTATTTTACTTTTTTTTAAATTTGTTTGACTGAAAGAACATGATGAAAAAATTAATAGCAATTTGGTTTTGGCTATCCTTTTAAATATACTTCTTCAAAGGGAGGTAAATTGTTGATGAATATTACTGCTTGAGTGAAAGTGTGGTAAAGATATAAGAACCCACTTTACTCAACCATGCGAGTGAGTGCCTTGCACTCTAGGGAAAGGAAATTCTTATGGTCTTAAATTATAAACTTGCTCATGGGTGGAATAAAGTGTTTTTTGTTGTTGTTGTTGTTAATAGAAGGTTCGTTTTTATCTATAATTTTTCTTTAAATGTGCTTAAACTTGAATATAGGTCCTCGCTTTAAGAAAATTATTTTTCTTTTATTTAAATTTAATTTTTATTAAAACATTTAAATTGGATTTAACTAATTTAATTCAAAATTTCATATCAGTTTAAAAGTATTTTTATATTAACATTTATATAATTTTGAATAAAATAATTTTATTTTATAATTGATTAAATCTTTTCATTTTTCATAATTGAATAAGTGTTCAATTTGATAAAATCTATCTAATTTAATTGAAAAATACATAAAAAAATTAAAAATAACAATTTCGAGTGATTTGTAGGTCAATTGATTTAACCTTCTACCCTGATTAATTCCTAATCTAATCTATTCAATTTCAATTTTCTAAACTGAAATATGACCCACCAAAGTTGAAGGAAATTTTTAAGTTACTCTACACTCCTTTATTATTCTTTTATTAAAAGTAAAGGCAAAATAACACATAAATGAAGCTGACTGCAGAATGCAGATGCAATAGTTTTCAACCAAGATAAAGAAGAAAGCAAAGTAGTAAAGAAAAATGCTTTACTTGTTCCATAGTTGAAACACTAATTTATCTTAAAGTCATATTTTACAATTCAGCTTAGCAATGTGTAGGATCTTTTTAAATAACATTTACATTTGGATGAAACAAACAAAGTTGAATGTTAGGTGTTAAGGAGGATCAGACTCTAAGTATATGATAAGATGATTCTTTTATTGACTACAAAATTATCATAATTTTAATTAACTTAAAATCTTAAATGGATTCCTTTAGAAATTTTAAAATTTTAAATTAGTAAATGTAAAATTATATTTTGCCACCCTTAAAAAGGATATAAATTTGATTTAATCCTTTCAAAATTATAAATATATAGATTATTAAAATTACAATTTAATTTCGACCCCCTAAAAGAATTTCTGGCTTCGCCCCTAAATGGATTATAGAATTTTTCTTAATTTGTTCTCAAGCTTCATATATGCTGGATTACCAGACACATAACGTGGGTTGAAACAAAATTATGAAAAATAAGAATATATTTATTTTAAAAACTAAAGATATTGTTATTATTTAGAAAAAGGAAAGATGGTTTTTTTAGTTTAGTTGGTATCGGTATTGTTGTTAGTGTAAGAGAACATGAGTTCGAGTGCGCTGAAACACATTATTCTCTTATTTAAGGGTTGGAAAAGGACTATGAATAATTCTAAATATTTATAAGAAAAAACAAAGATTAGAAATCATAATGCTACGCTCCTAATAGGCTAAGGAAATTTTTAGAAGCTACAACAGCGGTGGCTGATAAAGACCTGTCAAGTTGACATGAAAATTAATCTCCTCGAGGTTGGTTAGGATTGGATTTGGAAAACGTTTTAGTGGTGATTTAAACAATTGGATGTTGGAAGGAAAAATTATTTCATGAAATATAACATCCCTTAATACAGAATAGGCTGACGGCAATGTCTCCCTTTCAACCATAAGGATATCCCAAACAGACACACAGAACAGCTCCTTCGTAGTATTTATTAGTGGATCTAGGAAGAATAGAAACATGACACAGACATCTAATTAAAACACGTAAATAAGAGTAATTGAGTTTAGTGGAAACGACTTTTGCCTGACAACAAAGACATAGAGGTATGATTAATAAGATACGCACTCACCCCAAAATTTGACAGCTAAACCAGCTTGAAAATCCAATATTGCCCTCTTATACACAAAATTGAATTGTGAATTATGGTAAGAAGTAAAGTTGAAATACAAAACACATTAACTGATTGTCTAAAGTTTATCAAACAATAAATTAATTGCATTATATAATGAGATTATGATGCAAGAATAGGCGATCTAAATTGGTAAGAGTTCATGAAATTAAATTGAGTAAATCATTCATGTTAGGACTATTAATTATGTCGTTTATAAGTTTAATTAGGGAAATAATTTGTCTAAGCTATTGGTGTTAGATTGACTTCCAAATATGGAGGCATATATGTGATTATCGAGATTGATCCAAATTGAATTTATCCTATATCCATTTATGAATTTATGTACGTAAGACGTTTATGGTGTGACTTACTTAAATCTTGAATAAGTAAATAATCATGTGTGTGTAACTCATGTACCTTGATATATTGGAAACCGACGCTCTCATGGTAGTAGGCCGAAAGTTGTATGTTGAGCACATGACTTATTCATAGTATGACTTCACGCACAATAGTGAAATCATAACTCAATTAAAAGAGTAAATGATACCCTTTCACTAAGATTATATGGATTATAAAAATCTAACGTGACCACAATATTAATAATTACTAATTTTAGTAATGATTATTTTCATTAATGTAGATATAATGGTGATCATGCGATGAAATCGGTCGAATTATGTGAATGAATTTACCCTAAAGGGATAATGGGTATCCAATAAGGACAACACATATATGACAAGGTCATTGGACAAAATCTTTATATATTGAACTTTCGTAATGGTATATAATAGGGAGATCAATCATGTTACTTTTAATGGATTGACTCTATAACTAAATAATATTATAATTAAGTAGATGAAGAGTCAAAACTTAATTACAAATTATTTAAATCCTAATTATATATGTCCGATTAGTTTCTCCACTAGCTAATTGTAACTTTGAACGGATTGCATAATAAGAATTGAGAATGAATGGACAGTGACAAAAGAGTAATAGAATGCATGTAGTATTATTCATAGTAAACGCATTTTCTCGAGATGACAAGAAATGACTTAAGATAAATTTAATTTATTTGAATTATTGTTTAATTAGACGAATAACTTAAATAATAAAGTGAAAATTAAATTAATTAATTATTATTGTAGTTTAATTTTAGTTGGGTAAATAAATAAGTTTTAAACATATATTCATTAGTACTTTTGTCAAAATTTGCTTATGAGTTGATAATGATTTATTGATGAAAATTGACATAATTGCATTTATGTATTGATGTGGAAACTTGTTATTACATAGATGCAATCACGCAAAAAGAAAACCCATGATTGAAGAACCTTCTTTCAACGCAAATAAGATACATATTATGCCTGAGAGTGATGCATTATAATCACAGCCACAGACACAGACACAGCTGTTGCCTGTGGCATTTTTTCAACAGAGTAATGGCGAGTCAAGGGAGTTCCTCAAACAAAGTAATAGCCACTCGGGGAGGAGTCGGCCACGATGGTTGGGGGGGGGGGGTTCCTGGGTTTTCTTTTATTTTGTTTCTTCGTTGAAATTTGAGTTTCATTACGGCTAGCTAATAATTTATACATATAAATACATATATGAAAGTTTAAATGGTTTAAGAATATTATGATAGCTAGAAGTCTATCCTTTATAGTACTAATAATTTAATAGCAATTACTCTTCTTCTCCTCTCCTCGTTTTATATACATTGAAAGCCGATTTAGTATAACCAAAAAAGAAAAAAAAAAAAAAAAAAAACTGGAAGGGATTATTAACATTAGTGGTAGAAAAAGGTGGAGAGAGATGAATCATGGAGTTCCTCATGATTTGCTAGTAGAAATATTGGGGAAACTTACCGTCAAGTCTTTATTGAGATTCAAGTGTGTCTCCAATCAATGGTTTAGGCTCATCAGCCATCCTCACTTCACCGATCAATATCTTTCAAACCAAAGGAAAAAGGATCCTCGATTTCTTACTGCCTATTTTAAAATTGATAGAGCCACAAAGCACATAGTTATAGCTTCTATGGTCATCAATGGAATTTCATTACCAGATACTAGAATCCCTTATCGTCACCAACGGATGGATGATGTTCCACATGATGGCTATCACATGTTGAATTCCTGTGATGGCATCCTTTGTTTTCTTGGACGTTTTAAAATCATTGTTCTTAACCCTAGCACAAGAGAACACCGAATTTTGCATCAAAGTGATGTGGATTCATTTTCTCCCGTTACAAATCCATTCCAAGTCGCTATTAATTTTCCACAGCAACAACAATTGGGGTTTGGTCGTGATCTAGTTACGAAAAGACTCAAGATTGTCAAAGTGTTTAATCCTTATCCAAATATAGGACCACTTTTGCATCACCATGATTATTGTGAAATTTTCACCTTACGTCCAAACCCCAAGGTCTTTTGGAATTATATTGGTAAAATCCCTTACAAAATTGATGTTTCGTCACCTTGTGTGTATGTGAATGGAGCCATTTATTGGTTCACCGATGACATCTACAATCTTGAAAAGACTGAAGTTATCATCATGTTGGATTTGAACATGGAGAAGTTCCAATCAATCCCACACCCAAGTTGTTGTTCAAATAGACAGCGAAGAACAATGCAGTTGGGGAGTTTAAGAGAAAGTTTGTGCTTGGCACAACAAGTATCGGATTGTGAACTAAATATATGGATAATGGAGAAGGAGAAGTCGCCATTAGTAACTTGGGAGAAGCTTTATTGTATAAAGCTTTTGAGCAATGACCTCCAGTTTGGTGTCGGATTTGCATTTGCAGAGGACAAAAATGGAAGGTTTGTGGTTTGCGGTGGAGATAAGGTGTATGTATTTAATGAAAATGGCGAGCATGGTTATTTGGTGCATCATCAGCAGGATGTGCCCATTTCATTCACTGAAAGTTTAGAAAGACCTTGAGTCAAATTAAACCCAGGTGATTATCATAGACTTTCAAGGATAGTTTTTTTTTTTTTTTTAATTTCAAAAAAAAAAAGTCTTGTTATATTATTATTATTTTTAATAATTTTATTATATGTTTTGATTATATTTGTTCTTATTGACATAATACCTAGAATTATCTATAACCCCTCTCCAATCCATAAATAGGAAGATACTCGAATTAACGTCCTTCTATATTGACAATAATAACTATACCAATCGAGTTAAGATCCAATCATACTTGTCATATTACTTTTAAATGCAATGCAATTGACTTCAATCCAAATAGTTGGTATTAATAAAATGAAATGGATGTTCTAGCCTTGATAGATTTGTTAATTCCATTGTTGAACTTCAAATAATCAAAATTTTAATTTCATCATCAATGGATTAATTAAATTAATTCAATTCGATTTTAATTAAAATCATTAATTTTTTTAAGATTTTATTTCATTATAAAATTTAAAATCTAAAATCACTTTTCCAAAAATTTTTTTTCTTATGATGGTAACTCCCATAAAAAATGAAAATGTCTCTTAACTCTGGCAATAACGGGTCTCATCTGAAAATCGGGGATGATAAAGATTCTCAAGTAGATGTGGATCGTAAAACTAAGAAAGTCCGATTCAAAGAGGGTATAGGCGAGGCAGCCACTGATATGTTGGTTGAACCAATGTCGAGCTCAACTGTATCTTAGAAGGACAAACTTATGAGAAATAAAACTGGAAATTTTGATAAGATGGCGACGGAAAATTCTGGCGTTGGGGCTGAAGATGATTTGGAATTTTTGGAAGGAGACATCCTTAGATCTATTGTTAATGAAATCCCTGCAGTAGATTTCTCTAGAGGGTACAACAAATTCTTTTCAAAGAAATGGATCAAACGGTCATTCTGAAATTGCTGGATATGGGGCTTTAAACAATTGAATTAGCAGCTTATGGAGATCCACCAAACCTTTTCAACTAAATATATGGAAAGAGAGAGTAATTTTTTATAAAATAATCGTTTTTATTAATTTTGACATTATGTTATTTTACTTTTTATGTTAAATATTACGATAAAATACAAAAAAATAAAGTAATTAATTTCTTTTCAAGTTATTTGAAATTAAAATTGAGTAGAAATTTCAATAAAAAATTAAATTTTAGGGATGAAATTGAATCAAATAAATTTATAAGCACAATAATAAATATCAATTAAAGTGAAATATAGATGCAATTTTTAATTTTACCTCTAATTTTGCACATAAAATGTACTTCTAAAGTTTAATGGTAAACTTTTAATAAATTACAATATATACAATTAATCTGCATGTCGTACGAGTAAAAAAATTAGTTATATATATTATCATCCTACATATTAATATTGGAATTAAAATTAAAATTAAAATCTTACAAATATTTTTTTTACTAAAATAAAAAGGTGCCATCTATTTTATATAAATCATAAACTTTTAATTTAATCAAACTATATCTTTCAATTTTATTATTGATAAATTAAGTCACTTGTACTAATGTTAAAATTATTTAACGGTTATTCACCAAAAAAAAATTATTTAACGGAAAAGCTGAATCAGCAGGGCAAATATTCAAAATATGCCCAAATATTTGAAAAATTATGGAAATTGGCCAGTTTATAGAAAATTTACAGGAAAGGGCGATTTCCCCCAAAAACGCATCAACGTCGGTAGCGTTTTTGGGGATAAAAACTAAAAGCGTGCCCGTAGGATGGCGCTTTACCACCTCAACAAAAACGAGTCCACGTGGCACGCTTTTTTTGAGGTGGCTTTCACGCCCCACAGTGGCGCTTTAGCCCGTGTTTTTTAAAAAAAAAATATTCTCAAATATTTTAAAAATTTACAAGAATAAACCTTTATAAAGGCTCAAAGTGACAACACCATTTTTTTAAGGTGTCATCAATTAATAAGGAAATATAACTTACAAAGGAAATCTTTATATAGACCCAAAGTCTCATTTCCCTTATTTTCTTGAGTAAAGTGAGATATGAGATATGTGTATTTATAGACTCATGAATAGTTTTGCAGCTTGTTCCTAAACAATGTGGGATTCCTTCCTCTTTTAACTAACAACATGGGATGACATGCTACACTATATTTGATTTTTTTTTTACAAAATAATTTCTCTTTTTTTTAAAAAAATTTATTTAACATTTTCTTATATTATAAAAAATAAGAAACAAAACAACTCAAATATATTTTTCATAGATCACATGACAATTTTTCATATTGTATAAAGTATTTTGATGCTTATAAATATTTACCCAATATATTTAATATATGTCATTATTTACTTATTTTGTTTATGTCAAGCAATCTTTTATGGATAACTAATGAAAGATGGTTCGTTGTGAGAGACACTTCTCTCTATTAGTACCGAAAAATAAGTAAGTTAATATTTAAATATTTCAAAGATCAACAAAATGGTCCCTCTATTAAATTTTTCTTCCAGATATGCTTGATTATAGAATTTTAATATGTTTTTAAATTAAATGAATAAATATTTTATAAATATATTTTAATATAATTTTATAAATAAGTAATGTTAAAAATTAAATGGTCACATCATGATATGTATGAACTTTTTAAAAGAGTAATAATATAATTTATTTTATAAAATAATAATTTTTAATTATCTTCCAATTGGATTTATACGTAGCTTGAATGGTGGATTTGGTGGCTTTCTTTTAATGTTTTTCCTTAGGATTAATATGGTTTCCTTAGGATTAATTTGTATATCTTTGAGTTTCATTTCAATGTATTGAGACTTTTCTTCCTTTTCTTTGTAAAAGTTTACAAATCAATGAATGCAGTTCATCTTCAAGCTAAAATATTAAACAAACCATAACCATGCGAATCAAAGGTTAAGTAAGCGAGATAAGCTAAACAAAAGATATTTATAATTTATGTTGGGATTAAGCTTTGTTTACTCAAGCTTTATAGAAAATTATACTTCATCTTGTTGAGAAAGAAGCAAATTTTACAGTAGAGTTTTTATTGAAGATCAATGTGTAATGATCATTGTAGTACTAATCATCTTTGTTGCTATTCGGTGCCTCAGTTTCATCTTTCTTCTGTGAATTCATGTAAATTGTCATGTGATCTATGAAAAATATATTTGAGTTGTTTTGTTTTTTGTTTTTTATAATATAAGAAAATGTTAAATAAATTTAAAAAAGAGAAATTGTTTTGTAAAAAATCATATATAGTGTAGCATATCATCTCATGTTGTTAGTTAAAAGAGGAAAGAATCCCACATTGTTTAGGAACAATTGCAAAACTATTCATGAGTCTATAAATACACATATCCCATATCCCACTTTACTCAAAACAAGGAAATGAGGCGTAGTCTACATATAAAGATTTCCTTTATAAGTTATATTTCCTTATTAATTGATGCCACCTTAAAAAAAATGGTGTTGTCACTTTGAGCCTTTATAAAGGTTTATTCTTGTAAAATTTTAAAATATTCGAGAATAGTTTTTTTTAAAAAACACGGGCTAAAAGTCGTCTCGTGAGGCGCTTTTATCACCTCAAAAAAACGTGCCCATGTAGGCGCGTTTTTTGAGTGGACAAAAGCGCATCCTGTATGCCGCTTTAGTTTTATCCCAAAAAGCGGCGTGGGACGCGTTTTGGGGAAATACTTTCCGTAAATTTTTACAACCGGCCTATTTTTCGTAATTTTTCAAATATTTGGGCATATTTTGGATATTTGCCCGAATCAGCATGTATGTTTTTACATGGCATTTTTTTGGCAATTATCTTATTGGAATTTTTGAGTAAAACTTTTTAGGTTTTTCTCAATTTTTTTTATTTGGGTAAATTGTTAAGAAAAATTAATCTTTCTATTTCCCATGTTGATGCAAGATTGATGAATTTGTCCATTAATTTATTTGATTTTTTTAAATGTAGCCTATGCTAGTTAAATTATATAATTTATATTTGTAAATGGTTAATCCTATTACATTTAGACTAGTTCATATTCCTTTTTTAAATATAATTATTTTGTAATATTTATTAATTATATATATTATCAAAATTTCTAACGTAAACATATTAATATAGTTTTTAATATTTACATTATAGTCTAATATATTTATTTTTGTCATATAGATTACATAATATATAAAATAAATGAAACAAATCTATTATAAATATGAAAGCAGGTTAGGCAAAGTCAAGCTCAATTTTTGAATTTTGAAACTCGAGTTTTGACTCATATTTTAAATAGTCTTAATATTTTTTATCAAATTCATTTTTTTGGAAATTTTCAAATATATATATATATATATATGATATCCCAATAGTTGCAAATAAAAGTTATACGTAACAAATGGTTATATCACTTAGATATTAATCAAGAGTTGTTACTTTTCACGTCATAAGTTGTCTCTTAATTACTAAAAGTTATGACACTTGATTGAATAATTATGCTTATTTAAGAGACATGTTTATTCAAAAGAAACATGTTGAAAAGTTATATCATTATAAAGAGATATGAGAACTCCTATAATGCTATAAGTACAAGTGAAATTTTATTTATATGGCACAAAAAATTCCCTAAAAAGAATTTTCTATTCTTCCTTCATCTTATACTATTCTTAGATTGTTTTATTAATTACTGTAGAAATTTTTTATAAAAATTGATACTCTTGTCATACAATATTTAATATTCAATCGATTGTTTTATTAGCGCCATAAGTAGATGGTATGAATCAAAGATTTATTAAGAATTTTTAATCAATTTCCTTCATTATCAACTCATAAAAAGTACCAAAATATTTTGATTTCTTACATTTTCGAAAACATAGCGTAGGTTCCAACTTATTGTACATGATAATTTAAATTGATGAATCTTATAATTTAATATTATAAATAGTACTTATTCAACAAAATTAATTGAGTGATACACATTGGCCTTTTACAATAAATACCTGATCCAATAACTGCTTCAGTAGCAGCAATAACTATAACAAAAATTGAGAAAATATTTCTTTTAATTTTAGCTATAAAAAATTAGAAAATATTTTAAAAATTATATTAACCACAAGTTCAAGACACATAAGTGCTTTAATCATATTTTGACTCGTGATCAATTCAAAATATAAGTTTTATTATATTTTAAAATTTATTTATATATAATTTTTTTCACACTAAAATATAGAGAACAAATAAAACCTCAAAAAAGTAACTCGATTACACATTTTAAATATTTAATTAATTTCTCGTAAATTTATTTTTCCCCTTACGTATCTATACATTTTTAACTTGTTCAGATATTTCAGACATTGAACGAATAACTTAGTTGCTACGAATATGATGTCAAGCAGACTAGAGGACGTGGGATGGTTTCGGTTCGTACAATGGGGCCCATGATCGGCCCAATTCAATAATTATTCACAAAAGGAGCCGCCTTCCTATCCAATGGGAATTTTGTAGCAGATTTTCCTCAAGTTTCTTTCATGCACTTTACGTTTTTGAAAGAAAATAATAATAATTTTTCAAAAAAAGTAAAATATATTTTAAAATAATAACAATAAGTTAAAATATATTATTTTAGAGCAGATATGTCCTGAAATTTCCAAGTCAACTTCCTCTGGGTTGCTAATTGGTGCCCGTGGAATTTTGGGTTGCAATGTCTTTTTACTGTAATTTTTTTCAAACAATCCCCCGCCTTTAATATATTCAATTAACCTTCAAATTTTTTTTTTAAAACCATGTCACTAGGTTTTAATCATATTTATTTTTTTAACATAATATTTAAAATTATTCATAGTCTCCCTCTAACCCATAAATAAGAGGATAATACATTTTAATATACTCGAACTCATATTATTCTACATTAGCAATAATGCATATACCAATCGAACTAAAACACCTTTAAATTTTAAGTAAATTGAAGATATTTTGGAAAGGAATGATAAGTTTGGTGGAGTCTAAAATATAAAATAGCAAATTGCCACTATCCCAAACATCACTTTACATTTTACAATATACATTTGCAAATTGCCAAATTGCAACTAACAATCATGGAATGGAAGATATTTGTAGTTATGTCCTTTATATTACAACTACCCCAATACCCATATATAGAATTGTAATTTCATATCCATTTTATTTTCAATAAATCAACAAATTTATTAAATTGAAGTAAATTTATCTATTTTCTTTACCTTTAAATGTTTATTGAGTCAATTAAATCTTATCTCGATTAATATGAACATTACTATCACATAAATTTAAGTGCGCTGAAACGTATTATTCTCTTATTTATAGATAATTTTAAAATAAAAAAATTATCCAAATAATGGTTGCACCAAAATAGTTGTAGCAACGAGAACACCAAAACTTCCCTCACCTTATCCATTTAGAAAAATTGAATAGGCCCACATTGGAACATATTAATTTAAAAATAATTAAATAAATTCGAAATCCCGATCTATTTGACAAGCATCCGAATCAGCAGATGCATAAAACGACGAAAAAGCCCGCAAACCACCCAACCAATCACACAATGGATAGAGTTTTCTCCGTTGAAGAAATCCCCGACCATTTCTGGTCTTCTTCCGCCGCCGACGGTGGCGACGTCAATAAAAGCAAAAGCCGTGGTTCTGAAATGAACCGTAGTGCTTCGGAGTGGGCTTTTCAGCAGTTCCTTAGAGAAGAAGTTGATAAGAAAGGTGAAGATAACGAAGAGGAGGAAGCTAAGGAGAATGGGTGTTTTGAAAATAATAAACACGACAATATTCCTGCAGATGTAGAGGATTATCAGGCTTTTCTTAAGAAGAAACTTAGCTTGGCTTGTGCTGCTGTTGCCATGTCAATGGTAAGTCTTTTACATTCTTCTTTTTTACCCTTTCTTTTTTGTGTGTACTTGGGTGATGACAAAAAGGTGGAGTGAATAGAGGATAATGAAGGAAAGGTTTAGATCTCTAATATTTTTTTGAAAAAAGATGGGATTCTTTTTCTGGGTTATGTTTGGTATCTGAGAAAACCTGAAGGGAAACTTGTATGTCTGGATTTTGATTCTTTTTAATTATATTTTGGTTCCTTTATCAGTTCAAAAACTCTACCTATGTTGTAAAATCAGAAAGGTTGTATTTTCAAGGGTGTTTTGACCAGTGTAGCTTTGGTCGGAAAGTCAAGGTTTTGTTTTGAATGTTATTTTGCTTCTCCTTTTGCTAAAGGGTTAATGTTTAAACATCATTTACTGATTAGTTGAGTTAAGTTGGTTTATTTGTCTTGTTTCTGGCCTGTTGATATCAGTCCATCAGACTTAACAGTAAATCATTGAGAAGCTTAATTTTAGTATTAGAATTTTCTTTCCTTTTTGTGTTTTTGATTGGTTAGTGGATTTTCTTTCCCTCTTGATTCTGGAAATTGCCAAATTGGAATAAATTTGGTCGGTCTGCTTTTTTTTAATTATTTTTGGAGTGTATTTTCTGGTGTAAGAAAAAGTGTGTTTTTCCTTAAAACTCCATGTAGGACAAAGAAAGAGCTGGAGATTAGTTAGGTATGGGCTGTATTTAGCTTGCTCCTCTTTTTGTATCCAATACATATTATATTACATCCCTGTTCAACATATTTATATAACTAGCTGGAAATTGCTCATGGTTGTAATTTTTAATCTTTTGTGCATCTTTTCAATGTTGAATTGATTGTCCTCTGTTAAAAGTTATGTGAATCACTTTTGCTCTTAGAACTTTTGACTGAGTATGTTAGATGCATTTCAAACAGGCTTCTTTTGCAAAACCTCAAGACTCTGCTGTTAGAGCCGACGGTGGGTCACAGGCATCTAATACTCCACAATTGGGATCCAAAACTGTTTCCAGAGGTTTAAATTCATCACCGAAGCTTCTAATAAGCAATTGTTCTTTTTTTATTCTTTAACATTTTTCACAGTGGCATGTGCATTTGAGTGTTTGGTGTAATGCAATCATATGTATTGTTTTCCTGTTTTACTGAATTTTCAGGAGCTGGTGACAAGGATGATAATGCAGTGGCTGAAGTTCCTTCTTTTCCCAGTGGACAGAAAAAACTTAGAGCTCAAGTGAGGCCAAGCACAAGTACTGGATCGTCAAAAGAACAGTCGGACGAGGATGAAGTTGAAGGTGAATATGAAACAATGGAGAACATGGATCCTGCTGATGTAAAACGTGTAAGGAGGTAACCATTGATTCTTCTTTTAAGTTGCAGATATTTTACTACGTCCTGCATGTCACAATTTTGGAAAATGAATACTACAGTAGATCCACTTGATATTAAGAACTTTTCCGTTTAAGTTCTTGAAAATGTTTGGTCTGTTAATTAATGGAGCAAATTAATCCTACAAATACTTACTTTCTTGTGTTCTATTCCCACCAACTCATCCGTATTGTGGTTCAGGATGCTTTCGAATCGAGAGTCTGCTAGGCGTTCTAGAAGAAGAAAACAGGCCCATTTGACAGAACTTGAGTCACAGGTTTGGTGCTTTTCCCTGCCCTTTCTATATTGTCCTTTCCTTTTCCTATTTGCTTGCATTCCCCTTTTGAGTTATGGATATCCTAATATAGTATTTACTGTAGGTTTCTCAATTAAGAGTTGAAAATGCAAACTTATTGAAGAGTTTGACTGACATTAGTCAAAGGTACAATGAAGCAGCAGTTAACAACAGAATTTTAAAAGCTGATGTTGAAACATTGAAAGCAAAGGTAAGTTATTGAATATTTGAATTTTCTTTAGGGTGATTGTTTAGATCTTGCAAGGCTCATACCTGATTGAAAAGTTGGCTTAAATGCTGAAAGCTGTGAGTGGCTAACATGATGAGCACACAGTTCTTAATTCAATTGGTGAATTCTTTATATAGGTAAAAATGGCTGAAGAGGCAGTCAAAAGAACTACTGGTTTGAACCCTGTGTTCCAGGCATTACCTGAGATACCGAGCATGTCATCTTTTGATGGATGTCCCTCTGATACTTCAACGGATGCTGCAGTTTATGAGGAAGATGGTCCAAAGCATACCCTTTATCAGGCTGCTGCTACCGAATCGATATCCACTCATGACCTTAGAATCAACAATGCACTCGCAGATATTTCTTCAGTTGAAATTATAGAACCTGTTTCTGAAGGATCAGCAGTGACAGGAAACAAAATTGGGCGGACAGCTTCTTTGCAGCGAGTGGCTAGCTTGGAGCATCTGCAAAAGCGGATCCGTGGGGTGTAAGCCTGAATGGGAAGCAATAGGAGCAAGGCAGACAAGCAGAGTCTAAAGATAGTGAAGAATGTGTTGGAACTGACCAAAGTGTGCTATGATTTCTGGTTTAACTGATGGAAACAATGTTAGTTTTTAGGTTACTTGGGTAGTAATGGCAACTGGTTGACTAAACCTTTCCTTTAATCATGCCATATTTACTGGAATGATAGATATTACCACTGCCATTTCCATAGCATGCTGGGGGATTTTCTATACGTCTTGTTAGCTTTTCTTTTAGTTCCATCCTTGTCAACTGATATGGTAGGAAGCCAATTCTACATCTCTGAAGTGCTACCTCAAAATCCTTTATGCTCTAATTTGCTAAGCAAAAACCCTGCCCCAGCCAGGGAAAAGAATAAAATTACTTGGAATGCAATTACCAAATGTTTGTTCCAAGAGACGTAAAAGAAGGCTTTAGAATAAATTGCCTACCATCTAAACTATACCGAGTATTTTGTTAGATGCGGTAATTAAGGGTGCCTAATTGTTGGTACCTTTATTTTTGATAAGGTTAAAAATAACAGTCACTGTAAAATTAATTACTATAGCTGTAAGATAAAATATTCTACTACACCATAGCTACCGTCCATCCAAATGGTGCCTAAGTAGGATTTAACAAGAAAAATAAAAAATTGACCCAAATTCTGGTGTTTAGATAATTTATATAATATAAATTAAAAAAAAGTGATAATTTGAATCAAATTGAATATTATTTTTTATTTAATTTTAATTTTTATTAGGTAAATATATATTATATTTGTGTGACCCAATTTTTGACCCAAACTCAATTAAACCCCATTAACCAATTTTAAACAAAAAAAAAAAAACAAAAAAATAACCTAATAGCAGCCCAATACAAAACCCTAGCCCAATTACTCTAAAAAAACTTTGAAACCCTAGCAGCCAGCTTTGCGCCTCCAGCAGTCTCCCCAACGCCGCATGTCTCGCCTCTCCGCGTCGTGCGCCCCTCCAAGTCGCCATACCTGCAAGAAAGACGCAACAGAAGCAAAAAACAGATTTTTTTGTATTTTTCGGGTATAAAAACCCAAACAACTATTGTAAAAAGGGGACGATTTTGGGATAGGAGAGCAATACTGAGGACAATCTTTACGACGAAATCACTATAGAGAATAGTTCAGCAAGGTTTTTTTTTACTCTTTCCATTTTTTCTTTTTTTTTTTCCTTCGAATCTGTCGCTATACATATAAAGATTTGTTCATTTTTTTAAAAAAAAAGTATAATACATATAATACAGTAAGAAAAAGAAGAGAAAAACTTACTTTTATGAAATCCGGCCGCCGTTCACGGCGGCGATTATAACCGCAACCGGAGGTGGAGTCTCGCCGGAGCCTGGCCGGAAATTGCAGAGTAGGGAAAGAGGAGAGCTCCTCTCTGTTTTTTTTACTGAAATGAAGAAGAATGAAAATTTTAAAAAAAAGTTCAACTTATATACTGCCCTTAAACGGCGTCGTTTAGGGCTGAATTCAATAGCCCAAAACGGTGCCGTTTTGCCTAAGATCCGAGCGCGACCCGACCCGTTATCACAGGATCCGCGTGTTTTATAGCTTGTGGGAGATTTCCGCAGCCGACCCTTCTGATTTTTTCTTGTTTTATAATTAAGTCCTTTCTGTTTTGAATTTGGCCCCATAATTTACTGTGATTCCAATTGGGCCCTTACTCGAACGACCCGATTTGGAAGGCACGGATATTTTCCCTTGCGGTCCCTTCATGTTATTCGCGCCCTTGATCCAGTCCTTCCCTCTTTATTTATTTTCAGATTTGTCCCAGATTTCGGTTTTATGTTCAATTTCGTCTTTTTTTTTTTATTTCTTTTGTGATTTTGGGTATTTTGTTATTAATTTTATTATTATTATTATTATTATTTATTATTTTTTACTTTTATTATTATTTTAATATTAATACTACTATTATTATTTTTATTTTTATTTATAATTAACTTTATTATTATTCATTAGTATTATTATTTTTATTATTACCTCTATTATTTTCTTTATATATATTATTATGACTATAATTATGTTTATTATTATTATTATTATTATCATTATTATTATTATTATTATTATTATTATTATTATCAATATATTATTGCTATTTTATTATTTTCTATTACTTTTATTATTACTAATATTATTTTTATTTTTACTTTTTGTTTATTATTATTATTATTATTATTATTATTATTATTATTGTGTTTGTGTTATTATTATTATTATTATTTTATTATGCTATATAGTATTTATTTATTTATTAATTCACCATTAGCTTCTATTTTTGCTATTGTTTTATTTTATTTTGTTTTATTTGTTTATTTCGCTTTTTATTTTATTGTATTTTATTTTACCTTTGTTATTGTTATTTGTATTTTATCACCATTATTTTGTCATACAAGTTAGTATCGTAATTTACTTTACATTTATTTATAAAATCATATCACCTTTTACCCGATTTTTATGAAGCAGCAGTTAACAACAGAATTTTAAAAGCTGATGTTGAAACATTGAAAGCAAAGGTAAGTTATTGAATATTTGAATTTTCTTTAGGGTGATTGTTTAGATCTTGCAAGGCTCATACCTGATTGAAAAGTTGGCTTAAATGCTGAAAGCTGTGAGTGGCTAACATGATGAGCACACAGTTCTTAATTCAATTGGTGAATTCTTTATATAGGTAAAATGGCTGAAGAGGCAGTCAAAAGAACTACTGGTTTGAACCCTGTGTTCCAGGCATTACCTGAGATACCGAGCATGTCATCTTTTGATGGATGTCCCTCTGATACTTCAACGGATGCTGCAGTTTATGAGGAAGATGGTCCAAAGCATACCCTTTATCAGGCTGCTGCTACCGAATCGATATCCACTCATGACCTTAGAATCAACAATGCACTCGCAGATATTTCTTCAGTTGAAATTATAGAACCTGTTTCTGAAGGATCAGCAGTGACAGGAAACAAAATTGGGCGGACAGCTTCTTTGCAGCGAGTGGCTAGCTTGGAGCATCTGCAAAAGCGGATCCGTGGGGGTGTAAGCCTGAATGGGAAGCAATAGGAGCAAGGCAGACAAGCAGAGTCTAAAGATAGTGAAGAATGTGTTGGAACTGACCAAAGTGTGCTATGATTTCTGGTTTAACTGATGGAAACAATGTTAGTTTTTAGGTTACTTGGGTAGTAATGGCAACTGGTTGACTAAACCTTTCCTTTAATCATGCCATATTTACTGGAATGATAGATATTACCACTGCCATTTCCATAGCATGCTGGGGGATTTTCTATACGTCTTGTTAGCTTTTCTTTTAGTTCCATCCTTGTCAACTGATATGGTAGGAAGCCAATTCTACATCTCTGAAGTGCTACCTCAAAATCCTTTATGCTCTAATTTGCTAAGCAAAAACCCTGCCCCAGCCAGGGAAAAGAATAAAATTACTTGGAATGCAATTACCAAATGTTTGTTCCAAGAGACGTAAAAGAAGGCTTTAGAATAAATTGCCTACCATCTAAACTATACCGAGTATTTTGTTAGATGCGGTAATTAAGGGTGCCTAATTGTTGGTACCTTTATTTTGATAAGGTTAAAATAACAGTCACTGTAAAATTAATTACTATAGCTGTAAGATAAAATATTCTACTACACCATAGCTACCGTCCATCCAAATGGTGCCTAAGTAGGATTTAACAAGAAAATAAAAATTGACCCAAATTCTGGTGTTTAGATAATTTATATAATATAAATTAAAAAAAGTGATAATTTGAATCAAATTGAATATTATTTTTATTTAATTTTAATTTTTATTAGGTAAATATATATTATATTTGTGTGACCCAATTTTGACCCAAACTCAATTAAACCCCATTAACCAATTTTAAACAAAAAAAAAACAACAAAAAAATAACCTAATAGCAGCCCAATACAAAACCCTAGCCCAATTACTCTAAAAAACTTTGAAACCCTAGCAGCCAGCTTTGCGCCTCCAGCAGTCTCCCCAACGCCGCATGTCTCGCCTCTCCGCGTCGTGCGCCCTCCAAGTCGCCATACCTGCAAGAAAGACGCAACAGAAGCAAAAACAGATTTTTTTGTATTTTTCGGGTATAAAAACCCAAACAACTATTGTAAAAAGGGGACGATTTTGGGATAGGAGAGCAATACTGAGGACAATCTTTACGACGAAATCACTATAGAGAATAGTTCAGCAAGGTTTTTTTTTACTCTTTCCATTTTTTCTTTTTTTTTTTTTCCCTTCGAATCTGTCGCTATACATATAAAGATTTGTTCATTTTTTTAAAAAAAAAAGTATAATACATATAATACAGTAAGAAAAAGAAGAGAAAAACTTACTTTTATGAAATCCGGCCGCCGTTCACGGCGGCGATTATGGCCGCAACCGGAGGTGGAGTCTCGCCGGAGCCTGGCCGGAAATTGCAGAGTAGGGAAAGAGGAGAGAGCTCCTCTCTGTTTTTTTTTTACTGAAATGAAGAAGAATGAAAATTTTAAAAAAAAAAAAGTTCAACTTATATACTGCCCTTAAACGGCGTCGTTTAGGGCTGAATTCAATAGCCCAAAACGGTGCCGTTTTGCCTAAGATCCGAGCGCGACCCGACCCGTTATCACAGGATCCGCGTGTTTTATAGCTTGTGGGAGATTTCCGCAGCCGACCCTTCTGATTTTTCTTGTTTTATAATTAAGTCCTTTCTGTTTTGAATTTGGCCCCATAATTTACTGTGATTCCAATTGGGCCCTTACTCGAACGACCCGATTTGGAAGGCACGGATATTTTCCCTTGCGGTCCCTTCATGTTATTCGCGCCCTTGATCCAGTCCTTCCCTCTTTATTTATTTTCAGATTTGTCCCAGATTTCGGTTTTATGTTCAATTTCGTCTTTTTTTATTTCTTTTGTGATTTTGGGTATTTTGTTATTAATTTTATTATTATTATTATTATTATTATTATTATTATTATTTTTATTATTATTTTATTATTATTTTAATATTAATACTACTATTATTATTTTTATTTTTATTTATAATTAACTTTATTATTATTCATTAGTATTATTATTTTATTATTACCTCTATTATTTTCTTTATATATATTATTATGACTATAATTATGTTTATTATTATTATTATTATTATCATTATTATTATTATTATTATTATTATTATTATTATTATCAATATATTATTGCTATTTTATTATTTTCTATTACTTTTATTATTACTAATATTATTTTTATTTTTACTTTTTGTTTTTATTATTATTATTATTATTATTATTATTATTATTATTATTGTTTGTGTTATTATTATTATTATTATTTTATTATGCTATATAGTATTTATTTATTTATTAATTCACCATTAGCTTCTATTTTTGCTATTGTTTTATTTTATTTTGTTTTATTTGTTTATTTAGCTTTTTATTTTATTGTATTTTATTTTACCTTTGTTATTGTTATTTGTATTTTATCACCATTATTTTGTCATACAAGTTAGTATCGTAATTTACTTTACATTTATTTATAAAATCATATCACCTTTTACCCGATTTTTAAAATATGCAAGTGTTCCGCGTTCTAAGATTCGAAATAAATCGTAACTTAATTTATTGGGTTTCGATTTTTCTCATCGAATCTAAAAGAACCAATTATTATCTTAAATCAAAGCATATGAGTTAAATAAAAATTTATTCTCAGGAATTCAAAAATATTGTGTCCTAACTTACTGGATGTGATATTTTATTATCTCGAGGTAAGGATCTTTAAAAAGAAAGGCAATATTCTGTATTTGGGAATTTTGAGAAACAATGTCCTAACTTACTGGATTTCGATTTTTCATTTGACCCAAATAACCGAATATCCTTCTTAAATTTAAATGTATGAGTTTTAAATAGCAAAAGACAAGCTTAGTTTCGAGGATTCGAAATGTCGTATCCTAACTCACTAGGTATGATATTTTATTCCTTCAAAATAAGTGGGTCTCGGCATCCAGTTTAAGTTATTTAAGTTTATTTAAAGTGAAGAGGATCGTATTTTAAAATCTTTTTAAATTTTCGACATAAAGACATCAAATAATCAATTAGGTACCAATTTTGGGAGTCACGAGGGTGCTAATCCTTCCTCGTGCGTAATCGACTCCCGAGCCTGTGTTTCTAAATTTCGTAAACTAAAACTATCGTTTTAATAAATCAAAATATTTTAAGGATAAATCTCAAGGTGACCAGATCACACCTCAAAAAGGATCGGTGACGACGCATTTTCATTTTTAAAGTCGACACCGTTTTCCAAACAAAAAAATGGTTTCGACAATCTTCTAGTGCAATAATTCTATTATGATTAATATTTTATTTATATTTGTTGGAATATATTTTTTGCATTGAAATAGTTGTGTTGAAAATGACATAATTTAGTTGATTGAGTCTTAGTTCGATTAACATGGGCATTGTTGCTAATGCAGGAGAATGTGGGTTCGAGTGCGCTGAAGCACACATTATCCTCTTATTTTTGGGTTGGGGAGGAGCTATGGGTAGTTTTAGGCATTGTGTCACAAAGAACATATATGATCAGAACCTATAATGAGATTGTTAAAAAAACAATGACGTTGTGTCTTTATTTGAATTGAGCGGCGGTTGAAACTTTTGTTAGACACTTATTTCGCACGGGTTCAAATCGTGTTACCCTATATCCCTTATCCTTAATATTATATAAGGGGGGGAATAGCTGTATTATGTAAAGACATAATATTTAGTGAAAGACATTTAAAAACTTTTATTCTATTGTTCTTTTTTGAACGTTTTAAGACTTTGTTGTATCCTAAAGGCATAAAAAAATTTAAAGAAAGTGTCACTGAAATTATTTTTTCATACCTAATTTTTATAACAATCCCCATACCATATTTAGAATTACTTTTTTTGTCCCCTCATGAAAAAATGGTTATGTATATTAGATGAAGGTGCAAAATAGTTCCTTTGTTAAGATTATAGTGTTTGGATTGTAAAAATGGTAATGATTATGGCTAAGAAGTCTTCGGAGAGAAATGCAAAACTAAAGAAAAATTGACTTAGTAGTGTTGTTTTATAAGGTGACCATACAATTAGATTATTATTTTTATTAGGTTGTTTTGATTGTGATTCAAATTTGAATGACAGATGAGGCAAAAGAGGATAAATTTACTTGTAGTTGTTACTTCATGAGTTGTTCAATTGGGTTTTCTTCCCTAATTGTGCTTTCAATTTTCAAGGCTTGTAGGGATTGTTTTTGATGAATTCATTCTTGCTTATTAGATGTTTGGAATTGTAGCATATTATCAATAACTATAATTTTAAAGAGATAAATAATTGATCATAAAATATGTTTTATTTCTAACCTTTAAATACATTAATTAAAAAATAAATAGGCTACCACTATACCAAAGATTATAATTTTGCTCATGGTGTTGGATCTGTTGTGATTGATTAATGGTTCATACTTCAGCCTGCCCGAGATATAATGCCGAATTGTATTTTTAAGATATAATGATAGGAGCCCACTTCCCTTTCTTTTTCTATTTCTTTTTTCCTGATGGGTAAGTATGAGCCCACTCATTGACTTTCTTTTCTCTTCCAGTAAATAATTTCATTGGTGGGCCAAGTATCCTAGGCAAAAAGTCTTTTGATTTTCTTAATTTGGCTTCTAATCACATGTTTTAGCTTTTGAATTATGAGTTTGCCAAAGAAAATTGGGATTAAGATTTAAGGGTGAGATTAAACTTTTGATTTGGGCAAAAAAGTTGAGCATTATTGGCTAAATTAATCACACTGGCCTGACCCTAATGGCCCACTCAGTGGATCTTCCAGAGGATATCATTGAAATGGAGTACCATTTGACATCCTATTTACTTCCAATCATACAATTTCAGCTTGAAAAAAAATGATCAGGCTGGGGTTGGGATTGGGGAGTTAACTTTGTTGCTTCATTCAATTATTATTAAGAGAAATATTCAATAAAATCGAACTGATAAGATGAAACAAAGAAAAAGGGGGAAAGGGGGGGGGGACAAATTGATCCAATTCTCCCACTTTTCTTTTGTCATTGGATGATGAAAACATCAACTTTAGAGTAGTAAATTTACCAATTAATTATTTTGGAAAGAAACCCATTAATTATTGAATACTAAAATTTCTTCACTAAGGATTTTATTTTAATATTGCTTTCTTTTCGATGATTTATTAAAATGTAATTGTTAGGGTAAATCGTTGGTTGAATTATCAGTGGAGCTATTATCTATGTGAGAGGTAGGTTGTGTATCAAGTTTTAAGGGAAAAGTGGTGATGTAAATTACGCAGCCACATCAAGTAAATGCTACGAGCGAGATATATCTCAAACATTCCAATAAAATTTGAGTTATCTTGGTTAATATTTGTAATCATAAGTAATACCCTTAAGACTCTCATCTTATAGTTAGGCTTTAATCTCAACTTTTAATGTAATTTAAATTATACTGTTGGATTTGGAGGAGTCTAGCTATAAACAGAGGCCTTCCCCCTCATTTGTAATCATCCCATAGCACCTCATTCTTGAGTAGTAGAATATTTTAAGAGTATTTACTCGAACACTAGGTGTGTTATTGCTTTCTTGTAGCTTTTCTATTTGATTTGAGCTTCTTTGTCTTTTGTGTTTATTTTTTCTTTATTTTAGTGCCTTGGAGAAATTTTTTGTTAATTCTTGCATTCAAGATTAAGGTTGTTTTAGATGAATTTGAAGCAAAAAATCACTTAAAGACCATGTGGTTTGCCAAACCCAAGTTTTAACCTCGTGACACATACATCTTCAAGCAACATAGACCAAATCTGTACCCCACGCACAAGCCCCTACGTTTCAAATTTTAAAATTCAAATGCAACAAAATAATTCTCACTTAATGCCTCAGACAACTTAACACTCAGTAATGTCTCGATTAGGGCCAATTGTTATACCCTCACTCTTTGGAGACAACCCCTTAGATTTACTCCTTATGAGGGCCTTACCTACTGCTCGAACACACCTCTTGGAAATAATCTTTGGCTCAACATTTGTGTGTGTTCATGTAGACCCCACTCATTAACTACCATCTCTGAGCTCAACTACCACGTCCCATCTGTAGTGATTAATATCATGTCCAATTGTCACCCTACCTAAGCTTATGCTGGCGGTCCACTTGGCCACTTGTGCCTTTCCCACCACTAGGGACTTAACATGTAGCACCTCGGGAATGCAGCTAAGAGTATAAAAACCCTTGACTTTACCAGAAAAGAGGTTCCACCCTCTCTCTCTCTCCTTACCTTCAAACTTCTTACTCGACCTTAACACCATTTCTACTCGAAATACTCTTTGCAATGACTCTCCGCCTTGTAACGAACAAGGTGAACCACCCAGCTCTGCCATCATGTAACATCCCCTACCCGTATCCGTTGCCGGAATAGGGTACAAGGTATTACCAAAATTTACTGAACATTTTTGAATAATTCGAGTCATTTATTATTTATATTTTGAAACTAATCATAACGTCCCTCTATTGGGCCCTCGAAGCCCAAAACATACATTAGGAACCACCCGAAATTAAATCGAGATCATAGGGAATTTTTCGCAAAATTCTAAAATTTTTCTACATTGATTAGCATACTTTAATATTGACAAACTTATTTTATCAGCATGTCTTACATATGGATTACTTGTCCTAATATACATAATTTTTCTTATATCTACGTATCAAAGATAGTATCATATTTACATGTCATGATATATATCATTCTCTTGTTGTTTCTTCATAAATATAAATTATTCAATTCATTATGACAATATTTCATGTGCCATCATTTTATGAGTTTAGTGTATATTTATTCGATGGCAGTTCATAATCTTGAATGTGCATAATTATCGAGCAAGTTTCACATACATGTATTTTCTATGTCATATTTCAATGTATCAAATAATTATCATTTCTATATATTTCAAGTTTAATTTCATGATTTCAAGTACTTTCATTTTCTATATTTTTCCCGTTGAATTTTTCGAAATTTCGATGGATTTCGATGAGTACACTTATAGTGTACAATTCTGGGTCCGTCAATTCGTACACATATGGGTATACCCTTTTCTAGAGAGCACACTCATGAACCTCATCCTTACATGGGATTACCGGTCGAGGCTAAATCCCTATAAGAGAGCACACTCATGAACCTCATTTCTTACAATGGATTACCGGTCGAGCTAAATCCCCTGTAACATATGCTCAAAGAGTATTGTCGGGATTACCAGTCCAGGCTAAATCCTCTGCAACAACAATTACTCTAATGAGCTTGGATCTGAATTACCAGTCCAGGCTAAATTCAGACCCTAATTCGGATTACCCGTCCGAGCTAAATCCATTTTCCACATATTCTTCGAGAGGGCTATATCAGGACCACCCGTCCGGGCTAGATCCTTTTCACACATATTCTTCGAGAGGGCTATATCAGGATAGGATCACCCGGCCGGGTTAGATCCTTTTTACCATCAATTCCTTTTCAGAGATCCATTGAATTTTCCTTTCATTCAACCGGGATTTCTTCCCCTTTTTATCAAATAATATCAATGTATCATTAATCTTCAAAAAATGTATATTCATATTATTTTCACATCAATAACATACATTTTCACATCAATAACATACATTTCAAGCATTTAAGAATATAATTCAAGTTACATGAATTTACCTCGTTGCTTGTTCGTGTTTATAGTTTCACTTCTTTTCTTTTCCACATTCAAGTCTTATATTTGAGTTATCCGGACCTTTATAAATAAATTTGATTATCATTTTCATTCATTTCATATTCTAATACATTCAATTAATGCTCTAGGCAAAATTACCATTTTGCCCATAAACTTTAGTTAATGACGATTTCATCCTTAGGTTTAGAAAAATAAAATTCTTATAATTTAATCCTTGTTTCAAGTCTAATTATTCTCATATATATTGATAACAGCTCATGAATTCTATGAAATATCGAAATTTTCCATAATTTCAACACTTTTCAATTTAATCCCTAAAACATGTTTTCACCGATCTTGATCTAAATTAATAATTTCATTCAATTTTATAATTTAAATAATAAAATAATTCATTTTGTGCAATTTGGTCATTTTGACATTTTACAAAATTACCCATAAAGTTTTACTTTTATTCAATTTAGTCCTGAGCCTAAAACATACAAATTAGCCATGCTAGCTGATTATTCATATATATTTTCCTCCTCATCCTCTTCATTCCACATCCTTAATTTATATAACATGCTTACAAGTAACATTATCTATGGTTTCACTATTTACTCATAAATTTATTCAAAGCTGTCCATTTGCATCATAGTCACTAAATTATTTATATCTTCAGCTAAAGAATTCTAATTTAAATTATGCTTGATGTTTTAGAAACTAGACTCACATATATTATTACCATAAAATTTTCATAATTTTTGGTTTAGCCAATAAGTACAATTTATTCTTTAAAGTCATCCCTGTTCCTCTGTTTGACAGTTCCGACCCTTCTTCACTAAAAATTAATTATCTCCTCATACGGGATTTGAATGATGTTCCTGTTTGTTTATATTGAAAATAGACTCATTCAGGATTTTAAAAATATAAATTTAAGCCCCTAATTATTTTTATCAAATTTTTTATGATTTTACAAAGTCAGAATAGGGGAACCTAAAATCATTCTGACCTTGCCTAACAAAACCTATTATATCTCGTAATTTAAAATTCCATTACTTACATCGTTTCTTCTATAATAAACTAGACTCAATAAGATTTAATTTCATATTTTATTCATCCTATAATTTTATTTCTAAAATTTTTGGTGATTTTCTAAAGTTAGACTACTGCTGCTGTCCAAAACTGTTTTAGTGCAAAATGTTAATTACCAAGTTTATAACACCTTTATTTCCTTTCTCTACAATATTTCCCATCACTTTCTCTTATTTTCCTTCACTAACATATCAAGAACATAAAACCTTATATAAGAAAACTCTACATTAACATCATTTCCATACTTTTCCCACAATATCAAACTTAAAAATATATTGAAAACTTGATGTTCTTACCTTGTTTTATTGATTTCAATCTTTAACTTGATTTTCTCTCTCCTCCAGCTTCTATTTCTTGAATCTAACTTGATATTCTTTATTCCCATAGTCTCCTTGTCATCTTTCTCTCTTGATGACTATAGAAATTCTTTTGAATTCTAAGTGAAAATGGTGGATTTTTGGTGAAAGGACTAAATTGTAAAGAAAGCAAAACTTCTTTCTTTCTCTCTTCTTCTCACGTTGGTGCATGAGAAAGATGGATGGTGTGTGTTGTTATTTTTTTCCTCCACACACACACATATATACTAAATAAAATAATAAAATAATAATAATATCTTATTAAAATATTAATAAAGTAATATTTATCTAATTAATTAATTTAAAATATCATGAACATAATCATTACATTCTAGATTTCTCTCTCTTCTAATTGACCATTTTGCCCTTCGTGATCTTTTAAAATTCCGTCCTTGAATCATCACATAATTTGGTAAAATTATGATTTAGTCCCTCATAATTCTTTACCTATTCAATTTGGTCCTAATTCATCCATTTTCCTTTGTTTCTAGATCATTCCACCCTTAAAATATTTTCACTATTGGTCCTTCAAATTTTTTGTATTTACACTTTAACCCCTCAAGTTTTGAATATTTACTCTTAAGCAATAAAACTTTTCTCACTTTTACCATTTAGTCCTTTCTTGAATTAATATATCATAGTATACTTCTCAATGTTGTTTTAACTCCAAAATTTACTATATCAAAGATATTATCTTCTTGTAAAAATTTTTGAGGTATTACACATCATCTCTTCCTCATTAAATTCATATCTTAACACATCAAAAAATAAAAATAAAAATTCAAAGGTAAAAAAGTACAGGTTACAATCTTTTTAGAAGTTATAAATAACATTAAATAATCTTACTATATTTATTTTAAATTTTGATTTGAAAGTAAAATTAAAAAAAAACCAATGATTATAATTTTTAAAAAGAATTATCTTTTAAGTTAACTAATTTATTTATTCATTAAATTTTAATATTAATTTCAATTCACTTAACAATAATTATTATATACTTATATTATCTTAAATATTTTATCCAAAAATATATTATAGAAATCATTATTAGTTTCTCAATAATTATTATAAATATTTTATCCAAAAATTAAATATTTAAAATAATCCATTGAAATTATTAAATTTTAAAATTATAACAGAAGTTTGTTAACTAATTTTATTTTCCAATAATTAAATAATTAAAGATATATTGTAATTTTTTGAAAAATATAAAAGTATCCCGTTCAACAATGAATAGTTTGATTGTGTGCGTGTTTTACTTTAATATTTTAAAATGTTTTCCTATTTTTGTTCATGTCTTTATTTCCTTATTTGTTAGCCATTAAATGAGATTTTACATCTTTTAAGATAGGAAATAGTTTTTTTAAAAAAAAAATAGATCACTCTAATTTTTGTTTTTTTAGACATTTGAATGAGAGATTACTTTCTTTTTTTTAAGGACTGAATGAGCACTTTTGGATGCCTAAGATTAGTTGTTCTTGTTTATTTTGATTGATTACTTGGTGTCTCTAAAAAATAAAAATTTATTCATTTTTTAAGGGATAATTTAGAACTCTCGTGAGATTGTAAAAGTCCTTATTAGTTGGACGAAACATTATACTTTGGCTCATTTGAAAAACCCATCTAGACAGCATGAAACCGATTCAGTCCATTCCTATATAGTTACTTGGAGTCACTTGAATACTGATAGGGCGGTTAAGTCGGTGTTGGCCTTGCTTCTGCAGGGGGAGCGTTGCGGGATCATAATGGAGAGTGAATTCTCGGCTACAATCGCTATTTGGGAGAGTGTTCAATGTTTGATGTTGAATTATGGGGAATCTTGGATGGTCTAATTCTTTCTCACAGGTAAAAACTCAATAAAGTGATATATTCACTGATAGCCTAGAGGCAGTCAAAGCCATTCAAGACGGGCAATTAATAGTTTCATATTTTGCCTTGGTAAGGAGAATTGTTCAAGTTTTAGAGCATATTGGACAATGGAGGTTAAGACATGTTTTTAAGGAAGAGAACAAAGATGCAGATTTCTTAGCTAAAATGGCTTAAGACAAGAATGAGATAATTCGGGTTTTCGACGAAGCTCCCGGGGAGCTTATAACTTTAAAAGTTTGATTTAGCAAATTAATTTCATTATTCATAGTATTTTGATGTAATTGTTTATTTATATTTTAAAAAAAAAGAATTTGGCGGCGAAGACGAAGAAGATAATCAAAATTGACAACAAAACATATTTGATAGTGGATTAGTGTAAAAGTCGAAATCTTTCAAGTGATGTATCAATGAGTTAAATTTGGTTTGCTAATATAGATATGTTTGTGTAATTTTAAATTATTTATATTTATATTTATATACTTAAATAAAAATAATTTATCTTGAACTTCAAAATTATCTAAGTTATTGAGGTTTATTTTCAAAACTTAAATCAAGTTTTCACTTGAAAATTATATTTATTAAAAATAATATTTTGTTTCATAATTTAAATTTTAATCCAAATAATATTTAAAAGGAAAGAAAAACATCTATTCAGTTTCTCTCAATTTTGATATTAAGCAAATTGGTCCATTTAAAAAATTGGAGTAATTTAATTCCTATCAATTTTGAAAGTGAGAATCGAGAACAATTAATCACAACATTAGTATATTTAGTCAAATGTACACAACTTTGATTGTTATAATAACAAATTGTTTGTTTTGAAGTCCCAAGCTTTTGATATAACAATATTTAAGATAATTTTTTAATTTATATTGCTAAAATAATTATTAAAAGTTTTGTTGAACATTTTCAAAACATTTCAAAGATTTGTAAAAGTACTCAAAAACATGTTTTAATTTTTTAAATTTATCTAAATGTTTTTGAGTCAATCCAAAATGTTTTTAAGTGTTTTAAACTCATTTTATACAAGTTTGGAAAGCTATATTGATACTTGGAGGAAGTTCTACTGATAGAAGCAAGTTAGAGAGCATCTCAAACATTCTTCCAAACTTCTACCAACACTCAAGGAGACTTTTACCGATACAAGTCTATTTGCAATGCTTCCAACAAGTAGAAACTATCTCCAATGGATATAAACAATCACAAATTTTTCCTTTGTTATATATACACTTCAAGAACACTTCAAGATACACGAGATCAACATCCAAACGTAGAAATCAAGAGAAAAACCTTCAATTCTTTTTTTTTTTCTTCATTTTCTCTTGTACATATTCATTGAAAGCTTATTGTAATATCTTTTTTCACTCTCAAATCTTTGTATTTAGAGTTTCAAATTGCAAACACATACTTACAATAGGTTCATTGTTAGTTTGCTCATCTTTTCTTTGTTGTAAAGAACATACTTAAGGTTTTTAAGGTATAAAACCTTGAGTAGATTATACAAGGTTTCTAATTGAGCACCAAAACTAGAGGGTTTTAGATAAGCCATAAAAGCTAGAGGGAAGGTTTTAGCCTTGTGAAAAATATAGAGATTGTAAATGTTATATATTTCCTTAAAAGGTAATAATTCAACTATAGTGAATTAGAAAATTCTTGGTTGAGGTATACCAATGTAGCGGAGGTAGGCAATTAAGGTCAAATCACTATAAATCGATTTGTCCAAGCTTTTCTTCCTTTTGTTCATAATTTAGAAAAATTTGTAGAAATTTTTAAAGTACCAATTCACTCTCTCTTGGTATTTTTGGACTTAACAAAAATTTAGCCTTTAATGCTTACACATTCTATCCATTTGCATATATTTTCGAAGCTAAAGTTTTTTATATATTCTTTTTGAATTCTTTTAAAATTAAAAATGTAACACCCCTAACCCTAAACCGTCGTCGATACAGGGTTACAAAACATTACCAGACTTTTTCAGAACAATTTCAAAACATTAAACAGATAATTAGTATACATTTCATAATTAAATCATAATGTCTCTTTTATGGGTTTTCAAAGCCCAAAACACGTATTAGAAGCCAACCGGGACCAATTCCGATACTCTAGAAATTTTTCATATCTGATATTCAAATCAATTCAAATTTGTCACATTCAATCCAATTCAAGTTTGTACCAAATTATGCCATATTGATAAGTTTATCATCTTATATTCATATATGTTGTATTTAACCATTCAAAGTCATATATTATTTCCTAATTTACAAACATTACTCAAGATGACCAACACAAACATCCTAGGTACATGCCATTACTAAAGAAAAGTACTTCATCACAATGAGTTCAGGATCGACTTTGGATGCTGGACCAGAACTTTTGTCTTCAACTAACCTGCGCATGGAAACAAACCGTACGCTAAGTGTGTGTGTATATATATATATATATACTCAGTGGTATTTCTATAATTTAAATTTATAAATAATATAGCAAAATATGCATATTCAATTTATGTTTATAATCTTTCAATAATCAATTTATACATTAAACCAATCTATTTCAATAGTAATCACTATTTTCAAACTATTTTATTTTACATTCTTATTTCAATATTTCATTCCATTTATATATAAAATCATTCAATGTCAATTCTAATTATCAATTCGTAACATTACAATAAAATTATGCATAATCAATTTATACCTTGAATCTTTCAATAATCAAATTAAATATTTAAACCAACATGTTTCAATAATAATAACTAATTTATAAGATTGTATTCAATTAAACTCATACACTATTTCTTGATTTCTAATTCATTTCATTTTCACTTCTCGTTTCGATAACTCAATTCATTTCTTATACAGAATCATTCAGTTTATCAATTTATTCAAAACCAATTCTAATTTCCAATTCGTTCATTTACCCCTATTAACAAGACTCGGACCTTGGCGGATACACGGATCCAACCAAACACACCAGAATGGCACCCAGTGCCTCATTGGATAGTTTGAAGCAATATTTGACACCCAGTATCTCATCGACCAAGCCGAAGAAAGTTGGTACCCAATACCTCATCAAATCTATCCGAAGTAACAGTATGACACCCAGTGTCTCATCGACTCAAGGTCGAAGTATCCCTGAACACTTCCAATCCTATGGCATGCCAACTATATCTGACTTAGCCCGACTAGTTAATAGGGTATTCGATTCACTTTCTCAATTCACTTTCAATCAAATTCAAATCACTATTCACTTTTCAATCAATATACATTTCAAATAATCACATATTTTCATCATTCAATTCAATTTGATTCAATTCAAATCACTTTTAATTTCCAATCAATATACCTTCAAATATTCACATAATTCATAATTCAATTATTTAATTCAAATCACTTTTCACTTTCAAATCAATATGCATCTCAATTGCTCAATTCAATTTCAATTCAATTTGAATCACTTTCAATTTCACTCAATATTCATATCAATTTCAAATACTCACCTCAATTCTTACTTATCATGCATAACAATTAAAATTCAACAATTAATAATAATTAAATTCGAATGATATTAATACAAATCAGAATTTCCGAGCTACTCCTCATCGAATTTATCCTTTTCTTTCTTAGTCGAAGTTTTCGGTACAGCGTTAGCTACAGAAATTAAAACAATTAAAATTCATCAATACAATACAATTTCACATTGAATATTTCAATTTTTATTCAACTTTTATCTAAATTCTAATTTAGTCCCTAAACAGAGACTAATTTTATTTCTTCAAAACTAATTCCATATTTTCATTCAATTTCTATTTTAAACTAAATTCAACTCTCTAATTTCACTCAAATCCCTAATTTTTAAATGTAGTAGAATTTTACTCTAAAAAAAAACACAAATTCAGCATCAAACACCCAAACAAAACTCTTTCAAATAAAAGACTTCAAAATATCTCAATGACATATATATATATATATATATATATATATATATATATATTCTCTCATAATTATCCACTAACCAAAACTCATCAAATTAATGGACTCTTTGTTTAAATAGTCCCTTATTCTAATCCCACTTTGAAATTTAATACTAATTAACTTAATTAAACACTAATAATTAAAATTATCAAACTATTATTCTACTCCTTTCTAAAATGACTCTGTAAATATTAATCTCAATTTCAGTATACCATTCAATTCAATACCTTTAGCTACTTATTTATACTTTTACACATTTGCCCTAAAACATTTACATCCTATACAATTTAATTCATCATATCAACCAAGTTAATTCCACCATTAACACATAACCCACTATTGCGAATACTTAACCCTTAATATACAGCCTATATATATCTTTAATTTATAAAAAAATCCTTCTCATTTGTAATTTATTCAATTAAACCCCAATTATAAATAATATTATTTAATTAAAATCAAGAAAGTCCCATTTCAACCAATTATTCCACAAGGTTCAAAGCAACTCATACTTTCAATTAATTCACAATTTAATCCTTGAATTTACCATTTCCATAATTAACCAATTATACATATAATTTATTAACAATCCCTAAATTCTTGAATTTTATAACTTAGCACCATGCTAATTTAATTTATAGCATTAAATTCCTTGAAAGCTAATATTAACAAAACTCATGGTACAAAATATTTTAATTACTCACTAAACTTAGTAATTCAACTCAAATTTCCAGCACAAAGAACAATCCACTAAAACAGTCCCTAGACTTCACAAAATTAACAATCTAACCTCCAATTCTATCAAAACAACCCCTAATTTTTCATTTATTCAACATAATCAATGTCTAGAAATCTAATAACTTCCAAAATTTCAACATAAACCATGAAATATTTTGTTCTAGATTTCTAAAAACTCAAAAATTACAAGAAAATAACTTAAATTAACTTACCAATTGAGCTTGGAACCTCAAAATCCCAATTTTCCCTTTTTTTTTTTCTTTCTTTTCTTTCTTTCCTTCTCTATTTCGTTTGCCTATTCTGTTTCTATTTGTCTCTTTTTCTATCTTTTATTTCTTTTTATTTCCTTTATTTAATTAGTTTAATATAATAACAAAAAATATAATATAATATTGTTTACTTAAATAATAAGTAATAATTACTAATATATGTATTTCATTTTCCACATGTCATCATATGCACCATTCATTTGTCAACCTTTGGGTTTATTTATAATATAATAATATAATATAATTAATATAATTTACAATATAATAAAATAATAATATATTTTATAATTAAATAACATATTTATATATATTTAAAACATAAAAATCTAAGATTTTTATCAGGTATATGCCGACTCAACTTTAGAAAAAGACATAATTTCCTATTTGGTCCTTTTAACTTTTCTTTAATCTATAATTAAGCTTTCACCCTATTGCAATTTAGTATTTTTTCCTAATTACTCCTAATTCAAGCAAATTTACTTAACCAAAACCTAATTAACTACACAACTAACTTCATAAATATTTATTAAAAATATTTACGAATCTGATTTACCGGAATAGAGTCCCGGGAATGCATTTTTTTCAATTTGATCTTTTTTAATCAATTAACTATCGAAACGTTAAAATTTCTTAACGAAACTTTAATGCCACCTTAATGACACTTCGTAAATATTTTTAAAAATATTTATGCTCAGTTTATAAAAATAAGGTCCCAATACCTTATTTTCTAAAACCACTTGAACTTAATAAATCACTTATATAACATAAATTATCAAATCAAAAACCTTTTTAAAAAAATCACATTTGACTTGTAAATATTAAATAATAATATTTATGAACTTACCGGTCAGATTTAGTGGCCTCGAACCACTAATTCTGATACCACTGAAAATCGACCTGTTACAAAAAAAATTATACATTTTTCAGATAATTGTTTTAGAATCAAGACCAAATTGACAACATATGTAAACATTAAGGGCTTAATTTGTTATTATATCAGTCAAAATTATGTACAATTGATGAAAAACATTAATTTTCATGATTAATTGTCCTTAGTTGCTCACTTTCAAAATTAACTGTTGGCGGTTGACCCGATTAAGCAACGAACAAGTAAAAATAGCAGAAGAAATTGAGAAATTGAATACACAAATTTAAAATAGAAAAACCCCTCCAAAAAGGATAAAAAATCACGAGCAAAGATAATTTTACTATAATGGCAAAAGAACGAAGAGTACAAAAGATGGATATCAAAACTAAAACCCAAAACTCAAAAATAATGAACCCTTAAAATGCACAAAATTCTCCAAAAGTATTATGAGTTCAAATATTTAATGAGTGTATTTTCTAAGGTTGTAAAAGAGTCTATTTATACGCTGAATTCTTAGGTCAAATAATAATAAAATAATCTAGACTAATCAAAATTTGACTGAAACAAATAAATAGAGTTTAACTGGGAGATTATTTCTCAAACTTGATCGAAAAATGAGGCATACTCAACAAATCTTCACATTAACTCGTATTTTCACAACGTCATCTTTGCCAAAACCTGCCACGGGCCTATCTTGAACTATGCATGGAATTAACTTAGTTGAATCTGTACTTAGAAGCTAGAAGGCTTCCAGCCTTTGACTTATGCACTACGAAATCAAAACTAACCCGGGTCTGATTTTCGCGAATACTGTAACATCCCAATTTAGGGCCTAGTCGAAATAGTGGTGCGAGACCATAAATCTGAGGTATATGTATGAGTTTTTGCAGTTTATTCCATGTTTTCATGTTAGTGTGAAATTTTCATGAAGCAATTTTGTCAAATTGTGATTGAATTGTCCAAAAGGAGTAAATTGCAAAAGTTGCAAAATGTGAGATTCTAGAAGCTATTTGTGTGAAATAGCTTTAGATTATCAAATAGAGGTCCTTAAATAGTAATTTTCCCAAATTCTAATTTTTGGACAAATTTGGGCATGAATGGGTTAAAATTTGAAAGTTTGAAAAAAATGGCATTTTGGTCATTTGTCAATTAAATGATTAAAATGGGAAAAAGATGATAGAATTTTCATTAATCTTCTTCCCCAAGGCTGTCAAAATTTAGAGAAGCCATTGTTAGGGCTCTTGAACTTTTCAAGCTAGCTAGTAAGTGTATTCTAGCTCCGTTTTTGATATTTTTCGTATTTTTGAAGTCCTAGTGGCATGAGTAAGCTATTTTTAGCTATATGTTGAGCTAAGATGGATGTTAAAAAATATACCCATGTATGACATGCATGTATTTTGATGTTTTATGGAAGAATATGGAAGCTTGATCAGTAGAAACATCTTTTGCTAAGTGAATTCCATGAAAAAATGCATGTAGGGACTAGTTTGTGAAAGTCTTGAAATTGATCATACATGTATGATTTAGTGAGAATTGATGATTTCTTTAGTTGAGTAAATGGTTCAAATATGCATGAAAGACTAGAAAGTTGAATGAAAATCACTTTACGAGCCTTGGGCCAAAAGTGTAAATATGAGAAAGTTTAAGGGTAAAATGGTAATTTTACTAAAGTATGAGATAATGGTCAATTTAGTCAATGTGTGTATTGAATGAGTTTATTTATCATTATAGATAAAAAAAAACGAAGCTCGGATCGAAACCGAGGCAAGAGCAATGTGGTGGACTAAATTGCACATCTTTATACTTTTTGAGTATCGAGGTAAGTTTATGCGTAATCAATGCGTTATAATTATACGTTCTTAATGCTAGCTAGTGTGTAACATTAATGAGAATAAACGAGAATGATTGAGAACCTATGTGGTTTAAGTGGAATGAATGTGGTAGATATCATGAATGAACGAATGAATAAATAGATATGTGGATGTGTAGTAATAATAATTGATGGTGGGCTAAGTGCGATACCACCTTAATACTTAACAACTATGGGCTGTGTGCGATACCATAGTTAATTATATCATTTAATGGGCTATGTGTGAAACCACTATGACTACCTCTTGGTAGGCTATGTGCGATACTACCTTTTTACCTGATTGTGGTGGGCTGAGTGCGAAACCACCAAGTAATTTAGCTGTATGGATGTATTAGTGTGATAAATTAATGTGTTGTATTTTCGAGTAAATGTGGTATTGAGTGCAAGGGTGCATGTCAATGATTATGAGTATGTGATTCATAATGTTTTGGAAATGTGGTAAGGGATAGAAAGAGTAAGTATAATTGTGGATGTGAATTTATTTGGTAGTATAATGCTAGTTGTTGTTTAGTTTATACTAGAATGCTTAAATTGTTTATGTGTAAACTTACTAAACTCAAGGCTTACTCATTTTCTTTTCCCTTGTCTTATAGAGAAAGGGGGTTGAATCGAGATACATGGATTAATCGAAAGATCGCCCACACTATCAGCTCACTCCGGTGCATTAGACTAAATATTTTGTATATGGCATGTATTAGGGCTAGACAAGTTATTGAATTTTGTTGTAAATGACTAAGATGTGTTAGCCTATAGATGGATACTTTATTTTGTATAATGCCATGGTTGATGGCTACTTTATTATATAAAAAGACATAGTTATCCATGTGAGATTTTGTCAAAATTTGAGTTGATTATGGATGTGTTGTTTGAGTATATGTTGTAAGAACTTGAGGGGTGAGAAGAGCTTAGCACATAGCTTTGTTCTTATCTAAGTGGATAGACACACGGGCATGTGTACCTTGGCCGTGTCTCTTTGACAGATTCTAGCAATATAGGCCACGGGCTAGCCATACGGGCGTGCGTCTAAACTTCAGGCTGTGTGGTGTAGTCAGTGTTCACTACGGTTGGTGAGCACGGGGTGTGCCCTAGCCGTGGGGCATTGGCAGAATGCTTAGGTTTTCAAGCACGGGTTGAGGGCATGGGCGTGTGAGACCTTTCACACGTGTGTCTCACCTTACACAAGCATGTAGTCCCTATTTAGGTGAAAAATTTTTAAAATCGTAGAACTTTTCGATAAGGTCTCGAGAGCCCTCGTGAGTTCGAGTGAGGCCTTGTAAGTCGAGATTGAGGTTTTTGAGGTGAGTTAAGAGAGTAATCACAATGAGCCTAAGTAACGATCATGTGGTTTTAATACAGTAACGCTTCAGGCCCTATTCTGACAAGTATTAGGGGTAAGAGGTGTTACATTTAGTGGTATCAGAGCTATGATTTAGTCAATTCTAGGACTACCATAGCAGGTGTAAGAGTCTAGCTATACATAGTGTGGTGGCTTCTAATGATTTTGAACTTATTTTTATATAGAGTATAGATCCTGATCAATCGACTGCTGATGGCACAACTAGTAATGCGCCGGCTGTCGCGTAAGGGACCGCTTCTATGCAGAGTGAACCCAAGAATGAGGGTCAAGGAGATGAAGCTCGGGAAGCTTTTCTCCAGATGATGAGTAACTGGTACTCAGAGTACGTTTGAGCAAACCCTAATGCTCAATCTTTTCCACCTCCTCCTATACCTCAGCCAGTTCCAATGGCTCCTCAAGGTATAGAAGGAGTGAGAGTAACGAAACCCCTGGTGGATAAGATTAGGAAACACGGGGCTGAGGAGTTTAAAGCTAAGGTAGATGATGTCCTTGAGAGGGAAGAGTTTTGGTTGGAGAACTCGATGAGAGTGTTCGATGAACTCTCATGTACACCTGAAGAGAACCTAAAGTGTGCCGTATATTTTCTAAGAGACTCAGCATACCATTGGTGGAAGACGTTGATGTCGGTAGTCCCGAGAGAACAGATAATGTGGGACTTCTTCCTGGAAGAGTTCCGGAATAAGTACATAAACCAAAAATTTACCGATCGAAAAAGGAAGGAATTTCTTAAATTGAAGCAAGGGAGAATGTCAATAACAGAAATGAGCGCGAGTTTGTTAGGCTTAGCAAATACGCTCAAGAATGTGTGTCGACGGAGGTCCTTTTATGTAAAAGGTTTGAAGATGGACTGATTGAGGATATCAAACTCCTGGTTGGTATTTTGGAACTAAAAAAGTTTGTAGTGTTGGTTGATAGGACAAGTAAGGCTGAAAAACTGAGTAAGGAAAAGAGAAAAGCGGTGAATGAGGCCCGAGATACAAGAAAATGGCCGATGGGCAAATTATACCAATCTCAATCGAAAAGATCAAATGAGGTGAATCCTCGGACCACTACATCAGTCGAATATTCACCTCGAGATCAAGGCAACACTCGTTCGGGTTCAAGAGTCCAAGCCACCTCGATGGAAAGTGTGGGTAATCCGAAAAACAAATCAGAGTGTCCAAGTTGTGGTAGATATCACACTGGAGAGTGTTGGGGTAACAGTCGAAACTGTTATAAGTGTGGTTCCCCCGACCATTTTATCCGAAATTGCCCGAGAGGGATGATAAGAAAGAGAAGCAAGAGATAAGATCTAGCAATGTACCTACGAGGGGTAGGCCACCAAAGAACCCGAGAGGGGGGATTAGAGGTAGAGGTGCGTCATGAGATTCTGCTGTGAGATCGGAGGGTATGACCTGCAAGGACGTATGTCATTCGCGCTTGCGAAGAGGCATCCTCCCCAGATGTGATAACGGGTACTTTTTCTATTTATGACACCTTTGTTATTGCTTTAATTGAACCAGGGTCTACCCATTCCTATATTTACATGAGATTGGCATCTAGTTTGAGTATGACCGTTGAGTCTACAGACATTGTGGTTAAGGTGTCAAACCCGTTAGGTAAGCATGTGTGGTTAAGGTGTCAAACCCATTAGGTAAGCATGTGTTAGTAGACAAAGAGTGTAAGAACTGTCCTTTGATGATTGAGAGTCATTGTTTCCCTGCAAACCTGATGTTGTTACCGTTTGAAGAGTTTGATTTAATCCTTGGCATGGATTGATTAACTACTCATAGTGTCTTAGTGAACTGTGGTAGTAAGTTTATCGAGCTGAAATGTGAGGGAGAAGATGTTATTCAGGTTGAATCAGGTGGATTAGATAGTCTACCAGTGATGATTTCTTCCTTAGTGGCCAAGAAATGCTTGAGAAAGAGATGTGAGTCTTATCTCGCGTTTGTATTGAATACTCAAAAGTTTGAGGTGAAGATTGAATCAGTGCCGGTGGTATGTGAGTATTCGAAAGTATTCTGGAAGAGTTACCCGGATTACCTCCTGTGAGAGAGGTCGAGTTTGGGATTGAGTTAATTCTGGGAACGGCACCTATTTCGATTGCTCGGTATAGGATAGCACCCTCAGAGTTGAAAGAACTAAAGGTCTAGTTGCAAGAATTGACGGATAAAGGTTCTGTGAGGCCGAGCTACTCACCGTGGGGTGCTTTGGTATTTTTTGTGAAGAAGAAAGATGAGTCGATGAGATTATGCATAGACTACAGACAACTCAACAAGGTGACAGTGAAGAATAAGTATCCTTTACCAAGGATTGATGATCTTTTTGATCAACTGAAGGGAGCTTTAGTGTTCTCCAAGATAGATTTGAGGTCTGGTTATTACCAGTTGAGAGTTAAGGAGCAGAATGTGTTGAAAACTACATTTCGATCAAGGTATGGCCATTACGAGTTTCTGGTCATGCCGTTTGGTTTAACGAATGCACCTGCGATTTTTATGGATCTGATCAACCGTGTCTCCAGACCGTATGTGAACAAGTTTGTGGTTGTTTTTATTGACGACATATTGATCTATTCTAGGAATGAGAACGATCATAAAGAACATTTGAGAATTGTCTTACAAACTTTGAGAGATAAGCAATTGTATGCTAATTTTAGCAAGAGTGAGTTTTGGCTCCGAGAGGTCGGATTCCTAGGACACATTATGTCGGGTGATGGTATCCGAGTTGATCCGAGCAAGATTTCGGCTATTGTGAATTGGAAACAGCCGAGGAACGTATCAGAAGTTAGAAGCTTTCTGGGTTTAGCGGGATATTACAGACGTTTCGTAAAGGGATTTTCTGTGATTGCTACCCCGATGACGAAACTGTTACATAAAGATGTAAAGTTTGATTGGTCTGAGACATTTCAACAGAGTTTCAATAGGTTGAAAACATTGTTGACCGAGGCACCAGTTTTGGTTCAACCAGAATCGGGAAAAGAGTTTGTGGTTTACAATGATACTTGGTTTAATGGTCTCGGTTGCGTGTTAATGTAAGAGGGTAAGGTAGTCGCTTACGCCTCGAGGCAGTTAAAAACACACGAGAGGAATTATCCGACTCACGATTTGGAGTTAGCTACAATTATTTTCGCGTTAAAGATTTGGCGACATTACTTATATGGGGAAAAGTGCCGAATCTTTACGGATCACAAAATTTTGAAGTATTTGATGGATCAGAATAATCTGAATTTGTGACAAAGGCGGTGGATTGAGTTGTTGAAAGACTATGAGTTAGTCATTGATTACCACCCGGGAAAAGCAAATGTGGTTGCGGATGCCCTGAGTAGGAAATCCTTGTATGCTCTAAGAGTTATGAGCACGAGTTTAGCATTGTCTGATGATGGGACTATATTGGCTGAGTTGAGAGTTAGGCCACTATTTGTTCAACAGATAATTGAGGCTCAGAGAAATTACGAATCAAGAAGTGGTTCTAATTTTCAAGTGGACTTGAACGGTTGTTTAATGTATCATGATAGAATCTGTGTACCCAAAGATGATGAGTTAATCCGAAAAGCCTTGCATGAGGCGCATAGTGGTTATTGGTCAGTACATCCAGGCAGTACAAAAATGTACAATGATTTGAGAAAGTTTTATTGGTGGTCGGGTATGAAAAGAGACATTTCAGAGTTTGTGGCAAAATGCCTGATTTGTCAGTAGGTAAAACCTGAGCATCAAGTGCCTTCTGGATTGCTTCAGCCAGTGATGGTTCCCAAATAGAAATGGGATCGGGTTACCATGGATTTGTGACCGGGTTGCTGATGTGTCGTTGAATGCACCAAAATATATCCTACTCCCTGTAAAATAATGAAAATAACAGTAAAGGGCAAGTAGGGTTGAATCCACAGGGATCGGATTATACAAATGCCTGTTTCTCGAGATCCTGGGCAGAATCGTGCCCAAGAAAACTGCGTTCTGAAAAATAAATAAAAAATAGAATTAATAATTTTTATCTAGAAAAATAATAATAATAATGAAATTTAAGGCAATTGAAATTACGAGAATTAAAATGAGGAAAATAAAAGAAAGGGTTTAGGAAAAGTTTCTTATGTGGAGAGATTCCACCTCCGGTTGTCTCGTTCCTCCTTGGTTCAATCTTGACTTTTGGATGACCCTTCTCTACCAAGTAAGCCGATTATAGTGGAAGAGGGCGCCTCGACCACCAACTCCTAGAGTTCGACCTTACAATTTAGGGCCCGACTCTAGCTTTGCTATTGCTCTTGTAGAGTCATTTAGCTAGATCAACGTTTCTCAATGGCGAATCCCACGCCATTTTGTCTCTTAGGCTCGCTAACCTCGTACGATAAGCTCACGAACCGAGCGGTGCAATCCTCCCAAAACACACAAAGCGGCCGCCTTTGCATAAGTTGAAAGGGTTACTTTTAAAGGGACACAGGGCGGAGCGTCGGCCCGTAATGTGGAGAAATGATGAATACACAGGCGAGAAAGTTAAGTGCGGTTTCTAAGCCTCAAGAACCCTTTTGGGGCATTCGACAACCTTGACTAGATGGTTTTAGTGGCTCATATTGTGATGGAAAAATAAATAAAATATAAAATTATGGAAAAGAGAGTTTTTATTGAAAAGAAAATAAAAGAAGCACAAAAACGTATGGGAGAGGAGTGTACAGAAAAAGATGAACACACTAAATGAGTTACTCCATCCCCTATTTATAGTGCTTAAGGTAGATAGTCTAATTCTACTCAAACTCCCAAAGATAATTACAATTTAATTAAAGATAAATAGAGATAAATAAAGAAATTAAATAATCCTAGATAATTATCCTATATTAATTATCCTAATATAATTTAAAATAGAATTTGATAAAGCAAAGTCTCTTCTTTTTGCATTTCAGTCCCTTTGCCCTCCATGTTTGCACTTTTGGCACCATCTTTTCCCTTTGTTGTACATTGGTCCATTTTTATCTTTAATTTCACGATTTTGGCCCTCAATTTTGCATTGGTCTCCAATTTAGTCCCTACGAGATAAAAGTCCATAAATAACCCAAATTAGTAGAATCACATTCAAAATTAATATACAATTAGCACATAAAAACATGTCATTCTAGAGTGTTATCAAATCCCCTACTTAGCCCATGCTTGCCCTCAAGTATGATTCCTATCCTTGTGAAAATTAGATCTGAAAGAAATTCTACTCCAAAGTTTTATAAAGATTAGTCAAAATGCATATGAAAATAAAGAGAACTTCTATCCTTGCTTTAAGTAAAATAGAAAAAATATTCTAATTAACACACACAAAAATTAAAATCGTCTTGAATTATTTCATGTCGATTAGGTGATTTACCAAACCTACCGAGACACTCTACTTATTCCCACTTTTAGTCCTTAGCTGAAATTTTATTAGTACTATTTTTCTTTTTTTCTTTTTTTTTCTTCTTTTTTTTAATATAAATTGAGATATTTATTTACTTAGGAATATATCGAACCTTTTTACGCGAAGAGAGATGACAACCCAAGCACCCCACCACGGTTACTCAGCTCAACATACTCTTAAAAATTATTTATTTTCGGTTAGCGGAGTTTTACCCATTCGTCACACAACCTTTGACGCTGAAGTAGGATGACGACCAAGCACCTACCGGTTACTCGATCGATCACGTTACGAGCCATACTCATAACCTTGGCTAGCGGAGTTTTACCTATTACGTCACAAAACCTTTTGACGCGAAGTAGAATGACAACCCAAGCACCCTACCCCGGTTACTCAGTCAGTCACGTTCAAAGCTGCACTCATAACCTTGAAACATTTATTAAATAAAATTTACACTAAATTTTAATTCTAAGAGGACTTAAGAGAAATAATCAAGTGTAGAAAATAAGTTTTAGTAACCACCTAATAGACACTGAATATAATTTAGGCATGCAAATGTATTAATTGTCCACTTTATATTAAACTTGATCAAATTCACGAAAAGCAAGATAGAATTAACTTATTAATCATAATTATTTTAGCCTAATAAAAATAAAACAGTGGAGATAAAATCAAGCATGCATGAATCATAATTAACTCAAGAGCTAAGAATCATGCATGTAGGTCAAACGGTGGCAAGTCGTGGTCAAATTCTTGGGCATGAAAAGCGACGAATATTCTAAAAAAAATATGGACAACCTAAAAGAGCCTCAAGCAGCAAACATAAATCATAGCAACAGATGATAATAATACGAAAAGTACTTCCCCCTACTTAAAACACATTGTCCTCAATGTGGACGCAAAAGAAATAAATAAGAAGAAAAGTTTAGAAAAACTCCCCGTGTAGCTACTGTCGAATGTGGAGGATAGCAATGAGTTCGGTGAGTTGCTGGCCAACAGTGTCAAGTCGAACCTCAACGCGCTCCATTTTAGCTAAGCAAAGAAGAGAAATTTATTGATATTTAAATAAAAAAAATTAAAAATAAAATAAAATAAAATAAATAAAAATAAATAATAAAATAAAAACAAATAATAAAAGAAAAATAAAGATTGGGTTGCCTCCCAACAAGCGCTTGTTTAACGTCATTAGCTCGACGACTTAAATGGTTCTACGGTGGCTCAAAATAAATCTTTTTAATCATGTGAGCTTGGAAATTCTCATTTTTTATCACATCCACCATCTTTGGGTTTAATTGTCCTTGCGCCTTTTTCATTGGTTTCATATTTTTCTCCAAGGGGCCAATCCCTTTTAAGTCGGCAATGGTCTCATCATCCTCCAAAAATGTGAATTTGAGATGCTCGAGAGGTGGTTTTAATTTTGGATCTGGCTCCTGCACAACAAAAGGTAAAAGCTTAGTATAACAACTCATTAACGGATTCAAATTTATCAAAGTCAAATTTAAAATCATAAATAGATTCAAAATTTTCTTCCACTAATAAGTCGATTATATCGACACAATTCACGCTCAAAATTTCACTGGGGTGGCTAATGGCATCGTAGACGTTAAATTTCACGATCTCCCCATCAAACTCCATCGTGAGAGTTCCACTTCGAACGTCAATTTTAGTACTAGCTGTACTAAGGAATGGTCGTCCCAACAAGAGATCTGAAGATCCCGGAGCACTGTCCTCCTCCATTTTTATCACATAGAAATCTGCATGAAAAATAAGTTCGTTAACTTTTACCAACACGTCCTCGAGGACTCCTTCGGGATGCACAACGGACCTGTCTGCCAATTGAATGCTAACACCTGTTTTTGTCAAAAAACCTGCGTTAAGTGATTCATAAATAGAATAGGGCATTACATTTATGGAGGTTCCTAGATCACACATAGCCTTTTTAATTCCCAAATGTCATATTTTGCATGGTATTGCAAACATACCCCTATCCTTACATTTTGCCAGCATTTTCCGTTGTAACACTGCGGACACATTTTCACCAACATTCACCCTTTCATTACCTGTTAACTTTCGTTTGTTGGTGCAAAGCTCTTTAAGAAATTTAGCGTGCACAGGTATTTGCTTGATGGCATCCAACAGTGGAATGTTGATTTTGACGTTCCTAAATGTTTCGAGGATTTCCTTGTCCTGCTTACCTTTTCGACACTGGTGGAATCGTTCTAGAAGTGGAGGTTGAATTATGGGCAATTGGGGTTTCGTTCGGACCTGTTCATTTTTTTTGGGTTTTTCCTGGGCAATTTCTTGGGCATGATTTACATCGGAATCGATTCGATACCTTTCCACTTGGCAATCACTGCATTTACGTTTTGCCTTGGGTTTGGTTCTGTTTGTGACGGCAGTTTCCCTTGAGAGTTCAATTTCTCAACTGATATGGTCAATTCTCTTATAGATGCCTCGGTTTTCTGTTGAAAATCAAGCATATTAGCTGTTAATTTATTGACCAAAGTTTCTAGAGAATTACCTGAATCTTATGGCTGCTGTGGAACTCGGTTCTAGTATGGCTGGTTATATTGTGGGTTAACCCCATAACTTAAATTAGGGTGATACCTCTATCCTGGGTTGTAGGTATTAGAGTAAGGGTCGTATCGCCTCTGTGGTGGGCCAGGAAAATTTCCCACTGCACCTAAGTGAGCCATAGAGTCATCGTACAAACTGGGACATGCATCAGTTGTATGCTCAGTCTGACACATATTCCACATAACCGAAATTTGTCTTTTTTTTTTACGCAAGAAGAGTATTCATCATATTAGTAAGTTTATCAAGTCTATCTTCTATGGAAGAATTACTTAGTGGTGAACCCTTACGGGAGGTTCGAGGATTGGCTCAATTGCTTTGAGAATTTGCGACCATTGTGAAAATCAAGTCCCTTGCTTGTTGGGGTCATATTGACCAACGCTCCTCCACTAGCGTCGTCTACCATATTCATCTCCATCGGTTTAAACCTTCATAAAAGTATTGGAGAAGAGATTGCTCTGTTATACTGTGTTGTGGACAGCTCGCACACAACTTCTTGAACCGCTCCCATTAATCATAAAGAGTTTACGCTTCTTTACGCCTAATTCCCACGATCTCCTTTTTAGCTCAATTTATTCTAGATCTTTGGGAAAAACCTATTGAGAAACAAGCGAGAAAGATCACCCATGTAGTTATAGATCCAGGAGGTAAATAAAACAACCATTCCCTAGCTGAATCTGCTAGGGAAAAAGGGAAAGCGCGCAATTTAATCTGATCCTCAGTTACACCTTGAGGTTTCATACTCAGACAAACCATATGAAATTCCTTCAAATGTTTATGGGCGTTTTCATTCTGTAACCCTCGGAATGTTGGCAGCAACTGAATCAACCCTGATTTCAGCTCAAAGTCAGTATCCATGGTAGGATATACGATGCACAGTGGCGGTTGTTTTGTTGGCGCTTCGGCTAGTTGCCGAATCGTTTGAGCCATTGGTTCTTGCACCAAATTAGGGTTTTCGTCAACCCTAGCGTTGAACACTTCTTCAAATGGATCGACTTCTTCTGCTTTACTTTCAAGCGTTTGAGTAGGGTTTTCGTTAACCCTAGATTCCGCTTCGTCGTCAGTCCTAATTTCTGGTGGTGGATTGCTTTGAGTCTCTACCACCGCTGACTGTTTTTTCTTCAACTTAGTTTCTTTTCGATTAGCTTTCGCAGTCTTTTCGATCTCCAAATCAAACGCAAGAATGCCTGGAGCAAATCTGGTCATAGAAAATAAGAAAAAACAGGATTAGTACGTTACCAATCCTCGACAACGGCGCCAAAATTTGATGCGTCGTTGAATGCACCAAAATATATCCTACTCCCTGCAAAATAATGAAAATAACAGTAAAGGGCAAGTAGGGTCGAATCCACAGGGATTGGATTATACAAATGCCTGTTTCTTGAGATCCTGGGCAGAATCGTGCCCAAGAAAACCTGCGTTCCTGAAAAATAAATAAAAAAATAGAATTAATAATTTTCGATCTAGAAAAATAATAATAATAATGAATTTAAGGCGAATTGAAATTACGATAATTAAAATGAGAAAAATAAAAAGAAAGGGTTTAGGAAAAGTTTCTTATGTGGAGAGATTCCGACCTCGGTTGTCTCCTTCCTCCTTGGTTCAATCTTGACTTTTGGATGACCCTTCTCGCCAAGTAAGCCGATTATAGTGGAAGAGGATGCCTCGACCACCAACTCCTAGAGTTTGACCTTACAATTTAGGGAGCGACTCTAGCCTTGCTATTGCTCTTGTGGAGTCATTTGCGCTAGATCAACGTTTCTCAATGGCGAATCCGCCATTTTGTCTCTTGGGCTCGCTAACCTCGACACGATAAGCTCACGAACCGATGGTGCAATCCTCCCAAAACACACAAAGCGGCCGCCTTTGCATAAGTTGAAAGGGTTACTTTTAAAGGGACACGGGCGGAGCGTCGGCCCGTAATGTGGAGAAACGATGAATACAGGCGAGAAAGTTAAGTGCGGTTTTAAGCCTCAAGAACCCTTTTGGGGCATTGGACAACCTTCGGTTAGATGGTTTTTAGTGGCTCATATTGTGATGGAAAAATAAATAAAATATAAAATTATGGAAAAGAGAGTTTTTATTGAAAAAAAATAAAAGAAGCACAAAAACGTATGGGAGAGGAGTGTACAGAAAAAGATGAACACACTAAATGAGTTACTCCATCCCCTATTTATAGTGCTTAAGGTAGATAGTCTAATTCTACTCAAACTCCCAAAGATAATTACAATTTAATTAAAGATAAATAGAGATAAATAAAGAAATTAAATAATCCTAGATAATTATCCTATATTAATTATCCAAATATAATTTAAAATAGAATTTGATAAAGCAAAGTCTCTTCTTTTTGCATTTCAGTCCCTCTGCCCTCCATGTTTGCACTTTTGGCACCATCTTTTCCCTTTATTGTACATTGGTCCATTTTTATCTTTAATTTCATGATTTTGGCCCTTAATTTTGCATTGGTCTCCAATTTAGTCCCTACGAGATAAAAGTCCATAAATAACCCAAATTAGTAGAATCACATTCAAAATTAATATACAATTAGCACATAAAAACATGTCATTCTAGAGTGTTATCAGTTGCTGATGACTCCGAAGAAAAAAGATGCTCACTTTATTCCAGTACGTGTTAATTATTCACTGGATAAGTTAGCTAAATTGTATGTTGCAGAAATAGTGAGATTACATGGTGTGCCTGTGTCTATAATATCGGATAGAGATTTGAGGTTTACTTTGAGGTTCTGGAAGAAGTTGCAAGAAGCCATGGGTACGAGGTTAAATTTCAATACTGCGTTCCATATGCAAACTGATGATCAGTCTGAAAGAGTAATTCAAGTTCTTGAAGACATGCTTCGATGCTGTGTGTTGGAATTCGAAGGTAGTTGGGAGAAATATCTACCTTTGGTCGAATTTGCTTACAACAACAATTATCAGTCCAGTATACGGATGGCTCCATATGAGGCCTTGTATGGACATAAGTGTCGGACTCCTTTGTATTGGACCGAGCTTAGTGAAAAGCGAATCCTTAGGGTCGATCTAGTGAAAAAAAACTGAAGAAAAAGTGAAAGTGATCCGTGATGGTTTGAAAGCTGCTTCAGACCGACAGAAGTCGTATGCGGATTTGAAAAGAAAAGAAATTGAGTTTAATGTGGGTGACAAAGTGTTTTTGAAAGCATCTCCATGGAAGAAGATCATGAGATTTGGACGAAAGGGGAAATTGAGTCCAAGATTCATAGGTCGTATGAAATTATCGATAGAATTGGCCTAGTGGCTTACTGTTTAGCCTTACCGGTGGAATTAAAAAAGATTCATAATGTGTTTCACGTGTTGATGTTGCAACGGTATCGCTCCGATCCTTCGCATGTGATTCCTTCAACGAAAATCGAGATAAGACCGGATATGTCTTATGAAGAGGAGCCGATTTAGATTTTGGCTCGAAAAGTGAAACAGCTGAGAAATAAGAACATAGCCCTAGTGAAAGTGTTGTGGCAAAAACACGGTATGGAAGAGGCTACGTGGGAAACGGAAGAAGCTATGAGAGAGCAACATCCAAACCTCTTTACTGGTAAGATTTTCGACGGCGAAAATCTCTAAAGAGGGGAGAGTTGGAACATCCCAATTTAGGGTCTAGTCAAAATAGTGGTGCGAGACCACAAATTTGAGGTATTTGTATGAGTTTTTAAGGTTTATGCCATGTTTGCATGTTAGTGTAAAAGTTTCATGAAGCAATTTTGTCAAATTGTGATTGAATTGTCTAAAAGAACTAAATTGCAAAAGTTGCAAAGTGTGAGATTCTAGAAGCTATTTGTGTGAAATAGCTTTGGATTATCAACTAGAGGTCCTTAAATAGTAATTTTCCCAAATTCTAATTTTTGGAAAAATTTGGGCCTAAATGGGTTAAAATTTGAAAGTTTGACAAAAAAGGCATTTTGGTTATTTGTTAAGTAAATGATTAAAATGGGAAAAAGATGATAGAATTTTCATTCATCTTCTTCCCCAAGGCTGCCGAAAATTTAGAGAAGCCATTGTTAGGGCTCTTCAACTTTTCAAGCTAGCTAGTAAGTATATTCTAGCTCAATTTTTATATTTTTCGTACTTTTGAAGTCCTAGTAGCATGAGTAAGCTATTTTTAGCTATATGTTGAGCTAAGATGGATGTTCAAAAATGTACCCATGTATGACATGCATGTATTTTGATGTTTTTTGGAAGAATATGAAAGCTTGATGTAGTAGAAACATCTTTTGCTAAGTGAATTCCATGAAAAAATGCATATAGTGACTAGTTTGTGAAAGTCTTGAGATTGGTCATACATGTATGATTTAGTGAGAATTGATGATTTCTTTAGTTGAGTAAATGGTTCGGCTATGCATGAAAGACTAGAAAGTTGAATGAAAATCACTTTACGAGCCTTGGGCCAAAAGTGTAAATATGAGAAAGTTTAGGGGAAAAATGGTAATTTTGCTAAAGTATGAGATAATGGTCAATTTAGTCAATGTGTGTATTGAATGAGTTTATTTATCATTATAGATCAAGAAAAACGAAGCCCAGATTGAAACCGAGGTAAGAGCAAGATAGTGGACTAAATTGCACATCTTTATACTTTTTGAGTACCGAGGTAAGTTTATGCGTAATCAATGCGTTATACTTATACGTTCTTAATGCTAGCTAGTGTATAGCATGAATGAGAATAAATGAGAATGATTGAGAACTTATGTAGTTCAAGTGGAATGAATGTGGTAGATATCATGAATGAACGAATGAATAAGTAGATATGTGGATGTGTAATGATAATAATTGATGGTGGGCTAAGTGCGATACCACCTTAATACTTAACAACTACGGGCTGTGTGCGATACCATAGTTAAGTATATTATTTAGTGGGCTATGTGCGAAACCACTATGAGTACCTCTAGTAGGCTATGTGCCATACTACCTTATTACCTGATTGTGGTGGGTTGAGTGCGAAACCACTGAGTAATTTAGCTGTATGGATGTATTAGTGTGATAAATTGATGTGTTGTATTTTCGAGTAAATGTGGTATTGAGTGCAGGGGTGCATGTCAATGATTATGAATATGTGACTCATAATGTTTTGGAAATGTGATAAGGGATAGAAAGAGTAAGCATAATTGTGGATATGAATTTATTTGGTAGTATAATGCTAATTGTTGTTTAGTTTATACTAGAATGCTTAAATTGTTTATGTGTAAACTTACTGAGCTCAAGGCTTACTCCTTTTCTTTTCCCTTGTCTTATAGAGAAAGGGGGTTGAATCAAGATACGTTGATTAATCGGAAGATCGCCCACACTATCAGCTCACTCCGATACATTAGACTAAATATTTTGTATATGGCATGTATTGAGGCTAGACAAGTTAGTGAATTTTGTTGTCAATGGCTAAGATGTGTTAGCCTATAGATGGATACTTTATTTTGTATAATGCCATGGTTGATGGCTACTTTATTATATGAAAAGATGTAGTTATCCATGTGAGATTTTGTCGGAATTTGAGTTGATTATGGATGTGTTGTTTGAGTATATGTTGTAAGAACTTGAGGGGTGAGAAGAGCTTAGCACATAGCTTTGTTCTTATCTATGTGGATAGACACACGGGCATGTGTACCTTGGCCGTGTCTCTTTGATAGATTCTAGCAATATAGGCCACGGGCTAGCCATACGGGCTTGTGTCTAAACTTCAGGCTGTGTGGTGTAGTCAGTGTTCACTACGGTTGGTGAGCACGGGGTGTGCCCTAGCCGTGAGGCATTGGCAGAATGCTTGGGTTTTCAAGCACGAGTTGAGGGCATGGGCGTGTGAGACCTTACACACGTGTGTCTCACCTTACACAGGCATGTAGTCCCTATTTAGGTGAAAAATTTTTAAAATCACAGAACTTTTCGATAAGGTCTCGAGAGCCCTCGTGAGTTCGAGTGAGGCCTTGTAAGTCGAGATTGAGGTTATTGAGGTGAGTTAAGAGAGTAATCACAATGAGCCTAAGTGACGATCATGTGGTTTTAATACAGTAACGCCTCAGGCCCGATTCTGACAAGTATTACGGGTAAGGAGTGTTACATTTAGTGGTATCAGAGCTATGATTTAGTCGATTCTAGGACTATCATAGCAGGTGTAAGAGTCTAGCTATACATAATGTGGTGGCTTCTAATGATTTTGAACTTATTTTTATATAGAGTATAGATCCTAAACAATCGACTGCTGATTTCATCGGTCACTCTAGAACCTTCCAGAATATAAATAATGTCGATTTTTTTATCTTTTAACAAAACGAGAGCCCCACGAGACACTTTAACGCGACTAGACTCGATGTTGATCCTACAACCTTTCGAGTCTAAAGTACTCAAGGAGATGAGATTCTTTCGTAAATCAAGTACATACCTGACATCTGAGAGTGCCCTAATCGTCCCATCATGCATCCTAATTTTAATATTACCAATATCGATTACCTTACTGGATGAATTGTTTTCCATGCGTACAACTCCACCTTTAACGGAACTGTACTACAACAAAACAACCCTACCGCGACACTTTTTTTAACCTAAGACGATGCAAAAAAGGTTGGCATAGGTTTTGCGACGCTTCTCTCTATGCTTCCAAATAGGTTGTCTATAGTACAGTTGGCATAGGCTTCGCGACGCTTTCGAAAAAGCGTTGCCATAAGTCAACATAAGTCAACCTTTATTTAAGGGTTGGGAAAGACCTAGTCAATGCCAACCTTTAAAAAGGGTTGGGATAGACCTAGTTAAGGCCAACCTTTGAAAAAGTTGCGATAGACCTGTTTAAGGCAACCTTAAAAAGGTTGGTATAGCTCTTGTCTAATGCAACTTTTATAATCGGTTGGGATAGAGCCGTCTAAGGCAACCTTAAAAAGGTTGAGATAGACCTTGTCTAAGACAACCTATAAAAAAAAGTTGAGATAGACCTATCTAAGGCAACCTTAAACAGGTTGGGATAGACCATGTCTAAGGCAACCTTCAAAAAAAGTTGGAATAGACCCGTTTAAGGCAACCTTAAAAAGGTTGGGATAGGCCATGTCTAAGGCAACCTTTAAAAAAAGTTGGGATACACCTGTCTAAGGCAACCTTAAAATGGTTGGGATAGACCTTGTCTAAGGCAACTTTTAAAAAAGGTTGGGATAGACTCGTTTAAAGCAACCTTAAAAAGGTTGAGATAAATCTTGTCCAAGGCAACCTTTAAAAAGGTTAGGATAAACCCGTCTAAGATAACTTGAAAAAGATTGGGATGAACACGTATAATGTAATTTTTTCTATTTTTATTATTTCAATATTAATATATTTTATAAATATTTACGATGAATAATGATAGAATTTTGCTTTAAATACAACTAAAAATATAAAATATAAAATTAAAATTAAAATAAAGATTGAATATTCACTACAAAAATCGATCCAACAATCAAAATACACTAACATTTAAATGAAATGTATACCATTAACTTTCAACTCAATGTACAAAAGTAAACAAATAAAAAAGTACCTAAAGCGATGGACATTGATATTAATGTTGTACTACAAAAAAGCTAATCTGATTTGAAGCGCAACTTTAATTCCAAGAAACTCTGTTGATCTCTTATTTCTACAAAGGTATCCCCAAGTAGTGAAATATATCCAGATCCAAGTATACCATATACCCTAACAATCTATTTTGTTTACTACCTACTTGTAACATATGCATTTTTCTCTCTTTTCACCTTTATTGCTTCTCGACTCTTGGCTATATTTAGCGTTATCCCTCGAGCCCCAACCTTGCTGTAAGCCAATTGCAGACTTCATTCATCTCTTTAGGGATTGTGTAATGACCAATCTTGCACAAACCGGATCAAAAACTTAAAAATTTATCTGGATTTGTATTTCCTTTATGATTAAAAGGACTGAGAATACAATTTTGAAGAAAACAATCCATTGGAAGTTAATATGAGCTCTATGCATGAGGTGAAAGATCATAAACAGTGTTGACTTGTATGCTTGTATGCTTTTATGGAATAAATGTTGCAAATATCTCTCCATAATACTCAAAATATGTATCTGTTGTGAAAACCACATAGCTAAAGCTAAAGATGCCTATAAGGTCTCACAAAATAAATAGCATAGAATGCTCATTCCTGAACTAGCTTTCCTAGTATTTTCACTTCAATCATATGTATGAGGAAGTTAATGCTTCCAAACATTCAGAAACATGCCCAAAACAATCACTACAACACTATTATAGACAAATATATAACACCATACATACCAAAGTAGTCAGAAACGTCATTAAAATACGAATCTCGTCACAATTTCTAGAATCCAGAGCATCTTGAAAAAGTAAAACATATGAAAAAGCAAAAGAAAATAGAATGCAAATTAAAATTGCCATTGGTTAGTGGTACTTCACAAAATTAATGCAGAACAAGGTAAATTTCACACGCAAGCCAAGCCAAAACTATTATTGCCATTAAGTTGAGGAAATTCAAATAACTTACTTCTTCATGTCTCTACCACAAAGTGGAAGAGAGTGTGTGTTTGTGAAAATTAAAATGAAAATCAAGAACATTACAGTAGACATAAGAAATTACCCAACCGAATTTTGCTTTAACATTGTCAAGCTAGAGAATCACCAAAAAAAAGAAAAGAAAAGGGACAATAAAGTACAAAAATGAAAACAACAGATAGAAGCAATACCAACAGACATAAAAATAGTCTTAAAAACAAATGCAAACAACACAAACCTGATAAAAGCAACTGCTAAAAAAAAAAGGAAGCAGAATTAGGATTAGGATTTGTTTTTAAGAGAATGCTGAGTCAAACTTAAATGCATTAAAACAACCACTGCAATAAAATTATCAGAAGCAATTAGTATAAAGACAAAACAAGCATGGATGTAGCCAAATCATCTAGCAGATCATAAAATATGGGACTACAGTACAAATTCTATTTAATAGAATTATACTGAAGATGGATATTCTTGAAGAACAAAAAGGCTTCTTAACAATATAAACCAAAAAGAAACTTACCCTGGGCAGTTCCAATCAATCATCAATAGAGAGAAGAAAAATGCATAGGAACCATGCAGATAGTGCAGGATAGTCTTCATTAGCTACTGGAAAAATGAAAAAGGCACCGTGGAGGGTTGCAGCAGCCCAAGCACTGGTACCGTGCCACCTCAGAGATCCTATTTCATCCCCTAACTCTATATTGTAAGTGAAGTTTCTTCTTGGCTGAATTGTATTATTCGAACCATCAATTGTATCCTTAACGCCCTCCCTACAAATCCACAAACATATATCTATATATATGATTTAAGTGTTTCAACGAAAATTAGGAGTGTAAGCAAATACATATATGTATATATTAGTATTACCAGTCGAGGGAAACAACATAGTTTGCTTGATTGTGGACATTGACAAAAACTGTGTCCCCTCTGCAAACTCGAATCTCAGGCCCTGAAAAGCTGCCGTTGAGGGTCAATATGATCTTCGTGCTACACAGCTTTGTGAGCGGGGATCCTTGCAACTAATTTAAAAAAACTCAAAATCAAAATTCAGCATTGCTCTCTCTTATTAACACAAACAGAAAAGGGGGAAGATGCAAGGAACTTACAGAAAATGGCGAATACATTCCATATCAATTTTTGTAAGTATAGCATAGTTATGAATTTGAATAATACCTAAACCCTAAACCTTACTAATGCGAGCTTAATGGGTGAAACTAGATTTGAATTGATTGAGAGAAATGAATCGAAGAGTGAAACCTTATTTTGCTATCGAATTTCTTTTAAGGTTTAATCTGAAAGATAACAATCTGCACAGCAAAAAAATAAAAATAAAAATGAATTTGCAAATTCCAATAAATTGCAGAGAAAGAGAAAAGGCGCTTTTAAAATACAGAGCGGCATTGGGTGGCAGGATAATTCGTCCTGTTTGTTAAAATGAAATTATTAGGCGTGTTTTAATTTGGGGAAAACGACCACGTTTTACTTTTTTTTTTTTGTGGCGTTTCTTTAAAAGTGCCGCTAATAATCTATCTATAGCGGCGTTTTTTAAAAAGTGCCTCTAATACTCAATCTATAGCGGCAAAACGCCACAAAAAATTATTTCATTTTAAATAAAACGACGCCATTTTGCTCTGTTAAAAATCATTTATTTTGTCTACTAAAATTATTAGTTAAGTGATTTTATAAAATATTTATTATTACTATTTTTATAAATTGGATTTTATAAATAAAAAAACCAAGTACTCTCAAAATTAATATCGTATATTTTGCTAAATGTTCGATGTGGAATGATTTTAGGTTTTGTATTTCATTTTATTTATTATAATTTGGTCCTATCCAAAATAGATAGTTACCTATCCATATCAATCTATTACTTTTTTTTTATTTATCAATAAAATCTAATATTTAAATATATCAAATGGTTTAGATTAAATATTTTAAATATAAAAAGTATTAATTGATTGTATAAAATTTCATCATTTAATAAATCTAAAGTAAACCTTAAATCCTAAACCATTTAATATATATAAAGTTTATATATTATCTCTTAAATAGTTTGAACTATAATCATAATTTTAATATATTAAAATTAAAATTATCTCTTTTACAATTATATAAGAAATTATTTAATATATAAATTAAAAAACACTAATTAATCTAAGCCTTAAACCCTAAACCATAAAACATAACCCCTAAACTCATAACCCCTAACCACTAAACCCAAACCCCTAACCACTAACACTTAAACCCTAATACCGCTAATGCAGCTGGAGACGCAACCTAAAATGCCACAGTTTAAACTAAAGTAAAGTGTTTTTGCGGCGTTAATGCCTTTGATAGTAATAAATTTTAATAGTTTAATTATTTATTGGGGTTTAGATTTTAGGGTTTAGGGTTTAGGGTTTAGAGTTTAAGGTTTAGAGAAAGCCATATGGCGTCGATTTTAATAGCTTGGTAACTTAAATGAAAACTTCTAAATAGTTTAGTTATCAATTTGTAACTTTTCATAATTAAATAACTAAAATGAAACTTTCTCTTAGCTAAGTGAACGGTGTAGTTTATATTTTTTATAAAGTTAGTTTCAAATATCAAAATAAAATATAATTCAAAACAAAAATAAGAAAAAAATATTAGAATTAAATCGGATCAAAATTGAAACGAGTGTTGGTTACCTCTACACAAAAATGACTGCTTAACTTTTTCCGGCGTTTGGAGCAAAAATGCTACTATTGTTCAGTTTTTAGCGGCGTTTTTTACAAGCACCGCTATTGCTCAGTTTTTAGCAGCGTTTGTACAAAAAATGCCTCTATTGCCTAGTTTTTAGCGGCGTGATTGCCCAGTTTTTAGTGGCGTTTTGACCAAAACGCCGCTATTGCTCAGTTTTTTGCGGCGTTTTCTTCGAAACGCTGCTAATGTATAATCTTTGCGGTGATTTTTGTCCAAATGCCATTAAAAATGCCACTAAAAGTATGTTTTGCTGTAGTGTTGAAATCTTTTTAAACTATAGAGAACAAAGACAGAGAGAGAAAACATGTAGTTCAAAACCAGTAAATACTAATTCTTATACCAATAGTTGGCCAAAACGTTAAAGTACACCATTTAGTAAATTCAAATTGATAAACACCGTTACTAGTTGCCTATTTTCTTAAAAAATCCAATAAATAGTGTTCAATACGTCTAAGCCGAATCTCAAAGCCGAGTTTTCCTTTTTAAATGATGTACTATTAGCCATTTGAACCTACCAATAATATTGTAAAAGTAGAAATGCCAAATAAAATTAGAAAAAATGAATCCCAAATTTCAACATAATAAAGGGTCTAAAACCATAACTAGATCACTAAAATTAGGCTAGTTGTAAAAATATTGTTCCATTTTGCCTGTGCCTGCATTGAACAACTACTAAATATACAAGCATTTTACTCATCTTAAGGATTCGAGACTCAAATAATAAATTACTACTTTTTCTTTTTCATTTTAAGAAAAAAGACATGATCTGTCTTTCATTTGCAATGCTACTGACTTAAAGGGATGATCACTTCGCGCCCCCCTTGGATCCGTAGTAGGGATAAGCAGTTGGTATGAATCTTTCATATTCATTTTGTCTATATCGCCTGATTGGAATCAGCAAAATTCAAAGTTTTGATAGTTTATTTGTAAAATAAAAATTTTCATGAGATGTGATAAACCTCAAAAGCAATTACGAAAAACAATATTAGTTACATAAATCACTATCAGTCACTCATCTATACTGATTTTTGAGAACTATTTCTATTGCAAGTTTCTTCCAGATAACTAGCAAGAGAAGTCTCAAAGGAGAAATTGTATCCAGAATCATGAGAAACAAAATACGATACCTGTTTTGAAAGGGATAAGCTTGTATACCCAAGCTTTTGACTCAACCTTGAACTGGAAAACACCATAAACATCCGAAACCTTAAATGACGCAGAATAGAGACCCTATAGTACAAGAATGGACTATTATTTTATGTGGATGACTTCCTACTAAGAGAAGGGTGTTTTCACAAACCATATAATCTAAAGAGGCAAATAAAAAACCTTTTTGTCATTCAACAAAAATATTATAAGAATTTTTTTCCCCTTTTCTCCTTTAGGGTTTCGGCATTTTGGGAAAGTTGAGGAGAAGAAAAAGGTACTTCCCCTTTTCTTTTTTTTTCTTTCCCGATTTTTCTTACCCTCTTTTTTTATTATTATCTATTTTTATATTCCCATAAAATTTTAAAATTTTATAACATATATTAAACTATAATGGTTTATTTATTAGATAAATCTCTTAGTTATAATTTAGCTTTTAATTTAATAACAGCCATACTTTTACCACTTACATGATTTAGTCCCTATACTTAAATTGAGCACTAAAGCAACGAAATTATCTAATCAAAATTCAATTCACCTACAACATAACTCGATAAATATTTAATAAAAATATTTACAACATCGATTTACAAAAACGAAGTCACAAAACTAGATTTTTCAATACTACTGACTTTCGGGTCTTTACAGAGATGCAATAGAGGGCTACCGACGGAGATGCAACACTTTAATGCAAAGAATTGGAGAAAATTTTAGGGATTTTGGGGAAGGGGGTTTGGGGAAAATAAAATGGGGAAAATTGGAGATTTAGGGGAGGGGATGAAAATAAAACTGCGCCGTATAGTGAAAAGTTTTTCTTTTAATTTTTTTTTCATTTTTAACGTATATTTTTTCATTTTTGTTCTTTAAAAATTTTAAATATTGAACTTTTTGACAGAAATATGGACTAAAATATTAAATTTTAATTTTAAATATTTTTGAAGATTTTTATAATTTTTAATTAACATATAAAATAAATAATATCATATCATGTGGATTACCTTGTAGGTTGTCACATCAATATCATTAAAAAATTAATTTTGTAGTTAAATTTCGATAAAATTGAGATTTAACATTTTTTAAAAAGTCGAATGTCAAATTTAGCTCAAAAATAAGAATTAAATTGATAAAAAATAAATATTGAGAGTTAAAATTTACTATAATCAACTCTTTTAGGAATTAAATTGATAAATGGGTATGGCATGGTCTAGTATTGTTGAAAAGATTTCTTTTTCAATATGAAATTCTAATTGTGTTTTAAATGTATATTTAAAACTTTAATTTTGATTTAATCATACACATTTTAAAAAATAAATACATCAATTTATTTTTATATTGAATAAATATAAATATTTATGTATGCAATATATAAATATAAAATTATGTTATATCAATACTTGTGTTAATAATTTACAAGAACTGGATCAAATTAAAGTTCATATATTCAATTGCACATTAAACCATTGTTCATGTATGCTTTTGGGATTTATCCCATTTTGATATTTTATTATTTGAAAATAATAATTTATATTTATCTTATTTATGATTAAAATTTTAAATATATATAACATAAATTTTGAAACATTTATATTAAAAAACCCTAAAATCCTAAACCCTAAACCCATAATCACAAAATCCTAAAATCCCAAACCCCAAAATCATACACACAAAACCCTAAAACCTTAAACCATAAATATAATCCCTAAACCTTAAACTCTAAACATTAAACCTTAAACACTAAACTAAAATGATTTTTTTGCGGCATTTTTATTAAAAACCTTATTCACACTTGAAGCTATTAAGTTATTTTTAATTTGAATATATATAATTATTCACAAACTGATGATGTAAAATTTTAAGAATATTCATATTTTAAATCTAATTTTTTGGTGCTACACATTCAAAAAAAGCCGGAATAAAGGAAATTTGGGACGTTACACCTTTATACAAAGAGTTGGCCAGAGCGTGTGTTGACAAGTCTATCCCAACACTTAGGAAAGTGTTGCCCCAAAACTGCCGTCTTAGGACTAGACAAAAGCCAACTCTTATTCAAGCGTTGCCTTAGGCATACATATCCCAACCCTTATACAAAGAGCTGGCTAAAGCGTAGTCTATCGCAACACTTAGGAAAGTGTCGCCACAAAAGTGTCGTCTTAAGACTACACAAAAGCCAACTTTTATTCAAGCGTTGCCTTAGGCATACATATCCCAACCCTTATAAAAAAATTTGGCCAAAGCATAGTATATCCCAACAATTAGGAAAGTGTCGCCACAAAAGTGTCATCTTAGGACTACACAAAAGCCAACTCTTATTCAAGGATTGCCTTAGGCATACATATCCCAACCCTTATACAAAGAGTTGGCCAAAGCGTAGTCTATCCCAACACTTAGGAAAGTGTCGCCACAAAAGTGTCGTCTTAGGACTACACAAAAGCCAACTCTTATTCAAGCGTCGCCTTAGGCATACATATCCAACCCTTATGCAAAGAGTTGCCTAAAGCGTATGTTCGCAACTTTATCCCAACACTTAGGAAAGTGTCGTCACAAAAGTGTTGTCTTAGGACTATACAAAAGCCAACTCTTATTCAAGCATCGCCTTAGGCATACATATCCTAACCCTTATATAAAGAGTTACCCAAAGCATATGTTTGCAACTCTATTCCAACATTTAGGAAAATGTCGCCCCAAAAGTGTCGTCTTAGGACTAGACAAAGCCAACTCTTATTTAATCGTTGCCTTAGGCATGCTTATCCCAACCCTTATACAAAGAGTTGGCCAAAGAGTATGTTGGCCAGTCTATCCCAACACTTAGGAAAGTGTCGCCCCATAAATGTCGTCTTAGCACTGTTTTGTTGTAGTGTGTATGTGGAAAATTATTCTCTATTGGGACACTTGTGGAAAGAACATCTAGAATCTAAGGCCCACTCGGACATAATTTTAGAGCTTTCGCTCGTTAACATTAATAAGAAATCATCACTACTTTTGTCGACCAAATTAGCACTAGCTACATCTTCTTCGTTGCTTTCACAAACACTTTTATTTCATAGTTTATAACAATTTTCTTTGACATGACCTAACTTCTTACAATAACGACACTTTTTGGCTCGCTTCTTTGATCTTACCAAAATGGAAGCTTGCCTATCTGCTTTACTATCCTAACCAAACTTATTGTCGAGTTTATCTTTACTCAACAAATGACCCTTCACATCCTCGAACGAGAGTTTGCCTCTGTCATAAATCAAGGTCTCCCTAAAAGACTTGTATGAAGAGCGTAAAGAGCACAATAATAGCATATCCTGATCTTCATCGTCAATCATAACCTTAACCTTCTTTAAATTATTCAAAAGAGTAGTAAATTGACTAATATGATCTCTAAGAAGCTCACCTTCGTTCATGCAAAACGTAAATAAACATTGTTTCAGCTCTAAACTGTTAGTCAAATACTTAGTCGCATAAAGAGTTTCTAACATTTTCCATAAGGCAGATGAGGTTTTCTCCATCAATACCTCCTACAATACCCTATTCGCGAGGCACAACTGGATTGTAGACAAGGCCTTTTCATCAAGCTCTTCCCATTCTGTTTGATCTAGGTTCTCAAACTTTTTTTCGGTAATAACCTTTTTCAGGCTGGTCTGAACTAGAACTGCCATCATCCGAACTTGCCACAGATTGAAATTTGTGACACCATCGAACTTTTCAATGTCAAACCTTGTTGCTACCATCTCTGAACAGGCTGATCTGTGAAAATGAAACTAGCTCTAAAACCACTTGTTGGGGATCAAATCGATTAAGCAACAAACAAGTAAAAATAATGAAAGAAATTGAGAAATTTAACACACAAATTTAACATGGAAAAACCCCTCTAATGTGGATAAAAGGCCACGGGTAAAGATAATTTCACTATAATGGCAAAAGAACGAAGAGTACAAAAGATGAAGATCAAAACTAATACCCCGAAACTCGAAAAGAATGAACCCTCAAAACGTAAATATAAAATTCTCCAAAAGTGTTATAAGTTTTAATCTTTAATGAGTGTATTTTCTAAGGTTGTAAAAGAACTTATTTATAAGCTAAATTCATAGGTCAAATAATAAAAAAATAATCTAGACTAATTAGAGTTCGATTGAAACAAATAAACAAAGTTTAACTGAGAAATTATCTCTCAAATTTGACTGAAATATAAGGTGTACTCAACATTAACTGGGATTTTGATTTTTTTAAGAGGAATTGATTTGCTAGATATTGAAAGTGAGAGGGACTAAAAATGTGTTTTTGCCAAAAGAAAACAATTGATAATTATCTTTGAATTTAAATTCAAATTTTAATTGATATTTAAATTTCAATTATTTAAAATAATTCAAGAGATTAATTAATACTTATGTGGATTAAATTTTAGCTCAATTGGTATTTATATTATTGTCAATAGAAGAAGAAATTTATCCTCTTATTTAAGGATAGGAGAAGACAATTGTATAAAAAATTATTAATTAATATTCTTAATTGTTCTCATTAGTATATCATGTATTTTTTATTTATTTAGAAATAGCATGAATTCTATAAAATACATCTATTATTTATGCACGTGTTTCATTTTTTAAATTTTTGAATTGATATTTAATTTTAATAAAATAATTTGCAATCATTTATATTATTCTTTAACGAATTTTTCATTAGTATTGGTAAGAATATAAATAAAATATGTTGTGTTATATAAATGATTGCACATGGAGTGTTATATATATATATATATATATATATCCTTATTTGTTAGTTGTAATTATGTAGGTTATGTTTGATAAAATAAAGAAAATAAGCATTGAAAAATTAAATGTTGAATTTAAGTTATTAAATAATAGAATAAAATAAAAATAATTGAATTTCGGGTCATCAAAAATGTTTAAAAAATATTAACCTGTTGAAAATATTAACTTTTAGTCTACTAACATTTTAACCTTTTATCAAACAATACCTTAATTATGTTAGAGTTTTTATTGCATTTTATTTCTTTTTATTTAATTTTTGTTTATAGTTATTTTTATAAGAAAACACTCATTTTTTTTATTTTACATAATCATATATATTTTTATTTTTAGTGAATATAATTAAGCTTGCAAACCTCATCTTGAGCATGGTTTCATATTTATTTGGATTTCAACATTATATATGGAATAATCATTCATGAATCAAAGAAAATACAAGCAATAGTCATTTTAAGAGGCCAAAAAAAAAAAAATTATTATTATTTTCTTCAACAATCATTTAAAAATAATTGTAACATATAAATTATTTTTATTAAAAAGTAATAAATCATATTTAGTTGATTTTACAAAATCTTAATTATAAAAAATAAGATTATGATTTATATATTAAACTAAACTTGCATTATATATTTAAATAAATAAAAGAACCCATGGATTGTATGTACCGTAAATTAATGGTTCACCCGAAAAAATATTTATAAAAAGTTTATGTTAAAATCTAAGTAAAGTGTTAATTGAAATGATTAAATTAATATTTTAAATTTAAATCTTATGGAAGTATTATTGTATTAAAGACATAAAATATTTCTAAATTTATAAATTAATTTACAAACTGAATTAAAAATTTAATATAAAGAATAGTTAATATATGATACAACACAAAATGGAGTTCATCAAACCACAATCATTACTCCATTTCATTACTTTTTCTTTTCCCACTCGCTTCTATTCGAGTTTGCCTAAAACCCAACTCTTTTTCTTTAGTATTATTATTTTTCCTTTAAAACCATACCTCACAACACAAACCAAAGCTCCTCTCTCATCTTCACTAAACTCAAAGTTGGAGACTCAACCCAAATCCACACTATCAAACACTTTCTTCAGTTCATCTTCCCTTCTCTTCTCTAACTCAAACCCTTCTATCTCTCTCTCTCTCTCACAATTTCCAATCCATTTAAACCAAAAAAAAAAACCAAACCAACACCAAGTGAAAAGGCCATACCTTGAAAATTCTTCTTGGAATCCACAATTTCCTTTCCGGATTATCGGGTTCCGGATCTGCCACCCATTTCACCAACACCCCTTCCGCCTTTTCTTGGCTACCCCGTTAAACCCCCTCTTAACTTTCTATAAAACCCACCACCAAGAAAAAATATAATCGAACTCCAAAAATAGAAGAATAGAGAAAGAACCCTGTTTTTAAAATCTCTTCCCACTGTCTAAAACATTGAGAAACACGTCTTTTATATATATAGTGAAACCTAAAGACAAAAAGTCTTAATTTACACACATACACATACAAGTAATAGAGAAGGCCGGGAAGGAGAAGTTGCTTTGCGTGTTTGCGTTTTTAAATATGGCAGGTAATCAACAACAGGAAGCTGGGTTAGGTGATGATTTCTTTGAACAGATCCTGGCAGTACCACCAGGCTATGGTGGTGGTGGAGGTGGTGGTGCCACCTTGCCTATGGGGTTGCAGTTAGGTTCAAGTGGTGGTGCAACTGGCTCCAGTGGTGGCGATAGTGGTGGTGGTGGTGGGTTTAGAGGAATAGGCATGATGCCTTTAGGGTTGAATTTGGAACATGGATTCTTAAGACATGAAGATGGAGTTGTAGTTGACAACAACAACAACAATGCTTCTTGTTCAGCTGCTTCTGCTGTTTCTGGAATCAGCGTATGAAAATTCAATCAATCTCACTTTCCATCTATTAAACCTTTCTTTTTACTTGTCTTCCTTCACTTTCCCTTTTCTTTAAAATATGGGCTGTTATACAATTTTTATACACTTTGCACTTAGAATTGATATAAGGTTCTCTTTGACAGTAAAATGACATGAAATCATATCGTAGAACCAATTATTTCTTTTGAAGATTTATCAATGGTAGGATATTAGGCATAGAAGCATTATTTCCAAGGGTTTCTTTTTTTTTTTTAACTACTTTTTCATATTTCATGCTGAAAAATATTTTCACTTTTGTACCTAACTTTTCCTTCTTAAAGTCCGCTTTTCCTACTGCTAACTTGGACTTGATGTTCCTCCTTTGAAAAATAAAGCTATTTTTTTCTAATGTTCTATATTTATATGCTTTATATATGAACATCAAGAAATTAGAAGGGTAATTCAGTTATAATGTGTGTGATTTTTTTTTTAACTTTGCTTTGTGGCAGGAGAGAGATTCTATGCATATGGTAAGCTTGTTTCCACCTTTTGGACAAATGCAAACTCAGCAAATCCGCGCTTCACCGCCACCTCAGCCTCCACCGCAGCTCCACCAGGTAAAACTTTTTTTGGGACAGATATACCCTTTATATTTTCATTTTTCCCCTTAAGTTTTTTGGACTTTGTGTTTAATAAAGATGCCCTATAAGGAGCCTATATCCTATAGCAGTTGAACCTTAATTTGGACTACTTTTTCATGGGTAAAATATCAATAAAATTATCAATTATGATGTTTGATATAATATTGTTATAAATAATGTATTAACTTATCATAAAATATATTTTTTTATGTTTAGTATATACCAAAAGAAATTTAAAATTTGGGATTGAACTACCTTTTTGTTCTTTCTTTTAAGGTTGTACTGTAAAATTTGCCCTTTTTGTACGGTTCATCATGATTAAAACCAGGGGTATATTTGATATTTGGTGAAAACCTAGGGGTTTAATTATTCTTTTCCTTTTATTACTCGTGCCTTTCACGCTCTTTAATGGAGAGTGTGGGTGAAAGGGAAGCAATTACTGACACGGATACAAAGTATTGTGCACGTGTGGAGAACTCTGCTATTGTATCATCATCTCATCCTATACAATTTACAAAGGTGAAAAGTGAGAGACTCGAGTGGTGGTCTCTTTCAACATTGCAGTGATGATCTTTGTCGGAGATAGATTTCCCACGCGACTAGCTAGAGCGTGTGTAGCAAACGCTTCAAAAGTAGGCTTGGGGTTTTCAGTTTTTTTTAGCCATTTTTTTAATATCTGTGTTATTTTCACTTTCCAGATTTTTTGCATGAGTTTGGGGAACGAAATTAATTCTTGTTTTGTTAATTTCATAAGTGAAGGATTTACCATTGGTTTCAGAATTTTTTAACAGAATGTTGTGATTATTTTAGTGTGGCATTACCAACTCATGCAAGTACTTGTTAGAAATTTTTTTTTTATTTCACTATGTTTATGAGAAAATATAGAAAGTACCCTCGATTTGGTTTGCCTTATTTCGGCTCTTTTTCAGCTTTAGAAAGCTTGATGCTGAAATTTTAACCCAAAGTGTATGGTAGTAATTTAATCAGGCATCGATTTTCCATGTCATGTTTCTGATATTGAGAACTATTTGTTCGTATGTGCTGTTTGTGTTTATGATTACCAGAATCTTGTGTTTCCGATCGTTGTAGACTTGTCTTGGACTTGTTGGGTTTAATGAAATAAGAAAGTGAGCCCTTTGTGAAAATTGTTTGAGTTCACTAATCTATTTATCAAGATTTACATGTTACGCATGCTGCGATTCCGATGAACGAGAAAATTTTGATTGCATAATCTGTGACATGCTGGGGCAGCCATTTCACAGCCAGCCAACGTCAGGTCCAGTTGCTGCTGCACCGCACCCACCTGCCGTCCGTCCAAGGGTACGGGCTAGGCGAGGACAGGCAACGGATCCCCACAGTATTGCTGAGCGGGTAAACTCAATTTCTAATTTCAGAATCTGGAATGATATAACAAAAGTTCTTTTATGAGCTGCTACTCATAGTTCCTCTTCCTCTTAGTAATGAACTTGGACAAAAATAGAAATTCTGGTAATCTTCCCGTTTGTTTATTTAGTCCTTATCTTCTATTCTTTTGCCCCTCTCCCCGTACCTCCATGGTTTTTCTGGTGAATGCAGTTGCGTAGAGAAAGAATAGCTGAAAGAATGAAGGCTTTGCAAGAGTTGGTTCCTAGCTGCAATAAGGTTCCTCCATTCAGTTCTTCTGCGTGGTATATGAAAAGTGAAACAGACCTACTTGCTGATGCATTACTAAATCTTTTGCAGACGGATAGGGCCGCTATGCTTGATGAAATTGTGGATTATGTGAAGTTTCTTAGACTTCAAGTTAAGGTGTTAACTTCTAAAATCTCCCTATCAACTAAGATTCATTTTATTTTATTTTTTGTCTTTATATATGCTTAGAAAGGAATCATTTCATTAAAGGTATTTAAGTTTCAAATATCTTCTAAGGTTGCTTTTAGAACATCAAAGTCGTCATTGTGGCTTTTGCATTCGCATTTTTCTAAGCCCAAAAAAGTAAAAGGAAGTCGAGACGAAAACACCTCATCATCACTACCGAAAAGTTCCTCAACTACTCTGATTAATTGTTTGATAATTTGCGTAGGACCCGTATGCTGAATCCTAGACATCTATGAAGACCTTAAGCCATTACTTTCTGCTACAATGTTAGACTAAATTGACTCTTGTCTGTCAAGGCCACAAATAAGTTATTATTCGAATAGTAAAGAATGTGAACTGCATTATTGTTACTTTGAATAGTTGAAGAATGTGAACTGCCTTACTGTTTATTTCCTTTTTTTCAACATCAAATTTATGGTATCGATGTCATCGAGTTTGTTGAATATTCAAACAGGTTCTGAGCATGAGCAGACTCGGTGCAGCAGGTGCGGTGGCTCAGCTTGTTGCCGATGTACCCCTACTATCCGTTGAGGTAATACAGAATAAGCATAATTCTTAAGTCAGTGAATCTTTCCGTCTCAAGTACTAAACTATCAAATAAGCATGAAAACTTAAGAAAGATGTAATAACTTGTGTGTTAAGGCATCTCTTTTGTTGGTGCCTTAATCCCTTATCGCTTCGGACTTTATGAATGTACATTATCTTACACTTTGACAGATCGTTTTCTACTAATCTATTTATTGGATCAAGTAGTTGACTGTCGTTTTCAGACCTGCCGTGGCTTCTAAGTTTTATTTTCCATGATTTTACCCTCTCTTTTTTCTTTTCTATGAATAGGGTGATGGTGCAGGAGGTGGAACCCAGCCTGCTTGGGAGAAATGGTCAAACGATGGCACTGAACAGCAAGTCGCTAAGCTGATGGAAGAAGACATCGGAGCTGCCATGCAGTTTCTTCAGTCCAAGGCACTTTGCATCGTGCCGATATCACTGGCATCTGCGATCTTCCCTGCACATCAACCTGATGCACCAACAATCGTCAAACCCGAATCAAACACTCCTTCGTAAAGATAAAAAACAACATTATGACCCGCCAAGAACTCACTCCTAGCTCACTCGCAATGGCTTTTTAGTGCTTCGATCCAAACTCTAACTCCGACCAGCAACTTCAATCAAGTCAGTGCAACCTTTCCATCCTTGTCTTTTCCAGTAAGAAAAAAAAAAAACATGGAAAGTTATTTTGATGTGTACCCCATAGGCATGGTGTAAGTCAAGGGAAAACAAATTCCAAAGGTCCATTGATGTGTCTTCATTTTTCTAATATGTAAGTGGAGGATGACCAAAAAATAATGGTGGTAGGAACTCGCTTTCTTTCTTTCTTTTTCCTTTTTTTTTCCCTTGGATAATGGGAAGTGGGACCATTGAAAATGGATGGATAGGTATGTCCATGATGTATTTGAAGAAAGTTTTAGTGCAACTTGACCTTTTACATATATATATATATATATATGTATGGTTTTGCTCACCAATTAATTTTAGTGAGATTAAACCTATTAAATATTTATTATCAATATTCAATTTAATTGATTAGAATGAGTTATTTAAAATATTAATTATACTGGGCTTTTCTGATGATTTGTATTGAATGAAGTATGCTTAGGATAATATATAAAGTTTTGTTGGAAGTGTGTGGTTTTCAGAAAGAAAATAAAATGAAAATGTATTGCTAACATTATTTACAAGGATAAGGTCATAAGTTCATTGATTTTAAAAAGTAAAGGTTTAGTCTTGAAAAAAATAAAGTTCAGTCCTTTTTCTTTTCTGAATGAATGAGGTATTGGAGAGAAAGTGGCAAAAGAAGCTTTATTTTTATAATTTTATATTATCTTCTAAAACAGGACAAGTCTAATGAACCTTTTCTTTATATATATATATATATATATATAGAATAGTAGTACAAAAGAATTTAGTTGGGTATAAATATTTGGTGATAATTAATCTAAACAATGAAGTAAAAAGTTCAAGTGTAAACTATATTGTTATCAAATTAATTAGATCAAAACTGATCGAATATTAATCTAATAATAAATAAAAAGTTAATTGATTGTCAATTGTTCTGAACGACTGAATCGGACCGAAAATTAATTAAAATTTATTTTTTAAGTTTTAATAATTTATTTATTTTGAGTCAATTAATAAAAAAAATAGTATTCAGTGTAAAAAAAAAACACATTGGTTTTGGTTTTATTTTGAGAGGAAAAAGGGAGGAGAGAGGGGAAGGGATAGGCATAATTAAAGTAGTGAACTCTAATACTCAAGTCCACTATAATTAGGGTTTGTTGAACTCATTTGGGTTATGGATATTTTACAATATGAAAAGTATGTATGATTGGTAAAGAAAACAAATCAAGTACTGGACTTTCAATACACAATGAGTTAGGACATTTTGAAAATAATATATAGGAAATGACATGACATGACTTCCCAAATTCATTTTCTTATAAATTTGTTTCAAGGGGGAAGAAAAAGTGCTTTAGTTTATTTATGCTTTTAGAAATTATACATGTGATTTCACGAGAAATTAGGTTTGATTTGATGATTTGAATAGGGATAATTTTTAAAATTGCATACGAATTTTATTTAATATTTAATTTGATATATCAATGTAATTATATAATTTTGATTATGATTTAAATGTACATATGAAACTTTAATTTTAATTCAATCATACACATTTAAAGAAATAAATATATCAATTTTTTATATTAGATCAATATAATTATATGTTTATGTAATATATAAACATAAAATGATATTATATCAATAACTTTATTAATAATTTATGATAATTGGATCAAATTAAATTTTCATGTATAAAATTACACAAAATCAAAGTATATGTATAGAATTGCAAATTATACTAAAGTTCATGTATAATTTTAAGATTTATCCCTTTGAATAACAAAGTGAAGATTTCATTGTATAATTGTTTCTAAAGATTTCATTGTATAATTGTTTCTATTTAGTTTAATTTTAGAGTAAATTTTTTTATTTGAATTTGATTTGTTTATGCAAAATATTATTTTAATTTTTAAAATTTGGGTAAACTATGTTGTTAGTCTCTCTAAAATTACATTGTTCCTATTTTAATCATAAAAAAAATTGTTAATTTGATTACTATTGTTAAATAAATTGATCAAATTGGTCACTCCATAGTTAAATTTAAAGGAATACTTTCTCTTTTTCTTTAATTTTTTTCTTTTTTTTTCACCTTTTTCTTTCAAACCCAGAAACCATTATCTTCACCCCCCTTAAAGATGCTTCTGCTTTCTTTATCGAACCACCATTAGTGAACATTGTCCTATCAATGAATGACACCATTGGATGTGTCGAAACCATTTTTAAAATCGGGTTTAGAAAATGGGGATCGACTTTAAAAATAAAAACGGGAGTCGCCACCAATCTTTCTTACTTAGGTGTGATTGGTTCACCTTGTAAAACGTTTCATTTTAAAAACATTTTTGGTCTACGAAAAATGACAAAATTGGGTTTGGGAGTCGGTTACGTATGTTAGCACCCTCATAACGCCCAAAAATTGGTACCTAATTGATAAAATCATGTCTAAATGTTTGAAATTTAAAAAGTTTAAAATAGGATCACTTATTAGAAGTAAAACCAAGATTTACCTATTTCAAAGAAATATAAATACCACATCCAATAAGTTAGGATACATCATTTTATAACTTTGAAGCTAGGTGTATCTTTATTTTAGAAAATTCTTACCTCAAGACACAAAATATCACACCCGATAAGTTAGGATACAACGTTTTGGAATTCTTAAGAATAAGTTTTTTATTTGAAAGTTGAGATATCTTTATTCCAAGAGAATATAAACATCACATCCAGCACGTTAGGACACGACATTTTTTAAACCCACGTAATTAAAGTCATCTCATAATTTACAAAACTTGTTAAAAGGTTATTTAGCCAAACAGAGAATCGTACCCAACACGTTAGGGCACTATTTCCCAAATTTTTAAATACCAAAATATTTCCTTATTTTAAAAACCTAAAAAAAATATTAATTTTAGCAAAAATGTAATTTTTTATTTTAAACAATAATTATGTGACAATATTGCATTTATAAACCATCATACACAAATATTTTAAAATAATTATAATGCAATAGCATACGATATAAAAATACAACTAAAATAACTATATTATAGTAATCATAAATAAATAAAAGGACATTACATAGATAAATAAAATATATAAACCCATATATATAAAACAATTAAAAACACTAAATAAATATGAATTTTTCATGCAAGGTTAAATAGTGAATAAATAATAAAATAAAAGAAAAACTATATATATAATGAATAATTAAACAATGTATAAAATATATATAATATAATAATTAATATATAATAAAATAATATTAAATAAAATAATAAATAATGAATATATATGTATATATGTAGTACATTAATTAAAAATTATATACATAGTATAAACAATATAAATAAAATAAATTAGATAATATAAAAATAAAGTTTTTAGAAATAATATATAATATACAAAATATAATATAATAATATAAAAAATATTAAACCAGATAAAATAAATATATATAAAGTTAATAAAAAATAAAAAATGAATTTTGTACAAAAATATATATAAATAAAATAATTAAATATAGTTTTAAAATAAAAAATAAAATAGAAAGACTTTAAAATGAATAAGGATTAAAAATAAATATAAAAGGATTAAATTAAAACACGGGTCATACTTCTAGGGACTAATATAACAATTGTAAAAAATTTGCAAAACGACACCGCTTGGATTTTAGCCATTAAACTGCCTATGGACTCAATTGAAACAGAATATATGTTTTGGGGTTAAATTAAAAATAGAAAGAATTTTAATTAAACGGAATAAAAATGCGGAAAGATTGAAATGACAATTAAGCCATTTGATAAAAAACGCGCGGACCCTCAACTGGATATCGGGTCAACACGCGGATCTGGCCTTTGAAAACGACGTCGTTTTATTAATATTATAAGAATCAGTTTTAATAAAAAAAATCATTCTAAAACTTGTTTAAAAAAAACTCAAATCCTCTCGCTCACTCGTCTGGCTCCGGCGCCAGATATTCGTGCCACTGCCTCACGAGCGCCACGCGCCACCACGAACGGTGACTAGTGGCTCGAAACTTCAGATCTTCATGCAGGTAAACTTTCTTTTCATCACCTTTCGATATTCGTACAAAAAATGTAGATCTAAAATAAACAGATTAAAATATGAAAATCACCTTCGTTTGAAAAAGAAACTAAGCGTTTTTATTTCTTTCTTTTTTTTTTTTGGATTCTGTTTGTATTGTGTATATCCCCCCCTTTGTGTTACAAAATAACGAGGCTTTTATAGCCTTGAAAAAAAAAAAACTATATTGTTGCTATTCTTGCGGGGATCTGCTGCCATTTTGTTTTCCTTTTTGTGCAGGCAATCAACGTGAGTCTCGGCGGTGATATGCGCTGAACGTGGCGCAATCGAAGGCGGTGTAGGCGCGAGGGGCTGTTGGGCGCTGGTGTTGCGGCGCGAGGGTTTCCAGGATACCCTAGGTTTCCTAACTGCTGAAAGTTTTGGGCTCCCTTGGGCCACATAGGTTTTGGGTTAGTGGGTTGCTGATGGTAAATGGGCTACGGGTTTGGGCCTGTTTTAATTTTGTAACAATGGACTGTTTAGAAACACTATTTTTATTATTTTTGGTTTATTTCAAAGCTCGGGCAAAAATGTGTGCTTACATGATGCTTCTTCTTTCTCCCTATTTTTCTTATTTTCTTTCTCCTTTCTTTCCCTTACCCATGGCCACTTCTTCTTATTGTCGTTATTGTGGTTGTTTGACGTCTTTTCCGACGTCAGACTATCAATCCAAAGCCACCAAAGTGAAACCCAAAACCTTCTCTTCAAATTTATAGGATTAGATTTCTAAAAATCCTTAAAAATTGTAAGGTCACTGTAACACCCCTTGCTCGACCGATCATCAGGTCCGAGTTATGGTAAGCCACATCCGTTGCCGGAGTAACTTCCTTCAAAATACAATGAATATATCAATTAAGCAAACATTTATGACTTAAACACATTCACAATACGATTCGCAACTAAATCCAAGCTTTGATCGAGCTTACAAAAACTCTTGTATTGACCCGAGCATGAATTAAGATCAAATTGTAAAATTTTGAAAATTCAGTACTGACGTCGTGACGTTGCCAAATAGTTTGTCACGTCGCGACGTCTAGCCACTCGGCGTCAGGACGTCACAAATTGTTACTCGACATTGCGACAATGAGAGTTTCTCGTCTCGACATGGACTCTATTTTGGTACATTTTAGGCCATTTGATACCTATTCCTTTCTCGACGAGGAGAGTTTCTAGTTACAAACTTATTATTGTGTTTGTTTGACATCTTCTCTGGCGTCAGACTATTAATCCAAAACCACCAAAATGAAACCCAAAACCTCCTCTTCAAATTTATAGGATTAGATTTCTAAAAATCCTTAAAAATATTAAGGTCACTCCCAAAGATCTCCTACTTCGCTATCAATATGTTCTGATTTTGAGATGTCTTTCTACTTTTGAGCATGTTGGTAACAGTTCAACAAAAGCAACGATGATAACTTGAAGGAAGTGACAACTAGGGTTTTTAGGTTGAAAGGGAGAATGTAACACCCCTAACTCGTATCCGTCACCAAAATAGGGTGTCGAAGCATTACCGAATAAACGTAATCTAAATCATTCATTTCCAAACATTTCAATAATCATAATATAATCCATCGTTAAACATGCATAATGTCCCTTATTTAAGCCTTCGCGACCTTAGAATCACTTTAGAAACGACTAAATCAAGAACATTTGAAAAATTTAGGAAAAAGTTAGAAAATTTTCAACTAAGAGGTCACACACCCGTGTGGCCTGGCCCTGTCCCTCACACGGCCGAGATACAAGCTCGTGTGTCCAGTGTGTAACTCTTCGACTTGGGTCACACGCCCATGTGTGTTTCCTGTGTGTGACACATGCCCATGTGTGTTGTCCGTGTGGTCAGGCTGTATGCACCTAAAAGTACCTTAAAACTCAAGTTTACCATTTGCTACTTACTTGAGCACTAAGCAACTAAAAAATCATTCGTTTAACCTATTCAAAACATGATCAAACATACTCAAAACACGCCAAAACAATCATCCTAGGTGCCTAACCAATGTACCTCATTAGTACCACATTTATATCATCAAAACATATCATCAGTGCATCATTCAAATCAATATTTTAAGTATACCAATTATTTCTAATTAACCTAACTTAAAACTACCTAAATATCAAGCTTAAGTTCACATACACATCACAAACAATAGTTCCAAAATAACATGCCAATTTATGGCTTCAAACACAAATATATAATTATATACTCAAATCAACATTACACTTATAACTCCATTTACAAACTATTCACAAAATAACTATCAACTAAGACATACTAGGTACATGCCATCAAAAAAGGTAAACATCACCACATTTGATATCGGGATCGTTGTTGGATAATGAGTTAGCGATCAAAAGAGAAGTACCTAACCTGCACATAGAGATGTGCATGGTAAAATGACCTTACCAAGGCTCGCCTCAAATGTGGGAGGGTTTGGGCAAAATAGAGGCAGAAAAATGGACTTGGACAAAAAATAAAGCCCGCTTTAAAAATGGGCCAGGCTCGTAAAGGCATTTTTGCGCGGGCTCTATTTACCAAATTTAAATTCATTAAATGAAAAAAACTATTTTTTAATAATATTTTCTTATTGTTTTCTCCTTATTTTACTACCATTTTACTATTATGTTTCTATTAATTTTGTTGTTATTGTTTAGATATTATATAAAACTTATTTTATTGTTAATTTTGTTATTATTTTAAAGACATTTGTTAATTTTGTTATTATTTTAGAGGCATTTGCTTGTTAAGTTGCATCTATTTTAGTGTTATTTAAGTCTACATATTTTTAAAATTTATTTTCAATTTGTTGAAAAATATTTATTTTGATTTCTTAGTATTTTTGACGTATTATATATATTTAAAAATTATATAAAATATTATAAAAATTAATATCGGCGGGCTGAGCCTGGATTTTAGCATTTTTATATGGGTGGGCTTGGACAAAATTTAGGCCCATTTTTGGGCCCAACCCGGCCCGAGCCCAATGAACGGGCCTAAATTTTTAGTTGGGCACAAACCCAAACCCTACCCAATTTGGCCATGCCCATGCACACCTCTACCTGCACACGGAAGACAAAACCATACTTTAAGTAAAAATCAATGATATTTCTATAATCCGAACGTTTAAAGACATAATAATACATGAATGCTCAAATTGAATTTTCAATCACATTATTAACTAAGCATAACATTACAAGATATCATCATTTCAATTTCATACATATTAATGCATCATTCCATATTGTATTCAATTTTTCACACAATTTCATACTTGATTTGGCTTAAATAATTATCTCAATTCCCATCACTTGCTATATAAATAACTTTCCATATATCAATCAACATTGCATTTATACAATGGCACAACTCATTCCACATTCAATTCATGAGTACATAACTCATATATTTTTTTTGTTCACAACATATTTCACATTTCATTTTTCAATCTATTATCTCATTTCCATTTCACATACCATGCCATTTCAATATCAAATATATAACTTTATTATTTATTTACCCCTATTAACACGACTTGGACTCGGACGGATATACGGATCCAACCAACACACCAGTTTGTCACCCAATGCCTCTTCAGATTAAATCCGAAGTAATAACTATGCCCAGCGCTATATAAATTGACACCCAGTCTCTCATTAGTTAAACCGAAGCAAATTGACACCTAGTGTCTCATCGACTCGAAGTCGAAGAAATCCCTGAACTCTTCCTATCCTCTGGCATGCCATCTATATTCGACTCAGCCCGATACAGTTAATAGGGTTTCATTTCACCTTTCAAATACAACCAATATCTAATTCTCATATTTACACGTTATCTCATTTACACATATATTCATTTCAATTCAAATAATCAATACATTCATAATGTATATACCAATTCAATCCATTTCAATCAACTATAATTTCATTTCACTATTAAAGTGCCCAAATACTCACCTCAACCATTTACCATATGCATTAAATCAAATACAACAATTAACAACTAGGTTCAGATTATAGAAATACAAACTGTGGATTCCGAGCTATTTGACGTCGATTTTATCCTTCCCCTTTTTAGTCGAGGATTCTGGTACGATGTTAGCTACGGAATTAAAACAATTAAAATATATCAATACAACAAATTCAATTTCACATTGAATATTTCAATTTTTACTCAATATTTTCTTAAATTCCAATTTAGTCCCTAAACCGAGACTAATTTTTATTCTTCACATTTAATCCTATATTTTTATACTAATTTCACTTTAAGCTAAATTTAGCTCTCTATTTTCAATTAAACCCCTAATTTTACAATTTATTCTACAATTTAATCTTTTTCTATTTCTAGCTTAAAAATCCATCAATTTAATCCCTAATACTAAAACTATTCAACATTAAAAACATTTAAAATCTTAATCAATGCTAAAATTTCAACATTGGTTGGGTAGTACTTAACACCGGGATTCCAAAAATATAAAAATTACAAGAAAAGGGACTAAATTTACTAACCAGTTGAACTTGAAAAGTTCTGAACCCTTTGTGGTCGTGCGTTCTCCTTCCTTTGTTTCTTTATCTTTCTTTCTTTTTTTTTTTCTATTAATTTACATGCTTCCACTTACCTATTCTATTATTATAACTATTGTTATTGTTTTATAACTTATACATATAAATTTTATTTTATTTAATTAAAACATATAACATTGCTCTCAACTCAACCGTTGTTTTCCTACTCAACGCATCAGCTACAACGTTAGCTTTACTAAGGTGTTAATCAATAATGCAATCAAAATCCTTCAAAAGCTCGACCCAACGACGTTGTCTCAAATTCAACTCCTTTTGAGATAGGAGGTATTTAAGACTCTTATGATCAGTATAAATGTGACACTTTTCACCATATAGTTTCTGTCTCTAATTTTTTAGAGCAAAAACCACAGCAGCTAGCTCTAAATCGCGCGTCAGATAATTGCGTTCATGCATTTTTAGCTGATAAGCGATCACTTTTCTATCTTGCATCAAAACACAACCGAGACTGCTAAAAAAAAAATCACTATAAACCACAAAATCCTTTCCCGATTCTGGTAAAGTCAAAACCGATGCTTCAGTCAACATCTGCTTCAATTTCTCAAAACTTTCTTAACACTGATCGTCCCAGACGAATTGAACATTCTTATGCAACAACTTTGTCATCAACAAAACTATCTTCGAAAATCTATTTACAAATATTTAGTAATAACTAGCTAATCCAAGAAAACTGCGAACCTCTGATGCATTCCTCGGTACTTTTCACTAAACAATTGCCTCAATATTTTTCTAATAAACTCTAATCCCATCTGCCGAGATAAGATGTTCCAAAAACACAACTTCAGATAACCAAAATTCACATTTGCTGAGCTTTCCATATAACCGTTTCTCTCGTAACACTTGCAAAATAATTCTGAGATGTTGTTCATGCTCGGATTCAAATGTTGTCAATAAAAACTACGACAAATTGATTTAAATACGGCTGGAAAATATGATTCATTAGACCCATGAATGCCGCTAGAGCATTCATCAACCCAAAAGGCATCTCTAAGAATTCATAATGGCCATAATGCGTGCGAAATACTTCTTCAGTACGTCATTATCTTTCACTTTCAACTGATAGTAATCCGATCTCAAATCGATCTTTGAAAAGACAGAAGCTCCTTTTAGTTGATTGAATAAGTCATCAATACAAGGTAGAGGGTACTGATTCTTAATTGTCAACTTATTCAATTGTCGATAGTCAATACAAAGCTATATCGAGCCATCTTTCTTTTTGACGAAGAGTACTGGAGCTCCCCAAGGCTATATACTAGGGCATATAAAGCCGCGATCTAGTAAATCTTGCAATTGCACTTTTAATTCTTTCAATTCCATGGGTGCCATACGATAGGGAGACATTGACATCGGAGCCGTACCAGGAAATACTTCAATTGCGAACTCAACTTTTCGATCTGGCGGTAATCCGGGTAATTCCTCAGGAAACACATCAGGAAATTCGCAAACAGTTCAGATTTATTGCTCTAACTATCACCTGGATTCAAATTGATAACATAGGCTAGAAAAGCTTCACAGCCTTAATTGAGAAGTTTATCAGCTCGAATTGCTGAAATGATACGAGTTGAACCACTCGTTCGAACACCATTCACTTCAATCATATCACCGTCCTCACTCTGAACAACAAACTTCTTTTTACGACAATCCAGAATAACTCCGTACTTCGTAAGCCAATCAATGCCCAAATCGCCAAACAACATTATCAACAAATCAACAGGGGAGGTTATATTCTGTATCACTAATGGACATCTCCTACACACTTAATCCACTAATACAGATTGTCCCAATGGGCTAGGCACCATTACCGATATTCTAGATGCCTCATATTTTAAACTCCCCGATCTAACTAATTTAGTATTAACATAAGAATGCGAAGATTCCAGATATATCAAAGCATAAACATGTTCTGAATGTAAAAAAATATATCTGTCACAACGTCATTAGCATCGCCATCTTCACGTGTTTGCACAATATAAGCTCGGGCTAGCGCTCTGGCCTTTGACTGATGAGTAATAGCATCATTTCCCTTTTTAGTACCACCTCCCCAAAATGAACCACCTCGATTTTGACCCTAATCGAAACAATGGTTTCGATACCACAAATCTGAGTCTAAAAAATATTTTAATATTATTTTCTGTGTTTATTATGTGTGAATTTGGTTGTGTGAAATTTTTTGTGTTTTAATTTCGTCGTTTAAGTGTCCGATTAAATAAAATGGCTTAATCGCGTAATATGAAAATTTAGTGGTCATTTTTAAAAGGGCCGAATAGTGGTTGTTCTTTTAATATGGAGGCTTTATGTTGTAATTTAGCCATTAATACGATAGTGGACGGAAATGGACTAATATATCCTTATTGTACAAGTTTTATATATTAAATAATAAAGGTTAAATTAGTAATTGAATAATAATATATGTTATAATAAGACAAAACAATAAAGAAAAACACCATTTTATATCCGTCTTCTTCACCGAATATAGAAAAGAAAAAGAAAGTTTGAAAGTTTGAAACATTCGGCTATATTGATAATTTTTACTTAGCAACGATCCCAATTTCACTTGTTCATACTAGCATCATACTATCACCAAAATTTCCATCCATAAGTCAATTTCTCAACTCACAATCCATACCAAAAGATGCATCATATGTACCAAAGTCATTCATGCCAAAAACTAGCACATATCTAGCCACATCTTATGGCTACTTACAAATCTCAAACATGATTAAAATAACTAGCCTATAAATGCCATATTTAACTATGTACATCTTTCCAAAATACCCCAAAATAGATTGCCAATAGTGTGATTGAGATGCTGACGATCCCTAGATCTGAGCTAACTTTACTGACACTGCAAAGCAGAAAAACAAATCACATAGTAAGCTTTTCAAAGCTTAGTAAGTTCGTAATTTAATACATATTACTCAATAATACCACATCATACACAATTAAATCATCACATAGATAAATTGCACAATTAGGTTCATCATCAATCTTAGCCATATGCTCAAGTATCTATTCATTTAACTCTTAAGGCTATCATCAACCACCTAGGTTCAAACGTACCTTGATCAACACATAGTTACTCACCATTCATGCTACTCAATTGCTCGATATTACCTCTCGTTCAACTTTGCTATTCTTTTGATTTATTCACATATTTAGTGCGAATTTCATAACCGAATCATAATCGTCATCGCACACTTAGTGCCTAATCTTTCAACCAACTTATCTCGGTATCGCACACACAGTGTCAGGTCAATAAGCTGAAGCTTTCATATCATCGCACACACAATGCTATTCATTTCTGTTTCGATTTCAATTTCGCACACTTAGTGCCACCAATTAAATCTTGCACATAGCAATTCACTTTCATACACATATACATATTCATCTCATAATGTTAAAACATATCTTAATAACATGTATTATATTCGAACTTACCTCGGACGTCGAACTATCGATACGGTCGATTAATCGAGCACTTTATCTTTGCCTCGATCTCGATCCGAACCTCTCCTCTTTTGGTCTATACACATTCAAATTCAATCCATTCAATCATCAAATCATTCATTTTAGTCCAAACACACATATTTAGGGCATTTTACACAATAGCCCTCACATATTCACATTTCGACACTTTAGTCTCTAATTCACAAAATCAAAAAATACACCAAATTTCAATACACATGTGCTAAGCCGAATTCTTCCCATGATAATAAAAGCCCACATATTTCATTTATTTTACATTTTAGTCCCTCAATTTACGCTTTTCACAATTTATCCCAAAATACTCAATTTCATAAAAGTTCCAAAGACAAAACATGTTAATCCAACACCAAGTTTTCATATTTCACTATCATCTAGCACATAGCTCAAACATTCATCAATGGCTCATCACAAAAACATCATCAATTCACAAAATTGCTACATGGGTTAGCTAGAGCACGAAGCAACGATTACGAAAACGTAGAAATTATAAAAACCGAGCCAAAACATACCTTAATTAAGGATAGCAATAGTCGAACCTAGCTTAGGTTTTCTTCTTTTTCTTTTCTTCAAATTCGGCCCTTAGGAAGATGATAATGGCTTTCTATTTTGATGCTTTGTTTTATTATAAATTAACTTAATTATCACTTTATCATTTTGCCCTTTTTAATAAACATACAAAACAAATTAGCATTATGGTTATCTAGTCATTTAACACCCCACTATCTTAAAAATGGCTTATTAACAACATAATACCTCCACCTTAAAAAACCATCAACAATTTGACACTTATAAATCAGCACACAGCTTTTAAACCTTGTGCAATTAAGTCCTTTTTCATAAATCAGCACACAGTCGATAAAATTATCACACATAATTTTTACACATGCTATATCACATATTATTCACACAGAAAATATTATTATTAAAAAAATATTTTTTTATGACCTCGGATTTGTGGTCCTGAAACCACTGTTCCGACTAGGGTCTAAACTGGGCTGTTACAACTTTATTATTTATTTACCCCTATTAACACGACTTGAACTCGAACAGATACACGGATCCAACCAACACACCAATTTGACACCCAATGCCTCATCGGATTAATAGTCCAAAGTAATAACTATGCCCAGCACTATATAAATTGACACCCAGTGGCCGTACGTTCTCCTTCTTTTCTTTATTTTTCTTTCTTCTTTTTTTCTATTAATTTGCATACTTCCACTTACCTATTCTATTATTATAACTGTTGTTATTATTTTATAACTTATACATATAAATTTTATTTCATTTAATTATAACATATAATATATATAATAAGTTAACATATGAATATATAAAATCATCATTAATGCCGGACACTTAAAGAAACAAAAGTGTAATTGCTTCTTTAGTCCCTTTAATTATTTCAAAATCATAATTCAACTTCTACCTTATACGCGATTTTGTCCTTATATTTAATAACTTTTAATTTCACAAAATTCACTTAATCAAGATCTAATTAACTGCACAACTAACTTTGTAAATATTTATTAAAAATATTTACGAGTCCAATTTATGGGAACGGAGTCTCGAAGATACACTTTCTAACACTCTTTACTATAGAGTTGTTACAGAGAATATGAAGAAAATGAGAAGAGAGGAGATAGATAGAAAAAATAAGGGAAAAAAATAAAAAAAATGGATTTAATGGTGGAAGTGATGGATTTAATAGTTGAGTGACTTGTTTGATCAACGACATGACCAAATTAGCAAAAAGAATTACGTATGACCAAAATAGGAATGACCAAATTTTACAGTGATTAATGAGGTGGTTTGCCCTAAAATTTTCATATAAAATAGTTTGTATTTATGAATAGATTCGATTATAAATTTCATCCTTTTCTTTCATGAAAATTAAGAAATTAGTTCATATACACTATGTAGTCAGCCCATTTTGCCCGGGCTCATACAGAGTCCAAAAACAGAAAATAAATAAAAATAAAAACCAATGTTTCTTTTAACAATCCATTTTACAAAACCAAAGCCCAAATAAACTAAACCCAATACCTAAACTGCCTACCCAGACCCGTTACACCCTTAGCCCAATACTCAAACTAACTCAGACCCAAAATAAACTTGAACTAACCCAACCCCAGACCCAAGTTCGTATGGCCCAAAAGGCCCGAAACATTAAGCGGACTCAGAGACCTTGGGTTTTTGAGGAAACCCTAGGCATCGTAGCACCTCTGTCCTCGCGCCGCAATCCTCGATACCCAGCAATCCTCCTTCGCGCCGAGGCCCCTAATCGCGCCGCAAGTGACTCGACAACAGCCCGTTCTTTGCACCGCAAGCAGCACAGCACGCTGCAATCCGTGCGTAAATCCCGCACCACCGCTGAGATTTTCATCGATTGCCTGCAAAAAAAGGAAAGAAACAGTAGCAAATATAAACAGAATATGTTTCCTTTTTTATTTTCGGGTTATAAAAACCCCAAGATCTTGTAACAAACGGACACAGACACACAGAGAGAATAAAAAATACACTGAAATAGAAAACTCAACAAACAGAGGTGATTTTCCAATTTTTTCTTTGCGTTATTCTTTATTTTTTTTTCATGCAAATACATAATACATGTGTAATAGAATAAAAAGGCGAGATTTTGACCTTCGGCCACCATCTGCGGTAGCGTGTGTGGCGCGTGAGGGCGGTGGCCCGAAGGGTTAACAATCAGAACCCAGACAAGCATTGAGAGGGTTTTCGATTTTTTTAAAAAAAAATAGGGTGCCAAATGAATTTTTGTTCTGAAAATTGGTATATATAGCATTTCAAAAACGACGTCGTTTTGCTTAAGCCAATAAGCATTAAAACGACGTCGTTTAGAAGGTCAGGACCCGCGCGTTGACTCGACCCGGGGAAGATCTGCGTGTTTTCGTTAAAAGGTCTAATTGCCGAATCAGCCCTTCCGCATTATTTTAATTTTATAATTACGTCCTGTTATATTTTTATATTTTTACAATTACGCCCAGAATTATATCTTGCGTTTCAATTTAGTCAGTCGGGCTAATTTTAAATGATGTCGTTTTGAAAATTTGGCATAATTTAAAATCCCTTTATATTTATTTTTTAATTAAACCCTTTATATTTATTTTATTGTTATTTGATCCTGGTTCCTTTATTTATTTTTAAAACCTTTTTTACCTTTTAAAATTAAATTATTCTAATATTATACTAATATATTTTATCATATTAAAATTTTTATACTTTTATTATTATTCATATATTAATAGTATAAATTTGTATATTTTATATATTATATTTATATATAATTATTACTATGTATTATTTGGTTCAATATTATTTATATTATATACATTATTTCATAATATATATATATATTAGTTATATGTTGTATATTTTTAAATTTTTGTATTATTATATTATACATTATCTTTAAAATCTTATTTTATATAAAATTTATTTATAACATATTTTATTTGTTTATATTATATGCATAATTTTATGATTAGTATATTATATATATATATTTATATAAAATTATTATATACTATTTACTAATTGTTTTTATTATGTATAATCATTTATATATGTATCAAATTACTAAATTAGGTATTAGTTATAAATATTCTTATTTTTTAATTTTTATTCATTTAAAATATTGTTATTATGTATATATAATCGTTTTATAAACCATCATATTTTTATCATAATATTCATTCAATGTTTAATTCCTTTTCGCTTGATTTTGTTATTTCAAATTATTGCTACTTATTTTATCCCATGTTTATTTATTTATATCCTTTTAATCGTTATTATTGCTTGACATAGTATTTTTATATTTATTCATGTTATATTCTTTTATTATTTATTGTTAGTATAATTTGTAATTATGTAGAATTGCTATCAAATATGTATGTTGTAATACTCAAACCATTGTTCTATAAAAAATACCTTTTGAATTGACGCATTTTATTCAAATAGTTTTAAAAAAAAAAATACGGTGATATCTAATATTCGGGGACTTCGAGAAAAATTGTGCCCTAACTCACTGGGTTTCGATTTTTATCGTTGAACTTAAAATATTAAGTATCCATTTTCTTTTAAAATTGCAATTCATAAATTTCCAAATCAAAACTTATTCTCAAAAGTTCAAAACGTTGTATCCTAACTTACTGGATATAATGTTTTGTGTTTCGAGATAAGTATTTTCTACAAATAAAGGCGAATCTAACTTCAAAGTCGTGAGATGTTATGTCCTAACTTACTGGATATGACATCTTATTTCTTTGAAATAGATAAGTCTTAGTTTTCTTTCTAATAAAAAGATCATATTTTAAAATTTTTTTAAATTTTCGCCAATAGGACATGATTTTACCAATTGGGTACCAATTTTAGGGTGTTATGAGGGTGCTAACCTTTCCTCATATGTAACCGACTCTCGAATCTGTTTTCTTGTTTTTTGTGGACCAAAATCAAATTTTTAAAAATAAAATGTTTTATAAAGGTGATCCAATCACACCTCAGTAAAAAAGGATTTGTGGCGACTCCATTTTCGTTTTTAAAGTTGATCCCCGTTTTTATCAAAATTTTAAAAATGATTTCGACACACTAATTTTTAAAATTTAGTCCTCATACTTTACAAAAACTAAAAGATTAGTCCAATTGGATAACACTATTAAATTTTGTTGTTAAATTATTGACATAAAAATCGATAATTCAACAATTTATATGCAAAATAAAAAAATAAAAAGAAATATTTCAACAAATTATATGCAAGAAATTTATAAAAAGTAACTGCTCAAATTCATATGTTTACTAACTTTTTTTGGTTGTAAATTACGAAGATATTTTGGTTGTTTCTTAAAGTTGATTAATTTATATTATGTTGTTTTCTTGTGCAAAAGTGAAATCAACTTTCTTTTTTTTGAAAATAATTTGAGTTTATTTATTATTGTGTCTTACATTAATAATTTTTTGGAAAATTTATTAAGTAGAACTTTATTCTTGGGCAAATATCCAAAATATACCAAAAAAATTGAAAAATTACGAAATGGGCGGTTTGTAGAAAATTTACGGAAAGGGCCATTTCCCCAAAACGTCACGTCGGTAGCGTTTTGGGAAATCGACAAAAGCGCCCGAGGAGGCGTTTTGTCCACCTCAAAAAAAGCGTCCCACGCAGCGCGCTTTTCTTGAGGTGGACAAAAGGCCTCTCAGGCGCTTTTGTTTAGTTTCCCCAAACGCACCGACGTGGACGCGCTTTTGCCCTACCTCCTATGAAATTTTTTGAAGTTTTTGGCCCAATAGTCTCCGCAAAATAATTTTGAGGAGACGTTTACAACAAACAATGGCCAAAACGATTCCAGCAGGTGCACTGTCGAAGATCGTCTTGGCGATCCCGTGGGCGCGCTTTTGCTCTGATGAGTCTCCGCAAAATAATTTTGAGGAGACGTTTACAACAAACATGGCCAAAAATTCTTCCAACAGGTGCCTTTGTCGAGATACGTACTAAAAAGCGCTCCCACGTGGGCGCGCTTTTTACTCTGATGAGTCTCCGGCAAAATTAGGCTATAAATCGGTCAAATTTCATTCACAAAGTTGCATAAGGAAATTGAGGCAAAAGGAAAAAAAATTGAAAATGAGTGAACGTATTAATGCTGTTATTTACTACGACGGTGAAGTTCGTGACACCGAAAATGGTGTTATTTTCTTATTAGAGAACACAATGTGATGAGTTTTAATCGAACATCGATTTGGCGAACTCAAAAAAGAATTAGGCGTAAAATATTCGGAATAATGCCAATGAAAGTTCAGTGTATTAAGTATAGATTTTGCGCCTCGATTGATCCGGTGAGATATGAGTTGTTCGACATCAAATGTGCTCGGGGCTTTGAGGTAATGGTGAAGACTCATCTTGCCAGTGGATCACCCTATATCGAGGTATATGTAGAATTTTCATCTCTAAGTGATCTTTCTGCGACCTCGACATCTACTACCGTTCGAGGGGAATACACGACCCCAAGTCGACACTCTATAAGTGGGAGGCAAAACACAGAAGTGCCCGTGTGCGGTCGTAGTATGGAAAACATAACCCCTGCACGACACTCGGTTGGTGGATGGGACATGCATATCCGTCATTCGACGTTCGATGATAGAAATATGTATTGGGGGACGTCGTCAACTTCTAGTGGTTGGCAATCCACATACGATTGGAATATTTAAGAAAGATGTTTAAGGAGGGATGATGTACTCTCGACGACATCCACCGGTGAGGGGCCCTTGTTTGTTGCAGGTTATGGAGGGTCGGACGATGAATCCGATGTGGACCCACCTCGGGAGCCAGGGCCCGACGGTGCAGAAGTTAGATTATTTTCTGAATCGGAGCCCGTTCCAATTGTACCTGAAGACATTGAGGGCGGTTCAGACGAAGAAGAAGAAGATCCGCTATTCAGGGCGTACTCCCCTCTAGCCCACATGCATAATGTCGATCTATCTCAAGATGATGCATTGGAGTTTCCTGAACTACCACACCGGACGCGTGGCCGTCTGATTCTTCGTTGGATTCGGACCAATTAGAAGTTGGTAACCGCTTTTCCAACAAGAATACTTTTCTTCTTTGCATTGAAATAATGCTGACATTAAGAACGGGTTAACTACAATGTGGTTAAATCCAAGCTCGATAAGTTTGAGACGAAGTGTGCAGTGCAAGATGACATGTGTTCATGGAAAATCATGGCGTCGTTGAGGAAAAGGACGGGGTTGTGGGAGATAAAAAGTACAAAGGTCGATATACATGTCTTGTCGGTGCAGTACCACTATGTGTTCAGTGATTTGAATAACGGTAATAATATGTAATGTTGCATTGTTTAATGTACTTCGTTGACGGTGTAACACAAGATCATCTGAAGACGGATTTAGACATGTTGGCTGACCTAATAATCCCGACGGTAAAGGTCGATCCCAAGACTACGGTGCCGGCCTTAATTGGCAGTATTCGTAGCCAATTGGGGTACACGCCCTCTTACAGAAAGGCTTGGATAGCCAAGCAGAAGGCGTTAGAAAAGTTACACGGTGGGTGGGACACTTCATATAATGAAGTGTGGCAATGGTGTCAGGTGCTAGAGAGATATGTCCCAAGCAGCACGACAGACCTTGAAACAGAACCTACGTACTACAACGATCGTCTATTCCGTGGATGCGCAGTGTTCAAGCGTCTGTTATGGACATTTAAGCAATGCCGAGATGCCTTTAAATACTGCAAGCCATTGGTACAAATTGACGGTACCTTTATGTATGGTAGATATACGCATCGGCTATTGCTAGCTGTGGTATAAGACGGCTGTGGGAGAATCCTTCCGATTGCGTTCACAATAACACTGGGAGAGTCAGCTGATGACTGGGACTTCTTCCTATCTAGGTTAAAGAGGCATGTTTGCCCCCAACCTGACATATGCGTTATATCGGATCGGGGCCCTGGAATACTTACGGCAATAGAATGCCAGGGAAGCATGTGGCATCGCACACACCATCGATATTGCCTGAGACATGTTTCATCCAACTACTATGGGCAACATCGATCTAAAAGATGAAACAAAGAAGTGACCGATATGGGTATGAAATAGAATGAGCATGGTCACCCCATACAAGGCCTAAAAAAAATAGGAGGTTCTGGATAAAATATAGGCGAAAAATGGGATTGGACAAAAATGAGGCTGCTTAAAAATGGGCAGCCTCGTAAGAATTTCTTGGCAGTGCTACCTTACCAAATCATTAAAGGAAAAAATTTATTTTTAAATATTATTTTCTTATTGTTTTCTCTTTATTTTGCTACCATTTTACTATTATGTTTCTATTATTTTATTGTTATTGTTTAGATATTATATAAAACTTATTTTATTGTTAATTTTATTATTATTTTAAAGACATTTGTTAATTTTGTTATTATTTTAGAGGCATTTGCTTGTTAAGTTGCATCTATTTTAGTGTTATTTAAGTCTACATATTTTTAAAATTTATTTTCAATTTGTTGAAAATATTTATTTTAATTTTTAAATATTTTGATGTATTATATATATTTAAAATTATATAAAATAATATAAAAATTAATATGGTAGTAATGGCAGATGGTTTTAGTATTTTATATGGGCAGCTTGGGCAAAATTTCAGCCTATTTTTAGGCTACCGCCGAGTCCAATGAACGACCTAAAATTTTAGTTGGGCGACCAAACCCGCTGCCCGCCATGCTCACCTCTAGTATGAAATGTCTATTGATATAATTTCGTTTGTAATATTCAATTTATTCTCAATTGAAGAGTGGTATGTAATATTCGCTATCAACGTCTATTGGCAGGGTATGAGATCAATAAAGACCGTTTTCACGAGATGCTGGCCAGTTTGCGCTCAGATAACGCCGAAGATGCAAGCTACCTGTGCAATATTCCTTTCGAACAGTGGACACAAGCATATGACGGCGGCCTACGATATGGGCATATGACCACAAACCTGGCCGAATGCATAAATTCTGTTCTGAAAGGAACCCGTCATCTACCGATTATATCAATTGTGCGAGAGACATATTTTCGATTAGCAGCACTATTTTCGAAGAAAGCAGCGAGTTATAGAGGGCAGATGCAAGGAGGCCATGTATGGAGCCCGAAGGTCTTGCAAGAAATAAACCGTGGGAAGGCACGGTGAACACCATGCACACAGCAGTGTCACGATCGCGACAACCTATGGTTTCGTGTCACGAGTTTGATGACCGAACCAAGGTATTGTTGGCGGCCATTTTCGTGTACACTTGACAAATAGGACCTGCGATCGTGGATATTTGATGCACTTCGTTACCCATGCGCCCATGTACTTGCGGCTTGTCAGAATCTCCGTCTTGATTTAATGAGATATGTCGACAAAGTGTATAAATTAGAAAACATGTACAACGTGTGGAGACACGTATTCCCACCAATCCAGATGAACGTAAGTGGCCATCGGATCGCTTGCACCATATAAGTCGCTTGCTTGATAGGCAATTGAGGCATAAACCAAAAGGTCGACCTTGCTCGACTAGAATACGCAAACAATATGGATATCCAGAAACAAGCAACCAAAGTCGAAAAAGGGATGGTGTAGGAACCCGCCATACATCTCGCTCGTGTCCAAATCGAAATAGTGGCCGTGTTCTTAGGTCTTTTGTCTCATGGCTATGTAATATCTATTTTTTGGAGGAAAATGGTGAACTTTTGTACAATAACTTTTATTTTATTAAAAAATTAAATTATAAAGAAAAAGTGAAACTCAAATTTTATTAAATATATTAAAACTTAATTACAAAAAAAATTAAACCAATTCTATTTAGCCAAAGGTATTAAAATTTAAATAAATTAAAAAATTAAATTATAAGGAAAAAGTTAAACTCAAATTTTATTAAATATATTACAACTTAATTACAAAAAAAATTAAACCAATTCTATTTTGTCAAAGATATTAAAATTTAAATAAATTAAAAAATTAAATTATAAGGAAAAAAGTTAAACTCAAATTTTATTAAATATATTACAACTTAATTACAAAAAAAATTCAACCAATTCTATTTTGTCAAAGGTATTAAAATTTAAATAAATTAAAAATTTAAATTATAAGGAAAAAGTTAAACTCAAATTTTATTAAATATATTACAACTTAATTACAAAAAAATTAAACCAATTCTATTTTGTCAAAGGTATTAAAATTTAAAAAATAAAAAAGTTAAATTATAAGGAAAAAGTTAAACTCAAATTTTATTAAATATATTACAACTTAATTACAAAAAAAAAATTAAACCAATTCTATTTTGTCAAAGGTATTAAAATTAGTTGGAATGAATATGGGTGGTCGAGTCGAGGGCTTAAAAATGGAAATCAAACCATGCCCATGATCGCAGTAGTGATAGGCAACCTCCGATTTTTGCTTTACTCGGTAGCGCACTACCAAGACATCTCCGGTACAACCTCGACAAAGACGGCAGACTTCAACTCAACTCACCGGTGCTCTGAAATCAACAAGTTTCAGGAGCCATCTCAGGTGGACGAGGTTTCTAGAGAGGTCCGGCATCAGATAGCCTCCAATTATTTGAAGAATGTATGCCCGAGCATATCGTATTCTTTCTACTTTGGTCGAACCCTCGTTCGGCTCCGGGAATGTGTCTCGTAACCACGCCATATCGATCCGAGCTCCTTGAATTCTATCCAGAATAGCACCTAGAAGCTCGTAGCATACGGCCATCCAATCGGTAGATGTTACGGACCCGGTGACTACTTACCCGTCCACGGGTAATCCCAACTGCAATTGCACATCTTCTAGAGTGATGGTACACTCTCGCATGGCGATGGAAAGTGTGGGTCTCGGTCTCCACCTCTCAATCAATGCTACCGATCAAAGGCGGCTCAACTTGAACCCCGACTATATCGTGGCCACGTGCCAAAAACCCGCTTCCGCAGTAATTTCTCGATCGAGGCGATGGGGACCATGCATGTTCGAATATAACATTCCAACACCAGATCTACAGACTATTTAAAAATTATAAAATTAACAATTAATTAAAATTGCATAATTGAAAAAAATTAAATAATATTGAAAAATTAAACTTAAAACTTACTATTTGCATTTGCTCGACAGAGATGTGCTTGTTGTCTAGGCGAAGTAATTCCCTGGCCATTGTAATCCGATAAAAAATTTTAAAATTTTCCCAAAAATATATTAAAAAATTATAAAGGGCTTTTTCGTAAATAGTAAAGGACTATTTTTGAAATTTGAGCGTAAATTTCAAGGACCTTGAGAGAAAATTGAGAGAATATTGAGAAAGGATTGAAATGTGAAAAAAATAAAGGGTGGGGGGTTTTATACTTTTTTTTTCCTCCCCAACGGTCAAAAAAAATATGATGTTGGGGCTAAAAGCGTCAGAGGGGCATGACGCTTTTGCCCCTCAAAAAAAGCATGCCTACGTGGATGCGTTTTTTTTGAGGTGGCAAAAGCACGCCCCATGTATGCTTCTTTAGCCTTTATCCCCAAAAACGCTACCGATGTGAACGCGTTTTTGGGAGAAATGACCCTTTCCCGTAAATTTTCTACAAACTGGCCCATTTCCATAATTTTTAAAATTTTTGGGCATTTTTTGGTAAATTACCCCTTTATTACTACATCCATCCTGGTTGAATTTAATAATGACATTGTAAAATGCGACCATGATTAACGTGGTACCTAAGAATTTCTCCTTTTTTTTTTTTTTGCATACCAAAATAAAAATAAAATTTTTATGAATGTACATTCCCAAAAGGTTTTCCAGTTTGATTAGTTCATTTATTACATCTAATTTTTTTTTTTTGGTGAATGAAAAAGAATAACATCAATTATATAAGAGCACTGTTGGCTTTTTCTTCATGAAGTAATTCTAAAATTTCCTTAGGAGCGTCCTCAAAGGCTTGTAAGGATGATTTCCAGTTTAAGCTAAGTTTAGCCATCTGGTCCGCCATCGAGTTACGATTCCTTGGTATGTAAATGATTTTCCATTAGCCCTCCGAATTCATAATGCGCTTTGTCCTACTGAGCACTGTAATCCCTTGCCCTTCCATATTCGTGGCAGCCAAATCTTGGGCTACTTCGAGATTATCAGTCTGGATTATGGTTTTCCTGTATCCTTTATTAAGGATCAACATTACCCCATCAAGGATACTCCAAACTTCAGCCTCAAATGGTGAGCAAACTCCTAAAAAATGACAAAATCCCATAATCCAATTTTCGTCTTTGTTTCGTACCACTCCTCTTGCAGCTGCATGACCGGTGTCCCTCGCCACCGCCCCATCAGTGGACAAAGTGACCCATGTGTTCTCGAAAGTATTAGCATGATGTGTGTGGATAGCATGGCTCTTATAATCACTAAGGTTTAATTCAAATTGACGAGCCCAACTAATTGAGACTTTCACCACTTCAGTTGTCGACCAAGAGATATTCTGAAAAATAAACAGATTTCTATTCTTCCAGATTCGCCACGTAATTCATCCAAAGAGGCTCGACCAAATGACTCCATTATCCTGCAATTTCTCATGACAACTAAGATTAGCTAAAAACCAAATTTGGAACGAGTCAGAAAAAAACCTGTGCATAAATTGATTTGGGATCACATGCATCCACACATCCTTTGCTGCTGGGCAATCCCTAAGGACATGAATCATATCTTCAAACTCATGTCCACATAAAGCACATGCATTGCTTTGGCCAATACCCCTCCTCATACGTTCTGTATTTGTGAGAAGTTTCTGTTTAGAGGCAAGCCATAGAAAAAACCTTACTCTCTGTGGTCCCTGATATCTCCAAATATGCTTCCAATTTTCCTCCTTAGAACTCCAAGTGTTTTCTTTCAAGGTCCAGTACGCACTACGGATTGAAAACGCTCCTGTTGTCGACTGAGTCCATATCACCTTGTCCGATCCTGCATCTGGATGAGGAGGAGGAATACTAATAATCTTTTTAATCACATATTCAGGCAACCAGACGCGCAATAGCTCCAAATTCCAGCAACCATCGGAATTAACCAAATCCCTAACAACACAATCCAAATCAAGGTTAGAGAAAGATGAAATTTTTGAAATAAGAGGACCCATACCTGGAATCCATGGATCCTTCCAACATCGAACTCTTGTGCCATCTCCAACTGCCCATGTCAAATGTTCACGAAGAGTAGGCCATATATTGGAAAGAGACCGCCATAAGTGCGAGCATTGACTTTTATTAATAGAGTCAGGGATGTGTTCTTTCCAACCATACTTTGCTCTGAACACGAACCCATAAAGCACTACTCTTCGAGACTAAACCGAATCCAATCTTCATAAGAAAAGCTATGTTCTGATCATTCAATTGACGAAGACCAAGCCCCCCTCGAGAACGTGGCTGGCAAATAGAGTTCCACCCTACTAAAGACATTTTTGATTGGCCTTCAGAACCTCCCCAAATGAATTGTCTGACCAATTTTTCAATTTCTGCACATACTCCTTTTGGTATTAACATAGACTGCATAAAATAGTTCGGAATGAAAAGGAGAACGGATTGGGCCAAAGTAGCTCTTCCTGCTATTGATAGCTTCCTCACATCCCAACTATTAAGCTTACGCCTTACCTTATCCACCACAAAACTGAAAGTACTTTTAGTGACCCTATAATGCAGGAGAGGGACTCCTAAATAAAAACCAAGGTTTTGAACTTCCTGAAATCCAAACAAATTAACAACCTGTTCACGTTCACTATTGTCAATACTTTTAGAAAAGTAGATATTACTTTTCCTAGTACTAATTTTATGTCCCGAAACTTCACAAAACTGATCAAGGATACTCTTCAGCAACCAGGCTTGACTGATATGAGCTTTGCAAAAAATATCCAAGTCATCAACAAAGAAAAGATGGGAAATTACAGGGCCCGATCTTGACAACTTAATAGGTTCCCACCTACCAATATCAATATTAGCCCTTATGAGGTGTCCCAACCAATCCATGCACAGCACAAACAAGTAAGGCGAAAGGGGGCACCCTTGTCGAATCCCCCTAACTGGCTTAAATTTGTGGGTCGGTACTCCATTCCAGAGAATTTACATGGAAGAGGAGGAAATTGCTGACATAATCACTCTCTGCAATAATTCGGGCACCCAAGCAGCCACTAAGGAAGCATTTATAAACTCCCAACTAGCTCTGTCATAGACTTTCTCCAAATCTAACTTGACAGCCATCCAATTTTTCCCATTCCTTTTGCAGCGCATAGAATGGATTACTTCTTGTGCAAGAATAATATTATCCGATATGTTGCTATGAATCCAGTCTGCTCCTGCGAAATGATATTAGGGAAAACAAACTTAAACCGATTAGCAATCACTTTCATAACTAATTTATACATGACAGTCCATAGACTTATAGGGCGAAACTGACTAAAATCCTCCGGGCATTCCTTTTTAGGAATTAAAACAATCAAAGTGTTGTTCAAATCCTGCTCAATCGGCTTCCCATCGAAAACTCCTTTCACCCAGTTACAAATATCCTTCCCAAGAATATCCCACTGACTTTGAAAGAAATGAGCATGAAAGCCGTCGCTCCCTGGTGCTTTCAGTGATGCCATATCAAACAAAGCCCTCTTAATCTCATCGACAGTAATTTCTCACTTCAAAAATGTGATTTCAGAGTCCTTCAATCTTGGAAACCTGATATTAGGAAGATCTCCCATATTCTGAGGTTCTTCACCATAAAGACTCTTAAAGAACCTCACAGCTTCAGAAAGTAGAATATCCTGATCAGAGCACCATTCTCCATTACTAATACGTAAGTTAGTAATACGGTTGAATTTCCTTCTCTTGATCGTGCGACTGTGAAAAAATTTATTGTTCCTATCCCCAGATAAAGCCAGTCACATCTTGCCTTTTGACTCCAAAGCAACTCTTCATGATTAAGGACATTCTCTAACTCATCCCGAATTTCCATCTCTTGTCTAGCTAAGAAACTAGAATCAGTGTAGTCTAAAGTCTTTTGGATATTGTTGAGCGATCTCATGAGATGATGTTTACGGGAACTTAAAAACCCATAGACTTTCTTGTTCCATTCTTTGGCATGATAGGTAAATCTATTCAAAGAATCAGCCATATTTCCCCCATAGCTCCACTTATCTTTGACAAAAGTAGAAAAATTGTTGTGTTTGGTCCACCCAGCTAGAAACCTGAAAGGTCTTCTTTTATCTAGTTCCATATCAGTTGTTGTGGAAAAAAGGATAGGTCGATGATCAGACTTAATACGTGGAAGACTCAAAATTAGGCACTGAGGAAAAGATTCCATCCATGCATCATTTGCTAAGGCACGATCAAGTCGGACAGATGTACCACCTCTCTGCCAAGTGAATTTAGGACCGCTAAAGCCCAAATCCTGCAATCCACACGAGTCAACAAAATTACCAAATAATTTGCATCTCTTACCCATAGTACGAGGACTTCGCTTATCCTCAGAATCTAGAATAGCATTAAAATCTCCCATTAAAATCTAAGGTGTCGATTGAGGGGGCATTGCAACTTTAAGCCCGTCCCAAAGGATTTTCCTTTTAGACCTGTCTGGACTACCATAAACAAAGGTAATATAAAAAGATTTATTAGAAGCATAATCATTTACGAAGAGAAGAATAAATTGAGGATGGTTTTGAATAATTTGAATTCACACAGACTCTTTCCATCCAACCCAAATGCCTCCTGAAAATCCAACAGCTTCAACTTGGTGAGAAAAGTTAAAACCCAATTGATTAATAATGTAATTTGCTTTTTTACCGCTCACCCTCGGTTCTAATAAGCAGACTATGTCTGGGTGATGCTCCGTATTATACTCACAAAAAGCTCGAATAAAACTCCTACTAACACTTCCTTGACAATTCCAAGAAAATATTTTTAATTTAGGAATCATTATAAAAATAATAGATGGATAAAATTAATAAAAATAATAAATTACATCTAATTTTCAACACGTCCTTATTCTACTAACCATTCATTTACTACTCTTAATATATAAAAAAAAAAAGTTGAAATGAAAAATTACTATTTAATTTATTCTCCTTTTTTCATCTTGACACCTAAATTTTATTGGTCAAAAGTGATACTTAAACTATATATCTGTTACTCAAATCATGCTAAAGTTACATCCGTTAAAAAAAAAATTCAACTAACTATATTTTGCCACGAAAAGGCGAATATAAAGGGGGCAAGTAGGGGCCTTTGCTCTTGAATGAAAACAATATATATTTTTTAAAAAATGAAAATAATATTCAAATTAAAAATTAATTAGGATGTCGATTGAGACTTAACTTGATTGACATCGACATTTTTGACGATGCAAGAGAATGTAAGTTTGAGTACATTGAAATGCATTATCCTCCTATTTAAGAGTTGAGAAGGGATTATGAATAGTTTTGAATATTATATCAAAACGAACATATATGATAAGAACTTAAAGTTAATCAACTGATAATACTTATTTGGCTTTTATGCCACCTGTGACTATGTGATTAAATGAATAACAAGTTGGTTCAATCTTTCCCACTAAAGATGCAACAACAAAACATATATATATTTGATTGCAATTGCAGGCCATCAAAGTAAGAAATAAGTTTAGCATTTTTATTTTTTTGATTTCTAAATATGGTCTAATTCAATTATTGTTTTCCAATAATGATATGATATTGGGTTTTGTTTCTTCTACTTATAGATTTTGTGTTAGTATCGAATAGGAATGCATTGTATACGTCTGATATTAAATTTCTAAAGCACTTAGCAACTGAGTGTAGTGTTGAAGGTTCAAAAGGATGGTAACTTACTAATAAACTTAGGTTTAATCTACACTATAGTTCTCCAAATATATCCTTTTTCTTACTTTAGTTCAAAGTTATTTTTGGTTCACTTCAGTCCTTAACAAGTGTCCATTAAATTAGGCACCAAAGTGTACATTAAGCCTAATAATATATATATATACACACATTTTAAACTATCGAACATCAGTGCCTAAATTCTGAATGACCTCATTAGTTGAGATAACTTCTGAGCAGCCTAAAAAGCACCTTTATCTCCTACGGGTGCTTTAACATGAGAGTTTGGTAAATCAAGTAATTTAAGAAAATTATATGGTCAAGTGCTGCCGTTCAATTGTCTGATAAAAATAAAAGATAATATAGAATAGGCCAAACTCATGAAAACCAGTAGATAATGAATGAAATCCCAGAAATCAAAGTAAAGGTGAAAGTGAAGAACAAAACTGGTTATTTGATATCTGCAAGATAGAGCCTTATGTTTATACCAAGTTTAAAAAATTGATGAGTCGTAAGCACAAACACTTGATACTTCCTACTCCTCATACTCCTTATTTATCAAGCTTACCACCCTCTTCACCAGCCTGTGTATAGAGAACAACATCACTGAAAGCTCGGCTAGTTTGCACAATTTTCACTAGCTTTTTCAGCAGTGGAGTATATCTATTGCATGATATTGCAGCTTTTCAGCATCAACGCAACTTGGGTGGAGGGAGAACCCTGCCTACCTCCTTGCCAGTTAATGGATCAATAAAATAATGTGCTATGTTGACCCTTAATCTGCAGATCTGGTTCAGGTTCAATTTTCATATATGGGCAAGATACCGAGGATAATGCACCCATATTTTTATCAAAATCTAGCCAAAAGACAGGTTTTAATCCGTAGAGCAGCAGAATCAGATTCATTACCTTGATTAAGCGGTGCAAAACCACTACTCCTCCATCAGATATCAGATCAAAGAAGATGATCTAAGAGTAGTGTACGGGCCCAATTTAGCCCGGGCCTGCTACACCCAAATCTCAAACAAAAACCAAACAAAACAAACAGGCCCAAAATACTAATAGCCTGTAGCCCAACAAAAACATTTCAGAAAATGTTAGGTTTTTGAAACCCTAGCGCCGCTGCCTCCTCGAGCGTTGTGCCCGTGCCTCTTCCCGAAACGTCTCGTCCCGAGGCCCCTGACGCGCCCTCTGTCGCCTTGCACGGAAATGGCAAGGCTACCTCCTCCCTTCTCCGAAGTACCTGCAGAAAGAGAGCAAAGAAGCAGCACAAATATAGCAACAGAGACAGAAGCAGAGAGGCAAACAATATTATTTTCCTTCTTTTCTTTCGGCTATAAAAGCCTTGTATTCCAACAATGTTGAGGGGGATTTTTCGGAATAAAAAAAAAAAAAGAAAATACGATCTATCAAGAATCAAAAACAAGAATAGAAGGTTGATTTCGTTTATTTTCTTTCGACTTTACTCTTATTACTGTTGTCTTCTATCCTTTTTTATTTTTTATTTTTATTACTTTCAAATTTTTTTAAAAAAACAAAATAATAAAAAAGAAAGGAAATAGGGTCTACCTGAATCGGCTCGCCGCCTCGTCATCGGAGGTCCCCCTCCCTCGTCGGAATCGGGCCTGAAATGTGGGCTAGAGACCCTTTTCTTTCGGCCTCTCAGGTTAGGGAAGCTTAATCTCTGAATAGGTTCCAAAATCGGGGTTAGAAAGGCCCTCTCGGACAATGCCGGTCACTAACCACGGCGGTTGCGCGGCCAATCCCCGATCAAACTCACGACGGCACAAGAATGGGTTCAAAAACCCTAGCAGAGGAAAAGAAGAAAATTGGGGGTTCTCTGTTTTTGTTTTAAAAAAAGGAACTTATAAGCTTTTTAAAAATAAGGTTATTATTATTATTTTAAAGTGGTGTCATTAAAAGGAGTGAAAGCCTGCGCATTGAAGATTTGAAAGCTGGATGTGCGCCTTTTCAACTTAAATGGGATATTTACACTTCTGGTCCCTCCCTTTTGTTGTGCCATTTGATCAGGCTTTATTTCTTTTTTATTTTTGATTTGGCCTCAAATTTCATGTGGTTTTTCTATTCGGTCCTTTTGGGTTGTCATGCTGAACATGCGCAGGGAACCAAGGGAATATTTTCCCATCTAGTCCCCGCTAGTTTCAGTGCGCTTCATTCGGATCCTCGATTAACTTTCCAGTATTTATATTGGGCACCCCGAGATTTTAGCTTGTCCTCATCCCCTTTTTTAGTTATTTTGCTATTTTATTACTACCCTATTATTTAATATTTAATATTTTTATTACTATTAATTATTTATTACCATTATTATTATTATTATTTTATTATTACTATTACTATAATCTGTTTACCTTTTACTACCATTACTGCACTATTATTCTTATTACTATTATTATTTCACCTTATGATTATTATTATTATCATGCTTGTTATTATTACTATATATTATTATTACTAGTACATATTTGTTTTTTTATCACGATTTTTCAGTATTATTATTTTTACTGTTATTGTTATTTTTATTATTTTCTCATATTATTATTACCTGCATCTTTTTATCTTATTTATTTAGCTTTGCTTATTATTTTTCTATTTGATAATTTGTTCGTTTTATGTCTTTATTCCATTTTATTTTTGCCCGTTATTACTGCTTATATTAACGCATTTACTATTATTCTCATTGTACACATTAGTATTGTAGTTGTTTTTTATATTTTATTGTTATATTAACTTTTACCTAATACAAAATTGGTTTCTTTCATGAAGGTAATATTTTGTATTTAGAAATTCAGGAAAATTATGCTCTAATTTACTGGGTTTTGATTTTCCTCGATTAGCCTAAATAACGGAATATCCTTTTAAAACAAAATATAAGTTTAAAATAAAAAACTTATTCTCGATAGTACAAAGTGTTGTGCCCTAACTTATTGAATGTGACATCTCATTATCTCGAGATAGGAATTTCTAAAAATAGCAATATTCTGTATTTAGAAATTTGAGAGATCATGCCTTAACTTACTGGGTTTTGTTTTTCTTCGTTTACTCTGAATAATCGAATATTCTTTTAAAATTAAAATACACATGCTTTTAAATAAAAGGCGGGCTTATTCTCAAGAATTTGGGGTGTCGTGTCCTAACTTATTAGATGTGGTATTTTGTAGCCTCGAGATGAGATGGTCTTTTATGATTATTTCAACTCATTCAGATGTTTTAAAATCAACCTTAATAAAAATGATTGTGTTTTTAATTCGTTCTCGGTTTTTAACTTTCGATATTAAGGCATTAATTAATCGATTTGGTATCAATTTTGGGCGTATCGAGGTGTTAACCCTTTTCGTGCGTAATCAACTCTCGAACCTATTTTTTAAATTTTGTAGACCAAAAATCGTTGTTTTGATAAATTTAAACTTTTATTGAAGTGATGGAATTTTGAGGTGATCCGATTACACCTCAACAAAAAAAGATTGATGGCGATTCTTATTTTATTTTTACTTTCAAAACCCAAAGTCGACCCATTTTAAAAAAAATGGTTATGACAAGTAGGACTTGAGCAGCAGATGGAACACATAGAAGGGGCACGAGCTTGCATGAAGAATAATAAATCTATAGCCTGAGTGAAACATGCATACGACTTCATAGAGTAGATGTCAATTGGTGGCAATGCGGCAAAATATGAGGTGCTTAAATACTATAATATTGTATTATTTAGTAGTAGCACATCACAACAGTTGCTCCTTTGAACTTTAACTGCGCAATTAATATGATTAAAATGATATAAAACGTGGAAAAAGACAGCAAAACCTGCAAATGTTAGTGAGTAATTTCCAGAGGATATTAAACTACCACTAACGGAGTCTGATGTCGCATTCCAATTTTTTTCACTCGCTACTGTTCATCATCTCCTTCCCCTCCACACCACCCTTGCTTCCACCATTCTTTTTTCCTTTTCCTTTGCTCACCGCTTCTGGCCACTACTCCATCTCTTCATTTACCCAATGCTACCATATGCTTATCCTATAGTTTCCTTTTCTACATTTTGTATATATATATTCAAAATATGATTGAATACAGAAACTGTTAATAGTTGTATGCTTGACCCAAAATGCAAAACCTAACAATCCTCACAATTTTATTAGTTTGGGAAATGGCCACGTATTCAAGCTCCAGCCACCAAATTCACCAAGTCAAAACCATGCTTCTATATCTTTGTATGTGTGTATATATATATATATAAGAGGCTAGCTCACAAAGCCTAGTGGAGGAAGAAACCTATGTTAAAAAAAAAAAATGTAGTGGAGGAGGAGACCTTCTGCCAGCAACAAAGCAACCATAGGATGGAGAAGTCTTTCATTGTCACCTTCACAAAACAGTATCCGTAAGCAACATTTGTGCACCCAAAGGTTAAGAAGAAAGAGTTCCTCAACAATGTTCAGAGTTTCAACTAAACATCAAGAGACAAATATTTTGACAAAATTTTCTACACAACAATTGGGTAGAATTAATTTTATATACAGATCAGATATTTTAACAAAGGATGCATTAATGCATCATTATAGGTTTTCTTTTTTCAGATTCTGGCTTTCTTTGTCGTAGATATCCTCCATAAAAAAAAAAAAAAATTCGTGTTTCACTCTACTCAACTATTAAATTTTAATTGCAACTTCGTTTAACATAGTAAGCGACAAAAAAGAGGAATGTGAATTTTGCCAAACAACTCAGCCTCTTTATATCCCATCACATCATGGATTCATTCCTTACTTAAAAAAATAAATGAAATAAAATCCATTTTCTAACCTTTTTTTTATTATGTTTTTCTAGTAGGTAAGTGTTGAGGATGGACCGATTAAACAATAAATAAGTAAAAATAATATAAGAAATTGATAAATTAAATACATAAATTTCACATAGAAAACTCCTCCAAAGATGATAAAAAATTACGGGCAAAGATAATTTTATTATAATGACAAAAGAACGAAGAGTACAAAAGATAGAGATAAAAACTAAATCCCAAAACTTGAAAACAAAAAACCCTTCAAACGTAAGCACAAAATTCTCTAAATGTGTTATGAGTTCTAATCTTTTAATAGGTGTGTATTTTCTAATGTTGTAAAAGAGTTTATTTATAGGCTAATTTTGTAGGTGAAATAGTAATATAATAATCTAGACTAATCAGAGTTCGACTGAAATAAATAAACAGAGTTGAACTGCAAGATTATCTCTCAAATTTGATTGAAATACGTGGCATACTCAACAAATCTCCACATTGACTCGTATTTCCACAATGCCATCTTTGCCAAAACCCGTCACGGGCCTATCTTGAACTATGCAGGGAATTAATTGAGTCGAACTTATGCTTAGAAGTTGAAAGAGTTCTAGCCTCCGACTTGTGCACTGCCAAATCAAAACTAACTCGAGTCTGATTTTCACGAACACAATGCCCTAACTTTTCAAAATCTGCATCCAAATGAGAACCTCTATTCAACGAAACGGTCATACATTTTCCCTCCTATGACCAAGTTGCCTCTACTCCAAACGAGTTAACTTCGACTCCGTAACGGACGAGGGATGTCTGATTTCACCGGTCACTAAATAACCTTCTAGAATATAAAGATTGTCGATCATTTTACCTTTCATCATAATGAGAGCCCCACAAGATACCTTAATGCTGCTTGACTCGATGTTGATTCTGTTGGAAAAACGTGTTTGGAAAAGGCAATAGAAAATAAATTTAGGGAAAAACCATATTTTTATTTTTTTTCCAAATTCTCCAAAAGTGTTATGAGTTCTAATCTTTTAATGGGTGTGTATTTTCTAAGGTTGTAAAAGAGCCTATTTATACGCTAAATTCGTAGGTCAAATCATAAAATATTCTAGACTAATCAGAGTTTGACTGAAACAAATAAATAGAGTTTAACTGAGTGATTATCTCTCAAATTTGACTGAAATAAGTGACATACTCAATAGTGAGAAAGAAGAAGAAGAAACTAAAGCCATTTGAGGCATTGATTGTAACACCCTAAATTAGGGGTTGTTAAAAATTTAAATAAATTCCATGTGGACTTCAAGAAATAAATAAATATGATTGCATTTGGCATGATTTAGGGTCTAAAAATAACTCGAGCTAAGCCTGACCCAGTATTAAAAATTTATTTTTTTAAGTGTGTAAAAGGAAGGAGCTAGGTTAGTTAGGGCTTTAATAAAATTTTGGGCGAGTTAAGGCACAAAGGATGGGCTTGGTATAAGTGGCGTGGTGCGCCTAAGAGCTTGCTAGGGGTCTTGGGTTCGATCCGGGCCCAAGTAAGGAAGGCCTTAAATAAATTTTGAGTAAGGATCGGACATGAAAGGCAGGTGGGCGGAGTGGCTGAGGCGCTACTTGAAAAGGGGCTTTGGTTAAGGTCTCGGGTTCGAGACATGAAAGACGCAAGGAGTGTTATTTTTGGGGTTTTTACGTCAAAGGCAAGAGAGCCAAGAAGAGGGCTTATAATTAAAAGGTAAGGGCTCATGACATGAAAGTCTAAGGGGGAAAAGTGGCAAAGCGTTGGAGGGAGGGGTTGCTTGGGGTCACCGGTTCGAACCCCGGAGCAAAGACCTTGATTTTATCTTTTCTTCCCTCTCTTCTTTGGCGTGAAGAGAGTAGAGTTGGTAGCATTTAGGACTCTTAAATTGATTAGAGATAAGGCATATTTTTTTGCTCATAATCAATTTGGAAGAGGGTTATTAGTAGTTTATTTTCATTCAAATTGTTGAAGAGGGTATAAGGGATCATTAGAAGATAAAACTTGCTTAATTCTTTGATAATTAAAAGCCAAATTATCACCTAAAAGGGGGAGTTGGCGAACCTTGGACTCTTTGGGGGCTGTCCATACTGCTTTATTTGGCAAAAGAGTGCCAAAAGTTCAACCAAAATTCTTCTTTTCTCTCCAAATTTATCTTGCAAAATCTCCATTGTTTCATAGCTAAAACCATTCAAAATTCCAGCTTCTCTTCTCTTTTACAAGCGAATATACCCCTCTTTAAGAAAATTTCCAGCAAACTCTTTCTCTTCTTCTCTCTTCATTGTCTTCTTTGAAATCTCCTTAATCTCTTAGCCAAAATTGTTCGAAAAATTCCAAGATTTGTTGTTTCTCTTAGCGAATACACCTCCTCCTTCACAAAATTTCCAGCCCTTCCAATTGTGTATTAGGCCGAATATCATATCTCCAACAAGGTGCTGCCAATTTTCAATAAGTGAGGTAAGAGATAATCACCTTTTTTTGGATCTAAGGTTATGGCCGAATGGCCTATGAATCCTATTAACTTGTTTAAACCGATTGTAGGGAAGCTTTCGGGAATTATTTTCCAAGGAGAGTTGGTAAGCACATTTGGCCAAGGGCTTTTCAATTAAAAAGTTTTTGTTAAATGCCGAAACTAATATGTGCCATGGATTTAGGGACTAATTAAGGCTTCGGGATTTGTTAGGAAATCAAATTCGTTTAAGGTAAGTCCCTTTGATACTACTTGGTTTGGCCGAATAGGCCTAATGTCCCTAATTATGTTAATGGCTAATTATAGGTTAAGAGATCTAACGTTATAGATCGGCTTCTCGAAATCTAGGAGCTCTGGTAGAAACAGGTATGTAAGATCTCAATACACACTTTATTAATTTCATGACTTTATTGTTTGCTTTAATCTTTTGGTTGTGATTAGCTTGTGGCATAATCATGGATTTCGGGTAAGTCCCCTAACTTGTGATTTTTGATGTATGATTTGCATACCGTCACATGACATTAAATGCTATGACATGATATATGAAAATTGTTATAAAAGCATGTGATGGTGGGATTGATGGGAGGAGGGGGATGATTTTTGGATTGTCGCCAGTGGTTTTGACCACAAGATGGGTTGGCCCCATCAGATTTTTTTGTGACCTATGGTCATCAGTGGTTTTGACCACAACGATTGAATATTTGCGACTAAGTCCCAGTGGTTTGGTACCACCAGTGGTTTTAACCACACTTGATTATTTGTGACCTATGGTCATCAGTGGTTTTGACCACACGATGGGTTGGCCCCATCATTTAATTTGTGACTTTAAGTCATCAGTGGTTTTGACCATACGGGGTAGTTGAGGAGTATGGATGGATAGGTTGGGTTGCATAATTGCATGTTATTAATGATTTGTGTATGAGTTACTTTCTGGGTGGGGATTACACACCGAGTCTTGGTGACTCACCCTTTCCTTAACATTTTGCGATGAGTAGATCGCGGAGATGGAGCCGAGAGGACTCGAGGCTACCATGCTTATTGTTAGAGTTAAATTTATTTTCATTAAGTTTAATTATTTTATTTCCTAAGTATTTTTAATTCGGGATGTAATAAGGCCGCTATTATTATTTTGGTTGTTTATTTTACTGTTTTATTTTACTTATGATATATTACAAATGAAATTTACAAATGTTAAAGTAAACCGATTAAAAGTGACCTTTTTCAACTTAATAACTTTTACGAGTTTTCAAAGTCGTTACCATCGGGTAACCAAAAGTAAACTAAGTCAACTACAACTTTGATGATTTTAAAATGTACATGATCAAATGTTTTCAAAAGGGTTTATCAGCCCAACTGTACTTATTAAAAAGGCCCAACTGAATATTCAAACCCGTTTTCATACCTTAACCAAATTTTTGTCAAGTTCTTCAAAAGCTTTTACTCCGTGACATACCAGATTCGGTCAGGACTCGTGGGCCGGGTTTGGGGTGTTACATTTTAGTATCGAGCAGGTTCAAAACTTCACTGTGGGGGCCCAAGGCCCAAAATGTTTGGTTTTTGGATAGTAGGCCTTATTATAATGTTTGAGAAATTGTTTTGGCTTGAACAGCATGGCACCGAGTCTTTGGCACCTATCCGCCCAGGTAAGTACCTCTATCAATTTTTGTGAATTCTTTTGATAAGGGATAGAAGGGTAAAATGGGAACGTAGACTATTAGAATATAAATTATTGAACCCTAAGGCTAGCATACCTCAACTATGCATAAGATTTAATAATTACCTAAACAAACCCTGTGAGTTGTCACTAAGCAAAAGATGTGGCAATCGTTATATGCATGTCTAGGATTGGATTCGGTGGGGGCCTGGTATTTAAGCAGTCCTCGTGACTCACCTCCTACTCACTTGAATCCTACACAGTGCGTAGTAATGGTTCATCCTAGTAAACGACACATTCATAGGCTAAACTCGATAACTAAAACCCGAAAAGGGATTAGCCGTTTTGTTTTTGAGGAAAATAAAATCTTGTTTGAAAAAAAAAGACCAAAATACCCCTCAGTTTGAAAAATGACCAAAATACCCCTGGTTTGTAAATTACCAAAATACCCTCCGTATGAAATTTTTTTTCAAATACTTGAATCCTTCTTTTATGAAAATACTTAGAACCCAATTTTTGGAAATTGTTTTGAGAAAATGCCCTGAATGTGAAAAATTACTAAAATACCCTTAGGGGTCAAATTACGAAAACGCCCTTGAATCATGAAATTTCCAAAATACCCACGGTTTTAATCAAAAGTTTCATCACATGAAAAATGCCCAAAAACCTTACTTTACAAAATATCGAAAACTTCATGATTTTAGAAAATTACAAAAATTGCCCTAACCAACAAAATTACCAAAATGACCTTGGTTTTCAAAATTTTGCAACATCATTATTTTGGAAAAATACAATTCTAAAAAGAACTCCCAAAGTTTTACAACTTTTTGAAACATCCACGATTTATCAAATTTTACAAACTTACCCTGATTTGTGGAAAATTACCAAAATGCCCCTGAGTTTCAAAATCACCGAAAGACCCCCGAATTTTAAAATTTTTCAAAATACCCCGGGAAATTAAGAGTTTTACAATAATTTTTGACAAAATCATCCGAGAACCAGTATTTGTAAAAAAAAAATATGAAAATACCCCTGTAGGATAAATTACGAAAATACCCCTAGGTAGTGGAAAAACAATCACCATGAAATCAACAACGTCTCTTTGAATGAATCAATGAAAGACTGTGTGTTTGTTTGATTACGAAAGAACCACTTCTAAAACTCCTATCATAAAATTTCTTCGCGGATAACCAAGTGAAACTAAGGTACTAATGCATAAAATTCTTAAACAGATAAACGCGATCGTTAGAATGAGTTCAAGAGGTCGTGGACGTCCGCCCCGTGCCGTGGTAGAGGTAGGATGACCCCGTCGGAGCCCGCGAGGTCTGGTCATGGGTCCGGAAATGAGATGTCGAATCTGACGCCAAAACCGAGTTTCGAGGATCGACGGTGGTAACGATGTAGTATCCTGCGCGTGCTACGAGTGTTAGAACGAGTTCTTGAGGTCGCGGCGTGCGAGAACCCATAAGTCTGTGGCTAAACGACTCGGGCTAACGGAGCAGAAGTATTTAGAGGAGTTTCCGGAGTGGCACCTAGTGCAGCGGAATATTGGTTAGAGTCCACGGAAAGGATTATGGGTGACTTGGATTTCACCCCTGAGGAGAAGTTAAAGGGTATCATTTCTCTGCTTCGGGATGAGTCCTATCAGTGGTGGCTCACCGTAAGGGATGGAACGGTGGCAGAAAACCTTACTTGGGAATTCTTCAGGGAAGCCTACCAAAAGAAGTATATTGGAACTAGCTATGTAGACGCTCAGAGGAAGGCTTTCTTGAACCTGGTTCAAGGAAATAAGTCAGTGGCGGAATATGAGGCCGAGTTCCTTCGATTGAGTAGATATGCTCGTGGTATTGTGGGTACCGAGCATAAACGCTGTGTCAGGTTCGAAGATGGGCTTAGAGATGAGCTGAGAATGATGATAGCTCCACAATAGGAACGAGAGTTTGCTGTCTTAGTGGAGAAGTCGAAGGTTGCTGAAGGGGTAAGACAGTCGGTTAGACGAAACCAAGATAGGAATTGGAATAAGAAGAGCTCGGAACCTTCAAGGTTCTCGGGTAATGAACAGAAGAGGACGAGGTTTGATGGGTCGGATCAAGTCGCTGGGCTTCTTCTGCTACTAATCCTCAATGGCCGCCACGGTGATAAGTGTGGCAAGTTTCACAAGGGGAGTGTTGGAATGGTAATCGTGGATGCTTTGAATGTGGGTCTATAGAGCATCGAGTTAGAGACTCCCTAAGAAGGCGGCTAAATGAGAACGGAAGGTCAGGATAACCAACAACCACAGAGTGGTCGAGGTGCAGTTAGGGGTAATGGAAATGGTAACAGGCGTGGCCAAAGGAGGTGTCAAGGTGCAGAGGCGAGGCAACCAAGGTTGGTTTATGCAGTTGGCGTCGCGAGGAGGAAGATGTGCGGATGCGACAACGGGTATGTTCCTTACTCGAATACCCTTAATTGCTTTGATTATTGTAGAGTTTTCTTGTTTTACTAGGAAGTGCACAAACCTTGGTTGTGAACTTAGAGATTGTGCCTAGGAAGTAAGATAGTTCTATTAAGATTAGAGTGCGCAGCATAAGCGTAGCACGGTGAGTTAAGATGCACGACTATTCGTTAGTAAGTAATTTCGAGGACGAAATTATTTTTTAAGGGGGGTAGAATTGTAACACCCTAAATTAGGCGTTGTTAAAAATTTAAATAAATTCCATGTGGACTTCAAGAAATAAATAAATATGATTGCATTTGGCATGATTTAGGGTCTAAAAATAACTTGAGCTAAGCCTGACCCAGTATTAAAAATTTATTTTTTTTAAGTGTGCAAAAGGAAAAAGCTAGGTTAGTTAGGGCTTTAATAAAATTTTGGGCGAGTTAAGGCACAAAGGATGGGCTTGGTATAAGTGGCGTGGTGCGCCTAAGAGCTTGCTAGGGGTCTTGGGTTCGATCCATGATAATGGAAATTTTTTTTTGTCTGTTGGGGCGTTAAAGGAAGGGCCCAAGTAATGAAGGCCTTAAATAAATTTTGAGTAAGGATCGAACATGAAAGGCAGGTGGGCGGAGTGGCTGAGGCGCTACTTGAAAAGGGGCTTTGGTTAAGGTCTCGGGTTCGAGACATGAAAGACGCAAAGAGTGTTATTTTTGGGGTTTTTGCGTCAAAGGCAAGAGAGCTAAGAAGAGGGCTTATAATTAAAGGTAAGGGCTCATGACATGAAAGTCCGAGGGGAAAAGTGGCAAAGCGTTGGAGGGAGAGGTCTTGCTTGGGGTCATTGGTTCGAACCCCAGGAGCAGCACCTTGATTTTATCTTTTTCTTCCCTCTGCTGCTGGCGTGAAGAGAGTAGAGTTGGCAGCAAATAGGACTCTTAAATTGATTAAAGATAAGGCATATTTTTTTTGCTCATAATCGGCTGGAAGAGGGGTTATTAGTAGTTTATTTTCATTCAAATTGTTGAAGAGGGTATAAGGTATAATTAGAAGATAAAACTTGCTTAATTCTTTGATAATTAAAAGCCAAATTATCACCTAAAAGGCGGGGAGTTGGCCGAACCTTGGACTCTTTAGGGGGCTGTCCATACCTGTTTTATTTGGCAAAAGAGTGCCAAAAGTTCAACCAAAATTCTTCTTTTCTCTCCAAATTTACTGCTGCTGAAATCTCCATTGTTTCATAGCCAAAACCATTCAAAATTCCAGCTTATCTTCTCTTTTACAAGCCGAATATACCCCCTCTTTAAGAGAAAATTTCCAGCAAACTCTTTCTCTTCTTCCTCTCTTCATTGTGCTTCTTTGAAATCTCCTTAAACTCTTAGCCAAAATTGTTCGTAAAAATTCCAAGATCGTTGTTTCTCTTAGCCGAATACACCCTCCTCCTTCACAAAATTTCCAGCCCTTCCAATTATGTATTAGGCCGAATATCATATCTCCAACAAGGTGCTGCCAATTTTCAATAAGTGAGGTAAGAGATAATCACCTCTTTTTGGATCTAAGGTTATGGTGAATGGCCTATGAATCCTATTAACTTGTTTAAACCGATTGTAGGGAAGCTTTTGGGAATTATTTTCCAAGGAGAGTTGGTAAGCACATTCGGCCAAGGGCTTTTCAATTAAAAAGTTTTTGTTAAATGTCGAAACTAACATATGCCATGGATTTAGGGACTAATTAAGGCTTCGGGATTTGTTAGGAAATCAAATCCGTTTAAGGTAAGTCCCTTTAATACTACTTGGTTTGGCCGAATAGGCCTAATGTCCCTAATTATGTTAATGGCTAATTATAGGTTAAGAGATCTAACGTTATAGATCGGCTTCTCGGAATCTAGGAGCTCCGGTAGAAACAGGTGTGTAAGATCTCAATACACACTTTATTAATTTCATGACTTTATTGTTTGCTTTAATCTTTTAGTTGTGATTAGCTTGTGGCATAATCATGGATTTCGGGTAAGTCCCCTAACTTGTGATTTTTGATGTATGATTTGCATACCATCACATGACATTAAATGCTATGACATGATATATGAAAATTGTTATAAAAGCATGTGATGGTGGGATTGATGAGAGGAGGGGGATGATTTTTGGAATGTCGCCAGTGGTTTTGACCACAAGATGGGTTGGCCCCATCAGATTTTTTTGTGACCTATGGTCATCAGTGGTTTTGACCACAACGATTGAATATTTGCGACTAAGTCCCAGTGGTTTGGTACCACCAGTGGTTTTGACCACACTTGATTATTTGTGACCTATGGTCATCAGTGGTTTTGGTCACACGATGTGTTGGCCCCATCATTTAATTTGTGACTTTAAGTCATCAGTGGTTTTGACCACACGGGGTAGTTGAGGAGTATGGATGGATAGGTTGGGTTGCATAATTGCATGTTATTAATGATTTGTGTATGAGTTACTTTACCGGGTGGGAGATTACACACTGAGTCTTGGTGACTCACCCCTTTCCCTTAACATTTTGCAGATGAGTAGATCGCGGAGATGGAGCCGGAGAGGACTCGAGGCGGCCATGCTTATTGTTAGAGTTAAATTTATTTTCGTTAAGTTTAATTATTTTATTTCCTAAGTATTTTTAATTCGGGATGTAATAAGGCCGCTATTATTATTTTGGTTGTTTATTTTACTGTTTTATTTTACTTATGATATATTACAAATGAAATTTACAAATGTTAAAGTAAACCGGTTAAAAGTGACCTTTTCCAACTTAATAACTTTTACGAGTTTTCAAAGTCGTTACCATCGGGTAACCAAAAGTAAACTAAGTCAACTACAACTTTGATGATTTTAAAATGTACATGATCAAATGTTTTCAAAAGGGTTTATCAGCCCAACTGTACTTATTAAAAAGGCCCAACTGAATATTCAAACCCGTTTTCATACCTTAACCAAATTTTTGTCAAGTTCTTCAAAAGCTTTTACTCCGTGACATACCAGATCCGGTCAGGACTCGTGGGCCGGGTTTGGGGTGTTACATTGATGACACCCCTATTGAGCTTCCTCCCATAAGCCATGCCCCTAAAAAATTTTACTAAAAAGCAAGTGTGTGGAAGGCTTATGAATTTGGTTTCATAAGTGTCAAAAGTAGAAGACAAAATAAGACAGTGAAGATGGGAGGTAGAAGATAAAAGATCAACGGTAGAGGGACATACAATAGGATAAGCATACGATAGCATAGAAGTAGGGGTGGTTTGGAGAGGAGGAAAAAGAAAGAAGGAATAATGTTCTTGTCTATTATCCTTCTATTTTTTCAAACTGTAACATCCTAGATTAGGGGTTATGCGTTTGTGCATAATTCATGAGTAGTAGGTTTTGGCAGTGTTTGGAAATGAATTAAGGGTTTTAAAATCCTAGGATGGAAGAGAAAGCTTTGGACAATTATTGGTTTTTAAGTTAAAAATAAGAAGTGATGTGGAAAAGTGACAAGGGACGCCACCTAAGGTGCAAGGGTTATGGCATCAAGTGAAGTACTTTGAGGGAAGAGGTTCGAATCCCATTGTGTGCATTTTTGCTTAATGAAATAGCATGTTTACTGTGATATGGATGTGTGGTGTGCATCTTTAGAACCTTGGAAATGTAAGGAAATGTAAGGAAATATAAGGAAATGTAAGGAAATAAAAGGAAGTATAAGGAAATGCAAGGAAATGTAAAGAAATGAAAGGAAATAAAAGGAAATGTATGAAAATGAAGATAGAAATGAAAATGGAAATGGAAATGGAAATGAACACTTTTGGAAACTTAGACATTTTTGGAAACCTGAACATTTTTGGAAATGATCCAAAAATGGAAACTTGAACATTTTAGGAAACTTGGATATGTAAGAAAAATGGCAAGTTCTGAGTCGATCGAAAATTTTAGGAAACTTAGAAATGATGCCGAAATGTCAAATTTTAAAGTTCAAAATAGGAAATAAGGGCTAAAGGGCCTTAAAAGAAAAAGTTGGAGAAGTTTGACATACAATCCGGCTTGGAAAAGTGGTGCAAGGTATCACTTAGGGCTATGGAAATGGCGCCATGAGCAAGAACTGTTGGGCTGGGTTCGAGTCACTTGGGAAGCAAGTAAACAAGTTTAATTTTGCTTCCGTATATTGAGGTGGACTGCATGGGTTTCTAGAAAAGGAAGAGTTTTATTTGCATAAATATGTGAATAATAAGAGATAAATAAAGAGTTTTATTCACATAAATATGTGAATAATAAGAGAGAAATAAAGGAGTTTTATTCACATAAATATGTGAATAATAAGAGATAAATAAAGGAGTTTTATTCACATAAATATGTGAATAATAAGAGATAAATAAAGGAGTTTTATTCACATAAATATGTGAATAATAAGAGATAAATAAAGGAGTTTTATTCACATAAATATGTGAATAATAAGAGATAAATAAAGGAATTTTATTCACATAAATATGTGAATAATAAGAGATAAATAAAGGATTATTTTCTAAGGAGATAATTGAGGAGATAATGGATGGATTAAAGGCTTTTATCTTTTAAATAAAAGAGATAATATTACCAAAAAGAGGAGTGGTGGACAAGTAAGGGACTCCTAGGCTGATAACTTTGGCTATAAAAGGAGGGCAGGAGGGCTACTCATTCACTTTTGCTCCCTCTTCCTCTCTGCCAAATTTTCCTAGCTCTCTCCCCCTCTCTGCCGAATTTTTCTTTAAGAAAAATCCATCTTTTCTTCTATTTTCTTCTCTGTTTCTCTTGTCAAAGCCAATCTTTGTTGATTCTAAGTAAAGGAGCAATCAACTACAACATCAAAAGGGTTTCTTCAACTGTCGAATACAAGGATCAAGGATCTAAGGTAAGATAAATTTATTTGATTAAAGGTTATGATGTATATGTTAGATTAGATCTAACATGAAGATTTCGACAGACATATAGGGCAAGGAATCCTCTTGATTTGGAATTTGTATGGTAAGTGATATTCTGCAGAGGCTTAATTTTGGTATTTGGAATTATTTTCATTATTTTAAAAGCGAAAACTCACATGGTTACATGAATTAGTGTTAGCCGATTTCAAGGAAAAGGATACTAGCAATTTTGGGATTCGATTTACAATCATCCAATTCGGCAACAAGGTAAATAATACAAATCCTACTAGGATTTGGTTTTAAACCAAATAGGTTTGTTAATATGTTTTAATAATTGGCGAATATAAGAGATAAAGATCTAGATCGGTAGATCGTTCTTGAGATTTCAAGGAATCTATTAAGCCAATCGGTGTGTACCCTTACTAACCTTCGATATTTCATATGGCTATTATTTTAATATATGAATATGTATAAGAATGTGAATGTGGCTAAGTACCACAAATGTGGTAAAAAGTACCCAGGTACGTTTCCTACTTCCGATAGGATTACGAATATGATATATATTTTGAATATGTAATATGAATGAGAAATAAGATATGTATAAATATTTGGGGCATATGGGATATTTGTGAAGGGGAAGAGTAGGTGTTGACTTGGTCTCACCAACGAAGGTGTTGACTTGGTCTCACCAACTGAAATATGTTGACTACGGTCACATTATGGAATTTTGGTAACCGGTTACAATATTTGAATATAGTGTCTAATGACACAACGTATAAATTGACTATAGTGTCTAATGACACAACGTATATGGGCGATAAGCACGTCGATTGCGATGATGCGCTTTGATGGTGTGTAGCGGATGGAGGGTTGACTTAGTAGTCCCACGGTGTGACCGCAGTGTACGGTGGTGTGTAGCGGATGGATCTTTAGGCTTGGGTTAGGTTGCATCATCATTTATCTTTATATGAATATGAATTTGATATGAACATGTATGCGATTTGTTGAATGTTAGTCTTGTGTGCACATTGAGTTTGTTGACTCACCCGTTGTGGGAACTATTTTCGGTGATGAACAAGGATGACGAACGGACGGTAGACCTTGAGGTGGCCATGCATCAATTTGAAGATTTTATTTATTTTGGACTTTATTTCTTTTAGTACATTTAATTTTATTATTGGGTTTTACTTGATGTAATAAGGCCATAAGGCCCAAGTTGGATTTCTTTATTTCTTTTTACTTTTAATTATTATGTTTACGAATTTTATTAAGTAAAGATCAAGCAAATACATTTTTAAAATAAAACCTAAATGTTTTGTTACTTTAAATAAATGGATTTTAATGTTAGATAAATTGGTTTTCAGCACAAGCCCAACCCAAACCAAACAACATTTTTCTAAAAATTCACAATTTTTCTCTAAGTAACAAAAGAATTTTGAAACCGGTTTACTTGAGGAACATACCAGATCCGGTTCAGGCTCGTGGGCCGGGTTTGGGGTGTTTCAATTTGGTATCAGAGCCAGGTTTTAAACTCTCGGCCTGTGGGCTCAGGCCCAAAATGTCTTCAATTCGAGCCCAAATGAATTTCTTTGAAATAAGCAGGTTTTATGGCATGGCACCTAAGTCTCCGACCCGCGGTCCACCAGGTAAGTACCCCTAACTCTATGTGTGATTCTGTGAACTTTATAAGGGTAGGAAAGGCATGGAACGTAGAATAGAATGATAGGAACTTGAACCCTAGGATTAGATTTCTCAAAACACAAACCACATAAGACTTAATGCACTGAACCAACCTATGGCTAAGTCACTGAGCTAAGGTGTAGTAACCCCTGTACGCATGTCTAGGATTGGATCCGGAAGAGCCTGGTATTTAAGCAGTCCTAGTGACTCACCTCCTCATCGCAGGAATCCTACCTGGTGCGTAGCTTCGGTTCACCCTAACTCAGAGGGCTCAGTGGTGTGGCAACCTCTGTGCGCATGTCTAGGAATGGTTTCAGTGGAAGTTTGGTATTTAAGCAGTCCGCGTGACTCACTTCCTCTCCACACGAATCCTGCCTAGTGCGTAGCTTTGGTTCACCTTGACCAAGAGGGCTCGGTCATAGGCTAAACATAATGACTAAAACCCGAAAGGGAACTAGCCATGTTTTAAAAAAAAAAAAGAGAGAACAAAACAACAAACCCTAGTTTTTCAAACTTTTAAAACTTTCTTTTAAATCTGAGAAAATTATTTTTACAACATTTTCTGAAAAACTCTTGATTTACGAAAATTACAAAAATGCCCTTAGGGGTGAAATTACCAAAATGCCCTTGGTTTATAAAATGTTCAACTACTCAACAGCTTTACCAAAAATTTCATTATTTTATAAACATTCAAACACCCTAATTTGTAAAACATCAAAATACCTTGATTTTGGAAAAATTACAAAATTGCCCCTAACTTTAAAATTACCAAAAATACTTTGTGACAAAAACACCAAGGAATCTTATTTTGACAAATTACGAAAATACCCTGTAGGACAAATTACGAAAATACCCCCGGGTAGTGGTAAAACAACAACAAATGAAAAACTACAACGTTTCTCTGAATGAACTAAGGTTCATAATTATTTGATGGATGTATGAATGGATGAAAAGACTGTGTGCATGTATGAATACGAAAGAACCACTTCTAAAAATTCTTTCCATAAAACTTCTTCGCGGTTAATCAGTGAAACAAAATCTTTTAATACATAAAACTTCTTAATCAGATTAAATCGCGACGTTAGAAATGAGTTCTAAGGGCGTGAACTTAGAGATTGTGCTGGAAAGTATGATGGTTCTATTAAGATCGAGTGCAGTACAGAAGCATAGTGCGGTAAGAAGGATTGTACGATTGTTAGTAAGTAATTTGAGGACGAAATTATTTTTAAGGAGGGTAGAACCGTAACATCCTAGATTAGGGGTTATGCGTTTGTGCATAATTCATGAGTAGTAGGTTTTGGCAGTGTTTGGAAATGAATTAAGGGTTTTTAAAATCCTAGGATGGAAGAGAAAGCTTTGGACAATTATTGGTTTTTAAGTTAAAAACAAGAAGTGATGTGGAAAAGTGACAAGGGACGCCACCTAAGGTGCAAGGGTTATGGCATCAAGTGAAGTACTTTGAGGGAAGAGGTTCGAATCCCATTGTGTGCATTTTTGCTTAATGAAATAGCATGTTTACTGTGATATGGATGTGTGGTGTGCATCTTTAGAACCTTGGAAATGTAAGGAAATAAAAGGAAGTATAAGGAAATGTAAGGAAATGTAAAGAAATGAAAGGAAATAAAAGGAAATGTATGAAAATGAAGATAGAAATGAAAATGGAAATGGAAATGGAAATGAACACTTTTGGAAACTTAGACATTTTTGGAAACCTGAACATTTTTGGAAATGATCCAAAAATGGAAACTTGAACATTTTAGGAAACTTGGATATGTAAGAAAAATGGCAAGTTACAGAGCCGATCGAAAATTTTAGGAAACTTAGAAATGATGCCGAAATGTCAAATTTTAAAGTTCAAAATAGGAAATAAGGGCTAAAGGGCCTTAAAAGAAAAAGTTGGAGAAGTTTGACATACAATCCGGCTTGGAAAAGTGGTCTGAAGGTATCACTTAGGGCCTATGGAAATGGCGCCATGAGCAAGAACTGTTGGGCCTGGGTTCGAGTCACTTGGGAAGTAAGTAAACAAGTTTAATTTTGCTTCCGGATAATGAGGTGGACTGATGGGTTTCTAGAAAAGGAAGAGTTTTATTTGCATAAATATGTGAATAATAAGAGATAAATGAAAGAGTTTTATTCACATAAATATGTGAATAATAAGAGAGAAATAAAGGAGTTTTATTCACATAAATATGTGAATAATAAGAGATAAATAAAGGAGTTTTATTCACATAAATATGTGAATAATAAGAGATAAATAAAGGAGTTTTATTCACATAAATATGTGAATAATAAGAGATAAATAAAGGAGTTTTATTCACATAAATATGTGAATAATAAGAGATAAATAAAGGAATTTTATTCACATAAATATGTGAATAATAAGAGATAAATAAAGGATTATTTTCTAAGGAGATAATTGAGGAGATAATGGATGGATTAAAGGCTTTTATCTTTTAAATAAAAGAGATAATATTATCAAAAGAGGAGTGGTGGACAAGTAAGGGACTCTAGGCTGATAACTTTGGCTATAAAAGGAGGCGGGAGGGCTACTCATTCACTTTTGCTCCTCTTCCTCTCTCGCCAATTTTCCTAGCTCTCTCCCTCTCTCTCGAATTTTTCTTTAAGAAAATCCATCTTTTCTTCTTCTATTTTCTTCTCTGTTTCTCTTGTCAAAGCGAATCTTTGTTGATTCTAAGTAAAGGAGCAATCAACTACAACATCAAAAGGGTTTCTTCAACTGTCGAATACAAGGATCAAGGATCTAAGGTAAGATAAATTTATTTGATTAAAGGTTATGATGTATATGTTAGATTAGATCTAACATGAAGATTTCGACAGACATATAGGGCAAGGAATCCTCTTGATTTGGAATTTGTATGGTAAGTGATATTCGCAGAGGCTTAATTTTGGTATTTGGAATTATTTTCATTATTTCAAAAGCGAAAACTCACATGGTTACATGAATTAGTGTTAGCCGATTTCAAGGAAAAGGATACTAGCAATTTTGGGATTCGATTTACAATCATCCAATTCGGCAACAAGGTAAATAATACAAATCCTACTAGGATTTGGTTTTAAGCCAAATAGGTTTGTTAATATGTTTTAATAATTGGCGAATATAGGAGATAAAGATCTAGATCGGTAGATCGTTCTTGAGGATTTCAAGGAATCTATTAAGCCAATCGGTGTGTACCCTTACTAACCTTCGATATTTCATATGGCTATTATTTTAATATATGAATATGTATAAGAATGTGAATGTGGCTAAGTACCACAAATGTGGTAAAAGTACCTGTGCACGTTTCCTACTTCGATAGGATTCTGAATATGATATATATTTTGAATATGTAATATGAATGAGAAATAAGATATGTATAAATATTTGGGGCATATGGGATATTTGTGAAGGGGAAGAGTAGGTGTTGACTTGGTCTCACCAACTAAGGTGTTGAAAAATATGTTGACTACGGTCACATTATGGAATTTTGGTAACTTTGTTACAATATTTGAATATAGTGTCTAATGACACAACGATAATTTGACTATAGTGTCTAATGACACAACGTATATGGGCGATGAGCACGTCATTGCGATGATCGCCTTCGATGGTGTGTAGCGGATGGAGGGTTGACTTAGTAGTCCCACGATGTGACCGGCGTGTGGTGGTGTGTAGCGGATGGATCTTTAGGCTTGGGTTGGGTTGCATCATCATTTATCTTTATATGAATATGAATTTGATATGAACATGTATGCCTGATTTGTTGAATGTTAGTACTGTGTGCACATTGAGTCTGTTGACTCACCCTGTTAGGGAACTATTTTCGGTGATGAACAAAGGACGGACCGGGACGGTAGACCTTGAGGTGGCCATGCATCAATTTGAAGATTTTATTTATTTTGGACTTTATTTCTTTTTAGTACATTTAATTTTATTATTGGGTTTTACTTGATGTAATAAGGCCATAAGGCCCAAGTTGGATTTCTTTATTTCTTTTTACTTTTAATTATTATGTTTACGAATTTTTATTAAGTAAAGATCAAGCAAATACATTTTTAAAATAAAACCTAAATGTTTTGTCACTTTAAATAAATGGATTTTAATGTTAGATAAATTGGTTTTCAGCACAAGCCCAACCCAAACCAAACAACATTTTTCTAAAAATTCACAATTTTTCTCTAAGTAACAAAAGAATTTTGAAACCGGTTTACTTGAGGAACATACCAGATCCGGTTCAGGCTCGTGGGCCGGGTTTGGGGTGTTTCATAAACAATCTTATTACAGGTTCTAATCATATCTGTTCTTTTTTATACAATGTCTAGAACTATCCATAATCCCTCCCCAATTCATAAATAGAAGGATAATACACTTCAATGCACTCGAACTCACATCTTCCATCATTGGTAATAATGTTCATGCCAATCGAACTAATTAAGACTCAATCAACAACTCTATCTTTAATCGGATATATTATGTTATATTTTTATAATAAACTAGTTTCTTGTGGCAAGAAATCTAATGAGTTTATATTTAGGACCTTAATTAATTTAAGTTAAGTTGGATCAACTCTGTTTTGCCTTTAGAGTCAGACTTTTCTCTTGTTATCACTTATTGTTACAACTGGCGTGCCATATTTGCGTATCAATAAGTCACATCGCCAACATGGTTGATGCATTCACGAAAACAATTCGATATAAGGGTTTTGGAGCATTATACAAGAGTTTGGTTCCCAATTCAGTGATAGTCGCACTAAAGGTGAATAAAATGCAGACATGCGATAACCTTATATTTTGATACATGATAAAATTTAAATAAATAAAAATTTATCAATTTTATAAACGAATTATATTTTTTACATGTAAGGAATGAACCTAGATAAATGATTATTCAAGTTTATTAAAGACATATTTTTAGTATTTTTATATTTTTAAATTTTAAATTTTTATAAAAATTATTTTGAAATTTAAAATTTATGAATTTATAAAATATTAGAAATGATATTGGACATTAGAATGAACATAAACAATTGATTGTCCAAATCCATTTGAACTTCGACACCAATTTGTCTAGATTCATTCTAGATGTCTTTTAGTAATTTTATATATTTTATTTATCATAAATTATCATATTTTATATTTTTATTAAAATAAAAATACGTTCTTTAAAAATATTAAAATGCATAAATTTTGATATTTTATAAAATACGATGTTTTATACATTTTATATATATTTAGATTTTATATATTTTACTATGTACTTAAGGACTAAGTTGGAAAATTTTTGAGAGGGCTAAAATTAAATTTTATATTTTTACGATAGTAGAAATAAAAATATATATCATTTTAATAGCCTATATCTTTATAATTTTAAATGATTAAATCAAAAATTTTTATCATTTTTGGGGGCCAAAGTGCAATTTTGCCATTACAAATTTAAAATTTTAAGGGGCCTGAATAGAAAATTTTCATTTTAGGGGAGCCGGGGCCCCTGCCAACCCCCTGGATTCGTCACTGTATACCCCTATAGGACATTTATCAATCTCCTGACCCTGTTGTGGAATTTAAAAACTCCATTAACAGTATACTAAATATTTTCTGTTTTATATATTTGGACAAATATATTTTATATGTTTTATAAATGTGAAATAATATATTTAATAAATATAAGATTTATATTTTTTAATTTTATAATAATAATGTAATAATATAATATTTTATGAAACTAAAAATATATATAAATACAAAAAACATGTTTGGAATGAATCTAGACAACTGGTTGCCTTGGTTCAAATGTATCTGGACAACCAAGTTGTCCAAGTTAATTCTCTATGTGAAAATATAATCGCTTTTAATTTTTATATATTTTTAAATTCTTATATGTTTTTATTTTTTTTGCCACATGTCAGAATGTGAGGATGTCACATGTCACTGTGCTTTTGATTGTTAGTGCCACATCAACATATTTTAACGGTGTTATTGTTGAGGTACCAAAATGTGACAAAATTGAAATTCAAGTGCTAGTTAGGTACAATTTTTTTAAACTACCAATTAGATACAAGTAGCCAAATTCAAAGGGCAATATATATATATATATATATATATATATATATAATCCTTACATTTATTTCTTTGTAAAAATAAATTTTTAATCATCTCTCAATTGAATCGATATCGAATTGATTCATAATACCAACCCAATCAATAACTTAAAACATTCAATAGCTTAAATAGAGTGTTTATATAAACAAATAGCATAGAAGAACTTAAGTACTCATAAATAGATATTGGTTTCATCCCTCTAAAAGTGATCGAGAATGCCTAATCTTTAAAATACTTATTTTTCTTTTATATATATATATATATATATATATCGATTGAGTCTCAATTCGATTGGTATGAACATTGTTATCAATGCAGGAGGACGTGAGTTCGAGTATGTTGAAGCGCATTATCCTCCTATTTATGGGTTGGGGTGGGTCTATAGATAATTCTAAGTATTGTGTAAAAAAAAAAAGATATGATCAGAAAAATTTTCAAAAAAAATATATTTAACATTTAATTAATTGGGTTTATTCTTTTATCCACAAGTGTCGTTAAGTGTTTGATAGGACGGTGCAGTCCACAAATTGTATAACAATAAATTTAACCATAAACTTTTACATATTGTACCATTTTATTCATTTTTTAAAAACAACCTTCAACATTAAATGTTATCTCAATTTGGTCCTAATTTTAAAAAATAAAATAAAAATATCATAAATATATACTTTAAAATATTATAAAAAATTTCACGTGGCATATATATTTGAAATTAGTATCAAATTGAGATAATCAGAACGTTGAGGGTTAACTCTTTTAACTAAATTGATAATATATAAAGAGTAAGGGTTAAATTTGCTATTATAGCAGTTTTTTAACTATTACCTCACCTTTTAATGGAAAGTGACACAAATAAATCTAATTAGTTGGGTGACACAAAATTTAAACATAATTAAATGATGTGCAGTGTAGTTTATTTATTTATTTTATTTTTTAATGACAAAGAATCCAAATTAATCTGAAAGGTCCAAACTTAATGGCATATTGGTACTAAAATGAGCACAAATAGTTTGAGAAATGTTAATAATTGTTAATATTTGTAATTTTCATTAAAATATGCTTCGTATTTTATTATTTGTAAAGAATATATATATATATATATATATATATATATATATATATATATTGCCATAGTAGTTAGAATTAATGGATTGAACTAAGCCTGTTTGACAATAGTTGATTGCAGTGGTTAGATTGGTAAACTGATTCTATTAGTTGTTTATTTATGTGAAAAATAGAACATCGATAATGATAATGTATCGCAAAGAAAAGAGAGAAAAGTAAAAAAAAAAATAGATTTTTACGTAAAAACTCTTTTGGAAAAAAACCATGGGCAGATGAGAAGATAATTAACTATGTCAAATTCAAATGGTTACAAGAGGAGTAGACCACGTCTATTTATAGGTATCTAAAACCATATTCTAATCAAAATAAAATAGAAGTAATGCAGTAAGGTTAAAACATCTTATTCAAATCAACATTAAACAGATGAAGTATACTTCTATTTGAACTTCTTTTGCACACTTGTATTTTACCACTTGTATTTTATTTTATCATGAATTTTGATCACATCTCTAACAATATCCACCTTGACACGAATTCTTCAACAAATAAGTTCTTCATCACGAACACTCAACGAACAAGTTCTCCACCTCTTCCATAAAACCCCTTAAAGGTTTAATTTCAACAATGAACACCAACCAAGTTTTAGCAATGCTCAAACTTGGTCATGGGAAGTGACTTAGTCATCATATCTGTAGGATTTTCATGACTACGAATTTTGCTCACAACAATATCACCACGAGTAATAATATCACGAACAAAATGATACCGAACATCAATGTGCTTTGTTCTCTCATGAAACATTTAATCTTTTGTAAGGAAGATGACACTTTGACTGTCACAAAATACTGTACTGATTTGAAAGTCTACATTGAGTTCACTAAAGAATCCCTTCAACCAAATGGCTTCTTTACAAGCCTCAGTAATCGCCATATACTCAGCTTCAGTGGTAGACAAAGCGTCTGTAGTTTGCAAAGTTACTTTCTAATTGATTGCACAACCTCCTATTGTAAAGACATAACCTGTGAGAAATTCTTTTCTGCCAAAGTCTCTAGTAAAATCAGCATCAACTTACCCAATGACTCCATCTCTAGTTCTTCAAAACTGTAAGCAAACATCAGTAGTACCTCGTAAGTATTTTAAAATCCACTGAACTACTTTCCAATGTTCTTTACCGGGATTCGCCATATATTTACTAACTGCACTGACTGCATATGATAAATCTGGACGTGAACAAACTATAGCATACATGAGAGATCTCATTGAACTGGAATATGGAACATATGATATGTACTCAATCTCATCATTTGATTGTAGACACAAAGCTGATGAAAGTCTGAAATGAGCTGCCAAAGGAGTACTAACAGGCTTAACATTCTGCATATTGAACGTGTAAAGAACTTTCTCAATGTACCCCTTTTGACTTAGGTACAATTTACTTGCTTTTTTATTTATGAGAATCTTCATACCAAGTATCTTCTTTGCTGGTCTTAAATCTTTCATCTCAAATTCTTCACTAAGCTGGGTTTTGACCTTTCTTATCTCTCCTTTAGCTTTTGTTGCTATTAATATGTTATCAACATAAAAGAGTAGATACACAAAAGAACCATTATTATTTTTCCTAAAGTAAACACAACTGTCAAAGTTACTTCTTTTGAAATCATGAGAAGTCATAAAAGAATTAAACCTTTTGTACCACTGTCTTGGTGATTGTTTCAAACTGTAAAATGATTTTTTCAACAAGCAAACATAGTCCTCTTTTTCTGAGACTGTAAAACCCTTTGGTTGTTGCTTGTAAATATCTTTCTCAAGTTCTCTATGCAAAAATATAGTTTTTATATCTAACTGCTCAAGGTCCAAATCATGCATGGCTACAATACTAAGCAAAGCTCAAATCGAACTATGCTTCACAACTGGTGAGAACACATTTGTGAAGTCCACACCTAGAATTTGACTGTAACCTTTTGAAACGAGCATTGTTTTATATCTGGGTTCTTCAACTCCTGGAGTCCCTTCTTTCCTTTTAAACACCCATTTACAACGAACAACCTTTTTGCCTTTAGGAAGTTTCACAAGATCCCATGTTTTCTTTTGGTGGAGTGATTCCATCTCCTCTTGCATAGCAAATATCCACTTTTCCGAGTCTTCATAGCTAACTGCCTCAGAATAAGTAGATGGCTCTTGGTTTGTATCTATATCTTTAGCCACATTTAAAGTATAAGTAACTAGATCAGCCTCGGCATTCCTCTTTGGAGGTTTAGTCTCTCTTCTAGTTTTATTTTTGGCAATAAAGTATTGTGGTGAAGAAACAACTTTATTCTGAATTTTTGTACTGGCTTGAGTAGTCAACTCTGTTGTGGATTCTGGATTAATCTGATGCTCTACCTGCTTTTTTTGTTTTTTATTAGAAGAGTCTTTAAGAGATAAGTTAGGTAGCATAGCAGTTTCATAAAAAAAATAACATCTTTACTAATCACAACTTTTCTATTTTCAAGACACCATAACTTATACCTATTTACACCAGCTTTATAACCAAAGGAAACACATTTAATGGATCTTGGTTCCAATTTTCCATTATCAATATGATCATACGTAGAATACTCAAATATCTTTAAATCAGAATAATTAATAGGGTTACTAAACCATACGTCTTGCGGAGTCTTTTTCTCAATGACAATGGATGGAGATCAGTTGATAAAAAAAACATGCAGTAGAGGCTATTTTGGCCTAAAACGACTTTGGTAAGTTGGCATTCGACAGCATACATCGAACCTTCTCCATGATTATTCTGTTCATTCGTTCTGCAACACCTTTTGTTGTGGAGTATGACGAATTGTCAAGTTTCTCATGATCCCTTCTGACTTGTACAGTTCATTAAACTCATCAGAATAGAAGTCTAAGCCATTGTCTGTGCGAAGGTGTTTTATTTATTTTCTCGTCTATTTTTCAATCATAGTTTTTCAATACTTAAATGCAAAAACACATCACTTTTTTACTTTAGGAAAAATGCCCAAACTTTTCTAGAAAAGTCATCAATAAGTGTTAGCATATAATTAGCTCCACCTCTTGAAGACACTCTGGATGGCCTCCACATATCAGAATGAATATACTCCAATATTCCCTTCTTGTTATGGATTCATCTGGTGAATCGAACTTTCTTTTTCTTCCCAAAAATGTAGTGCTTGTGAAATTCTAGTTTGCATATTCCTTGCCCATCAAGAAGTTCTCTTTTGCTCAATTCTATCATGCTATTCTCACTCATATTGTAACATCCCGAATTTGGGCCTAGTAGATTTGGGCCTATTGGGTTGTAACGCCCAAAAAATCTCGAAACTTTTAATTTCTGTGCATGGGAGTTAATATGTATGTATAGCACTTAGAATAATAATATTAAGGTATTATCGGGATTATTTGAAGCCTTAGAGTTAGGGGAGACCATAGGAAAAATTTATGTTCTTACTTAGTGGACCCTAGTCTCAGGCATGAGGCCTCATAAGCAGATTAAAAAAAGAGAGGACATAAAAATGGGTTCAGGTTTGGGTTGAGGCCCTAATTAAGTTTTCTGTTTGGGCACTATAGGGTTAAAAGGGTAGCATCTGTGTTTAAAACACCAAAGTGGGCTAGTGGCCCAATATTAAGTGACACTGCAAGGGAGCTAGAGGGTGGCATCACTAGCAGTTGAAAGAGGCCCAATTTTGGTCACAAGGAGCCCATGTCTTTGGGCCAATTTTGGCACTTAAAAGAGCAAGGAGGACGTCACTAGCAGTTGAAAGAGGCCCAAGTTTGGTCACAAGGAGCCCATGTCTTTGGGCCAATTTTGGCACTTAAAAGAGCAAGGAGGATGGACGACATTAAGGCTTATTTTTAGGAGGGATTTAATGATAATATTGTGCTGATAATAGAAGAAAGATGTGGTGTTATCTAGGAGTCTTTTGAAGGTGTGAAGAGATTTAGATAAAGGAGCTATCTGCTTGCTGGGAGCAGAGTTGGCCGAAATTCCATCACCTAGAGGAGTAAAGAAATCAGTTTCTAATTGCCATAGGGGGTGCTGAAATTTCTATAAATAAGGGGGGATAGCTCATCAATTCCGGCATTTGAACCCTACTCTTTTCTTCCTTCTTTATGTCGAAAATCTGAAGGCCATCTTAGTTGTTTTTCTTTTCTCATATTTTATTTTCCAAAAGCTGAAAATCACCACCTCCCTCACTCTTTTTCTTTTTCTTTGAAACCTCATTCTAGCCGAATCTTTTGATCCCCATTGTTATTCTTCTCCCATTCACTAAAAGCTGAAACTACACTCTTGTTTGTTCTTATAGCCGAAATCTTCCTCTTGTTCATCTTTTTCGGGATTTTCTTAAAAGCTGAAATTCTTAGATCTCTAATCTTCTACGCTTCGATCTTCTACTGTGATTGCCGAATCTTCCTGCAAGGAGTAGCCAAAACCATTTGTATAGGTAAGTGTCGATTCGTGAGATTTCAATCTTTTTTCGGCTTTTAGAGATCTTAGCCGAATGGCTATATGGTTAACTAATCGGGTGTTTTCTCTCATTTGCGACATTCCGGGATTTGAAGGGGGTCCAATCGCTTAGATTTCTAAGCCGAGTTCATGCTTTTCGGATCGAATTACTTTCGAGATTTTAAGGTAAGGAGATCTATTAATTTAAATGTATAAATCGGGTAAAGCACTAACCTTGGCTGAATATAGGAGAGGCCTTATCCTTGCGTTCTTCCGACTTTTAAGCAAGGTTTTAGACTAAGGATTGTAGATCCAGATAGTAAGGATATTGACTAAGGGTGTAAAGCTACGCGATATCAGGTGTGTAACACTTCCACACCATTTAGATTGACTGTTATAATATGGTTATAAATCTGTTAAATTCTATTAAATGTCGAAATCCCAGCATAACGGTTGAAACCCAAAGAGGGTAAAGGCGAATCACCAGGTTAATGATCTCTGTCATTCTAAAGTGAATGGTTCTATTGATTTAATGTGATAAACATGTATGCCAGTTTCTGTGATTGCACGGGGTTGGGTGATTAATGAAAGGGGAAGTGTTCTGCTGCAGTGGCTTATGCCATGATCTGTTGTAGTGGCTTATGCCATGATCTATTGTAGTGGCTTTTTGCCATGATCTGATGGTGTGTAGCGGTGTGAGTTGATTGTAGAAATCCCCAATAGTGTGAATGGCTGGTACGGGTGGCGTGTAGCGAATGGAAACCTAGGATTTGGGTTGGGCTTGCATAATTATTGTTATACATATTAATCAATTATTCTATTCTGTGGGGCTAATGCCCAAATCTAATGGTGCATGAGGGTTGCACACTGAGTCTCGCGACTCAACCTATTATTTAATATTTTCAGGTAGCACCTAGTGCATCGGACCGGCCGGAGAGGCGCTAAGGTCGCCATGCAAGAGAGTATCTGATCCAGTGAATTTTATTTTTAATATTTTTGATTAAGGATTTTAAGTCTCAATGTAATAAGGCCATGGGCCATTAGACTTATATTTATTTTGGGGTTTTATGTTGGGTTTTTTTTATTCTTAGGCATTTAAATTTTATGTTTAAATTAAGCTGAGACATGTGGTAAATTTTGGTTTTACTTTAAAAAACACCAAGGCATTTTATAACTTCATATCTTATATAACTTAATAAATTATTAAGTTTTCGGTATAAATGTTTAAACCTGATGATTGGTTTCCAAAGTGCCACAAGTTTTATAAAATCTCCTTAGTGACATACCAGATCGAGTCGTGGTGTTTGGGCCGGGTTTGGGGTGTTACACATATTCCCTAGGTGCATATGCCAAAGTCTAGTAATATCATCATCTGACAAGAAAGAGGAAGCGACATCTGCATCACCAATAAACATAGAACCTTGAAAAACATATAACTTGACAGTCTTTCTCTGCACTTTCATCACAACTAGGGAACCTTTGGAAATCTTCAAAACCCTACTTTCGGTTGTGTATTTGTACCCTTTTGAATCAAAAGTACTCAACAAAATCAAATTTCTCTTCAATTTTGAAACATATCGTATGTCACTAAGTGTTTTGAAAACTCCGTCAAACATATTATCTTTAATTGTTCTAACACTTGTGATTTTACACGAAGCATTATTTTCCATCAAAACAACACCTTCAGACACTATTTCGTAAGTTGTAAACCAATCCCGATTGGGACTCATGTGGAAGGTGCAACTCGAATCAATGATCCACTCCTCGCTCACTTTAGAATTGTTGACAGAAGAGATTAGATTTCATTATCGCTATAGTCTTCTACAACATCAGCTTCACTAGATTTTTCTGGTTATTTGCTATTTTGATTTGCAGCCTCCATTTTGATTTTATTTTGCAGCTTAAAACACCCAGATTTAATGTGTCCCTTTTTCTTAGATAAGTTACAAGTTTTACCTCTGTTTGAAAACTTCGATCTTTCCTTAGATTTACCACGAGGATTCCGTTCTTGTGTCCTTCCACGATCATCATCAACATTCGGGTCTTGTTTCCCACGAACAATGAGACCCTCTCACTGAGAGTCGGGTTTAACCATAAGATGCTTTATCTTATCATACAAGGTCAAATAATCATAAATTTCATCAATTGTAAGAGACTCGCGACTATACAAAATCGTGTCTCTAAAGGTTGAATAAGACGGGGGCAATGAACAAAGCAGAATCAACCATAGATATTCTTTATCATACTGAACCTCTATGGCTTCAAGGTCCGAAAGAATTTCTTTAAACATTGTTAAGTGTTCGTGCATAGATGCACCTTTTTCCAAACGATGAACATTAAGACGTTGCTTCATATGTAGCTTGCTGGTTAGAGTTTTCGACATACATAGTTGCTTCAGCCTCTTCCATAATGCAGCGGCGGTCTTCTCCTTCATCATATCCTACAAAATTTAGTTAAAAAAATGTAGATGTAATTGCGTCAAAGCCTTTCGATCCTTACGTTTCTTCTCTTTATCCGTAAATGTTGAAGGCATCTTATCTATCCCTAACAAGGCATCCTCTAGATCCATCTGCGCAAGAACTGCCTACATCTTAATCTGCCACAACGCGAATTTGGTGCTGCGATCCAACAGCGAAATTTCATACTTCAGCGACGCCATTACTGTGATCGAGATAAGCAACCCAGAAAGCTCATATACCAATTTTTGAAAAATAAAACATCGATAATGAAAATGTATCACAAAAAAAAAAAGAGAGAGAAAGAAAAATAAAGAACACACAGATTTTTACGTAGAAACCCTTTTGGGAAAAAACCACGGGCAGAGGAGAAGATAACTCACTATGTCGAATTCGAATGATTACAAGAGGAGTAGGCTATATTTATTTATAGGTGTGTAAAACTATATTCTAATCAAAATAAAATAGAAGTAATATAGTAAGGTTAAAACACTTATTCAAATCGACATTAAACAGAGGAAGTATACTTCTATTCGAACTTCTCTTGCACACTTGTAATTCACCACTTGTATTTTATTTTATTATGAATTTGGGTCACATCTCTAACAATTTAAAAATGTTATTTAGTTGATGGCTGAAAGCTAATATGTGTAAAATAACAAATAAGGATATGCTACAAGTAAGAGCATGTGGCAAGGGGAGTAATTTTTGAGCAATCATATATAGTAAGATATGTCATTCCACATATCTATAAAACGTTGCCACGTTGCCCATTGGAGGTGTTAACTCAACAAGTTCTTACAAACCTCTATTCACCAAACACTACAATTAGAGGGTTTGACTACCCAATCCTCTATTTGCGTCCAAATCAAAAAAAAAAAAAAAATCCAAAACTCTATTTACCAAACACCCTCTAAAAATCAGTAATTCGATTGGCATTATAAATTTGTAAAAAATCAGTTTAAATAATTTTATTATAATTTTGAAATGAATATTTGTGTTATTATTTATTTGTATTAATTATTTAATAATTTTATTTTAATACTTAAAATTTCTTAATTTGTTATAACTAACAAATTCGACTACTTATCTAACTCTTACAATATTATCTTTAGGAGACAAGTAATAATTATTAATTTGACTTTGTTAAGCAAATTGCCAATTATTTTTAACTTTGATGTGCTATGGCTTTATGGAACTCTTGAAAATTGAGATTTGTGTGTCTTATCAGCAAATACTAGATGAATTTTAAACTCCAAAATGTCCATTTTCCAGAATATATACTGATCCACCATCTGGGTAAAATACCCAAGGAAAAGAATTACAAAATGGGATGAATCCATCCTTTTAATTAATAATATAATTTTCCTTGTTACATGATACATGGAAAAAAAAGGAAAATCGTATTTTCCTTTGTACAAATTCCACGAAAATCAAAACATGCCAATTTCCAAACTATACATGAAAAAAAAAAAAATGTTTCTTTTTCTTTCTTGCCAATCAGCCCAAAGCAAAAAAAAAAAAAAAAAAAGGACCTCAACGTATTTCTCAATCATTTGTAAAGTGGCTTCGAAATTGTCAATTTATGGGTTATTTTGTTTTCATACAACACAGCCCAGGCCTCTTGCTTCTGATCCTCTCACGATCCTCAGCCTTTTGCAAGCATTAATGAACATTCTGTATAGACAGAACATAAAATTTGTAAGCATTTATTTTGTTTTAATTAAAAAAGTTGATGTATTTATATATATAAAATGGAGTAAAGAACTTACTCCCATGGTACATCTCCAACCAACATCCAATCACCATCTTTATCTTCATAAGTAGGCACAAATTCTGATCCATTGTATCCTTCCCTTTCTGAATATTTACCAACTTTGAACTTGAACATGTCTTCCAAGGCCTTGAACAATTCTGGGTATCCTTTATAAACCTTTAAATCAATCTTTCTAAGATAAGGAGCTCCATCCATGCTAACTTTGACATACATTCCACCCGTTTCAGCCTCAGTTTTCTTTGTTTGAAGGCTGTTTTTTCTGTATGATCGGATCGGTGGCCACCCTACAACTTGTGCCCTGCAATATTTACATATATGTATATCATCAGTAATCATTAAACAATAAAAAGAAACTATACAAAAAAAACATGGATTTTTTCCCATGTGCTTACTTGGTGGGTGGAGCAGTTTCTTGGTCACATTTTTTAGCAGCTGCAACACCAGAATCATCATTCATATCAGGCAAGGCTCTTTTGTTACTGATCCTAAGAGCCTCCTCCGATGAGCCTGGTAGGCCTAATCGGAGCTCTGTTGCATCAAGGTTAAGTTCTTTCTCAAACACCATGATTGATTGAAGGTTGATAGCTGATTGATTGATCGATAGATCGATGTATTGAACTGTGGTTGATATGTATATATTTGGAAATTTTGCTATGAGTTCTGCTATATATAATTCAAGAAAGGGTAGATGATGATGAAGAACATATGCATGTGTTGAAGCCTTAGGAAATTTCTATGATACTTTATAGATGGGAATATATGGTGATAAAGGTCTGTTGAGTGCATGAATTTGGACATGGGGAAGCTAAGATGTCTGTCACATGAACAGCATAATTTAGGCAGCTGTGTTAAAAATAGAGGGACAAGGTTGGGACAAAGGTTTGGCCGCCCATATTTATATTGAAGTCTGTGATATCAGAAAAGATGAGACGGTTTCAGATGTATTGATGAGTTTTGTAGGGAACAAATCTGGAGCATTGGATGTAATGACTGGTAGGTAGATTCGAAGTGACTTGGGTTGAGTCCACATGGGTTGTTGTTTATGGGTATGACATAGTTTAGTTTAGGGCTTTCATTTGATGCATAACTATGGGTAACCATACATGTGGGTATGGTCTCCTTTTGGAACCATTACCTCATATTGATAAGGACATGGAACCACATGAATGCTTTCTTCTTTTAAAAAGATAAATATGTTTGGATGAGAAATTTTAAAATATATTATTTCTAAATTTTAATATTTGCATTTGAATAAATAATATTTGCATTTTTTAAAAAAATAATTACATTAAAAATAAAGAACATAAAAGATATGCAATATGAAAATTGTTGTATTTGTAAAATTTTAAAAATATTTTAATAATACAAATATAAAAAATATAGTAGAATTAAATAAAATGATATTTTGTAGTTTAAACTTTTTATTTTATAGTGAAAGTATTAAATCAAATAAGATTATGAGAAAATCTTGAAAAATTGATGTTATGTGTCTTTTTTTTTCATAAAAGAATTATTTGATTTAATAATAGTGAATTTTATTTTAACTCAATGAAACTGTTATGTATCATTAATTAATATTTTAAAAAATATAGTCGATCAATTATTAACTTGATTGACATGAATATTATTATCGGTCAGATTGAAGTATATTATCTTAATATTTAAGGGTTGAATAAAATTATAAATAATTTTAAATATTATATATAAAAAGGAATAGACCCAACGTACCAACTAATAAAAATGAGGACTGAAAGAGAGTTGTTAGAAAAGAAATATGGCTTTAGATGAGGATGAAAGGGTGGAAATGTTCTGGCTAATCTCCAAATAATTATGATATGACATAAAGATTTAACAAATTTGTTTGTGTTGGGAAATTAACAAACAAAAATTTGCTAGACCTATAACCAATTAATTTACATTTTTGGACCTAATTTTGATAAAGGGAAGAGGGTATATTGTTTAGAAATTAAATCTGTAATTGGTGTTAATTAAATATGATATTATAAGATGTAATTTTGATCCCATGCATGCAGCTCTATGTATTGGCGAAGTGGAGGTGGTAAGAAAACATAGGCACCTGTACCGACAATAGAATCGCGTTGCTTTCATGGAAGCACACGAGCGTATCAATAATGCACACTACTACTTTGAAATAGTCGTCACAATGGTCCACATCTATCAGCAGCTGTAGTTTTTTTCTCATACGTCTTTGAGCTTTTAAGCTACAACTCATAAGGTTTGGTAAAGGTGAAGGACCACAGGCACACTAAGGGTCCACAATACTTTGCATTCATTATGTGGTTTTCCCTTCTACTCTGCCTGGTCTCTCCTATTGATGCCAGCCAATCAACAACCCCACTCCTCTCTTGAGGTTTCATATGATTGAAATTGAATCATATTTATCCGATGACACTTTTTAAGAATTGTATGGGACAATTTGGGTCCCATGAAATCCACCCAACTCATTTTTATTAATCACCATTTGCCTAGTTGCTTCATTCATTTTTTTTTGATTAATTTGGTCATCTCTATTTTCTTTTGTTCCCCAACAAGTAAGCACAACTTAATAAATTATGCTTATATTTATCAAATTCTATGAATACTAGGCAAAGATGGAAGCATCTTCCTAATATTTTACATTTCCATATTAATATAATAATGGTCTTTAGATTCGTTTGATGCCTGATGAACATTCACCAACTTAAAATGCTAAGCAATCATTGTAAATAAGTGGATCCATTATATTGAGGTTATACTTCACACTATAATTTACCCTATAGCCAACAGCCTTGATCAACTTTGGTTAGGCAAGAATATTTTGATTCCAAAATTTTAGATTGGAATAACATTCTAGTCCAATACAACTTTTGGTAATGAAATAGATATTGTTAGTAGGAAATCATGTAGAAGAGGATAGATATAATCCTATGGAATTTTTATAATGAGGGTTTCAAGCTTTATCCGTGCAAACATAACTGTAAGGAATATTAAAGTTACAAGTTTAGCTAAGTGATCTTTTATCTTTTTGGAATATTAAAGTCTCTTTTAAAAGTGAAGACTTATTAAACAATGTAAAAATAAATAAACAAATATATAAAACTTAAGATAATACGAGTCAAAATCAACTCATGAAATCATTTTTTTATTTTGAAATACTCTCAAAACAGAAACATATTAAGAAGTCAACGAAGAGTTACCCACTTTCTAAAAGAAACTGTCGGTGGTCGATGGTGTTTTAATGACGATACGCACCGTCATTTGTCCATCACAACTTGTGAAGATAACAAAGATACTCACAAAATAGACTGTAAACTAAAAAGAGAGAAGAAGAATAGAGTGAATGAGAAGAAGAAACAAAAAGAAGGTTGATGGGCAGGAGAAAACAAAATATGGATAAGATTTCTTGATAATCAAAGTAATAGCTCTGTTATAATTGTGTGACTTGAATCCCACAACTTGTTAAAGAAATAAAATACAGTGGCAGGATAAGGGGATCTGTGGGGGCTAAAGGTCGAAGCCCGCCACAGATCCCTATTAAGCATAAAACTATACTGGGATTGAGATCGGGTACGGACTGTGCCATACAAGTAGAATTCATATAGAACAACACTTCTTCTATTTGACATCGATGAAAAACTCTTAAAATATAGTTTTTCATCCTTTAAATAGATGTAGTCGAAACTCCTCTTGTATCATTCGATTTTCAATACTAGTGAATTTCTTGTCCTTTGCCCGTGGTTTTTCCCCGAAAAGGTTTCCACGTTGTCGAAACCATTTTTTGTAAAAACGGAATTGACTTTGGTTTTGAAAATGAAAACAAAAAACGGGAGTCTCCACCAATCCTTTTTGATGAGGTGTGATCGGGTCACCTTGTAATTTGGTCATTTTAATAAAATTTTTAATTTACTAAAATGACGATTTTTTTTTGGTCAAAGAAATCCAAAAATGGGTTCGGGAGTCGGTTACGCACAAGGAAGGGTTAGCACCCTCGGTACGCCCAAAATTGGTACCTAATTGATTAATTAACGTCTTAATGTCCAAAATTTGAAAAGATTTTAAAATATGATTTCTTTTAAAACATTTGAATATACTTGAGTCGAATATTAAGATTTTCTTGTTCCGAAGGAATAAAATATCACATCCAGCATGTTAGGATATGACAATTTAAGTCCTTAAATTCAAGATCATCTTATAATTCCGAAAATTCATGCATTTAAATTTTAAAAGGATATTTGATTATTTAGTCAAACGGCAAATTAATACCCAACACGTTAGGGCACGACTTATCGAATTTCCAAATACGAAATATTGCCTTGTTTTTAATTTAAGAAAACATGGATGAAATTTCGAAGGGATATTTAGTTATTTGATCAAACGGAAAATCGAAACCCAGCACGTTAGGGCACGATTTCTCAAATTTTCAAACACTAAATATTACCTTATTTTGAAGAATTTTCGTTTTTTTTTGAATAATGATGAGTGCAACATTTAAAGGCGTACATTTATTTTGTTTGGAGTAAAAATAAAACAATTTACATTGAATAAATACATTGGAGCTTAATTCACAATGTGATGATATGAAATAAAAATATAGTAATGAGTTTGGAATAATAATACATGAATAAAATATTACATGAGTAAATAACAATAATATGAAAATACGAATAAATGAATCATAGTATGCACAACGGCAATAATCAAACAACATACATCATTTAAACATTACCGTTAATAATAAAAGAAATGTGAAATAAATAATATGCCAAACAATTTAAAGTAAATAATGATTTAAAATAAAATAAGAAAATAAAATAAAAATCCAAAGTAATGATAAAATGTTTAAAATAAACAAAACAAAATATTTTAAATGGAAAACATATAAAACGATTTATACTAAGTAATATATAAACATTTAAACTATATAATATACATACAAAAGTTTGAAAATAAATAATACATTTATATATTAAAAAAACAAATAATGTATAAAAGATTTAAGAATAAGTAATATGTAAAAAAGGGAATATAAAAATAATGATAAAATAATTAATTTAATAATAAAGTAGTCAAAATGACTAAAAGGACTAAAATCAAGTTAAAAGTAGAGTTTTGGGGCCAAATCAGGATTAAATAAGAGTAAAAGGACCAAATTGTGGTACACAAAAGAAGTGGAGGGACCAAAAGAGCAAAATTCCCTCCTGTCCAAAACGCGCAACATGAGGGGAATCAAAATGTAAATTAAAAAAATAACGGGCTAAATTAACAAAAAAAATAAAACTTGATTGCAAAACATAGAAAAAGCGGAAGGACCGCGCACGTAAATACCCCCTGTTCAAAAACACGAGGATCCTGAGGTTGGAGCGGGTCTGGTCGTGGGTCGGCCCCCAAAACGACACTGTTTTGGCGTCTGGGGGGGGCCTAATGAAACGACGCCGTTTTATGCTTCCTATTTAAGCCCCAAAAAAATTTTAAACTTCATTTCAGCCATTTCTTAAAAAAAAAATCAAAATGCTCTCCCCTTTTCTCTTAAATTCCCTATGGCCGGCCATACTCCGACGCCGGACCACCGTCGTGCGCGGTGGTCGGAAAGGTGAAAAGGCGCCTTTCGAAACCCTTTTTAAAGCATGCTCGAAGGCTAGGCCTTCCTAAGCCCAGAAAATCGAAAGGAGGGGTCTTCGACCATTTTTTGTGTTCGGTTTCACGACGGAGAAGAGCTCTCCAACGCCGCAACCATGGGGGTTTTGGTAAGACTCATTTTCTTTGTTTCCTTTTTGATTTTTCGTATGTGGAAAAAGAAAAGAAAAACAATATATATAAAATAAACTTAAAAGTAGATGAAAAAATAAAAAATAGACAACAATCACCTTAAAAAATCTGTTCTTTTTAATTTCTGATGTTTATAAAAAAGCCAGAAGAAAAAAGTACAAGGGGTTCACTTCGGTTTTTATAACCGAGTGATGGATTCCTCTTTGTTTGCTTTTGTTTTTTTTTTTTTTTTGTTATTGTTCTTTGTCTTTTTCTCTTTGTTCAGTTGTTGGCTTCTATTGCGTGTTGCCTTGGTTTTGCAGGTGGTGGCAGAGGCATAACTGACGTGCGGCGTTGGCTAAGGTAGGCCTAGGGACTGCTAGAAGTGGCGGCAGCAAAAGGAAGGAACCTTAGGGTTCTGAATTTTTTTAAAATTTTGGGCCGATATAGATTGGGCTAGGTTAAGGGCAAATTGGGCTTGTTGGGTTCGTTTGTAATTGGGTTTAAGTTTGGGCCTGTTTGGGCCATTCGGGTTTGTGTTTTATTCTGTTTATTTTTTTGGGTCTTGGGTCTAGGCCAAAATTGGCTATTACAGCTGCCCCTCTTTGATCATTGTCGTGTAACGAGAATGGAGCAAAGATTTCAAAAGAGCCAATTTTGCCCGGTCTTGTTGAGTCTCGATGCTTCTTTTTTTTCTTCAAGTAGCCTCGCTCTAACCCACTACAACTTCAGAAATATAGGAATTGGTGCTTCAATTCGCTCGAACGTAATTTTAGGGAGAAGAGATTTGTAGCTTCGATCTACTCTGCTGGAACTTCGAGGAAATGAGAAATGTGGCTTCGAGCCGCTCCAATGCAGTTTCAAGGAGAAGAGATTTGTAGTTTTGATCAACTCCAATGGAACTTCAAGGAAATAAGAATTTAGGGAGAAGAGATTTGTAGTTTCAATCTTCTCTACTAAAATTTCAAGAAATGAAAGTTTCGGGGAGAAGAGATTTATAGCTTCGACCTACTCCGTTGGGACCTCAAAGGGATAAAATTCATGGAGAAGAGATTTGTAGCTTCGATATTCTCTATTGGAACTTCAAGGATATAAGAATTCAGAGAGAAGAGATTTGTAGTTTTGATCTTCTCTACTGAAACTTCAAGGAAATGAGGATTTCGGGGAGAAGGGATTTGTAGCTTCGACCTACTCCATTGGGAACTCAAAGGGATACGAATTCAGGGAGAAGAGATTTGTAGCTTTGATCTTCTCTACTGAAACTTCAAGGAAATGAGGATTGATCCTCAATGTAAACTCAGGGAGAAGAGATTTGTAGCCTTAATCTACTCCACTGGAACTTCGAGGAGAGAAGAATTCAGGGAGAAGAGATTCGTAACCTCAATCTTCTATGCTAAAACTTTAAAGAAATAAGGGTTGTGGCGCCGATGTGGTTTCAGGGAAAAGAGATTTGTAGCTACGACCTTTTCCATTGAAACTTAAAGGAAATAAAAAAATTCAGAGAGAAGAGATTTGTAACTTCGATCTTCTTTATTGAAGCTTCGAGAAGAGAAGAATTCAGAGAGAAGAGATTCATAACCTCAATCTTCTCTACTGAAACTTCAAAGAAATAAGGGTTGATCCTCAATGTAAACTCAGGGAGAAGCGATTTGTAGCCTCAACCTACTCTACTTGAACTTCGAGGAAAGAAGAATTCAGAGAGAAGAGATTCATAACCTCAATCTTCTCTGCTAAAACTTCAAAGAAATAAGGATTGATCCTCAATGTAAACTCAGGGAGAAGGAATTTGTAGCCTCAACCTACTCCACTGGAACTTCGAGGAGAGAAGAATTCAGGGAGAAGAGATTCGTAACCTCAATCTTCTCTGCTGAAACTTCAAAGAAATAAGGATTGATCCTCAATGCAAACTCAGGGAGAAGGGATTTGTAGCCTCAACCTACTCTACTGGAACTTCGAGGAGATAAGAATTCAGAGATAAGAGATTCATAACCTCAATCTTCTCTGCTAAAACTTCAAAGAAATAAGGATTTATCCTCAATGTAAACTCAGGGAGAAGGAATTTGTAGCCTCAACCTACTCCACTGGAACTTCAAGGAGATGAGAATTCAGGGAGAAGAGATTCATAACCTCAATCTTCTCTACTGAAACTTCAAAGAAATAAGGATTGATCCTCAATGTAAACTCGGGAGAAGGGATTTGTAGCCTCAACCTACTCCACTGGAACTTCGAGGAGGTAAGAATTTAGAGAGAAGAGATTCGAAACCTCAATATTCTCTACTGAAGCTTCAAGGAAATAAGGATTTCAAGGAGAAGGGATTTGTAGCTTCAACCTACTCCTTTGAAACCTCAAAGAGATAAGAATTCAGGTTTGTTATCTTCAATCTACTCCACTGCAAACTCAAGGATGCCAGATTGGTATCTTCGATCCGCTTTGCTTAGGAAGGCAAGATCTGCTATCTTCAGTCTGCTCCATTGCAAACTTAGGGATGCTAGACTGGTATCTTTGATCCGCTTTGCTCTGGAAGGCAAGATCTGTGAATTCATCGATGTTGCGACATAATTCTCTGGGGAACCTATCCTGTAAAATCAGTTTTATATGTTTAAGCTTATGCAAAATGGATAGGATGCAAAGATCGGAATGAATCTAATGCTCCTAACTAAATGTATTATGGACGATGTACGCATGAATGCCGAATGTCATGAGAATGATTTTTTTACAATGATTAGGATGCAATGATCAGAATGGATCGAATACTTCTTCTAAATGTGTCTTGAATGATGGTGTATGAATGCAAAATGAAATGATCCCTTTTTGATGCTTAGGGTTGTCATTTCTCGTGGTCCATCAGAGTTTTATTGCTGACGTATTATGCCGCTATCTCGCTCGGCTGGTGCCTTTGCCAAAAACTCAAAGAAACAATCATATTTTGCTCAAATGACTTGCCCGAATGTAATTTCAGAGTCCCTTCCACTATACCTTCCAGGACATAAAGTTTGTACCTCCTATAGCAACTCCGGAGAATAACATTTGGTTTTTTCCATCCATCCTGCTGCAACTCCGAGGTATAGGATTTGTATAATCTTCAATCAATTTGAACTGTTACACTATTCGCTGGGTATAATGACCAGATGTATGTGCTTGATATTTGTATGAATTCATAGTATCATTTTCCTTTTCCCAAGAATGATCCCCTTGTACACTTGGGTTGACATTGCTCGTTATTTGTCGAGGTTGTATCACCGATGAAATGTCTCGTCTTTTCATTCAACTGATACTTTTGACAAAAATCTTAACAGGTAGTCTCAAATTAGACTCCTTTCCTACCCTTAGTTTTGGTGAGTTCTGAACAACAATCCCGTTTCAGGTTCTTGTATTATTTAGAAGCTTCCAAAGTAATATGCAAAACTCCTTTTATGAAAGTATTATTAGTCCACTAATCATTATTTCAATGAAAAATGCTTGAAAAAGATCATAATGATAGGAAAAATAGAAATTTATTGAGCAAAGCTCGAAATGAATAAATTGATCCAGATATCAAATTTTGAAAAAGCATATAATGAGAATGAATTAATCAAGACAACAAATGAAATTTATTCGAGCGTATCTTGAAAAGAATAAAGTAGTCAAAGATAACAAATTCAATATGGGTAAGATGAAAACTGGGTGCCCCAGATATCACAGCCTGAGCTTCTCTGTACGAACCTCTTGAGGGCCATTTTGAGCTCAATTATGTGCTGAGGGGATCTAGAGTACTCTGTTGATGCCTCAAGACGTAACATCTCTCCTTCTTGTTAATTCAGAGAAAGCAAGACTACCGTATGCCCCATTTTTGATCAAAATTTGAGCTGCCCTTTTCGGGTTTTCAACTCAAATCCCCTTTGGTTTCAAAGCGCCCTTTGCGGGTTTTCGCCTTGGCCTCTCCTTTTTCTTTTCTTTTCTTTTTATCTTCTTATTTTTTCTTTTTCTTTTTCCTTTTGTACTGAAATATTTCTTGATTTAAACTCAGATGATTAGGCAAGTCCTTGTTATCCCTCTCGGTCAAGATCAATGCTTTTTTAGAGAAGGTATTCTTTATCACATAAGGTCCTTTTCAGTTTGGCATCCACTTTTCTCAGAAGTACTTCTGTATGGGAAATGTCCTTTTCAAAACTAGGTCTCCTTCATGGAATTCTTTAGGGCAAACCTTCTTGTTATAGGCCCGTATCATTCGCTTTCGGTACAATTGACCATGAGGATGGCCTTTAGCCTCTCTTTTTCGATCAAGTTCAGCTAATCATATTGGGATTTGATCCATTCTGTTTCATCCGACTTCACCTCTGATAAAACTCAGAGAGAAGGAATCTTAACTTCAATGGGCAAAATCGTCTCTATTTCATGAATCAATGAGAAAAATGTTGCCCCGATGAGGGTCCTAACAGATGTTCGACAAGCATAGATGCCAATCTTCATGAGTCTCAATCATTTTTCTGGCGATCTTTTTTTTTACCGTTCATTTTGGGACGATACGATGTTTAATCTTGAACAGACTGTAGACTCCTAATGTCGCCCTGTTGTTCAAATTTAATGCACCATCAGATATGATGCCCTTTTGGGATTCTATACCGACATAAAATTTGCTAACTGTCGACTTTGTGACATCGACATATGAAGTAGCTTCCGCCTACTTGGTGAAGTAATCGACGACCATAGAGGTGAATTGATACCCATCAAAAGCTTTTGGCATGATTGGCCCACTGCCATCCATGCCCCACATAGAGAGAGTTATAGATTCTACTTATTCTTTGTAAGGTGGGATCTGTTTCTCATCTTATTCTACCATCCTTAATAAATTAGGAAATGATCTACAAGCTCGGTCATTTTTAAAGTCCTGAGATCCCTCTAGACACATATCTTGCTCAAAAGTAGACTCTGAGTCAGTAGCAACGTGGCTCATGTCGTTGATATCTAGGGACCTATTGTAGATACGAAAGAATATTCAAAGGACAAATGAATCTAAGAATAATTATTTATATGGTATGAAAATGAATGAAATAAATGAATAAAAGAATATTTGCTCAAAGTGAGACACAAAGAATGCATTTTCATTGAAATAAAGATTTTAGACATAAGCCTATTTCACAAAAAAGATTCATACTGCTCCTAGGCTTAGAGCAATAAGCGTGCTTTGGACATTACTCCGAATTTGGCTCTAAAAAAATACAGGGATCTCTTCCACAGCCCTATTGTTCAAAACACCCCCAAGTATGTAAGGGCAGATGCTTGGGAAATCCTACTCCCTGATTCCCTTTATTAGATACGGCGTTAATGTTCAGATTCCCTAATATCTAGTCTCGCACTAGAGCCCTGAACTGAACGTTCTCTTGGATCTCATGCCGCTATCCATCATGGCCCTCACAATATTTACCCCTTTAACAGAAAGGTTGGGTAACGGATCTTCGCACCAGAGGGATTATCAAATTTTACAATATCTATTTTGATGAGCCTTTCGATTATCGTTTTGAAAGCGGTGTAGTTCTCGATTGAATGCCCTATGATTCCTACATGGTATTCGCATTGGGTGTTCACATCGTATCATTTAGGGTATGGAGGTTGTATTGGTTCCACGTAAAAGAGGATACAACATGTGCTTTAAACAAAATTTGGTACAACTCCCAATATGAGATTGGAATGGGCGTGAACTGGAGTTTTTCCGAGTTTGATTTTGGATTGGGCTTTTATCTTGGGGAGACCTGATAGCTGGTAGCCACTGTATTTGGCTGGCTTACGGTAATCGACTTCAAATTACCCTTGTTATACTTATTCGCATTATCCACTTCTTTTTCTTTCTTCTTCAGGGCCTTTAAGGTCCATTCTCCCTTTTCCTTTATTTCGGCTAAGCCATATACCACAAGATTGACTCAATCATCCCCCGAATTAAAACTTGAACCCATTGGGAACTTCAACAATGCTGAGGTATCAGTCTGATATCGAGGTTTGATAATGACGGGTACCCCTTGCAAATGCTCGTCTAGTTGGGCTGGGGCACTTATTGGAGTAGAATCTGAGGAATAGAAAAGGTCCTCATTATCGCTCCCATTGTTAAACACTAGGCTTTTCCTTTCTTCAAGCCTTCCGGCTAGTAACTGGGTTAATTGGCTCATTACATTCATTTGATCTCGCATATCCTGTTGGATTTTGGCCAATTGCTCCTGCATCTATATTTGCCTTTGCTCAAGTCTCTCCAACCTTCATTCCATGTTTTCCAGGTTAACTGAAATAAACCTAATTAGGGTCCTTTTTGTGAAAATCTAATGTAAACGATGCAATGCAATGTAGATGCCTGAAATGAATGCAAAAGAAAGAAATGTGTTGATTCTGAATTCAATTCCATTAGAACAACTTTTCTAGAAAATAATTTTTTTAGATAAAACGGATTACATATGCGGCCCTTGCCCTCGTATTCCGGTGAAGACATCGATCTTCTCCTTCATATCAGGACGCTATGGTCGAATCTTGCCAATTTTCCCAAAGATGTCTCTATCGTCTCCTTTTTAGCTTGATCTGTGTCACGACCTATTGCTCACTTATCCCCGCAATGCTCATTAACTCCTTTTAAAAGAGTTGAGATGTGACAGCTCTCGAATAATCCTTGTTGGCTTGAATCTCGGGCAATGAAGCAAAGTCTTGTTTTCCTCCGTAGACTATCAATCTTCTTTCGTTGTGTTTACTTGAACACTATTCGGACGGCCATACTATATTCCACTATATCAAGAAGTTCGTTTTCCTATGACAAGCTCTTCTATTTAGCAATCGAATATGAATCAACACCTCCTTTCTATGATGATGCGATGCAATGCAATCATAAAAAAAAATAAAACACGTTAGCACAAGAAAAATAAACAACAAAATAGATTACCTAAATGGGTGACCACTAGGGTTTGGCACGGCTCTACTTAAGGCAGGCTCTTAAGGCTCACTATATGCGGTTCGGTTCTAAAGAGAGGTACCCGAACCTGCAGATTCCTCGATCGTTACCCATTATAGGTTCATATAGACCAAGTTCAGTTCAGGGGGATACATTTCCCTATGGTCATGCGGAGATGAAAATCTCACGAAGACATAGGTATAGATGTATCCGGAAGCAGTCCACTAGCCCATGCGGAGGTGAAAACCTCACGAAGGCATAGCTTCTCACTCCCACTTAAAAGGGGTAAGATTGAACGATCTATGCGATGCAACATACGAAGATAAATCAATAGGCTTAACACATTATGATAAAGACCACAAAAAATGACGAATGCAACAAAAAACGTGAGTTCAAATCAGATTTTCAAATTTCGATAAAAAGATAGAAATTAATCAATTAATGGCCTGACTCTCCTATCGACATCCCCAATGGAGTCGCTAAGTTGTCGAAACCATTTTTTGTAAAACGGGAATCGACTTTGGTTTTGAAAATGAAAACGAAAAACGGGAGTCGCCACCAATCCTTTTTGATGAGGTGTGATCGGGTCACCTTGTAATTTGGTCATTTTAATAAAATTTTTAATTTACTAAAACGATGATTTTTTTTTATTTTCGTTTTCAAAACCCTAGTCGATTCCTGATTTACAAAAAAATAATTTCGATACACGTAAAATCTGTATGTTTTATTTTTATTTTTCTTATTGTTTTGTGATAATTTTATTGCCATTATCGACTTTTATTATAACAAACTCTATAAATAGATGATTGTTTAGCTTTTAAAATTAAAAAGTTAATGAGATATAATCGTTGTGACTTATAAAAAAAAGAGAGAAAGATAATCCTTGTAGGATTTTTTAAACTAGGCTTGTATATATATATATATATTATATATATATATATATATATTATAATTTATTTTTAATAATTTTATATGAGTGAAAGAAAATCTTTTTTTAAAAATATATTTTAATTTCTCTTTAAATTTGAAATAACAACATTCTTTTAAAGTAATGGTCGAAGTTTTTCTGCTTTAAGATTTAAGTTTCAAACTTAAATATTAGAATTTAAAGTAAAGAATATTTTATTATGAAAATTACGTATTTAAAATATAAATTTTTGTTTTAAAATAATATATAATAAGTAATAAAATGTATGATTTAAAATTAATTGATACTATTGGGGATAAACTCGATTAAGCAACAGACAAGTAAAATAATAAAGAAATCGAAAAGATCAAAAATAATTTTTTTACATGAAAAAAATCCCTCCAAAAATGATAAAAAAACCACGGGAAAAAATAACTTCACTAAATCGACAAAAATGAAGAATACAAAAGATGAAGGTAAAACTAAACCCCGAAATTTAAAATAAGAATGCTCAAAACGTAAATACAAAATTCTCTGAAAGCTTGTAAAAGTTAACACCTAAATGTGTTATGGGTTATTTTTCTAGTGTGGAAAATGGCCTATTTATAGGCTAAATTTGTAAGTCAAATAAAATTAAACCTACACTAATCAGAGTTTAAGTGTGAAACTAAAAACAAAGTTTAGTTGGGAAACTAAAAACAATATTTAACTAGGATGAGAAAAAGCTATAAAATACGAGGCATAACTCCACAAACACTAACACATTAAATATGTAAAATAGTAAAATAATAAAAGATTAAATTTCATATAAAATGGAATTTAAACATATGAATACATCATATTAAGAATAATAAATGAATACAATTATTTAATATGGTGTCATCAATCCTAAGTTGATGTCGAGTTAATTTGTGACAGATTTCTTAAATAGTAGTATAGATATACAAGCGATGTGGGTAATAAAGTCTACATAATAAAATTAATATGTATAATAATTCAACATAAAACTTTAATTGAGTGATAAATTTAAAGTTTTACGCATTGGTGTGGTTTCAAATCCCACAATAAGTTTTTTTTTGTTTTGTTTTTTAGATAAAAGACTAAAATACTTTTGAATAATATAACTTATTTTAAACATGAAATGATATTTTTATAATTTTACTAACCGAACGGGTCCCAACACCAACTTAGTTAGTGGCTTAAATAATAGTAAGTATAGATGTAACACCCTACAGTTTTGAGAATATTATTGTGAGACTCTGTAGTAATTAAATCTCTATATCTATGGTTTTGTGCTCTGCTTATGTGCTTAAGGTCTGGGGTTTGAGTCGCATCGTTAAAAGTTTTGTTATTTTTGAAAAACAACTCTTGATCATGCATTACATAGTTAAGTTCAATTTAGTGTAAACTTATGTAAAAAATGAGTCGTTGGTTCATTGGTTAAGCATTTGTATTCCGTTAGGTTCCATGTTTGAATCTCAGAGTATGCGATAGGGAATATTTTTGCTAAGGGTTAGAAGTCTGATGGGAAGTTATCAGGATCTTAATCTGTCATCTTCTTTTTTTTTTTCTTTCTTTCCTTTCTTCTGTAACGTTCTTCCTTTCTCTTTCTTTTCTTTTGCAAATATTTTATTTTTTCTTCATCCTGATTGTGGTCGTAAGTAAATACGATTTAGTCGAAGTTAAACACTATAAGTCACCGTCAATTCATCCGTTTTCACAATTTTCCTTTTTGTTATTCGTAACTTACTATGAATCGGATGTTTGAATGTATTAGGAGAATATTTGATAGACAATGGTTTGTTTTACTATTAGGCAGAGGTATCAGAAGTATCGAACAGCAACACGCCAATTCCAGCGATTGTCATTGTGTTTTCGATAAGTAATATATTGTTGAAGGTTTTGTATCGAAACTTTTGACATAGCGTATTTGGGAATTGTTGTCAATTAACTGGCTTAATTGTGTAATTGGATGGTTGTGTTAGGCTTTGGAAGTCACTTACATTGTTTCTGCATAAAAAATACTTTAGGTGTGTACTGAAAACCTTAAACTCTGCGAATTTCAGACGTTGAAAAATGTGGGTTTATGAGCCTTGTTCAAGGCAGTTGATTATAGAGTATGTGTGACCTTAAACCAGAGTAAGTGTGAGGGCGAGTTATGTCGAGGCTCACCGACGTGAGTTTATGAACCTTGTTCAAGGCAGCTGATTATGGATGAATATGAAGCTGAGTTTCTACGACTGAATAGGTATGCACGGGCATTGGTAACATCATACTACGACAAGTGCGTAAGGTTTGAAGAAAGATTGAGATATGATCTACGGATTCTGATAGCTCTTCAGAAGGAGCGGGTTTTTACGGTTCTGGTTGATAAAGCAAAAATAGTGGAAGAGGTAAAGCGCAATGAGCATGAGCGGCGTGACCGCAAGAGAGATCAAAGTAAGATTAGGAGGGATTTGGGTCCCTCTGGTTCTGGACAGCACCCTAAGAAACATGCAAGATTTGATAGACTCCCGAGCCCTGAAGCACCAACTGTAGTGACTGAGATTCAACTGTGCAGTGATTGTGGGAAATGCCATCCGAACAAGTGCTGGAGGAATTTAGAAGCGTGCCTCCATTACAGGTCGATGAAGCATCGGGTTAGGGAATACCCCCATCAACCAGACCAGTTAGCGATGATGCTAATGTCATTGCAGGTACTTTCTTTATTCATTTTGTTCCGTACTATGCTCTCATTGATATTGGATTGACTTACTCGTATATAGCTAGTGTTGTTTCTGCAAATCTAGGTTTAACCGCTGAAAATACTATTAGAGAGTTTTTTGTGATTAGTCCTTTGGGTCAGTCAGTTTGGGTTGATAGAGTATACAAACGGGTACCCATAAAGGTCCAGGGTATGGTATTTCCAACTGACCTGATAGAGTTACCCTTTAATGAGTTTGATTTGATTCTGTGATTGGATTGGCTCGTAGAATATTGGGTCAGTCTAGATTATGTAACTAAGAGAGTTACTCTGAGAACGGATGAGAATGACGTAGTGGTGATGGTTGGTAAGTATCAAGATTGCCTCTCTAATATAACCTCTGCACTTGTAGCAGACAAGTTAGCTCGAAAGGGGTACGAGGCATACCTTGCTTACATAGCCGAGTCTTTTTCTGTAAAGCTTTCTATGAGAGATATCCGCATTGTGAGGGAATTTCTGGATGTCTTTCTTGAGGAATTTCCAAGAGTACCTCTAGATAGGAAGATGGAATTTGGAATTGATCTGTTAACAAGTACTGCTCCGGTGTCCATTGCACCCTACTGCATGGCACCGAATGAGTTGACCGAGCTAAAAGCATAGCTTCAAGAACTTCTTGATAGGGGGTTCATCCGATCGAGTGTGTCTCCGTGGGGGCACTGATGCTATTTATTAAAAATAAAGACAGGTTGATGATGATGTGCATAGATTATTGACAGTTGAACAAGTTGACAATCAAGAATAAGTACTTGTTACGGAGAATTGATGACTTGTTTGATCAATTTTGAGGGGCATCTGTTTTCTCCAAAATTGATCTACGCTCTGGTTACCATCAGCTCAAAGTCAAAGAGACTGATGTGTACAAAATCGCCTTCAGAACTCATTATGGACAATACAAGTTTCTGGTGATGCCTTCGGCCTGACGAATGGCCCAGCGGTATTTATGGATTTAATGAATCGAGTGTTTGAACCGTAATTAGACAAATTCGTAGTGGTTTTTATCGATGACATCCTGATTTACTCTAAAATTGAGTTTGAGCATTATACTCACTTTCGGATTGTACTTCAAATACTCCGAGAAAAAATAGTTGTATGCTAAGTTAAGTAAGTGCAAGTTTTGGTTACAGGAAGTTGATTTTCTGGGTCATGTGGTAACTGTGGAAGGGATCCAAGTCGATCTTAAGAAAATAGAAGTCATAGTTGAGTCGAAGCAACCGAAAATTATATCTAAGCTTTGTAGTTTCCTGGGCTTAGCCGATTACTACTGAAGGTTTGTCGAGGGGTTTTTTCTGACCGCATCTCCTCTGACAAAGCTGTTACATAAGAATTCTCCATTTGTGTGGTTTGAGGCATAGCAGTCTAGTTTCAATAAGCTCAAGTCCATTCTGACACAAGCTCCTACTCTAGTTCAACCAGAATTGGCTCAAGAGTTTGTGGTATACAGTGATGCGTCACACGTTGGGCTAGGATGTGTTTTGATGCAAGATAGTAAAGTGGTAGCTTACGCGTCGCGACATCTTAAGATACACGAGGGTAGCTACCCTACATATGATCCTGAGTTAGCTGAGGTCGTGTTTACTCTGAAGATATGGAGGCACTATTTGTATGGTGAGAGGTGCATCATTTACACCTACCACAAAAGTCTCAAATACCTGCTAATTCAAAAGGAGTTAAACCTTCGTCAGTATAGGTGGGACGAGTTACTTAAGGGTTATGACTACATGATAGAGTATCGTCCGAGTAAGGCTAATATGGTAGCTGATTCCCTTAGTCATAGAGTGATTATTGACATGAGAGCAATGTTAGCTCGTCTGAGTTTGGTTGAGGATGGTGGGTTGTTAGCCGAATTACATGTTAAACCGACTTTAATCGAGCAGATTTGAGCTAAACAGTTGAGTGATGAGTCCTTAGTTCAGCGACTGTAACAGGTTGGTTCAAATGAAACTTCCGATTTTAGCTTAAAAATGATAAGGTTTTATGTTCCAGAGGTCGTATTTGCGTACCTAACGATAAAAAGTTGAGGCAGTTGATCTTACAAGAGGTGCATAATAGTCCTTATACTATGCATCCTGGTGGGAACAAAATGTATCGAGACCTCCTTGAACTCTATTGGTGGCTCGGACTGAAACGAAAAGTAGTTGCCTTTGTGTCCCACTGTCTTACGTGCCAAAAGGTTAAGGCTGAACATCAGTTGCCCTCGGATTTGCTTCACCAGTTTAGATTCCTCAGTGGAAGTGGAGCAGGTAACAATGGATTTTGTTAGTGGGTTGCTTTTAACCCCCACTAAGAAAGATTTAGTTTGGGTCATCGTTGATCAATTGACAAAATTCACTCACTTCATTTATATTAGAATAGATTACTCCCTACCGAAGTTAGCCGAGGTGTATATTGCTAAAGTTGTAAGACTGCACGGGATTCTAGTCTCAATTATCTTGGATAGAGATCTGCGATTCATATCTTAGTTTTGGAAGAAACTTCATGAGGCTTTACGCACCCAACTTAATTTCAGTACCACGTATCATCCTCAAACCGACAAAAAATCTAAGCGAGTCATTCAAATTCTAGAGGATATGCTTATGGGTTATGTAATAGACTTTTGGGGTAGTTGGGAGGAGTATTTATCATTGGTTGAGTTTGCACACAATAACAGCTTCCAGTCTAAAATTCAAATGGAACCTTACGAGGTATTTTATGTTCCTAGGTGTCGTACTCTATTATGTTGGACAAAATTAAGTGAACGTCGGGTTTTAGGTCCCGATCTAGTTTTTAAAGATGAGAACACTGTGAAATTGATTTGAGATCGTCTGAAAGCTGCCTCTGATCGACAGAAGTCTTATGCTGATTTAAAAAGAAAAGAGATCGAGTTTTCTGAAGGTATCACCGTGGGAAAAGGTTCTCTAATTTGGACGTAAGGATAAGCTAAGCCCGAGGTTTATTGGGCCTTACCACATCTTGAAACATGTTGGACCGGTTGCATATCTGTTAGAATTATCATCGGAGCTAGAGTGAATTCATGATGTGTTTCATGTCTCAATGTTGAGATGGTATCGGTTCGATCTGTCGCACATTGTTCCTATCGACGACATCGAATTGAGATCGGACTTAACATTCAAGGAGGAACCTGTCCAGATCTTAGAATGTGATGTTCAGGTATTGAGGAAGAAAACTATTCCTTTAGTAAAAGTTCTGTAGCGGAATCATGGCACTAAAGAGGCCACGTGGGAACATAAAGAATCGATCTGACGACAATATTTGTATTTATTTGAATCAGGTAAATTTTGAGGCTGAAATTTCTTTTAGGGGGAAAGATTTCTAACACCCCAAAATTTTGAGAATATAATCATAAGACTATGAAGTAACTAAATCTCTGTATCTATGGTTTTGTACTCTGCTTATGTGTTTAAGTTTTAGGGTTTGAGTCACATAGTTAAAAGTTTTGTTATTTTTGAAAAACAACCTTGATCACGCATTACATAGTTAAGTTCAATTCAATGTAAACTTATGTCAAGAATGAGCCTACTAGTTCACTGGTTAAGCATTTGTATTTTGTTAGGTTCCGTGTTTGAATCCCGGAGTATGCGATAGGGAACATTTTTGCTAAGGGTTAGAAGTCTGATGGGAAGTTATCAGAATCTTAATTTGTTATCTTCTTCTTTTTTTTATTTCTTTCCTTTCTTCTCTAATGTTTTTACTCCTTCTTTCTTTCCTTTTGCTAATATTTTATTTTTTCTTCATCCTGATTGTGGTTGTAAGTAAATACGGTTAGTCAAATTTAAATGCTGTAAGTCATCGTTAATTCATCTATTTTCATGGTTTTCCTATTTTTATTTGTAACTTGCTCTGAATCAGATGTTTGAATGTATTATGAGAATATTTGATAGACGATGGTTTGTTTTAAAATTAGGCGAAGGTATCGGAAGTATCGAACAGTGACATGCTAGTTCTAGCTATTGTCGTTGAGTTTTCGATAAGTAATAGATTGTTGAAGGTTTCGTATTGAAACTTTCAACATAGCATATTTGGGAATTGTTGTCAATTAACTGGCTTAATTGTGTAATTGGATGGTTGTGTTAGGCTTTGGAAGTCCCTTGCATTGTTTCTACATCAAAAATACTTCAGTTCATATCAAAACCTTAAACTCTACGAATTTTGAACGTAAAAAATGTGGCAGTCAATGCCACACGGCTAGGCTCATGGGCATGTGCCCAGGCCGCGTGAGCCACACGGCCGTGTGCCAGACTGTGTGGATGGCCACGTAACTCACTGTTCATCAATTTGGAGCCACATGGGCAAGGCACACGACTGTGTGTCCAGGCCGTGTGTGGCCTTGTTAGTGCAGTGTTCACACGGGCAAGGAAATGGACATGTGTCTAGGCTGTGTAACTCATTGTTTATGACTTAGGACCATACGGCCAGGGACATGGGATTGTGCCCAGGCCGTGTGAGTCATACGAGCAAGGACACAGGTGCGTGTCCAGACCGTGTACCTCACTACTTTTCTTTTAGAGCCATATGGGCAGAGGACATGGGCATGTGCCCAGGCCATGTGAGCCACACGACCAAGGACATAGGCATGTGTCGAGGCTACATGGCACATAAATCGGGTCCAAATCTTGCTTTTTTGAGGCCCTGTGTGTGCCCGACACTAATCTTGAGCTTCTCAATGTATGAATGATCTAAATTTGATTATATGAGGACTCTATGATGCTCTATGACTGATATATGAATACAATAACTATATGTGTACTGTGATAGTTATTTTTGATATAGATCTGTATTATGTAATTGTGAAATGAGTTAGAATGAGTGAACACATATTGTGGATATTTGTACATTACATATGCATGGGTCGGGATACTATGAAGAAGGAAGTACTCTACTTTGAACTAGTGGTTAAGCCATAATGTGTATAACTCTGAATCTGGCGATTTGTCGCATCTCGATTTAGCAGCTAAGCTGTGTATTTGTAAACATGTCAAACTGAAACTCTATGGTGTGTAGGGTTGGATGGGCATTGAACGCCTTTTAACGGTGTGTTAGGAGGGCCAAAGATGGTGAGTAGCGGTTGGGGGTAGGAATACCTGTACATGAATCTGATCTGTTCTGTAAATGAAACTAAAATTGATTTTGCTTCATAACTGATTTGTTTTGTATCTAAACTGAAATGACTTATGTTGTTTAATCGAATCTTTGGATTCGGGAATTATCATTTAATTGTATTTCAATTGAATGAACATCTTTTATGCACTAAGTTCACAACTCATTTATTTACTAATTGGATTTCAGGTGGTTCACAAACTTGAATGGGTCGATTGTTACAGGAGCTCGGTCAAGCTTTCATCTTGCTTCTAAGTATTACAGTTAGAAATTTTTGTATTTTATGATGTTATGGTATTTGGGAAGATTATTTACTTAATTATGTGGTGTGATGGATTATATGTAATGAATGGTTCATTTTGACTGTGTTATAAATGTGATATTTGTCATATCGATAATGTAACTCTTGGGACTTGCTCTAGACATCTAGGCTAGGTTTAAGGTGTTACAATAGATATAAATTGATGGAGTTAATAAAGTGTGAATAATAAAATTAAAATGCATAAATAAATTTAAATTAAAGCTTTTGTTGAGAGGTAAATTTAAGGTTTTGCACATTGGTAGGCTTAAATCCCATTGTAACGGCCCAATAAACAAAACAACACAAAAAGCAAAAATAATAACAAAAGTCCAGTCAATCGCACAAGCCCAAACTGAGGCCCAAATACATTACCTAAACTAACACCCTAAATACCCAATATACCTAAGCCCAAGCCCAAAAACATAAACTAAAAAAAAACCCTTAGATCCACTAAGCACCGCTGCTCCTGGCCATGTCAGTGGATACATCGCTCGAGGACTACCCCCTGCCAGCGTTTCACCGAAATGGCAAGGGTGCGACTCCCTATCATCGTTGACCACCATTGCGACCTACAAGAAGAAAGAGACAGAAACAGAAGCAAAAAAGAAAAAAAAACAAACGATAGAATATTATAAACAACTGGCTATAAAAGCTCAATGAATATACTGTAATTTTTTACACTCACAAGAAATATAGAAAGAAACTACAACAATTTTTGAAAACGAAGGTACTTTTTTATTTCAAATATCACATGCATATAAAAAATAAATAAATACAAAAGGTTGGATTTTTACCTTTGCCACCGTCTTCAGTGTCTCCTCTAGCTTGGAAGGCTATCGAATCCTTAAGGATTCACCAAAGGCCATGTCGGAGGAAGGCTAGGAACCGTTATTGTCAAGTTTTGACCAGATTCTAGGGGTTTCGACCCCAGATCTGGGTTCCCCAGAAGGCACCCTTTTTTAAAACTCTGGCCACCGGAGGCTACGGTCACCGTCACCGATGACCGGTGGCCATGGTGGAATGACAATGGCCCCAGGGTCGGATAGGAAACAGCTTCAGAGAAAGAAAAAAGGAAGCTTAGGGGAGTGGCACATGTCATGTGTTGGGTTAATTGTCCTCGGGCTCCCTAAAATTTTTTATCGCATTTTAATTTAATCCTTTATATCATGTTTTCTTATAATTTAGCATTAGATTTTGTTATATTTTCAATTTAGTCCTTTATTTCCCTTTATTTATTTCTTTCACAATTCATGCTTTAAGTTTCGTTTAAATTTCAACTTAATCCCTCATTTAGTTAATTTTGCCTCTTCATTTACTACATCTTTTATTTTAACACTTAAAATTTATGTTATTTATATTTCCTTTTGTTATGCATTTTTATTTTATATTTTATTATTATTATTATTATTATTATTATTATTATTTTCATTATTCACATTAGTATTATGATTGCAATCATGACATAATTATCGTTATTATTACTATAAATTGATACTTTTTATTATCATTATAGTTGCATTATTATTAGTCAAGAGTATAGCATTTTCATTTTACCTTTTATTTTATTTATTTATTTTTATTCAATATCATCATTGCATTTTTTACCCACTACTATTTTACTTTATTTTGCTAATCATCATGCCATGTATCATGTTAAAATATATTCATTCATTTTCACACTAGGCCAAATAAATTAAATGTATATCGTTCTAAAAGTTACATTCATTTTACCTAATGTATAGGAATTATTTAAAACTGAGGCAATGTTCATTATTTTTAGGATTCGAGGAGCCGTGCTCCTAACTTACGGAGTATGGCATCTTCCTAGAACCGAAGTAATCGAATATCCTATTTAAAATAAAAAAACAAGATTTAGGTCATGATCAAATGGCGATTATTCTTGTTTTCGTGGATTCGAGACATCGTGCCCTAACTTACGGGCATGATTTTCTTCTCGATTAACTTGAAATAAGAAGGCCTTTTCCATAAAATTTAATCTAGTTAAGCGATATTTTAATCAAATAACATTATGCAAAGAGGGATTGTGTTTTAAATTCCCTTCAAATTTTCAATTTTTGACGCTAAGACACTAAGTAATCAACTAGATGTCAAATTTGGGAGTTATAAGGGTGCTAATCCTTCCTCATACGTAATCGACTCCTAAACTTATTTCTCGGATTTTGTAGACCGAAAATCATCGTTTTAGTAAAATTAACTTTTTTTATTAAAATGATTAAATCTTGAGGGGATCCAATCACACTGAATAAAAAGGATTAGTGGCGACTCCATTTTAGTTCATTTTAAAATAAAAGTCGATTTCAAAAAAGGTTTCGACGACTTGGCGACTCCGTTGAGGACAAATAAGATAGTCAAGCCGCGTGTTGATTACTTTTTATTCTTTTTGTCAAAAATTGATAACTCGATTTAAATTGACGACCCCCTTATTGTATTTCATCCTTCATATTGTATTTTGGCAATAAATAATGTCATTATTATTTTGGGTTTCATAATAATTTAATATGTCTGCTTTATTGGTTCAAGTTTCTCTTAGTATATTTTCACATATATTGCATGGCATAGTCATCCCATTTTACCCTTCTTAAGTGGGAGTGAGAAGCTATTCCTTCGTGAGGTCTTCACCTTCGTATAGGATAGTAGATCACTTTCGGGATACATTCGTACCTATGTCTTCATAAGGTCTTCATCTCCATACAGTCATAGGAAAATATATTCCCCTAAACTGAAATTAAACCGTATGAGCCTATAATGGGTGAGGATTGGGGAATCTGTTGGTTCAGGTACCCTTACTTTAGAATCGAGCCGCATATAATGAGCCCTAAAGAACCTACCCTAGGCAGAACCATATCAAACCTTTAGTGGCCACCCGAATAGATGTTCTATTTACTATTTATTGTTTTGTATTCTAGTTTTGTATGAAATAGACAGAATTGTTTCATTTTGTTTTGGTTGTGATTGCATTGCATTTTCATCATAGAAAAGGGTGTTGATCCGTGTTCAGTTGCTAAATAACAGCTTGTAATGGAAAAGGAATTTCTTGATAAAGTGGAAGACAATGCGACCCGGCGAATATGGTCCGAGAAAAGACAACAAGAGAAAGGTGACATCCTGACAGAGGGGTACATGTCGAAATTATGGGATTTCACCCGCGTTAGTGTGACTCAGAATAATCTTCAATAGTTGAAATAAATATGGGATCAATGGAATGACGAAATCAAGCAATTATTCTATCTTGAATATGGTGATTTGTCTTATCTACTCAATGTCAAAGTGGATAAGTACCTATTCCGAGCTCTCACCCAGTATTGGAATCTTGACTATAGCTGCTTCACTTTTGGGAAAGTAGACCTAGTGCCCACCGTAGAAGAGTACACCACTTTGTTTCGTTGCCCGAAGGTCCATGTTGACAAAGCTTTCTCTAGAGCCGCCAACGTCCTGACTTTCTTATAAAGGCTAATGAACATAACTGGGATGAGTGAGCAATGGGTTGCGGCCTGGTTTAAACAAAAAGGAGATAGTAAATGCATCTCTTGGAAAAGTCTACGGGATTTGATCTTGGTACATCTGGATACGAGAAAAAGGTTGACGTCTTCGCCTTTAGTATTTATGGGTTGGTCATCTTCCCCAAAGCATTAGGGCATGTAGATGATGCAATTTCAGATCTATTTGACCGACTTGACAAAAAGGTCACCCCCGTTTCGCAATTTTGACTGAAACTTTTAGATATTTAAACGTATGCTGGAGAGCAAGTGAAGGAAGATTTATCAGATGTGCACAACTTTTGCTAGTCTGGTTTCATAGCCAATTTTAGAAGGTAGAAAAAGTCTCTTATTGAGTGTTCTCCGAAGACTACTCTCCATTGAAAGAATTTATGGCTATCCAAAGACGAGACAACATTTCTAAAAAGAAATGGATGGCAAATCTTCAGAGTCTCTGAGGCGAAGATGTCGAATAGCAGACCCTTTAGATGATCCCTGATGAAATTCTATATTGATGCGGAGACTTTGACTGGGTCCCTCTATTCGGGATATAGGGAGCTATTGGATATGCCCTTCTACTTGTATTGAAGCAGTATAGGTCGAGGCAGTTTATCCCGATAACGTAAGGGTTGGCTCAATTTGAGTTTGTGTACAAGGGTGAAAATTACAAAAAGAAGGTTCGTGAAATTTTGAACACGTGGAACCAAACTCACAAAATGAAAAGATTTTTCAAAAATCCCATGACGACCCGGAATATGATTGGTGGTGGGGTAAAAGTATCAATGACAATGTCCCTTCATCAAGTCAAGAAAGTACTTGGTCGATAAAAGAACACTTGCAAGTGATCACGTCTGAATTAAAGATCGTAAAGCAAGACTTCGAAAAGAAGATTTAGATATTGGGGTAAATCATAGAGAAGTTGGAAGAGGAAAAGACTCAGCTAGGATTAGACGTTGATGTCCAAAAGTTAGAAGCCAAGAAAATGAGAAAAGGAAAGAACAAGGCTGAGAAAGACTTGGACAACTTAAAAATAGATTATAAGAAGTTGTTTTTGTCGATAAGGACTACTAGGTTTGGTAAAACATTAGAACAATGGCGGCAGAAAATCCAAGAAGAAAATATTAAAGTCGATCAATGGGAAAGGAAATTCCAAGATGCTCGAATCTGAGAAAATATTCTAAAAACGGAATTTTTAGAAAGCCAAGATGAAAAAGTTGGATTAAAACCCAGATTGCAGAGTTGGAAAGGTCTTTGCATCAGCATATTAGTCGCAACTCTGTGGCTGAAATGAAAGGAAGCCGGATTAAGATTGAGGAGTTGAAGGAAAAGATAGAAGAGCTCGAGTTGTACTGCAAAATTGTGAACTTCGAGTTGAGCTTCTTGAAACAAACAATGAAAATTGGAAAGAGCAACTCCAACGCTCTCAAAGTATGGGAAGTACGGAAGTAGCTAACCATTTGCTAACTCTAGCGATTCAAGCTGACATGCTGAGCGTGAGATACGAATCAGAATCAGATCGGGGCCGAGGATTAGCTTGGCTTTTTAGGAAAGTCAAGGCTTTGAGTATTAGGGTAAGACCGTATATGTAAAATGTATCCATTTTATGTAAAGAAATTTGTTTTCTAGTAAAGTTGTTCAAATAAAGTTGAACCAAAATCAATGCCTCTTTTTTTGTATTCATTTATTAGCATTACATTTAGTCACATGTATTAAAATTTTATAAAAAAACCCTAATTAATCGAAATTATGACAGTTACCTTGGAAAACACCGAGAATTTGCTAACCGAATATCGATACCATACCCGCGGAAAAACAAAATCCATGGATCAAAGGTTAGAAAGACTAGAAAAAATTCAGAAAGACATGCAAGCTCAGTTGCAAACGCAGCTGCAAAACCAATTAGCTAAGGTGCAGCAAGACATGAATAACCTAATATAAGAGTCCCAATAATAAGCCAGTTGACCTAGTTACTGGCCGGATGGATTGAAAAAGGGAAGAGTACTATGATTAACTCTGGGGATGATAATGAAGACCCTACATACCCCCCAAGCTTTACCCCAATGAATGTCCAATCCCGTCCAGATATATATCCACGAAGAATACTGTAACGCGTAGGTTTGTGCAAGTGTACACAGTCGTAATCAAGTAATAAGTAAGTATCGAGTTATCGTCTCCATAGGGATTGTATTTGTGCTAAGTCACTTAATTTGTAAAATTATATTAACAATTTGGTAAATAAAAACATAATATGATTGAGAAGTGATGATTAAAATTAAGTATATTAAACTAATGTAAATTATCCTAAATATGCAAACTATATGAATGAAATAGATTTTAGCAAAATTAAACACAATTTGCAACAATTATAACATAAATAAACTAGGAAAATTACTTTAATTGAACTCAATTTATTATCAACATGCTTAATAACATTCGAAAAAACATTCCATGGCAACTCGATCTTTCATGAGTTTGGAAACCACATTAGGTCTTTTCGGAATCCTTTACTTAGTAAATATGCATTTTACTAATCTTTATTTACTAAGAGTTTCTTAGCATTCGTGTGAGGTAACAGGGACGTGTTAGGTTTGAAATAGTTTAATCACACAAATCTAAAACCTATGCAGATAACAGAGCATGATCAGAGTTGTTATGCAACCTACAATTTAATTGGGTCAGGATCTAAATTAAGCATGCACATTTCAATTATGTGTCTATTAGCCGTTGTCTGATCAGGATTGCTCAGCTAATTCAGGTGCATTTCAATCACGTATGAATGAAATACGGACTTGATTATAATTGAAAACATGATCGATTGAGGCCAAACATTATAAGCATGAATCAAATTAATATTATTAAATCAAAGCAATCATCCTAGCTTAAATAAAATTAAGCTAACATTGTTGTAAACAAGAAAAAAAAAACACATAGCAAACATCTTTGGATTAAATTAAAGAAAAGAAAGATTAAACCCAATTCAGAGTGGCTGTCACCGAAGACTCTAACTGACAAGGCTTCTTCGTTCATTTGCTTTGCTCCTTTGCTGATAGCTCTCCAAGGTGGCCGACAAAGGGTTTTTTAAGAGGCTTAATTGCTAAAATCTCTATGAAGAGATGATGCTAGGCGTGGGAATGGAAAAGGCTAAGAGAATTTGGAGAGAAGAGAGAATGATGAATGATAATAATGAATGAGGAATGATTGAGGGATGATGAATGAGGGAATGAGAGGGTCTTATTTATGGGTGAGGATAGGGGGATAGTTTCATAAAAATAGTGGATGTTAACCTCTTCAAATCTCCTCAAATTGTGGCTTGGCCATGCTTAGTGGCTTTTGACTTGATTTTTTCTTTATTTTTAAGAAATTTTGGATGCCACACAACTCAGGAATGAGACTCGGTCAATCGTAAATCTTGAGCAAATCTCTAATTTCTTCAACACTGCAAGGACCTTGTGTAATTAAACCAAAGACTGGTTTAAATGGACAGCCATGTGTAGCCAAATATTGGGTTGACTTGGTCTCCAATTTGGATGGTTTTGTAACCCAGCAAAGCTATCAGACCTATCCAGAATAAATCAACAAGTTAGAGGACCAAAGAATAAAATTTATCCAATTTAATTAATGAATTAAAACCCAAATTATTAATGAAATATTTTAAAATGAATTATTAAATATAATTTTATATTTTATTATTTAATTTAATCATGCATGACCCACTTTATGTCTAAAAAATAATATATTCAAATTAATATAAAATAAGCCATTTATTGCATAAAAACTATATAATAAAGCATAAAATTATATTTTAATAATTTCTATGTCTTCATATTTTCACATATTTCATTAATTTATTAAAAAATTACTTAGTTTTAACAACGGATTTAAGTAAAAAGGTGATAAATTACGTAAGAAAAATCCTATATATTACTTAGTTTTAACAACGGATTTAAGTAAAAAGGTGATAAATTACGTAAGAAAAATCCTATATATTTTTTCGTTTACAAATACCCGTTACCATAAGACCACAATAATACCAGGTCGGCACTTCAGGACCGGTGAATTACCCAATAGGTTCAGGTTCTAATCCTGGAGATAATCCGACCAACCTTATTGTTCCAAATTTGGATGACGTGGTGGAAATGGATAGGGTAAGAGTAGAATTGCCAAAATAGCTAGAAGATCAGTGCAAGTGGTTGGAGGAGAAATTCAGAGCTATAGAGTGAAACACCCCAAACCCGGCCCACGAGCCTTGACCGGATCTGGTATGTTCCCCGTGTAAACCGTTTCAAATTCTTTTTGTTACTTAGGAAAAACTTGTGTATTTTGAAAGAAAGTTTGTTTTGGGTTGGGCTTGAGTTGAAAACAAGTTTATTTCGTTATTAAAATCCTTTTGATTTAGGTGACAAAACATTTGGGCTTTGTATTAAAATAATTTTACTTAATCTTTTAATAAATATAAACATTGTAGGCTCAATAAATAAAAGTAAAGTAATGTAATGCTACTACAGCCTGATTACATCAAATAATTTCCCAAAATTAAAACCAAAATAAACTTTAAAATACTTAAAATAAAATAAAAGTCCAAGTCATAAATTTCTTGCTGTGCATGGTCATCCCTAAGCTTCTACCGAACCCGGTCCATCACTGATCGTCGCCTGAAAATAGTCCCACATCGGGGTGAGTCAAACAGACTCAATGTGTAACCAACACTAAGAATTAACATTTCAGGCATGCATTATCATATCACATACATGTTCATATAACAGGTAAAAATAATGATGCAACCCAAACCCAAACCTAGTTAGCCATCCGCTACACTCACCCGTACCAACCTGTACATCGTGGGGACTACTAAGTCAACCCTCCTTCCGCTACACTCTATATCGCGGTCTTAGGTCACCGCATTTATGGTCTTAGGTCACCACGTTCATATTTCTGTGGTCTTAGGTCACCACATTCAGATTACTATGGTCTTAGGTCACCACATTCAGATATCACGGTCTTAGGTCACCGTGTTTGTGGTCTTAGGTCACCACATTCACTTCCCCAAAAATAAACCCATATGCCCCATATAATAGTAATATGCATAATATGCCAGAGTTCACATTCTTATTCTTATTCTCATGTTACAATTAACATATTTCATAATCCTAGTAGGAGTAGGAAACGTACCTGGGTACTTTGTACCATAACATGGTACCTTAGCCACTTTCATATTCTTAATGTCACATATATTAATTAAACGTAGCCATAAAACATATTATGATATAGTGTGGGGTACACACCGTACCTTAGCCATATTCTTACACTTTCATATTAACACATTTAATTTATTAAAACATAGCCATGAACATATTAAAACTTAGAGTAGGGTACACACCTGATTTGCTTAGCGGTTCACTTAAATCTCGAAAAGCTTGATCTAATGCCTTAGATCTCAATTCCTACATTTGGCCAACCTAATATATTAGCATAAAGCCTATTCGGCTATAACACCAAATCCTAGTAGGATTTGTATTCTTAAAACTTACCTTGTTGCCGTTTAGATGATTAATCAAATCCCTAAACTTGTATTCTACTCGCTTGAAATCGGCTAATCACTAGATTCCTTGAATCGGTTAGTTTTCATTTAAAACACATAATAATAGATCTACTACTAAAATAGGGTCTTGGCCGAATATTCATAGTCACTTACCTTAAGGATTTTAAATCCCGAAATTCACCGAATAACTAGGGAACACGTAGCCTATGGTGTACCTTCGGGAAAAGAACTTCTCCTTCTTGTAGTTGACTTAAACAAATCCCGAAAGATCTCTTCAAAGTTTCGACAACAAGATATTAATGGGGTTAGTCCTAGATTTCGACAAATCTTAAAAGAAAAAGGATGAAAATCGAATGATAACTAGTTCTTACCCTTAATACAGAAGTCGACAACCCCTTGTTTGAAGTCTCAAAACTATTCGGCTATGGCCTTGATTTTAGCAAACTTTCGGCTACACAAGGTGTATTTTCGGCTTGGCAAAACAATGAAGAAAGGAGATATTTGCTAGAGAGAATTCGGCAGAGAGAGAGTTAGAAGAAAGAATGAATGGCCCTCTTTTCCTTTTATAGCAAAATTACTAACTTAGAATCCCTTACTTGGCCATCACTCTTCTATTTTGATAGCTTTATCTCTTTAATTAAAAATTAAAAATAATCCTCAATTATCTCTTTGAAAATAATCTAAAATAAATCACCATTTATCCACCTATTTAGCCGAGTTTTAAGGAGAATTAAACTCTTCTATTAAGAGTCCCTGTTGCCGTCCATTGCTTCCTTTTTAAGTAATTAAATAAAAATCACTTAAAGTCTTACTAGATGCCGTCCACCTCTCTGCTCTTTGCAGCAAAATAAAACTTTTTTATTTGCTTCCTAAGTGACTCGATCCTGGCCCAAATACACTTGCATGTGGTGCCATTTCGGAGGCCCTAAGTGGCATCTTCGAGCCACTTTTCCAAGCCTGTTGTGTGTCAAATTTCACATACTTTTTCTCTTAAGGCCACCTTGCCTTAATTTCCTTTTTAAACTTTAAAACTCGACATTTCTAAGTCATTTCTAGGTTTCCAAAATTTTCGTTTGGCTCTTTAAACTTGACATTTCCTTACATTTCCTAGTTTCCGAAATGTTCGCTTTCCCTTTGAATCATTTCTAAATCATTTTCCTAGTTTCCATAAATGTTCATTTTCCTCTTTTGAATCATTTCTAAATCATTTCCTTACATTTTCAGGACATTTCCCTACATTTCCTTACATTTCCCTACATTTCCTTACATTTCCATACATTTCCTTATATTTCCATACATTTCCATACATTTCCATACATTTCCATACATTTCCATACATTTCCATACATTTCCTTACATTTCCATACATTTCCTTACATTTCCATACATTTCAAGGTTTTAAAATGCACACCACATATTACAAGAAACATGCTATTTCATAAAATTAAGCAAAGATGCACACAATGGGATTCAACCTCTTCCTCAAAGTACTTCACTTGATGCCATAACCCTTGCACCTTAGGTGGCGTCCTTGCCACTTTTCCACATCACTTCTTGTTTTTAACTTAAAACCAATAATTGTCCAAAGCTTTCTCTTCCATCCTAGGATTTTAAAAACCCTTAATTCACTTCCAAACACTGCCAAAACCTACTACTCATGAATTATGCACAAACGCATAACCCCTAATCTAGGATGTTACAGTTCTACCCTCCTTAAAAATAATTTCGTCCTCGAAATTACTTACTAACAATATACAATCCTTTTCACCAAGACTATGCTTACGTCACAAGACTCGATCTTAATAGAACCATCATACTTTCCAGCACAATCTCTAAGTTCACATCCCTTAGAACTCATTTCTAATGATGCGCTTTAATCTGATTTAAGAAATTTTATAAATTAGCTTTTATTCCACTGATTAACCGCGAAGAAGTTTTATGAAAAGAATTTTAGGAGTGGTTCTTTCATATTCATACATGCACACAGTCTTTACATGCATACCTCCATCAATCAATTATGAACTTTCGTTCATTCAGAGAAATATTGTAGTTTCCATTGTTGTTTTTCCACTACCCGGGGGTATTTTCGTAATTTATCCTACAGAGGTATTTTCGTAATTTGTCAAAATAAAGTTCCTTGGTGATTTTGTAAATAAGGGTATTCTGGTAATTTTTCATTCCCGGGGTATCTTGGAAAATTTTGAAATCTGAGGGTATTTTGGTAATTAACCCGAGTGAATGTGTAAATCTTAACAAATCAAGGATATTTTGGAATTTACAAAACTTGAGGGTTGTTTTTGAGAATTTGTTTTCCAAATCAGTGTTGTTGCAAAAATTTCAGAAATCGGGGTTATTTCGGTAATTTTGGAAGTCAAAGGCATTTTCGTAAATTCTCCAAATCAGGGTATCTTGATATTTGTAAAATAGAAGTTTCTGGTATTTTGTAAAGTAGAAACATTTTAGCAAAAGTCGAGGTATTTTTTGAAAATCTTAAAAACTAAGGTATTTTATTAATTTACAACACAGGGGCATTTAATAATTTTCCCAAATCAAAGTACCTTGAATTTTTGTAAAATAGAGTTTTTGGACACTTTTGCAAAATAGAAAAATTTTACTAAAATCGAGGGTAATATGGTAATTTTAGAAACCAAGGGCATTTTAGTAATTTTACCACTAAGGGTATTTAGGTAATTTTGTAAATCGAAAATATTTCAGGAAAATTTATATAAATAATCTTTTCAAATCAAGAGGGTAATTTAGAAATTTTAAAACTAGGGTTTCCATAAAAATACGGCTAGTCCCTTTCGGGTTTTAATTATCGGTTTAGCCTGTAAATAAGTTCTCTTGGTTGGGGTGAACCGAGGCTACGCACCAGGTAGGATTCGAGTGGAGAGGAGGTGAGTCACGCGGGCTGCTTAAATACCAAGCTCCCATCGAAACCAATCCTGACATGCGCACCATGGTTACCACACCCTAACTCAAATGACTTAACCACGTGTTTGTTTAGTTAGGCATTTAAGTCTTATGTTTTTGTTGGGGTATACTAGTCCTAGGGTTTAAGTACTTAATCTCTATTCTACGTTCCATTTCTACCCTTCTACAAATCATAATATGAATCACACAAGAGATCTAGAGTACTTACGGTGGACTTGGATCGGAGACTTAGTGGGCCATGCCGAAAAAACTGCTTAATTCACAAAATCCCTTTTGGGCTTAACTTTGAAAACGTTTTGGGCCTTAAACCCAAGGTGAGAGTTTAAAACTGGCTCGATACCAAATTGAAACACCCCAAACCCTACCCACGAGCCTTGACCGGATCTGGTATGTTCCCGTGTAAACTGCTTCAAATTCTTTTTGTTACTTAGGAAAAACTTGTGTATTTTGAAAGAAAGTTTGTTTTGGGTTGGTTTGTTTTGGGTTGGGCTTGAGTTGAAAACAAGTTTATTTCGTTATTAAAAATCCTTTTGATTTAGGTGACAAAACGTTTGGGCTTTGTATTAAAATAATTTTACTTAATCTTTTAATAAATATAAAGATTGTAGGCTCAATAAATAAAAGTAAAGTAATGTAATGCTACTACTACCTTATTACATCAAATAATTTCCCAAAATTAAAACCAAAATAAACTTTAAAATACTTAAAATAAAATAAAAGTCCAAGTCGTAAATTTCTTACTGTGCATGGCCATCCCTAAGCTTCTGCCGAACTCGATCCATCACTGATCGTCACCTGAAAATAGTCCCACAGCGGGGTGAGTTAAACAGACTCAATGTGTAACCAATACTAAGAATTAACATTTCAGGCATGCATTATCATATCAAATACATGTTCATATAACAGGTAAAAATAATGATGCAACCCAAACCCAAACCTAGTTAGCCATTCGCTACACTCCCCCGTACCAACCTGTACACCGTGGGGACTACTAAGTCAACCCTCCTTCCGCTACACTCCATATCGCGGTCTTAGGTCACCGCATTCGTGGTCTTAGGTCACCACGTTCAGATTTCTGTGGTCTTAGGTCACCACATTCAGATTACTGTGGTCTTAGGTCACCATATTCAGATATCACGGTCTTAGGTCACCGTGTTTGTGGTCTTAGGTCACCACATTCACTTCCCCAAAAATAAACCCATATGCCCCATATAATAGTAATATGCATAATATGCCAGAGTTCACATTCTTATTCTTATTCTCATGTTACAATTAACATATTTCATAATCCTAGTAGGAGTAGGAAACGTACCTGAGTACTTTGTACCATAACATGGTACCTTAGCCACTTCATATTCTTAATATCACATAGATTAATTAAACGTAGCCATAAAACATATTATGATATAGTGTGGGGTACATACGGTACCTTAGCCATATTCTTACACTTTCATATTAACACATTTAATTTATTAAAACATAGCCATGAACATATTAAAACTTAGAGTAGGGTACACACCTGATTTGCTTAGCGGTTCACTTAAATCCCGAAAAGCTTGATCTAATGCCTTAGATCTCAATTCCTACATTCGGCCAACCTAATATATTAGCATAAAGCCTATTCGGCTATAAAACCAAATCCTAGTAGGATTTGTATTCTTAAAACTTACCTTGTTACCATTTAGATGATTAATCAAATCCTGGAAACTTGTATTCTACTCCTTTGAAATCGGCTAATCACTAGATTCTTTGAATCGGTTAGTTTTTCGGTTTAAAACACATAATAATAGATCTACTACTAAATAGGGTCTTGGCCGAATATTCATAGTCACTTACCTTAAGGATTTTAAATCCCGAAATTCACCGAATAACTAGGGAACACGTGGCCTATGGTGTACCTTCGGGAAAAGAACTTCTCCTTCTTGTAGTTGACTTCAACAAATCTCGAAAGATCTCTTCAAAGTTTTGGCAACAAGATATTAATGGGGTTAGTCCTAGATTTCGGAAAATCTTAAAAGAAGAAGGATGAAAATCGAATGATAACTAGTTCTTACCCTTAATATAGAAGTCGACAACCCCTTATTTAAAGTCTCAAAACTATTCGGCTATGGCCTTGATTTTAGCAAACTTTCGCTACACAAGGTGTATTTTCTACTTGGCAAAACAATGAAGAAAGGAGATATTTGCTAGAGAGAATTCGGCAGAGAGAGAGTTAGAAGAAAGAATGAATGGCCCTCTTTTCCTTTTATAATCGAAATTACTAACTTAGAATCCCTTACTTGGCCATCACTCTTCTATTTTGATAGCTTTATCTCTTTAATTAAAAATTAAAGAATAATCCCTCAATTATCTCTTTGAAAATAATCTAAAATAAATCACCATTTATCCACTTATTTAGCCGAGTTTTAAGGAAAATTAAACTCTTCCATTAAGAGTCCCTGTTGCCGTCCATTGCTTCATTTTTAAGTAATTAAACAAAAATCACTTAAAGTCTTAGCTAGATGCCGTCCACCTCTCTGCTCTTTGTAGCAAAATAAAACTTCTTTTATTTGCTTCCTAAGTGACTCGATCCTCGCCCAAATACACTTGCATGTGGCGCCATTTCCAGAGGCTCTAAGTGTCATCTTCAGCCACTTTTCCAAGCCTGTTTGTGTGTCAAATTTCACATACTTTTCTCTTAAGGCCACATTGCCTTAATTTCCTCTTTAAACTTTAAAACTCGACATTTCTAAGTCATTTCTAAGTTTCCAAAATTTTCGCTTGGCTCTTTAAACTTGACATTTCCTTACATTTCCTAGTTTCGAAATGTTCACTTTCCCTTTGAATCATTTCTAAATCATTTTCCTAGTTTCCATAAATGTTCATTTTCCTCTTTGAATCATTTCTAAATCATTTCCTTACATTTTCGTGACATTTCCTACATTTCCTTACATTTCCTACATACATTTCCTTACATTTCCATACATTTCCATTACATTTCCATACATTTCCATACATTTTTCTTACATTTCCATACATTTCCATACATTTCCTTACATTTCCATACATTTCCTTACATTTTCATACATTTCAAGGTTCTAAAATGCACACCACATATCACAAGAAACATGCTATTCCATAAAATTAAGCAAAGATGCACACAATGGGATTCAACCTCTTCCTCAAAGTACTTCACTTGATGCCATAACCCTTGCACCTTAGGTGGTGTCCCTTGCCACTTTTCCACATCACTTCTTGTTTTTAACTTAAAACCAATAATTTTCCAAAGCTTTCTCTTCCATCCTAGGATTTTAAAAACCCTTAATTCATGTCCAAACACTGCCAAAACCTACTACTCATGAATTATGCACAAACGCATAACCCCTAATCTAGGATGTTACATAAAGGGTGCTGACTACCTTTGCAGGTCGATGCCAAGGAATTGAGTTTAGTCCCGGATCTAGTATTCCCACCAAAATTCAAAACTCCAGAATTTAAAAAATACAATGGGACTAGTTGTCTTGAAGCCCATATCACAATGTTCTGTCGAAGAATGACGGGATACGTTAATAATGACCAATCGTTAATCCATTGCTTCTAGGATAGTTTGATCGAGTCAGTTTCCAAATGGTACAATCAGCTAAGCTGTGCCAAGATCAATTTATGGAAAGACTTCACACAGGCTTTCATGAAACAATATAGCCATGTGATCGATATGACATTCAATAGAATTACACTGCAAAACATGGAGAAGAAGCAAAATGAAAGCTTTGGGCAATATGCTCCAAGATGGAGAGATGTGGGCAACACATGTTCAACCACCTCTCTTGGAAAAGGAGATGACAATACTTTTCATAAACACTTTGAAAGCCCCGTTCATTAACCATATGTTGGGTAGTGCTACCAAGAGCTTCTTAGATATAGTCATATCTGGTGAAACGATTGAAAATGAAGTAAGGAGTGGGAAAATAGACGTGGGGAAAATGCTAAAAGGTTTGCCCAGAGAAAAAATACGGAGAAAATAAGCACGGGGAAAATAAACTGCCACTGTGTATAATAAGAGCTATTCAAAATCGGTCACTGTAGGCCAACCAAGGACCATGACAACCAGCCATCAAGGACCTTCGAGGTAAGAATCTAACTCAAGGCCAAATACGAAAAAACTCAAATTCACACCTATCCCGATGACATATGGAGAGTTATATCAAAATTTGTTCAACGCACATGTATTATCCCTGTTTTACTTAAAGCCTATGCAACCTCCATTCCCAAAGTGGTATGATGCGAATGCTTAATACGAATACCACGTAGGAATAACGGGACACTCGATTGAGAACTGCTCTGCATTCAAGAAGTTGATCGAGAGATTCACAAGATAGGGATTGTAAGGTTTGATGATCCCTCAGGACCTAATGTGACAAGAAATCTGTTACCCAATCATCCTGACCAAGGGGTAAATGTGATATTTGAGATTGGAGGCAAGAGGAACAAAACCGATGTTGTGGAGGTGAAATCCCCACAAAAATGGGTTTGGCAAAAAATGATAGTCGTAGGATTAATCATTCAAGATTCAGAGGAAATGCCCAAGGGAGTGAGAAGCTACTGTGAGTTCCATGCTAAAAAAGGTTATGAGATCTAGGAGTGCACCGGATTCAGAATTCTAGTGCAAAGTCTAATGGATAACAAGAAATTGCAATTCTTTAAAGATGTCAAGGGCTCGGAGGGAGGAGATGTTTGTGCCTCAGAGGAAGGATCAATGGAGAAAGTTTACAAGGTCAGCCACCTAATGGTGATTATTTTCTGGCTGAGAAGTAATGAAGTGGGAGCACAAGCTACGCCAAAAATCATAATTCAAAAACCCGTGGCTTTTCCCTACAATGATAGCAAAAGGGTTCCATGGAATTATGATTGCAAAGTGATGATACCGGGAGAGGAGAACTCGATTGGCACTTCAGAAAAGGGCCAGGATATTGGTTTCTTCACACTCAGTAGGAAGCACTATGACCCTGCAATTGCAAGAACCAAACTCTTTAAGGAAAAAACCCTGGCAGTTGAGCATAAGAAAGAAAAAATGGCTAGACTTGAATCACTTGTCAATGAGCCAGTAACTAAGAATGACGCTAAGGAATTCTCGAGGTTCTTGAAACATAGTGAGTACGGTGTAGTAGAACAGCTACACAAACAACTAGCTCGCATATCAGTTAGCCTTACTTCTGAGCTCAGAGACACATTGTAACATATTAATGAAGGCGTTAAATGAGACTTATGTCGCTGATAATATCTATGTAAACAAGCTAGATCGTTTGGATAACAATCTGAGTACTCGATAATTTCATCTTCCTTAATGATGATAAAATACCTCCAGGGGGCATGAGATCCACAAAGGCTTTACACATCACTACCCACTGCAAATGGTATACGTTGCCAAGAGTGTTAATTGACAATGGATCTACGCTAAACGTATTGCATCTATCCATGCTGAATAAGTTACTAGTGGATAGCTCTCACATGAAGACGTGCCATAATATAGTGAGAGCATTCGATGGTACAGAAAGGAAGGTTATGGGGAGGATTCAAACCACTCTTAATTGGTCTGAACAAATATGAGGTAAACTTCTTGGTAATGGATATCAAACCCTCTAATAACTGCTTGTTGGGTAGGCCTTGGTTTCATTCAACTGGGGCAGTGTCGTCGTCATTACACCAAAAATTGAAACTGGTAACAGGAGGTCAACTGGCAATGATAAATGCTAAAGAAGATATCATTGCATCCGTAACTAGTGACGCACCATACATAGGAGCAGATAAAGAGGTAATAGAATACTCATTTTGATCACTGGAATTTTTTAATGCAACTTTCATTATTGAAGGAAACAAGATCTCAATGCCAAGAATATCTAAAACCACGAGGATGGGTCTGCAGTTGATAGTCGGGAAAGGAGCATTGCCTGGAAGAGGACTTAGATAATAACTTCAAGGAAGATTCGATGCACCAATGCTGATGGACAAACAAGACCGCTTTGGCTTAGGGTAGAAGCTAGATGCGAGATAGAAGCTAGATGCGAGATAAAAGAAGGAGGAACTAAAAAGAAGCAAAAAAGAATAAGAGCATGACTAAGTGGGAAAGAGGTCAAATGGGGACAGATGATCTTTCCCCATATATCTAAAACATTTTTGTTAGGAGAAATCATTTATCCTGAACGAAAAATGGTAGAAAAAGAGAGCCTGTTAACCAGAACTACGGAAGGAATGTTGGGAAACTTGAGCATCAATGCTATATCTGAAGAAGGAATTGGGAAAGAAAACCTATCAGACATTTTTCATTATATCCCTAAAAGTGTTCTGAACAATTGGACTGCGAAAGAGATCCCTGTATTTTTTAGAACTATTTTAGATTAATGTTCAAAACACACTTATTGCTCTAAGCCTGGGAGTAATAAGAATCCTTTTGTGAAAAAAGCACATGTCAACTATTTTTATTTCAATAAAATAATGCATCCTTATGTCCCATTTGGCAAATATCCTTTTATTTTTTTCATTTCATTCATACTTATACCATACAGATAACTATTCTTAAATTTATTTGTTCTTTGGGTCTTTTTTTATTCCTATAATAAGTCTCTGGATATCAATGATACGAGTGATGCTGCTACTGACTCAAAGTCTCCTTTTGAGGAGGATATGTGTCTAAAGGAACCTCAGGACTTTGAAGAAGATCGAGATTGTAACTTATCTTCTGATTTGTTAAGGATGGTAGAACAATATGAGAAGCAGATCATACCTCACAAAAAGTAAGTGGAAATTGTGAGCTTATGAGACAAACAATAAAAGAAGGAAGTGAAGATCAAAGTTTACATCACTTTAGAGACAAAGCAAGACCTTATTGAATTACTCCAAGGATTCAAAGATGTCTTCGCATAGTCGTACAAAGACATGCCTAGTCTAAGTATCATTATCGTATTACACCAGTTTCCTATAAAGGAAGAATGCAAACTGATCCAAGGCCAATTTGATGCTAGTTTCCTACAAGTGGTCAAATACTCGGACTGGGTAGCAAATATAGTCCCTACCCTTAAAAAAGATGGGAAAGTATGAATGTGTATAGACTATAGGGATTTAAACAAAGCTAGCCCAAAGGACAATTTCCCGTTGCCTCACATTGATACCTTAGTAGACAATACGATAGGTCATTCACTGTTCTCCTTCATGGGTGGCTTCTATGGATACAACCAGATAAAGATGCAACTTGAAGGCATGGAAAAGACCACATTCGTAGTAATGTGGGGAACATTTTGCTATAAAGTGATGCCATTCAGGCTAAAAAATGTGAGTGAAACATATCAAAGATCCATGGTAACTTTGTTTCTTGAAATGATGCACAAAGAAATCAAGGTTTATATCGATGATATGATTGCAAAATCCCAAACAGAAAATGAGCATGTAAAAGTCTTGAGGAAATTATTTTTAAGGTTGAGAAAATTTCAGCTAAAGTTGAATCCAACAAAATGTTCCTTCGGGGCCACATCGAGAAATTTTCTAGGATTTGTAGTCAACAAGAAAGGGATTGAGATCGACCCAGCTAAAGTCAAGGTTATACAGGAGTTGCCTCTGCCGCACACTCAAAAGGAGGTCCGAGGTTTCTTAGGGAGATTAAATTACATTGCCCGGTTCATTTCACAATTAACCAAGAAATGCGACCCTATATTCCGTCTCCTTAAGAAACATAATCTAGGTGTATGGGATAAGGAATGCCAGAAGATTTTCGACAAGGTTAAACATTACTTGTCCAATGCCCTACTGCTGATGCCAGATAGCCCATATAAGCCACTGATATTGTACTTAGCAGTATTTGGAAATTATATGGGATGCGTGCTTGGCCAACATGATGAGTCGGGAGGAAAGAGAAAGCGATATATTACCTCATTAATAAATTTACTAAATGTGAGACAAGATACTCGCCAATTGAGAATTTGTGTTACGCGTTAATCTGGACAACCGGAGATTGAGACAATACATGTTGTACCATACAACTTGGCTCATCTCAAATGGAACCTTTAAACTAAATGATAGAGTCAACTGGATTGAATGGAAGAATGACTTGATGGCAAATCATGCTCTCCGAATTTGATATAATCTATGTAAACCAAAAGGTAGTAAATGGGAGTGCAATAGCGAACTTCCTAGCTAGTAGAGCTCTAGAGGATTATGAGCCTTTAAATTTCGATTTCCCAAACAAGGATTTGATGTATGTTGCGACCACTGAAGAAGGTGTTCTAAAAACATCCCTGGAAACTAAATTTTGACGGGGCCTCAAACGCCATGGGTAATGGAATTTAGGCAATCCTGGTATCCCCAGATGGAGATCATTATCCTTTTACCAGTAAACTTGATTTTTATTGAACAAATAACATGGAAGAATACGAAGCATGCATAATGGATATCCGTGTAGCCATAGAATGCAAGATCAAGGTAGTAGAGGTATATAAGGATTCTGCACTAGTGATCTATCAACTCAAAGGTGAATAGGAGATGAGAGATCCCAAGTTGATTGATTATCGAAGGTTAGTCCTTGAGTTAATTAAGGAGTTTCATGACATCACCTTCAGCTACCTCCCACGAGATGAAAATCAAATGGCCGATGCCTTGGCTACCTTAGCTTCCATTGTAACACCCTAACCCATATCCGTTGTCGGAACAGGGTTACGGAGCATTACTGATCATTTCGGATCAAATATGAACATTACATAATTATCTAACAAACATATTATTTCTCATATAATATCTCAATCAATTCAATTACTTCATTCAAATCTAATCTAATTTTCATACCAAAACATACTATTTATAATCTTAATATAGTACATAAGCTTATATATATATATATATATCTGTGTGTGTGTGTGTGTATCCAGTAACATTTTATAACATATTTTGCAACACTTTTGAAAATAACAAACAAAAATGTCCTAGGTACATGTCATTACCAAAAGATATGTACTTCACCACAATGAGTTCAGTATTGGCCTTGGATGCTGATCCAGCAATTTGACTTTAACCTATCCTACGCATAGAAACAAACCGTACGTTGAGTATAAAACTCAATGGTATTTCTATAATCTGAATATATAAAAAAATATAATATAATAATAGGCACAATTAAATTTATAAGGAAATATTATTTCTAGTATTATATCATAACTATCATTTTCATTTTATTAAACAATATACTAATTCGCACAATTACTATATAAATGATTATTCACATATCAACCATATTTATTCGTACAATGGCATCACCATGCAAGACTCAATTCATGAATACATCATTTCATACCATATTCAATTCATGAGTATATAACTCATATATTCCATGTTTTGTCAACATATTTCACATTCTCATCACTTACTATTTCAAATATCATATTTGCTTTTCAAATAGTTTTTCATAATATAATACACAATTTATTTTCAATATCATTATCCATTCCATGAATCTATGATTCATGCTTTCCATTTGAATAATTCACTTCCATATCCCATTCCAATTTCATATTCAAAATCATTCAAAATCATTCATATTGTCATTTCATTTATTTACCTCTATTAACACGACTCGGACTAGAACAAATAAACGGATCCAACCAAAACACACCAGTTTGGCACCCAGTGCCTCATCGGATAATTCGAAGTAATAAGTTGACACCCAGTGTCTCATCGGCCTTGCCGAAGTAAGTTGGTACCCAATACCTCATCGAATTTATTCGAAGTAATAATTTGACACCTAGTGTCTCATCGACTTGTGGTCGAAGTATCCTTGAACTCTTCCAATCCTATGGCATGCCGACTATATCCGACTTAGCCGGATACAGTTAATAGGGTATTCAATTCACATTTTCAAATACAACCAAGATTCAATATTCAATTATCACATTAATCACAAATTCACATAAATCTCAACTCAATATTATTTTTTTCATTTTAACAACAATCAATATCCAATATCAATTTTTTTTTTTCATATAATCACATAATTACACACAATCATTTCAATTCAAAAATCAATCCATTCAAGATATAATTCACTTTTCCAATACAACCAATATTCATTTCAATTCAAATAATCAATATATATATATATATATATATACCAAGTCAATCAATATAAATTCAATAAATTCATCACATTCTAAATCAATCCATTTCAATTGCAAAACACAATAATTCTCACCTTAACACCTACCATATACATTAAATAAAAAATATAACAATTAATAACTAGTTTCGGATTATAGAAATACAAAATAGAAATTTTGAGCTATTCCACGTCGACTTTATCTTTCCCCTTTTTTTTTTCGAGGATTTCGGTATGACGTTAGCTAAGGAATTAAAACAATTAAAATTCATCAGTATAACACAATTTAATTTCATATTGAAAATTTCAATTTTTACTCAACATCTGCCTAAATTTCAATTTAATCTCGAAACCGAGACTAACTTTTATTCTTCACATTTAATTCTTTATTTTCATGCAAATTCCACTTTAGACTAAATTCAACTACCTATTTTCACATAAATTCCTAAATTTCAAAATTTTCACAATTTAGTCCCTATTACACAAAATTTACAATTTATTCTATAATTCAATCCCTTTTCATTTCTAACTTGACAATCTATCAATTTAATCCCTAATACTCTAATTATTCAACATTCACAACATTTAAAAACTCAATAATTTCTAAAATTTTGACACGGGTTGGGTAGTATTTAATACCAAAATTCTAAAAACATAAAAATTACAAGAAAAAAGAACTAAATTAACTAACCGGTTGAGCTTGGAACCCTTGAAAATCCTTCGCCTTCATCTTTCTCCTTTCTCCCTTTTTCTTTTTCTTTCCTTCTCTATTTTGTTTTCGTTTTGGCTTTGTTAAAACCATTTTTAAATCACTGGTTTTAAAAACGGGGATCAACTTTTAAAAACAAAAATAAGAGTCACCACCAATCCCTTTTTACTTAGGTGTGATTGGATCACCTTAAAAACGTTTTATTTCAAAATATTGATTTAGGTCTACGAAAAATAAAAAAAATGGGTTCGGTAGTTGGTTACGTATGAGTAAGGGTTAGCACCCTCATAATGCCCAAAAATTGGTACCTTAATTAATAAAATCATGTCCAAATGTTTGAAATTTAAAAAATTTTAAAATAAGATCTGTTACTAGAAGGTAAACCAAGACTTACCTATCTCAAAGAAATAAAAATATCATACCCAGTAAGTTAGGATACAGTATCTCATAACTTCGAAGCTAGATACATTTTTATTTTAGAAAATTCCTACCTCGAGACACAAAACATCATACCCAGTAAGTTAGGATACAACATTTTAAATTCCCAAGAATAGGGGTTTTTTTATTTAAAACTTGAGATTTCTTTATTCCGAAAGAATATAAACATCACATCCAGCACGATAGGACACGGCATTTTTTTAAACCCTCGTAATTAAAGTCATTTCAAAATTTACGAAATTTATTAAAAGGGTATTTAGTTATTTAGCAAAAAAGAAAATCGCATCCCAGCACGTTAAGGCACTATTTCCTGAATTTCTAAATTAAAAAAATATTGCCTTATTTTAAAACATTTATATAAAGTATAGTAATTTTGCAAAATATATTTTTATTTTAAAATCATGATCCTACAAAATATAATATTAATACAAACAATAAAAATAAAAATAACCATTAAAAATAATCACATTAAGGCAATCATAAATAAATGGCAATATATATATATATATATAATAAATATACAAATAATAAAACTTAATAAACATGAAAATTTCACATGCGATATTAAACCTTTCATGCAAATATATATAAATGTAAAAAATATACCGATATATTGAAAAGAAAAGAAAATGTATTTTAAAATAAATAAATAATTTATAAAAATATATTTATAATAATCTAATACATATAAAACTACATTTAAAAATAAATAACATATTATACAATATAATTTTTTAAAATAATATAAGATATAATATTATATAATATACAAAATATTAAAAAATATAGAATATAATAACTAATATATTAATCTAAAAAATATGTAATAAAAATAATCAAATAATAAAAAATAAGGACAATATGTAATAAGATATATAAGTTAAATAAATTAATATGCAAATAATAAAATATTTTAACATAAAAAAATAATTAAAAATAGTATTAGAATAAAATAAAAAAAGAAAGAAGGGTTAAAACAGCAATTAAAACAGATTAAAAGGATTAAATTAAAAACATGCGTTAAACCACAAGGATTAATATGGCAATTAAGTCTCTTTTAAAAAACGGCGTCCTTACGATTTTTACTTTTAAAACGGACCGAAGAACTAAATTGGGACTAAATCAAACTTTAAGGCTAATTTTAAAATAAATAAAAATATGAATTGGGCTGAATTAAAATTAATTAAATTGCGGAAGGAACGAAATGTCAAATATCCCATTTTACCAAAAAAAAAAAAACGCGGATCCTTCGGGTCGGGTCAACTGTGTGTGGATCCTTTACCCTAAACGACGTCGTTTTGTGCTTATCAAATTAAGCCAAAACGACTTCGCTTTTAAACTGTTATATAAATAAAAATTTGGCTCAAAAAATCATTTGTCAAATAGTTTTTTTTTAAAAAAAAACTTAAAACTCTCTGAAGTTCCCTCCTTCTTTTTTGAGTCGATCGCCGGACTGTCATGGCCATTGCCACCACGCGCCTCACGCACCACCACGGACGGTGGCCAGAGGCTAAAATCTCTACTTTTTAAACACCGTTGAAAGGTAAATGCTCTTTTTGGTACTTTTTATATACAAAACACATGCAAGAATATAAAATGCGAATAAAAAATCACCTTAAAGAAAAAAATTGGTATTCTGTTTCAATCTTTTTTCTTCTATATTTTTCTATTTTATTTCTCTGTATATTGTGTTTGTCCCCTATTTAGAAGTTTACAATAGGCTTTATAGCCTTTCGAAATGTAAAATAAAAGAAGAAATAAAACAGTTGCCATATTTGCTATGATCTATTGTTGTTTTGTTTCCTTTCTTGTGCAGGTCGAAGAGAGGATCTCGGTGATTGTGGGCTTTACTCGCGCGAATCACGGCCTGACGAGGGTGCGGGGTGAGGCATTTGGCGTGACACTTGGGCTCCTGCTGAAGCGGCGCCTAGGGTTTCAGAAACCCTAGGCCATTGGTGATTCTGTTTAGCTCTTGGGCCATTTGGGCCATCCGAACTTGGGTTTCTATAGTGGATCTAGTTGAGTGTAAGTGGGCCACTGGTTTAGGTTTAAAATTGGGTTTGGTGTTGGGTTAGTGGATCTGTCTTGGCTTGTAAAATGGACTGGACATTTTTTTTGTTTTGTTTTGTCACATGGGCCCGGGCAAAATTGTGTGCTTACAATTGCCCCTCTTTGCTCATTGTCGTGAAACGAGAATAGATCAAAGACTATAAAAGGACCAATTTTGACCGGTTTTGGCTTAGCTTCGACTTCTTGATGCTCGCATTCTTCAAACGGCTTCCAATCCCAACTGCATCTTCAGAGGTACTGGAACTTCATCTTAATTTTAGTAAGTTTGATAGCTTCAATTTGCTTCACTGCGACTCCAGAAAGGCAATATCCACTATCTTTTAATCTGCTCCACTGCAAATTCAGGGAGACTAGATCTGATATTTTCAATCTAATCCCTGCAAACTCAAGGATCACCAGACTGATGTCTTTGATCTGCTTCCTGCAAATTCAAGAATTGCCAGATCTTTTATTTTCAATCTGATCCCTACAAACTTAGGGATCATCAGACTGATGTCTTTGATCTGCTTCCTACAAACTCAAAAATTGCCAAATATGCTATTTTCAATCTGATCCCTGCAAACTCAGAGTTCACCAGACTGATGTCTTCGATCTGCTTCCTGCAAACTCAAGAATTACCAGATCTGCTATTTTCAATTTGATCCCTGCAAATTCAGGGATTACCAGACTGATGTCTTCGATCTGCTTCCTGCAAACTCAAGAATTGTCAGATCTTCCATTTTCAATTTGATCCCTGCAAATTCAGGGATCACCAGACTGATATTTTCGATCTGCTTCCTGCAAACTCAGGAATAGGGAGATTTGCTATTTTCAATCTGATCCCTACAAACTCAGGGATCGCCAGATTGATGCCTTCGATCTGCTTCCTGCAAACTCAAGAATTGTCAGATCTGCCATTTTCAATCTGATCCCTATAAACTCAGGGATCACCAGACTGATGTTTTCGATCTGCTTCCTACAAACTCAAGAATTGCCAGATCTGCTATTTTCAATCCGATCCCTACAAACTCAAGGATCACCATACTGATATCTTTGATCTACTTTCTACAAACTCAAGAATTGCCAGATCTGATATTTTCAATCTGATCCCTGCAAACTCAGGGATCACCAGACTGATGTCTTCGATCTGCTTCCTGTAAACTTAAAAATTGTCAGATCTGCTATTTTCAATCTGATCCCTGCAAACTCAAAAATCACTAGATTGATGTCTTCGATCTGCTTCCTACAAACTGAGAAATTGTCAGATCTGCTATTTTCAATATGATCCTTGCAAACTCAGGGATCGCCAAACTGATGTCTTCAATCTGCTTCTTGTAAACTCAGGAATTGTCAGATCTGCTATCTCCAATCCGCTCCACTGCAAACTCAGGGATGTCAGATCGAATCTTCAATCTTTCTACATTGTCCTTTAGAGGACATAACCTGTAGAATGAATATATGTTTTTGTCTAATAATTAAAACGCATTGATCGAAATGTATCAAATGCTCCTAATTAGACATGCTATGATATATGAATGTAAAAATGATATGAGTATGATTCCCTCTCAAGGTGTTATCACTCATTTATCTGTCAAGGTTTCATCTTTGTTTCCCTTGAAGTATCATTTTTTTGCTCAATTATTTTGCCCCATGGTAATTCTGAGTCCACCCCACTCAAACCTTGGGACATGAAGTTTGTGCCTCCTACTGTAATAACATTTGGCTTCTTCCATCCAATCTATTACCACTCAGAGGTATCGCCTTCCACCATTCCCTAAAATTTACATGAATGTAGGGTCTCCCGACAATGATCCCCTTTTGCACTTGGCTTGACCTTGTTCTTCATTTGTCGATATGGTATCATCAACAAAATTGTCTTATCCAATAAGAATCTGAAGAGATAATCATTTTCCAATGTTTCCAATCTCTTAGGCTTGGTGAGTTATGAACAATAGTCCTGTTTCAGATTCTCATATTATTTAGAAGCTTCTAGAGTAATATGCGAAACTCCTTTTATAAAAGTGTTATTAATCCATTAATATTTATTTCAATATAAAATGCTTGAAAAGGATCTCAACAATGGATATGAAAAAAATTAATCAGTAGTATAGCTTGAAGCAAATAAGCTAATCAAAGATAACTAAGGCAATGAATGAAAATTGATTGGTGTATCTTAAAAAGAATAAAGTAAGCAAAGATGGCAAAGGCTATAAATTGATTGAGATGTGTCTTTGAAAAGAATAAAGTAATCAATGATAAACTTAAAATGGGTAAGATGGGAAATTAGGTGCCCTAGATATCGCAGCCTGAGCTTCTTTGTTCTAACCTCTTGAGGATCATTTTAAGCTCAATATGTGTTTAGGGGATCCAGAGTACTTTGTCAATGCCCCAAGACGTAATAAACATCCTCATTTCTAATTCGGACATAGCAAGACTATTGTATGCCCCGCTTTTTGGTCAAAATTTGAGCCGTCCTTTTCAGGTTTTCAACTTAAATCCCCTTTGGTCTCAAAGCGCCCTTTACGGGTTTTCACCTTGGCCTCTCCTTTTTCTTTCTTTGATTTTTTTTTTTTTGTTGTTGTTGTTGTTGTTTTTAATTTCAAATTTGAATTTGGACTCAAGGCGCCCTTTGCGGGTTTTCACCTTGGCCCTTTTCCTTTTCAAGTAAAATCCTTCTTGACTGAACCTGAATTCACCGGATTGGACAAGTCTTCGCCATCCATCTCGGTCAATATCAATGCTCCTCTAGAATAGGCCCTACATTAGTCATTCCTATTTTGGCATATGTTTTCTTCTAAAATTGTTTTGTAGAAGAAAAATCTTTTTCAACATCAGGTTCCCTCTTGTGGAATTCTCTAAGATGAAGCTCTTTGTCATAAACTCGCATCATCTGACTATGATGGATAGCTTTTAACCTTTTCTTCAATTAGGTTCAATTGGCAAAACGATTCAATTCCATAAACCAATAGGTAAGATTTTTCCTCAGTGAAGGTTCTGGCCGATGTTTAATAAGACAGAATCTAATAGTAGCTTCTTATGCCAATCCTTACAAGTCTAAGTTACCTTTCATAAATTTTTTTGTTTTGGCAATTTTTGTTGCACTGTGATATGCTGCCTGATCTTTAGACAAACTGAAACTTTGACTTTGTACAGTTATTTAAACGCGATCTTTTTATGGCATTTTGTTAGCATCTGATCTTTTCCTTCATTCTTCATTTTTTTGATTTTTTTTTAAATTTAATGACTTCGACCTTGTAACATTGGCATATAAAGCTACTTCCACCCTCTTAGTAAAGTAAACGACGACTATGCTGATGAATCAATATTGGCTAAAAGCTTTTGACGAGATTGGCCCCATCACATCCATGCCCCACATATGGAAAAATTATGAAGAACTGGAGTAGGCATTTGAATCTTGTCTCCGTAAATTCAGTATTTGCGATATAACTGATGCAATCTCTTTCCATGGTAGACCAACAGTGCCCGATCCTCTTGTTTAGCCTGTGTCTTATTAGCCTAGGCATGTCCTGATATGATTGTGCGAAAATATATTTAAATTCTCGAAAATAACTCAATGATGTCTCGTATTTTTTTTAATGGTAAGCTGGGCTTCGATCTTCACCCATTTTCTAGGCTCATGATTTCCAATGACCTTTTGTAGAGTAAGGTCTGTTTTTCATCTTGTTCTACCATCCTTAACAAATCAGAGGGTAGGTTACAATCTTTGTCATCTTCAAAGTCTTTAGATCCCCTAGACCTATATCTTATTCAAAAAGGGAGTCAGTAACAACGTCGTTCATGTCGTTGATATCTGGGTGCCTAGGTACAAAGGCAAGAAATCCAAAGAATAAATGATTCTAAGGATGATTATTGGTATGGTCATGAAAGAATATTCTAAAAAGAACAAAAGAATATACAGTATGAAATGTAAAGAATAAAAAGAATATGTATTCAAAAAGATGCATTTTATTGAAATAAAATTTCAGACACAAGCCTATTTCACAAAAAGGGTTCTTATTGCCTCTAGGCTTAAGGCAACAAGCATGTTTTGAATATTACTCTAGATCAGCTCTAAAAATACAGGGATCTCTTCCACAGTCTCATTATTCAAAACACTTCCAAGTATCCAAGGGTTTGGAAACATTGTTCACCAATTCCCTCTTCGCTTTCAATTCCTTCAAGGGTTTGGAATTCTTGCATTTGTTCCCGCATTTCTTGTTGAATCTTGGTTAATTGCCCCTGCATCTGTATTTGCATTTGCTCTATTCTCTCCAATCTTTGTTTCATGTTTTCCAGGTTAACTGAGATAATTTTACCTATTTAGGGTTCTTTTGTTAAGTCTAATGCAAATGATGCAATGTAATGCAAATGCATGAATGCAAAGAGGCATCAATTTTGATTCAACTTCATTTTGGAAAACTTTATTAGAAAAAAAAATCATTTACATAAAATAGACTACAAATATGCTTTCGCCCTTAGTCCTAAAGTTTTGACTTTCCCAAGTAATGAAACTAGCTCTTGATTACGATCAGACTATAGCTCATACTTTATGCTCAACATATCAGCCTGTGATGCCAAAGTCTGTAGATGATCAGCTACCTCTCGAATCTGAACTATTGCTTCACCCATGAGGTAATCTCGACTCCTAACTTGATCATGAGAATGGTGAAGCTCTTCTTTCAAACGCTCCTCTTTTGTTTTAAGAAGTTCGATCTGATGTTCAAAATGGTGCAATGCTGATTCTAACTCTTCAATCCTACCATTCATTTCTTCAATCTTGTTCAGACTTGACTTCAACTCGATTGCAAAATTATGGCTTCGATGTTGGTGAAGAGACCGTCCCAGTTCAGTGACTCTAGCCTTTAGTCCACATTTCTTCTTTTGGCATTCTGTCAAAATCTTTCCTATGGCCTCATTTCGTATCTGCATCTTTAGGAACTTTCTCCCCAATGGTCAACTTTGGCTTTTTTCGTTTGTATCTCTTGTTTCCACTGTTACGAAGTCTTCCCTAATCCGGTATTTTTCATTAATAGATGCAGCTTTTTACACTCCTTCTTTAAGTCATTCAAATCTTCTTCGACTCTTCTTTTCCCTTTTCTTACTTTTTCGGCCTCGATTTCTGCATGTCCACATCTAGCCTCAAGTACATCTTTTCTTCTTCCAGCTTGTCTATCCTCTTTCCAAGTTCTGAACTCTTTTTTCAAAATCTTGCTTCATAATGTCTAACTCTGATGGGACCATTTGCAAGCATTCATCTCTTGACCGCATTTTTGGATTCAGCTCAGGGATGTTATCATTAACCCTTCTAATCCTCCATCCAATGTATTTTGGGGTCGTCATTGGACCTGTGAATAATCTCTTCATCCTACGAGTCTAATTCCAAGCACCAGAAATCTCCTTAACTCTCTTTTTATAATTGTCCCCTCTATACGAGAACTCACACTGAGCCAGACCATGTGTTGCAGGTACAAACTGTCTCGATCCATACTGTCTTAGTACAAGTAGAGGAGCGTATCCAACAACTCCCCAAATTCCAAGTAGCAGAACCCAGTCAAAACTCCCACATCGATAAAGAATTTCATTTGGAATCATCCAAAGGGCTCTCCATTCGACGTCCTCCTCTCGGAGATTTTTGAAGTAGCGCTATCCAGCTCTTCTCAGACACGTCCTCTCTCCTCGATATAACTACTATCTCTTTAAACGGAGAGTAACTCTCAGAAAAAACCTGATAAGAAACTTTCTCCACCTTCTAAAAATGACTGTGGAACCGAGCCAACAACAACTGCGTGCACCGAATGAACCTGCTTCGCCTTTTCTCCGACATGCATTCAAAGATCTAAACATCTCGACTAAAATTGTAGGTACAGGCGTGACTCTTTTACCTAGTCGATCGAATAAATCGATAACTGCTTCGTCTACATGTCCTAAAGCTTTAAGAAATATTACCAAACCATAAATACACAAGGCGAAGACGTCAATCTTCTTCATTGCCTCTGGATGTGTTAGGACTAGATCCCTCAAACTCCCCCAAGGAACGCATTTACCCTTACCTTTCTTGGATTTTGGCTATAACACACTGTTCACTCATCCTCGTGATGTTCATTAACTTCTTCATAAAGGTTGGGGTATTAGCAGCCCTAGAATAAATTCTGTCGACTTGAATTCTCAAACAACGAAGCAAGTTCGTATATTCCTCTACTGTAGGTACTAAGCCTACTTTCCCAAAAGTGAAGCAACTATAAGCGGAATTCCAAAACTGAGTCATAGCATGAAATAGATACTTGTCTACTTTGACGTCGAGCAAGTAAGGTAGGTCACCATAATTACGATAAAATAGCTGCTTCGCCTCATCGTCCCACTAGGTCCATATTCCTTTCAAATCTTGAAGCTCATTTTGCGTGACACTAATACAAGTGAAATCCCGTAGTTTCGACATATGCCCCTCAGCTAAGCTATCTCCTTTCTCTAATTACCTTTGTTTTGACCATATACGGACGACTGCATTGTCCTCCACTTTATCAAGGAATTCGTTCTCCATAACCAGCTTTCTAACTTTAGAAACTGACCTTAAATCGATACCTCTTTAAATATGAAATGACATGCACAAAAGAATGAAACATAACAAGTTAGTGTCAGAACATATAAAGCAAGCAAAGTAAATAAACATCCAATCGGGTAACTACTAAGGTTCGACGTAGTTCTACTTAGGGTGGGTTCTTACGGTTCACTATATGTGGTTTAGCTCTAAGGTTAAGGTAATCGAACCAGCAGATTCCTCGATCCTCACCCATTATAGGCTTATACGAACCGAGTTCAGTTCAGGGGAATACATTTCCCTATGGCTATGCAGAGGTGAAAACCTCACAAAGACATAGGTACAGATGTATCCCGGAAGCAGTCCACTAGCCTATGTGGAGGTGAAAACCTCACGAAGGCATAGCTTCTCACTCCCACTTAAGGGTGCGACCACAACGGTCATACAGTGTAATGTAGAGAAATATATCTAGAACCATATGCATAAAAAGGATCATTTTTTTAAAACCAAAATTTTAAATTCAAACAAAAGGACATGAAATTATCAATTTTACGGCTTGACTCTCTTATGTCCCCAGTGGAGTCGCCAAGCTGTTGAAACCATTTTTAAATCATTGGTTTTAAAAACGGGGATCAACTTTTAAAAATAAAAATAGGAGTCGCCACCAATCCTTTTTTACTTAGGTGTGATTGGATCACCTTAAAAACATTTTATTTCAAAATATTGATTTTGGTCTACGAAAAACAAAAAAAATGGGTTCGGGAGCCGGTTACGTATGAGGAAGTGTTAGCACCCTCATAACGCCCAAAAATTAGTACATTAATTGATAAAATCATGTTCAAATGTTTGAAATTTAAAAAATTTTAAAATAAGATCTGTTACTAGAAGGTAAACCAAGACTTACCTATCTCAAAGAAATAAAAATACCATACCCAATAAGTTAGGATACAGTATCTCATAATTTCGAAGCTAGATACATCTTTATTTTAGAAAATTCCTACCTCGAGACACAAAACATCATACCCAGTAAGTTAGGATACAATGTTTTAAATTCCCAAGAATTGAGTTTTTTTATTTAAAACTTGAGATTTCTTTATTCCAAAAGAATATAAACATTACATCCAGCACGATAGGACACGATATTTTTTTAAACCATCGTAATTAAAGTCATCTCATAATTTACAAAATTTATTAAAAGGGTATTTAGTTATTTAGCCAAACAGAAAATTGCATCCCAGCACGTTAGGGCACTATTTCCCGAATTTCTAAATAAAAAAACATTGCCTTATTTTAAAACATTTATATAAAGTATAGTAATTTTGCAAAATATATTTTTATTTTAAAATAATGATCCTACAAAAATATCATATTAATACAAACAATAAAAATATAAAATAACCATTAAAAATAATCACATTAAGGCAATCATAAATAAATGGCAATATATATATATATATATATATAATAAATGTACAAATAATAAAACTTAATAAACATGAAAGTTTCACATACGATATTAAACCTTTCATGTGAATATATATAAATGTAAAAAATATATACCGATATATTGAAAAGAAAATAAAAATATATTTTAAAATAAATAAATAATTTATAAAAATATATTTATAATAATCTAATACATATAAAACTACATTTAAAATAAATAACATATTATACAATATAATTTTTTAAAATAATATAAGATATAATATTATATAATATACAAAATATTAAAAAATATAGAATATAATAACTAATATATTAATCTAAAAATAATATGTAATAAAAATAATCAAATAATAAAAATAAGGACAATATGTAATAAGATATATATGTTAAATAAATTAATATGCAAATAATAAAATATTTTAACATAATAAAATAATTAAAAACAGTATTAGAATAAAATAAAATAAAGAAAGAAGGGTTAAAATAGCAATTAAAACAGATTGAAAGGATTAAATTAAAAACATACGTTAAACCACATGGATTAATATGGCAATTAAGCCTCTTTTAAAAAACGGCGTCGTTCTGGTTTTTGCTTTTAAAACGGACCGAAGGACTAAATTGGAACTAAAACAAACTTTAGGGCTAATTTTAAAATAAATAAAAATACGAATTGGGCTGAATTAAAATTAATTAAATTGCGGAAGGATCGAAATGTCAAATATCCCATTTTACGAAAAAAATGCGGATCCTTCGGGTCGAGTCAACTGTGCGTGGATCCTTTGCCCTAAACGACGTCGTTTTGTACTTATCAAATTAAGCCAAAACGACGTCGTTTTTAAACTGTTATATAAATAAAAATTCGGCTAAAAAAATCATTTGTCAAACAGTTTTTTTTTTTTTTTAAAAAAACTTAAAACTCTCTGAAGTTCCCTCCTTCTGTTTTGAGTCGATCACCGGACTATCATGGCCATTGTCACCACGCGCCTCACGCGCCACCACGAATGGTGGCCGAAGGCTTAAATATCTGCTTTTTAAACACCGTTGAAAGGTAAACGCTCTTTTTGGTACTTTTTATATACAAAACACATGCATGAATATAAAATGCGAATAAAAAATCACCTGAAAGAAAAAAAATGGTATTCTATTTCAATCTTTTTTTCTTCTGTATTTCTCTGTTTTATTTCTTTGTATATTGTGTTTGTCCCCTGTTTAAAAGTTTACATTAGGCTTTTATAGCCTTTCGAAATGTAAAATTAAAAAAGAAATAAAACAGTTGCCATGTTTGCTGTGATCTATTGTTGTTTTGTTTCCTTTCTTGTGCAGGTCGAAGAGAGGATCTCGGCGATGGCGGGCTTTACTCGTGCGAATCGCGGCCTGACGAGGGTGCGGGGTAAGGCGTTTACGGCGTGACGCTCGAGCTCTTGCTGAAGCGGCCCCTAGGGTTTCAGAAACCCTAGGCCATTGCTGATTCTGTTTAGCTTCTAGGCCACTTGGGCCGTCCGAACTTGGGTTTCTATAGTGGGTCTAGTTGGGGTGTAAGTGGGCCACTAGTTTAGGTTTAAAATTGGGTTTGGTGTTGGGTTAGTGGATTTGTCTTGGCTTGCAAAATAGACTGGACATTTTTTTTTTTGTAACATGGGCTTGGGCAAAATTGTGTGCTTACAGGCTTCTCTGTTTCTTTTCTATCTTTCTATCTTTATTTGTTTTATTATATAATATAATATATATAATATATATACTTAATTATTAAGTAAATATATTTTATTATAATATCTATCAAATTTTACACATGGTTTTAATGTTATGCCGCCTCAATTATGACCATTAGCATAATTGCTCTTTTGGTCCATTTAATTTTCTTAATTCTATAATTCAATTTTTACCCTATATACAATTTATTCCTTATACCTAATTACTTTTAATTCAAGAAAATTCACTCAACCGAAACCTAATTAACTACACAACTTGCTTCGTAAATATTTTTAAAAAATATTTACGAATTTGATTTACAAGAATTGAGTCTTGGGAATGCATTTTTTTAATTTGATCTTTTTTAATTAAGTAATTATCAAAACGTTAAAATTTTCTAACGAAACTTTAATACTAACTCAATGACACTCCGTAAATATTTATAAAATTATTTACGGCTTGGTTTATGAAATCGACGTCTTGATACCTCGATTTCAAAACTAATTAATTTGATAAATATTTCTAAAGCACAAATCACTAATTCATAAGCCTTCCTAAATTCATGATTGGCTCATAAATACTAAATAATAATTTATAAGCTCACTTGTCAGATTTTAGTGGTCTCAAACCACTTTTTTTGACATCATTGAAAATTGGGCTGTTACATCCATGGTTAAAGTAAACAAACAAGAGGATGTAAAACTTATCCAGATGAGTATTTATGATGCTCTGGCCCATTGTTACAACATTGAGGAAGAAGAAAAGGATGATCACCCTTGGTACCACGACATATTGCACTATGTAAAGAACCATGAATACCCTGAGCAGGAAACTGAGAATGATAAAAGGACGCTAAGAAGGCTGGCCACCGACTATGTCCTAGATGGAGAGATCCTATACAAAAGAAGAAATGATCAGGTGCTACTAAAATGTGTGGACGCTGTTAAGGCCAAGAAAATCTTAGAAGAAGTCCATAAGGGTGTTTGCGAAACACATGCTAATGGTTTTACAATGGCCAGGCAAATCATGCGATTCAGATATTATTGGTCCACCATGGAAGGGATTGTATCAATTATGCCAAGAGGTGTCATAAATGCCAAATTTATGGAGACAAAATTCATGTTCCTCATTCACCTCTTCATGTTATGACTTTTCCATGGCCTTTCTCTATGTAGGGCATGGATGTCATTGGGTCGATCTCACCAAAAGCTTCCAATGGGCATCGATTCATCTTTGTGGTTATCGACTATTTCACCAAGTGGGTAGAAGTTGCTTTTTATGCCAATGTCACAAAGTCAACAGTTAGAAAATTTATGAAGAAAGAGATCATATGTCAATATGGAATGCTAGGAAGGATCATATCTGACAATGCATTAAATTTGAACAATAGCATGATAGTGGAGGTCTGTAGTCAATTCAAGATCAAACACCACAATTAGTCACCATATTGCCCAAAAATGAATGGTGCAGTGGAAGCAACAAATAAGAACATTAAGAATATCGTGGGAAAATGACGGAGACTTATAAAGATTGGCATGAGAAGTTACCATTTGACATTTATACTTATCGAACACCTGTCAGAACTTCCACTGGGGCAACACCTTTCTTATTAGTTTGTGGAATGGAGGCAGTTTTTCCCATTGAAGTTGAGATTCCTTCTATTCGAGTTTTATCAGAGTTGAATCTAGATGATGCATAATGGATCCATTCTCGAAATAATCATTTGAACTTGATCGAAGAGAAGAGGCTAAAAGCTATCCGTCATGGCCAGATGTACCAAAAACGAAAGATGCGAGCTTATGATAAAAAGGTCTACCTTAGAGAGTTCTATGAGGGGGACTTGGTGTTGAAAAAGATCTTTCCCATACAAAAAGACTTTAGAGGAAAATGGATGTTGAATTCGGAATGACCTTATGTAGTAAAGAAAGCCTTTTTTGGAGGAGCATTGATTTTCACCGAGATGGATGTCAAAAACTGCCCAATCCTGTGAATTTAGATTCAGTCAAGAAATACTTTACCTAAAAAAATGGTGCTTTTGTTGAAAGGCTAAGGCGAAAACCCGCGAAGGGCGCCTTGAGACAAAAAGGGTTTTGAGTTGAAAACCTGAAAAAGGGCGGCTCAAATTTTGATCGAAGATGGAGCATGTGGTAGCCTTGTCCCCTCAGAAATAGCAAGAAAGAGAAACGTTGCATCTTGGGGCATCAACAAAAGACTCTAAACCTCTTAGACACATATCAAGCTCAAAATGGTCCTCAAGAAGTTTGTGCAAAGAAGCTCATGCTGCGATATTTAAGGCACCTTATTTCATCTTACTCACTTTTTGTTTTAATAATGTTTTCTATTTTGATTAATCTTTTTATTTCGAGCTTTGCTCTCAATAAATTTCAATATTGTCCATTGTTACGACCTTTTTCAAGCATTTTTACATTAAAATAACGATTAATGGACTAACAATATTCAAGTAAAAGGATTTATGCATATTGCTCAAAAGGTTTCTAAATAGTACAATGACCTGAAATAGGACCACTAGTTAGAACTAACCAAATCTAAGGGTTGGAAATATCTGGAAACGAATATTCTAAATTGTGATTACTTCTTCGGGTTTCTTGTCAAAGATATCAGGTCTGAACAAGAAGGCATGGTAACACATCGGCGATAGAATCTTGACGAACAACAAGCAACGTCAACCTAAGCACTAAAAAGGGATCATTCTCAAAAATGACATTTTGCATTCAAAGAAATATCGTTCATATACATTTAGTTAGGAGCATTTGATTCATTCTGATCATAACATCCTAATTTTTTGCCATAAAATATGGGCCTATGAAATGGATTTTACGGGTCTTGTTCCTAGAAAGCGATGTAACAGATCGGTGAAACTACAATTCCTATCCCCTGAAGTTGCAGTAGGTCGAAATGAAATTACAATGGTGAATCTTATCTCCCTGAAGTTACAGTGGAGCAAGATGAAGCTATAAATCCTATCCCCTGAAGTTGGAATGGGTTGAATTGAAGCTACAATAGCAAATCTTATCTCCTTGAAGTTGCATTAGAGCAAGATGAAACTACAGATCCTATACCCATAAAGTTGCGTGGGTCAGATTGAATCTATCATAGCAAACTTTATCTCCCTAAAATTGCAATGGAGCAAGATGAAGCTACAAATCTATTACCCCTGAAGTCGTAGTGGCTCGGATCAAATTTACCATAATAAATCTTATCTCTCTAAAGTTGCAGTGGATTGGAATGAAGCTACAAATCCTATACCCCTAAAATTGCAATGAGTTGGATTAAATTTACTATAGCAAATATTATCTCCCTAAAATTGCAGTGGAGCAAGATGAAGCTACAACTCTTATATCCTTGAAGTTGCAGTGTATTAGATTGAAACTACAATTCATATGCCCCTGAAGTTGTATTGGTTGGAATGAGGCTACAATAACAAATATTATCTCATTAAAGTTGCAATGGAACAAGATGAAGCCGTGATACTAAATCCAACCTTCTTAAAGTTGTAGGGAAACGAATACAATAAAGTAGAGTAACCAATGAACTAAAAGAGTGGGTTACTTGAAAAAAGGAAGCACTAGAAAAGTCGAGATTCAGTGGGACCAGACAAAATTGATCCTCTTTTAAGGTATTTGCTCCCATCCCATTACACGACAACGAGCAAAGAGCGGCAGTTGTAAAGGCCCAAATTAGTCCTACCCAATAAACAAAACAACACAAAAAACAAAAATAATAAAAAAAGTCCAGTCCATTGCATAAGCCCAAACTGAGGCCCAAATACATTACCTAAACCAACACCCTAAATACCCAATACACCTAAGCCCAAGCCCAAAAACCTAAACTAATAAAAAAACCCTAGGTCCCTTCAGCGTCACTGCTCCTGGCCATGTCAACAGATACATCGCCCGAGGACTGCCCCCTGCCATCGTTTCACCGAGATGGCAAGGGTGCGGCTCTCTATCGTCGTTAACCATCATCGCAACCTACATGAAGAAAGAGACAGAAACATAAGCAGAAAAGCAAAAAAAAAAAGATAGAATATTGTAAACGACTAGTTATAAAAGCCCAATGAATATACTGTAATTTTATACACGCACAAGAAATATAGAAAAAAACAACAATAGCTTTTAAAAAAGAAGGTATTTTTCCCTTTTTTATTTTTTCAAATATCACATACATATAAAAAAATAAATAAATACGAAAGGTTGGATTTTTACCTTTTCCGCCATCGTCGATGTCTCCTCTGGCTTGGAAGGCTATCGAATCCTTGGGGATTTATCGAAGGCTGCATCGGAGGAAAGCTAGGAACTAAAAGGTTCCCTTTTATTTTCGAGTTTTGATCAAATTCTAGGGATTTTGACCCTAGATCCGGGTTCTCTAGAATACGGGGATAAAAATGTACCTTTTTTTTACAACTCCGGCCACCGGAGGCGACAATCGCTGTCGCCGATGACCGGTGGCCATGGCGGAGCGACAATGGCCCCAAGGCCTGATAGTAAACAGCTTCAGAGAAAAAAAAGGAAGCCCAGGGTTTTTTTAAAAAAATACTGAGTAGAAATGAAATTATTTAAATTTTTTTGGCATATATAGGCATCACCAAGCGACGTCATTTTGGCCGGGTTTCAGAAGTCCCAAAATGGCGTTGTTTCAAGCTTGACTTGCCGACCTGATCCGGATCTCCTAGGGATCTACTTTTTTCATGGGAAGGGTCTATTTACGACCCTAGTCCTTTCGCCTTTAAGCTTTTTTCAATCTGGTCCTAATTTCTTTTTTTTTTCTTTTTATAAACTATACCATTTGGATTTGATTCGTTTTCAGTTTGGTCCTCAGACTACTGACCCTTTGGGGAGTGACGCGTGTATTGTGTTGGGTTAATTATCCTCGGGGTCCCTAAACTTTTGTATCGTATTTTAATTTAATCCTTTATATATTGTTTTCTTATAATTTAGCCATTAGATTTTGATATATTTTCAATTTAGTCCTTTATTTCCCCTTTCTTTATATATTTCACAATTCATGCTTTAAGTTTCATTTAAATTTCAACTTAATCCCTCATTTAGTTAATTTTGCCTCTTTATTTACTACATCTTTTATTTTAACACTTAAAATTTATGTTATTCATATTTCCTTTTATTGTGCATTTTATTTTTTATTTTATCCTTGCTATTATTATTATTATTTTCATTATTCATATTAGTATTATGATAGTAATCATGACATGATTATCATTGTTATTACTATAAATTGATTTTTTATTATTATCATTATAGTTGCTTTATTATTCACTAAGCATAGCATTTTTCATTTTACCTTTTTATTTTATTTATTTATTTGTTTATTATTCTAATATCATCATTTCATTTTTTTTACTCACTACTATTTTACATTATTTTGCTAATCAACATGCCATGTATCATTTTAAAATATGTTCATCCATTTTCACACTAGGCCCAAATAAATTAAATGTATATCATTTTAAAAGTTACATTCGTTTTACCTAACATATAGGTTTAAAATCGAGGCAATGTTCATTATTTTTGGGATTGAAGGAGTCGTGCTCCTAACTTACGGAGTATGGCATCTTCCTATAACCGAAGTAATCGAATATCCTATTTAAAATAAAATAAAATAAAAAGATTTAGGTAATGATCAAATGGCGATTGTTCTTGTTTTCATGGATTCGAGACATCATACCCTAACTGACGGGGCATGATTTTCTTCTCGATTAACTCAAAATAAGAAGGCATTTCCATTAAATTTAATCTAGTTAAGCAATATTTTAATCAAATAACATTATGCAAAGAGGAATCGTGTTTTAAATTCTCTTCAAATTTTCAATTTTTGATGCTAAGATACCAAGTAATCAACTAGGTACCAATTTTTGGCGTTATGAGGGTGTTAATCCTTCCTCATACATAATAGACTCCGGAACCTATTTCTAGGATTTTGTAGACCGAAAATTATCGTTTTAGTAAAATTAACCTTTTTTATTAAAATGATTCAATCTCGAGGTGGTCCAATCACACCGAATAAAAAGAATTGGTAGCGACTCCATTTTTATTCGTTTTAAAATAAAAGTCAATTTCAAAAAAGGTTTCAGCACCTACCATAAGTTTTTTTTTGTTTGTTTTTAAACAATATAATTTATTTTAAATAAGAAAGGATGTTTTGTAATTTTATTAATCGAGTTGGTGTCTGATTGACTCGTGACACCAACTTAGTTAGGGTTTTAGATAATAGTATAGATATAAAGTATTAAAAGATATAAATACCTTATAATAATATTTTTTTTTTGTAAAAAAAAATGATGTTTTAAACTTTTCCTAACTCAATTGATATCCGATTGATTCATGACACTAACTCGATGAAAAGTTGTGTATCTTCATATACCTTTTCAATTTTTTTTCACAATTTGTTTTTATTTAATTTAGTGTATCCCAATTAAGGTTAATTAAGAAAAAAAACAACCAAATTGAGAAATCGAGTCCAATTGATAATTCGGTTCAAGTTTTTTATAGTTCAATTCGATTTCGATTAGAAGATGTCATTGAACTACATCCATTCGACAATATCCAAAAAAATCGTTTAAAAATTTCAATAAATAAAGCCCAATATTTTTTTTAAACATATAAACCAAATATATAAACCCATTTAAAACCAAAACAAAACTCGTTGCTCCAAAATTCTAAATATAGCTTTTATTATGCTTTTACATATTTTATAATTAAGAAATAAACCCTAAATCTAATTCCATTGTCAATCTCTCACGAATTCATTGCTTATTTATTATTGTTGTTAAAACTTTCAAGAATTCAAGTATTCATCTCTTTTGTACTTATTATGTATTATGCTCTTTTTTCTATTATTGTTGTTCACTACACCAAAACAGACTTTTAGCGGCGTTTTTTTAGGCTTTTAGCGCGTTTATAAGTGCCACTAATAGTATTTGAGGCGCTTTTAAAAGCGCCAAAAAAAACGCCGCTAAAATAATCACCGCAAAATTTAGCGGCGTTTATGAGAAAAAACGCCACTAAAGGTCATGACTTTTAGCGGCGCTTTTTTACAAACGCCGCTAAAGGTCATGACTTTTAGCGATGTTTTTTACAAACGCCGCTAAAGGTCATGACTTTTAGCGGCACTTTTTTTACAAACGCCGCTAAAGGTATGACTTTTAGCGGCACTTTTTTTACAAATGCCGCTAGCGACGCTTTTTTTTACAAATGCCGCTAAAAGTATGTCTTTAGCGGCGCTTTTTTAATTAACGCCGCTAATTTTGTCATGAAAATAAAAAAATTAAAATATTTTTCTTCATATCAACAAATTAAAAAAATAAAAATTTTGCATTACTATTGTATCTCTGATTTGTTTGGTACCGAAATACCACATTTTATGTCACATCAAACTACATTTTTTCCTACAATAAATGACCAAAAAGGGAAAAATACAAAAGGAAACCTTGCTCAAGCGATCATCTACCACATCAGTTGTCTCTCCGCACTTCACGATTTAGAATCTTCTTCAATGCCATTGCTCTTTCGCTCTCCATTTTCCCTAGGAGCTTCACACTCCTTCACCAAACCAACCACTTCGGTCTTTATGTGAGGAATTGCTCTCTCAGAGAGGTAAGGGATTGGTTCCCAATCGCAAATCGTGGACAACCCCATTGATATAGTGTAGTAAAATAAAAAAGTTCAAAGAACAAAGAATTATCCATATCAAGAGGCTTTAGCAAACAAAGCAAGAAAATTGGAAGTAGAAAACAAGAATATCCGTGTTTATGATTTGCATATGTACATATATATAAGCAACAAAATTTAACTCGAAAAGGTGCAACCTCACATCTCGCTTCAGTTCACTTTGCAAAGAACGACTTTTCATTTGTATTTTGCAAATGAATATAGTGAGGCTTTAAGTTGTTGAGCTCCTGCAAAAGAAACGCGGATCCAACTTATCAAGTAGTATAACAATGAAATGCTACAAAGGTTTGAACATACATAAGCTTAAAATCCAAAAAAGATGAACTTTGGACTCAACAAAGAGGACAAGTTAGCAAACCAAATGGAACCCTTAACTCTTATAGATTACATTCAAATTGCATGCACATGCCAATTCTAAACTCTGAATGACAATGAAGCAACTGTTTTCTTCTATGAATTAAATATTGTTTTTGAAATATATCAAATTATAGATGTTAAAAATGGAATTTAATTTATAAAATTATTTGGTATATTTTTAAAATAAAATGCAAAATATTATTAGATTGTTAGATAAATGTAATTTTAAAAATTTAAAGTACAATATTTAAAAGATAATATTAAAAATTCCACATTAAGTGATAAGTAACTCCTTATTTACTAATCATTTTCTTCACTTTTTGTTGAAAAATTTGTGTAATTTACATTTTTTTATTTTAGATTATCAAACATGTTAAAAAAATAATCGAAATATTAATTATTTTTTCAATGAATTATTTTATCTAGCATTATAAAGCGTTGATTAAACTTTTTTTATCTACATCAATATCTTTTTCAATTTATTGTGACACATAACTCAAACTATCATCTCAAGAAAGTGATGAAATTGGACCAAAATATAAATTAAAATAGTGAAGAGAATAAATGTCGTCAAGAATGTCTTTCTTCGAAAAATGTAAAAAGTTTAAGAAACATATAAAATGAAAGAATGAACCCGCAAGGCTTTGAGGAAGTCAGTATTAGAAACTCGCAAGAATATGTACATATTCAAACAAATGCTTATATATATGTACATATGCAAATCATAAACCTTATCATTCCGCTAGTAATCTTGCTCAAAATTAAATCAAGAAACTACATATAAATCAAAATTAGCGTAATATATCAAGATAAAACAATAATAATAATTTTTTGTCAAAACTTACTCGCCATAAGCATTGATATCACGGCCATTAGCAAGCGATCGAGAATATCTTTCTTCAAAAACTTAAGCATCGCACTCTTTTCCTCCTTATAACGTCAATCCGACTCTTTATCGCTTTTATCAACGATTTCTTGCAAAAAAAAAAACCCAAAATTCTTCACACCAATTCAATCATCGAAAACAAAAATAAATCAATTAATTAAATAGAAAATGTATAAACCATTTTGCAAAAAACCACAGAGGAAACGAATATTTACAAACTTATTAACAAACTTTTTTTTTTTTTTAAAAGGCCAATCACACTACTCTGACCGCAGATTACAAATATCAACAAAAAACACAACAATGAAAGAAAACCAACCACCTATACAACCAACATAACCATCGCCACTCCAAAGAAAACGACAAAAGGTTAGCCCATAGTCAATAGTTCCTTTTTTCTTTTTTCTTTTTGTTCATCTCTAGCAGAGGAAATAATAGCACTCTATGTCGACAAATGATATAGATTCAATGATTTTCTTCCTCCGGTTTACTCTTTTTCCGATTTCTTCACAAACTAATTTCAGTGAATATGGGTTCATCGGCATGCAAGTTATAATCTTTAATCAATCACCAAAGTAGAGGTAAAAAAATATTTAAAGAGAAAAATAAAACAAAGGACCCATGAGACTAATACTCCCTTTCTCAAGTGAATCTTCTACAACGAAAGAACCCAAATCATCCAAGGACATCATTTTATGTCATTTGACAGAATCATCTCATATGATGGATGAATTATTACTCTTGAAAATGCTGCTTACTACAAAAGTAAGAGTGAGTTGTGTAAATCATCATCTAAGGATAAATTTCTTACATTCAATCTAACCAATCAAGGTATTCCAAACTTTGGATCTTCCGACAAGCACAATAAATTACATTAAATTCCTCGACAACCAAATTTCAAAGAAAGGCATTATCTGGAAGGTTAATTTGCCACTGTCATTCAAAAAGCAGGCAAATAAGAAAAATCTATCAATAGGGTGACATGGACAATTGGATATCCTATGGTACATCTGTGAAACTTCACTCAAAATGACTTATAGATGAGAACTTCTGAATATTTAAAGAGAAAAAAAGGAATCCTAACATTAGCAACTCAGGAAGTGGTTAGTAGTTAGCAGAAGTATTCAATACATTTGACAATGCCCAACCATCGTTGTAAATTATTTGCAACTGTAAGTGTTGGAGCAGCCAAAGTACTCCAATAGTATAGTAGTATCGTGCAATGGTCATATATAAAGCAAGAGAAAGATCGATCCAGAATCAAGCGAGACGACTTGACCCAAGCGGACAAACCTCCCTTTTCCCAACCAAATGAAAGCCTCGTAAGTCCTAAAGTTGGTCAACAACCTTCACCGAAGTTACAACCACGAAAATGCCTAAAATTACATGGAGAAACCAAATCCCAAAGACACAAAGCTAGAAGTATTTATACAACCATGAAAATACTCTCGTGCAAACCAGGGTAGGATTAACTCGGGAAGACCTCAAGTTAAAACTCCAAGCAGTTTTACTGAAAAACAAGCGTACCCATCTAAAAATAAAGCAAGGAAAGTGCAAACAATCGGGAAATATAAAGGAAGTTGGAAGGCTCATGAATATACATGTGGAGGAAGTTTGAATGTCAGCAGCAAGTAAAGCCAGAAGCACTAACTTTTGTTTTAAAGTGGAACAATGAAACCATGCAGCAGATCGCCAAAAACAGAACAAAGCCCCCTGCCATTGAATGCATTAAGGTTTAAAAATAGTTTAAAATAAAATAATAACGAACAAAACATAGCAAATCGAAACAGAAGTAGTAAAAAAGAAACTTACTCTTGTTCATTCTCGTTACAAGGAGAAGGGCAGCGATCAGATTCTGTGCAAAAACCAAAGCAATACTTGAATAACAAAAACAAACAAAAAAAAAAACCCGAGTCGTATTGATTATCGAAAATCACAAAGTTGCTTAGGCGTACCATCGCAAAGATCTTGATTTCTACGGGTGTTGTTCATGGTTGTTAATACTCTGATCGAGAAGCAGGAGATCGCCGCCTTCTGGTGTGAAGTCGACTTCGGAAGACGGTGGTGGTGGAGAGAAACACCTAAAGGGTGTTTTGAGGATACCAGTTTTAGGGGGGAAATAGGTTTCAAAGGGGAATTTTGGTTTTACAGGGGAAAATTTGATTTTAAGGCGTTTTTAATAAAAACGCCACAAAAAATATTTTTTTTTAAAACAAAACGACACCTTTTTGTTTTGTTAAAAATATGATTTTTTTTTTTTGCTAAAAATATGCCCAGACTTTTAGCGGCGTTTTTTCAAAAGCGCCGCTAATTCCCGACTTTTAGCGGCATTTTTCCAAAAGCGCCGCTAATTTCCAGACTTTTAGCGGCTTTTTTGGAAAAACGCCGCTATATATCCTTTTTTAGCGGCGTTTTGTAAATAAACGCCGCTATTTCTCATTTTTACGGCGTTTTAAAGCGCTAATGTATGATATTTATGCGTTTTTCCTTAAACGCCACTAAAAACACCGCTAAAAATACTGCTTTCTTTGTAGTGGTTGTTAAAACTTTTAAAATTTTGGTTATTATTATTAGCATTTTCAAGTTGCTTTTCTGCTATCATTACATATTAATAGCTATAAAAGACAAGTAATTTAATATTTGATTATTTTTAGTGAAGATTGAGAGTGATTAATTCATGGTTTAATTAGATTTTAACAAACATTTATAATTATAGATTTTACAAATTATTTTTAGATAAATATATTAATTGAGATTTTATGTATAATTGAAAAATTTTAAAATTGTCAAATAGTGTTTAAGAAATATAAAACAAAGATAGTTGTATCTAATTAAAGTTAAAAGTCCAAATTTAAAGATAATTTTTGTCTAAATAAAATCCAAAAATTCAAAGTTAAATAACAATATAGAAACTTGAGACCTGAACCGATTTGATACAGTTCGGTAATAATCGGTCTCTTATGTCTACCAGTTCAATTTTGATTTGAAAAATGAAAAATGAAAAAATCGAATATCCGATTAGATTAAAAAAACCGAAAAATCGAAGCCAACCGACTCACCCTAATCCCAATATAGTAAAAGGTAGTTGGATTTGAAAAAGAAAGCAAAGGACAAGATTTATTAAGTTGCTTTATTATGTTTAATATGTAAGACAACATTGGGGGCTAGACAAAGCATGACAACCCACATATAGTTGATCCAATTCATATGGTTGTTTGCATAAACTCCAAAGATGTTCTTTCTGGACAAAACTTTATGACTGGGTTTCTTCCGAATGAACCCAAAAGCTAGAATTATTTCTCACCCAATTTCATTAATTTTAGGAGGATTTTATTTGTAAAATTATAACCATTTTGATTAAAATGCTCTTAATTTTTAATGAAGTGGAGAATGTATTAATCCTAAATTTTAATTAAATAAATTAATTAAAGCATAAATACAAAAATATTAAATTAATAGTTTATATCTCACATCTTTTACCTTATATCATTAAATTTACTAATAAGTGATTAAATGAAATGGTAAGACACATTATAGTCTCACGAGAAGAACATAAATTTAAAACTTAAAGATAATATTATTAAGGGGAACAAACATAAATCCTAAATACGTATCGTGGTTGTTGCCCCAAAATTGGTGAGAATCAATATTAACATTTTATTAAAGGAATCTTTTAAAAATGGAAAGAACAAAACCAAATTTTACAAATCCCTAGTTTCATGTCGTATATATCTTAAAAGGAATATGCTCTTCTTCTTTTTCCAACCAAATCCAGCATTCAAGCTAATTCAATTGTTAGTTACTTGATAATTTATTTATTTTCTAAAATAATAATAATAATAATAAAAAGACTTGAAAATTAATTAAAGAATAGTAATAATTGAAATCTTAAATGCTCCCGGCCATTTGCACATGGCGTTGCCCTTAACCTTATCACTTCGTTCATGGATCTTGTTTATGTGTCTCCTCAACCAATTACAATAAAACATTAAAAAATTCATCAAAACCGATCATTAAATTAAATATTACATGCACAGAATCTTTTCTTACAATATAACATTAAAAAGAAAAGAAATCACATGCACAACTAATCAAAAACATTATTAATAATTTTTAGGTTATTAATTCTTACACAACCCACAGAAGAAATTAAAACAAAGTCTTGTAAACATTTTCCATATAGATTTCTTGTCTCTTACTAATTTCTTCTCTTTTTTTCTTCATGCCGATGAACACATTCAAACTCCCTGCTCGATCCCTTTCGAACCGGTTTGCTGCTCTCTTTTCTTTTTATTTTAGTAACACTTGATTCTCAACTCAGATTGTTGTTTTGTAATGAAGCTAGCATCAGCTTCTGTTCTTGCATTTCTCCACTGCTCTTGGAGCTGCCAGTACCATGAAAAATTATCCCCATAAGCTTTTATATATTCATATAAAATTAGTGTACATAGAATTAATAGTTACTAACCAAGTCCGATCGCTTCTGATCCTTTCATGATTCGTAAACGTTTGCATGAATCGACAAACATCCTATAAAATTTAGTTAAAAAAATTTGGTTAATTTTAAATCATAAAATTAATTAGTATAACTGTAAAAAAATTATTTGGAGTTGGAAAATAACTTACTCCCATGGGACATCACCAACAAGCATCCAATCTCCATCTTTGTCTTCATAAGTAGGAACATATTCAGACCCATTCAAGAGATCTATTAATTTGCTTTCATTCATGAAATCTTTCATTCCTTGTGAACCCCCACAGTTACCAATAGTGAAGGAGCTAAACATTTTGCCTAAGGCATCCGACAGTTCTTGGTAACTCTTGTATAATTTCAAGTCCACCTTGCGTAGATAGGGTGCACCATCCATGCTGACCTTAACAAACGCCGCCGGTACGGCGGTGTTAATGGTGTTGCCACTGCCGGTTTTCTCACCTTTGTTATCGGAGCTGTTCTTCTGAACGGTCATGATGTTTTTCCGAAAGGACCTGACCGGTGGCCATCCTACTACTTGTGCCCTAAAATCCAAGTATTCAAATTTACCATAAAAAATTAGCAAGAAACAAAAAAAATATTGTCAACTATTGACGTCTACCAAAAGTTTGGTAGCTTAGCTGTGGACTATCTTAGCCATTTTCAAGTTAAAACTTTTGAATTATTGTTTGGTTGCTTGGAAAAGTAACAAAGATTCCACATATTTTGTTTTCCCTCTTTTTCCCGACAAACAACTAAAGCCACCAAATATCCCACTAAAAATTGTTTCTACGCTTTACATGGCCAAGATTCAATCAAGACTCATCTTCTAGTAACATTCAAACTAGTATTCAACAATTAATCTCAGTAACAGAAAGAGCTTTTTAGAGACGAAAACAACTTCCGTCGCCAAAAAGAAAAAAGTATTATTTCATTCAAAACTATACTCATGATGCTTGTACATGCTCACTTCTTGTCTCTAAAAAGAAATAAAAAAAAAAAATGAAGGAACAAGATCATTAACTAACCAAAAAGCAAGAGAGAGAAAAAGTATAATGGTAGCTTACTTAGCAGGGGGCTTTGCAGTGTTTTTCTCCTGCATCTTCTCAGCTTCATCCACCGATGTTTCCTTTGTTGTTGAAAGGTTAAGCTTCAAATCAACCATATCCGAATACCCTCTTTTCCCATTATTTTTGGCGGTTTCATTATCATTTTCAATGCCTGTGGGTAATCCTAAACGTAACTCCGTCTCTTCGAAATTAATCATGCTATACTTGTCACGCTCTGCGTCCATAATGCTAGTCATTGTGTTACTTACACACCAAATATTACGAACAAAGCTCGAAAACCCGAAAGCAACCGGACTTTAATTTTCTTTCCTGATCTCTCTTCACTTGCGTTCTGCTTTTTTTTTGCCCTTTGTTTCTCTTGAGAATGTGGTTTTGCTAAAGGAAGAGTGTGAAAATGGTAGAGAAGAAGGCCAAATTATGGTTTATGTCAAAAGATAATATACTGTTGCGGAATATTATGGTTGTGGGATTTGGACGGTGACGATTATTCCAAGTGGGAGATAGTGTTAATTCAACCATCCAAGATGTGTCGGTTAAGTGGCGTCATGGATGATGTAATTGTTAGAATGATACAAGAGTTTGTGTTGTTTGCCTCCCTCTTGTCTGCTAGGCTCCACCAATTTACAACCAGTTTATGAAGATGCCATTAACAATGGTGTTTATTATGGTATATATCTCATGTTTTAGGGGCATGCATTACATGCGAATTTCATTTGAATTATATCAGACTTAAAACGGAAGATTGATTTTAACTCGGTTTTTTTTAGCTTTGAGTTATTTGTTGATTGTAAGTTTAGTTTTAATAAATAGAATAATTGGAAGAGTAAAATAGCATAGATGCGTAATTCGAGTCTCTTGGTAAAATCCACTATAAATCAATATAAATAGTGATTTAATTTCAACTTACCAAATTATAACTTCAAGGGAAAAATGAGTGCCCTGCCATTCCCTTTAAATTTAAAAATTATATCATTTTAAAAATTATAAAATCATAAATTAATAAATTATAAAATTTATATTTGTCAGCTCAAAAATTTATAATTTAATTTTGGCTCTCCATAAAAGAGTTTCTAGATTCACCCTCAACTTAAATCACTGTCAAACTGAAAATGAGAATAGTTTATTTAAAATCAAACTGCACTCAATGCAAGTTCTTCTAATGAACAAATAAGTGCTCTTTCTAATTTTTACATGAATACAAAGACAACTGTAGATTTTGCTCCAATTGGTGTTCTATTTGGCATCAAATAAGTAGAGATTTTCAAACATTTGAACTTCAATAGAAACAAGATCTCTTTCAAAATAATAAGTCAATCACACTTAAACTCTTCAAATAAAGTTCTTGCTTTACGATATTCAACATAACCAAATCTAATTAATTTCTGCTCAAAACCCTCACAGAGATGTAAGAAAAATAATCACAAGAATTTAGTCAAAATATATCAACACGTGGAAAATTATACAACTGTCCAAATGCAAAGTGAGAGGTAATTGATAGTACAACTAATATGTGCAACTGGAACTAACATTCTCCATTTTTGGAAACTTTTTTTACCAAAAACACTACAACAATATCAAGTAAGGTAAATCCAATATTCAAAATGATACTCCCCTTAGAAACTTAAGGTAAATCCAATATTCAAAATGATACTCCCCTTAGAAACTTAACCAACCAAAAACTATAAAACCAAACTATGAAATCAATCATTAATGTATCAAATCATTATAGCGTTAAGATAACATCAAAACAACTCTAGTATCTAACCATCTAAAATTAAATACAAACCATATAAGTAGTTCATCATGTTAGAATTGAATGACCAATTATTGTTAAAATAAAATATAGTGATAAAATAAAATAAAAGTAAAATCTATATAGAACTACATTTCTTTTATTTTATTTTGATTAGAATAAGATTTTTCAACCTTTAAATAAATGTAGTTGAAACTCATCATCTATCAATCGAATTTGACATTAATGAATTTTCTTCTCATTTGCCCGTGGTTTTTTCCCTAAAGTGTTTTCCACGTAAAATCTGTGTTTTCTTTTTCTCTTTCTTATTGCTTTGTGATCGTTATTTATTTTCATTATTGACGTTAGTTCAACAAACTAGTATCAAGAGCTTTTCGAGTTGCTTGCTTGTCTCGATCACCGTAATGGCGACAATGAAGTATGATATTCTGTTGTTAGATCACAACACCAGATTCGTGTTATGGCAAGTAAAGATGCAGGCAAGTCTTGCGAAAATGGATTTGGAGGATGCCCTGCTAGGGTTAGATAAGATGCCTTCGATATTGACGGATAAAGAGAAGAAGTGTAAAGATCGAAAGGCTTTAACGCAATTACAACTAAATTTGTCGAATGAAATTCTACAGGACGTGTTAAAGGAGAAGACTGTCACTGCATTATGGGCAAAATTGCAGTAACTATGCATGTCGAAAACCCTAATTAGCAAGTTACATCTGAAGCAACATATTTATTCTTATCATTTGGAGGAAGGTACATTTGTGTTCAAATAGTAATTTTGTTTAAAGAAATTGTCTCAGATTTAGAGGCCATGGAAGTTCAGTATGATAAAGAAGATTTAGGGTTAATTCTACTTTGTTCGTTGCCCCATCTTATTCAACCTTTAGAGATACAATTTTGTATAGTCATGAATCTCTCACAATTGAAGAAGTCTATGCTTCCCTAGCCTCGTATGACAAGATGAAACATCTTGTGGTTGGATCTGACTATTAAGGAGAGGGTCTCATTGTCCATGGGAGACAAGTACAAAATATTGGTGATAATCATGGGAGGACGAAATCCTCATAATAAATCTAGGGGTATATCGAGATCTTCAAACAGAGGTAAAACCTGTAATTTATGAAAAAAGAAAGGGCATTAAGTTTGAGTGCTAAAGTTGCAGAAGAAGATCAAAAGGGAGGTTGCGAATCAAAGGAAAACAACCAGAACAATCTGGTGAAGCTAATGTAGTAAAAGACTACAACGAATGGTGAAATCCTAGTTGGTTCTATTGACAACTCTAAAGTAAGCGATAAATGGATCCTCGATTTTAACTGCACTTTCTATATGAGTCCCAATTGGGATTGGTTTGCAACTTATGAAACAGTGTCTGAATGTGTTATTTTGATGAGAAATAATGTTTCATGAAGAATCCCAGATATTGGCATGATCAAAATTGATATGTTTGATGGAGTCGTCAGAACACTTAATGATGTACGACATGTACTAAAATTGAAGAGAAATTTGATTTCGTTAAGTAAACTTGATTCAAAAGGGTACAAGTACACAGTTGAAACTAGATTTATAAAGATTCACAAGGGTTCCCTTGTTGTAATGAAAGGGTAGAAAAAGACTGTCAAGTTTTATATTCTATAGGGTTCAACTATTACTGATGATGCGACCACTGCTTCTTCTTCTTTGTCAGATGATAATGTTACTAGACTTTGGCATATGCGTCTAGGGTATATGAGTAAGAACAGCATAGTAGAATTAAGCAAAAGAGGATTTCTTGATGGACAAGGCATTAGCAAACTAAAGTTCTGTGAGCACTGTGTTTTTGGGAAGAAAAAAGATAGTCCAATTCACAAGAGAAATCCATAATATGAAGGGAACACTAGATTATATTCATTCTGATCTCTGAAGACTATCTAGAGTGCCTTCCAAGGGTGGCACTAATTATATGCTAACGATCATTGATGATTTTCCTAAAAAGTTTGGGTATTCTTCTTAAAATAGAAAAGTAATGTGTTGTCCACGTTTAAGAATTAGAAGACTATGATCGAGAAGATGACATGAAGACAGATAAAGCACATTCGCATAGATAATGGCTTGAAATTATGTTTTGATAGGGATCGTGAGACATTTAACAGTTCACCATAATCCATAACAAAACAATGTTACAGAACGAATGAATAGAATAATCATGGAAAAGGTTCGATACATGTTGTAAAATACTCATTTATCGAAGTCGTTCTGGCTGAAGCGACCTCTACAACATGTTTTTTGATTAACCAATCTCCGTCCATTGCCATTGAGAAAAAGACTCCACAAGAGATATGGTTTGGTACTCATGCTAATTATTCTGATTTGAAGATTTTTGGGTGTCCAGCATATGCTCATGTTGATAACGGAAATTTGGAGCCTAGATCAATTAAATGTGTTTTTCTTGGTTATAAGGTTGGTGTTAAAAGGTATAAGTTATGATGTCTTAAAATAAGGAAAGTTGTAATTAGCAGAGATGTTATTTTTGATAAAACAGTTATCCTGCCTAACTTACCTCTTAAAGACTCTTCCAATAAAGACTAACAAAGTTCAAACACATATGTGAAGCAGGTGGATCTTCAAATTGATCCAGGATCTACAACAGAGTCTACTTCTCAGGTTAAAATAGAAACTCAAAATAGAGTTGCTTCTTCACCACAGTCAGTACCACAATATTCTAATACCAAGAATAGACCTAAAAGAGTAATTAAACCTCTAAAAAGGTATGTTGAGGTTGATTTAGTTGTTTATGCTTTAAACATGACTGAAAAATAGATGCAAATCAAGAGCCATCTACTTATTCCGAGGTATCTAACTATGAAGATTTAGAAAAGTGGATGTTTTTCATGCAAGAAGAGATAAAATTGGTCCATAAGAATAGAACATGATACCTAGTGAAGTTTCCTAAGGGTAAAAGTTGTAAATGGGTGTTCGAGAAGAAAGAAGGGACTCTGGGAGTTAAAGAACCCAAATATAAAGCAATGCTAGTTGCAAAAGGTTACAATTAGATTCAAGATGTAGACTTCACATATGTGTTTTCTCCAGTTGTGAAGCATAGTTTGATTCGAGCCTTGCTTGGTATTGTAGTCATTTATGATTTAGAGCTTGAGTAGTTAGATGTAAAAATAACGTTCTTGCATGGAAAACTTGAGGAAGATATTTAACAACAATAACTAGAGTGAGGTACAATATCAGAAAAGGAAGACTATGTTTGCTTGCTGAAAAAGTCATTTTATGGCTTGAAACAATCACCAAGGCAGTGATACAAGAGCCAAATATAAAGAAAAGATAAGAAATGTCAAAACCCAACTAAGTGAAGAATTTGAGATGAAAGATTTGAGAGCAGCAAAGAAGATACTTGGGATGGAGATTTTCAGAGATAGAAAAACATGTAAATTGTACCTAATTCAGAAAGGGTACATTAAGCAAGTTCTTTGCAAGTTCAATATGCAGAGTACCAAGCCTGTTAGTACTCCATTAGCAGCCCACTTCAGGCTTTCATCGCTTTATCTCTACAATCAAATGATGAGATTTATTACATGTCACATGTTACATATTCTAGTGCAATGGGATCTCTCATGTATGCTATGGTTTGCTTACATCCAGATTTATCATATACAGTTAGTGTAGTTAGTAGATACATGGCGAATCTCAATAAAGAACACTGAAAAGCAGTTTAATGGATTTTTAGATATTTACGAGGTACTACTGATGTTTGCTTACAGTTTGGAAGAAGTAGTGATAGAGTTATTAGGTATGTTGATTTTCATTTTGCTGGAGACCTTGATAAAAGAATACCTCTCACAAGGTATGTCTTTACTATTGGGGGTTGTGTAATCAGTTGGAAATCCACTTTGCAAACTACTGTTGCTTTGTCTATTACTAAAATTGAATACATAGCGATTACTGAGGCTTGTAAAGAAGCTACTTGGTTAAAGAGACTCTTTGGTGAACTCAGTTAATCGTGTCTATCGAGTCTTAAAAATTTATAAAAAGAATGATCGAACATGAAAAATAACTAAGACAACGATGGAGGCAAGTGCACCTATCGAACAGTAGTATAGTAGCGGTAAGATCGGATTGTCGAACCTAAAGGAACCAAAAGTAGTAATATTAACTCTCTTTCTATTAATTAGCCTACGAATTAAAGGAGTTTTTATCTAATCTAAAATTAACTAATTAACTAATTAACTAAGCTAAAGATGCTAAGACAAAGAAGAAATTGGGAAAGACTTGAAGGAAAACCGATTGATTTGGACAATACTTGAGGAAGAATCCACCTAGACTTCACTTGTTATCTAACTCTGAACCGGACGATTTATTCACTTGACTTGATCCGTAAGATTCCCTAAGTTATATTAATACCTCTCTTCAAGGCTACTAACGTCTAACCCTAGGTTGATTAATTGAAATCTCTTTCTAATTAAAACCCTTAGAATTGCATTAACTCTATCTATGGACTCCCATATTAGGTTTGACCTTAATCCGATAGATTTTTGTCACCCTATCTCTAGGCGCGCGAGCAACTCCACTTAACTATGCTAGATCTACTCTTAGAGGGTCTCTTTCTCCTCTACCTAAGCACAACACACTTGAATCAATATCCCAGAAATACCAAAACAAGAATTAAGAACATATAGTTAAGAACAAATGAAGTATTTATCATACAGCTTAGATAATAATAACAAGATCCATCTTAGGTTTCATCCCCCTCAAGTATCTAAAGGTTTAGTTCATAATTGTAAAAGAAAACATCTCAGAAGAAAAGATAAAACAAAACATAAGAAATCTCTAAAACCCCCTGAAGGAATTGAAGGAGAAGTCCTCCATCTTGGGTATGATCCCGGCTTCTTGAGATGAATTAACTGGCTTCTTTTGAGTAAATCCATAAATTTAACTGCTCTGGCTCGGCTTTTTGGCCTAGCTAAACACCCCCTAAAGGTTGGCCTCTAAAGTCTTTATATAGGCTTTTGGAATATGTTTCTTTGCCTCTAAGTACCTTAATCCGAACATAATTCTATTTTCCTGTGGCAGGGCCACACCCATGGCACAAGCCCGTGTAAATCATAGCCAAGCCGTGGTCAATCTTGTTGATGAGGCACGACCGTATTTTTGGGGTCCAGGCCGTGGTTGTAACAGTCCAAAATTGACCCTAATCGAAACGGTGGTTTCGAGACCACAAATTCGAGTCTAAAAAAAATTTAAAATTTAAATATTATTTTTCGTGTTAATTATATGTGAATTTGTTTGTGTGAAAGTTTCGTATAAAAATTTGATTGTTTGTGTGCTTAATTAAATAAAAGGACTTAATCGTGTAAGGCGTAAAAGTTATAAACTATTGTGTAAAGTGCTAATTTGATAGTGGCCTTTTAATATGGGATCCTTAAAGGGCAATTAGCCCATTTTTGAAGTTAGTGGACGGCATGTTAAAGATTAAGTGATAATATTATGTAAAGTTTTATTATTATAAATGTTTTTATTTATTAAACATTATATTATGCTTAAAATAATAAAAACATAATATGAAAGAGAAACATTTTCATTCATGCATGTTTTGGCCGAAAGTGAAGAAGAAAGAAAAGAAAGAAACCCAAGCTAGGTTCGGCCAACTTTAAGCTTGATTAAAGGTTAGTTTTAGTTCGGTTTCTGATAATTTTTACGTTTTTGAAATCGTTGCTTCGAATACTTCAAGACCCATGCTCTAATTTTTGAGTTTGATGAATATTTTGAGTTGAGCTATTGTTGATAATTGGTTGTTTATGTTGTTTAAGGATGAATTATGAAATATATATGTTAGATTAATATGTTTTGTCTTTGGTTTTTGATGAATTTGAGCATTTTGGGTTAAATTGTAAAATAATTTTTTTGAGGGACTAAAATGTGAAAAAAATGAAATGGATAGTTTTGTATAAAGTCTATGAACATTCGGCCCTTAAGGTGTGAGAACAAATTTTGTGTATTTTGTGTTTTGAGTAATTAAGACTAAATTGTAAAAGTGTGAAACATTAGGGGCAAAATGGTAATTTGCCCATTTAGGTGTCTTTGGATTAAATTGAAATGAAATTTGTTTGAATGAGCTGAAATTGAATATGTTTAGATCAAAAACAAAGAAAAACGAACTTGGATCGGGGAAAACGAAAGTTAACGAATAGCTGATTCTTGTCGTCCGACGATATTCGAGGTAAGTCCTTAAGCAAATATATGCTAAAAAATTATTTATGAGTATGATGAATAATGAAACTCGAATAGTTAAAGTGTATTTATAGGCAATAGCCGAATATAGGAGTATGGTATTGAATTGAACTTACTTTGTAAAATGAGAAGTGTATAAGTATGTTCGAATTGGTAAGTGAAAGTAATATGAAGTATATGAGTTGTTTGTATTGTTGGTATTATGGAATGAGTGTTGAATTGATGATTATATCTATATCGGGCTTTAAGCCTAGCAGGGCTCATGCTGGTGTTACTTATCGGCTAAATGCCCAGCGTGCCTTGTGCCGATGATGTAATTGGGCTTTGAGCTCAGCGTGCTTTGTGCCTGATGTAATTCGGCTTTGAGCCTAGCGGGCCTTGTGCTTGTGATGTATATCAGGCTTATTGCCTAGCAGGCTAAATGCCGGTGATCAAATTCAGACCTCGGGTCTAACAGGCTTAATGTCGGTGATGCATTATGAACCCTTCACAAGGTGAAATGTAAATACTTCAATAAACAAAATGCTCGGGTAAATATAAAGGTTTATAGATGCAAGGAATAAGGTAAGTGATTATCTTTCCTTTCAAATTACATAAGTGGTAGAATGGTTAAGGATTTTAGTAATGAGTTTTTATGATATGTGCATTTGATTTATTCATTAATGAGTGTGATATGTATATGGAAATATAAGCTTGGTAATATCCTTGAGATTCATCAAATGTGCAATTGTTAAAAGTGAAAGTTATCGAAGATGCATATATATATATGACTAATTGTATATGATTGAGGTAAATGTTAAACTTGTTAATGGTGGAATATGTGAATACTTAAGGTTTAAAGTGTTTTGGAGGGTTGTATGCTTTCAACAAGGGAAATAATAGATACTAAGTTAAAGAAATGGCAATTCGGCCATAGTGGAATTATTAGTTAAATTAGTTGGATTTTAAAGTCATGAATAATTTGATTTATAAATATATATATACTAAATGTTGGAATGTATGATTATTGATTCGTAAATGCTTAAGACTTATTAAGCTAGTGAGCTTACTTGTGTGATATGTTCTCCTCTATTTTATAGATTTGGTTAAAGCTACGAGCTCAAGAGGGATCGTCAAGAAAGTCATCCACACTATCAACCTGTTTGGTACTTATAAACTTAGTTTTTTTATTAAAAGGGCATGTATAAGCTAGGTTAAGTTGTAAATCGATGGTATCTAATTCTGCTTATAATGTAGCCATGCATATTGGCTATTTCTTTTGCTTATACGTTACTTGTGTGTTTCTAGATAAGTTTAAAGCTTAGTTTGAGCATGTATATATATGTTTTATGATAGTTATCTAGAGTTGTTTATCCATAATTCGGTGGTGCTAGTAGAAATGTTAATGTATATATATTGGATTCGATCATTGAAGTGTTTAATTGAGGTCCGAATATGTGGTCAATGAATTGGTTATAATTAGGTATTCGGCTAGTTAGAGGGCTCACGTGTTTGATAAGTTTATAATGATATTTATGTATATAATTAGTTCATGTGGCTTTGAGTTGAATGAATGCGAAAATAGGCATTAATTCAGTTGAATGGAATTATATGGAAAATGTGCAGAACTATGATGTATATTTTTGTACTTATATAGATATGTAATTGGCTTGTGATATTTCTTACTTTGACTGAGTGTTTGGAATTAGAAAACTTGATTTGTGCTATGTGATGAACGGGAAATTTGGTAAATGAAAACTTGTATATTCGGTTATGTGAAAATAAGTTTCAAGTCATATGGAATTCGGTCTTATTAGAAAGTTATTATGTATTGAATCTGAATTATGCTTATTTAGGTGTAACTTATATATGTGCACAAGTTATGAAATGTTAAGTTGATGTTTGACTCTTGAAATAGATGTATTGACACAATTTGGATATATATATTATGTTTAATTTAATGTAGGTACATTGTTCTTGAAAGATGAATATAGTTTTAATGCATGTTTCATGATTATATGATTCGCTTATTCCCAAATGTTGTCAATAATATGGTTATGTAAATTTATTAATCATGATTGATTAAGGCTTTGTCTTTGAGAAATATGCGCGTATTGCATTAGTATCATGAACATGTTCAGTTATACTATAGTGTATTAATGTCACATATGTGAACGAATATACAATAGAGTTCTAAGGATTTGTATGTCTTAATAGGCAAATTATATTTATAAGGTGAATGATAAATGCTTGAACATGTATTAAATATTTAAATGACATATATTCGATGGTTCAATGGTTTGAAATGTACAAGCATGAATTTAAATTCTTTGGTTTGATAGAAGTATGAACTTTTCGAAAAACGACTACGATAATTTGAGTTGGGTTTGATAATGCCTCATAACCCTAATCTGGCGACGGACACGGGTTAGGGGTGTTACAGTGGTCTACTTTTCTTACGAGGCACGGTCGTGTGGTCTTGGGCCCAAGTTGTGTGGATTTCATGCTTTGGCCCATTTTCTCCGTTTTCGACCTTTTATTCGTTCTTTTCATCCTCTGGTGCTCTACCGAGTATAAAACATGAAAACAAAGGATTAGGAGCACCTATTTCCATAATTAAAGGGAAAAATCATCCAAAAATACGTTAAATGTAGGATTAAAATATGTTACTATTTCGATTTATCATCAGTAAATACCTTCAGATCTGTATATTGTTTTGTGATAGTTAAAGTGTCATCTTCCTTACATCAAATGTTTCATGAGATAACAAAACACATTGATAGTCGGTATCATTTTGTGCGTGATATTATTGCTTGTGGAGATATTATTGTGAGCAAAGTTAGTACTCATGAAAATTCTACAGATATGATGAGTAAGTCACTTCTTATAACTAAGTTTGAGTATTGCTTGGACTTGGTTGGTGTTCATTGTTGAAGAATACCCTTTAAAGAGTTTCGTGGAAAAGGTGGAGAACTTGTTCGTTGAAAGTTTGTGGTGAAGAACTTGTTCGTTTAGAATGCGTGTCAAGGTGGAGATTATTAGAATTGAATGACTCGACTCCTTGTTAAAATAAAATACAGTGGTAAAATAAAATAAAAGTAAGATCCATATAGAACTACATTTTTTTTATTAGAATAAGGTTTTTCAACCTTACTACACTTCATCTATTTGACTTTGATTAGAATAAGGTTTTTTCAACCTTTAAGTAGATGTAGTTGAAACTCCTCTTGTATCAATCGAATTCAATATTAGTGAATTTTCTTCTCCTCTTCCCATGGTTTTTTTCCCAAAAGGGTTTTCCACATAAAATGTATGTTTTCTTTCTCTCTTTCTTATTGCTTTGCGATCATTCTTTATTGCTATTATCGACGTTAGTTTAACACATAAATCAACCATCAATAATCAATAAAAAGTTATCAACAAAAAAATATATTATCAAATAAAGCTCCTCCCTCTAACTTTGAGATTCGCTATTATTGTGCATATCTCCCCCTTTTTGTTTAAAAATCTAAAAGTCTTGGTTATGTTCCACAAGTAAGAAGACCAATTTTATAACAAAGAGCTCAACTCTTTTTCTATTAAGTAGTTTTATTTACTTGTTAAAGGAGCTTAATTACTTGTACATGCAAACCACTTTCTTATCAACATGTTCAATTAGCACAGCCTTCCCAACAGTTGTTGTATTGGCAGTTATAGGTCCAGTAGCAACTAGAGTTGCAACTTCCTTTTGTTTTCTTCAGCATCAGACTCTTCTTTGTCAAGATTGGAACTAGTGTCTATGTGTTTTTATTTGTTCCACTTATAGAAGTGTTTTAACTCAAATTGCTCAAGTTTTGTCACATCTCATTCCTACAATAGGCATTTCTTTTGTTTTACCAAGATTTGGCAAATCAATTAGGGAAACTGTTGGAAAAAAATTTGGTTTGAAAATAATTTTCTTGCACAATGAAAAATTAAAATTTTGAAAACTAGCTTGGTTTGTGATATTTATAGCAATAAACTTTAGATCGAAATTGTACATGTGTTTTCGGATAAGTGGATCCTTGACGTTTTCCAGTTTTCAACCAAATGTTCTTCTTTGGTATTTTTGTACCATGAACTGCTTCGAGTGTGGGCTCAAACCAATTGAATTAAAACACAAAACTAGAAAAAAATTTCTTTTCCTGTTAGGGTGAAAATGAAAATTCTCTATTCTACTAATAGAAATCGGTAGAATTGTTATTCTGGAAAAATATATTTAATAGTTGAGAATAAATTCTCTCTTTTTTCGATAGAGTAATAATCTCTTAAAGTTGTGTAAATAGTTCCAGCGGTGTCATCTATTTATAAGAAGAAAAAGTAGAACCCTTATTGAGTTGTGGTGGTTTACATTAGGGGATTTGGGGCTTCTCTCATATCGTGTCCAATAACAAGTACTTCCTAGACTTTTTGACCCAGTACTTGGTTATTTGATCAAACCTAATTTTTTTTTTCTAGTTCCCAAAATAAACTTCAATATATTATATTAAATAATTTTCTCATCCCAATTTTACCCTCGATAAAATTATGACTATTCTACACCTGGTAAAATTTTGAGAAAATATGTTTAATATTTCTCCATTTAACATGTTCACTATGACCGAATGTTTTATTTTCATTTTTGGGCTTTAAAATAGCTCAAAAACATAAACTCATTCTTCCGATCATTTTTGAGTAATCCATGTACATTTCCAAATGAATCACTTTTTATTTTCATTTCCATTTTGAGAAAACCACATTCATTTCCAAATGATTCTATTTCTCTATTTTAGAGAAAACCATGATCATTTATGATGTTTTCCATTTCTCCATTTCTCTTTATTTTTTTCATTTTGATTTAAACACGCAATTCATTTATGGTTTCAACGAGCTAGCAGAAGGACCGATTGGACATATGTAATTAGGGCTCAAATGATTTATAATTAAGTTCCAACTTTTCACCTATTAATTATAAACTCATTTAGTCATGAAGTCATTCCACTATAGTATCATGACTAAGCTCTTCCTAACAACATACCATGACGAAAGCAACTACTTAGTGCTCGTCAAGTTTGTTACCACATAGGATATCTTTGATCTTTTTAGGATAATATCTACTTTCCCAATATGATCCTATTTTATCTCATGGTAATCATTACATTTTCCTTCATGAAAAGTCAATTACTATTAAATAGTAATCAAATCATTCATCACAAAGACAAACAACTCATGGCCACATTTACTTTTCATCAACCATGTAATGCCAATGAAAGGAGATCATTTACCTGTGTCTTGGGTTATGAATTTTACTATTGTAAATGACGCTATGTACTATAGAACCCGTACACCCAACGCACCAGCTTCCAGCTCCTTATCTATTCGAACTCAGTCTTTTACTTACATCAAAGTGTACTAATCACACATACATAGTTTGTTATCCACTCAGGATTTAGGTATGTCACACTATGAATGTCACAAGTGAATAAATCGATAAACGGATTTAGGATATATTCTAGTTGGGTCATGCCTAATGTAATGTCAGTCTAGTCAGTCACATCTATGTTTTTATCTTCTAGGATTCATCCACTCTGATGCTCAAACATCTCCCCGATTAGAATTGATAGACGACATATTAGTCTTTCAATCGGTTTGCTCATTACTAATATGTTGTCTATCAAGTCTAATTACGGGAGATGCTTTCTTGAGCATCAAAGCGAGTCACTCCCAAAAGATAAAAACATGGATGTGACTGACGATTAACAGTACATTAGACATGACCCAATTAGATTAGATTTTGAAGTTGTCTATTGATTTATTCACTTATGACATTCATAGTGTGACATACCTTAATCTTAACATGATGATGGACTATGTATGCGTGACTCGTATACTTTGATATAATTAAAAGCTTGAGTTTAAATAAATGAGAAACAAAAAACTCGTGCATTGGGAATATGACTTTTGCAATATGTAGCACCATTCACAATAGTGGAATTCATAGCCTTAGAAATGAATAAATGATTTCCTCTCATTAGCATTACATAATAGATCAAAAGTAAATGTGGCCAAAGGCCGTTTGTCTTTGTGATAAATGACTTAATTACTATTTGATAGTAATTGACTTTTCATGAATAAAAATGTAATGGTTACCATGAGATAAAATAGGATCATATTGGGAGAATTGATTTATCTCAAAGAGATTATGATATCCTATGAGGGTAATACATTTATGACAAGGTCATTGGACGAGCATTGATCGAGTAGCTTTTGTAATTGTATGTAATGAGGGAGAGCTCAGTCATGATACTATAGTGGAATGACTTCCTGACTGAGTTTATAATTAATAGGCGAAAAACTAGTACTTAATTATAAATCATTTGAGCTCTAATTATATATGTTCAATCAGTCCTTCTGCTAGCAGCTCATTGAAACCAGAAATGAATTGCATGAAGAATCAAATGAACATAAATGAGTGGAAATGATAGAGTTAGAGAAATGAGTTAAATTCAAAAATCAATATGTTTTATCGCCAAATATAGAAATGACTTGAGAATTAATATAAGTTTTTTGAATTATTATTTTATTAAATAATTGAAGCTCAAAAATTAAATTAAATTAATTAGTTATTGTGAATCCGTTGAATATGGAAATTAAATATATTTTCTCATAAATTCTTTTTATAATAAAGTTGCTATGACTTTAAAGAAATTATAATTGAGTTAAAAAATTATTTAATTAGAAAATTATTTTAATTAATAAAGAATATTTATTTTGAAAAATAAAAAAAAACATCTATTTAGTTGAATTAAATTATAAAGTGTTAGGTTTAAAGTCCATGAAGCACATATAATTGGACCAAATACAGGAAATGTTCAAAATCCCTCATAATACATATAAGGAGCGACAACCCTAGTATATTTAACTAAGGTGTGCCGCCCCCTCTCCTAGCTAAACTAGGAAACTAGTTTTTCAATTAAATAAGTATTATTTGTGTTATAATAATTCAACCAGAATAAATTCTATTTTCTAAGAATAACAATTTTACTAGTTTCTATTGAGAGAGAATTATGTTCCTACTGATAGTGAGAAATTATTTTTGGTTCTGTGTTTGATTCATTATTGTTTGAGCCCACACTCAAAATGATTCATGGTACAAGAATTTATTAAAAGCCGGGAACATCTAAGATCTGTTTCGCACTAAGCACAAGTACTTTTTGAAAAAAATTTATTGCTATAAATATTACAAACCAAGTCCATTTTCAAAATTTTAATTTTCTACCATGAAAAAAAATTGCTTTTTAGATTGAATTTTTCCAACATTAATCACATAAGGGTTATAGAAATGTTGGTTAATGGAAAGGATTGAGATAAGAGGAAAAGAGATAGCTGAAATATTAGAGGAAAGAGAATAAGTTCTATTTCAATGTGCAGGGCCCCTAAATAGGGGGCTTTTTCTCATTCCCAAGATGCCACATGTCGTCCCCATAATGACTTTGTACTTCTTAGAATTCAATCGCCTACTAATGTTTTACCCCATAGATATGAGCTATCATATAAGGGCAACGAATATGTGTGATGTAGGAGTGACATGTATTTTATGTATGTTAGGCATGTAGTACCCATGGAACATACTCATGAGTTATGGGCTGATAAGGTTTTGACCTCAATAGTTTCCTTAGTTTGCAAGATGAGTCTTTTTAGTCTAGGGGTTAACTCACGATATTGGCCCAAAGGTGGAGCTAAGAGATTGACAAGGGCTTACCTCTCTAAAATGAAAAATTTTCTTTTTAACTCCTCTATAATTTATAAAATTTTAAATTACTAATGACAAAATTGTACTTTATTTTCCAAATAATAAAAATTTATTTTTTTCCTTTAAAATTATAAAGGTATAGACTATTTAAATGTTAAAATTATATTTTTACGATGGTAAATATATACAACTTAATTTTAGGCCCAACTTTTTTTTTTAGTTTCACCTCAAAATTCATCGTGCATAAAATCAAGTCACGAAGTGTAATTATAACATGCTAAATATAATTGCACTAGATATATTGGAATAAAGGTCTTTACATGCTTATCCACATTCTTTTCCACTTGATATGGTAACCATTAACAATCACGAATCATGGCCCATTTGGGTGCCACTATAATGACACAAAAATCGTAAAAAACAAACTATAATGACACAATCCTTTCAATAAAACTATTAATTAATTTGTACCTTCTTTGGATAAAACAACTTTACCTTCTCCTCAACCGATGTGCTTTTTTTTTTCACCCTAAAACATATACGTGACAATTACAAATTCATGTATATGCATATGCATGTACAAATACAGCTATTCGGTGTCAACATTATATGTATGCATGCAAATGCAATGTATCTCTTAGGGAAATTCCCCATCCTATATTCTATTTTATTATAGCATGAAATGTTTCCCTAATTAACTCTTAGGAATGAAATTAGTCTTCAATATGTGTGTTTTTTTAGGAAAAAAAACAATTATCTTCCATTTATGATTTCATTTTTTAAAAGATTGATTTGGATATAAGTAAAACTACTTGTACCAAAAGATAACCTTAACGTGAAATATTGATTTAATCTTAATTTGATTGATATATGTATTCTTATTAATACAAAAGTATGTGAATTTGAATATGTTAAAGTGCATAATCCTACTATTTATGAGTTAAAAAAGAATTATGGATAGTTCTAAATATTATAGAAAAAAGCATATATAATCATAATCTATAATTAGGGGTGAACAAAACTCGATTCGACTCGAAAAATCGAAAAAAATTCGAATTTCGAGTTAAATGAATCGAGTTATTCGAGTTAATCGAGCTATTCGAGTCAACTCGATATTTTTTTTTCGAATTTCGAGTTCAAATCGAGTTGAGTTTTCGAATTCGAATAACTCGAATAATTCGAATATCAAATTATAATATTTTATATTTTTACCCCAAACTCCCAAACCTTTTTACTTTTCCCTCAAAACTTTTACACCTTCCCACTTCCCCCCAAAACTTTTACTCCCCTCCAATCCCAATCCCCCAATCTACCCAAAATTCATTTCCCACCAAAATTTTACTCTCTCATTTATTTTTTCTCAAAATTTTACTCCCAAAAACCCTTAAAACTTTTTATTTTCCCCCAAAATTTTTACTCTCTCCTACTTTTCCCCTAAAACTTTTACTCCATTCCCATCTCACCTCCCATCTACCCCAAACCCATCCCCCCTCCAATTTTTTTTTTAATATTTTCCCTTCAAAATTTTACTCCCCCTATTTATTTCCCCTCAAACTTTTATTCTCCAAAACTTTTTATTTTCCTCCAAAACTTTTTATTTTCTTCATAAACTTTTACTTCTCACCCTTTACTCTCAAATAAAAATTTAAAATTATCCAAAAAAATCACTAAACATAAATAATAATAATTTTATTTATATCTACTATTTATATTATTAAATTAAATTTCATATTTTATATTATTTATATTATTGAATTGTTTAGTCATATTTAATATTTATATTAAAATTAAATTATTAATTATGCCATAAAATATTCGTGTTAAAATTTTATATTAGTACCAATTTCACATTTTATCTTTAAAATAACTTTTATTAAAAATCATATTTTACATTTAATATATTTTTAATTTCAAAATACATAGTGATAAGAATCAAGATAATTAAAAGAACTAAACAAGCAAAGAAGCTAACCCGTATATAAAAGATTAATAAATAAATTATTTGGTGTGAAAGTTAATAAAAAATTTTGGTTAAGGTGGGCAAATTTTATTACGATATGTGACAATGGTTATAAGGCCCCCAAATTATTTTTTTAAATTTAACTCGAACAAATATATTCGATTCGATTCGAATTCCATCTCACTCGACTCGATTCGAGAAAATTTCAAATCAAACTAGGATGATAAAATATGATTTGTTAACTCGATTAACTAAAAATTTTTATTCGATTCGATTCGATTCGATCGAACGTTCACCCCTATCTGTAATGAGATTGTTAAACAAATCATTAATTTATATAATTATTTTTAAAAATTCAATTTGACTTAAATAGTTTTTTTATTGCGGTTTTCAAAATTGTTATTTCAGCACTTGTGTTCATAATTAATAATCTAACATAGATGATAAGTTAATGTATTTATTTTGGTCATCTGCGGCTCACTATTTTACTTGCCCTTTGAAATTTGTAGTCATTGGGTAACTAATTTTATCTTTTAGCTTTTGGTCAAAGCAATTATTTGACTATAATGTCCTTTTCTTACATTAAACAAATGCATGTGGAAAATGGCACTTTTGACTTCTCCACTGCAAAATACAATGTGACAATGACTGTTAGATTAAGTCAGGAGAAAAAAAATAAGAATTATTGCTCATGCATAATTGCCTTTGTTAATGCAATGGAGAGGTTGCATATCAAAATGACATATAAAAATGTTTTCTTCTATTTGTTTTGTGAAAAAATAATTTAGTGAATTGAAAATAATTTTTTAGTCAATTCAAAACTAGAGCCACCAGTCATTTTTAAGAATAAATTGGCATTTTTAATAAATTAATTTAATAGTAAAAGTGTGAATAATAGTAGGAGCTGCCAAACACTTTTACCCTTCTTTTTGTGGAGTGTACCAAAAGTATGTGTCTTAGGCTAAACGTGTGGGACCGTGAATGGCTAGTAGCTCCAAAACAAAAGAAGAAAAAGAGAGAATTAGCCAAACAAAAGGAGGCCCATCGCCAGGCAATGTACACTCCAAAATGTCCCCTCGTGTGTGTGGCTGGTCTGCCCCACAATCACCATCCACACATCTCTCTCACACGTGTGGCCATTTTACTTATGGGGGTTTTGGTCAATTTCACCTTTTTTATTGTCACATTTATTTTGGTTGGAATCTCTTTATATTTTAATTATTACCGATAATATCAATTGAATTAAAATGTAATTGAATGAATAATGTTTTACTACATTCATCTTTAGCATTTAGAAATAATTTGGTGGAGTGGACAATTAGGTATTTGTGGTGAGGACATTCTCATGTTGGGAATAATAGAGTAGAAAAGTGAATGTTTGTAACATTTTAAGTTTTAAAAACTTTTGACGATAGAGACTTCACTGTAGACCTTAAATATATGATAGGACTATAGGTTAAAAGTACCAAAATTCATATCATTATCTCTTTAGCTACTACTACTTTATGATTTCTTCATCTTTTAAATAAACCTATTACATACCCACACGTTCTTTTTGTTTCAAAATTGGATTTCATAATTTTAATAAACTCTAATGTCCCAAAACTTGGCATTAAATATATTTAACTGAAAGAGTATAATTATATTATAATTCTTTATATTATGTTTAATAGTATAAATTGTAATTATGTAGCTTTAAATTTTTTTAAAAAGGAATATTGATTATTATAAAAATATCAATAGCACTTGAAGTAACAAAATCTAAAGTGAAATCATCATATGTAATATACTCAATTTTTTTAAAGTATTCAAAAATATGATTACTAATAAAATTAACAAAAAATAAATATATGACACTATTTATCTAATTACCCTAGCATTTCAATTCGCTTTGGGCTATTCTCTCTTTCAATAGTAAATATTTATTCATTGACATCATCGTTGATACTTGGCCAAGTATAAATAATAAACAACAAATAATTTATAATTTAGTTAAAATTAGTATAAATAATTTATAATAAATACTAGATAATTTATTTAAATATTTAGTAGGTCAAAATGTATGAGAAATGTAACACACCAACCCCGACTTGGACGTTCTGGTCGAATCTGGAGAAAATACACCAATTTGTTTGAAAAAATAATATCTAGCTTAGAAATTGTGTAATCTAAAAATTGAGATAAGCTCATACGAGTTTCAGGAAATTTTCAAGTTTGAAAACACTTATTTCACAACATGATATCTTAAACATTTACTTATAAAAACAGCGGAAACTTTCAGAAATTTCACTCTAACTTCAGTAATCACGTGATTAAAAATAGTAATTTTTTGCAAAATTCTTACATTGTTATCTAGAAAAACTCATGCGCAGAACTTATTCATTTTATGGAAAAACATTTAGTTTGACACTTAACTTTGCAGCGGATATTTTCAGAATTTTTAAGTTTTGAAAATTAAATCCCAATTTGTCAAATTCATATGATTTTGCAGCTTTACATTTAAGAACACTCAAAAACTAACAAATAGATCAAAAACCCAAAACAAAACCAAATCCAAAACTTATTCCAAAAATAACCTTAATTAAAATAATTTGAATCCTCTTATGTGAAAAACCAATCTGAGCTCCTGCACGCCGCCCGATCTTAAACTTGTTGATTACATGAGAGGATAACAAATAAAGAGTGAGCTTTACAAGCTCAGTGTGTAACACATCTCAAGCAACAAATCAAATATACATAAATAAATAGATACGTTTTTGGATACAGATTCAAACATGTTCTCATATACAAACAGATGTATTTTCATAATCAAATATAGATGTGTATTTAGATTTAGATACAAATGCATACATAGATTCAGATACAGATGCTGTCACACCCCATATTTTTATTAATATTTGCTACAAGAATGAGAACAATGAAGTGAGTAGTTTAGTGGTTTAATAACTTCTTATCTATCCTAGTGGTTCAAGGTTTAAGTCGTATTGTTCACACCTCTTTATTATTATTTTTTTATTACAATTTTCCCATGTGTTTAAAGAGTTGCCGTCCAGCCTATAGTCACCATAATTAAGAGGATTCCTTTTCTCCATTAAGAGTCAAACTTACCTTAAATTAAGGGTGCATTATCCCCTTTTCCCTCCATGTCTCTCTCCCTTGCTAAAACTTCTCACCCTTGCCATAGAAAAGGTTCATTGAATCTAGCCCATATTGACCAAACCCTTTTCACATTCACCACCTCTTATTGTCATCCCTTCCTCCCATTTCTCTCTTTTTTCTCTCCATTTTCACCTATTTTCTCTCTTTTCTAGCCACCACCTTTTCTCTTTTCATTTCTTTTCCCCCTTTCTCTATAGTGATCAGCCATAACACCACCGAGCACCGCACATTTTTGCCAACATCACACCGCCCCTTCTCTACCGCTTCTCCTCTCATCACCACCGTGATTGCCGTTGTGTGCCACCGCAGGCTCCTTCCCTCCTCCATTTTTCTCATTCTTTTTATCTTCTTCTCTACCCTTATTGCGCTAAACATATATAGTTCTTTCCTACATCCATCGCTGGACCATCGCTCCCTTGTCACCGAGCTGTCTTAGGACCGCCGTCGTTGCTGTCAAGCCAAATGGCATTACCAAAACTCATAATAACCATATCGAGTTCTGAAAGCAGTCTTCGGCACATCACATTCTTTAACCTTCAACTAATAATACTCGGATCTGAGGTCTATCTTCAAAAATACTGCAACACCTTTCAGTTGGTCAAACAAGTCGTCAATATGAGACAAAGGATATTTATTTTTAATTATGACCTTGTTTAGCTGTCTACAATCTATACATAATCTCAAAGATCTATCTTTCTTTTTCACAAATAAAACAGGTGCACCCTAGGGAGACATACTCAGCCTAATGAACCCTTTTTCTATTAACTCTTGCAATTGTGTCTTTAATTCCTTTAACTCAACTGGTGCTATACGATATGGTGTTACTGATATTGGAGCTATTCCCGAACCACATCAATCACAAATTCAACTTCACGGTCAGATTGTGAACCCAGTAATTCTTCAAAAATACATCAATAAACTTATTAACTACCAGCAATTATTCTAGCTTCGATTCAGAATCCCGAGTATCAAGAATATAAGCTAAAAATGCCTCATTACCTTTTCGTATTAACCTCTGGGCTGAAAAAGCTAAATTAATTCTAACATTATCTTTTGTATTCCCAGACTCAACCGAGATTACTACCCCTGTCTAACATTTTAGATCAATCCGATTTTCTTTACAATTTACTACAACATCATGCTTCATTAACCAATCATTCCTAGAATAACATCAAATTCCCGAAAAGGTAGCAACATCAAATCAGCAAATAATTCATAGCCTTTTACTTTCAGTGGCCAGTCACGACACACTAAATTAAACTTTGGCCTAATGGATTAGTGACTTAAATATCATAATCAATAGGTTCAACATACAATTTCTTTTCTGATACTAGTGCAGTGTAAACATAAGAATGCGTGGACCTAAGGTCAATTAATGCATATACAATAACATCAAAAAGATAAAATGTACTAGAAATTATGTTTGGAGCCGTAGCTTCTTCCCTCGCTCGGATGGTATAAATATGTGTAGGTGCCCTAGCTTTTGACCGAGAAGTAGAATCTTTCATACCTGAATGAGCTATTCCAGTAGCACTATTTTGGCTTGAACGTCTATTTCTCTGGGAAGTGGCTATCTGTTTCTATTTTTGTTCTTCCTCTTTTTTTTTTGTAATTGAGGACAGTTTTTGATAAAATGGTCAGTGGCTCCACATTTGTAACAAGCCTCCGTTTTAATTTTACATTCACGGGTGGTTTTTCCCACAATATTTGCATTTGGGCTTAGGAACATTTTGCACACTACCTACACTAGCAACAGGTCTAATAGATATCCCATAATCAGATTGAGTCACCTTATTTTTAGTTAATCGATCAGGCATTGAGGTGGATCGATTGAAATCATTTTAGACTTTTTAACCGAAAATGCTGAAAATGATTTGGAGGAGTTTCTTTTATAAGATTCTTTATTCCTTCTATCTCGTTGCATTTTTCTATTGTACACCTCTTCTATATTTTGAGAATGATTTGATAGAATGATAAATTCCCATATGTCAGTGTCCCTATCATCATTCTGATTTTATCATTTAGCCCTTCTTCAAACCGAATGCACATTTCTTCTTCAGTTGGTACAATTTCGCGAGCATATTTGTTGAGGTATATGAATTCCCTTTCATACTCGGCTACCGATCTGTTTCCTTGGCATAGATCAAGAAATTCCCTTTTCTTTTTGTCTAGATACTTCTTACTAACATATTTCTTTTTAAATTCACTCTGAAAGAGTTCCCAAGAGATTTTCTTTTTCGGCATTACGGCCACTAGTCAACCAGCAATTATATGCTTCCTATTTTAGTAAAAAAAAAAACAACACATCTTAAATAATCATCTAGAGAACAAGACATTTCTTCAAAAGCTCTTATTGTGTTTTGAAGCCAATATTCAGCTTTCGCTGGATCATCATCCGACCTACCCCGAAATTCTTCAATCCACACTTTATAAGTTTTTTTATCGGAGTACGTTTAGTTAATTCAGTTACTGGAAGAGGTGGAGGTGCAACCGAAGGCTCTACAGGTGGTATAGTAGGGGAAAAGGTTGTTGAGTCTGATTTCTCTCTTGCATAAATTCATTAAACCATTGATTCATATACCTGAAGAACATATTTTTAAGTTTTTGTTTTTGAGCTAGAGGAATAGGGACGTTACAACTTGTCCCATGTTCAGATATCTATATTTATCTGACATCTTTACAATCTATAAGAAAACCAATGGTTAGATCGAATCATACACATCATACTATCATAGATTTATATGACATGTATTTTAAACATTTTACACACTACGTTCATTCCAATAATCGGCTAAACCGAAGCTTTAATACTAGTAAATGTAACACCCCTAACCCAAATCCATCATCAAAACAGGGTTACAAAGCATTACTAGATATTACGGAATATATAATAAATATTTCACAATATACAATGTTCATATTATAATTCAATCATAAATTCCCTTATAAGAGCCCTCGAGGCCCAAAAGATACATTAGAATCGAGTCAGGACTAAATCAAAACTCAGAGAATTTTTCGTAAAATCTTAAAAAATTTCCAAGGTGCAAGGGACACAAGCCCATTTGGCCAAGCCGTGTGTCTCACACGGTCGAGAGACACACCCGTGTCTCAGGCTGTGTGGATATTCGAAGTAGGGACACACGGCCATGTTTCAGCCCGTGTCTAAATTAGGGTGGCTACTGACTTGGGTTACACGACCAAACCACACACCCGTGTGCTAGGCCGTGTGAGCATATTGACTTGCATAATTGAGGTGTAGGGTTCACACGGTCAAGTCACATGCCCATGTGAAAGGTCGTGTGTCACAAATAGTTGAGACACACGCCCGTGTCTCTGTCCGTGTGAAAATACTTGAGTATTCTGTTTCTAAAATTTATAGATGCAAGAGACACACGGTCAAACCACACACCTGTGCGCATGGTCGTGTGTCACACACGGTTGAGACACACGCTCGTGTCTCTACGCTTGTGGACGAAAACAAGCCACTTTAAAGCCACTTTTCTCACCTATTTTAATATCAACCTATACACAACATTTCAATACATCAATACATCCCAATTAAACAATCAACACAAGCCAAAATCATGTTTTAAGCATGACATAACATCACAAATACTTAAATACTTAAACTTACCTATTTAATCCATCTCATTGATTTATTAATCTACTACTAATTACATGCATACAAGCATGTATCATTCACAACCACATTACAAACTATTTCATTGTCAAACCAAACCACTACACCAAAATAGACTTTTAGCGGCGTTTTTAAGTGCCACTAATAGTATTTGCGACACTTTTGGAAGCACCGCAAAAAACGCCGCTAAAGATAGCGCCGAAAAAGTTAGCGGCGTTTATTATGAAAAAACGCCGCTAAAGGTGGGGACTTTTAGCAGCGCTTCTATAAAAAACGCCACTAAAAGTTGGTACTTTTAGCGCGCTTCTCTAAAAACGCCGCTAAAGGTAGGGACTTTTAGCGGCGCTTCTCTAAAAATGCCGCTAAAAGTGGGGACTTTTAGCGGCGCTTCTCTAAAAAACGCCGCTAAAGGTAGGGACTTTTAGCGGCGCTTCTTTAAAAAATGCTGCCCTAAAGATAGGGACTTTTAGCAGCGCTTCTCTAAAAAGCGCCACTAAAAGTGGGGACTTTTAGCGGCGTTTTTTTTAAAAACGCCGCTAATTTGCACAGATTTGCAATGCTCTTTTTGTCCAATATCCTACCCTCCCTGCATTAAAACCAACTAAAAACAGCAGCAATTGCATATAATTTCAACCCAAGATAGTAAATAAAACATTTAAATCTCACCAAAAGCATTAAATCTAAACGATACTTCAAATTTAATAAAAGATATATGATATACATTAATAAATGAAGTATAATTCAAACAATTCTTACAATAATGTTAATTGTAACGATGTTAAAAATCATCTTACAACAAGAAAAGAAATGTCTAATATGGCGGCCTCTACGACTGCTAGAACAACTGCATCATAGTCCAAGTCAGAATCGAGTTCTTCATACTTTTGTTCTCGCCTCCCTTGCCTCCCTCGCTACCTCCGCTCTAAGTTGAACAAGATGCTCGCTTCTCTCATTGCTTCCTCCGCCTAAGTCGAGAAATTTGCTCAGCTGTGCTTGCTTCCATCTGAGATATCTGGTCTTTTAGTCTCTGAACTTTAGCACAAGATTGACTCCCGGAAGGCATGTATTGCTAGGAGCCGGATCCAAAATATTAGGTCGGGGTAACACTAGATCCTTGACATCAAACCCGACCATACCTTTTAAGATCCAAAACATTAGTGATAATTCTATTATAAATATACTCAAGATGAACAGAACTATCAATCAAAGCAGTCGTACCTTTCAGGACCCAAAACATCTGTAATAATTCTGTTATCAATCTCCTCGAGATTAACAGAATTATCAGATGAAGCAACCGCTTCAAACTCGGCCTTCTTCTCCTTTAGTTTATCCTAATAAATCAATTAAACAGTTAGAAACGAAATATATAATAAAAAGGAATACAACATAACTTAAAATTATAAATTTAAAACTACAAACGATGAATTAAACTATTGTAATTAAACTATTGTAATTAAACATTATAAATATTTATAATAAATCAAATTTTATTAAGTAAATAAACCAAAATTTCTACAGCTTCGGATGTCATCGGAGATCCATCCTTCTTTCTATGCGTAATGTCAAAAAGCTGAAGGCGTCCAACTTTTTTGACCAGATGAAGCTTCCTACATTATAGCAGAAAAAATATAATTTAATAGTATAAAGTCATTAATATTTGAAAGAAATAATAAATTATAATACCTCGGCCTTAGCTACACAAGCAAAACTTCTGGAACCTACTGGTAATGCGTGAATTTTGTTTACATCGCTACTTGTTCCAACTCGCTCACGGTCCTACATAATGGAATTTGAATTATGTATATAATAAATATTATAAACCTAAAAATTTATAAGACTTTAAAAGTACGTAATACCTCTCCTTTCTTTGAATTCGAAATCTAACTTGATCTTCCCATTGGTACCTCAACATTCCCAATGAACATTTCTTAATTTTTCATCGAGGCTTATTTCTTTCTTAAAATATTATTTTTTCAGCGTGCTTTTATTGTCTCTTCATTTTTTACCCAATGTCTTCTTAACATAGTCATCGGAGACCTTTAAAGCAAATCTCTCCTGAACAAAAATAGTTTAAAAAGTTAATATAAACGAAAGTTAAATCAAAGTATTATAAATTGCATTCACATTTTGTTACCTTAATATTATCCAGAGCCTGATTTTTGTTGGCAGCAGGCATGTGATGCCATGATTTGTAATTAATGGGCAACCTATTGGTATTTCGTGCTAAAATGCCCAAATTATAACACCCTTAACTCGGCCCAAACACTACGGCCGAATTTAGGATGCTACTGAGGAAAAGGTTTGAAAGGATTTTGACATAAGGGTGAAAACATAATAATTTTTCCGTCATTTATAAAACGTTGAACCTTTGAAATTCTAAGTAAAATTATGTTGTTACAATTTTCCGGATTTAAAACGTTAATGTAAGTTTTAAGATGTAAATAGCTTTAAAAATAAAAACTTTTCCAAATATTAACTCGATCCACAATCCCACCTAAACATAATAAAAATTCCCAAATATTTTAAGTGGCCTTATTACAATAAATATTTACTTAAAAGTACTGAAAATATAAAGTGCATGAAAATGAAACATCTTCTGCATGGCCATCTCGAACCCCATCCAAGCCCGGTCCAAACTTCACGAATCACCTGCATTGTTTGGTAAAAATTTGGGTGAGTCAACCGACTCAGTGTGTAATTAGTCCACAGATTTCCACGTATGGGCTTAGCCCAAAACCACGCCAATCCACATAATAGAGAATAATGCAAAATGCACCCAGCCCAACCTAGGGTCCATCCTCTACACACCCCCGTATCCAACCACCACACACCAGGGGATTACTAAATCGACCCTCCAACCTCTACACACCAATTCGGCAAGTCATGCCATCCACCAAGTGGTCGAGCCACTGGTCCACGTGTTCAAATCACAATATAATCCACAATGTGACCGTAGTCAACGTCAATCCACAATGAGGCACATAGCCATCACTAACCACGATATGGCACAAAGTCGATACCAACCATGATGAGGCACTGAGCCGATCATCAATCCATGTGAGGCTCGTAGCCATCACTAAACCACGTATATAAATGTACACCCTGTCCTTCTTTCAAATATCCAAATCCCGCCCCATGATTATGCAACATACAATAGTGATATGATAAAATAATGCATGAACATATTAATCAAACATACAACACATACATATAGCAATAACCACAATTTTATCGGCATTTAACACTGACCTGATTATCGACATACCCACTAAGGGTATCCATCTCATTATTGCCACTGCATTAATCATCACACTTATAACACATACAATATTCTATACATACTCGGGAAATTACATAATAATCACACACCTGATAACCCGAAGGCTTTTGCTTTATCTCCCCACTTGTCAAATTGCCCCTAAAAGACCATAGTCGAATCGGCCAACCTTAATAGATAATATGGCCTTTGGTCAATATCTAACCCTCCTTACCTTGTTCGTCTAGATCCTGAATCATCACTTGCCTATGGAGTCCGTCAATCCTATACACTCAAGTCGATTCACTTCAACACAAAAATACCTATGGAAAAAGCCCTTGACCGAATATTAACCCTTTACCTTATGCAATCGAACCCACGAGATCCTTAGTGCTTCCTTCCTTTGGCTACACACGAAAAAAACACAAAATCAAGGCCCTACTAAGGTTCGACCATCCCAAATAACCAAGGCCAACCATTCGATTTTGGGCACCAATGAAGAAGAGATAAAATCAATTACTAAGAGAAAGGTTCTTACCACCTACGCTTGCTTGAAGAGACTAAAAGAAAGTAGTCGACGGCACTACCCTTGTAGGTTCGGCCACTTTCAACTACTAACAAGAAGTATTTCGGCTCTTAAGAATTAAGAAAAGAAGAGAAAAAAGAAGTGGTGGGGAGGTTCAATAGAGGTTCGACTATTGAGAGTTATGGAGAGAAAAAAAAAAGAAGAGAGAAAGAAAAGGAGAATAGAAGGAGACTAGAAGAATTCGACAATCACCCAAAACGCACAAAAATGCCCAAATGGTTACTTAAATTTTCGGTTTCTTGCTTCAAAGAAAAGAGAGAACTAAATTCAGCACCTACTAAGACTAAATTTCAGCACACACCCCCTACCACACTTCAAAACCGATTATGCACCCCTTTAGAGTCCCATATTCGGCCACTTGCTTCTCTTTCTCCCTTATCCCTTGTTTCCCTCCTACTTAGCCGAATCTTCAAGCTGTCACACCCAATCTACACCTCATCCAACCATAGTCCAAATGTCATCCAACTCTCTCTCCTCCTTGACATAAAAAGTAACTCAAAATGCTATCTTTGCAACTCGAACCTCTTTCCTCTTGACACCCCTTGTTGACGCACACTCCTCCCTTTCTACTAGGCGCTACCTTGCCACTCCACTGCTCTCTTTCTTGTGTCATGTTCCACACATAATTTCTTTTAAAGCCTAGCTCCCCTAGTTCCCCTTTACTCAGGTTAAAAAAAAATTTTCCTATGACTTCTATCCAAGTCCAAGGTTTCCCCAAAACCCCCAAACACCTCCAAACATCATACAGAGCATATTAACACACAGATACAAATTAAAATATGCACAACCCCCGAACCTCGGATACTACAGTTATAGATAAAGCAAAAGCCTTCAGGTTATCAGGTGTGTGATTATTATGCAATTTCCCGAGCATGTATAGTATATTGTATGTGTTATAAGTGTGATGATTAGTGCAGTGGCAATAATGAGATGGATACCCTTAGTGGGTATGTCGATAATCAGGTCAGTGTTAAATGCCGATAAAATTATGGTTATTGCTATATGTATGTGTTGTATGTTTGATTAATATGTTCATGCATTATTTCATCATATCACTATTGTATGTTGCATAATCATGGGGCAGGATTTGTATATTTGAAAGAAGGACAAGGTGTACATTTATGTACGTGGTTTAGTGATGGCTACAAGCCTCACATGAATTGATGATCGGCTCAATGCCTCATCATGGATGGTATCAGTTTTGTGCCATATCGTGTTTGGTGATGGCTATGTGCCTCATCGTGGATTGACGTTGACTACGGTCACGTTGTGGATTATATTATGATTTGAACACGTGGACTAGTGGCTCGACCACTTGGTGGATGGCATGACTTGCCGAATTGGTGTGTAGAGGTTGGAGGGTCGATTTAGTAATCCCCTGGTGTGTGGTGGTTGGATACGGGGGTGTGTAGAGGATGGACCCTAGGTTGGGCTGGGTGCATTTTGCATTATTCTCTCGTTATGTGGATTGGTGTGGTTTTGGGCTAAGCCCATAGGTGGAAATCAGGACTAATTACACATCGAGTCTGGTTGATCTCACCCAAATTTTACCAAACAATGCAGTGATTCGTGAAGTTTGGACCGGCTTGGATAGGGTTCGAGATGGCCATGCGTAAGATGTTTCATTTTCATGCACTTTATATTTTCAAGATTTTTAAGTAAATATTTATTGTAATAAGGCCACTTAAAATACTTGGGAATTTTTATTATGTTTAGGTGGGATTGTGGATCGAGTTAATATTTGGGAAAGTTTTTATTTTTAAAGCATTTTACATCTTAAAACTTACATTAACGTTTTAAATCCGAAAAATTGTAACAACATAATTTTACTTAGAATTTCAAAGGTTCAATGTTTTATAAATGACGAAAAAATTATTATGTTTTCACCCTTATGTCAAAATCCTTTCAAACCTTTTCCTCAGTAGCATCCTAAATTCGGCCGTAGTGTTTGGGCCGGGTTTGGGGTGTTACAAATTGGTATCAGAGCCCAATTTCTACACTTGGCCTATGGATTTTTGGAAGCCCATAATCGTTTTTATTTTGTGTTTTAGTGGGTCAAAGAAAAATTTTCAAGAAAAAGGGTTTCGTGAAGCATGGCACTCGAATCGTTCGGCCAAAGTCCACCAGGTAAGTACCCCTAATTATTGTATGATTGTATGTGGGCATTCCGGGATCGTGGAATAGTAGAATAGGAGTTATTGAACCCTAGGAATAGCTTATTCCAACACAATTACATAAGCTTTAATGATCCACTAAACAAACCTGTGAGTACATCACTGAGCTAAGGGTGTGGCAACCGTTGTGCGCATGTCTAAGATTGGATTCAGGGGGAGCTTGGTATTTAAGCAGTCCTAGTGACTGACCTCCTCTTCACTCTAATCCTACCTGGTGCGTAGTGACGGTTCACCCTAACTGAGATGACTTATTCACAGGCTAAATTTAATGACTAAAACCCGAAAGGGACCAGCCATCTTATTTTGGTAACACTTTAAACCTTGGTTTGGAAATTTCTCACAGTATCCTTGATTTAGAAAATGACCAAAATACCCCCTGATTTGAAAATGACCAAATTACCCCTGACTTGTGAAAATTACCAAAATACCCTCAGTATGGAAAATTACCGAAGTACCCCGAATTGAAAATTTTTAAAATACCCTTATTTTGTAAAATCACCTGGAACCATATTTTAGAAAAAAAATTACGAATATACTCCTGGTTTATGAAATTATTAAAATACCCTCGATTTCTAAAATTTCTGAAATACCTATGATTTGTAAAGGTTTCCAAATTAACCCTATTTTATTACTAAAATACCCTAATAGGTTAAATTACAAAAATACCCCCGGGTAGTGAAATGACGAGAATACCCCTACACATGGAATGTAGGTGGCGGAGGTTATTGATGAGTAAATGTGATCCACTGAATTAGGGTAGGAAATTGAAATGAAAACTTTGTGATGATTGAAAGAACCACTATCGAATTACTTTACATAAAACTTGTTCATGGGTAATCAGTGGAACTAAAACTAATGCATAAAACTTTTTAAAGTAGATTAAATCACGAACATAGACATGAGTTCTAGGAGACACGGTCGTAATGTACGAGGGCATGGTAGAGGCAGAATGACTGTGTCGGAACCAGTTGGGTCTAGTCAGGGTTCCAAAAATGAAGCACCGCCACCGGCTGTAGAGGCGAAATTTCAAGAGCAGACAGGTGGAGATGATGCAGTATCACAGGCTATGCTGCGAGTTTTAGAGCGAGTGGCTGAAGCGAGTATGGGAAATGGGGCTCGAAAGTCAGTATCTGAGAGGATTAGAGCGAATGGAGCCGAGGTTTTAGAGGAGTATAGGGAGTAGCTCCGAATGTGGTGGAGTACTGGTTAGAGGCAATCGAAAGGATCATGGATGATTTGGATTTCACTTCTTTGAGGAAAAGCTAAAGGTGTTGTTTCGTTGCTCGGATGAGGCTTACCAATGGTGGCTCACGGTCGGAAAGGTACCCTACTGACCGAGTAAGTCAGGGTTATTTTAAGATCAAGTTTGAGGAAAGTACGTAGGAGCTAGTTATGTGGACGCGTCGTAAGAAGGCGTTCTTCAATTTAGTGCAAGGTGGCAAGTCGATAGCTGAGTACGAGGCAAAATTTCTACGATTAAGTCGGTATGCTCAGGGCATCGTGGCTACTGATTATGAGAGATGTGTCTCGATTCAAGATGGATGAGAGATGAGTCATGAAATCTTGATTGCTCTGCAGAGAGAGAGAGGGACTTTACTGTTCTAGTAGAGAAAGCTCGGATAGTCGAGGAGGTCAAGAGGACTGAGAGACAGAACAGGGATAGAGATAGAAACTAAAATAAGAGGAGTTTTGGGCCGTCAGCATCATCTGGGGGTTTCTAGAAAAGAACAAGGGTTGAGAATTCTGTTCGTGCGCTGGTACTAGTTGCTGAGAATTAGAGTCATCCATGTGTCAAATGCGAGAGAGCTCATGCAGAAGAGTGCTGAGGATAGAGTAAGGAATGTTTCCGGTGTGGGTCTAAGGCTCATTTGGTTAGGAATTGTCCTCAGAAGATAGAAAGGGCTCAGACGAGAGGCTGTGGATATGTCTTGCAACGACGAGAGGTGGTCGTGAGCGATTTAGGGTCGTGGTTCAACCATGGGGGAATGGTTCTGGCCGAGGTCGGGGAGCACGAGGCAGAGGTGCTGGGGGTTCAGGTGCAAGACAGCTAGGGTTGGTTTATGCAGCCAAGCGTCGTGAGGAGGGGGATGCGCCAGATGTAATCACAGGTACGTTCCTTATTGCTAGATTACCCTTTATTGCTTTAATAGACATCGGGTCAACTTATTCTTATATTGCTAATAAAGTATCCGAACTCAATGTAAACTTTGAGATTGTACCTAGGAAGATGACTGTATTTAGTCCTTTAGGGCGCGAAGAATAGTAGACAAACTCTTTAAGGAAGTGCCTTAAGAGGTTCAGGGAGTGAAGTTTCCGGTGACTTAATGGAATTACCATTCGGGGAGTTTGACCTAATATTAGGCATAGACTGGCTGGTGAGGTATCATGCGAATTTGGACTGTGCTGCTAAGTGCATTTCATTGAAAACTTCCGATGACAAAGAGATTATAGTGATAGGGGAGTAGAGAAATTACTTGTCGAATGTAATGTCTGATCTTAAGGCAGAGAAGATAGTGAAGAAAGGATGTGTGGCTTTTCTGATGCTTGTTAGTGCCTTGGAGGCTAAGGGAGCAACGGTAGGTGAGGTCAGGACAGTGAAAGAGTTTGGGGATGCTTTTCCGGAGGAACTATCGGGGTTGCCTCCAGATCGCGAGGTGGAATTTGGGATTGATTTGTTGCCAGGTACAGCGCCAGTATCTATCGCTCCGTACAGAATGGCACCAAAGAAGTTGGTTGAGCTCAAGGCTCAGATCTAAGAGTTGCTTGATTGTGGGTTTATCTGACCCAGTGTGTCTTCATGGGGAGCACCGGTCTTATTCGTAAAGAAGAAGGACGGGTCTATGCAGACGTGCATAGACTATCGATAGTTGAATAAGCTGATAATCAAAAATAAGTACCCGCTGTCGAGGATAGACGACTTGTTTGATCAGCTTAAGGGGGCTGCGGTATTTTCAAAAATAGATCTAAGGTCGGGATACCACCAACTCAAGGTGAAGGAAGCGGATATCAATAAAATAGCTTTTTAGACTAGATACGGGCATTATGAATTACTAGTGATGTCGTTCGGGTTGACGAATGCCCCAGCTGCGTTCATGGATATGATGAATTGAGTTTTCTAACCCTACCTAGATCGATTTGTCATTGTGTTTATAAACAACATCCTGGTGTATTCCAAGTCTGAGGAGCAACATGATGAGCATCTCCGGGTGGTGTTGCAAGTGTTAAGGGAGAAGCTGTATGCCAAATTCAGCAAGTGTGAATTTTGGCTAAGGGAGGTTACCTTTCTAGGTCATGTGGTGTCTGCGGAAGGGGTAAGGGTAGATCGCAGGAAGATTGAGGGGTGTTAGATTGGAAACCACCTAGGTCAGTGGCAGAGATTCGTAGTTTCTTGGGATTAGCGAGCTACTACAGAGATTTGTAGAAGGGTTCTCGCCTATAGCAAAGACCTTTGATTTAAATTATTGAGAAAGAGGTACCTTTCGTGTGGACGGACAAAGCGGCACGAAAGTTTTGAGAGATTAAGAAGGTTTTGACCAAGCTCAATTTTAATTCACTGGGCGGAAAGAACTTTGTGGTGTATTGTGATGCTTCTCACACGGGATTGGGATGCGTTACGATGCAAGAAGGAAGGTTGTTGCCTTTGCATCTTAGCGATTAAGGCCTCATGAGGTTAATTACCCGACGCATGACACAGGTTGGTCTTTGTGGTTTTTGCGCTAAAGGTGTGGGGGCACTTCTTATATAGAGAGAAGTTGGTGATCTATACGGACCACAAAAGTCTTAAGTATCTGTTGACCCAGAAGGAGCTAAATCTGAGATAGCGGAGGTGGGTGGAGTTGTTGAAAGATTATGATTGTTCTATAGAGTATCACCCGAAAGGCGAATGTGGTGGCAGATGCCCTAAGCCGAAAAGTAGTGTCGGATCTGAGGGCAATGTTTGCACATCTTAGCCTGTATGACAATGGAAGTTTGCTAGCAGAGTTACAAGTAAAGCCGACATGGTTGAGTCAGGTGAAAGAAAGACAGTTGGTAGACGATGATCTAAGTGCTAAGCTACGTCAAGTGCAGGTTGGGGAATTGGAAAGTTATGGTGTGAACAGTGACAGAGTGTTGTGTTTCAAGGGCAAGGTCTGTATGCCGAAGGATAAAGAGCTTAGGCAGAAGATTCTTCAGGAATCACATGGTAGCCCTTATGCTATGCATCCTGGAGGAAGCAAGTTATACAGAGATCTACGGGATCAGTTTTGGTGGCCTGGTCTTAAGCGGGAAGTTACAGAGTTTGTAGGGAAGTGCTTAACGTGTCAACAAGTCAAGGCTGAACACCAGGTACCTTCGGGGTTACTTCAGCTGATAAAGATTCTCTAGTGGAAGTGGGAGGGAATCACCATGGACTTCGTTAGTGGGCTTCCCCTTACATCTACTAAGAAAGACTTTGTATGGGTGGTAATAGATCAGTTGACAAAGTTTGTACATTTCATCCCAGTGCGGGTTGATTATTCTTTGCAGAAGTTGGCGAAGCTGTATGTGGTGAAAATTGTGAGACTGCATGGAGTGCCGGTGTCAATTATCTCGGATAGGGACCCGAGGTTTACGTCTCAATTTTGGAAGGCACTACATCAGGCATAAGGCACTAGGTTAGACTTCAGTACGGCATTTCATCCACAGTCGGATGGCCAGTCCGAGTGAGTAATCCAAGTATTAGAGGATATGTTGAGGGGATGTGTGATAGATTTCAGAGGAAGCTGGGAGGAGTTTCTACCTTTAGCGGAATTTGCATATAATAACAGCTATCAAGCGAGTATTCAGATGACACCGTATGAAGCGTTGTATGGACGGAAGTGTCGCACTCCTTCATGTTGGACAGAATTGGGGGAACGTCAAGTGTTGGGTCCGGAGATTGTAGCAAAATCCGAAGAAAATGTTAAGGTAATTCGGGCACGGTTGAAGGAGGCATCTGATAGGCAAAAGTCATACGCAGATCTTAAGAGAAAAGAGACAGAGTTTGCAGTAGGTGACTATGTGTTTTTAAAGGTTTTTTCGTGGAAGAATTTAATGAGATTTGGTCGCAAGGGAAAGCTGAGTCCCAGGTTTATAAGACCTTATCGGGTTTTGAAGTGGGTTGGACCAGTGGCATATTAATTGGAGTTGCCTTCGGAGTTAAAGCAGTTGCACGATGCATTCCATGTCTTGATGCTACATTGTTACCGATTGGATCCATCTCACGTGGTTCCAGTTGAAGAAGTGGAGTTAAGATCAAACTTGTCCTACGAGGAAGAACTAATTCAGATTTTGGGCGGGATGTGAAAGTCTTACGTGGGAAGTCGGTTCCTCTAGTTAAGGTATTATGGCGTAACCATGGATCTGAGGAAGCTCCATGAGAATCGAGAGGAAGCTATCTGGCAAAGAATACCTCACTTATTTTGACCAGGTAATTTTGAGGCCGAAATTATTTTTAAGGGGGTAGAACTGTAGTATCCGAGGTTCGGAGGTTGTGCATATTTTAATTTGTATCTGTGTGTTAATATGCTATGTATGATGTTTGGAGGTGTTTGGGGGTTTTGGGGAAACCTTGGACTTGGATAGAAGTCATAGGAAAATTTTTGTTTTAACCTGAGTAAAGGGGAACTAGGTTAGCTAGGCTTTAAAAGAAATTATGTGTGGAACATGACACAAGAAAGGGAGCAGTGGAGTGGCAAGGTAGCGCCTAGTAGAAAGGGAGGAGTGTGCATCAACAAAGGGTGTCAAGGGGGAGGAGGTTCGAGCTGCGAAGATAGCATTCTGAGTTGCTTTTTGCATCAAGGAGGAGGGAGAGTTGGATGGCATTTGGACTCTGGTTGAATGAGGTGTAGATTGGGTGTGACAACTTGAAGATTCGGCTAAGTAGGAGGGAAACAAGGGATAAGGGAGAGAGAGAAGCAAGTGGCCGAATATGGGACTCTAAGGGGGTCCATAATCGATTTTCAAGTGTGGTAGGGGGTGTGTGCCAAAATTTAGTCCTAGTAGGTGCTGAATTTAGTTCTCTCTTTTATTTGAAGCAAGAAACCAAAAATTTAAGTAACCATTTGGGCATTTTTGTGCGTTTTGGGTGATTGCCGAATTCTTCTAGTCTCCTTCTATTCTTCTTTTCTTTCTTTCTTCTTTTTTTCTCTCTATAAATCTCAATAGCCGAACCTCTATTGAACCTCCCCACCACTTTTTTTCTACTCTTCTTTACTTAATTCTTAAGAGCCAAAATACTTCTTGTTAGTAGCCAAAAGTGGCCGAACCTATAAGGGTAGTGCCGTCGACTACTTTCTTTTAGTCTTTTCAAGCAAGCGTAGGTGGTAAGTACCTTTCTCTTAGCAATTGATTTTATCTCTTCTTCATTGGTGGCCAAAACCAAATGGTTGGCCTTGTTTATTTGGGATGGTCGAACCTTAGTAGGGCCTTGATTTTGTGTTTCTTTCGTGTGTAGCCAAAGGAAGGAAGCATTAAGGATCTCATGGGTTTGATTGCATAAGGTAAGGGGGGTTAATATTCGGTCAAGGGCTTTTTCCATAGGTATTTTTGTGTTGAAGCCGAATTTGACTTGAGAGTATAGGGATTCGACAGACTCCATAGGCAAGTGACAGTTTCGGGATCTAGACGAACAAGGTAATGAGGGGTCTAGATATTTGGCCAAAGGCCATATTGTCTATTAAGGTTGGCCGATTCTGACTATGGTCTTTTAGGGGCAATTCGACAAGTGGGGAGATAAAGCAAAAGCCTTCGGGTTATCAGGTGTGTGATTATTATGCAATTTCCCGAGTATGTATAGAATATTGTATGTGTTATAAGTGTGATGATTAGTGCAGTGGCAATAATGAGATGGATACCCTTAGTGGGTATGTCGATAATCAAGTCAGTGTTAAATGCTGATAAAATTGTGGTTATTGTTGTATGTATGTGTTGTATGTTTGATTAATATGTTCATGCATTATTTCATCATATCACTATTGTATGTTGCATAATCATGGGGCGGGATTTGGATATTTGAAAGAAGGACAGGGTGTACATTTATGTATGTGGTTTAGTGATGGCTACGAGCCTCACATGGATTGATGATCGGCTCAGTGCCTCATCATGGTTGGTATCGGCTTTGTGCCATATCGTGGTTGGTGATGGCTATGTGCCTTATCGTGGATTGACGTTGACTACAATCACGTTGTGGATTATATTGTGATTTGAACACGTGGACCAGTGGCTCGACCACTTGGTGGATGGCATGACTTGCCGAATTGGTGTGTAGAGGATGGACCCTAGGTTGGGCTGGGTGCATTTTGCATTATTCTCTGTTATGTGGATTGGTGTGGTTTTGGGCTAAGCCCATAGGTGGAAATCTGTGGACTAATTACACACTGAGTCGGTTGACTCACCCAAATTTTTACCAAACAATGCAGGTGATTCGTGAAGTTTGGATCGGGCTTGGATGGGGTTCGAGATGGCCATGCAGAAGATGTTTCATTTTCATGCACTTTATATTTTCTGTACTTTTAAGTAAATATTTATTGTAATAAGGCCACTTAAAATATTTGGGAATTTTTATTATGTTTAGGTGGGATTGTGGATCAAGTTAATATTTGGGAAAGTTTTTATTTTTAAAGCAATTTACATCTTAAAACTTACATTAACGTTTTAAATCCGGAAAATTGTAACAACATAATTTTACTTAGAATTTCAAAGGTTCAATGTTTTATAAATGACGGAAAAATTATTATGTTTTCACCCTTATGTTAAAATCCTTTCAAACCTTTTCCTCAGTAGCATCCTAAATTCGGCCGTAGTGTTTGGGCTGGGTTTGGGATGTTACACAAATAGCCTACTAACAGTCGAGCTTCAGATCCAATAGGCTGGCCATGATTGTTTCTCCTTAATTTAACACGCTGACTAACTCTAAGTCGTATAAATCTTTAAGCAGATTACGTCCCCGACCTTTGCGCGTCCCACCACCTTCAGCTGAAAAATGATATGTTATTATATTAAAATTAAAAAAAAAATGAAACAATAATAAAATTCAACATGCATGAAAAATAAACTTAACATTACTTTGAAATTTTGCAGGCTCGTCATCTATGTCCGGCAGAGTAGAAGATCCAACAACTGTTTGCTCTTCACTATTTGCTTCTTCTAAATTTGGAGTATGGTGGACAATATTTAAATCACGTAATCGTCTTCTAGGAATTTTATGTAACACCCTAAACCCGATCATCACACCACGACCGAATCTGGTATGTTACGGGGTGAAAATGTTTGGATTAAACAAGTTCTCCGATTTACCTTTATTGAAAACTCTTTTGTCGTTTTTAAAGTTTAGAAAACCTTATAAAGTGATGTTGAAAACGTTTTTGTCTTCCTTAACAATCCAGAAAACTCATGCTTGAAAATCCGTTTGTTGTTACAAGTTTGTTGAAAATTTAGGTTTGAAACCATCTTTATTAACTTTGTCATTACCTTGTGAATGATGTCACCGATGGTAACGTTGAAAAAAAAACCCGATATAGAGTATAGTTTTGTAAACTTCGATTTAATTTCGGTTAATAAAGCAATTCAAGTTATAAAAACATATACATAAAATAATTAAAATATAATCTAGAAATAAAAACCCAAATTAATACTTAGCGGCCTTATTACAAAACCAAAACCAAATTGAGGTAAATAAATAAAACCGAAATAGTAATTTAAAAGCATAACCCGAAACTAGCATACATGGCCGCCTCGAGTCCTCTCGGCTCCATATCCGCAATATCGCCTCATCTGCAAAATATAAGGGAAGGGTGAGTCACCGAGACTCGATGTATAAATCTCAACCCGATAGTACAAGCACTTACACAAATCATCGGTATAACTGCAAATCATGCAACCCATAACCTAACCATCCGATCTCCTTTATCTACCCTGTGGTCAAAATCATTGGTGGTCAAAACCACTTTGTGACCGTAGTCATAATTATATGTATATTGGTGTGGTCAAAACCACTTTGTGACCGTAGTCACAAATCAAGTGATGGGGCCAACCCATCGCGTGGTCAAAACCACCGATGACAATCCCGTAATTAATCATGTGGGGCCAACCCACTGTGGTACCAAATCACTGGGATGAGTCACAATAGTCATATGTGGTCAAAACCACTGGTGGTCAAAACCACAGGGACTTAGTCACAAATTATAATATTAGAGACGGGGCCAACCCGTCGTGTGGTCAAAACCACTGGTGACAGTCCAAATAATTCATCCCCCTCCTCTCAACAATCCCACCATCATGTCCATAACAATCATGGCATAACAACACATGATGATGCAAATAACACATGGCATAACATTAAACGATGACATGATAGCATATAACGAGATCCATAATCAGGGGACTTACCCGGAGTCTATGCACATGCCCACAAGGCATAACTATCGATTTTAATGGCTACAACAGTTACACAATAATTATATCATACTAACGAAGTGTGTAAGCGTTACACACCTGACTATTTGTTGATCTAAGCGAAATCTCGAAATGTTAGCCTTCACTCTACCCTACAATCGGCCAACACATACTTTTAAGACTATAGCCATTCGACTAAATCACCAAAATCCCGAAGATGTATCACACAAAGGTAGCACTTACCTTAACGCTGATTTGGTTTCCAACCAAATCCCGAAGCTACGCGATGATCCTCCCTTTAAAATCAGCTAAACCCTAACATAAAGATAATTAGCCTTCGACTTTTGAAAGAATAAGAACCAGATCTGAAACGGAAAAACCCTTACCTTAATCGGCAACCAAATCTCAAAAATCCACTGTATTCGGCTACTCTCCTCCCTACAATTGGCTTTAACACATCATCAGGAATCTAAAGGCCATTCGGCCATAGCATGAATCCCGAAACCAAAAGAGATTGTTACCACTTACCTTACTGATAGTTCCAACCACCAAGCACCAACGTTCGGCACCCCTAAGTAACCTTAAAGGTTTCGGCTGCCAACATGAAACAAGAATGAAGTTTTTTAATACAGATCTTTAATAGAAGATCGGATAGAAGAGAAGCCACTTACCAAGAGATTCATCAAAGAAGAGAAAACGCAACTCAGAAAAGGGTTAGGGAGTTTCGACTAACCAAAGGATGAAGAGACAGAAGAAAGAATGGGGATATGGTTTTCGACTAGCAATGTTTGAACCAAAGAAGAGAAGATGATGGATATATGGTTTCGGCTTTCTCAAGGAGATGGCAAGGGTGGTTTGGCCAAGCACCAAGAATGCCGAAAAGAGAAAACCAAGATGAGAAGGAGAGCAAGAGGGATTTCGGCTTATGACTCTAACTCAAGAGAAAAAGAAAAAGACTCTCCCCACTTGCCGAAATATTTACAAAACCACCAAAGGCATTCGGCTCACCCCCTTCCCAAGTACCAAACCGATTGTTTCCCAAACTCACACCACAACCCAAAGATTCGACCAAGCATAACCTACTCATACTCAAACACTTGCCGTCCCCCTCATCCCTCCTTGAACTCCTCTCATCCACTTATTCAAACGAGTTTGAATGAGTCCAACCCCTATCACTTAAAGTTAGCTTAATCCATATCCTTCCAATAGAGTCCTACTTGAGCATACCTCTTCCCACTTTGGTGTCAAAATAATAAGTAGAAAAGGGATTTCTGCAGCTTGAACTTGAGCTCCCCCTTCCCTGCATGTGGTGTCACCAACCAAGCACCTTAGTAGCACCTCTTTTGCCACTTTGCCACTAGGTTGTTCGTGTCACAACCCTCCAGTAAATTCTTTTAACCCCCAACTCTCCTAGCTCCCTCTTCCCAAGTGCCAAAACAAAAATTTTAGCCATGACTCAGGCCTAACCCAAGGTCATGCCTAGGCCCCAAAACATGCTAAACTAGCACAGTAAGCATATTGTCACATGCAAACACATGCAAAATGCAGAGACCCCTTTTAAGGATGTTATAGTTCTACCCCCTTAAAAATAATTTCGGCCTTGAAATTACCTGGTCAGAAGAATTGAGGGTATTGCTGCCGCATCACATCCTCTTGTTCCCACGTGGCTTCCTCCGTACCATGGTTCCGCCATAACACTTTCACCAAGGGAACTGACTTCCTACGCAAGACCTTGACTTCTCGATCCAAAATTTGTACCGATTTCTCCTCGAAAGACAAGTCTGAGCTCACCTCAATCTTTGCAACTGGCACAACGTGTGATGGATCTGATCGATAGCGCCTAAGCATCGAAACATGGAAGACGTCGTGAATCTAACTTAACTCCGCCGGTAGCTCGAGCTGATAAGCTACCGATCCCACTCGCTTCAGTACCGTATATGGCCCGATAAACCTAGGGCTTAGCTTCTCTTTTCGCCCAAATCTCAACACTTTCTTCCATGGCGATACTTTCAGAAAAACCTTATCACCCACTGCATACTCTATATCCCTGCGCTTAAGATTGGCATAAGACTTCTGCCTGTCCGACACTTCCTTAAGACGAGCCCGAATCACCTTAACCTTATCCTCAGTTTCTGCCACCAACTCCGGACCCAATATTTGCCGTTCACCCAATTCTGTCCAATGCATAGGAGTACAACATTTCCATCCATATAATGCCTCATATGGTGCCATCTGGATGCTTGCTTGATAACTATTGTTATAAGCGAACTCCGCCAATGGTAGATACTCCTCCCAACTACCACTGAAATTTAGAACACAACCCCTTAGCATGTCCTCTAAAATCTGAATTACTCTTTCAGATTGTCCATCAAATTCTTGGGTGAAAAGTCTTTGCTGAAATCCAACCTTGTACCCAAAGCCTGATGCAAAGCTCTCCAGAACCTCGACGTGAACCTGGGATCCCTATCCGAGATAATTGACACTGGCACTCCATGCAACCTTACTATCTCGGCCACATACAACTTGGCTAACTTTTGGAGCGAATAATCAACCCTCACCGGTATGAAATGAGCCGATTTAGTCAAACGGTCCACAATCACCCAGGCTGAGTCCTTCTTGCTAGGAATAAGGGGTAGCCCACTGACAAAGTCCATAGTGATCCTTTCCCACTTCCACTGAGGAATCTTCACCGGTCAAGTAAACTCGACAAGAATCGATGTTTAGCCTTGACTTCTTGCACGCCGACACTTACCCACAAACTCGATCACTTTCCGCTTGGACACAGCCACCGTAATCGCTTCTCGTAAATCCCGGTACATCTTGCTACCTCCAGGATGCATAGTGTATAGGCTGCTATGTGCATCCTGAAGAATCCCTTGCCTCAACTCGACGTCCTTCGGCATACAAGCTCTCCCTTGAAAACACAACACTCCATCGTTGGTCAAGTTATAATCTTCTAACCTACTACTCTGTACTTGCAACCTCCGGGCATTCAAACCCTCATCCACTAACTGTTTCTCTTTAATTTGCTCTACCCAAGTCGACTTAACCTGTAATTCTACCAAAAGACTCCCGTCGTCATACAGGCTAAGATGAGCAAACATCGCTCTCAGGTCCGACACTACCTTACGGCTCAACGCGTCTGCATCCACGTTAGCCTTACCCGGATGGTACTCAATCGAGCAATCGTAGTCCTTCAACAACTCGGTCTACCTTCGCTACCTCAAATTTAAATCCTTCTGCATCAAAAGATACTTCAGACTCTTGTGGTCCTTGTAGACTATCGACTTCTCTCCGTACAAATAGTGTCTCCATATTTTCAGGGCGAAAACCACTGCAGCCAATTCCAGATCATGTGTCGGATAGTTAACCTCATGCGGTCTCAGTTATCGAGCCGCATATGCCACTACTTTCCCTTCCTGCATCAGCACACATCCCAAGCCAAGATGTGATGCATCACACGAGACCGTGAATACCTTTCTTACCTCGAGTCAACGAGCCGAGCTTAGTGAATCTTCCTCAACTTGTCAAAACTTTCCTGTTGTTTCTCCGACCACACAAATGGAACTCATTTCCTTAATAACTTGGTCAATGGCATCGCGATCAGAGAAAATCCTTCTACAAATCTCCGGTAATACCCTACCAGGCCTAGAAAACTCTAAATTTTTACAATCGACCTACTCGCGATTTCCAGTCCAACACTGCCTCAATCTTACAAGGGTCCACCCTAATCCCTTCAGCGGACACTACGTGACCTAAGAAAGTCACCTCCCTAAGCCAGAACTCGCACTTACTGAACTTGGCAAATAACTACTTTTCCCTCAAAATTTGCAAAACTACCCACAAGTGCGTATCATGGTCCTCCTCAGTCCTTGAGTACACCAATATGTCGTCTATAAATACTACGACAAACTGGTCTAAGTACTGCTGGAACACCCGATTCATCAAGTCCATGAATACTGCTGATGCATTAGTTAACCCGAACGGCATCACCAAAACTCATAATGCCCATACCGAGTACGAAATACCGTCTTATGAATATCAGTCTCCTTCACCTTGGGTTGATGATACCCCGACCTAAGATCAATCTTAGAGACAATCGATGCACCTTTAAGCTAATCAAACAAGTCGTCTATCCTTGGCAACGGATACTTATTTTTGATCGTCAGCTTATTCAACTGGCGATAGTCTATACACATCCGCATTGTAACGTCTTTTTCTTAACAAAGAGCACTGGTGCTCCCCAAGGTGATACACTTGGCCGAATGAAACCCCGGTCCAACAACTCCTGAATTTGAGCCTTCAGCTCCACCAATTCCTTTGGCGCCATTCTATACGGGGCAATAGACACTGGCGCGATTAGGTAATAGATCTATACCGAATTCAACTTCACGATCCGGAGGCATACCCGAAAGTTCCTGTGGGAATACATCAGCAAATTCCCCTACGGTTCGGATACTCTCTATAGCTGCATCATTGGCTCCCAAAGCACAAACATGCACCATGAATGCCTCACAACCCTTCCTTACCATTTTTTTCGCCTTCAGTGCAGAGACCACATTGGATAAGTAATCTCTCCTATTACCTATCATCACCACCTCCTCACCTTCCATTGTCCTCAACCTCATGCGCTTAGCCATGCAATCTAAACTGGCCTGGTACTTCACCAGCCAATCCATCCCGAGAATTAGATCGAACTCCCCAAACGATAGTTTCATCAAATCAGCCAAAAACACGACCCCTTGAAGTTCTAGGGGTATATCCCTATATAGTTTACTTACTTCTACAGAGTGACCTAGAGGGCTTATCACTATCATCTTCCTAGAAGTAATCTCAAAGTTTAAGTTCATAGCTTCCACTATGCTACTGGCTACATATGAGTGCGTCAAACCCACATCTATTAAAGCATTATAAGGTAGTCCAAAGATTAGGAACATACCGATTATGACGTCTGGTGCGTCGCCTTCCTTTCGACACCTCGCTGCGTAGACCAATCCAGGCTGTCTCGCCTCTGTACCACCTGCACCTCTACCAAGTGCTCTACGGCCTCTACTAGAACCATTACCTCCCCTGGCTGTACCACGGCCCCTCTGTAGCTGCTGACCATCCCTCCTGATCTGTGTACGATTCTGATCCCCAAACTACAACCTAGTTGACCTCTGTGGACAATCCCTCACTCGGTGCCCTATCGACCCACACTCAAAACATCCTCTGTTTCCAGTCCAGCATTCTCCTGTGTGAGACTTTTCACACCGAGCACATCGTGGTGGCCACTGAGTATTATCAGTAGTAGGCCTACCAACTTGATTCGGCCCACTAAATCTACCCCGTTTCTGTTGATTCCCAATAGACCCAGATGGTCTGAAATTCTTTTATTCCATCCCCTATCCTGATTTCGTCTTACCAACTGTTTCACTTCCTCCGTAACTTTGGCCTTTTTCACTAAGACCGCAAACTCTCTCTCCTACTGTGGAGCAATCAGCATTCTCAGATCATCCCTCAATCCGTCCTCGAACTTGACACATCGCTCATGCTCTGTAGTGACGATGCCTCGAGCATACCGGCTCAACCTTAGGAATTCCGCCTCATACTCCGATACGGACTTATTCCCCTGAACCAGCCTCAGAAATGCCTTCCTCTACGATCAATATAGTTGGTCCCAACATACTTCTTCTGATAAGTCGCCTGAAATAATACCAAGTGAGATCATCCGCTGCAGCACCATCTCAAATCGTGAGCCACCACTGATATGACTCATCTCGGAGAAGCGACACTACCCCTTTTAGTTACTCCTCAGCCGTCAGATCCAAATTGTCCATGATTCGTTCCGTCACGTCCAACCAATACTCAGCCATATTGGGCACCACACCAGACACACCTCGAATACCTTAGCTCCATTGGTTCGGAGTCGCTCAGATATAGATTTTTGAGCTCCGTGCCTTCCACCGCTCCAACCACTCTCTCAAGCACTCGCATGACGCCGCTCACGACCTCGCATCATCCCGTCGATCCTCGATACTCTACACCCGCAATTTGGTGGTGGTGGTATCTCATTCTCGAACCCTTGACCGGACTAACGGGTTTGAAAGGTCATTACGCCTCTCTGGCGCCCGCACATTATGACCACGTCCCCTAGAACTCATGTCTATAATCACGATTTAATCTGCTTTAAGATATTTTATGAATTAGCTTCTGTTCCACTGATTACCCACGAATAAGTTTTATGCAAAGAAGTTTGGTAGTAGTTCTTTCGATCATCACAAAGTTTTCGTTTCCAGTCTTCTACCCTAATTTAGTGAATCACATTCACTCATCAATAACATCCTCTACCCACACTCCACTTGTAGGGGTATTCTCGTCATTTCACTACCCGGGGGTATTTTTGTAACTTAACCTATCAGGGTATTTCATAATAAATCAGGGTTAATTTGAAAACCTTTATAAATCATAGGTATTTTAGAAATTCCAAAAATTAGGGGTATTTTGGTAATTTCATGAACCAGGGCTATTTTGGTAATTTCGTAAACCAAGGGTATTTTCATAATTTTCTAAAATATGGTTCCAGGTGATTTTTTTGAAATAAGGGTATTTTGGAAATTTTCAATTCAGGGGTACTTCGGCAATTTTCCATATTAAGGGCATTTTGGTAATTTTTACAAGCCAGGGGTATTTTGGTCAATTTGAAAATCAGAAGTATTTTGGTCATTTTTCAAATCAAGGGTGCTTTGGTAATTTTGAAACCAAGGTTTAGTTTTAGGGTTGTACAAAACAAGGTGGCTGGTCCCTTTCGGGTTTTAATTATTGAATTTAGTTTGTGAATAAGTCGTCTTAGTTAGGGTGAACCATCACTATGCACCAGGTAGGATTCGAGTGAAGAGGAGGTGAGTCACTAGGACTGCTTAAATACCAAGTTCTCTCTGAATCCATTCCTAGACATGCGCACAAAGGTTGCCACACCCTTAACTTAGCGACATACTCACAGGTTTGTTTAGTTGATCTTTAAGTCTTATGTAATTTCTGTGTTGGAGTAAGCTATTCAAGGGTTCAATAACTCCTAATCTACTAATCTACGATCCCGAAATACCCATTTCTTCCACATACAATTCACACAATGGTTAGGGATACTTATCGGGGCGGATTGGTGCCGGAGACTCAGTGCCATGCTGTTCGAACCATGTACATTTCCCACAAAACTCTTCAAAACCCTACTTTTGAACTTTTTGGGCCTTGGGCCCACAGTCGAGCTTTTGAACTTGGCTCTGATACCAAAATTGTAACACCCTAAACCCGATCATCACACCACGGCTGAATCTGGTATGTTGCGAGGTAAAAATGTTTGGATTAAACAAGTTCTCCGATTTACCTTTATTGAAAACTTTTTTGTCGTTTTTAAAGTTTAGAAAACCTTATAAAGTGATGTTGAAAACGTTTTTGTCTTCCTTAACAATCCATAAAACTCATGCTTGAAAATACGTTTTTTGTTACAAGTTTGTTGAAAATTTAGGTTTGAAACCATCTTTATTAACTTTGTCATTACCTTGTGAATGATGTCACCCGATGGTAACGTTGAAAAAAAAACCCGATATAGAGTATAGTTTTATAAACATCGATTTAATTCTGGTTAATAAAGCAATTCAAGTTATAAAAACATATGCATAAAATAATTAAAATATAACCTAGAAATAAACACCCAAATTAATACTTAGCGGCCTTATGGAAAAACCAAAACCAAATTGAGGTAAATAAATAAAACCAAAATAGTAATTTAAAAGCATAACCCGAAACTAGCATGCATGGCCGCCTCGAGTCCTCCCGACTCCATATCCGCAATCTACGCCTCATCTGCAAAATATAAGGGAAGGGGTGAGTCACCGAGACTCAGTGTATAAATCCCCAACCCGATAGTACAAGCACTTACACAAATCATCAGTATAACATGCAAATCATGCAACCCATAACCTAACCATCCGATCTCCTTTATCTACCCCGTGTGGTCAAAATCACTGGTGGTCAAAACCACTGGTGACCGTAGTCACAATTATATGTATATTGGTGTGGTCAAAACCACTGGTGACCGTAGTCACAAATCAAGTGATGGGGCCAACCCATCGCGTGGTCAAAACCACTGATGACAATCCCGTAATTAATCATATGGGGCCAACCCACTGTGGTACCAAATCACTAGGACGAGTCACAATATTTATATGTGGTCAAAACCATTGGTGGTCAAAACCACTGGGACTTAGTCACAAATTATAATATCAAAGACGGGTCCAACCCGTCGTGTGGTCAAAACCATTGGTGACAGTCCAAATAATTCATCCCCCTCCTCTCAACAATCCCACTATCATGTCCATAACAATCGTGGCATAACAACACATGATGATGCAAATAACACATGGCATAACATTAAACGATGACATGATAGCATATAACGAGATCCATAATCAAGGGACTTACCCGAGTCCATGCACATGCCCACAAGGCATAACTACCGGTTTTAATGGCTACAACAGTTACACAATAATAATATCATACTAACGAAGTGTGTAAGCATTACACACCTGACTATTTATAGATCTAAGTGAAATCTTGAAACGTTAGCCTTCACTCTACCCTACAATTGGCCAACACATACTTTTAAGACTATAGCCATTCGGCTAAATCACCAAAATCCCGAAGATATATCACACAAAGGTAGCACTTATCTTAACACTGATTTGGTTTCCAACCAAATCCCAAAGCTACGCGATGATCCTCCCTTTACAATCGGTTAAACCCTAACATAAAGATAATTAGCCTTTAGCTTTTGAAAGAATAAGAACCAGATCCGAAACGCAAAAACCCTTACCTTAATCGACAACCAAATCTAAAAAATCCACTGTATTCGGCTACTCTCCTCCCTACAATTGGCTTTAACACATCATCAGGAATCTAAAGGCCATTCGGCCATAGCATGAATCCCAAAACCAAAAGAGATTGTTACCACTTACCTTACTGATAGTTCCAACCACCAAGCACCAACGTTCGCACCCCTAAGTAACCTTAAAGGTTTAGGCTACCAACATGAAACAAGAATAAAGTTTTTTAATATAGATCTTTAATAGAAGATCGGATAGAAGAGAAGCCACTTACCAAGAGATTCGACAAAGAAGAGAAAATGCAACTCAAAAAAGGGTTATGAAGTTTTGGCTAACCAAAGGATGAAGAGACAGAAGAAGGAATGGGGATATGGTTTTCGACTAGTAATGTTTGAACCAAAGAAGAGAAGATGATGGATATATGGTTTAGGCTTTCTCAAGGAGATGGCAAGGGTGGTTCGGCCAAGCACCAAGAATGCCAAAAGAGCAAACCAAGATGAGAATGAGAGCAAGAGGGATTTCGGCTTATGACTCTAACTCAAGAGAAAAAGAAAAAGACTCTCCCCACTTGCCGAAATATTCATAAAACCACCAAAGACATTTGGCTCACCCCCTTCCCAAGTACCAAACCGATTGCTTCCCAAACTCACACCACAACCCAAAGATTCGCCAAGCATAACCTACTCATACTCAAACACTTGCCGTCCCCCTCATCCCTCCTTGAACTCCTCTCATCCACTCATTCAAACGAGTTTGAATGAGTCCAACCCCTATCACTTAAAGTTAGCTTAATACATATCCTTCCAATAGAGTCCTACTTGAGCACACCTCTTCCCACTTTGGAGTCAAAATAATAAGCAGAAAAGGGATTTTTACAGCTCGAACCTGAGCTCCCCCTTCCCTACATGTGGCGTCACCAACCAAGCACCTTAGTGGCACCTCCCTTGCCACTTTGCTACTAGGTTGTTCGTGTCACAACCCTCCAATAAATTCTTTTAACCCCTAACTCTCCTAGCTCCCTCTTCCCAAGTGCTAAAACGAAAATTTTAGCCATGACTCAGGCCTAACCCAAGGTCATGCCTAGGCCCCAAAACATGCTAAACTAGCACAGTAAGCATATTGTCACATGCAAACACATGCAAAATGCAGAGACCCATTTTAAGGATGTTACATTTTACCTGCAATACACATTAAATAGTTCAAAATTTTAGTAACAAATAACAATAATAATAGTACATTTAAAATAGTTAAATTATATAACATGACCAACATTAAAATTATAATATTACATATAAATAATAAATCGTAAAATCTTACTAAATCATATTTCGTAAATATCTTCATCCACATCCTGATGAACCCATTGAAATTGTTGACTAGTACTAGGGATATTTTCATTTAAGTTTTATTCTAGAAAAGGCAAAGTTTTGATCTTTCGACTATGTCATCTCTACTTCCACTGCCAATGTCGAACAAGTCTCTAGGGGTGTTTTGAAGTACAACATACCAACCCTCATCAGTTGGATCTTCGGAGTAAAAAACTTGTTTAACTTGAAAAGAAAACACATACGGCTCGTCCATCAGTTGTTTTCTGGTGTGAATCAATCGAGAGAAATTCACCATTGTAAAGCCATATTGATCGTTTTTAATTTCGCGAGCCGTATTCACATCAGCCAAATCACCTCGAAATAAAACAACTTTGCATTTGCCGTAATAATCCAACTCAATGATGTCAGTAATAAGTCCGTAATACTCCAGATTCCCCTCGACAAGATTACTGTCCCTAGCACTAGCATAACTTGTAATTGAAGAATTAACCACAATTCCACAATTTTGGGTTCTCTTCAATCTCTCGCGATACCTTGTATGAAATTTGTATCCGTTAATGAGGAAGGCACTATATCTTTTCACTATTTTGTTTGGACCTTGTGAAAGCCATTTCACTTCGTAATTTACTTTATTCTGACTCCAAATCTATGGAATCAAAAGTAAATCGAGTAATTATGAATGTTATGAGAAAACATTATTACTTGTCAATGAAAACTTAAATTGCATACCATTTGGCTTAACTATTCATGGAATGATTCTCTGAACAACTTATTAATTTCTAGTCGATTTAATCTTCGGGATCGTGAACTAGCTCTCAATATTTGTTTGTACTCACTATGGTAAAAAAAAGTTTTACTTTGTTAAAAGACAAACAAATTATAATTGATGAGTATTTATCAAATTCTAGAACTTAATTCCAAAATGGTTCCATTGAATTGTGATGAAAAAGAATGTATCGATGTGCTTGGACCCACGATCTATTATTTAATTCTGTAATTTTGACTTTGCCGATCGGTTCTCTGAAACTTTGAAACAAATAAGTTTCAGCCAAATTATGATCTGTGAGCCCAGCATTTCTACTTGGTCTGTTCATTCTTGTTTTAACATCTTCCAAATACCTCGAACAAAAAGTCATACATTCCTCTACCAAGTAGCCCTCGGCAATTGATCTTTTCGGATAATGCTTATTGCGGCAGTATGACTTCAATTTGGATAGGAACCTAAACACGATATATAACATTATCAAAAGTTGCAACTAAAGGCATTGAGGTGAATGAAAGAATATTTTGCAAATAAAGTAAGACCTTTCAATGGGATACATCCATCGATAGAAAACGAGTCTACCAAGTATTGCTTCACGCGAGATGAATTAACAAGTGCACCATAATAGTGAAGAAGGAGGCGGGAAGATCTTCTCCAGATTGCATAAAGTTAATGAGGCTCGATCTTGTAGTCTCTCAAGTTCTTCAACATTCAAAACTTTACCACAAATGCCTTTCATTATATTTGACAGTTCAATTACACAAGCCTTCACCTTTTTTGACATACAACACCGCATAGCAACTGGCAGTAAGTCTTGCATCAAGATGTGATAGCCATGCGATTTTAAGCCATATAGTCTTCGATCCTTAAGACTCATACATCGCGATATATTTGATGCATACGCATCCGGGACCTTTATGTCCTTCAACACTATATAAAACACTTCTTTCTCCGTCTTTGACATTATAAAAATAGCAGGAGGCAACTAATATTTCATATTTAGAAGTGCTTGGGGATGAAGCTCACGCCGAATTCCTATATGGACTAAATCAAGTCGACTCTGAAGATTATCTTTTGATTTTCCATCGACATTCAAAATAGTCCCAATGATGTTCTCGCAGACATTTTTCTCAATGTGCATGACATCAAGATTATGGCGTAAAATCTGATGCTCCCAATAAGGCAATTAAAAAAATGCTTCTTTTTTTCCACAAGTCTGCTTCATTAGGATCATCCTCTTCATCAGATTCATCATCAGATTCATCCCTAGATCTTTTATTTCTTTGTGGGTTGGCCGGTTGATTCAACTTCCCATAAATGAAATTCATATCTTTCAACATTAAGAATATTTCGGATCCACTGGTCTGCGAAGGAGCTTCTCTGAACTCTTTAGTACCGTCAAACAGAGCACTTTGAAATCTAAATCTATGATTTTTCGGTAACCACTGACGATGCCCCATGTAAGAGAACTTCTTCCCATTATATAACCATTGCGAACATGTCTGCGCAGCACAACACGGACAAGCATAACGTCCCCTGGTACTCCAACCAGATAAATTAGCATAAGCCGGGAAGTCATTAATAGTCCACATCAAAGTCGCACGTAAATTAAAGTTCTCTTTTCTCATTGCATCGTATGTCTGAACACTAGCCCATAGTTGTTTTAACTCTTCAACAAGTGGCTGCAAGTAGACATCAATATCATTCCCGAGCCCTTTCTCTCCAGGTAAAATCATAGATAAGATAAAAGATGATTGTTTCATGCAAACCCATGGAGGAAAATTGTAACATCCTAAAATTTGAGTATCATCTTGTTGCTTGTGTTAGCTCAGGTATGATTTTATTGTGTGCCTGATATAGTCTTGTGAAGGTTTGGAATTATTCGGATCTAGAATAATTCTAGAAAATGGAGAATTTAGTGAAATGGATCAAGTGACCCTGATACTTAAGTTAATTTAAGTATCTAAAATTAGCACAAGAGGAGTTGGTAGCATGGTGGTAATGGCGCATGATTGGTTGCTTGAGGGAGCGGTTCAAGTAACATGGAGTGCATTTTGGAGACTTTATTTTTTTTTCTCATCTTTACATCAAGTGTCGACCAAGCTTTATATTTGGTAAGTTGGACTTTAATTTTTTTTTTATGGCAAGATGATTAATAGTTTAGGTAAGCTTGAACTTGGGGAAAGGAATCATTTTGATTAAGGAATGATGAGGGAACACAAGGCATATTGTAAGGTGATTGCTATGGAAAGTTTTGTGTGGAAAAACTTTGACTTTGGAGTCCATGTATTTGGACGATTTGGGAGCCTAGGAGGGTGACCAAATTTTGATGAAGGTTTTGGTAGGTTAATAGCTAGTTGGTCATTTGGACAATTGGGTTATTTTGTGTTTTCTCTAAAGCAAATTTTCATTCTATCCACCTTTCCTCTCCTAGTCGAATGCATTTTTAGCATTAGGTAAGCATCTTTTATTTTTTTTCTCTTTTCTATTGGCCATTCCATTATGACCATTTTGGTTTAATTTGCCTATTCTCTCAAGTTTCTTTTCCTCTATTGCCAAAAACACTAAAAACCTTGAAGACCATTTTCTCTTTTCTTTTCTTCCTCTCTAATGCCGAAATCACCATAGCACTAAGGCCATTTTCATCTCTTTCTTTTCTTCTTTTCTCTTCTCATTTACCTTGTCTAGGCCGAAATTCTTTGGTGATCAACTTTCTTTCTCTTTTGGTTAACCTTGGCCGAAACTTATAGCCATCATTCTCTCTTTTCTTTCTTTTCACAAATCCTAAAACCAAAACACCATAGTCAGTAACTCTCTTCCTTCACTTCTTCTTTTCACGATTTATCAAAAGCTGAAGCACATCACTATTTAGCCAATTTCTTCATCTATTTCTCCATATTCGATTGCTCACCTATCTTTAAGAGCCGAATATCTATGTGGTTTCAATCAAGGGTGCAATTCATTTCAACGCTAAGGGTAAAGGTTAGTTGTCATTCATTTTCTTTCTTCCTCTTTTGGATTAGCCAGAATTTGGAATCTAATCTCTTCTATTCTTTTTGGCCGAAGCCTTGAAGGGGGGATTTTTGGGATTCTTTTATAGCCGACGTTTAGGGGGAGATCATTCGGGATTTAAATATCCAAGGTAAGCAAGTGTAATCTTAGGCCAAAGGCCATGTATTTTGGTTCACTAATGTTAGAAATCGAATCTAACATAGATCATGTAGCGATTTTGACATCTCCAAGGACAAGTGACATATTCAGGATCTAGACAATCAAGGTAAGGGGATTTTAATATTCGGCCAAAGGCCATTTTGTCTATTAAGGTTGACCGATTTTGACTATGATCTTTTATGGGCAGTTTCATAAGGATAAGCATTTCATTGTTAATTCTTGCAAGCAAAAGCGTTGGTATCGATAGTATCGTAATCACTATTATCAGGTGTGTAGCACTACACTAAACTTTCAATAAGTAGATAGTATTAATATTTGCATGTGTTATTAAGTAATATGTTGAAAATGATTGCGGGTATCATTCAGTGGTACATGATATTCAGGTACATTAACCCCCTAATACTTCGTTAATAATGCTATAAGCTTGAATATGAAATGTGTATGATTCCGTTATGATTTGGGGGTATATGGCATGATATCGAAATAATATGTTTATTGCATGGGCATATGGGTGATATTGATAAAGAGGAAGTGTTCCGGTGGTGTTTACCACATTATCCAGTGACTTCGGTCACATATTATCAATCTGGTGACTTCGGTCACATATTATGAATCCGGTGACTCTGTCACAATTATCTGGTGGCCATGCCACAATTTATAAGGGTGATGTGCAGTTGACTGCAGCGACGGCCTTCGATGGTGTGTAGCAGATGAATGGTCGATTTAGTAATCCCCACGGTGTGATTTGCAGGTACGGGTGGTGTGTAGCGGATGGATATCTAGGTGGGCTCGGGATTGCATTTCATTTTATATGTACATGTGATTTAATCGGTTATTATCTGATTTGCTATATTATGGGCTTATGGCTAAATGTGATTTAAATGGGCTTTATTGCTATGATCGATTGGGTTTTTAGTGTACTGTTACACATTGAGTATGTTGACTCACCCCTCATGGGATATCTTTTCAGGTGACGCTTAGCGTGATGGATCGGGTCAGCGAGAACTACGTGGTGGCCATTGCTCAACTCAATATATGGGTTTTCTTTTAATTAAACTTACTATGTTTTCTTTTATTATTTCGGAATTTATTTTGGGTTATGTTTTTGTAATAAGGCCGCTATAAACTATTTTATTTATATGTTTTAAATTTTTATTCTGCTACGCTCAACTTTAATTAAATAATTAAATATTTTTATAACCGAATTAAACTATTTTGACACCTAAATACCTATGGTCTTCAACTTAATAATAAGTTTTAAATTCGATTCTTCTTTTGAATAATAAATTTTCTAAAACATAAAGTTAATGATTTAATAAGATACAAACTTAAATCACAACCCGCTTTTCAACAAGATCGTACTTCAAATCTATTCTCTTACCATAAAATCACATGTTTTTTCAAAACAACAAAATGAGTTTTTTTTCAAGAAGCATACTAGATCCTATTGGGGACTTGTGGGCGGGTTTGGGGTGTTTCAACTTGGTATCGAGTCCGCTTTTAAATAATCTACCTTGATTTTAAAGTCCACAACGCTTTTCAAAATTAAGCCCAAATGAGTTTTTGTGAAAAGTTTTGGTTAAACTGGTTTTTATGGAAGCATGGCACCCAAGTTCTCGGCCCAGGTCCGCCAGGTAAGTTCTTTTGTTGATAAATTGATGTGAGTATGTTAATGTATGATACTTTAGTTGATAAGCCTAAGGAAACTATACTTTAGAGACATGGACCCTAGGTATATGTGTACTTCTATGGAAAAACCACTGATTAAAACTCTGTTGTATAAAATTTTCTTTAAACAAGAAAGTAAAAAGACTCTAATGCATAAAATTTTTGTAAAAATAGATAAGACGCGAAGTAGACATGAGTTCTAGGGGACGTGGTCATCGTGGACACGGTAGAGGCAGAATGGCTGTGTCGAAACCATTTAGGTCTGATCAGGGTTCCGAAAATAAAGCTCTGCCACCACTATCGGGGTAGAATTTCAAGAGCAAACTGGAGGAGATGACGCAATGATCGTATGCTATCTTTGTGAGTTCTAGAGCGAGTAGCGGGAGCTAGTATGGGAAATGGGGCTCGAAAGTCAGTAGCTGAGTGACTTAGATCAAACGGAGCCGAGGCTTTTAGAGGAGTATCTGGGGTAGCTCGAATGTAATGCGAATCTTGGTTAGAGGCGATCGAGAGGATCATGGACGATTTGGACCGCATCACCGAGGAAAAGCTGAAAGGTGCTATTTCACTACTTCGAGATGATGCCTACTAGTGGTGGCTCACTGTCAAAGAGAGTATTCCTGCGGAATGAGTGGATTGGGGTATTTTAAGGTTAAGTTTGAAGGGAAATACATTGGAGCTAGCTACATTGACTCTCAGAGAAAGGTGTTTCTAAATTTAGTGCAAAGAAATAAATCAGTAGCTGAGTATGAAGCGGAGTTTTTGTGGCTTAGCCGGTATACCGAGGGATAGTAGCTACTGATTATGAGCGGTGTGTCAGATTCGAGGATGGACTGAGAGATGAGCTGCGAGTGTTGATTGCTCCGCACCGGGAAAGAGACTTTGCAATCTTAATGGATAGGGCACAAATAGCTGAAAAAGTTAAGCGGACTTAGAGACAGAACCGGGATAGAGGTCAGAATAAGAATAAGAGGAGCTTTGGGTCTTCAGGGTCATCCGGGAATTTTGAAAAGAGACCTAGAGTTGATGGGCCGTGAGGTCAGCAGGTTGCTATAGGAGGACAATATCGTAATTGTGCTCAGTGTGGAAAAATACACCCGGGAGAATGTTGGAAAGAGACAGGGGGATGTTTTAAGTGTGGGTCCAAGGATCATATGATTAAGGATTGTCCAATGGATACAGATAGGAACCACCCAGCAGGTCAGGGTTTTAATCAGGTTGGCAGAGGTGGACAACAGTCGTCAAGGGGTCGTGGTCCAAATGGTAGAGGTAATGGTTCTGGTAGAGGTAGTAGAACCCTAGACAGACAGAGGTAGTGGTAGCACTGAAGCTAGACAGCCAGGTCTGGTATATGAAGTTCATCGCAGGGAGGATAATGATGCACCTGATGTTATCACGGGTATGTTTCTGATCTCTGGAATACCTTTTATGGCTTTAATAGATATAGGGTCAACTCATCCATACATCGCTAGTGAAGTATCTGGAACTCTGCATGTGACTTCTGAGACTATACCTAGGAAGATGACTGTACTTAATCCTTTAGGGCAGACTGTAGTAGTAAATAAGCTCTTTAAGGAAGTGTCTTTAGAAGTTCAAGGGACGCAGTTTTCGGCTGACTTAATGGAGTTGCCATTCGGGGAATTTTATCTAATCTTAGGCATGGACTGGTTAGTGAAGTATCGTGCGAATGTAGATTGTGCTGCTAAGCGCTTGTCATTGAGAACCTCTGACGATAAGGAAGTGGTAGTGATGGGCGAGAGACGAAATTATTTATCAAATGTAGTATCTGCCCTTAAGGCAGAAAAGATGGTTAAGAAGGGTTGTTTGGCTTTTCTGATGTTGGTCAGTGCCTTGGAGGCTAAGGAAGCAGCTGTTGAAGAAGTAAGGACTGTGAGAGAATTTGTGGATATCTTTTCGGAAGAACTTCCAGGATTGCCTCTGGATCAAGAGGTGGAATTTGGGATTGACTTTTTGCTTGGTACGGTGCCAGTATCTATCGCTCCGTACAGAATGGCACCGAAAGAGTTGGTTGAGCTTAAGGCTCAAATCCAAGAGTTGCTTGATCGTGGGTTTATCCAACCTAGTGTGTCTCCATGGGGAGCACCGGTCTTGTTCGTGAAGAAGAAGGACGGGACTATGCATATGTGCATAGACTATCGGTAGTTGAATAAGCTGACCATCAAGAACAAGTATCCTTTGCCAAGGATAGATGACTTGTTCGATCAGCTTAAGGGAGCGGCGGTATTCTCAAAGATAGATCTATGCTCGGGATATCATCAGCTTAAGGTGAAGGAAGCGGATATCCATAAGACAGCTTTTCGAATAAGATACGGGCATTATGAGTTCTTAATAATGCCGTTCGGATTGACGAACGCCCCAGCTGCGTTCATGGATATGATGAATCGGGTTTTCCAACCCTACTTGGATCAGTTTGTCGTTGTGTTTATAGACAACATTCTAGTGTATTCCAAGTCTGAGGTAGAGCATGAGGAGCATCTTCGGAATAGTGTTGCAAGTGTTAAGGAGAAGAAGCTTTATGCCAAATTCAAAGAAGTGTGAATTTTGGTGAAGGAAGTTGCGTTCTTAGGGCATGTGGTGTCTGCGGAAGGGATAAGGGTGGATCCTCGAAGATTGAGGCAGTGTTAGATTGGAAACCACCTAAGTCTGTAGCTGAGGTTCGTAGTTTCTTGGGGTTAGCAGGCTACTACAGAAGATTCGTCGAAGGATTTTCATCGTTAGCTGCACCTTTGACAAAATTGTTGAGGAAGGACGTACTTTTCGTATGGACAGATAAGCAGCAGGAGAGTTTCGAGAAGCTTAAGAGGGTTTTGACTGAAGCTCCGGTTCTTATTCAGCCTGAGGCAGGGAAGGATTTTGTGGTATATTGTGATGCTTCTCACACAGGATTAGAATGTGTTTTGATGCAAGACGGAAAGGTAGTTGCTTATGCGTCTCGACAATTAAGGCCACATGAGGTTAACTATCCGACGCATGACTTGGAATTGGCAGCTGTAGTCTTTGCTCTTAAGGTTTGGAGACATTATTTGTATGGAGAAAGGTCGGTGATATATACGGATCACAAGAGTCTTAAGTATCTGCTGACTCAGAAAGAGTTGAATCTGAGACAGTGAAGGTGGGTGGAGTTGTTGAAAGACTATGATTGTTCTATAGAGTATCACCCAGGCAAGGCGAATGTAGTGACAGATGCCTTAAGTCAAAAAGTAGTGTCGAATTTGAGGGCGATGTTTGCACATCTTAGTCTTTATGACGACGGAAGTTTGTTAGCAGAGTTGCAGGTAAAGCCGACATCGTTGAGTCAGGTGAAAGAAAGACAGTTGGTAGACGATGATCTAAGTGCTAAGCTACGGCAAGTGCATAATGGGAAGTTGGAAGATTATGGTGTTAATAGCGATGGAGTGCTGTGTTTCAAGGGTAAAGTCTGTATGCCGAAGGATAATTAACTTAGATGGAGAATTCTTCAGGAATCGCATAGTAGCCCTTATACGATGCATCCTGGAGGTAGTAAGTTATATAGAGATCTACAGGATCAGTTTTGGTGGCCTGGTCTTAAGCGGGAAGTTACAAAATTTGTAGGGAAGTGCTTAACGTGTCAGCAAGTTAAGGCTGAACACCAAGTACCGTCGAGATTGCTTCAGCCGATAAAGATTCTGCAGTGGAAGTGGGAGCGAATCATCATGGACTTTGTTAGTGGGCTTCCCCTTACGCCTACTAAGAAAGACTCGGTATGAGTGATAGTGGATCGATTGACGAAGTCTGCACATTTCATACCAGTGCGAGTTGATTACTCTTTACGGAAGTTGGCAAAGTTGTATATGGTAGAGATTGTGAGGTTGCATGGAGTGTCGGTGTCGATTATTTTGGATAGGGATTCGAGGTTTACGTCTCGATTTTGGAAAGCATTGCATCAGACTTTGGGCACTAGGTTAGATTTTAATACGACATTTCATCCACAGTCTGACGGCCAGTCTGAGCGAGTAATCCAAGTGTTAGAGGATATGTTAAGGAGTTGTGTGATAGACTTCAGAGGAAGTTGGGAAGAATTTTTGCCTTTAGCGGAGTTTGCTTACAACAACAGTTACCAAGCAAGTATTCGGATGGCACCGTACGAAGTGCTATATGGACGAAAGTGTTGCACTCCTACGTGTTGGACAGAATTAGGGGAACGTCAAGTTTTGGGTCTAGAGATGGTGGCTGAATTCGAAGAAAAGGTTAGGGTAATTCAGGCTCAGTTAAAGGAAGCATCTGACAGGCAAAAGTCGTGCGCAGATCTTAAGCGAAAGGAAATAGAGTTTGCTGTGGGGATCAAGTGTTCCTAAAGGTTTCACCTTGGAACAAGGTGATGAGATTTGGTCGAAAAGGAAGTTAAGTCCCAAGTTTATAGGACTTATCGGGTTTTGAAGCGGGTTGGACCAGTGGCATATCAGATAGAATTGCCTTCGGAGTTGAAGCAAATGCACGATGTGTTCCATGTTTCAATGTTATGTCATTACCGGTCGATCCATCTCATGTAGTGCCAGTTGAGGAGGTGGAACTAAGACCAGATTTGTCTTACGAGGAGGAGCCGATTCAGATTCTGGAACGAGATGTGAAGGTGTTACGGAGGAAATCAGTTCCTCTCGTCAAATTGTTATGGTGTAATCATGGATCGGAAGAAGCTTCGTGGGAGCCGGAAGAAGCAATGCGACAGCAATACCCTCACCTATTCTAGCCAGGTAATTTCGAGGACGAAATTTTCTTTTAGGAGGGTAGAGTTGTAACATCCTAAAATTTGAGTATCATCTTGTTGCTTGTGTTAGCTTGGGTATGATTTTATTGTGTGCCTGATATAGTCTTGTGAAGGTTTGGAATTATTCGGATCTAGAATAATTCTAAAAATAGAGAATTTAGTGAAGTGGATCAAGTGACCCTGATACTTAAGTTAATTTAAGTATCTAAAATTAGCACAAGAGGAGTTAGTAGCATGGTGGTAATGGCGCATGATTGGTTGCTTGAGGGGAGTGGTTCGAATAACATGGAGTGCATTTTGGAGACTTTTTTTTTTTCTTGCATCTTTACATCAAGTGTCGACCAAGCTTTATATTTGGTAAGTTGGACTTTAATTTTTTTTATGGCAAGATGATTAATAGTTTAGGTAAGCTTGAACTTGGGGAAAGGAATCATTTTAATTAAGGAATGATGAGGGAACACAAGGCATATTGTAAGGTGATTGCTATGGAAAGTTTTGTGTGGAAAACTTTGACTTTGGAGTCCATGTATTTGGATGGTTTGGGAGCCTAGGGGGTGACCGAATTTTGATGAAGGTTTTGGTAGGTTAGTAGCTAGTTGGTCATTTTGACAATTGGGTTATTTTGTGTTTTCTCTAAAGCAAATTTTCATTCTCTCCACCTTTCCTCTCCTAGCCGGATGCATTTTTAGCATTAGGTAAGCATCTTTTATTTTTTTTCTCTTTTCTATTGGCCATTCCATTTTGACCATTTTGGTTTAATTTGCCTATTCTCTCAAGTTTCTTTTCCTCTATTGCCGAAAACACCAAAAACCTTGAAGACCATTTTCTCTTTTCTTTTCTTCCTCTCTAGTGCCGAAATCATCATAGTACTAAGGCCATTTTCATCTCTTTCTTTTCTTCTTTTCTCTTCTCATTTACCTTGTCTAGGCCGAAATTCTTTGGTGATCAACTTTCTTTCTCTTTTGGTTAACCTTGGCCGAAACTTATAGCCATCATTCCCTCTTTTCTTTCTTTTCGCAAATCCTAAAACCAAAACACCATAGTCAGAACTCTCTTTCCCTTCACTTCTTCTTTTCACGATTTATCAAAAGCCGAAGCACATCACTATTTAGCCGATTTCTTCATCTATTTCTCCATATTTGATTGCTCACCTATCTTTAAGAGTCGAATATCTATGTGGTTTCAATCAAGGGTGCAATTCATCTCATCGCTAGGGGTAAAGGTTAGTTGCCATTCATTTTCTTTCTTCCTCTTTTGGATTAGCCGGAATTTGGAATCTAATCTCTTCTATTCTTTTTGGCCGAAGCCTTGAAGGGGGAATTTTTGGGATTCTTTTATAGCCGACATTTAGGGGAGATCATTCGGGATTTAAATATCCAAGGTAAGCAAGTGTAATATTAGGCTGAAGGCCATGTATTTTGGTTCACTAATGTTAGAAATTGAATCTAACATAGATCATGTAGCGATTTCAACATCTCCAATGACAAGTGACATATTCAGGATCTAGACAATCAAGGTAAGGGGATTTTAATATTCGGCCAAAGGCCATTTTGTCTATTAAGGTTGACCGATTTTGGCTATGATCTTTTAGGGGCAGTTTGATAAGGATAAGCATTTCATTGTTAATTCTCGCTAGTGAGAGCGTTGGTATCAGTAGTATCGTAATCACTATTATCAGGTGTGTAGCCCTACACTAAACTTCCAATAAGTCGATAGTATTAATATTTGCATGTGTTATTAAGAAATATGTTGAAAATGATTGCGGGTACCATTAAGTGGTACATGATATTCAGGTACGTTAACCCCCTAATACTTCGTTAATAATGCTATAACCATGAATATGAAATGTGTATGATTCCGTTATGATTTTGGGGTATATGGCATGATATCGAAATAATATGTTTATTGCATGGGCATATGGGTGATATTGATAAAGGGGAAGTGTTCTGGTGGTTTTTACCATATTATCCAGTGACTTCGGTCACATATTATGAATCCGGTGACTCTGTCACAATTATCTGGTGGCTATGCCACAATTTATAAGAAGCGATGTGCGATTGATGTGCAACTACCTTCGATGGTGTGTAGCGGATGGAGGGTCGATTTAGTAATCCCCACGGTGTGATTGGTAGGAACGGGTGGTGTGTAGTGGATGGATATCTAGGTGGGCTCGGGATTGCATTTCATTTTATATGTACATGTGATTTAATCGGTTATTATCTGATTTGCTATATTATGGGCTTATGGCTAAATGTGATTTAAATGGGCTTTATTGCTATGATCGATTGAGTTTTTAGTGTACTGTTACACATTAAGTATGTTGACTCACCCCTCGTGGGATATCTTTTCAGGTGATGCTTAGCGTGATGGATCGGGTCAACGAAAACTACATGGTGGCCATTGCTCAGCTCAGTATATGGGTTTTCTTTTAATTAAACTTACTATGTTTTCTTTTATTATTTCGGAATTTATTTTGGGTTATGTTTTTGTAATAAGGCCACTATAAACTATTTTATTTATACGTTTTAAATTTTTATTCTACTACGCTCAACTTTAATTAAATAATTAAATATTTTCGATAACCGAATTAAACTATTTTGACACCTAAATACCTATGGTCTTCAACTTAATAATAAGTTTTAAATTCAGTTCCTCTTTTGAATAATAAATTTTCTAAAAACATAAAGTTAACGATTTAATAAGATACAAACTTAAATCACAACCCGGTTTTCAACAAGATCGTACTTCAAATCTATTCTCTTACCACAAAATCACATGTTTTTTTCAAAACAACAAAACGAGTTTTTTTTTTCAAGAAGCATACTAGATCCGGTCGGGACTTGTGGGCCGGGTTTGGGGTGTTTCAAAAATTGTAGGGAACAAGCACCACAGGCCAAGTACTGTACGTTGTGCTCATGAGTTTGTAAGGGTTACATCCATCAGATGCTAGCCCAAGCCTCACACTCCGAGGATCGCTTACAAAGCTTGGAAATTTGGAGTCAAAAGATTTCCAAGCTAAAAATCTGCAGGATGCCTTAACAATCCATCATCCGTTCGTCCATCACGGTGCCACATCATTGACTCGGCTGTCTTCGACGACATGAAAAGATGTTGAAGCCTTGGTATTAGCAGACAATACTGCAAAATCTTAACTGGCTGCTTCCTTGATTGTGTATCGTGATCTTCCTCGTTACCATCCTCTGTATTTCTATTAATCCAACGGGATTGACCGCATACATGACAACACTGTTGGTTTATCCGGTTGCCCCAATACAACATGCAGTCATTTGGGCAACTATGAATTTTGTTGTAGCCAAGGCCCAAATCCTTAATCAGTTTTTTCATGTCTTTGGAAGATTGAGGATTTTGCAACAGGAACATTTCTTGCGAAACTCTAACACATTGTCAACGAGTTTCCATCCATCCTCCCAAACATTTCAAGTGAAAAAGACGAATCTGAAAAGTCGGTTTGGAAAATTTTGATCCTCATACGCTTTTTCATTCATTTCACCAAGTAATGTGTAGAACCTCGCCACTTCTTCATTTGGTTGTTCATCAGGTACACTTCTTCCCCCTTCAGTGAAAGTATTTCCACCAAAAGTATAATCATCAGTTGCACCCAATTCAGGTGGAAATGACCCGAAACCATCACTATGCATATTAAAAGCATCCCATAACATACCTTCCATGTTATCATCTATAACATTTTGATTGTAAGCACTATGAGGATAATCCAGATTCATCGATGAAGATGCTCCACTAGATATACACTCTCCATGAAAAATCTATTTTTTGTACCCCCGGACAAAGCCATCAACAACTAGATGTTCGTAGACAACTTCATGATAATGCCAATTGATATTGCAACACTTCTTACATGGGCAAAGAATCATATTCTCTTGGCTTGCATTTTGAAATGTGAAATTTAGAAAAGTTTCTACTCCATTTCGATAACCGTTGCTTACCCTTGACAATTTCATCCAAGTCCTATCCATTTCGTAGTTGTTGAATTCTAAAGTTGACAATAAATTACATGGCTAAATTGTTAATTTATAATTTCGTAAGTAATGATATGATCATATATATAACTGAGTACTATGTAAGTTATGTAAATTATGTAAGTTATGAAGTTTGATCTTAAAATTATGTAAATTATGAGATTTGATCTTAAACTTATGTAAGTTATGAAATTTGATCTTAAAATTAAGTAAGTTATGTATTCTTTAAGATTCATCATACGCGGCATTGTTACACCTAGAGAGGATCCATTATATCTAACAGTGAGATATAAGGCAACCCGTCAGGTTTCCAAATATATACTTTGAATCTTTTTTTTCTATACAAGTATTATGTAAGTTATGTATTATGTAAATTATATAAGTTATGTATTATGTAAGTTAAATAATTCGAGAATTTGATTTTATATATTAACCAATATCTAAATTAAATAATTTTAAGAAGTTTTTAAATTACTTTTTTGAAAAAAAAGAAATCAATTTCTATATTAAAAATATTTAAAATATGATCATTATTATATTATGTAAGTTATGAAATTAAGTAAGTTATGTATTCTTTAAGATTCATCATACGCAACATTGTTACACCTAGGAGGATCAATTATATCTAACGGTGAGATATAAGACAACCCGTCAAAGTTTCCAAATTTATATACTTTGAATCTTCTTTTTATCTATACAAGTATTATGTAAGTTATGTAAGTTATGTATTATGTAAGTTAAATAATTTGATGAAAGCTATGTAAGTTATATAAGTTATGCATTATGTAAGTTAAATAATTTTAATTATACATATAAAACTCACAAATAATTATACATATAAAATGCATGTTTTGTTTTTTGGTAAGAGATCAAATCACTTTTCTAAGAGATCAAATCATTATTATTCAGAAGAGTGGTGCTAAAATTCCACATTTTATTTTAATGTGATATTTATGTTATTATTATTTTATTTAATTTGGTATTTGTATTTAATAAATGTTATATCTTTTGGTATTTAAAAATAATGTTATTAATTTTTAATGTTTAATTGATTTTAGAATTGATTTGATTAAAAATAGTGGTTAATATTACTAAGTTTAAATTTTATGATTTTTAATAGAATAAATTTAGAGTAAATTGTGAATTTATTATTGTTTTATGTTTAATTTGTCAAATACAATATGATGAATGCAATTTAATTCAAGTTTTAAAGGTTAATTTTATGAAATTTAATTATTAATATTATTAGCTAATTATGTATTTTTATAAAATCAACTTTAAAACTTGAGTTACACACTAAATAATTATTTCTATTTTCTCTAGATATCAAAACTTATAATTTCTATCAAATATAAATATTACATTTGACAAAAAATATATATACGTAAATACCGCAATAAAAAAAAAGAATGACAAACTTAACTATCAAGTTATGCATTAAGTCTATGTTAAAAATTAGTGTTACTCAATTCCATGTTATTTAGGGGTCTTTGGGTTATGAATAAAAGTAAAAATATTTGTGAAAAAGATTTCAACCTCACAAAATAATATCAAAAATCATAAACAATTTTTTATTAAAATAAAACAAAATAGTTCAAAATTAAGAAATAATATAATAAATCAAATCAAATCAAATCAAATTATTACTAAAGGATGTAAGATATTTAAAAATTTCAACTCAATCAACTCACCTCAGATGAAAAGTTTCCGTGCAGTTTCGTTTCCCTCAACTATTGTTATCGTAATCTGATTGGGTTCGCTCCTAATCAGTCCCAATTCAGAAGTTAATTTTTCATTTACCTCAATAAGATATGGCAAATCAGATAAAAACATCAACAGAAACAGTAATAGATTGAACAAACTAGTATTCTTATTTTATATTGACCTAACTAGACAAAATGAGCGTGAACAACTTCTTTTATTGTTCATAATAATAATTAATCCCTTTCTTGAATCCAGCAATGAATAACATAAATTTCTAACTCTCACACTTAAATCCGAATAACATAAATAAGTCAAACTCAATTATCAAATAGTGATGACAGAGATTATCCATATTCAATGTAACAACTTTCTTACCTGAGACAATATGGATTGAAGACAAGAAAACTGGATTGCAGACAACAGAGATTTGAAGGCAGAAAACTGAATGACAAATATGTAAAATAAAGTAAGCATAACTTACAAATAAAAAAAAATTTCAACTATAAAAAAGCAATCAACTTACAGTAAGCATAACCTACAAATAAAAAAAAAACATTTCAACTATAAAAAGCAATCAACTTACTTCATCTCCTATAAAAAGCAAAGTACATTCACAAGTAAATACAAATATATGTCAAAGCAAGTATAATTAATTCATAATTACCAGAGTATATAATTACTTTTTGATTTAGTAATATAGTCGACTATAGAATACATATAAAATTTTGTATGCATGTATCATAAATGTATTAAGTTTTATTTGATTATAAATATCATTTGCTAAAAGGAACAATAAAATGTTTCCATCTCAAGAAGAATAATGGACACTATTCTACATTTTTATAGAACATAATCAAAGTGAGAATCATTTAGCCAAACTGACCTTTGCAAAAAAGAAGGATCTACAATTGGTTGACACTCCTACACTCCTACACTCCTCCAATGCTTTTTGCTGGAATGAAAAGGAAAGAAAAGGAATCAAGCATATAAAATTATGCATTCAAATAAAACCAATCTCGACTAACATATTCTGACAAAACAAAATAAATGGGAAGGCAGTATACCCAAAACCATATTCATCAAGAATAGGGTAGATGATTACTTTTGTTCTTGCATTTTGCATTGTAAAATTCAGTATAAAGCCAGAGCAAATTCACCTAACATAATACCAGCTTCAATGTAATAATAAAGCCCTTATCAACTAGTATTAAGTTGGTCAAAAAATACAACAAAAGTATTTCTACAACAATAATCTATTATTGTTTATATTATGCCCTTTACAGTAGGACACTAGCACCTTTAGGGGCAAAAGAAATTATAAATGAATACCTTAATGAGAAGACTCTTCCAAATAAAATCCCACTGAAAATAAGCGCACAAACCACTTGACATCACTATTTTTGGCCATTAACCTAAAAATCATAATTAAATTTGAGTTTTACATGCCTTTGAATAACATTGTTCACAAAACCAACTCTATTTTCATCATGTCTCGCATATAAAGTGAAGCGATCTGTACTAAAATGCAAAAGAGTAATCGGAAGAATAAACAAATAGTTGATCTTTGGGACTTAATAATTTTGAGCAGTATGCACATAAAATACAAACTTCTGGGTGTTAGAAAATAGAAATCAACCTTTGAACATATATAAAAGTGAAGAAGATCTTACATTAACTAAATAAATCAACAAAATTTACTGGCGGTGTATTCCGTTGGAAATGCTTCTAAACCTGGTAAAAGAAGATAAATAGCATCAGAATCTCTCATCAATGAGTATTGCTGCAAATTGTTTTTTACATGAACTTCGATTTTAGTGATAAAAAAAAGAAATAGTATTGCAGAAAGGACGACCAGTAACACATTTAATGATTAAAAATGGTTAAAAATGTTTCCCTTAACCTATTTGGTTGCAAATTGTGCTTTTTTTCAATACAGTTTTGCTTAGGCAATGAAAAAAATGTTTCCATTTTCAAACATCAAAAGCATCACAAACAATGAAAGACTTCAATTTTTCAATGTTTCGTACATCAAAATCGAACACAACCTAGTAGCTTCTTCAATTTTGAAACATTGCTACATTCGAAACGAAAATTATTCCAATTAACAGGGGGAGGGGGGACTAGTAGCTCTTCAAAGTGTAAACACGATTCTCAGATCTGTCCCAAGACAAACAGAAATTACAAATCCTTAAAATCTATGTAAAGGGACCACACAAAGCCGATCATAATATGGAATAATCTAAGATAAAAGATAGAAAATTAAGAAAGCCAACGATTCTAACTTCTAACTTTAAGTAACTAATATTTTCAAAAAATAATAAATCTACCATTGCTCAATAAAATATCAATAAATGTCACAAAAAAAAAAAAAAAAGGGAAAAATTAGCTAAATCACTTCTAACTTTACTAAAACAGAAAACCCATTACAACGGAGCTTCAATTTTCTCAATTTTCAACCATTAAAAAATTAATCGAAATGCAAATCCGCTGATAACAAAAATCAAAGTTATAAACAAACTTACCAATAAGAAAAATACAAGTTGAAGCTCAAAATCTCGTAAGCAAAGCAAAGGGAAAGCTTGAAACAGATCTACGGGAAAAAAAGGGTATATATATATATATAGCTTAAGTTTTGGAAAGCATTTGAGAGATGATTTTAAGGATTTAAAGAGATCGATTATCAAAGGCTATAGATACAATAAAAGAAGAAGGGGATTTTATTGAACAACAAAAATAAATTTGTATAAAATAGTTTAGGGATTTTCTATATGGGAAATCAATGGCCGGTAGGAAGGGTGAACTTTAAGGATTTAAAATTGGGGAAAAGGGTGAACAAGAGAGCAAAACGGATGTCAATGGGGGAAAAAGGGGTGAAAATACTTAGGGATTTAGGAGTAGGGAAAAGGGGGGAACTGAACCTGCAGGCAGAATGACGAAATGGGAAACAAGGTAAGTGTAATCGTGTGGGTAAAAACAAGAGAGCAAAACGACACCATTTTGCCCAAAGAAATTTAACATTTGTGGCATTTTTAACCAAAAGCGCCGCTAAAAGGGGAACCTATTGTGGCGGTTTACCAAAACGCCACTAAAATTCTAATAAAACGGCGCCGTTTTGTTTAAAACATATCTTTTATGCATTTTTAAACAAAACGCCGCTAATGCCTTTAAAATTTTAAATTATTTAATATATAAAATAAAAACAATATAAATTTTTTAATTTAAATAAAATAATATTTAAAAGAATATATAAAATAAAAAATATAAAATTATTTAATAATAGTATTTTAATTTTTTATTTAAATAAATAATTTTTAAAATTTAATTAAAATTTAAAAGAATTAGATCAAATTTAAAATCTTGAAAATTATTTAAAATTTGAATTTATTTAATATAAATTAAAAACAAAGTAGTCATATACTCAAAAAACTTTAAATTTATTTTAATAATAGTATTTCGAATTGTTAATATATATTTTTCACATAAAAACCTTAAACCCCTAACCCTTATCCCATTAACCCTTAAACCCTAACCTCTATCCTCTTAACCCTTAAACTTTTAACATCTTACACCTAACCCAAAAACCATAAACCCATATCATTCAAACCCTAATCCTTAACCAATAACCCCTAAACATTAAATCACAAACTCTAAACCTTAAACCTTAAATCTTAACATCTAAACCCTAAACCCATAACATTTTAAACTTATAAACCATAAACCATAAACCCTTGACCCTCGGTCCTAAATCACTAAACTCTAAACCTTAAAACCCTAAACTTTAAGCCCTAAATCCTAAACAATAAACCTTAAACCTTAAAACCCTAAACTTTAGAATCACAATCCTTAAAACTCTAAACCCTAACATCTATCCTCTTGACTCTTAAACCCATAACACCTAAACCCATAAACCCTAAAAATGTATCCTTTAACCCCTAATCCCTAACGAATAACCCCTAAACCTTAAATCATAGACTATAAACCTTAAACCTTAAATTATGAATTCTAAACCCTAAACTCAAACCTTTTAAACTTATAAACCCTAAACATTAAACAATTGAACCACTAAATTATAAACACTAATGCTGAGTTTTTTTTCCAATTTTTATATTGATACCAAAATGGCGTCGTTTATATTCTGGAACAAAATAGGTATTTGCAGCGTTTTTAGGTAAAACGCCGCTATTTTTAAACATTTAGCGGCGTTTTTTAACAAAAACACCACTATTTTATTTTTATATTGATAACAAAAAGGCGCCGTTCTATTTAGAAATAAAATAGTTTTTTGCATTGCTATACATTTACTGGCGTTTTTGAACAAAATGCCACTAATGTTGAGTTTTTTTTTCAATTTTTATATTAAACCGAAACGACGACGTTTTATTTTTAAATAAAATAGTTTTAATAGATTTTTATGGCATTTTAGTCAAAGCGCCGCTAATGCTCGGACCTTTAGCGGCGTTTTTCTAAAAGCCGCTAATGCTTTCGGACCTTTAGCGGCGCTTTCTCTAAAGCGCGCGCTAATGCTCGGACCTTTAGCGGCGTTTGTCTAAAAGCGCCGCTAATGCTCGGACCTTTAGCGTTTTTTAAAAGTGCCGCTAATGCTCGGACCTTTACCTTTAGCGGTTGGAACTTTAGCGGCGTTTCTAAAAGCGCTAATGCTTTGACCTTTAGCGGCGTTTTATAAAAACGCCGCTAATGTCGGACCTTTAGCGGCGTTTTCTAGGAAAATGCCGCTATTTATATAAACTATTTAGCATTTTTTGTGGCGCTTTAAGAAAACGCCATTATGTAATATTTGTGGCGTTTAAAACGCCACTAAAAATGCCGCTTTTGGTGTAGTGAACCTACACATGCCATATAAACCAAAATGTTCATTGCAAAAACTACCGGAATAAGTTGGATAGTGTGAATCGATGTGTTGATCCGATCTCCTGACCTCACGTTAATCTACAAGAACAATAAACAACACTAGTAAGCTTAATGAAGCTTAGTAAATTCGATAGGTTAAACATAGATCTTATCGAACTTGATATAATAAATTTAATAGTAAATTAGTCATATAATATTATTAAATTTTCCAACATTAATTTCATATATCACTTGTCAAATCTTATCGAATCAGAGAATGGCTTACGGATATGAGTACATCGTACTCAGAAGCCTGAAGGCTGCACAGAAGCACATAAGTGCCAAACAGAAACCTATAAGGGTTAAACAGAACTCATATGAGTCAACAGAAGCTCGTTAGAGATAAGCAGAAAGTAAACATGAAAGTTCGCAACAAATGTTGAACCTCAGTTTACTTAGGTATATTTTCCGTCAATTCATCCTTTGCATATATCGTCAATTCATCCTTTGCCACAAAACGAATGTACTCTATCTCGCGTTCCACTTGTTTTAAACATTCAATGAAAAATTTCATAATTTAACAATAATTTTATTTTCAACAATAGATATGAATAAATATATAATAACATTCATCAATTTAATAAATAAACATTAAAGTTTAACCATACGAACTTATTTAGGTTGAATTGTAGGATTTAAAGTAGTTTAGGGACTATTCTGCTAATTTTCCTTTTTCACGATTATCTACGGACTCTTGATCTAAAATATAAAATTATTCATTCATTAGCATATATTTCAATTTCAATTCACTTCACAATTAATACCCATAAAATTTTGAAATTACACAATTACCACGACTTTTACAACTTTTCTATTTAGTCCTCGCTAATTAGTATACCAATTGAGCTAATTTTTCTCAATTGATAGTATATCTGAATATTCTAAGCTATTATACAGCTCTTGATATTCATAATTTCAATACAAAACCCTAACATTTAATCTTTTCACAATTTAGTCCTAAAATCAATATATATTAAAATCACTTGATAAAATCATCATATAACAAAATTAAAGCTCTAAATCCTTGTAAACTCATAAAAATATCCAATATTCATCAATGGTAATTTTAAAATTACCCATAAAATCAAAAATTAATGACATAGATAGTTGGACCTAAGTGTAAAAGCCTTAAAAACACAAAAATTACAAGAACTAAGTAAAATTGAACTCAATTGTAGCAAAATAAAAGAAAAAACAGCTTTAGAAGCTTTCTCCCATGCCATTTTTACCAAAATTGCAAAGAGAATGTCCAGAAATCTCTTTCAATTTCTACTTGTTTGGTTAATTTTTATGTAATTTATAATTTTACCCTTCATTGTTTTATTTTATTATTTTTCATTAGCATGCCGTCCATCTATGTTAGCTTAGGCATATTTGTCCTTTAAATCCTCCATTATTTATTATTTAGACCATTTACTCACTTATTTTCTTTAAATAGAAAGTTTTGCACCTTTATCAATTTAGTCCTTTTATTTAATTAACTATCAATATGTTAAAATTTTCTAACGAAACTTTAATATGACCTTAATGACACTCTGTAAATATTTATAAAAATATTTATGGCTCGGTTTATGAAATTGAGGTCTCGATACCTTGTTTTCAAAATCATTTAACCTAATAAATCTTTCTAAAACACAAATCACTTTTCAAAATCTAAAATCTAATATCATATTTAACTTGTAAATACTAAATAATAAAATTTACGAGCTCACTCGTCAGATTTAGTGGTCTCGAACCACTATTTTTTAACACCACTGAAAATCGACCTGTTACATTAGGACTCAGATTCGGTCATCAGTGATGCTATCAGAAATGGTTTACATAATTATGGATTTTTAACATGTTTCAGACTTTTATGGACTTTAATATTTTCTTTTGGGATTTTAATTTGTGTTAGACTATTGAATAGTGGCGTTGGATTTTTAAACTTTGGACGTTTTGCATGGTTTAATTATTTATGGATTAAATAATTTGGTATTTTCCTAATAAAATCATTTTTCGAAAACTCGATTAATTGAATTTGAATTTAAAGATCATGAAATTGTTTTCCAAATATTAAATAAGGTTTCTTTCAGAGTTATATTGAAAACATCGTTTTAAAAGAAATGTTAGCATGTGTTTTTCAAAGATAAACGAATTTACTTGAACTCATGTTTTCGTAATATCTATGGACTATGTAATTGCTTAGATTGGGTCGTAATTGAAGGGTTACAGATGCAGTCACAGATCCTACCCCCATCTGCTACACACCAACCAATCACACCAATTAGGACTACAAGAGTCCATCCATCCAATCACAACAGGTCTTGGTGGTATGCCACTCATAAAGGTGTAGCTGAGATGCCAGACAGATATTACGATTTAACTGCCAAAATTGCAATAATATTGTCAAAATACACTTCCTTCATCACATATCAAACCCATCTCAATGCACATCCATAAATGAACTAACACATATATTCCATAAACAAATTTCACTCATACTTTCATACGTAATCATGCTTTCGAGTTATCAGAACACAAATCATACATATATTTTTTCACATACCTTACATGTATCATATGCAAACACAAATCAATAGATGCCACATTTCAACTCTTATTTAAGCCAAATGGACGCCAGAGAATGTCTAATTAAGAATTTTGAAGTCAAACGGGCCTAGGTGAAAATTTTTGAAAAATAAGCCCACATGGTTGTTTGACCCACATGACCCAACTGGCCTAATCTGTATGGCCACATGGCCTAACACATGCCCATGTGACCTACGCGCCTGTGTGACCCACACGGGCTGCCACACAGCCTACTACATAGTCTACCACATGGCCAACCGCACAACCATGTGACCCATATGGTTTGCCAGATGGCCTACTACATGATCGTATGACCTATATGGTTTGGCACACGTTTGGAACATGGTCGTGTGACCCACACGGCTGTGTGACCCATATGACCTACCACACCACCGTGTGACAACAACAAAAAGCTTTTCCACTTAATGCCATTCTCTGTTTTCACAAAATCGAGTCATACACTTGATCAATTTTTTATGTCGATTCAACACTCGCAATTCAAAAACCTAAAATTAGCATTTATGTAACTAATTTTAGTAACAACACGCGAAGCTTAATCAAGATTCAGATCATAAACACCTATATTTGTAACACCCCAAACCCGACCTAGACGTTATGGCCGAATCTATCGATGTCACATGATAGTGTGTTCGAAAACTAAATTATTACAATAAAATCTTTTTCATGTTATTACCTATCTTTATCTCTTATTAGTTCTAAAGGGAATCGTTTTACTTATTTAAAACATTTGCTTTAAAATGTTTCTCTTTGCAGAAGCTTTTAAAACAAAGCAGTTTAAGTAATCGTGAGTTTAGAAAATACATTAGCTTTTTGGAAACCGAACTTCCTATGACTAGCTGTTATAATTCCACAAAAAAATAAATAAAAATCAATTTTAAGTAAAATTCCCAAGAGTCCTCAAATTACATCCCAATAATAATAAAACTATAAAACATAAATTAAAAAAAATGTAAAGTCCAAAAACTATGGTCACCGTCGAGTCCTCTACCACACCGATCCGTCTAAGTTTGGGGATTATCCGTGCACATTAAACAGAGAGGGGTGGGTTTACGTAAACTCAGTGTGTAATCCCACAGAAAACAAACAATAGTAGACACAATGCACAATCAAATACAGTTTTGGGCCTAAGCCCCTTTCACTATCAGTAACGGTTTGAGCCTTAGCCCGTCTCAGTATAGTATCAAATATACAGTAGGGCCTTAGCCTACATAGTATCAATAGCAGTCACGCAGTATTTAGTAACAAAGTCCTACCCAACCAGCCTTTACACACCATCTCTTTCCAACCCTACACTCCATGTGGGGATTAAATCAACCCACCTATCCCTACACTCCAGGTAGTACCGAATGCGGCCTAAAACAATAATTTGCAGCTGAGCTGCCAGTATATTAGTCTTAAGAGCCTTTCAGTACATTTCCTCCAAATATAATCAACCCAATCCCATGCAATGCAACATACAAATAATGACATGCTATCTCATGATATCAGTACATATAACCAGTTCAGTATACATGCATTCTATCATCATGCTCAATATATATAAATCAAATAGTCAATTCACACAATTATGGGTCTAAGTGATGCTTACTGACCTCACAATAGGTTCACAGTTGACTTAGGCGACCGTGCAACCTTATCAATCAATTCAGTGAAAATGGGCTCACACGCCTATGTGACCTACCCGTGTGGCCCGCACGGCCCAATTTGGCCTTAGCTGTCACACGGTCGTGTCTTGCGCGCACGACCCTATGGTCACACACAGCGTACCACACGGGCAACCACACGCCCTGTGGCGTCAATAGTGGGGTTTTTAGCTTTTGACAAAACCCCATTTTTTACATTTCGAGTACACATCTGTATCATTTTTGACGCAAAAGCAACTCCAAGCAATCCCGAACCTATAATTGACCAAAATACTACTTAGTTAATCACTTAATCGATGAATTAAAACCAACCTAAGCGGGTTACTCAACTATTAAGCGATTGAAACTTACCCCCAACGGTTCAAATCAATTTGCTTATGAAGTAGTACCAGAAGAGTCTCGATCCTAGCGAAATGATGCTGCACAAACATCAGAATAACCCCTAATCAAAACTTAACATTCTCAACTACAAACCACATAAAATCACTTACCGAAGTTGTCCACGAAACGCCAAAATAAGGAAAAAAGTGAAATTACAGTTAAGATGGGAACAAAATCGAAAGAAAATGGGAAAAGAATGGTAGGTTTCGGCAAAAGAGAGAGGAAATCCCAATGGAAAAATCGACAGAGTTTTTGGAGAGAAACAAACGTAAAAAAGATGAGTACTTACCGAATGATCGCAGTTAATCGTGGAACGACACGGGAACGAGTGGAAAGAAGTTAAGGAGAAAGAGAATGGGAGAGCACAAGAATTTCGACAGCAAGGAAAAATAATGGAAAAGGCAAATGGTAGCAAAAAGGGAGAAGAGGAGAAGAGAATATCAAAAAAATTATTTTTGGGGAAATGAAAAAAATAAACAAAATAATTCGATAAGAATCACGATAACCCCAAAATCCCTTAATTCACTCCTAAATTTTCTCCATCAAACTTCCACTACTCAGATTTCCAATACAACTCAAACTCTTGCCACCAAATCGAGAAAAAATAATCTCCCTTGCTCATGCAGCGATTCAAACATAGGACCTTCAGCAAGCCAACACACTGCCTAACTACTAGACCAGCATGCCCATTTTGACATAAGCTTATCAATTATTAAATAAAAGCCTATTGACCAAAGATTGGGCTTTATTCTAAAATACCAAAATTTACCCAAGTCATGGCTTGTACTTGGGACCTCCCACACATACCCAGAACACTTAACCACTGAAGCAGATACTCAATTGTGTCACACATTCGTAAAAACAAAAATTTAAATTTTAGGGCATTACAATATTCGACTCCCAAACAGACATTAGAACACTTACCTAAAACAAAACATCAACTAGAACGAGTTCCTCAGTTTGTCAGAGGGTTAATTGCAACCAAACCTTCAACTAAAGATAAATTCACATGTTCAAAACTATAATTACACACTACAAATAAAAAATCCTATCCCAAATATGAAAATTCCTAAAAGTAAATTTGAAACTTAGAACCACAACTTTACCACAGACGACCCACAACGATATAGAAAAACGAAGAAGAAGAAATCCCAAAAGCAGAGAAAAGCGTATCAAGAGAAGAACCGTAGGAGAAAAATCTTATGGCTAAACTTGAATTGAAAAGCAAAGGAAAGAAACAAAACGTGAAACTGGAAGGGGGAAGAGAGTGGACGGTTTAAGGGAGAGAAATTCTAGGGATTATGCCAAATATTACTTTTTTAAAAAAAAATTAATAAAACAAAGATAATAACAATAATAAAAACTAAAGAATAGACAGTTAACTACCCAAATCATATTTGAGACTTCCAAGATTTGAATTAAATTCAAATCTTGACTACATGGCTACACGAACAAAGAATAGTAAAAATATTCTCTCTACGCATACAAGATTCAAACACAAGGCATATATGTAAACTAAAGCCTTACCACTGAATCAATAAGTTTATCATTGTTAAGAAATGCGCAAAAATAATTTATGAATTAGATGTTCAAAGATAGGAGTTGACAAAAATTCAAGGGAAATGGTTTGAACAAATGACCTTTCACACATAAACACAACTCTTAACCACTAAACCAAATTAAATCACTTACCAAAATTTTCACAATCTTAACTCAAAAATAAAACGTGACCACTCTTGGTCTAACTAACCTAATTTCTACTAACTCGGTTTTTGAGACATGACAAGAAATCGTCAATGAACTTTTCAAATAGTTTAAACAAGATTAGTAAAATCTGATCCTAAAATTAAAATAACTTCTTAAACTTAAATCACATGCTTTAGAAAGGCATATGATAATCGGTTTGAGGATAACTATTCGTTATTCACGTAATTATCTCTTTGTCAACCTCTCGTAAGAATTGTAGAATGCAATGGGGTACTACAATTACACTAAATTCAGTGAGATCTACTAATTATAATATTTACTCAAACATGTCATACATGTATAATTACAAGTAAAGATTTTCAAATTAAATACTATGTGGCTTTCTAAATGCATTATTAAGAAATAAAAATAATAATTCTAATTTTATTAAGAAAAACTACATACAATCAACCCTTTCTATAACAGCGGCTCGCTATAACACCCAAGTTTCTAGTAGAACTGAATTTTATGTTTTATTTTAACTCTTTATGGGTGGGTTTGGATGAGCGGTAGGGTACGTTGCATTTAGCTTACTTTTTGTCTCACGCTACAGTATCGCTACAATATCTAATCTCACCGCAACCGTTGTTTTTACACTAACCACATATAAATACACAGCCCATCCAAACCCACCCTATAACAACTTTCACTTATAACAACAACATCCATAATTATGAAGTACATTCTTTATTAAATTAGTTCTGTATCACAACATAACATCTAAAATTATAGCTATTTCATATAAGCAAGCCTATTAATTATAATTTATTAAATAAAAGCGATATTAATTTATATATTATTTCAATAAAATGCTAAATTTCACATTAAAAAATCTATTAATCATATTTATTAAATGAAAATACTTTTGAATAAGTGGAATTAAATATATTAATTCAATAAACTATTAAATTCACTAATTAAATATTCTACTATGGATTTGGAACATCATAAACTTATAAATTGATTACTTATAAATTGATTAATTTAATTTGATAACTCATACTAATTAAATGAACTTGTTAGATTTATGAACTTCATAGTTAATCATGTGAAAGAATGCAAAATAAAATATGCATAAGAGCAATAATGCATGCACATGTTATATGTCTTTTAATTTTGATGATTTGATTCCCACTTTCTTTCTTTTTTGAACATAATTCTCACTTTTTTTTTTTATTTGATGGAAATTCAGGATATGAATTCTATGATAAGTTTACAATAATAATCTCCCTATAACTGTAGCGCCCTGGGTAATTTAATTCTGTTTCTGTAAATATTTGACATAAATGTGTATCTGCTTTAGTGGTTATGCGTTTTGGGTGTGTGTATGAGGTCTTGGGTTCAAGTCCTATATTTGCAAATTTTGTTATTTTTTATCCAAGCCTTACCCTTGTTGAGTGGGCTTGTATAAAATTGTCTGTTAATCTATGTAATCAGCCCAATTTGCCTGAGCCCATTAACCAAGAATTACAAAACCAAACTAAAATAAAAAGACCAAACTAATAAAATAAAGTCCAAAAAAGGTCCATTTACAAATAGCAGGCCCAAATACCCAGTTATAAGACCAAAACAAACCCTAGCCCACTCTTAACTTTTTCAGAAAGCAAAAGAACCCTAGCCCCCTAAGACCCTCAATCGCCGCTCCTCCTTGTGCCGTATTGCAACGTCCGCACTCCGTACACTGCCACGTTACTCTTTGTACCTGCAAAGGGCACGAATGGCAGCAGCAAAAAAAAAAACACAAAAATGCATTGTATTTTTATTTTATTTTCTTCTACAACTTCGGTTATAAAAAGGAGAAGAAACTTTGTAAATTTTTTTTTACGGAGGAATACATCAGAGAATCAAAAAGAAATTTTGAAAGGTGTTATTTTTTTTCATCCCTTTTATATTTTCTGCTTTTATTTATTTATTTCGTTTTCTTTTTTTTTTTACAAAAGGAATAATAAACAAGATACAAAAAGAGAAGAAAGATCTTACCTTTCTTTCGTTTGCGCCGCCGTAGGTGGTGGAGGTCCATCGATTCCGATGAAAATCGATGATTTTGGGGTCAGGGAAGTCAAAAGGCCAAAAAATGACATTTTTTTATTTTTCGGCCACCATGGATGACGGCGCCATCACCGGCGATCGGCAACCGACGACCAAAATTCAGCCAGAGTGGGGAGAGGGTGAGAGAGTTGAAAGAGCTCTCAAAGAAGATTTTTTAAAAAAGAATGGTTAGAATGATTTTTTTGAAATTTTTTTGACTTCTATTGTAACACCCTGGTTTAGGGGCTAGGCAATTTGGGTATAATTCAAGTGTTGGAGGTTTTTGGGTGTTTTGGATGAGTTTTAGGGGTTTTAGAAATGCTTGGATGAAAGGGAAGGCTTTGGAAAATTTTGGATTTTAGGGCAAAAGGAGAATAGGCGGGAAGGCCTTAAAATAATTTTATGGAGTTTATGACGCAAGAAAGGAGTTGGCAAAGTGGCATGAAGGCGCTTGGGGCTTGGGAAGGTGACGCCTAAGGGGTCAAGGTTCGATTTGCTAAGGCAAAATTTTGTTTTACTTTTATGTCGACTAAGGATGGGCCGATTATGCCTTAAAAATAAATGGCGAGTTATTGGACATAAAAACCGATTGGCAAAGTGGCTCGTCGTTGCTTAATAGCTTGGGAGGACGCCATTAAGGACTGGGTTCAATCGGTAGCGCAGATAAAGAGTTTTATTTTGTTTTTAGGGCGTTAAAAGGAAGGGACTAAGGAAGTAAGGCTTAAAAATATATATTGCGGGTTTATGGCATAAAACAACGCCTTGGCCCAATGGCCTGAGGCGCTACCTGGCAGCTTGTTCCTCCAGGTCCTGCGTTCGAACCATGGAGGCTGCAGGTGGGGTTTTCTTTTGCTGCTGACATGAAGAGGTGGCGTGAAGGTGGAGGGCACCAGGGAGATGCAATGGATTAAGCCTGCTGTGGTTTAATTTTTTTTAAATTCGGTTGGTAAGTAAGTGATAAGCTTACTTTATTTTATTTATTTTAGATAATTTTAGGATTATTTTATTTAGTTTAATTAGTAAATAAGAGTTGTTATTGGTTTATTAAGGAGATAAAATATGGGATAAATTGGAGAAGTGGACTAATTCAAATTAGTTTGAATTAGTATGTGGTGGCCAGATTTTGGAGTCTTCAAGGGGGAGGGGGGTGCCGAATTCTATAAATAGGGGTGTGCTCATCCCTTAACCGAATTTTAGCCCCATTTCTTTTATGCCAAATTATTTCTAATTCTTCCCTTAGCCTCTTGCCAAAACCAAGTCAAGGAACACTTCCTCTTTTGCTTTTATTTTGTGGAAGCCAAAGCCGAAAATTGGTGCATCTATTTTCTCTCTTCCTTTATACTTTTTCTTGGAAACTCTGCTTAGGCTGAATTCCCCTTTTTCTTCATAAAACAATTCTTTTGTTGCAACCCTTCAAGGCCTAGCCGAAACTCCCTATTAGTCATTTTGGTGTAGTTAAGACGAATCAAGGCAGGAGCATCTCCAATCGGTTTTAGAGAAAGGGCTCTGAGATTTGGAAGCAAGCAAGCAAAGACTTTACCCTTGAGTATTCGGTTGGTAAGTGATCCATTGGAATTCAGCCTTAGGCCATTGTTTATGTTTTTGTATTGACCGAGTGGTGGCTATGATCTTTTAGGGCCAAATCGACAGAAGCAAAGGGGAGCCTTCGGGATCTCAGTATTTCGGTAAGGATGTTATTAGGTGATCTAAATTCAATAGTAGTAGATTATGACTTTGTTGATTAATCGTGTGGTTCTGATTAAGTATCGTCGATGGATGCGAGTGCCAGTCAAGAGGAGAAAGGGAAAGCTCCCATTCTAAAGTTCAAAAAGAGATCGGTTTCTGCTGTACGAGATTGGCCACCGGGGTGTGGGCGTGCAATAGAAAACGATAGGCAGATAACGGTAGTCTCGCTAAACGATAGCGTCGGGATCGAGGGTTTAGAGCTTCAGGTTATAAGGTGTGTAGTTAGACCATTGTTTCCGGGATTTGTATGATCTCTGTTGTGCTATTTGTTTACTAATGAATGCAGTGCCATATGTGTAATGGATACCCTAAAAGGGGTATGATGACGACCAGGTTAGTAGCAAATTGGCTAATATGTGATAATTGATTTTAACTATGTGAGCATGCTCGATTTGTGAATATCATGTACATGCATCATCTCAAAGATCATATTATGTTACATGTGCATGGGTGGGTTTTGAAAGAAGATGCACGGTGTACTTGATGCGTGGTTGATGTCGACTTTGTGCTACATCGTGGATTGGCGCCGGCCGAGGTCGCGTTGTGGATCTTTGCGATTTAGTTCGCGTGGTTACCTAGATTGATATCGGCTTTATGCCATATCGTGGCTTGATGGATTGCTGTGTGCTCCATCGTGGATTGATGTTAGCTATCGCTACATCGTGGATGGCATTGGTTGCCTTTTAGAGGAAAAGGAGAGGGTGACTCGATAGTCCCCTGGTGTGTGGTAGGCTGGTTAAGGGGGTGTGTAGCGGTTGGACCTTAGGATTGGGTTGGGTTTCATGTTGCATTGTTCCGTTATGAAATGCTATGGAAATGGGCCAAGCCCAATATGACATGTGAATTGGTATGTTATGAGAACATACGTGGAAATGGGCCAAGCCCAGTGATCAGTGGATTAATGAGAAAAGGGCCTAGCCTAGTACTTGAATGCGGATTGAATGTGGGCCAAGCCCAGATTGTGGTAATGTTTAAATGATTATATTTATATGTTGCATTTGATAATTGGGTTGATTTATGGCTAGCATGTGGGTGGATATCGATGGTTTAATTACACACCGAGTCCGTGTGACTCACCCAATTATTTATCCAACATCGCAGTGACTTGTTGATCGGACCGAAGTCGGAGGATGCAAGGTGGCCCATAGGAGATTAATTTAATTATTTTTAAGCAATTTTAATACTAAGTGTTTTGTTTAATATTGGTTGTAATAAGGGCCACTTTTGTTTAAAGTACTCTTTTATGGATGATGAATTTATATCGTACTTAGAAATATTTTTTTTTACAAATGATTTATCTTTTAATAAAATATAATAAAGTTTTAATTCAAACCAAGCTTATTATTTAATAATTTTAATGGAATTACTTCCTGAAAACAAACAAAATTTTTAAGTTTTATTCTAAAGACAAAGATTTTCAACATTTTTCCGCAGTGACATAACCAGATCCGGTCAAGACTCGTGGGCCGGGTTTGGGGATGTTACATCTATACCTTTTCAAAATTGCGCCGTTTCAATGTGTGAAGAAAAGCCCCAAAACGACGTCGTTTGGGGAGGTTGACCCGAATCTGACCCGACCCTTTAGGGGATCCGCGTGTTTTATTAAATGGGTTATTTGCGTGAATACCCTTTCGCATTTTTTATGTTTTTTAATTCATTTTTTAAAATTTTAATTTACCCCAATTATTTTCTTTATGTTTCACTTTAGTCCCCTTAATGCTGCACGTTTTGGATGGGGGAAGAAGTTCCTAAATAGTCTCTATCCTTTTGTGGTGCTTTACAATTCGGTCCTGTTGCCTTATTTTATTTCTATTTTTACCCTAAAACTTTATTTTTTCTTTCAATTTAATCCTTTTAGTCATTGTTGCTATTTTATTATTAAAATCAATTAATTTAAAATTCCTATTACTATTATTACTAGTATTATTTTTAATTATTATTATTATTATTATTACTAGCATTATTATTATTATTATTATTATTATTATCATTATTATTATTATTATTACTATCAAATTTTAAAACCCTACCAAACGTTGGGACCGAGTATGGGTCGTTCTGAAAGAAGAACTTTTGAAACCCATTTTGAAATCAATTTAAGTTTTGTTGAAAATCTGTTCGTTTTAAGTTGTCTTGCTAAAATTATGCTTAGTCCAAACTCGAAAATTTAATTGAGGTCAAGTTTTATACAAATTTCGGATGTGCTAGATGACACGATAAAACATTTTTCGTGTTAATTTAGAAAACGTGTGATTCAAATTTATAATTAAAACAAAATATCCAACATATAAGAAAGTAACTAAAGTAAAGTATGATGAGGCCTTATTACATCCAAAATAAAACAACCCAATAACAAAATTTAAAAATAACTAAAATTAAAGTTCGTTTAATTTTAAATCCACCGCATGGCCTCCTCAAGTCCCTCCGGCTCCATGTCCGCGATCTAAGCATCACCTGAAAAAAAATAATGGAGAAGGTGAGTCACCAAGACTCAGTATGTAACCCTTCCCCCGTTTTAAAATATTTTTCATACACAACATATAACAATTAATATGCGAATATTTAATTCCGACCTAGCCATCCAAACGCCACTTTATCTACCCTGTTGTGGTACCAAACCCTTTGGTGGTGCCAAACCACCGGTGACATATAGTCACAATGTGTTACCAAAACATCGGTGCCCGTCGGCACGATTAATCCGCCTCCACTCATCAACCCATATCACAATCATAACAGAGATCATACATTTATCACATGTATTAAATAAATCATGCTTCCCAAAAGCATCATAATAATCTCATATAAATAGGGACTTACCGAGGTCCTTGCTTGTACCTTTTATGGTACTAAATCCATATCTACATCAAGCAGATTTACAAGCAACATAATTTATCACACATATTAACTGCTATAAGTGTGTATGTACACACCTGTCACCACTGAGTGATCTATATCCCGAATGAAGGAGTCGACCACCTTAGGTTTCTTTGTACCTACATTCGGCCAACCATGGGGTTAGCCCTATGGCCTATTCGCCAAATTAAACAATTTAAAGGGTTCTCCTTGAACCCGAATCCTTACCCGAAAGTCTTGAGTATCAACCTTTTGCTTCACCACCCTAAAATCGGCACTCAATAAGTTAGTAGCCTTCGCTAAAATGATTAACAATCGACTAACTAAAGTAGATCTTACCTTGCTTTGATTTGGTTTCTAACAACCCGAATCCTTATATGGGTTCCTAGTAATCGCCAACCTTAAATACCAAGTAAGATTAGTTTGGCTTTTCTTTAAGTCGGATCGATAGATCATAAGAGTGAACACTAAAACATTCGGTTAATACCCTTACCTTCTCAACCGATTGGAAAGATAGTCCAAAAGTCTTGTATCACCTTTGATATTCTACCAAAATGCCCCAAGTAAGAGAAAAGATTTTCGACCTTTGCAAGGGGTGTATTCGCCAAAGTGAGTCTTAACGGAGAAGAGGATTTGACAACGAGGAGTGGATATTCGCCAAAAGAATAGAGGAGAAATAATGGTAGAAAACTAATGGAGAGGAGGAGATGGTGAGAGTTTTCGCTAGCAGTGTTTGAGAGAAAAGAAAGGAGAGAAAATAGAGGAAGATTTGAGAATTTGGCGTTTGCCAAGATGGAGAAAAAACAACACAAGTGCTAAGTGATGCTATTTATAAGCATTCGCACCCCCAAAGCTTGTCGTCCCACTCTTCTTTGAAGAGTTTAACCTTCATTCAACTTCCTCAATTTGCTCTTGACCACATATTTGACTTAATTCAAAATAATTTGAATACCTCTCATAATAATTAAATAATAATCCCATAATAATCTAATAATAATGCTAATATTATCCCTTTTATCTACTATTATCAAGATATCTAAATAATAATAATAACTAATTAATCCTTTTAATCCAAATAATCTTCTTGATTATCCTTGGAATTATCAAATAAAATTTAATAGAAAATACTAATATTATCCTCATCATTTATCCCTAGAATTAATAATAACAATTTAAACACTCATATTATCCTTATTATTCCAAGAATTAAAATTGAGCAATTCTTTCTCTCTCTTGCCATTCCAAATAAAGTGCCAAAAGAGGATTTCGTGACTCAACCAAAGCTCTCCTTGCTCCTTGGTTATTTTTTTATTTTTATTATCATTATTCGCTTATTATTATTATTATTATTATTATTATTATTATTATTATTTTTAAACTATTTTACTTAATATTCGTTCACTTATTTATTTGTTCATCATCAAATTTTGATTAATTTTTTATTATTTTCCTTCATTTACTTACTCGTTATTTTTATACATATAATTAGTTTGTTTTATTTTATTTATTTATTTATTTTTGCTTTCTATTATTTATCTTATTTTTATTTTTGCTCTTATTATTGTCATTTACATTAATGCATTTATTATTAGCATGTTATGCATATTAGTACCGTAATTCTTTTTTTTTTTTTACATTTTACTATAAAATCATGTTATATTAATATTTGTCCGATACATAAAATTTTTTATTTAAGCATTTTTTTTGTAATTCGAGATTCGAGAGATCGTACCCTAACTTACTGTGTTTCGAATTTTCTCGTCGAGTCTAAAGAGTTATTTTTTTTTAATCAAAGCATATAAGTTAAATAAAAGCTTATTCTCGGGAATTCAAAAATGTTGTGCCCTAACTCACTGGATGTGACATTTTGTTATCCCAAGGTAAGGATTTCTAAAAATAAAGGCAATATTCCGTATTTGGAATTTTGAGAAATTGTGCCCTAAGTTACTAGGTTTCGATTTTTCACTTAACCCAAATAACCGAATATCCTTCTTGAAATTAAATGCATGGGTTTTAAAAGTCAAAAGACAAGCTTAGTTTCGAGGATTTAAAATGTCGTATCCTAACTCACTGAACGTGACATTTTACTTCTTCGAAATAGAAGGGTCTTAGCATCCGATTTACTTTATTCAAGTTTTCTTTTAAAGAGGATTGTATTTTAAAATCTTTTCAAATTTTCGCCATTAAGACGTCAATTAATCAATTAGGTACCAATTTTGGGCGTTATGAGGGTGCTAATCCTTCCTCGTGCGTAACCGACTCCTGAACCCATTTTCTCAAATTTTGTAGGCCAAAATCATTGTTTTAATAAATCAAAATGTTTAAATTTCAAGGTGATCCGATCACACCTCAAAAAAAGGATTGGTGGCGACTCCATTTTCATTTTTATAGTTGACCCCGTTTTTTCAACGAAAAAAATGGTTTCGACAACTTGGCGACTCCGCTAGGGACTAATAAGGGAGTCAAGCCGTAAAATTGATTATTTTCTGTCTTGTTGTCGAAAATTGAAAATCTGATTTGAAAATTACGATCCTTTTATTGCATTTTTCTGTGTCATTTCATATGATTATTGCGGTTTGATTCTCGTAAAATGTTTTTGCATCATATTGCATAAGGACCGTTTAGTCTTACCTTTTTAAGTGGGAGTGAGAAGCTACTCCTTCGTGAGGTTTTCACCTCTGTGCAAGATAGTGGATCGCTTTGGATACATCCGTACTTATTTCTTTGTGAGATTTTCATCTCAGTGCAGCCATAGGAAAATGTATTCCCTTGAACTAAACTCGGCCCATATGAGCCTATAATGGGTGAGGATCCAGGAATCTGATGGTTTGGGTACCTCAACTTTAGAACCACTACACCAAAGCAGACTTGTAGTGGCATTTTTAGTGGCGTTTTAATGAAAAACACCGCAAATATCATCCACTAGCGGCGTTTAAGAGAAAACGCCACAAAAAGTTGAGCAATAGCGGCGTTTATTTTCAAAACGCCGCTAAAAAGGAGAAATAGCGGCGCTTTTTTTCCAAACGCCGCTAAAGACATGAGAATTAGCGGCACTTGTTTACAAACGCCGCTAAAGACCTGAGAACTAGCGCGCTTTTATAAAAATGCCGCTAAATACCTGATTTGTAGCTGCGCTTGTTTACAAACGCCGCTAAAGGCCTGAGAATTAGCGGCGCTTTTATAAAAATGCCGCTAAATACCTGATCTGTAGCGGCGCTTTTTGACAAACGCCGCTAAATACCTGAGAATTAGCAGCGCTTTTATAAAAACACCGCTAAATACCTGAGCATTTGCGGCGCTTCTGAAAAAATGCCGCTAAATACCTGAGCATTTGCGGCGCTTCTATAAAAATGCTGCTAAAGACCTTGAATTAGCAGCGCTTTTTTAGAAATGCCGCTAAAAGTTTTCATAATTTTTCCTCATCCTTGCTTTGAATTATATTTTATTTTGATACATTCACTTATAAGCAATGAGAAAGTTTCATTTTAGTTACTTAATTATGAAAAGTTACAAATTGCTAACTAAACAATTTAGAAGTTTTCATTTAAGTTACAAATTAAGCTATTAAAATTGATTAAGGGTTTAATGTTTAGTATGTTAATTTCATGGTTTAGGGTTTGTTATTTTGGTGTATGGGTTTAGTGTTTTAAAGTTTGTTGTTTGGGTTTATTGTATAGTGTTTAATATGTTAGTGTTTACCGGTATTAAGGTTTAAGTGTTAGTGATTAGGGGTTTTGGGGGAATGGTTAATGGGTTGGGGTTTTAGGTTTAAGGTTTATAGATTATAGTTTATGGGTTTAGGGGAAATGGTTGATGTGTTAGGTTTCTAATTTTAGGGTTTATGGTTCAAGTTTAGGATTTTAGGGTTTATGGTTTAGGGCCCAAAATCCCGAAACCAAAATCCCTCATGAGGGATTTATGGTTAATGTGTTAGCTATTAAAATATATGTTTTGTACTACACTAACATTGGCCACATGAATTCCCAATTTAGTCTCAGATTATGGTTTAATGTTTGCAGTTTAGAGTTTAGGGTTCGAGTTTTATGGTTTAAGATTTATGTTTTGGGGTTTTGAGTTTGCTATTTAGGTTTTAGTGTTTGTGGTTTATGATATAATATTTAAGGTTTAGGGTTTAGGGTTTAGGATTTAGGGTTTTAGGTTTAGGGTTTAGGGTTTAAGGCTTAGGGTTTTAGGGTTTAGGGCTTAGGATTTAGTGTATTAGTGTTTGTGGTTTATGATATAATATTTCACTACACCACAGTCGGTGTCACAACATTGAATATTCTCATACTGTCGTGGCACTCATTTTCAATATTACGACATTGACTCTATTTTGATCAAATTAAAAGACCCTAAATAGTTCCCATTTGTAATCAAACTCTAAAAGAAAGTATAAAATGATTTGAAAACTTCAAATAAACTTAAATATGTTAAAATGAAGTGTTTAGATAAATATTTAAATTAAGCGATGGTTGTATTTAAATGAAATATTTCTTACTCAAAATATAGACTTAAATCGGATAAAGGATATTACATGTATATATAGTAAGATAAATATAGTTTTCTTAAAAAGTTTAAAAATTATAAAAATCTTCAAAAAATTTCAAAATTTTCTTTAAAAGTTTAATATTCAAAATTTTTAAAAAATAAAAATTCAAAAAAAATGATAATATCAGCAAAAAAATTGTGAAAGAAAAAAATAAGTAAAAATAAAAAAATTAAAATTTAGAATAGTGGTGTTTTCGTAAAAAAACGTCGCAAATATGTTTGAGTATTTAATTAAAATGTCGTAGTTTTGTATATTTTAGTGGCCTTTTTTTGTTAAACGCCGCAAAAAAGTTGGGATATAGCGGCGCTTATAAAAAATGCCGCAAATATGTTTGTGCATTTTAATTAAAACGACGTAGTTTTGTATATGTTAGTGGCGTTTTTTATGTAAACACCGCAAAAAGTTGAGATATAGCGGCGCTTATAAAAAACGCCGCAAATATGTTAGTGTATTTTAATTAAAACGACGTAGTTTTGTATATGTTAGTGGTGTTTTTTATGTAAACGTCGCAAAAAGTTGGGATATAGCGGCGCTTATAAAAAACGCCACAAATATGTTTATGTATTTTAATTAAAACAACGTAGTTTTATTTATTTTAGTGGCGTTTTTTTGGTAAACACCGTAAAAAGTTGGGATATAGCTGTAACACCCCAAACCCGGCCCATGAGTCCTGACCGGATCTAGTATGTCATGGAGTAAAATGATTTGAAACATTTTGAGTGTCTGCTGAAAACTTGTTAAAATATGGCTAAGTTATTAAAACAGGGTTTGATAAAACTCAGTTGGGATTATTTTTATAAACATGGTTGTGTTGATAAACCTTTTGAAAATGTTTGATCATGTAAATTTTAAAATCGTCAAGGTTATAGTCGACTTGGTGTATTTTGTTACCCGATGGTAATATCTTTGAAAACTCGTAAAAGTTACTTAATTTGAAAATGTTGCTTTTAACCGATTTACTTAACATTTATAATTTCATTTTGTAATATAGTATAAGTAAATTAAAACAACTAATTAAAACATCCAAATAATAATTAACGGCCTTATTACAACCCAAATTAAAAATGTAGAAAGTAAATAAACATGAATGAATCAAATAAAATTTCAAAAACTAAGGAACAAGCATGGCAGCCTCGAGTCCTCTCGGCTCCATCTCCATGATCTACTCATCTCGCAAAATAATTTGGGAAGGGGTGAGTCACCAAGACTCAGTGTGTAAATCCCCCACCAGAAAAATGCAACTCATACACAATTTATTAATAGACATGCAACATGCAACCCCACTAACCATCCGTACTCCTTTAACTACACCGTGTGGTCAAAACCACTAGTGGTCAAAACCACTGCTGACTAGAGTCACAAATTAAATGATGGGGCCAACCCATCGTGTGGTCAAAACCACTGATGACCATAAGTCTCAATTTATCAAGTGTGGTCAAAACCACTGGTGGTACCAAACCACTGGGACTTAGTCACGATTTATCATCGGTGTGGTCAAAACCACTGGTGACCAAAGTCACAATTAATCTGATGGGGCCAACCCATCTTGTGGTCAAAACCACTAGTGACAGTCCATAAAAATCATCCCCCTCCTCTCATCAATCCCACCATCATCATGCTTACATAACAAATGTCATAATCCCATAAATCATGCATTTATGTATAGCATAGCATCCAACATCATATGATGGCATACAAAATCATATATCATAGATCACGTAATAGGGGACTTACCCGAAATCCATGCTTAAGCCCACAAGCAAATCACTACCATAATGATTAAAAAGCAACAATATAGCAAAGTTTACTAATAAAGTGTGTAAAGAGTTTTACACACCTATTACTAACGTGTATCCTAGATCCCGAAGATTTGATCTATGATGCTAGATCCTTTGACCCTATATTCGGCCAACAACAAGGTTAGTGACATAGGCCTATTCGGCTAAACCAAATAATCTCGAAGGATACGTCGTGCTCGAAATAACACTCACCTTGGTTGTCGATTTAATTTCCAACCAAAACCCGAAGCCTTTGTTTGCCTTGGCCGATTAGCCCCTAAATCCATGGCACATAATCGGTTATACATGGATACCAAAAAATGGCCTTTAGCCGAATAAGATTAGTCACTTACCAACCTACCGAAATCTGAAATTGACACACACTGGATTCCTTGCAATCGGCCAAACCTTAGATCCATACAAGTGATTAGTTTTTGGCTTTTCCAAGTATCTAATGGAAAGACTAAAGAGAATCCCTTACCGTAGACTTACCAAATCGATTAGCAGAGAATGGGGGATCAGATCTACTGCTTTGAAAATCCCGAAGTTCCTAGGTGAAATCGATTTCAAAAGGGTGGTTAGCCAAATCATTAATAAATGCCGAATTTCGGCTCTTCCCCTCATCTAAGTCGACAGAGAAAAAGAGAATATGGGAAGAAGGTTTCAGCAATCACTTACCCTTTACCAACCACTTGGAGAAGAAATCCCGAAAAGAACTCATGCCTCTCGATATTCGGCCAAAACAGAACTAATAGAGGAGAGGAGATTTTGGCATTAGAGTGGAGTAGATTCAACTAAAGAACAAGAAGAAATAAGTGAAAAGGGTGATAGGGGTTTGAAGAATTTTGGGGCAAAGATGACTAGAGAGAATTCGGTCAAGAGAATAATTTGAGAAGAAAGAAAAAACAATCAAATGAATTTCGGCAACCCCCCTTTTCACTTAGCCGAAAATGCCATCACAAGAGCCCTTCATTTGGCCACCTCTCCCCTTTTGATAATTCTCATCTTTTGATTATCACCCATCTAATTTAATTTAAAACAAAGTTTATCCTTTATCCCTTATTAGCCGAAATCCTCAAAAATAAGGACTTATCCCAACCTTTCCAAAGTCCCACATGCCGTCCAACTCTTCCCTCTTCATGGCGTCAACCTTCAAAAATAAAAATAAAAACCTTATGCTACCATCGTGACTCGAACTTGAGTCCATTCGCCAAGACCCTTAAGTGGCGCCCCAAGCCACTCCACCAAACGACTTTCATGTCCAAACTCCACCACAAAAATCTTTTAAAGCCTTCTAACTTGGCCCCCTTTCCTTTAACGCCAAAAAGCCCAAAAAATAAAACCCATCCCCCTTGTAACTCCCAAGATTCGAACCCAAGACCTGCCCAATCATCACCTCTAAGCCCTTAAGTGGTGCATGAAAGCCACTTTGCCAAGTTATTCCTTTTGTCATGCTTCTCCCGAAATTTCTCTTAACCCCTATCTCCTAGCTCCCTCCTTTTAAACACTTAAAAAGAAATTTTAGCCCTAAATTCGACCTAGTTCTGGGTTATGACTAGACCCTAAAACATGTCTAGCAAATATAGCATTCATTTCTTTTCAAGCAATCTTATGAAATTAAATAAAATTTCAGACAATCCCTAATTCAGGATGTTACAATAGCGGCGCTTATAAAAAACGCCATAAATATGTTTGTGTATGTTAATTAAAATGACGTAGTTTTGTATATTTTAGTGGCTTTTTTTGGTAAACTCCAAAAAGTTAGGATATAGCGGCGCTTATAAAAAACGCCGCAAATATGTTTTTGTATGTTAATTAAAACGACGTAGTTTTGTATATTTTAATGGCATTTTTTTCATAAACGCGCAATAGGTATGTCTGTAGCGGCGCTATTTTATAAACGCCATAATGCTTGAATTGTGTTAGTGAAAACGTTGCCGCTTTGCTCTCCTCCATTTCCCCCAACCCTTAAACCCGATTGCCTCAATTTCCCCCTAGGCTTCTTCTAAAATTCATTTCCCCCTTCTTTGAAATCCCTAAATTTCTAAAGGTTTAGTTTCTTTCATTTCTCTCTTCGTTTCATACCTCTCTTCAGTCTGCCACCATCGTTCATCAGATCAATAATCTCTTTGTCCTCCACGGCTCCACTATTATCATCTAAACCAACGCTCTTTGACTTCAAGCTTTAGCTCTCTTTCTCCATTGTTGGCGATGCACATCTCGATTCTCAAAAGGTAACATGCAAGTGAACAGTATATGGGTGATTTTGCATTTTGATTAATTTTTTAATGGTTGAAAATTGAGGCTTCGTTGTGATGGGTTTTCTGTTTATAACTCTGTTTTTTCTATTTTGGATTGTTGTCACCGTTTTATGGCATTACTAGTTTTTACTCTTGTATTACCTATGCTATGGGTAGCCATCTAAGGCAGATTTATTGTAACCTCTGTTGATGTTTCATTAATTATAGATTCTTTTCCAAGCTTAGTGCAATTGCAATGTGCCAGTAATTAATGGTTCTGCAAATGACGTTAAGAAATTTTCTTCTATAAATTGCTTAAATATGAACTTTTAGTAAGATTTCCAAAACAAGAGCTGACACTTGCCTTTTGGTTTCTACAGTGTGCTTCCACCAGGATTTGTTCCTTGCCTTAATTTGATGAAGGAAGTAGAAAGTTGAACATATCTTGTGGTGGGTGATTTTTTGCAAACATTGAGCACCACATGATTCTGTATCGTTGATACTTGAACCTGACATATGAAAAAGGAGAGTTATGAATCTTTGGTTGCAGCAGAAATGGCTTCTATAATCTAGGGTGTTATGGTCACCTTTTCAAGTTCTCTCTCTCTCCTCATTCATAAAGTTTGTTTTACATTTTGGTATTAATCCTGGTGTAATTTTTCCTGATTAGGTAGTTTCTGAACAAAATAGGTGATATAAATTTAATGTTATTACTTTTGTCAATATAAGTAAAGGATATATAACCTAAAAACACCTAGTTTTTGAACATGTCAATTATGTCATATACTAATACTGGCAACTAAAGTGAGCATTCTTATAATCCTATTTACGATCTCTTGACTAGAAGGGGACTCACTTTTATAATTTTCTCCTCTTACAATTCAGCAATAAGACTGAGCTTGGTACAATTCTACTGAATTGTAATTTTCTCCTCTTATAATTTTGTCTAGTTAGGTCAATATAAAATAAGAATACTAATTTGTTCAATCTGTTTATGTTTCTGTTGATGTTTTTTATATGATTTGCCATATCTTATTAAGGTAAATGAAAAATTAACTTCTATATTGGGACTGATTAGGAGCGGACCCAATCAGATTACGATAACAATTGTTGAGGGAAACGAAGCTCAAGGAACCTTCTTCGCCTGTGGATTTATACGGCTGGGTAGCGGCTTTATCTTTTCATCTGAGGTGAGTTGATTGAGTTGAAATTTTTAAATGTTTTACATCCTTTAGTAATAATTTGATTTGATTTGATTTATTATAATTACGAAAAAGATAGTTACCAAAATTGATTTTTAAAATCGTAAAATTGACATGTTATTGGAGCTAAGGTCATTAAAACTATTTGTTCAGTTACTTAAGTTTAACTAAAAAACTTAATTTTAGTTCAATAATTATTAATTTTAGCTTAATCAATTTATACTATTGAGAGAGCCAAAATTGATTATTTTGATTCTTGAGTTGAAAAAATCATATAAGCGGTTTAATATATTATTTAGTGTGATATTTGTATTATTTTTAGTCCAATATGGTAGTAAAATTTATATATTTTGGTACTCAAATCAACTATAAAATTGAATTGAATACTAAAAAGTTAATTAATATTGTTATCTATGCATACTAAAATATATAACTTTTCTGTTGTGCTAATTTTTTTTTAAAAAGATTATAATTGTTTAATAATTCATTGTTACTTTTCTATAATTGTTTTATATTATTAATATTTTTAAAAATTAAGTACTTTTAATTTTTAAAATTTATTGTAATTTTAAATTTTTAATAAGTTATATATATTTTGTATTTTTATATTTTCATTTCAAAAGAGTAAAAAACATCATAGTAAAAAATCAAAAACCAACTAAGCCACATTAGCATCATATGGGTTAACAAATATATTCAATTAATCATTCAATGATTACAAATTAAAACAAATTTTTAAAACATATAATACAAATAATAAAACATTTAACAAAAGTTTCATTTATAATCAATAATTCCAAGGTGATGTTGTTTGGTATAGCATATGCCTTAAGAATCTCACCCTTACTAAGTTTCATGAGTGCTAAATAAAAGTTGTAAATGCACCTTCAACTAGGAAAGATAGTAATAACTTTTTCATGCATTTGAATTCTATTATTTTATATTTAAATTGTAATAATTGAATCTTATTTGCTAAGTTGTATTTGTGGTTTATGCTAAACCTAAAACCTTAAATCCTAAACTCCCAAACCCCAAACCCCATGTAACATCCTAAAATTGGGCCTAGTAGGATTGGGCCCAATGGGCCTTAGGCATAGTAGCATTCAAAATTTTTTAGAACGGCATTAATGCAAGTTAAACTTATTAGGTAAGTGATTACGAAGGTTAGGCGGCTTCTATGAAGTCCGGGATCGAACTTTGGCTTTGGGGAAATTTTGGTTTTAGGTGAAAAAAACCTTAAAAGTTGGCGGGGGCCTTAAGAATAAAATGTGGAGGAAAATGACACAAGTGGAGTGTGTGGTGTAGTGGCAAAGTGACGCCACATAAGAGGCAAGGGGTGACGCATACAAGGAAGGAAGGAGGTCCAAGGTTCAAGTCTTGGCTTTTGCATTTTGGTTTTCTTTTACTTGGACCTTAGAATTTGGCTATAGATTTATATTTAGTTAGCATGGTTAAGACACAAGAGGAGCTTGTAGCCAAGTGGTTAGCGGCGTGGATTATGTTGTAAGGGAGCACAGGTTCAATCTCATGACAAGCAATAGAGTATTTATTTTGTGGATTGACTGCAAGAGTTTGATTGAATTTAAACTCTCTTGAAGGAGGATCCCACATCGGAAAGACACAAAGAATGAAGGTGAAGAGCTAGCTATATAAAGAGCAGCCTAGGAGGAGAGTAAACATACCTTGGTGGGCGTTTGGGCACAGGAGTGGTCGCAGCGCGGTTTAACACCAGACTCCTATCAGGTGTGTACTTCTCTTTACTCTAGCTGTAGAGCGGCAAATGCCAAAGTGCTGATCACGGCAATAGTAGCCACACGAGCATCGGCGAGTGCGTTGGGGCTTCAACACGATAGTTGAGGCCATCAGTAGTATTCTTGTGGGTTGGGCTGCTTGGGTCGCGATGGTGAAGTGGGCCCAATGGGCCGGGGGCCAATTGAATAAATTGCATGATGATATAGTATATAGTGAACTAGATTAGGTGGAACTTATATACGTGGCTAGATGTATGTTAGGTGGGCCACACGAGCGTGTGGGCTCGAATGGGCCAAAATCTGGTTTTAGGCCCAATAGTCCGGTGGTACGACCAGAAATGGTAGCTGAGTCGCTCTGGGCGACATTAGGCCTTCGGAAAGGCCATTGCAGGTGCAAAATTACCAAAATACTCCTAGTTTATGAAATTACCAAAAATAGCCCTGGTTTACGAAATTACCAAAATACCTCTGGTTTATGAAATTACCAAAATAGCCCTGGTTTACGAAATTACCAAAATACCCTCGATTTATAAAATTACCAAAATACCCCCGATTTGTAAAATTATTGAAATACCCTTGATTTGTTAAATTACCAAAATACCCCCGATTTGTAAATTTATCAAAATACCCACAGGTTGCAAAAGTCTTTGAAATACCTTGAGTTGTAAAATTACCAAAATACCCTGGCGATAAAATAATCGTTGTACTCTCGTGGTAGTATTAGCGTTGTATGTGTTAATTGTATGATTGATTATGGTTGAGATCGTTGCTTACATGGATTGGTAATGAGTAGAATTACCGAACTACCCCGTAGGGTGGAATTACAAAATGCCTTTGGTAGGTAAAATTACGGTTATACCCTTAGAGGTTGATTAGTTTGATTATGTCGTATTTGTTATTACGATTATGATGGTAATTCGTTTCATCGTTATCTTTGATATATAATTTGCATACATGTCATCTGCATACACGTAATTATTATGGTGATGAACATGGCATGAAAATGGGTATGATGAGAGGAGGGAAGGATGATTTAGACTGTCACGATGGTTTTGACCACACGATGGGTTGGCCTCGCTTTCCTTATTATTTGTGACTAGTCTCGGTGGTTTTGACCACCAGTGGTTTTGACCACGAATATTATTTGTGACTACGGTCACGGTGGTTTTGACCACACATGGATTATTGTGACTCGTCCGGTGGTTTGGTACCATAGTGGGTTGGCCCCACATGTTGATTACGGGATTGTCATCAGTGGTTTTGAGCACACGGTGGGTTGGCCCCACCATATGATTTGTGACTACGGTCACCAGTGGTTTTGACCACACCTATATGATTTGTGACTACGGTCACTAGTGGTTTTGACCACCAGTGGTTTTGACCACACAGGTGAACATAGAGTTCGATTGGTTAGGTTGGGTTTGCATGATTTGCATATTGACATATCAAATGTGTAAGTGCCTTGTTATTATCGGGATGGGGATTTACACATCGAGACTCGGTGACTCACCCCTTTCCCTTACATTTGCGTATGAGGCATAGATCGCGGATGTGGAGCCGGTGGACTCGAGGTGGCCATGCACTATGTTTTGGGTTTTATTTCAATTACTATTTTGGGTTAATTTACTTTTAAATTTGGTTTTGTTACGTAATAAGGCATTGGGTATTTTATTTGGTTTCACTTTCAATTTGGTTCTCGCTATTATTAAATGATCAATATGGGATTTTCCTAAAATGATAATAAATCGTTTCTTATTCAAAATTACTTAAACTTGATTTCTAACAACAACTATAAAGAATCGAGCTTTTTAACGAATGCATACGGTTTTAGACATTCCTTTCATGTGACATGCCCGATCCGGTCGTAACGTTTAGGCCGAGTTTGGGGTGCTACAATTATGGTATCAGAGCCAGGTTTAAAAACTCGGTTGTGGAATGGGTTCAAAAAAGTTTCAAATTTTGGTTGAAATATGGTTTAGAAAAATACATATATCACTTTTCTAGAAGTATGACACCCGAGTCTCTAGCACCAATCCGAACTGTAAGTTTCGTGGTACTTCTCTTTGTTATATGCTGTATGTCGGGTATCTATTCTATGTGTTTGGTTGGGATGTGATGGTCGGACATAGAGTTTGGTGCGTATGAAATATTAAATGCATTTTAATGGCTAGGTGTTTTTGAGCATGTGTAGGAGTTTTAAATTCTAGTTAAAAGTATATTAGTTTTATTAAGATCGAGTCTTGACAAGAGCGTAGTGTGGTAGGTTAGGATGTGTGACTGTTAGTTAGTTAGAAATTTCGAGGACAAAATTTCTTTAAGGAGGGTAGATTTGTAACATCCCGAAATTGGGCCTAGTAGGATTGGGCCCAATGGGCCTTAGGCGTAGTAGCATTCAAAATTTTTTAGAACGGCATTAATGCAAGTTAAACTTATTAGGTAAATGATTCTGGAAGGTTAGGCGACTTCTATGAAGTCCCGGATCGAACTTTGGCTTTGGGGAAATTTTGGTTTTAGGTGAAAAAAACCCAAGTTAAGTAGGCCTTAAGAATAAAATGTGGAGGAAAATGACACAAGTGGAGTGTGTGGTGTAGTGGCAAAGTGGCGCCACGTTCCAAGGTTCAAGTATTGGCTTTTGCATTTTGGTTTTCTTTTACTTGGACCTTAGAATTTGGCTATAGATTTATTTTTAGTTGCGCATGGTTAAGACACAAGAGGAGCTTGTGGCCAAGTGGTTAGCGGCGTGGATTATGTTGTAAGGGAGCACAGGTTGAATCTCATGACAAGCAATAGAGTATTTATTTTGCGGATTGGACGGCAAGAGTTTCAGTTGAATTTAAACTCTACTGACGGAGGGATCCCACATCGGAAAGACACAAAGAATGAAGGTGAAGAGCTAGCTATATAAAGAGCAGCCTAGGAGGAGAGTAAACATACCTTGGTGGGCGTTTGGGCACAGGAGTGGTCGCAGCGCGGTTTAACACCAGACTCCTATCAGGTGTGTACTTCTCTTTACTCTAGGCGTAAAGGCAAATGCCAAAGTCTTGATCACGGCAATAGTAGCCACACACGTCTGCGAAGCGCCGTGGGGGCTTCACACGATAGTTGAGGCCATCGAGTATTCTTGTGGGTTGAAATTTGCTTGGGTCGCGATGGGCTAAAGTGGGCCCAATGGGCCCGTGAGCCCAATTGAATAAATTGTATGATGATATAGTATATAGTGAACTAGATTAGGTAGAACTTATATACGTGGCTAGATGTATGTTAGGTGGGCCACACGAGTGTGGGCTCGAATGGGCCGTAATCGGTTTTAGGCCCAATAGTCCCAGACGACCAAAATGGTAGTGAGTCGCCTGGTGACATTAGGCCTTCGGAAGGCCATCGCGGTCGAAATTACCAAAATACTCCTAGTTTATGAAATTACCAAAAATAGCCCTGGTTTATGAAATTACCAAAATACCCCTGGTTTATGAAATTACCAAAATAGCTCTGGTTTACGAAATTACCAAAATACCCTCGATTTATAAAATTACCAAAATACCCCCGATTTGTAATATTACTGAAATACCCTTGATTTGTTAAATTATCAAAATACCCCCGATTTGTAAATTTATCGAAATACCCCTGGGTTGCAAAAGTGTTGAAATACCCTCGAGTTGTAAAATTACCGAAATACCCCTAAGCGATAAAATAATTGTTGTACTCTCGTGGTAGTATTAGCGTTGTATGTGTTAATCGTATGATTGATTATGGTTGAGATCGTTGCTTACATGGATTGGTAACGAGTAGAATTAGAACTACCCTCGTAGGGTGGAATTACAAAATGCCTTTGGTAGGTAAAATTACGGTTATACCTTTAGAGGTTGATTAGTTTGATTATGTCGTATTTCTTATTCTGATTATGATGGTAATTTGTTTCATACGTTATCTTTGATATATAATTTGCATACATGTCATCTGCATACACAATTATTATGATTGATGAACATGGCATGAAAATGGGTATGATGAGAGGAGGGGAGGATGATTTAGACTGTCACGATGGTTTTGACCACATTGGGTTGGCCTCGCTTCCTTATTATTTGTGACTAGTCTCGAGTGGTTTTGACCACCAATGGTTTTGACCACATGGACTATTGTGACTCGTCCCACACATGGATTTGGTACCACGGTGGGTTAGCCCCACATGTTGATTACGGGATTGTCATCGATGGTTTTGACCACATGGTGGGTTGGCCCCACCATATGATTTGTGACTACGGTCACCAATGGTTTTGACCACACTTATATGATTTGTGACTACGGTCACGATGGTTTTGACCACTAGGGTAGACCACAGGAGTTCGATTGGTTAGGTTGGGTTTGCATGATTTGCATATTAACATATCAAATGTGTAAGTGCCTTGTTATTATCAGGATGGGGATTTACACACTGAGTCTCGGTGACTCACCCCTTTCCCTTACATTTGCAAATGAGGCATAGATCGCGGATGTGGAGCCGGGATGGACTCGAGGTGGCCATGCACTATGTTTTCGTGTTTTATTTCAATTACTATTTTGGGTTAATTTACTTTTAAATTTGGTTTTGTTACGTAATAAGGCATTGGGTATTTTATTTGGTTTCAGCATTCAATTTGGTTACTGCTTATTATTAAATGATCAATATGGGATTTTCCTAAAATGATAATAAACCGTTTCTTATTCAAAATTACTTAAACTCGATTTCTCACAACAACTATAAAGAATACGAGCTTTTTAACGAACGCACAGTTTTTAGACATTCCTTTCATGTGACATGCCAGATCCGGTTGTAACGTTTAGGCCGAGTTTAGGGTGTTGCATCCCAAACCCTAAACCCTAAACCCCAAACCATAAACCTTAAACCCTAAAACCCTAAACCCTAAACATAAACCATAAACCATAAACCATAAACCATAAACCATAAACCATAAACCTTAAACTCTAAAACCCTAAACCTTAAACCCTAAACTATAAACCATAAACCCTATAACCTTAAACCCTAAACCCTAAATCATAAACCCTAAACTATAAACCCTAAACCTTGAAACCTTAAACCTTAAATCCTAAACCCTAAACCCTAGGTGTAACAATGCCACGTATGATGAATCTAAAAGAATACAAAACTTACCTAATTTTAAGATCAATTTTCATAACTTACATAAGTTTACGATCAAATTTCATAACTTACATAATTTTAAGTTAAGATCAAACTTCATAACCTACATAATACATGTACGTAAAAAAATGATTCAAAGTATATAGGTTGAAACTGACGGGTTGCCTTATATCTCACAATGAGATATAATGGATCCTCCTGTGTAACAATGCCACGTATGATGAATCTAAAAGAATACAAAACTTACCTAATTTTAAGATCAAATTTCATAACTTACATAAGTTTACGATCAAATTTCATAACTTACATAATTTTAAGTTAAGATCAAACTTCATAACTTACATAATACTTGTACGTAAAAAAATGATTCAAAGTATATAGGTCGAAACTCGACGGGTTGCCTTATATCTCATAATGAGATATAATGGATCCTCCATAGGTGTAACAATGCCACGTATGATGAATCTAAAAGAATACAAAACTTACCTAATTTTAAGATCAAATTTCATAACTTACATAAGTTTACGATCAAATTTCATAACTTACATAATTTTAAGTTAAGATCAAACTTTATAACTTACATAATACTTGTATAGAAAAAAATTGATTCAAAGTATATAGGTCAAAAACCCGACGGGTTGCCTTATATCTCACAATGATATAATGGATCCTCCTAGGTGTAACAATGCCATGTATGATGAATCTAAAAGAATACAAAACTTACCTAATTTTAAGATCAAATTTCATAACTTACATAAGTTTACGATCAAATTTCATAACTTACATAATTTTAAGTTAAGATCAAACTTCATAACTTACATAATACTTGTATAGAAAAAAATGATTCAAAGTATATAGGCTTGAAACTGACGGGTTGCCTTATATCTCACAATGATATAATGGATCCTCCTAGGTGTAACAATGCCACGATGATGAATCTAAAAGAATACAAAACTTACCTAATTTTAAGATCAAATTTCATAACTTACAAAGTTTACGATCAAATTTCATAGCTTACATAATTTTAAGTTAAGATCAAACTTCATAACTTACATAATACTTGTATAGAAAAAAATGATTCAAAGTATATAGGTTGAAACTTTGACGGGTTGCCTTATATCTCACAGGAGATATAATGGATCCTCCCTAGGTGTAACAATGCCATTATGATGAATCTAAAAGAATACAAAACTTACCTAATTTTAAGATCAAATTTCATAACTTACATAAGTTTACGATCAAATTTCATAACTTACATAATTTTAAGTTAAGATCAAACTTCATAACTTACATAATATTTCTATAAGGAAAAAATGATTCAAAGTATATAGGTCGAAAACTCGACGGGTTGCCTTATATCTCACAAATGAGATATAATGGATCCCCTAGGTGTAACAATGCCACGTATGATGAATCTAAAAGAATACAAAACTTACCTAATTTTAAGATCAAATTTCATAACTTACATAAGTTTACGATCAAATTTCATAACTTACATAATTTTAAGTTAAGATCAAACTTCATAACTTACATAATATTTCTATAAGGAAAAAAATGATTCAAAGTATATAGGCTGGAAACCTGACGGGTTACCTTATATCTCACAGTGATATAATAGATCCTTCCTAGGTGTAACAATGCCACGTATGATGAATCTAAAAGAATACAAAACTTACCTAATTTTAAGATCAAATTTCATAACTTACATTATTTACATAACTAACATAGTACTCGATATATATATGATAATATCATAACTTACATAAATTATTAATTAACAATTTAGCCGTGCAATTTATTGTCAACTTTAGACTTCAACAACTACTGAAATGGATAGGAGTTGGATGAAATTGTCAAGGGTAAGCAACGGCTATCGAAATGGAGTAGAAACTTTTCTAAATTTCAGATTTCAAAATGCAAGCCAAGAGAATATGATTCTTTGCCCGTAAGACATGTTGCAATATTAATCGGCATTATCGTGAAGTGGTCTACGAACATCTAGTTGTTAATGGCTTTGTCCGGGGGTACAAAAAATGGTTTTTTTCATGGAGAGTGTACATCTAGTAGAGCATCTTCATCGATGAATCTGGGGTATCCTTTCAATCAGAATGTTAGAGACGATAACATGGAAGACATGTTGCGGGATGCTTTTAATATCTTGCAATGATTGTTTCGGGTCATTTCCACCTGACTTGGGTGCAACCGATGATCATAATTTTGGTGGAAATACTTTCACCGAAACAAGAAGAAGTGTGCTTGGATGAACAATCAAATGAAGAAGCGGCGATGTTCTACACGTTACTTGGTGAAATGAATAAAGAAAAAGATAAGGGATCAAAATTTTCCAAACTGTCATTCCAGATTCGTCTTTTCACTTGAAATATTTGGGGTGGACCGGAAAATCATTGACAATGTCATAGAGTTTCTACAATAAATGTTCCCTTACTAAGTTTCGTGAGTGCTAAATAAAAGCTGTAAATGCACCTTCAACTAGGAAAGATAGTAATAACTTTTTCATGTATTTGAATTCTATTATTTTATATTTAAATTGTAATAATTGAATCTTATTTGCTAAGTTGTATTTGTGGTCTATGCTAAACCTAAAACCCTAAATCCTAAACCATAAACCCTAAACCCTAAACCCTAGACTCTAAACCCTAAACCCTAAACCCTAAACCTTAAAACCCTAAACCTTAAACCTTAAAACCTTAAACCCTAAACCCTAAACACTAAACATTAAACCTTAAACCTTAAACCCTAAACCCTAAGCCCTAAACCCTAAACCTTAGGTGTAAAAATGCCACGTATGATGAATCTAAAAGAATACAAAACTTATCTAATTTTAAGAACAAATTTTATAACTTACATAAGTTTACAATCAAATTTCATAACTTACATAATTTTAAGTTAAGATCAAACTTCATAACTTACATAATACTTGTACAGAAAAAAAAAATGATTCAAAGTATATAGGCTGGAAACCAGACGGGTTGCCTTATATCTCACAAGTGAGATATAATGGATCCTCCCTAGGTGTAACAATGCCACGATGATGAATCTAAAAGAATACAAAACTTACCTAATTTTAAGATCAAATTTCATAACTTACATAAGTTTACGATCAAATTTCATAACTTACATAATTTTAAGTTAAGATCAAACTTCATAACTTACATAATACTTGTATAGAAAAAAAAATGATTCAAAGTATATAGGTCGGAAACTCCGACGGGTTGCCTTATATCTCACAAATGAGATATAATGGATCCTCCCTAGGTGTAACAATGCCACGTATGATGAATCTAAAAGAATACAAAACTTATGTAATTTTAAGATCAAATTTCATAACTTACATAAGTTTACGATCAAATTTCATAACACATAATTTTAAGTTAAGATCAAACTTCATAACTTACATAATACTTGTATAGAAAAAAATGATTCAAAGTATATAGGTGGAAACTGACGGGTTGCCTTATATCTCACAGGGAGATATAATGGATCCTCCCTAGGTGTAACAATGCCACGTATGATGAATCTAAAAGAATATAAAACTTACATAATTTTAAGATCAAATTTCATAACTTACATAAGTTTACGATCAAATTTCATAACTTACATAATTTTAAGTTAAGATCAAACTTCATAACTTACATAATACTTGTATAGAAAAAAATGATTCAAAGTATATAGGTTGAAACCCGACTTGGGTTGCCTTATATCTCACAAATCGATGTAATGGATCCTCCCTAGGTGTAACAATGCCACGTATGATGAATCTAAAAGAATACAAAACTTACCTAATTTTAAGATCAAATTTCATAACTTACATAAGTTTACGATCAAATTTCATAACTTACATAATTTTAAGTTAAGATCAAACTTCATAACTTACATAATACTTGTATAAAAAAAATGATTCAAAGTATATAGGCTGGAAACCTGACGGGTTGCCTTATATCTCACAGTCAGATATAATGGATCCTCCCTAGGTGTAACAATGCCACGTATGATGAATCTAAAAGAATACAAAACTTACCTAATTTTAAGATCAAATTTCATAACTTACATAAGTTTACGATCAAATTTCATAGCTTACATAATTTTAAGTTAAGATCAAACTTCATAACTTACATAATACTTGTATAGAAAAAAATGATTCAAAGTATATAGGTTTGAAACTGACGGGTTGCCTTATATCTCACAAAGAGATATAATGGATCCTCCCTAGGTGTAACAATGCCACGTATGATGAATCTAAAAGAATACAAAACTTACCTAATTTTAAGATCAAATTTCATAACTTACATAAGTTTACGATCAAATTTCATAACTTACATAATTTTAAGTTAAGATCAAACTTCATAACTTACATAATATTTCTATAAGGAAAAAATGATTCAAAGTATATAAATTTGAAACTGACGGGTTACCTTATATCTCACAATGATATAATAGATCCTTCCTAGGTGTAACAATGCCACGTATGATGAATCTAAAAGAATACAAAACTTACCTAATTTTAAGATTAAATTTCATAACTTACATTATTTACATAACTAGCATAGTACTCAGTTATATATATGATAATATCATAACTTACATAAATTATTAATTAACAATTTAGCTGTGCAATTTATTGTCAACTTTAGACTTCAACAACTACGAAATGGATAGGAGTTGGATGAAATTGTCAAGGGTAAGCAACGGCTATCGAAATGGAGTAGAAACTTTTCTAAATTTCGCATTTCAAAATGCAAGCCAAGAGAATATGATTCTTTGCCCGTGTAAGACATGTTGCAATATTAACTGGCATTATCGTGAAGTGGTCTACGAACATCTAGTTGTTAATGGCTTTGTCCGGGGGTACAAAAAATGGTTTTTTTATGGAGAGTGTACATCTAGTAGAGCATCTTTATCGATGAATCTGGGGTATCCTTTCAATCAGAATGTTAGAGACGATAACATGGAAGACATGTTGCGGGATGCTTTTAATATGCGCAGTGATTGTTTCGGGTCATTTCCACCTGACTTGGGTGCAACCGATGATCATAATTTTGGTGGAAATACTTTCACCGAAACAAGAAGAAGTGTGCCGGATGAACAGTCAAATGAAGAAGCGGCGATGTTCTACACGTTACTTGGTGAAATGAATAAAGAACTGTATGAGGGATCAAAATTTTCCAAACTGTCATTCTGTATTCGTCTTTTTCACTTGAAATATTTGGGGGGTGGACCGGAAAATCGTTGACAATCTTGTAGAGTTTCTACAATAAATGTTCCCTTATTAAGTTTCATGAGTGCTAAATAAAAGTTGTAAATGCACCTTTAATAAGGCATTAGGTATTTTATTTGGTTTACTTTCAATTTGGTTCCTTATTATTAAATGATCAATATGGGATTTTCTAAAATGATAATAAAGTTTCTTATTCAAAATTCGTAAACTTGATTTCTTACAACAACTATAAAGAATCGAGCTTTTAACGACGCCAAATTTTAGACATTCCTTTCATGTGACATGCGGATCCGTTCGTACGTTTAGGTTGGGTTTGGGTTTTACAATTATAATATCGAGCCGGTTCAAACTTCATTGTGGAATGGGTTCAAAAAGTTTCAAATTTTGGTTGAAATATGGTTTAGAAAAATACATATATCACTTTCTGGAAGTATGACACAGGTCTCGCACCAATCCGAGGCTTAAGTTTAGTTACTTCTCTTTGTTATATCTTTATTTTGGGTATCTATTCTATGTGTTTGGTTGGGATGTGATGGTCGGACATAGAGTTTGGTGCGTATGAAATATTAAATCATTTTTAATGGCTAGGTGTTTTTGAGTATGTGTAGGGTTTTAAATTCTAGTTAAAAGTATATTAGTTTTATTAAGATCAGTCTTGTGACAAGGCGTAGTGTGGTAGGTTAGGATGTGTATGTTAGCTAGTTGGAAATTTCAAGGGCGAAATTTCTTTAAGGAGAATGAATTTGTAACATCTAAATTGGGCCTAGTAGGATTGGGCCGATGGGCCTTAGGCGTAGTAGCATTCAAAATTTTTAGACGGCATTAATGCAAGTTAAACTTATTAGGTAAGTGATTACGGAAGGTTAGGCGACCAATGAAGTCACAGGATCGAACTTTAGCTTTGGGGAAATTTTGGTTTTAGGTGAAAAAAACCACGAAAGTTGGCGGGTAGCCTAAGAATAAAATTGGAGAAATGACACAAGTGGAGTGTGTGGTGTAGTGCAAAGTGGCCACATAAGAGGCAAGGGTGGCCACAAGGAAGGAAGGAGGTCCAAGGTTCAAGTCTTGCTTTTGCATTTTGGTTTCTTTTACTTGGACCTTAGAATTTGGCTATAGATTTATATTTAGTTGCATGGTTAAGACACAAGAGGAGCTTGTGGCCAAGTGGTTAGGCGTGGATTATGTTGTAAGGAGCACAGGTTGAATCTCATGACAAGCAATAGAGTATTTATTTTGCGGATTAGACGGTAAGAGTTTGAGTTGAATTTAAACTCTCTTGGGAGGATCCCATCGGAAAGACACAAAGAATGAAGGTGAAGAGCTAGCTATATAAAGAGCAGCCTAGGAGGAGAGTAAACATACCTTGGTGGGCGTTTGGGCACAGGAGTGGTCGCAGTGCATTTAACACAGACTCCTTTCGGTGTGTACTTCTCTTACTCTACGGCTAGAAGCAAATGCCAAAGTCTTGATCACGCAATAGTAGCCACGAGGCGTCTGGACGCCGTGGGGGCTTTATGCGATAGTTGAGGCCATCGATGAGTATTCTTGTGGGTTGAAATGCTTGGGTGCGATGAATGAAGTGGGCCCAATGGGCATGGGCAATTGAATAAATTGCATGATGATATAGTATATAGTGAACTAGATTAGGTGGAACTTATATCGTGGCTAGATGTATGTTAGGTGGGCCACACGCGTGTGGGCTCGAATGGGCGAATCGGTTTTAGACCCGAATAGTCAGAGCGACCGAAATGGTAGTGAGTGCTCTGGCGAAATTAAGCCCGGAAAGGCCATTGCGGTCTTGAAATTACCAAAATACTCTAGTTTATGAAATTACCAAAATAGCCACAGTTTATGAAATTACCAAAATACCCTAGTTTATGAAATTACCAAAATAGCCAGTTTCTGAAATTACCAAAATACCCTCGATTTATAAAATTACCAAAATACCCCCAATTTGTAATATTACTGAAATACCCCTGATTTGTTAAATTACTAAAATACCCTCGATTTGTAAATTTATCGAAATACCTCTGGGTTGCAAAAGTGCTGAAATACCCTCGAGTTGTAAAATTACGAAATACCCTGGCGATAAAATAATCGTTGTACTCTCGTGGTAGTATTAGCGTTGTATGTGTTAATCGTATGATTGATTATGGTTGAGATCGTTGCTTACATGGATTGGTATCGAGTAAAATTACCGAACTACCCTTGTAGGGTGGAATTACAAAAATGCCTTTGGTAGGTAAAATTACGGTTATACCCTTAGAGGTTGATTAGTTTGATTATGTCGTATTTGTTATTCTGATTATGATGGTAATTCATTTCATACGTTATCTTTGATATATAATTTGCATACATGTCATCTGCATAACGAATTATTATGTGATGAACATGGCATGAAAATGGGTATGATGAGAGGGGCGGAAGGATGATTTAGGCTGTCACCGTGGTTTTGACCATCTGATGGGTTGGCCCGCTTTCCTTATTATTTGTGACTAGTCTTAGTGGTTTTGACCACCGTGGTTTTGACCACATGGACTATTGTGACTCGTCCGGTGGTTTGGTACCACGGTGGGTTAGCCCACATGTTGATTACGGGATTGTCATCGATGGTTTTGACCACACGGTAGGTTGGCCCCACCATATGATTTGTGACTACGGTCACCGATGGTTTTGACCACACTTATATGATTTGTGACTACGGTCACCAATGGTTTTGACCACGGTGGTTTTGACCACGGGGTGAACAGGGAGTTCGATTGGTTAGGTTGGGTTTGCATGATTTGCATATTGACATATCAAATGTGTAAGTGCCTTGTTATTATCGGGATGGGGATTTACACTGAGTCTCGGTGACTCACCCTTTCCCTTACATTTGCGGATGAGGCATAGATCGCGGATGTGGAGCCGAGGTGGACTCGAGGTAGCCATGCACTATGTTTTGGGTTTTATTTCAATTACTATTTTGGGTTAATTTACTTTTGAATTTGGTTTTGTTAGGTAATAAGGCATTGGGTATTTTATTTGGTTTGACTTTCAATTTGTTCTTGCTTATTATTAAATGATCAATATGGGATTTTCCGAAATGATAATAAAACCCTAAACCCTAAACCTAGACTCTAAACCCTAAACCCTAAACCCTAAACCTTAAAACCCTAAACCTTAAACCTTAAAACCTTAAACCCTAAACCCTAAACACTAAACATTAAACCTTAAACCTTAAACCCTAAACCCTAAGCCCTAAACCCTAAACCTTAGGTGTAAAAATGCCACGTATGATGAATCTAAAAGAATACAAAACTTATCTAATTTTAAGAACAAATTTTATAACTTACATAAGTTTACAATCAAATTTCATAACTTACATAATTTTAAGTTAAGATCAAACTTCATAACTTACATAATACTTGTGAGAAAAAAAATGATTCAAAGTATATAGGTTTGAAAGCAGACGGGTTGCCTTATATCTCACAAAGAGATATAATGGATCCTCCCTAGGTGTAACAATGCCACGTATGATGAATCTAAAAGAATACAAAACTTACCTAATTTTAAGATCAAATTTCATAACTTACATAAGTTTACGATCAAATTTCATAACTTACATAATTTTAAGTTAAGATCAAACTTCATAACTTACATAATACTTGTATAGAAAAAAAAAATGATTCAAAGTATATAAATTTGGAACTCCGACGGGTTGCCTTATATCTCACAATGAGATATAATGGATCCTCCCTAGGTGTAACAATGCCACGTATGATGAATCTAAAAGAATACAAACTTATGTAATTTTAAGATCAAATTTCATAACTTACATAAGTTTACGATCAAATTTCATAACTTACATAATTTTAAGTTAAGATCAAACTTCATAACTTACATAATACTTGTATAGAAAAAAAAATGATTCAAAGTATATAGGTTGAAACTGACGGGTTGCCTTATATCTCATGGAGATATAATGGATCCTCCTCAGGTGTAACAATGCCACGTATGATGAATCTAAAGAATATAAAACTTACATAATTTTAAGATCAAATTTCATAACTTACATAAGTTTACGATCAAATTTCATAACTTACATAATTTTAAGTTAAGATCAAACTTCATAACTTACATAATACTTGTATAGAAAAAAAATGATTCAAAGTATATAAATTTCGAAACCCGACGGTTGCCTTATATCTCACATGATCGAGATGTAATGGATCCTCCCTAGGTGTAACAATGCCACGTATGATGAATCTAAAAGAATACAAAACTTACCTAATTTTAAGATCAAATTTCATAACTTACATAAGTTTACGATCAAATTTCATAACTTACATAATTTTAAGTTAAGATCAAACTTCATAACTTACATAATACTTGTATAAAAAAAATGATTCAAAGTATATAGGCTTGAAACTGACGGGTTGCCTTATATCTCACGAGTCGATATAATGGATCCTCCCTAGGTGTAACAATGCCACGATGATGAATCTAAAAGAATACAAAACTTACCTAATTTTAAGATCAAATTTCATAACTTACATAAGTTTATTTATCAAATTTCATAGCTTACATAATTTTAAGTTAAGATCAAACTTCATAACTTACATAATACTTGTATAGAAAAAAATGATTCAAAGTATATAAGTGGAAACTGACGGGTTGCCTTATATCTCACATGAGATATAATGGATCCTCCCTAGGTGTAACAATGCCACGTATGATGAATCTAAAGAATACAAAACTTACCTAATTTTAAGATCAAATTTCATAACTTACATAAGTTTACGATCAAATTTCATAACTTACATAATTTTAAGTTAAGATCAAACTTCATAACTTACATAATATTTCTATAAGGAAAAATGATTCAAAGTATATAGTTTGAAACTTTGACGGGTTACCTTATATCTCACAATCGGATATAATAGATCCTTCCTAGGTGTAACAATGCCACGTATGATGAATCTAAAAGAATACAAAACTTACCTAATTTTAAGATTAAATTTCATAACTTACATTATTTACATAACTAGCATAGTACTGAGTTATATATATGATAATATCATAACTTACATAAATTATTAATTAACAATTTAGCTGCAATTTATTGTCAACTTTAGACTTCAACAACTACTGAAATGGATAGGAGTTGGATGAAATTGTCAAGGGTAAGCAATCTGGCTATCGAAATGGAGTAGAAACTTTCTAAATTTCGCATTTCAAAATGCAAGCCAAGAGAATATGATTCTTTGCCTGTGTAAGACATGTTGCAATATTAATGGCATTATCGTGAAGTGGTCTGAACATCTAGTTGTTAATGGCTTTGTCCGGGGGTACAAAATGGTTTTTTATGGAGAGTGTACATCTAGTAGAGCATCTTTATCGATGAATCTGGGTATCCTTTCAATCGAGAATGTTAGAGGCGATAACATGGAAGACATGTTGCGGGATGCTTTTAATATCTTGCTTGATGATTGTTTGGTCATTTCCACGACTTGGGTGCAACCGATGATCATAATTTTGGTGAAATACTTTCACCAAACAAGAAGTAAGTGTCGGATGAACGATCAAATGAAGAAGCGGCGATGTTCTACGTTACTTGGTGAAATGAATAAAGAAGCGTATGAGGATCAAAATTTTCCAAGCTGTCATTACGTATTCGTCTTTTCACTTGAAATATTTGGGGGTGGACAGGAAAATCGTTGACAATCTTTGTTAGAGTTTCTACAATAAATGTTCCCTTATTAAGTTTCATGAGTGCTAAATAAAAAGTTGTAAATGCACCTTCAACTAGGAAAGATAGTAATAACTTTTTCATGTATTTGAATTCTATTATTTTATATTTAAATTGTAATAATTGAATCTTATTTGCTAAGTTGTATTTGTGGTCTATGCTAAACCTAAAACCCTAAATCCTAAACCATAAACCTTAAACCCTAAACCCTAGACTAAACCCTAAACCATAAATCCTATAACCTTAAACCTAAACCCTAAACCTAAACCTTAAACCTTAAACCTTAAACCTTAAACCTTAAACCTTAAAATGCCCTAAGCACTAAACACTAAACCTTAAACCTTAAACCAAACTAAACCCTAAGCCCTGATTCAAACCTGACTAAACCCTAGGTGTAAAAATGCCACGTATGATGAATCTAAAAGAATACAAAACTTACCTAATTTTAAGATCAAATTTCATAACTTACATAAGTTTACAATCAAATTTCATAACTTACATAATTTTAAGTTAAGATCAAACTTCATAACTTACATAATACTTGTATAGAAAAAAATGATTCAAAGTATATAGGCTTGAAACTCACGAGATATAATGGATCCTCCCTAGGGTTGCCTTATATCTCACTTACCTAATTTTAAGATCAAATTTCATAACTTACATAAGATATAATGGATCCTTTATAACCTAGGTGTAACAATGCCACGTGATGAATCTAAAAGAATACAAAACTTACCTAATTTTAAGATCAAATTTCATAACTTACATAAGTTTATGATCAAATTTCATAACTTACATAATTTTAAGTTAAGATCAAACTTCATAACTTACATAATACTTGTATAGAAAAAAATGATTCAAAGTATATAGGCTTGAAACACAGCGGGTTGCCTATATCTCACGATCGATATAATGGATCCTCCCTAGGTGTAACAATGCCACGTATGATGAATCTAAAGAATGCAAAACTTACCTAATTTTAAGATCAAATTTCATAACTTACATAAGTTTACGATCAAATTTCACAACTTACATAATTTTAAGTTAAGGTCAAACTTCATAACTTACATAATACTTGTATAGAAAATAAATGATTCAAAGCATATAAATTGGAAACCTAACAGGTTGCCTTATATCTCACATGAGATATAATGGACCCTCCTAGGTGTAACAATGCCACGTATGATGAATCTAAAAGAATACAAAACTTACCTAATTTTAAGATCAAATATCATAACTTATATAAGTTTACGATCAAATTTCATAACTTACATAATTTTAAGTTAAGATCAAACTTCATAACTTGCATAATACTTCTATAGGGAAAAAAATGATTCAAAGTATATATGCTGGAAACCTGACGGGTTACCTTATATCTCACAGTCAGATATAATGGATCCTTCCTAGGTGTAACAATGCCACGTATGATGAATCTAAAAAAATACAAAACTTACCTAATTTTAAGATCAAATTTCATAACTTACATTATTTACATAACTAACATAGTACTCAATTATATATATGATAATATCATAACTTACATAAATTATTAATTAACAATTTAGTTTGTGTAATTTGTTGTCAACTTTAGACTTCAACAACTCTGAAATGGATAGGAGTTGGATGAAATTGTCAAGGGTAAGCAACGGCTATCGAAATGGAGTAGAAACTTTTCTAAATTTCGCATTTCAAAATGCAAGCCAAGAGAATATGATTCTTTGCCTGTAAGACATGTTGCAATATTAATCGGCATTATCGTGAAGTGGTCTCACGAACATCTAGTTGTTAATGGCTTTGTCCGGGGTACAAAAATGGTTTTTTCATGGAGAGTGTACATCTAGTGGCATCTTCATCGATGAATTTGGGGTATCCTTTCAATTAGAATGTTAGAGGCGATAACATAGAAGGCATGTTGCGGGATGCTTTTAATATCTTGTGATGATTGTTTGGTCATTTCCACGACTTGGGTGCAACCGATGATCATAATTTTGGTGGAAATACTTTCAAAAACAAGAAGAAGTGTGCGGATGAACATCAAATGAAGAAGCGGCGATGTTCTACACGTTACTTGGTGAAATGAATAAAGAACTGTATGAGGGATCAAAATTTTCCAAACTGTCATTCTGTTTTCGTCTTTTTCACTTGAAATGTTTGGGGGGTGGACCGAAAAATCGTTGACAGTGCTGTTAGAGTTTCTACAATAAATGTTCCCTTACTAAGTTTCATGAGTGCTAAATAAAAGCTGTAAATGCACCTTCAACTAGGAAAGATAGTAATAACTTTTTCATGTATTTGAATTCTATTATTTTATATTTAAATTGTAATAATTGAATCTTATTTGCTAAGTTGTATTTATGGTTTATGCTAAACCTAAAACCCTAAATCCTAAATCTTAAACCCTAAACCTTAAACCCTAAACCCTAAACCCTAAACCCTAAACCTTAGACCTTAAAATCCTAAACCCTAAACCTTGAAACCTTAAACCCTAAACACTAAACACTAAACACTAAACACTAAACCTTAAACCTTAAACCCTAAACCTTAAGCCCTAAACCCTAAACCCTAGGTGTAAAAATGCCACGTATGATGAATCTAAAAGAATACAAAACTTATCTAATTTTAAGATCAAATTTTATAACTTACATAAGTTTACAATCAAATTTCATAACACATAATAATTTTAAGTTAAGATCAAACTTCATAACTTACATAATACTTGTACGAAAAAAAATGATTCAAAGTATATAAATTTGAAACTCGACGGGTTGCCTTATATCTCACAATGAGATATAATGGATCCTCCTAGGTGTAACAATGCCACGTATGATAAATCTAAAAGAATACAAAACTTACCTAATTTTAAGATCAAATTTCATAACTTACATAAGTTTACGATCAAATTTTATAACTTACATAATTTTAAGTTAAGATCAAACTTCATAACTTACATAATACTTGTATAGAAAAAAATGATTCAAAGTATATAAAATTTGGAAACTGACGGGTTGCCTTATATCTCACAAATGAGATATAATGGATCCTCCTTGGTGTAACAATGCCATGTGATGATGAATCTAAAAGAATACAAAACTTACCTAATTTTAAGATCAAATTTCATAACTTACATAAGTTTACGATCAAATTTCATAACTTACATAATTTTAAGTTAATATCAAACTTCATAACTTACATAATACTTGTATAGAAAAAAAATGATTCAAAGTATATAGGTGGAAACTGACGGGTTGCCTTATATCTCACAAAGGAGATATCATGGATCCTCCCTAGGTGTAACAATGCCACGTATGATGAATCTAAAAGAATACAAAACTTACCTAATTTTAAGATCAAATTTCATAACTTACATAAGATTACGATCAAATTTCATAACTTACATAATTTTAAGTTAAGATCAAACTTCATAACTTACATAATACTTGTATAGAAAAAAATGATTCAAAGTATATAAATTTGGAAACTCGACGAAGTTGCCTTATATCTCACAACCTCCTAGTTGTAACAATGCCACGTATGATGAATCTAAAAGAATACAAAACTTACCTAATTTTAAGATCAAATTTCATAACTTACATAACTTACATAATTTTAAGTTAAGATCAAACTTCATAACTTACATAATACTTGTATAGATTCAAAGTATATAGGTGGAAACTCCTTATATCTCACAAAGTGAGATATCATGGATCCTCCCTAGGTGTAACAATGCCACGTATGATGAATCTAAAAGAATACAAAACTTACCTAATTTTAAGATCAAATTTCATAACTTACATAAGTTTACGATCAAATTTCATAACTTACATAATTTTAAGTTAAGATCAAACTTCATAACTTACATAATACTTGTATAGAAAAAAAATGATTCAAAGTATATAGGTTTGGAAACACTGACGGGTTGCCTTATATCTCACAATGAGATATCATGGATCCTCCCTAGGTGTAACAATGCCACGTATGATGAATCTAAAAGAATACAAAACTTACCTAATTTTAAGATCAAATTTCATAACTTACATAAGTTTACGATCAAATTTCATAACTTACATAATTTTAAGTTAAGATCAAACTTCATAACTTACATAATACTTGTATAGAAAAAAATGATTCAAAGTATATAGGTGGAACGGGTTGCCTTATATCTCACAAAGAGATATAATGGATCCTCCCTAGGTGTAACAATGCCACGTATAATGAATCTAAAAGAATACAAAACTTATCTAATTTTAGGATCAAATTTCATAACTTACATAAGTTTACGATCAAATTTCATAACTTATAATTTTAAGTTAAGATCAAACTTCATAACTTACATAATACTTGTATAGAAAAAAAATGATTCAAAGTATATAGGTCGAAACTGACGGGTTGCCTTATATCTCACAAATGAGATATAATGGATCCTCCCTAGGTGTAACAATGCCACGTATGATGAATCTAAAAGAATACAAAACTTACATAATTTTAAGATCAAATTTCATAACTTACATAAGTTTACGATCAAATTTCATAACTTACATAATTTTAAGTTAAGATCAAACTGCATAACTTACATAATACTTGTATAGAAAAAAAATGATTCAAAGTATACAGTTTGGGAACTGACAAGTTGCCTTATATCTCACAATGATGTAATGGATCCTCCCTAGGTGTAACAATGCCACGATGATGAATCTAAAAGAATACAAAACTTACCTAATTTTAAGATCAAATTTCATAACTTACATAAGTTTATTTATCAAATTTCATAACTTACATAATTTTAAGTTAAGATCAAACTTCATAACTTACATAATACTTGTATAGAAAAAAATGATTCAAAGTATATAGGTTTGGAAACTTTGACGGGTTGCCTTATATCTCACAATCGATATAATAGATCCTCCTAGGTGTAACAATGCCACGTATGATGAATCTAAAAGAATACAAAACTTACCTAATTTTAAGATCAAATTCCATAACTTACATTATTTACATAACTTACATAGTACTCGATTATATATATGATAATATCATTACTTACATAAATTATTAATTAACAATTTAGCCGTGTAATTTATTGTCAACTTTAGACTTCAACAACTACGAAATGGATAGGAGTTGGATGAAATTGTCAAGGGTAAGCAACGGCTATCGAAATGGAGTAGAAACTTTTCTGAATTTCGCATTTCAAAATGCAAGCCAAGAGAATATGATTCTTTGCCCGTGTAAAACGTGTTGCAATATTAACTGGCATTATCGTGAAGTGGTCTACGAACATCTAGTTGTTAATGGCTTTGTCCGGGGGTACAAAAAATGGTTTTTTCATGGAGAGTGTACATCTAGTGGAGCATCTTCATCGATGAATCTGGGGTATCCTCATAGTGCTTTCAATCAGAATGTTAGAGATGATAACATGGAAGGCATGTTGCGGGATGCTTTTAATATGCGCAGTGATGGTTTCGAGTCATTTCCACCTGACTTGGGTGCAACCGATGATCATAATTTTGGTGGAAATACTTTCACCGAAACAAGAAGAAGTGTACCGGATGAACAGCCAAATGAAGAAGCGGTGATGTTCTACACGTTACTTAGTGAAATGAATGAAGAACTGTATAAGGGTTCAAAATTTTCCAAACTGTTATTCTGTATTCGTCTTTTTCACTTGAAATGTTTGGGGGGTAGACCGAAAAATCGTTGACAATGCTGTTAGAGTTTCTGCAAGAAATGTTCCCATTTGCAAAAATCCCTCAATCTTCCAAAGACATGAAGAAATTGATAAAGGATTTGGGCCTTGGCTACAACAAAATTCACAGTTGCCCAAATGACTGCATGTTGTATTGGGGCGACCGGATAAACCAATAAAGTCTTTGTCATGTATGCAACCAATCACGTTGGATTAATAGAAATATAGAGGATGGTAACAAGGATGAACACGATACACAACAAGAAAGCAACCGGTTAAGATTTTACGGTATTTTCCACTAATACCAAGGCTTCAACGGCTTTTCATGTCATCAAAGACACCGAATCAATGACGTGGCACCGTGATGGACGAAGATGATGGGTTGTTAAGGCATCCTGCAGATTCTTTAGCTTGGAAATCTTTTGACTCCAAATTTCCAAGCTTTGTAAGCGATCCTCGAGTGTGAGGCTTGGGCTAGCATCGATGGATTTAACCCTTACAAACTCATGAGCACAACATACAATGCCACTGGCTGTGGTGCTTGTTCCTCACAATTTGCCTCCATGGGTTTGCATGAAACAATCTTCTTTTATCTTGTCTATGATTATACCGGAGAGAAAGGGTTGGAAATGATATAACGTATATTTGTAGCCACTTGTTGACGAGTTAAAACAACTATGGGTGGTGTTCATTATACGATGCAATGAGAAAAGAGAACTTTAATTTACGTGCGGCTTTAATGTGGACTATTAACGACTTCCGCTTATGCTAATTTATCCGGTTGGAGTACCGGGGACGTTATGCTTGTCCGTGTTGTCTTTGTAGACATGTTCCAATGGTTATATAATGGGAAGAAGTTCTCTTACATGGGGCATCGCTTGTGGTTACCGAAAATCATACATTTAGATTTCAGAGTGCTCGCTTTGATGGTATTGAAGAGTTTAGACCACCCTTCGCAGACCGATGGATCCAAAATATTCTTAATGTTGAAAGATATGAATTTCATTTATGGGAAGATGAATCAACCTGCCAACCCACAAAGAAATAGAAGATCTAGGGATGAATCTGATGATGAATCTGATGAAGAGGATGATTCTAATGAGGCAGCCTTGTGGAAAAAAGAAGTATTTTTTTCGAGTTGCCTTATTGGGAGCATCAGATTTTACGTCATAATCTTGATGTCATGCACATTGAGAAAAATGTCTGCGAGAACATCATTGGGACTATTTTGAATGTCAATGGAAAATCGAAAGATAATCTTCAGAGTCAACTTGATTTAGTCCACATGGGAATTCGGCGTGAGCTTCATCCCCGAGCACTTCTGAATATGAAATATCGATTGCCGCCTGCTATTTTTTTAATGTTAAAGACGGAAAAAGAAGTGTTCTGTACGGTGTTGAAGGATATAAAGGTCTCGGATGCATATGCATCAAATATATCGCGATGTGTGAGTCTTAAGGATCGAAGACTATATGGCTTAAAATCGCATGACTATCACACTTGATGCAAGACTTCTCGCCGCCATATGCGGTGTTGTATGTCGAAAAAGGTGATTGCTCTTGTAATTGAACCGTCGAATATAATGAAAGGCATTTGTGGAAAAGTTTTGAATGTTCAAGAATTAGAGAGATTACAAGATCGAGCCGCATTGACTTTATGCAATCTGGAGAAGATATTCCCGCCTTCCTTCTTCACTATTATGGTGCACTTCATCTTCCGCATGAAGCACTTCTTGGTGGACCCATTTTCTATCGATGGATATATCCCATTGAAAGGTCTTACTTTATTTACAAAATATTCCTTCATTCACTTTAATGCCTTTAGTTGCAACTTTTGATAATGTTGTATACCGTGTTTAGGTTCCTTTCCAAATTGAAGTCATCTCGCCGCAATAAGCGTTATCCTAAGGATCAATTGTCGAGGCTACTTGGCGGAGGAATGTATGACTTTCTGCTCGAGGTATTTGGAAGAAGTTGAAACAAGAATGAATGTACCAAGTAGAATCATTGGGCTCACGATCATAATTTGGCGGAACTTATTTATTTCAAAGTTTTAGAACCGATCGATCAAGAAAGTCGAAATTACATAATTAGATGATAGATCGTGGGTCCAAGCACATCGACACGTTCTTTTCATCACGATTCAATGGAACCATTTCGAAGTAAGTTCTAAAATTTGATAAATACTCATCAATTATAATTTATTTGTCTTCTAACAAAGTAAAACCTTTTTACCGTAGTGAGTACAATTCTAACAAAGTAAAACCTTTTTTTACCGTAGTGAGTACAAACATATATTGAGAGCTCGTTCACGATCCTGAAGATTAAATCAATGAGAAATTAATAAGTTGTTCGTAGAATCATTCCATGAATGGTTAAGCCAAATGGTATGCAATTTAAATTTTCATTGACAAGTAATAATGTTTTCTCATAACATTCATAATTACTCAATTTACTTTCGACTCAATAGGTGTGGAGTCGGAATGAAGTAAATGACGACGTTAAATGGCTTTCACTAGGTCCAAATAGAATAGTTAAAAAATATAGTGGTTTCCTGATCAACGGATACAGATTTCATACAAGGTATCGCGGAGATTGAGGAGAACCCAAAATTGCGTAATTGTTGTTAATTCTTCGATTATAAGTTATGCTAGTGCTAGGGACATGAATCCGGTCAAGGAAATTTGGAATATTACGGACTTATTACCGACATCATTGAATTGGATTATTACGGCAATTGCAAAGTTGTCTTATTTCGAGGTGATTGGGCTGATGTGAATACGGCTCGCTAATTAAAACGATCAATATGGCTTTACAATGGTGAATTTCTCTCGATTGATTCACACCGAGAACAACCGATGGATGAGTCGATGTGTTTCTTCTCAAGTTAAATAAGTTTTTTACTCAAGATCCAACTGATGAGGGTTGGTACGTTGTACTTCAAAACACCCCTAAAGACTTGTTCGACATTGGCAAGGGAAGTAGAGATGACATAGTCGAAAGATCGTAAACTTTGCCTTTTCCGTAACAAGACTTAACTGAAAATATCCCTAGTACTAGTCAACAATTTCAATGGGTTCATCAGGATGTGGACGAAGATATTTACGAAATATGATGTAGTAAGATTTAACGATTTATTATTTATATGTTATATTATAATTTTCATGTTGGTCATGTTATATAAATTAACTATTTTAAATGTCCTATTATTGTCGTTATTTGTTACTAAAATTTTGAACTCTTTTATGTGTATTGCAGGGAAACTGCCTAGAAGACGATTACGAGGTTTAAATATTGTCCGGAGTAGTCCAAATCCGTAATAAGTAAATAGTGGACAGGATACGCTTGTTGGATCTTCTAGTCCATAAACATAGATGACGAGCATGGACAATTCCAAAGTAATGTTAAGTTTATTTTACATGCATGTTGAATTTTATTATTGATTCATTTTTTTAATTTTAATATAATAATATATCATTTTTCAACTAAGGGTGGTGGGATGAGCAGAGCTCGGGGACGTACATTACTTACAGATTTATACGACTTAGAGCCTACCGAGCGTGTTGAAGTAAGGAGAAACAATCATGGGCAGCCTATCGGATCTGAAGCTCGACTGTTGGCGGGCTATTTGGGCATTATAGCACAAAATGCGAATATGTTGCCCATTAACTACGAATCATGGCATCACGTGCTGATGCCAACAAAAATCAGGCTCTCGATAATATTAAGGTAATAAAAGGTGAATGTAATTTATAATACTTTAATTTAACCTTCATTTATATTAACTTTTTTAAAATTTTTTTCTAGGGTAAATTTGCTTTAGAGGTCTCCGATGACTATGTTAAGAAGACATTGGGTAAAAAATGAGAGACAATAAAAGCACCCTAAAAAAACAATATTTTAAGAAAGACATAAGCCTCGACGAAAAATTGCGAAATGTCCCGCCAGGAATGTTGAGGTACCAATAGGAAGATCAAGTTAGATTCTGGAATTCAAAGAAAGGAGAGGTATTACGACTTTCAAAGTCTTATAAATTTTTAGTTTATCGATTTACTATATACATAATTCAAATTCCATTATGTAGGACCGTGAGCGAGTTAGAACAAACAAGAGATGTAAACAACAATCCACGCACCTTGCGGGTTCCAAGTTTTGCTCGTGTGGCCGAGGCCGAGGTATTATGATTTATTACTTCTTTCAAATATTAATTACTTTATACTATTAAATTATATTTTTACGCTATAATGTTGAAGTTTCATCAGGTCAAAAGTTGGGCGCCTTGACTTTTTGACATTACGCATATAGGAAGAAGGATGGATCTCCGATGACATCCGAGGTCAGTAAATTTTGGTATATTTACTTAATAAAATTTGATTTATTATAAATATTTATAATGTTTAATTACAATAGTTTAATTCATCGTTTGTAGTTTTAAATTTATAATTTTAAGTTATGTTCCATTCCTTTTAATTATATATTTCGTTTCTAACTTTTTATTCATTTATTAGGATAAACTAAAGGAGAAGAAGGAGTATGAAGCGGTTGCTTGTCGACGATTCTGTTAATCTCGAGGAGATTGATAACAGAATTATTAGTGATGTTTTGGGTCCTGAAAGGTACGACTGCTTCGATTGATAGTTTTGTTAATCTTGAGTATATTTATAACAAAATTATCACTAATGTTTTGGGTCTTACAAGGTATGGTCGGGTTCGATGTCAAGGATCAGGTGTTACCCCGACACAATATTTTGGATCCGGCTCCCGGCAATACATGCCTTCTGGGAGTCAATCTTGTGCTGAAGTTTAGAGACTGAAAGACCAGATATCTTTGATGGAAGCAAGCACAACTGAGCAAATTTCTCAGCTTAGAGTGGAGGCAGCAGCGAGGGAGGCGGAGCATATCGCTCAACTTAGAGCGGAGGCAGCAACGCGGGAGGCAGAGTAGAATAGAAAGTATGAAGAACTCCAACTAATCTGCAGACTATGATGCGATTGTTCCAAGAAGATTCCAGAGGCCGCCATGATGCAGCTTGTTCCAGGCCACCCTCTTAGATATTTGTTTTATTGTTGTAAGATTTTTTTTAACATTGTTACAGTTAACATTATTGTAAAATTGTTTGAATTATGCTTCATTTATTAATAAATATCATATATCTTTTATTAAATTTGAAGTATCGTTTAGATTTAATGCTTTTGGTGAGATTTAAATTTTTATTTGTTTGCCTTGGGTTGGAATTATATGCAATTACTCTGTTTTTGGTTGGTTTTTAATGCGAGGGAGGTAGGATATTGCAATAAAATATCACCGCAAATCTGTGCAAATTAGTGGTGTTTTGTTAGAAATGCCGCTAAAGTCCACATTTAATGCGCTTTTTATAAGAACGCCGTTAAAGACCCACTTTAGCGGCGCTTTTCTAAACGCCGCTAAATGCCCAACCTTTAGCGGCATTTCTTAAAAAGCACCGTTAAGGTGGGGACTTTAGTGGCGTTTCTTATAAAACCGCCGCTAAAGGTGTCTTTAATGGCGTCTTATAAAAGCGGCGCTTATGTGGTCTTTAGCGCCGCTAAAAAGCGCCGCTAAAGGTGCGGTCTTTTAGCGACGTTTCTTGTAAAAGCGCCGCTAAAGGTGTGGTATTTTAGTGGCGTTTCTAACAAAAACACCGCTAAAGGTCTGGTCTTTTAGCGGCGTTTCTTATAAAAGCGTCACTAAAAGTCAAGACTTTTACTGGCGTTTTTTCACAATAAACGCCACTAACTTTTGCGGCGCGTGTTTTAGTAGCGTTTATTGCGGCGCTTTCAAAAGCACCGCAAATAATATTAGTGACGCTTAAAAACGCTGCTAAAAGCCATAAAAAACGCCGCTAAAAGTCTGTTTTGGTGTAGTGAACCTAACCGCATGTAGAAGACCCTAGGAGCCTGACCTAGATAATACTGTGAGAAACCCTAGTGGTTACCTAGATAGGTGTTCGATTCTCTTTTATTTACTTTGTGTTTTGTTTTTGTACGTTGTACTAACTTATTTTGTTTTTGCTATGTTCGCATGTCATTTCATATTCAAAAGAGTGTCAATTCAAGTTCGATTACTAAATTAGAGAGCTTATCATGGAGAATGAATTTCTTGATAAAGTGGAGGATAACGCGACTGTCCGTAGTTGGTCAGAGAAAACTCAATTAGAGAAAGGAGATAGTCTAGTCGAGGGGTATATGTTAGAATTATAAGACTACACCCGTATCAGTGTGACGCAAAATAGCCTTCAGGAATTAAAAGAAATCTAGGATCAGTGGAACGATGAGACCAAGCAGTTGTTCTATTATAATTATAGGGACTTGTCGTATCTACTCGACATCAAGGTAGATGAGCATTTGTTCCAGGCCATCGCTCAGTATTGGAACCCTGCTTACAGTTGCTTCACCTTTGGGAGAGTCGATTTAGTGCCCACTGTGGAAGAGTATATAGCCTTACTGCGATGTCCAAAGGTTCAAGTTGACAAAACTATTCCAGAGCCGCTTGTGTCCCGACCTTTTGGAAGAAATTGATGAACATTACAGGAATGAGCGAACAGTGGATTACAACTAGGATCAAGCAAAAAGGAAAATGTAAGTGCATCCTATGGAAGAATTTGAGAGATTTGATTCTAGCGCATCCTGATATGAAGAAGAGAGTCGATGTGTTTGCTTTGAGTATTTACAGATTAATGATCTTCCCTAGGGCATTAGGGTATATAGATGAGGCGGTCTTAGATCTTTTTGATCGACTCGATAAGGGGGTGACACCTGTTCCGGTAATCTTGGCCGAGACATTTAGATCTTTAAATGCATGTAGGAGGTCCGGTGAAGGCAGATTTATAGGATGCGCAAAGTTGTTAGCTTGGTTCCACAGTCACTTCTGGAAGGTGGATAAAGTTTCTTATCGGGTTCTCTCCAGGAATTACTCCCTGTTAAAGAAGATAGTGGCCACGCCAAGAAGGGATGAGATATCAGAGGAGAATTGGATAGCACTCCTCCAAAATCTCCAGGAAGAAGATGTCAAATGGAAAGCTCCTTGGTTGATTTCTGACGAAATTCTTTACCGATGTGGGAGTTTTGACTGGGTCCCTTTGCTTAGATTTGAGGAGCCGCTAGGTATGCTCCTTTGCTCGTATTGAGGCAGTGTGGATCAAGACAATTCATACCGGTGACGTACAAGCTAGCTCAATGTGAGTTTTCATACCGATGAGATAACTACAAGAAAAGGGTAAAGGAGATTTCGAACGCTTGGAATCAAACCCGTCGAACAAAATAGCTGCCCGTAGGTTCGATGACAACTCTTGAGTACAGTGGATGGTGGAGTAAAAGGGTTAATGATAATATCCCCGAGCCAAATTTAGAAGGCGCTCGACCAATGGAGGAGTACTTACAAGTGATCCCGTCAGAACTAGAGATCATAAAGCAAGACTTCGAGAAGATGAATTTGAAACTTAAAAAGAAGATAGAACAATTGGAGGATGAAAAGATGCATCTAAGGCTAGATGCTGATGTTCAAAAGCTAGAGTCCGAGAAATTAAGGAAAGGAAAGAATAAAGTCGAGGAAGACTTAGATAGTTTGAAGGCGGATTACAAGAAATTGCGTCTATCAATGAGAACCTCTGGACTGGGAAAAATGTCAGAGAAATGGCGACAAGAGATCCAAGAAGAAAGAGCCAAAGCCGATCAATAGGAGAGAATTCCAAGAGGCTCAGGCACAGAAAGAGACCCTAGAAAGGAGTTTGTTAGAAGCCCAAAGTGAAAAAATAGAATTAAAGGCTAAAATAGCAGAACTTGAAAAATCACTTCATCAGCATAGAAATCGTAATTCTACGGTTGAGTTGATGGCAAGTTTGAACAAGATTAAAAAAATGAAAAGAAGGATAGAAAAACTAGAGTCTGCATTACAAAGCTGTGAGCTCTGGGTAGAGCTTCTTGAGGTACATGAGGAACGCTGCAAGGAATAGCTTCACCATTCTCAGAATCAAATTAGGAACATAGATTACATTATGGGCAAGGCTGTGGATCAGGTTCGGGAGGTAGCAGATCATTTACAAACCTTGGCAATTCAGGCCAACGTGCTAAGAATGAAGTATGAGCTAGAATCAGATAGTGGTCAAGAGCTAGCTTCGTTGCTTAGGAAAGTTAAAACTTTGAGCAATAGAGCAAAGCCATATTTGTAATTCGTTTTATGTAAAGAATTTTATTTTCTAGTAAAGTTTTCTAAATGAAATTGAATCAGAATCGACGTTTTTTTTTGTATTCATTTCAAGCATTCGCATTACATCACATCATGTGCATTTAAATTTCATGAAAAGACCCTAATTGGTTAAAATCATTTCAGAGTTAATCTGGAAACCAACAAAAACTTTTCTACCAAACATCATTACAATACCCAAGCAAAGACTAAAGAAATGGACCAAAGCTTGGAGAGATTAGAGCAAATGCAAATACAGATGCTAGAGCAATTAGCCAAACTTCAACAAGATATAAAGAATCAGATGCTAGAATTTCAAGGAAACATGATGAGCTAGTTAAGCCAGATGCTAGCTGGAGGGTTAGAAAAAGGAAAAAGCCCTATGGTTGAGTCCGGGAATGATAACGAGGACTTCTCTTATCATTCAGGCTTTACCCCAACAAATACCCAAGCACAATCGAACGCGAATCCACAAAGGGTATCTATTAACATCAGACCCCAATACCAGATCGATACCTCGACATCGGCAAACTTCCTGACAGATTCAGGTTCTAGTCCAAGGGATAACCCAATCAACCCTATAGCGAAAACAAAAAAGGCGAGAGTGGAGCTCCCAAAATAATTTAAAGATCGTTACAAAAGGAAAAGGCAAGAAAGGAGCTCCCAAATCAATACTTTAAAGGCCTCGAGGAAGAGGGAAAATGAAGTGAATAATGCGAAAATGTATAATAAGGGCTATTTAAGGCCGATTACCGTAAGCCAGCCAAGGACGACGACTACTAGCCATCAAGTCCCCCTAAGGCAAGATCCTAATCCAAGACCGAGCTCAAAAAAACCCCGATTCACGCCCATCTCGATCACATATGGAGAGTTGTACCAAAGTTTGTTTGATGCACATATAGTATCCTCTTTCTACCTAAAACCTATATAGCATCCCTTTCCCAAATGGTACGACTTGAACGCCTAATGCGAGTACTACGCGGGAATCATAGGACACTCGATTGAGAACTGCACCACTTTCAAAAAGATAATAGAAAGATTTATCAACATAGGTATTATGAAATTCAATGCAGAAAATCTGTTACCCAACCATTTCAACAAAGGGTTAAACGCGATAATCGATAGTGCAGGGAAGAGAATCAAGACAGATATAGCAGAAGTGAAAACCCCGCTGAGGGAGATTTGGAAGAAAATGGTAGAAGGAAGATTAATTACCAAGGATTTAGGGGAGAAACCCGAAGAAGAAAGGAACTACTGTGAGTTCCATGATGAAGAGGGTCACGAGATTCAAAGTGCAATGAATTCAGAGCCTTGGTCCAAGGCCTGATGGATAATAATGAACTGGAATTCTATGAATATACTGAAGGCCCGGATGGAAGGTTCATAAATGGGAACATCAATGCTATATCCGAAGAAGGGATTGGAAGAGAAAACTTATCAAATATCTTTCCTTATGAACCTGGGAGTGTTCTGAATAATTGGACTGCAAAAGAAATTCTTGTAGTTTTTAGAGCTTACTCAGAGTAATGTTCAAAACACACTTGTTGCTTTAAGCCTAGAAGCAATAGGAATTTGTTTGTGAAATTGGCTCATGTCCAACATCTTTATTTCAATAAAAAAATGCATTTTTGTGTCTCACTTTGAGCAAATATTCTTTCATTCCTTTATATTATTCATGTTTATACCACATAAATAATTTTTCTTAGATTCATTTTTTATTTGAATATTCCTTCATACCTACAACAGGTCCCTAAATATCAATGACATGAGTGACACTGCTACTGACTCAGAATCTACTTTTGAGCAAGATATATGTCTAGAGGGATCTCAGGACTTTGAAGATGACAAAGATTGTAACCTATCTCTAGATTTGCTAAGGATGGTAGAACAAGATGAAAAATAGATCCTACCTTGTAAAAAGTCATTGTGAGCCTAGGAGAAGAGAAAGAGGTGAAGATCGGAGCCGTATCACCACAGAAACAACGCGAGGTGCCATTGAAGTTTTTCAAAAAATTCAAAGATGTTGTCACATGATCGTATCAAAAGATGTCTGGGCTACTAAGATGTGTGGATACTGTTAAAGCCAAAAAAAAAAAACCTTAGAAGAGGTCTATAAGGGTGTCTGAAGAACACATTCTAATGGTTTTACAATGGCCAGGAAAATCATAAGGTTCAGGTACTGCTGGTCCACCATGGAAGGGGATTGCATCAGTTATACCAAGAAATGCCATAAGTGCCAAATTTATGGATACAAGATCCATGTGCCTCCTTCATATCTTAATGTTATGACTTCTCCATAGACTTTCTCTATGTGGGGCATGAATGCTATTGGGCCGATCTCGTCAAAAGCTTCTAACAAGTGTCCATTCATCTTTGTGGTCGTTGATTACTTCACTAAGTGGATGAAAGTTGCTTCTGTAACAGTCCGATTTTGACCCTAATTGGAAAATTGGTTTTGGGACCACAAATCTGACTCTCAAAAATATTTTAAAATTATTTTCCATATTTATTATGTGTGAATTTGTTTGTGTTAAATTTTCATGACTTACTTTTGTTGTTTAGGTGTCCGATTAAATAAAAGGACTTAATCGCGTAAAATATGAAAGTTACAAACTATAGTGTAAAGTGCTTAGATGATAGTGGCCTTTTAATATGGAATCCTTAAACAGCAAATAGCCCGTTTTCAAATGTAGTGGACGGCAACATGCCATCATTATATGTTTTATATATTATTTGTTATATTAAAATATATATTAATGTATAATAATGTCATATTATAAATTATAATGACATAATAATAAAATAAGAAAAGCCATAGTTCCATTTCCTTTCTTTCCATGTCGAATAACAAAGAAAAGAAAATAAAGAAACCAAGCTAGGTTTTGGCTCTTATTCAAGCTCAATCAAGGTTTGTTTTGTTCGGTTTTGATAATTTTTACGTTTTTGAGATCGTTGCTTAGAAATCTTCAACACCCATACTTTAATTTTTGAGTTTGATGAATATTTTGAGTTGAGCCATTGATGATAGTTTGTTGTTTATGTTGTTTGAGGATATATTATGATAAATATGTGTTAGATTAACATATGTTGTATTGGAGTTTTTGATGATAGATTAACATATGTTGTATTGGAGTTTTTGATGATTTTGAGTAACTAGATCTTAATTAAAAAAAATAGTTTGAGGGACTAAAATATGAAATTAATGAATTATATGGGCTTGTATAGTCATGGGTAAAATTCGGCATAGCTTGGGTATGAAGAAATTTGATGTATTTTGTGTTTTGTGCAATAGGAACTAATTTGTAAAAGTGTGAAATATTAGGGGCAAAATGGTAATTTGCCCATTTTGTGTTTTGGGATTAAATCGAATAGAAATGTGTTTGAATGAGCTTAATTTGAACATGTTTTGATCAAGAACAAAGAAAAACGGACTTGGATCGAGGAAAATGAAAATTATCGAATAGCTAATTTTTTTCATTCATCGATATTTGAGGTAAGTCTCTAAGCAAATAATCATCGTAAATTATTTACGTAATTTAGTATATGCTAAAAATTAGAATCATCATAATTATATATGAATTAGCGAATTTGGCTAAGTGTAATATTTGATTCGGATAGGTTATTGAATGATATGTGTTATTTGAATGTTCGTACAATAAGTTCAAATGAGTAAAAGGTTCTATATATGAAATGATATGTAAGAAATCTTAAAGTATAAATATACATGTTGGCGAATGTGGAGTATGAGTTTGTAGTGAATTTAATTTGGTTAATGTAATGTGAATATGTATGTTGGATTAATAGGTGAAAGGAAAATGAAGAATATGAGATGGTTGATATTTTAATACTAAGTAATGTGTATCGAAAGGTTGAATGTGTTCATATTCGGCTTTGTGCTTTGTGCCTAGTGCCTGGTGACATATTCGAGCTTAGTGTCGGTGACATATTAGTGCTGACATATTAGCGTGCTTAGTGCTTAGTGACATATTCGGGCTTCGTGCCTAGCAGGCTTAGTGCCGGTGATATATTCGGGCTTCGAGCCTAGCAGGCCTTGTGCCAGTGATCTATATCGGGCTTAATGCCTAGCAGGCCTTGTGCCGGTGATTTATATCGGGCTAAATGCCTAGCAGGCCTTGTGCCGGTGATTAAATATCAGACCTCTGGTCTAGCAGGCTTATAGCCGGTGAATGAATATCGATCTCTACGGTTCAGCGTGCTTAGTCTTGGTGTGTAATTCAGGCTTATGCCTAGCAGGTTTTATACCGGTGATCTATAATACGAGTTTATGTTTATGAAATGATTGAGTTATGGTGGCCATTGAACGAGCTAAAGCTTATTTAAATGAATTAGATTAATTCCACCATAAGGTATGTATTTACATAAGTACATGTTATATGTGATCTGTATCGAATAAGTAAGTGATAGGTAATGTGTTTGTATATTCGGCATCTTCGATTATGTGGAAAATTTTTGTTTATATATTCAGTTACGTGGAATTTTGTGTATATTCATTTGGTCATGTGAAATATATACATATATATTTTGGATATGTGAGATTACATTAATGCATACATTCGGTTATGTGGGCTTACTATGCATATTTATATAGAAATTGTTATTTGGTTGTATATGGAGGTATACATATGTATAATTATTAATCAATATGCGTTTGATAAGTTCTACTTTTAAAGTAGATAATGATAAATGTTTTGACTATGAAAGGATATAGGCATTTGGCTATAATAATTCATATGTGTTATGTAAATAAATTAATGTTACAAATTGTTGGTTTAATTTGATTGATTATTCAATTGATTTGTTAAGTTTTCTTAAGACTTACTAAGCTTTAATAGCTTACTCTATGTGTATTCTTGTTCATTCTGCTTATAGATTTGGATATACGTTACAAGCTCGGGATCGTCAAGAAGACTACTCACACTATCGACAGCTTTCCTTTGGTATTTTACTAAGTTGAAAATTTTAATATATGGCATGTATAGCAAAGTAAAAGGTGGAATAGTGGCCATGCAAAATGGCTTATCCTCTTTGATTGATTTGGGTTCCGTGTTTTTGGTTGTGATGGTCATTGGAAATGAGTTTATACTTATGCATATTGTTTATGGTATAAGTTCATGATAGGTAAGTAAGCATGATGTTATAATTTGGACATGTTGAACTCGGTTTAGTGATATGTAAATGTTATGTGTTGAGCATTGTGTGATGGGTTGATCTATTTATTAAATGGACTAAAGTCGAATATATATATATGTTCAAGTAAATAAATAGGTATAAAGTGCTATTTACTCATTAAGTCCTTAATAAGTTTGTTTGAATTGAGGATGTTAAGTATGAGTGTTTAATTATATACTTGTGATAAATAGTTAAATATGTGGTAAATGGATTTGGTATTGAGTTTAGATATGAAATTTGGTTGCATGATGTGATAATAATTTGAATGGACAATCTTGAATATATATTTATAAGTTATATTATGTTAAGTAATGGACATGTGGTTAATACATTATATATATATATGTGTGTATTTATTGGTTTTGAAAGGAAGCATGATTAGGAGCACCATTTACCTATCTAAATGATGGATATGCTATGTAAGTTATCTAAGATAAATAGTATGATATTCAAATGGCATACAAAATGAATGATTAGATATGTGGTTTATTTGGTTAATGATATACTAAAATGACTAAGTATATAGTAAGTTTGATAATGGTTAATTAACAATATTCAATTAATGGATGTCTTAATGCATACTAGGCATAAGATGATTATATGTTCGAATATACATAGGTTAATATGATTTGGTTGTAATGGCAAAGTATACAACTTTATTTTGTTTGAATGATTCAAGATATGTACTTTGGTTTGATTATAAAACATGCGAATTTGTTATATTATGAATTGATCTTTTCGTACATAAATATTAAATGTGATTACAAGTGACATGCGTATGTTATAATGTTATTAAGGCTATGTATAGCATTGTTGTAATGTGATATGATTTATTATTAAATATATATATAAATGCCTGTTCTGAGTTGTGTTTCGTTTGGTAATACTCATAACTCTAATTCGGTGACAGATACGGGTTAGGGGTGTTACAGCTTCATATAACGATATCAAAAAGTTGACAGTCAGCAAATTATTGAAAAAAAATCATATGTCGATATGGAATGCCAAAAAATGGATCATATCTGGCAATGCATTAAATTTGAACGATAGCACGATATCAGAAGTTTGCAGTCTGTTCAAGATTAACATCACATCGGCCCAAAATGAACAGTACAGTGGAGGTGAAAAAAATCGTAAGGAAAATGATTAAGACTCATAAAGATTGGCTTTAGAAATTACCATCTATGCTTATCGAACGTCTGTCTGGACCCCACCAGGGCAACACCTTTCCCATTGATTTATGGAATGGAGGCAGTTTTACCCATTGAAGTTGAAGTTTCTTCCCTTCGAGTCTTATCAGAGCTGAAGTTGGATGAAGCAAAATGGATCCAGTCTCGATATGATCAGTTGAATTTGATTGAGGAAAAGAGGCTAAGGGCTATTCGTCAGGGTCAGATATACCAAAAACGAATGATGCGAGCTTATGACAAAAAGGTTTGCCCAAGAGAATTGCAAGAAGGGGACCTGGTATTGAAAGGATCCTCCCCATGCAAAAGGATTTCAGAGGGAAATTGATGTCAAATTGGGAAGGACCTTATGTGGTAAAAAAAAGGTTTTCTCCGGAGGATCACTGATTTTGGTCGAAATGGAAGGGAAAAACTTGCCCAATCCTGTAAATTCAGATTCAGTCAAGAAGTACTATATTTAAAGAGAAAAAGAGGTTAAAATGAAAACCTGCAAAGGGCACTTTGAGACCTTCCTTAAAAGAAAACGGAGAGGCCAAGGTGAATACCCGCAAAGGGTGCCTTGAGACCAAAGGGGTTTCGAGTCGAAAACCCAAAAAGAGCGGCTCAAATTGTGATCAAAGAAGGGGCATGCATTGATCTTGCTATACCTGAATTAACAAGAAGGAAAAATGTTACATCTTGGGGGCATCAAAAAAGAACTCTTAATCTCCTAAACACATATTGAGCTTAAAATAGTCTTCAGAAAGTTCGTACACAGAAGCTCAGACTGCAATATCTGGGGCACCTAGTTTTTCCCTCACCATTTTGTATTATAGTAATGTTTGCTTTCTTTAATTAACCTATTCTTTTCAGATTTCGTTCCTGATAAATTTTAATTTTGTCCATCATTATGATCATTTTCAAGCATTTTGCATTGAAATAACAAATAATGGACTAATAATACTTTCACAAAAGAAGTTCTGCATATTACTCTGGAAGTTTCTAAATAGTACATGAATCGGAAGTAGGAATATTATTTAGAACTCACCAAATCTAAAGGTTAGAAATATTTGAAAAAGAAGAGTCTAAATTGTGACTATCTCTTCAAATTTTCTGTCAAGGATATCAGCTGAATAAGAAGACAGGATATTGCGTCACTAATACAACCCTGATAAACAGAGAGCAATGATAACCTCAGCATTAGAAAGGGATCCTTCTCTCAAAATGATATTCTGCATTCATGCAAATATCATTCATACATATCCAATTAGGAGCATTTTATTCATTCTGATCATTGCATCCTAATCATTTGGCATAAGCATAGGCCATGAAATCGATTCTACACGTCATGTCCCCTAGAGGATAGTGTAGCAAGATCGATGAATCCACAAATCTCATCTCCCTGAAATAGTAGTGGAGCAGATTGAAGTTGTAGATCTCATATCCTTGAAGTTGCAATGGAGTAGATCAAAGATGGCGGATCTTATCTTCCTAAAGTTGCAATGGAGTAGATTGAAGCCACGAGCCTTATTTCCTTGAAGTTGCAGTGGAGAAGACTGAAGCAGTGGATCGTATTTTCCTGGAGATGCAGTGGAATAGATTGAAGCCACAAATTGGCGAATCTTATCTTCCTGAAGTTGCAGTGAAGCAGATTGAAGCCATCAGCCTAATCTCCCTGAAGTTGCAGTGGAGCAGACTGAAGACAGCGAATCGTATTTCCCTGGCATTACAGTGGAATAGATTAAAGCTACAAATTGGCAGATCTTATCTTCCTGAAGTTGTAGTGGAGTAGATTGAAGCCACAAGTTATAAACCTTATCCCCCTGATGTTGCAGTGGAACGGATCGAAGTACCAATTCCTATGCCCTTGAAAATGCAGTGGATGGAAAGAAGCTACTCGAAGAATAAAAGCACCAAAACAAGTAAAGACTCAGCAAGGCTGGGCAAAATTGGCCATTTTTAAGTCTTTGCTCCATTATCGTTACACAACAATGAGCAAAGAGAGGTAGTTGTAATCAACGCAATTTTCCCAGGCCCATTAACTAAGAATAACAAAACCAAACTAAAATAAAAAGACCAAACCAATAAAATAAAGTCCAAAAAAGGTCTATTTACAATAGCAGGCCCAAATACCCAGTTACAAGCCCAAAACAAACCCTAGCCCACTCTTAACATTTTCGAAAGTAAAAAACCCTAGCCCCCTAAGACCCTTAGCCGCTGCTCCTCCTTACGTCGTACTGCCATGTCCGCACTCCGTACACCGCCACGTTACCCTCTGTACCTGCAAAGGACACGAACGACAAGAGAAAAAAAACTCAAAAATACATTGTATTTTTATTTTATTTTCTTCTACAACTTCGGCTATAAAAAGGAGAATAAACTTTGTAATTTTTTTAAGGAGGAATACATCAGAGAATCAAAAAGAAATTCGAAAGGTGTTATTTTTTCTCATCCCTTTTATATTTTCTATTTTTTTATTTATTTCGTTTCCATTTTTTAACAAAAGGAATAATAAACAAGATACAAAAAAAGAAGAAGAAAGATCTTACCTTTCTTTCGTTTGCGCCGCCATAGGTGGTGGAGGTTCATCGATTCCGATGAAAATCGACGATTTTGGGGTCGGGAAAGTCAAAAAACCAAAAATAGCCTTTTTTTATTTTTCGGCCATCGTGGACGGCAGTGCCGTCGTCGGCAACCGGAGTTCGGCCGGAGTGCAGAGAGGGTGAGAGAGTTGAGAGCTCTCAAAGAAGAATGGTTAGAATGATTTTTTTGAAATTTTTTGACTTTTATGCCTTTTCAAAACGACGTCGTTTTGGGGAGGTCGACCCGAATCTGACCCGACCCACTAGGGGATCCGCGTGTTTTTATTAAATGGGCTATTTGCACGAATAGCCCTTCCATATTTTTTATTTTTCAATTCAATTTTTTTAAAAATTTTAATTTGCCCCAATAATTTTCTTTCTGTTTCACTTTAGTCCCCCTTAATGATGTGCATTTTGGATGGGGGGAATAAGTTCCTAAATAGTCCCTATCCTTTTGTGGCGCGTTACAATTTGATCCTTTTGCCTTATTTCATTTTGTTTTTACCCTAAAACTTTATTTTTGCTTTCAATTTAATCGTTTTAGTCATTGTTGCTATTTTATTATTAAAATCAATTAATTTAAAATTCCTATTACTATTATTACTAGTATTATTTTTATTACTATTATTATTATTAATATTATTACTACTATTATTATTACTATTATTATTATTACTATTATTGTTATTATTATTATTACTAGCATTATTATTATTATTATTATTATTATTATTATCATCATTATTACTCTTATTTATTTATTTTATTATTTATTATCATTATTATTTCTATTTTATTATTATTATTATTATTATTATTATTATTATTATTTTAAATTTTTTACCTAATATTCGTTCACTTATTTATTTATTTGTTCATCATCAAATTTTTGATTAATTTATTTTTTCTTTATTTACTTACTCGTTATTTTTATATAATTAGTTTGTTTTATTTTATTTTATTTATTTATTTTTGCTTTCTATTATTTATCTTATTTTTATTTTTGCTCTTATTATTGTCATTTACATTAATGCATTTATTATTAGCCCGTTATGCATATTAGTACCGTAATTCTTTTTTTTTTTTTTACATTTTACTATAAAATCATGTTTATTAATCTTTGTCCGATACATAAAATTTTTTATTTAAGCATTTTTTTTTTGTAATTCGAGATTCGAGAGATCGTATCCTAACTTACTGGGTTTTGAATTTTCTCGTCTTGTCTAAATAACCAATTATTTTTTTAATCAAAGCATATAAGTTAAATAAAAGCTTATTCTCGGGAATTCAAAAATATTGTGCCCTAACTCACTGGATGTGACATTTTGTTATCTCGAGGTAAGGATTTCTAAAAATAAAGGCAATATTTTGTATTTGAAATTTTGAGAAATTGTGCCTTAACTTACTGGGTTCCGATTTTTCACTTGACCCAAATAACCGAATATCCTTCTTGAACTTAAATGCATGGGTTTTAAAAGTCAAAAGACAATCTTAGTTTTGAGGATTTGAAATGTCGTATCCTAACTCACTGGACATGACATTTTACTTCTTCGAAATAGGAAGGTCTTAGCATCTGATTTAATTTATTCAAGTTTCCTTTTAAAGAGGATCGTATTTTAAAATCTTTTCAAATTTTTGACATTAATACGATAATTAATCAATTAGGTACCAATTTTGGGCGTTATGAGGGTGCTAATCCTTCCTCGTGCGTAACCGACTCCCGAACCCATTTTCTCAAATTTTATAGGCCAAAATCATTGTTTTAATAAATCAAAATGTTTTAATTTCAAGGTGATCCGATCACACCTCGAAAAAAGGATTGGTGGTGACTCCATTTTCATTTTTAAAGTTGACCCCATTTTTTCAACGAAAAAATGGTTTTGACAATCTATATTAGAATGAGCTTGCTGGTTCGAGTGGTAAGAGGGTTGTTGTGTTGGAGGTCCTGTGTTTAAATCCCTGCGCAAGTGTGGAAGTTATTTTTGCTTTGATGGACTGAGAGAGAGTTGGATGGGAATAGGAGTCTGAGTGTGTGGGTAGTTGGTTTTGCTTTTCCTCTCCTCTGCATTTTTTTTTTCATTTTGCTATCAATTCAATTGTTCAACTTCAGTATTTCGACTTTTCAGTTTCCTTGTGCCTTGGTAAGTGGTGGTAAGATTTTGCTCGAATTAAGAGGGGGTTTTCTTTAGTGTCGTTCTTGTGATGTTATTTTTTCGTTAGTTTAATTTCTAGGTTTTGACAGCAATGAATCGGGAAAAACGGGGCTTCTCACTTGCGAAATCACAGTCAGAATTGTTCGGGGTGTTGGGGTAAGTGATGAATGATTGAATCAAACTATTGTTGGTTTCGTGGTTTTAGATTAATTGTGAATTTAGACTGATTTTTGTGAGTTGGTTTGTCGATTCTAGGTCTTGGTGGTCTCTGGTGTGTTCACGTATCAAAACTGAAACAGGTGTGTACTCGAAATGAAGAAAAAACAAACTTCAGCAAAAGCCAAAGAACCATTCTATCGAAGCCACACGGGCGTGTGCCTGGCCATGTGGTTGGCTGTATGTGAGACACGACAATGTGATCAACAAAGGCATGGTGGTGCATAAGACACAATAGTGTGGTGGTGTGTGTGTGTGGCTGTATGGGCCACACGGGCATGTGGGTTTTGGGCCAGGCCATGTGGGCCACACGGTGAGGCCAATTTGGGCGTGTGGGCCTACATGGGCATGTGGGCCTTAATTTTGAAATTTTCCCTAGGTCGCATGAGTCGTTCAGATCGACTATGGGCCTACTGTAGGGTTGGTAAGGGCTAATTAAACCCTAAAACTTATGTGATTTGATATTTTGATACTCTGCTCTAAGTGAAACACTATTTTACTTGTCTGATAATTCTTTTAAGCATATATAAATGACATTTGTATATAAGCATGTTATGCATGATATTACTGTATATGATATTTCTATATCTGTAACTAGGGTGGGTTTTTGTATATGAGGAGGAAGTGTTCTGTATGGCAACCTTCGCCTATATTCTGGTAGCTTGGATGCATATTATCTGATATGTGTCGTAATGGCATAATATGGTGTATAGGGTTGGGTGGGTGTTTTTAACCCCACATGGTGTGATGGGATGGTCGGAGTTGGTGTGTAGAGGATGGGGGTAGGATTTTGTATACATGTTTTGCATATCTGTAATTGTATATGTAAAGGACTTAAGTCCGAATCTAAATCTGATTGTATATGAGATTTTTATATGTATTGTATGTCTATTTCTATTGGGTTACACATTGAATTTATGAAAACTCACACTTGTTTGTCTGTTCTGTTCAGGTAATCCACAGACTTAGGCAGATCGTTGTGACGGAGACTCAATGGTGACCACTCAACCAAGTTGTGACGGAGACTCGGCTTTGACCACTCGACCAAGAATTGTTATACTTAGTAATTTACGATTTTTATTTAAAATTTCGGGTTTTAATTGAGAGTTTGTAATTTTTGGGACTCACTGGACTGTATGGTTTTTAATTTGGTTTTGGTTTCATTTGCTTTTTAATTTGCATGGTTTGACAAAATGTTTTATGAAAACGACGGTTTTATGCGGACAAAGGTTTTTCTGAAAATACAAATTGAGTTTCTAAAATATATCAGTTTTATTAAACTTCCACTAAAAATTGTGTTTTGGAAAATGAAACAATTGAACAACATTTCCATTAATAGTTATAAAATGAATATGGTTTTTTTCAAAACTTGGGTGATCTATCGAACAACTGCACAAAGTTTTATCGAAGTAACACTGTTTTGAAAATCCTCCTTTGTTACACTTTCTGATCCGGCCATAACATTTAGATCGGGTTTGAGGTGTTACAATAACAACATGTTGTTATTGGTGTATGACAATAACCACTCTATAACAAACAAAATAGAGAGGGTGAACCGTATATAATATTTGATTAAGTATATATATATATATATATATATATCAACAAAATAATTAATATACATTTTTTAGGATTATTATTTGATACACACGGAAGAGTTTTCTTACTTCAAAAGCAGGGTTAAAAAACCGTAATGTGCCTCATATATATTTTTTTATTTTTTAAAAATATCAATTAAGGACATTTATTAAGCTCTTAACCCTACTCGTGGAATTAAAAAACTCCATCATTTACGTATCAAATAAGTATTATTTTATATAGGGATAAATCCCAAAACTATACATAACTATGGTTTAATGTGCAATTGTATACATGAACTTTGATTTTGTGCAATTTTATACATGAAATTTTGATTTGATCCAATTGTTGTACATTATTAACACAATTATTGATATAACATCGTTTTATGTTTATATATTGCACATAAATAATTATATTTATCCAATATAAAATAAATTGATGTATTTATTTCTTTAAATGTGCATGATTAAATCAAAATTAAAATTTTAAGTATACATTTGAACCCTAATTAGAGTGTTTTTTTTGAAAGGTAAATTCATTAATACATTTAATGAATGAATCCATACAATTCAGGAGAAAAATAGCAAACACTCATCGTAGATAGTGAAGGACAAGCTCCATCAACACAACAAAGGCTTTAGCCTCAACATCAATAAAATATTATGACACGTTGACAATTGGCTTTGTCACAATTCAAGCACAACATATCTAGAGTGATTGCAAGCACTTAATACCATAAGGAAATCAACTCTAGATGGTCCAAAGAGACGAGAAAAAATCGACAAAAGAATCGAACATTCACCAGACTAGAGAGAATGACAACAAATCATCTTTAAAATCACTTGTAAAACTAAGATTGCATGCATAAGTAAGACTAAAAAATGTGCTACAAGAACATACAAAAACTTTTAAAATTGAAGACTTATTAAACAATGGAAAAACAAACAAACAAAAAACATAAAAAACTTAAGACAACACAGGTCCAAATCGACTCGTGAAATTATTTATTATTCTGAAACACACTCAAAATAGAAACAGATTAAGAAGTTGACGAAGAGCCACCCACTTTCCAAGAGAAACTACTGGTGGTCGATGGAGTTTTAGCGAACGACAGGCCATCATCAGTTGTCCATCACAACTTGTGAATACAACAAAGATACCCAAATAAATCTGCAAATTGAAAAGAGAGAAGACATGTGTAGTGAATGAGAAGAAGAAAGAAAGAAAGGGTTGATGGGAGGGAGAAAATGAGGGTGATACCCAGCCTGAAGGTTGGCACCGCCATTAGGCAAATCAAAAGATAAGAAGCAAACGGCTTAGAAAAAAAAGGGAACCACAATTAGAGTTTTATGTCTATAATTGCACCAAATTAAAATTCATGTATACAGTTACACATTAAATTATAATTCATGTATCGTTTTGAGATATATCCCTTTTCATATATAATTACAAAATAATGGGTATGAAATTGGAGATTAAACAATAGATATTTATGATGAAGTAGCTATCAAGAAATCCGACGCACATCTTGGCAATTAAGGCGTAAACGTGGCAATGCAAAGCTCACGGGTGAATTGTCGCCCTCCTAGCCTAACAATGAATTTATTGAGAAAGGGATTGAATATTTTAGATGCAATGAATCCCCTTCCAATATTTCTTTCATCCCTTTCCTTTATGGTTAGGATGTCTTATTCATAGGGTAAATATGTCATTATCCTTACATATAAAAGAAAATTAAATGAAATATATTTATAAAAGGAGATCAATGATATTAAGGAAGGGATTCATTTATACAGGTCCAAAATTTAATTGGTTTTATAATATTTCGTAATTTTTATATGATTAATATATTTATATTTATCATGCGTGTAAATTTTAAATCGATCGATATTTTTATCATATCAATTTAAAATATTATCTATATTAATATATATATTTAACTATTGATTTTTTTTTACATAAAATGAAAAGTTAGAACTTTTTATTTATTCCAAGCTTGACGTGCTTGATCTATATGAATTAAGTATGAAATATGATGCTAAATTGTTAAAATATTAATCATATAAAAGTTTTAGAAGGGTATAAAACTACTTAAATTTTTATATTAGTGTAAGTGGATCACTCCCTTATATATATATATATATATATATATATATATATATTGAAATATGAGTATCCTTAGAAAAAAAATATCAATGTCATTAAAATATAAAATAAAAATATATTTATATTAAATATAACTAAAATGGTAATATTTTGTTTGAAAATTTTATTTTAGGGTTAGTATTTAGTACACTAAGGGTGAGTGTACTTTTTTTTTATTTTAGGGTTAGTTTTAAAAATTATTATTTGTCTTTTTTAATATATATATATATATATTTAATATTTTGTTATACTTTTATAGGACATTTGTTAACTTCTTGACCCTATTTGTGAAGTCTAAAAATTCTATTAGTAGTGCCATTTTTATTAAATAAAAATTGAGAAAATTAAAAAAATAAAACTAGAATTTGAATGAAGAATTTGAGTTCTTTAAATTCCTTTGAAATTTCATATAAATTTTGAAGTTCTCTATTATTTTTATTTAAACTAGTTAATTAATTTATGAAATTTTAATTTTTTTTGTAAAATGAAATTTATACTCTAGATCCCTCATTCAAACAATTGTATTAGATTTTTCTTTTCTTTTCTTTTTAAAGATAAAACAAACTACTCTGAATTTGTAGACAAAAGTGTTACCATCACAAGATCAACACAAAATAAACCAGACTTATCTAATATGATTTGGACACTTTAGCTTATGTCCAATATATATATATATATATATATATATATATATATATATGTCCTTTCTCTCTGAGTTGTGGTACCTCAAAATTTCTTTGTCTGTTGAAAATGTAAATTAAAAGCATCTTAGTTTGGTTAATTTCTCATAAAATTGACAACTTAATTAGGAAATAGAGGAATATATATGAGAAGCCACATCTATTTATATTGGTATAAAATAAATAAATCATATTTTTATAATATTTTATATAATTAACTTTTAACTATTTAACTATTAAATTTATCAATGTAATTGTACCATATAAAATTTCAAACAGATTGGATATACCTATTATATCGATAAAATAAAGATATATATATATATTTATTGAACTATTAAAAGTTTTTTACATAAAATAAATTGTTAGAAAATTTTAATTTACGTTAAATTTTGACATGCATGATCTATATGAATGGAGCATGCAATATAACGGTTGAATTGTTACAATATTAATCGAATAAATAGTTTTACACACATGTAAGCGGATCTTTCCCCTATATATCCACTTAAGGGTTTTATACTCTCTCCCATATATTTATGTATGATTAATATAATATAACAACTTATCATTGATTTTATCGATATAATTATACTTTTCATATATGTAAAATTTTAAATTAATTTGATATTTTTATTTTATTGATCTAAAAAATATATATTATTAATTAAAATTTTTATATAAAATAAATAGTTAAAAAATTTAATTTATGTCAAATTTAATATACATAATAGTTGAATCATTAAAATATCGATCTATTGACGTAAATGATTTTTTCTCAATCAACACATAAACCCGGGTTTAAGTCTATCCATACAATGATTTATATAAAATAACATTGAAGTATTTAAACCCAACAACAATATTGACTGATTTGAAACAGTTAAGTTTTGTTATTTTTCTCAAGTAAAGATTAATGGCGTTAGTTGTGAGATAAGTATGTTTGAGGCCTTTAATTCAATGACAACTCTAATAGTAGATTGGCCATCTACATCAATCCTTAGCAGCGTCTGAATTCTTGAAGGAGGATGGTCGAATCTGTAGAGACCAATACCTTCATTGAAGGAAATTGATGCCATGTAGTCTGCACCCTGATTTGCTTCTCTGTAGATCTTGCAAAAGATGACCTCCCATAGTCTATTCCTGAAATCATTGGTACTCCTAATCTTACTAAGAGGACTGTTGATGGCATTCACATCCCCCAGCAGATCCACCGCAATTGAAGAATCAATCTCCACCATTAGTTTTCTATATCCCAAGTCCCAAGCCAGCTTCATACCATCTGCAATACCCCACAATTCAGCCTGTAAAGGCATACTCGAACCAATAAATCTGCTAAAACTAGCAATCTAATTTCCGTTTGAGTCTCTAATAAGGCCACCAGCTCTGGCTACATTGATATATTTTCTGACCGCACCATCACAATTGAGCTTGACCCATCCCAAAGGAGGTTTTGACCAGCATACTCACTTCAATTCAATTTGGTTCCTTTCTTCATTTCCATTATGGGCATCTCTTATGAATCTTTCTTTAACAATGCTTTTTGAAATGACAGCTTCTTTGGAACAGTTTTGCAGTTGGAATGTTGATGGAGCTTGAAACAACTATTGTTTCGACAAAGGCAAGCGCACCTATCGAACAGTAGTATAGCTGTGGTGAGTCCAGAATATTATATCCTCAAGGACCAAGAGTAGTTAGTAATAACTATCTTTTTACTATCTAGCCTAATAATTAAAGAGGATCTATTTTTAATCTAAAATTTAACTAACTAACTATGAGCCTGACAGAGAGTAAATTGGGAAAATACTTTGGACAACTTATATGAGATGGATGACACCTAAGGAAGAATCCACCTAGACTTCACATATTACTTTTGATCCATGTGATTTATTCACTTGACTTAATCCGTAGAAATCTCTGAATTATATTAATACCTCTTTCGAGGCTACTAACAACTGACTCTAAGTTGATTAATTAAAATATCTTTCTAATTAAAACCCCTATTGTCGCATTAATTTGATCTATGGATTCCCATATTAGGTTTGACCCTAATCTGGCAGATTTTCGTTTCCCTATTTCTAGGGTTGCAATCAACTCCGCTTAATTGTGTTGATCTACTCTTAAACAGGGACTTTTACTCCACTAAATAAGCACATTCGACTTGAATCAATAACCTGAATTATCAAAACAAGAATAAAACTCACAATTAAGAATAAGCACAAGTATTAATATCATAAATCAAATAATAATAAGATCTGTCATAGGTTTCATCCCTTTAGGTATTAAGGGATTTAGTTCATACTAGAAGAGGAAAACATCATAAAAGAGGAAAAACAAAAAAACATAAGAAAACCCAAAAACTTCTAAAGAACTTGATGGGAGATCCTCAGTCTTGATGGAAATCCTTCTCCTAAACTGTTCCTAACGCTATCTTGGAGTCTTTCTCCTTCTACTAGGCGTCTATTCAACGTCCTATCAACCTCCCTTTTAAGTTGCCTCCTAGGGTGTTTATATAGGCTTTGGAACACCTCTATTGGCCCATAAGTAGCTTATTCTGAATAAAACTCTTCTTTGCTGCGGCAGGGACACGCCCGTGTGACACACCCATGGTGGAATCCTTCGACTGTGGTCGATTCTACTCGCCACACACGGCCGTGTGATATGGCATTGTACGTTGATTCAGACGTGTCTTGGTTGTTACTCGAAACACACGGCTGTGGGTCATAGCCCAGGCCATGTGAGTCTCTAAGGTAGGCCTATTTTATCCCTTTTTTGGCTCGTTTCTCATTCTTTTTGACTCCCTAAGCTCTCCTGAGTATAAAACATGAAATTAAGAGATTAAGAGCATCAAATTCATCAAATCTAATGAATATTCATCCAAAATTAAGCCAAGCATGTGGTTAAAATATGTGTAAATTACGGTTTATCAAATACCCCCACACTTAAGCTTTTGCTTGTCCTCAAGCAAAATTTTCAACTGTCAATTAGAACTAACTTCCCTCAGTTCATAATTCTCATCAACAATGTCTCATCATAATTCATAGATAATGTATACATTGATAATTTAACTCAAAGAGTCCTAAAGATTCAAATAATCAAAGTCATATATTTTTGTAGCATGAAAATTATAGGTGTTTTCCCTTATTAAAATAATTACCTTTGATCCAAAATCGACAAGGATTGACATCTTCACTAAGGATTCACTCAAACCACTCAAAGTGTTTAAGGTACAAGATAAGCTTATGAAAAGTTAATCCCATAGGCTTGCATGAAAATCAAATCTCCACCACTATAAAATGAGATGATACACAAATCAAAAGGTCTTTAAAGGGTTGTAATGGGCTTGGGTTAAAGGTGTACATTGCCCATACTTAAGATGTACATTCAGGGTTTGATAATAATGCAAAAAGTTAGGAAATTTTGAAATTCACCCCCATACTTAAGATGTACATTGCCCTCAATGTACAAAGATAGATAATAGTGAAATAATAATAAAATCATAAGATAGAGAGAAAGTGAAACTTTCTAAATTTTGGATGGAGTCAATGAAAAGAAACTGATAGGATTGGCAGAGGTGAACATGGGGGAGCACCTCGAACCGTTTGAAATTGGATCCTTGAAGCAGCCGGCCTAATCTTATTGTATCCTAAGCTAAATCTAAATAGCATGAAGAAAAAGAAGAAAATAATAAAGAGAATAAAATAAAAAAAGTAAATAATGGAAAATGAGTATGATTTCAAAAAGAAAGGGGAAAAGAGAAGAAGACTTAGGGAAGAAAGTGAACAGAAGAAGGGGATTAAGTAGAAATTGGTATATATATATAGTTATGGCCCACGCCCATGTGCCCTAGGCGTGACTGGTCACACAGCCGAGTCGTATGGCCATGCGCGGTGTTATTTGTTTTCCCACGCCTGTGTAGAGGGTCTCCACACCCGTGTAAGTTTCTCAGTGTTGGCCACGGCCGTGGCATTTTATCGTAGCCCGTATTGTTGGGAAAAATTTTGTCCTATTTCCACATGGCCACGACCACGCCCGTGTGCTAGGCCGTGTGGTTACGTAATCTTGCACCTAAAAATCTGGTTAGTTCTTAGTTAGATGCTAAAATTTGAAAATATGAAAATTAATAGGGTTAGTGCTCGGGTTGCCTCCCGAGAAGCGCTCGTTTAAAGTCTTAAGCTAGACTTATCTCTCATTCGCATAATCATGGTGGTTTGATGAGTTGAAAATCCTTTCTCATGCTATCAATTCTACTATCAGTATATAGTTCGAGTCAAGTAGTGTTTACCTTAAAAGTGCTAAATATGGGATTACTTACCTTGACTGTTCCGTATGGGAAGACATTACCTGATCTCCTATCTTATCCAACAATACCTGATCTCCAATCTTAAACTGGGTTGTCCTATCTTTAAGTTTGACATGGTTTTGCTTTGGTTCTGCTTCTTGTGCTCTTGGTTTCTCCTTGAAATGTGTCTTTCACTCGTCTAGTTCATCGATCTGAAACCTTCGTTCCTCATGAATTAATTCTTTGTTGGTATGAGGTCTAGGATTTGGCTCAGTTATGTAGTTTTGTGGTGCTTCCTGAAAAGAAGGTTTAACCGAATGGTCATTAATAGAATTTATGTTCTCACCTTTATTACTTGATGTCCTAGCCTAGTCAAGAACTTGAAGAGTGATCGTCTCGTCACCTACACGAAGTATAAGTTCTCCTGTACCAACATCAATTTTAGTTCTAGTAGTTGCTAAAAAGGGTCTTCCTAAAATTAAAGGAATATTATTGTCCTCATCCATGTCTAAAACAACAAAGTCTACTGGGAATAGAAATTTATCAATTTTCATGAGTACATCTTCAACTATACCCCTAGAAATTCTAATAGTTTTATCAACTAATTGAATGCTCATCCTAGTTTGTTTGGGTTTCCCTAGACCAAGCTGTTTAAACATTTTATAAGGCATAACATTTATGCTTGCCCCTAAGTCAGCTAAAGCATTATCACCTGTTAAACTGCCAATTAAGTATGGAATTGTAAAACTCCCTAGATCTTTTAACTTTTGTGGTAGTTTATTTTGCAAAATTGCTAAGCACACTGCTTTTAGATCCACATGTGACGCTTCGTCTAACCTCCGTTTGTTCGTCAATAGATCTTTTAGAAATTTCCTTGAATCTGGCATCTGCGAAAGAGCTTCAAGAAATGATAAGTTAATATGTAATTTCTTTAGAAGTTTAAGAAACTTACCGAATTATTCATCTGTGTTGTCTTTCTTTAGCGCTTTGGGGTACGACACTTGAGGTTGGTATTATGTAATTATCAGTTTTGGTGGATTATGGCTTACCTCAACCTTAGCTTCCTCTACCACATTCTCTTGCCTCAGTTTTGGCTCATTTGACCCTTCATTATCATGAGCAGTAACGGCATGAAGTTGCTCCTTTGGGTTAGTTTCAGTGTTGCTTGGCAAGCTACCTTGTGGTCGTTCAGATATGAGTTTAACAAGTTACCCTAATTGGTTCTCGATCCCTTGAATCGATGCTTACTAATTTTAAGTGTTGTTTCGGTGTTTTGGAAACAGGCTTCTGACATCGCGATAAATTTTGTTAGCATCTCTTCAAGTTTGGCTTTTCTCTTGTGGGTTGGGTTGCTGTTGAAAGCATGGGATGGGTTGTTGTCTCTGATTTCCTTGGCCACCCCATGAAAAGTTTGGATGGTTCCTCCAACCTAGATTGTAAGTATTACTATAAGGGTTATTTTGAGATATAAAATTATTGCCCATACAGTTCATCTGCTGGCTTTCCATGCCAGGATTGTAGGGTAGGTATTATGTATTATTCATCCCTCCTCCATTTGTATCGCACTGCATCACTGGATGCACCTACGAACCATACAAACCATCAATCTTTTTATTTAACAGTTATACCTGGTTTGATAGCATGGTTACCGCGTCGAGGTTAAAAACTATGACTACTTTTGTTGGATTCGTCCTCATAACTTTCCACTGATAGTTATTCAGTGACATCTCTTCAATGAATTCATAAGCAGCCTTAGGTGTTTTATTGTTTAGTGTACTACCGGCAGATGCATCGATCAACTGCCTAGTCGAGGGGTTCACACCGTTGTAGAAGGTTTGAACCTGTAGCATAATGGTACCCATAGTGAGGGCACCTTCTCAGTAGATCCTTGTATCTCTCCCATGCATCGTATAGTGTTTCTAAATCCATCTACACAAAAGAAGAGATATCATTCCTCAACTTAGCCGTTTTAGCCGGCGAAAAATATTTAAGTAGAAATTTTTCGGTCATTTGTTCCCACGTAGTGATTGATCCTCATGGTAATGAGTTCAACCACTGTTTAGCTTTGTTCCTCAATGAAAAGGGAAACAATCGAAGGCGAATGGCATCATCATAGAAGCCATTGATCTTGAAAGTGACGCAGAATTCCAGAAAATTTACCAAGTGATTGTTTGGATCTTCATCCTGCTAACCATCAAACTGAACAAATTGTTGTATCATCTGTATAGTGTTAGGTTTTAGTTCAAAATTATTTACAGCACTAGCCGGTCTAACAATACTTGATTCAGTTCCTGTTAAAGTAGGTTTAGCATAATCATACATAGTACGAGGAATAGGATTTTGATTCACCGGGTTTGCGGCAACCATAGGAGGTAGCGGATTGTTATCAGCCATCTCTTCGGTAGTATTGGTTTTGTCTTCTTGCTCTTCTTCTATGTACTGTAGGATTTACCTTAGTTCTCTTCGTTTCATGAAATGTAGCTTCTATATCAACGCTAAAAATCAAGGGTCCTGACGAGTTCCTCCTAGTCATAAACTAGAATTACTTGCCAGAAACAAATAAAAGAAAAATTAGTAAATTTAAAATTAAAATAAATATAAATTGCAAATAAATAAAATGGCTAAAGTAATAAAAATTTAGTTTTCCTAATATCTTAGTCCCCGGCAACAGCGCCAAATTCTTGATGGAGCTCAAAACAACTATTATTTCGACAAAGGCAAGCGCACCTATCGAACAGTAATATAGCTGTGGTGAGTCCAAAATATTGTATCCTCAAGGACAAAGAGTACTTAGTAATAACTATCTTTTTATTATCTAGCCTAATAATTAAAGGGGATTTATTTTTAATCTAAAATTTAACTAACTAATTTAACTAACTACGAGCGCGACAGAGAGTAAATTAGGAAAATACTTTGGACAACTTATATGAGATGGACGACACCTAAGGAAGGATTCACCTAGACTTCACTTATTACATTTGATTCATGTGATTTATTCACTTGACTTAATCCGTAAAAATTCCTGAATTATATTAATACTTCTTTCGAGGTTACTAACAACTGACTCTAGGTTGATTAATTGAAATCTCTTTCTAATTAAAACCCCTATTGTCGCATTAATTCGATCTATGGATTCCCATATTAGGTTTGACCCTAATTCAGTAGATTTTCGTCGCCCTATTTCTAGGGTTGCAATCAACTCCGCTTAATTGTCTTTTTAGGAACCCAATTTAGCCCGGGCCCATGAAACAAACCAAAACAGAAATAAAATAAAAAATAAAATGTCCAGGTTTATTTTTTATATAGTCCACTTTATAAAAAAAAAAAAAAAAACCAATCCTCAAAGCCCAAATTTACCCTGTAGCCCAACACCCTTTACAGTAGCCCAATATCCATTACTAAACGGATCACCCGAAACCCAGCTAACACTTCCTCATACTTAACCAACTCCCAAACCCGTTTTCTTGTATTTTGTGGACCAAAATCAATGTTTTAAACAAAATGATTTATAAGGTGATCCAATCATACCTAAGTCAAAAAGGATTGGTGGCGACTCCCGTTTTTGTTTTTTAAAGTCGATCCCCATTTTTATAAAAACTTTAAAAATGGTTTCGACAGCTTGGCGACTCCACTGGGGACCAATAAGAGAGTCAAGCCATAAAATCGATAATTTCATGTCCTTTTGTCTGAATTTAAAATTCTGATTTAAAAAACCATGATCCTTTTATTGCATGTAGTTCTAATTTTAATATACATCTCTGCATTACACTACATGACCGTTGTGGTCGTACCCTTAAGTAGGAATGAGAAGCTATGCCTTCGTGAGGTTTTCACCTTCGCATGGGCTAGTGGACTGCTTCTGGAATACATCTGTACCTATATCTTAGTGAAGTTTTCACTTTCGCATGGCCATAGGGAAATGTATTCCCCTAAATTGAACTCGGTCTATATGAGCCTATAATGGGTGAGGATCGAGGAATCTGCTGGTTTGGGTACCTTAAACTTTAGAGCTGAACCACATATAGAAAACCTAAGTGCTCACCCTAAGTAGAATTGTACCAAGGCTTAGTGGTTACCCAGATAGGTGTTTGTTTATTTTTTTTTTTTTTGCTTCATATTCTATCTTATGATACTGACTTATTGTGTTTCAATTTTTGTGCATATCATTTCATATTAAAGAAGTATCGATTCACGGTCAATTTCTAAGTTAGTAAGCTGGTTATGGAGAATGAATTCCTTGATAAAGTAGAGGATAATGCTGCCGTCCGCACATGGTCAGAGCAAACGCAATTGGAGAAAGGGAACAACTAGTTGACGGGTACGTATCTGAACTATGGGATTTTACTCCTATTAGTGTTACACAAAATGAGTTCCAAGAGTTGAAAGAGATATGGGCTCAATAAGATAATGAGGCTAAGTAGTTGTTTTATCACAATTATGGAGATCTACCCTATTTACTCGACATCAAGGTAGATAAGCATCTGTTACGGGCCTTGACTCAGTTTTGTAACTTTGCCTATAGCTATTTTACTTTTGGGAAAGTAGATTTGGTGCCCACAATAGAGGAATATACAACCTTTCTTCATTATCCAATGGTCCAAGTCAACAAAGCTTATTCTAGGGCTGCTAACGTCCCAACTTTCGTAAAGAGGTTAATAATTATCATGGGGATGAGCGAACAGTGGGTTGCAGCCAGAATCCAAAAGAAATGTGAGGGTAAATGCATTCCTTGGGTTAGTTTGAGGGACCTGATCTTAGCCCATCCGGATGCAAAGAAGAAGGTTGACATCTTTGCCTTATATGTCTATGGTTTGGTAATTTTCCCTAAAGCTCTAAGACATATAGATGAAGCATTCATGGATTTATTCAATTTACTTGACAAAGGGGTCACGCTAGTACCTGTGATCTTATTCGAGATGTTAAGATCTTTAAACGCATGTCGGAGAGCAGGTGAAGGTAGATTCATTGGATGTGTGAAGTTGCTATTAGCGTGGTTTCACAACCATTTTGGAAAATGAAGAAAGTGTCTTATCGGGTTTTTTCTGAGAACTATTCTTGGTTAAAAGAGATAGTGGCTACACCGAGGAGAGAAGATGTGTCTGAAGAGAACTTGATGGCGCACCTTCAAAGCCTTCAAGAGGAGGACATCTAGTGGAAAGCCCCTTGGATGATTCCAGATGAAATTCTTTATCGATGTGGAAGTTTTGATTGGGAATTTGGAGAGCCATTGGTTATGCTCCTTTGCTCGTATTAAAGCAATATGGATCAAGGCAGTTCATGCCGGCAACATATGGGCTAGCTCAGTGTAAGTTCTCATATAAAGGAGATAACTATAAGAGGAAGATTAATGAGATTTCTTGTGCTTGGAATTAGATTCGTAGAATGAAAAGATTATTTGCAAGACCAATGATGACCCCAGAATATAGCAGATGGAGGATTAGAAGGGTTAGTGATAACATCCCCGAGCTAAATTCAGAAGGTGCCCGATCAAGAGAAGAATGCTTGCAAGTGGTCCCATCAGAGTTAGAGATTGTAAAGCAAGATTTCGAGAGGATGAGTTCTGAGCTTGGAAAGAGGATGGAGAAGTTGGATGAAGAGAAAATGTATCTGAGACTAGACGTGGATATTCAGAAATCAGAGGCTGAAAAGTTAAGAAAAGGGAAGAAAAGGGTCGAGGAATATCTGAATGACCTAAAGACAGAGTATAAGAAGCTGCGTCTATCAATGAAAAGTGTCGGATTAGGTAAGACTTAAGAATAATGGCAACAGGAAGTTTAAGAGGAAAAGGCCAAAGCTGACCATTGGGAAAAAAGTTTCTAGAGATGCATATGCAAAATGATGCCCTAGAAAAGAGGTTAGCAGAAAGCCAAAAGGAAAAGTGTGGATTAAATGCTAGAGTCGCTGAACTGGGACTATCTCTTCACCACCATCGAAGCCATAATTCTACAAACGAGCTGAAGATGAGTCTGAATAAGATCAAGGAAATGAAGGGCAAGATTGAAAGATTAGAATTAGCATTGCAGAATTGTGAACTCCGGATCGAGTATCTTGAAGCAAGAGAAGGGCATTGGAAGGAAGGGCTCCACCATTCCCATGACCAAGTTAGAAGTCTGGATTACCTCATGGGTGAAGCAATAGTTCAGAGATCATATGCAGACTTTGACAGCACAGACTGATATATTGAGCATGAAGTATGAGCTACATTCAAATTGTGGTCAAGAGCTATCTCTTTGTTTAGGAAAATAAAAAATTTGGGCCTTAAGGCAAAAGCATATTTGTAGTCTATTTTATGTAAGGGATTTCGTTTTCTAATATAGTTTTCTAGAATGAAGTTGAATCTGAATCGATGCCTTCTTTTTGCATTCATGCATTTGCATAACATCATATTATATGCATATAAGTATATAGAAAGAGCCTAATTAGTTAAAATTTACAGAGAGAGAGATAGAGAAAGAGAGAAGAAAAATCTAGAAGCTGAACACCATTACGGTACACGTGCTAAAACAAAGAAAATGGATCAAAGACTTGAAAAACTCCAGAGAGACATGCAAGACCAAATGCAAGAGCAATTCCCAAAGCTCTAACAAGAAATGAGGGACCAAATGTTGGAAGCTCAAAGGAACATGATGGCTCAAATGGCCCAGATGCTGAATGGGGCGATGGACAAAGAAAAAGGTCCCATGGCTATTACTGGAGAAGATAGAGAAGGCATTCTCCCAGGTTTTACCCCTCCACATGCGCCAACACAGCCTAAAGAGTATCCCTAGGGGCCATCTATCGCTATTAGGCCTCAACAACGGCAAGCTAATACTAGACCACCCATGAACTTCCAAGTTGGCTCAGGATCTAATCCAGGAGATAACTCAGCCAATCCTATTATCCCTGATTTGGATATAATAGAGAGGGAGGAGACAAGAATTGAATCCTCGAGGCAGTTAGAGAATCGCTGTAGATGGTTGGAGGAAACGTTCAAGGCTTTGGAAAATGCCAATCATCACCATGGTGTTGACGCCAAAGACTTAAGTTTGGTTCTAGACTTGGTGTTTCCTCATAAGTTCAAGATGCCGAAATTTGAGAAGTATAATGGGACTAGCTACCCTGAAGCCCACATCACTATGTTCTGTAGACGAATGACTGGCTATATGAACAATGATCAACTTTTGATTCATTGTTTCCAAGATAGTTTAGTGGGGGCAGCATCCAGGTGGTACAATCAACTTAGCCATGCTAATATTAGCTCCTAGAAAGACTTAGATCAAGCCTTCATGAAGCAATACAATCATGTCAAAGACATGACGCCTAATAGAATCATGTTGCAAAACATGGAAAAGAAGTCAAATAAAAGCTTCAGGCAATACGCACAAAGATGGAGGGAAGTTGTCATGCAAGTTCAACCACCTCTTCTAGAGAAGGAAACCACCATGCTGTTTATTACACTTTAAAGGAACCGTTTATCACTCATATGATAGGAAGTACCACTAACAGCTTCGTAAATATAGTGATGGCAGGGGAAATGATAGAAAATGCCATAAAAAGTGGTAAGATTGAAGCGGGAGAAACCACTAGAAGGAAAAGGATAGTGAGTGAATAATACGAGTACATACAACAAAGGGTACTAAAAGACAGTCACTGTTAGCCAGCCGAAAGTAGTTACTACCAGCAACAAGGGTCAACAAGACAAGAATCAGGCACCAGATAAAATTCTAAAAGCTCCAATTTATGCCAATCCCAATGACGTATAAAGAGCTATACCAAAGTTTATTTGACACACACGTGGTATCTCTATTTTATTTGAAGCCATTACAGCCCCCATATCCCAAATGATATGATTCAAATGCTCAATAAGACTACCATACGAGAATAACGGGGCATTCAATAGAACACTGTATTGCCTTCAAAAAGTTAGTCGAGAGATTCATCAAGATGAAGATTGTGAAGTTTGATGATACACCTAGTGTGGAGAACCCATTACCCAACCACGGGGATAAAGGGATAAACGCGATCGGTGAAAAGGTCGTGAGAAAAATCAAAGGGGATATTTCGAGGTGAAAACCCCATTGAGAATGGTTTGGAGGGAAATGGTGAGAAGAGGAATGATATTATCCGATTCTTTGAAAGGATGTGAAGGACTAAGGAACTACTGTGAGTTCCACAAAGCAGAGAGGCATGAGATCCAAGAATGTGCTGAGTTTAGGGTCTTAGTGCAAAGCCTTATGGACAATAAGGAATTGGAGTTTTATGAAGAAGGCTCAAAAGGAGGAAACATGAAACACCCCAAACCCGGCCCACAAGCCCCGACCGGATCTGACATGTTCCTTAGGAAAAACTTATCTTTATCTTGTTTCATCCTCTTATAAAATATGACGATTTTAATAAAAGCAAGTTAGTATTTTTATCAAGTTGAAAACCAAGATACCGTTCAAGTTTGTATTTCAAAAAATCGCCTATATATTTCAAAAATTAAAAGATTTGCGATTCTAGAACTCATTAGGTTGAAAACGTAAGTTGAGTAGGTGATAAAACATTTGACGTTTCTTTAAGAAAAATATTTAATTACTTGTTTGTTATTTATCATGGAAATAAAATTTAACACGCAAGATTAAGCGGTAATGGCCTTATTACATATTAAAACCAAAATAAATCCCGAAAGAAAACATACTAAAGAAAAACGAAAAGGGTTCCATTATTCAAAACTTAGAATTTCACGAGCATGGCCACCACATAATCCCTGCTGACCCGGTCCATTTCTTTATGTATCACCTGCAAAATGTTAGTCCATGAAGGATGAGTCAACAGACTCAATGTGTAACAGCCAACCACCAAGACCCAATCGATTATAGCCTTACTTACAACATTTTGGGCAAAGCTCATCCGAAATCATATTTGGCCATAGTCATAGCATATTAAATCACATGTATATAAAACAAAGATGCAACCCGAGCCCACCTAGATATCCAACCTCTACACACCACCCGTACCTGCCAATCACACCATGGGGATTACTAAATCGACCCTCCATCAGCTACACACCCTCAAAGGCAATCACTGCAGTCAACTGCACATCGCCCTTAATACGTGGCATAGCCACCAGATAATGTGACAAGGTCACCGGATACATAATATTGTGACATAAGTCACCGGATAATATGGTAAAACCACCAGAACACTTCCCCTTTCCGTTATAACCCTCGTGCCCATGCAACATACATAGTATCATAGATATCATGCTATACGCTTATCCTAAGTCCATACCGAAAACACACACATGCTTTCATATCAATGATGGTAACCACTGTAAACAAGGGTTAGATATAACGTACCTAAACGAACTATACCAATGAATGGTACCCTTAGCCATGATTAATCATAATCTTGTTAATACATATTTAATATTATTAATCTATCGGGAAAAAAGTGTGGGGTTACACACCTGATAATAATGAGAACCACACTTTTGATACTAACACTTTCGCTTGCAGGGATCACAGCGATTTGCTTTTCCCTTTCCGATGTTGGCCCACAACCCGGTGGCCAATCACGCATCTTGGCGAGCATTTCTTGAATCTAGGGGTAGGAACTACCCCTTTCTCTCCTCCACTGGTATTTGCATCCATCGAATGTCACTTAATCAGAAACCCGATTAATCGACACGTAAAAATCTAAACGAATCACATCTATAACTTAATTGGATATCTTTACCGAAATAGATCTGAATCCCAGAGACTCCCCTTTTATCTCTGTCAAACTTTTCCTAAAACACCACAGTTAGAATCGGCTAACACTAGAAAATATGGCCTTTGGCCGAATGGCACTATTCCCCTTACCTTAACCGATCAAATCCCGAGAGCTCTTCACATGTTCGGCCAAATACACAAGAACTAAGTTAGGCATCTAACTTTCGGCAACCAAAAGAGAAAGAAGAGAAATTGAAATAGAAGAAACCCTTACCAACTATTAGATCCGATGGAATAGAGTCTGACAGATTCAGCCAATAGTGAAAGTGCTTGAGAGATAGGAGAAGAATGCGAAAAAGTAAGTGAAGAGATACCTTGAGAGATTCGGCCAACACTCAAGGAAACAGAAAAAGGGTTATTCGGCTTCTAGCAAATGAAAATAAAAGAAAGGGGTGAAGGTTTATGGGTGTTTCGGCTATGGTCTCAACAAATAGGAAAGGTTCTTTCAGCTTTTGAGGATGGAGGAATCGGTGCAAAGAAGAAGAGAAAGGGTTGGGGTTTGTGTGGTTTCGGCTATAGTGAGAGTGGAGGATATGTTTCGGCTTTTGATCAAGAGAGAAAAGAATTTCGGTAAGAAGCACAAATGAAAAGAAAATAGAGAAAATGGCCTCACACTCTCCTTGTTTCAACACCTAAAGCCCCTAGCCTAGCCACTTTCCTCTTGGCCGAAAATACCATCCCAAGACCCCTCTATTCGGCCAACTCTTCTTCTTTCACCCAAATCCCCTATTTTCTTCCTACTTTTCCTCTTCACCTCTCATTCAAAAGAGTTTCAATGAGCCACACTCCTATCTCCCTTCTTAGTCGAATTTTCAAATGGATTGACCAAGTCTATCACTCATCCATTTAGAGTCCCCATGCCATCCAACACTTCCTCCCTTGACCCAAAAAGGCAACCCCCAAAATGCTTCCCTTGCTACTCGAACCTAGGTCCCTTCTCACTCCCTAAGGCGTCATTCTTCTGTGCTCCATGTGGCGCCTCTCTTGCCACTTTACCAATTGGATTCTTGTGTCATAACCCACACACACCTTTTCTTAAGGCCTTGCTGCCTTAGCTCTCCCATAAAGGTTTAAAGTCAGATATTTTCCTAAGGCTTCTACCTACACCCCAAGGTTCCCAAAGCCCCCAAAACACATGCACACAGCACACAAGCACACTACTACATACATTTGAGTTAAAATACATAACCCTTAAATCTCGGATATTACAGTTCTACCCCCTTAAAAATAATTTTGGCCCCAAAATTACCTGGCTAAAATAGGTGAGGGTATTGCTGTCGCATTGCTTCCTTCGACTCCCATGAAGCTTCTTTCAATCCATGGTTCCGCCATAGCACTTTGACTAGAGGAACTGACTTCCTATGTAATACTTTCACATCATGCTCTAAAATCTGAATCGGCTCTTCTTCGTAAGATAAATCTGGTCTCAACTACACTTTCTCAACTAGCACTACATGAGATGGGTCCGATCGGTATCATCGTAGCATCGAGATGTGAAACACATCATGCATTTGTTTTAACTCCAAAGGCAATTCCAGCTGATACGCCACTGGTCCAACCCGCTTCAAAATCCGATAAGGTCCTATAAACCTGGGACTTAGCTTTCCCTTGTGACCAAATCTCATCACCTTCTTCCATGGCAAAACTTTCAGAAACACCTGATCCCCCACTGCAAACTCTATCTCTTTTCACTTGAGATCTGTATACGACTTTTATCTGTCAGATTCGTCCTTCAACTTGCCCGAATTACCTTAACCTTTTCTTCCGATTCTGCTACAATCTTTGGACCCAAAACCTGACGTTCCCCCAACTCTGTCCAACACGTAGGGGTATGACACTTTCGTCCATACAGTGCTTCATACGGTGCCATCCGAATACTTGCTTGATAGATGTTATTGTATGCAAACTCTGCTAAAGGCAAGAACTCCTCCCAGCTTCCTCTGAAATCTATCACGCAACCCCTCAACATATCTTCTAACACTTGAATTACCCGTTCAGACTGGCCGTCCGACTGCGGATGAAATGCCGTACTGAAGTCCAACCTGGTGCCTAATGCCTGATGTAGTGCTTTCCAAAATCGAGACATAAACCTCGGATCCATATCCGAGATAATCGACACCGGCACCTCGTGCAGCCTCACAATTTTTGCCACATACAATTTTGCCAACCTTTACAGTGAATAGTCAACCCGTACCGGTATAAAATGTGCAGACTTTGTCAACCAGTCCACTATCACCCATACCGAGTCCTTCTTAGTAGGCGTAAGGGGAAGCCCACTAACGAAGTCCATTGTAATTCTCTCCCACTTCCACTGCGGAATCTTTATTGGCTGAAGCAACCCCGAAGGTACTTGGTGTTCAGCTTTAACCTGCTGACACGCTAAGCACTTCCCTACAAATTCTGTAACTTCCCGTTTCAGACCTGGCCACCAAAACTGATCCCGTAGATCCCTGGATAACTTATTTCCCCCAGTATGCATAGCATAAGGGCTACTATCACGATTCTTGAAGAATTTTACGCCTTAACTCCTCATCTTTTGGCATCTGAGACCTTGCCCTCAAACCACAAAGACTCCATCATTTGTTTACACTATAGTCTTCAATTTCCCATTCGGCACTTGCAAGCAGACAGCACTTAGTTCACCATCTACTAACTATTTTCTCTCACCGACTTAACCATGTTGGCTTCACCTGCAACTCTGCTACCAAACTTCCATCATCATAAAGGCTAAGATGTGCAAACATCGCCCTCAGTTGCAACACCACTTTTCGACTTAGGGCATCTGCCACTACATTCGCCTTGCTCGGGTGATGCTCTATTGAACAGTCGTAGTCTTTCAGCAACTCCACCCACCTTTGCTGTCTCAAATTCAGCTCCTTCTGAGTTAATAAATATCTCAGACTCTTGTGGTCTGTGTAGATCACCGACCTTTCTCCATACAAATAGTGCCTCCACACTTTTAGAGCGAAGACTATCGTATCCAACTCCAGGTCATGCGTTAGGTAGTTAACCTCATGTGGCCTTAATTGCCGAGACGCATAAGTGACCACCTTTCCACCTTGCATTAGAACACCTCCCAATCCGGTGTGAGAAGCATCACAATACACCACAAAGTCTTTCCCTACTTCAGGTTGAATCAACACCGGAGCCTCTGTCAATACTCTCTTAAGCTTCTTAAAACTCTTCTGCTGCTTATCCGCCCACACGAAAGATACCTCCTTTGCCTTCAACAAATCTCCTGTAGTAGCCTGCTAACCCCAAGAAACTGTGAACCTCAGCCACAGACTTAGGTGGTTTCCAATCTAGCACTTCCTCAATCTTCCGAGGATCTACCCTTATCCCTTCTGCAGACACTACATGTCCTAAAAACGCAAATTCCTTCAACCAAAATTCGCACTTGCTGAACTTCGCATATAACTTCTTTTCCCTTAGAACCTGCAGCACTACCTGGAGATGCGCTTCATGCTCCTCCTCAGACTTGGAATATACCAGGATGTCGTCTATGAACACAATGACGAACTGATCCAAGTAGGGTTGGAAAACCCAGTTCATCATATCCATGAATGCAACTGGGACGTTCATCAATCCGAACGGCATTACTAAGAACTCATAATGTCCGTATCTAGTCCGGAAAGCTGTCTTATGGATATCTGCTTCCTTCACCTTAAGCTGATGATATCCCAACCTTAGATTTATTTTTGCAAATACCGCAGCCCCCTTAAGCTGATCGAACAAGTCGTCTATCCTCGGCAATGGGTACTTATTTTTTATCGTCAGCTTATTCAACTGTCGGTAATCTATGCACATGCGTGTAGTCCCGTCCTTCTTCTTCACGAATAGGACCGGTGCTCCTCACGGAGACACACTAGGTCAGATAAACCCACGATCGAGTAACTCTTGGATCTGGGCCTTGAGCACTACCAACTCCTTTGGCGCCATCCTATACAGAGCAATTGACACAAGAGTCAGACAGCGGTAAATCAATTCGAACTCCACCTCCCCGTCCGGGTAACCCGAGGACTCCTCCGAAAGACATCCACGAATTTTCTTACTGTTCTAACTCCACTAACCCCCTCTTCTTTTGCATCCAGAGCACTAACGAAGGCCAAAAATGCCTTACACCCTTTTCGCACCATCTTATCAGCTTTTAACGTAGAGACTACGTTAGCCAAATAGTTTCTTCTTTCTCCTATCATAATTATCTCCTCATCCTCCGGAGTCCTCAACTCCATTCGCTTAGCTGCGTAATCCAATTTAGCCCGATGTTCCACTAGCCAATCCATGCCTAGAACGAGATCAAATTCCCTGAAAGGTAGTTCCAAAAAGTCAGCAGGAAATACCACTCCCTGAATCTCTAGAGGCACACTCCGGAATATCTTATTCACCACTAGCGTTTAACCTAATGGGCTCACTACAGTCATCTCCCTAACAGACAGTTCAGATACTATATCTAATGTTTCAGCTACTCTACATGCAACATATGAGTGGGTCGAGCCAACATCAATTAAAGCAAAGAAAGGCTTATCAGTTATAAGGAACGTACCGGTTATGACGTCCGGTGCGTCACCATCTTCCCTCCGATGAACTGCATACACCAGACTCGGCTGTCTCTTCTCTGTGTTACGAACACCTCTGCCTGATGTCCCACGACCTCTACCAGAACCATTACCTCCGCCAGTAGGGCCACGACCCTGCGGTGGCTGCTGTCTACCTCTTCCAATCTAATTAAAACCCTGACTTGCTGGTCGACTCTTGTCTGTCTCTAATGGACAGTTCCTAATCACATGGTCTTTGGACCCACACTTAAAACATCCCCCTGTCTTCTTCCAACACTCCCCCGGGTGCATCTTTCCACATTGAACACACGAACGATACTGACCTCCCACAGCAACCTGCCGATCTCGTGGCCCATCAACTCTAGGTCTTTTCTGGAGACTCTCAGATGACCCCGATGATCCAAAACCTCTCTTTTGTCTATTCCTATCCAAATTCTGTCTTACCAACACGGCAAACTCTCGCTCCTGCTGTGGAGCAATCTACAATCTCAGATCATCCCTCAGTCCGTCCTCGAACCTGACACACCGTTCATGCTCCGTAGCCACGATACATCGAGCATATCGGCTTAACCTTAAGAATTCTGCCTCGTACTCCGCTACGGACTTACTCCCCTGAACCAGCCTTAGAAATGCCTTCCTTTGTGCATCAATATAACTAGACCCAATATACTTTTTCTGATACGCCACCTTAAAATACTCCCAAGTGAGATCATCTGCTGTAGCACTATCCCGAACTGTGAGCCACCACTGGTATGATTCATCCCGGAGAAGCGACACCACCCCTTTCAGTTTCTCCTCAACAGTCAGATCCAAATCATCCATGATTCGCTCCATCGCCTCTAACCAATACTCAGTCGTATTGGGCACCATACCAGATACACCTCGGAATACCTCAGCTCCATTAGCTCGGAGTCGCTCGGACATGATTTTGAGCTCCCATACCTCCACCTGCTCCAGCCACCCTCTCAAGAACTCACAGCATCGCCTCACGATCTCGCATCATCCCGTCGATCTCGATACTCAACACCAAGAATTGCTGGTGGTGGCATCTCATTTTCGGACTCTTGACCAGACCTAACTGGTTTCGATACGGTCATTCTACCTTTACCGCGCCCACGCACATTACGACCACATCCCCTAGAACTCATGTCTATAATCGTGATTTAACCTACTTTAAAAAATTTTATGCATTAGCTTCTGTTCCACTGATTACCCACGAACAAGTTTTATGTAAAGAAGTTTAGTAGTAGTTCTTTCGATCATTACAAGGTTTTTGTTTCAAGTCTTCTACCCTAATTCAGAGAATCACATTCATTCCTCAATAGTATCTACTACACACATTCACCACTTTGAACATTTTCGTCCATTCCAACCCAGGGGTATTTTTGTAATTTATCCTATAGGGGTATTTTGGTAATTTTCCAAATTAGGGTATCTTGTAATTTTTGAAAAATAGGGGTTTTTGGTATTTTTTTGTAAAATAGGGACATTTTGGTAAAAGAAATCGGGGGTAGTATGGTAATTTCATGAATTGAGGGTATTTTAGTAATTTTACAAACCAAGGGTATTCCTGTAATTTTGTAAACCAGGGATATTTCGAATTTTTTTTTCAAAATCTAAAATAGGTTTTTTTTACAAATCAAGGGGTAATTCGGTGATTCCAAAACTAAGGTTTTTATAAAACAGTGTAGCTAGTCCCTTTCGGGTTTTAATTATTGAATTTAGCCTGTGAATAAGTCCTCTTGGTTAGGGTGAACCGTCACTACACACCGTAGGATTAGAGCGAAGAGGTGAGTCACTAGAATTGCTTAAATACCAAGCTCCCCGAATCCAATCCTAGACATGCGCACAATTGTTGCCACACACCCCTAACGTGACTTACTTACAGGTTTGTTTGATTGGTCTTTAAGTTTTATGTAATTTTGTGTTGGAGTAAGCTAACCCTAGGGTTCAATAGCTCCTATCTACTAATCTACGATCCTGTAATACCCACATACAAATCACACAATGATTAGGGGTTCTTACCTAGTGGACTTCGGGCCGGAGACACAGGTGCCATGCCAAAATAAACCTAAATTCATTTATAGAAATCCATGGTTTAGGAAAGCCCGTCTTTGGAAAATATTTGGCGCCCAAAACCTCAAAGCTGAGTTTTGAATCGGGCTCTGATACCAAATTAAAACACCCCAAACCCGACCCACAAGCCCCGACCGGATCTGACATGTTCCTTAAGAAAAACTTAGCTTTTTCTCGTTTCATCCTCTTATAAAATATGACGATTTTAATAAAAGCAAGTTAGTATTTTTATCAAGTTGAAAACCAAGATACCGTTCAAGTTTGTATTTCAGTAAAAAGCCCCCTTTATATTTCAAAAATTAAAAGATTTGCCAGATTCTAGAACTTCATTAGGTTGAAAACGTAAGTTGAGTAGGTGATAAAACATTTGAAGTTTCTTTAAGAAAAATATTTAATTACTTGTTTGTTGTTTATCGTATGGAAATAAAATTTAACACGCAAGATTAAGCAGTTAAGTAATGGCCTTATTACATATTAAAAACCAAAAAAAAATCCCGAAAGAAAACATACTAAAGAAAAACAACAAGGGTTCCATTATTCGAAAACCCAAAATTTTGCTGAGCATGGCCACCACATATTCCCAACCGACCCGGTCCATTTCTCTATGTATCACCTGCAAAATGTTAGCCCACGAAGGGTGAGTCAACAGATTCAATGTGTAACAGCCAACCACCAAGATCTAGTCGATTATAGCCTTACTTACAACGTTTTGGGCAAAGCCCATCCGAAATCATATTTGGCCATAGGCCCATGTCATCGCATATTAAATTACATGTATATAAAACAATGATGCAATCCGAGCCCACCTAGATATCCAACCTCTACACACCACCCGTACATGCCAATCACACCGTGGGGATTACTAAATCGACCATCCATCCGCTACACACCCTCAAAGGTAGTCGCTGTAGTCAACTGCACATCGCCCTTAATATGTGGCATAGCCACCAGATAATGTGACAAGGTCACCGGATACATAATATTGTGACATAAGTCACTAGATAATGTGGTAAAACCACCAGAACACTTCCTCTTTGTCATTATAACCCTCGTGCCCATGCAACATACATAGTATCACAGATATCATGCTATACGCTTATCCTAAGCCCATACCGAAAACACACACATGCTTTCATATCAATGATGGTAACCACTATAAACAAGGGTTAGATATAACGTACCTGAACGAACTGTACCAATGAATGGTACGCTTAGCCATGATTAATCATAATCTTGTTAATACATATTTAATATTATTAATCTATCGGGAAAAAGTGTGGGGTTACACACCTGATAATACTGAGAACCACGCTTTCGATACTAACACTTTCGCTTGTAGGGATCACAACGATTTGCTTATCCCTTTTCGATGTTGGCCCACAACCCGGTGGCCAATCACGCACTCCTAAAACTGAGCGTTTCTTAAATCTAGGGGTAGGAACTACCCCTTTCTCTCCTCTACTGGTATTTGCATCCATCGAATGTCACTTACTTAGAAACCCGGTTAATCGACACGTAAAAATCTAAACGAATCACATCTATAACTTAATTGGATATCCTTACCAAAATAGATCTGAATCCTAGAGACTCCCCTTTTATCTCTATCAAACTTTTCCTAAAACACCACAGTTAGAATCGGCTAACACCAGAAAATATGGCCTTTGGCCAAATGGCACCATTCCCCTTACCTTAACCAATCAAATCCCGAGAGCTCTTCACATGTTCGGCCAAATACACAAGAACTAAGTTAGGCATCTAACTTTCGGCAACCAAAAGAGAAAGATGAGAAATTGAAATAGAAGAAACCCTTACCAACTATTAGATCCGATGGAATAGAGTCTGACAGATTCGGCCAATAGTGAAAGTGTTTGAGAGATAGGAGAAGAATGCAAAAAAGTAAGTGAAGAGATGCCTTGAGAGATTCGGCCAACATTCAAGGAAACAGAAAAGGGTTATTCGGCTTCTAGCAAATGAAAATAAAAGAAAGGGGTGAAGGTTTATGGGTCAGCAAATAGGAAAGGTTCTTTTGGCTTTTAAGGATGGAGGAATCGGTGCAAAGAAGAAGAGAAAGGGTTGGGGTTTGTGTGGTTTCGGCTATGGTAAGAGTGGAGGATATGTTTTAGACTTTTGATCAAGAGAGAAAAGAATTTCGGTAAGAAGCACAAATGAAAAGAAAATAGAGAAAATGGCCTCACACTCTCCTTGTTTCGGCACCTCAAGCCCCTAGCCTAGCCACTTCCCTCTTGGCCGAAAATACTATCCCAAGACCCCTCTATTCAGCCAACTCTTCTTCTCTCACGCAAATCCCCTCTTTTCTTTCTACTTTTCCTCTTCATCTCTCATTCAAAAGAGTTTGAATGAGCCACACTCATATCTCTCTTCTTAGCAAAATTTTCAAATGGATTGACCAAGTCTATCACTCATCCATTTAGAGTCCCCATGCCGTCAACACTTCTTCTCTTGGCGCAAAAAGGCAACCTCAAAATGCTTCCCTTCTTTGCTCGAACCTAGGTCCCTTCTCACTCCACAGAGCGTCACTCTTATGTGATCCATGTGGCGCCTCCCTTGCCACTTTACAATTGGATTCTTGTGTCATAACCTACACACACCTTTTCTTAAGGCCTTGCTCCCTTAGCTCTCCCTTAAAGGTTTAAAGTCAGATATTTTCCTAAGGCTTCTACCTACACCCCAAGGTTCCCAAAGCCCCCAAAACACATACACACAACACACAAGCACACTACTATATACATTTGAGTTAAAACGCATAACCTCTAAATCCGGATATTACAAAACATATATGCAACTAAAGAAGAATTGACAAAGCAAAAAGTTAATTATCCAAGGATCATTATCTCCCGACCAAGAAATGTGGAAGGCGGAACACAAGTGGAGCCAAAAGTTGTAATCCAGAGGCTTGTTTCCTTTCCTTACAAGGATAACAAAATGGTACCTTGGAATTACGATTGTAAAGTGACAATATCGGGAGTGGAAAGCTCAGTCAGCAATTTCGAGGAAGCCTAAAATGAAGTGTCCTACACACGTAGTGGAAGGCGCTACGATTCAGGAAATGTTAGAGCAGAATCAGTGAAATCAAAGGTTGTGGCTGTTCAGCGAGAGAAAGGACCTGAGGTCCTTATCAATGAATCGGTGAAAGAAGAAGAGGCTAAAGAATTTTTAAAATTCTCAAAGCACAGTGAGTACAGCATGGTGGAACAACTACACAAACAACCGGCTTGCATATCAGTGCTGGCACTACTTTTAAGTTGAAGTACATCGTGAGGCATTGATGAAAGTGTTGAACGAGACTTATATTACTAAGGATATATCTGTCAACAAACTAGATCGTCTGGTTAGTAATATAAGTGTTGCTAATTTAATTTTCTTCAGTGATGATGAAATTCCACCTGGAGGTATGGGATCAATAAAGGCTTTGTACATTACCACTCGTTGCAAGGGATACACTTTACCAAGTGTGTTAATCGACAATGGATCAGCCTTGAATGTTTTACCATTGTCTATGCTGAAAAGGTTGTCGATATACAGTTCTCACATGAAGACATGCCAGAACATAGTGAGAGCATTTGATGACACTAAGAGAAGAGTGATGGGAAGAATTGATATATCGTTGCTAATTGGACCAAGCATGTATGAAGTGGATTTTCTGGTAATGGATATCAAGCCCTCATACAATTGCTTCTTGGAAGGCCCTGGATTCACTCGGCAGGAGCAGTGCCCTCATCACTGCACCAAAAGTTGAAATTGGTGACAGAGGGTCGGCTGATAACTATAAACGTAGAAGAAGACATCATAGCGACTGTTACCAATGACACACCATATGTAGAGGCAAATGAGGAGGCCATTGAGTGTTCTTTTCACTCTTTAGAGTTTGTGAATGCCACCTTTATTTTGGAAGGAAATGAAGTCCCGATGCCTAGGATATCCAAGACCACAAGGATGGGCTTACAAATGATGGTGGGGAAAGGAGCCTTACCAGGAAAAGGACTGGGCAGACATCTCCAAGGGAAAGTTCAAGTTTCGATGCCGAAGGAGAAAAGAGACCATTTTGGCTTGGGTTTTAGGCCAGATGCTAAACAAAAGAAGAGGCAAATAGAGAAGAAACATGAAAGAAGAAGAGCTCGGTTGAATGGGGATGAAGTCAAATGGGAATCGATGGCATTCCCCCATATATCCCAGACCTTTGTATCCGGAGGGATAATTCACCCTGAGAGAGGGTTATTGGAAAGTCCTCAGATCAATGCCATACACGAGGAGGGAATTGAGCAAAGAAACTTGTTTGGCATTTGGCCATATGAACCTGGAAGCGTTTTGGACAATTGGACTGTAGAGGAACTTCCTGTAGTTTTTAGAGATTTTATAGAGTAATATTCAGAACGCACTTGTTATTTTGTATGCCTAGGAACAATAATATTTCTTTTGTGAAATAGGCTCATGTTTAGATATTATTTTTTCAATAAAATGCATCTTTAATGACCAATTCTGGCAAATATTCTTTCTTTTTTTTTTATTCTTTTGACTTTTTAATTTCATTCCAAATTTTTTTTATTCCCATTCATATCATGTGAATAGTTGTCCTCGAATTCATTTGTTCTTTGTACATTCTTTGGTGCCCATCACAGGTCCTTAGATATTAATGATATGTGCAATGATACTACAGATCTAGAGGTCCATTTTGAACAAGACATGTGTTTAGAGGAATCTCAGGATTTTGAAGGTGACCGAGATTGTGACTTATCTCTAGATTTGTTAAGAATGGTAAAGCAAGAGGAGAAACAGATCTTACCTTATGAAGAGGAGGTAGAGAACATAGCCTTGGAGGAAGGAAAGGTTGTGAAAATTGGAACTTGCATAGCCGGGGAGACGAAACAAGACCTTGTTGAAGTACTACGGGAATTCAAGGACGTCTTTGCATGGTTATACCAAGATATGCCTGGGCTAAGTACCGATATTGTAGTACATCGCCTTCCCATAAAAGAAGAATGCAATCCAGTTTAACAAAAACTACGAAGGATAAGGCCTGATGTGATGTTGAAGATAAAGGAGGAAGTTAAGAAACAGTTTGATGCTGGATTTCTACAAGTGGTCAAATACTCAGAGTGGGTTGCCAATATTGTTCCTGTCCCTAAGAAGGATGGAAAGGTCTGGATGTGTGTAGACTATAGGGACTTAAATAAAGCCAGCCCAAAGGACAATTTCCCTTTGCCTCATATTGACACGTTGGTGGATAATACGATGGGATATTCATTGTTTTCCTTCATGGATGGCTTTTCAAGATACAATCAGATCAAGATGTACCCTGGGGCTATAGAGAAAACTACCTTCATAATGTTGTGGGGTACCTTCTGCTATAAAGCAATGCCATTTGGGCTAAAGAACGTAGGGACAACATATCAAAGGGCCATGGTGACTTTATTCCATGACATGATGCATAAAGAGATTGAAGTATATGTTGGTAACATGATCGTCAAATCTTGAACAGAAAAGAAACACATTGAAGTTTTGTGGAAGTTATTTTTGAGATTGAGAAAATTTCAATTAAAGCTCAATCCGGCAAAGTGTACTTTCGGAGCTCGGTCAGGGAAGTTATTGGGTTTTGTGGTCAGCAAGAGAGGAATTGAAGTTGATAAACCGTAAAAGTAACATATTTTAATCCCACATTTAGCATAGTTTTGGATGATTTATTCTTGATTTATGTAAAAATGTGCTCTTAATCCTTTCTTTTCATGTTTTATACTAAGGAAAGCACCTAGGGACGAAAAGAATGAGAAACGAGCTTAAAAAGGGCCAATTTGGGCCAAAGTGGAAATAGACATAGCCTGGACTTTAATTTACACGGCCGTGCCTCAATCAACAGAATCAAAACACGGCCTGGACCACGATTTCCATGGCCATGCCTCAATCAACAAAATCGAAACACGGCCTGAAGTCAATTTACACGGGCATGTCCCATGGCCGTGGCCCTATCATGGAAAAGAGGAATTTCACTCAGAAAAGGATACCTAAGGAGAAAGAAGCGCATTCCAAGAGCCTATATAAAGATCCTAAGTGTAACTTGAAAGGGGGCGATCAGTTGGGAAGTCAGCTAGGCCAAGCCAGAAGGCTAGATTCGTGGGAATCACTTGAAGATAGCCAGTTGATCCATCTCAAAAGCGAAATTCTACTCAAGACGGTGGATCTCTCCTTCAATTCCTTCAGGGGGTTTTAGGGATTTCTTATGTTTTGTTTTATCTTTTCTCTTGAGATGTTTTATTTTAACATTATGAACTAAACCCTTTAGATACCTGAAGGGGATAAAACCTAGATGAATCTTGTTATTATTTTCTGAACTATATGATAAATACTTAGTTTGTTCTTAATTATGTGTGCTTAATTCTTGTGTTAACATTTCTGGGATATTGATTCAAGTTGAATGTGCTTAGGTGGTGGAGCAAAAGTCCCTGCTTAAGAGTAGATCTAGCATAATTAAGCGGAGTTGATTCCACGCCTAGAGATAGGGTGACAAGATATTGCTGGATTAGGGTGAAACCTAATATGAAAGTCCATAGATCTAGTTAATGCGATTCTGGGGGTCTTAATTAGAAAGAGATTTCAATTAATCAACCTAGGGTTAGATGTTATTCGCCTCGAGAGAGGGTTTAATATAAATTAAGGAGTCTTACGGATCAAGCTAAGTGAATAAATCGTCTGGTTCAGTGTTAGATAACAAGTGAAATCTAGGTGGATTCCTTCTAGGGTATCGTCGTGATCAACTGAGTTTTTCTAAAAGTTATTTCTTCAATTTGTTCTTTTTGTCTTTGCACCTTTAGCTTATTAGTTAGTTAGTTTTTAGTTTAAATCAATCACTTCATATTTAGGCTAAATAATAGAAAGAAAGTGAGTATTAGTACTTTTAATTCCCTTGGGTTCGACAATCCGGTCTTGCCTAAACTGTACTACTGTTTGATAGGTGCACTTGCCTTAAGTCGTTGTCAGAGTTAGTTTCAAGTTCGATCATTATTTATTATAAATTTTAAAACTCGTCAATTTTAGACGATCAAGTTTTTGCTGCCATTACCAGGGAATTAAAATATTAAGAAAACTCTATTATTATTACTTTAGCCATTATTTTTTATTTTTCATAATTTATTTTATTTTATTGTTTTTGCTAATTTTATTTCTTTCTTTGCCTAGTAGGTACCTCTAGTTTATGACTAGAAGGAACCCGACAGGACCTCTAATATACGATAGTGATATCGAAGCTACCGCTCGTAGGAATCGCATAAAAATCAGGCGAGCCTTAAATTACCAAGAAAGCAAATCCAATCCTACTGAAGGGATGGATGAAAATAATCCACCACGAGATGTGGCAGAGAACAACGCTCTGCATACTATGTATGATTATGCTAAACCTCATTTAACAGGAGCGAAATCTAGTATTGTTAGGCCTACTATAGCTGCTAATAATTTTGAATTAAATAGCTGCTAATAATTTTGAATTAAAGCCTAACACTATAAAAATGATTCAACAATTTGTTCAATTTGATGGTTTGCAGGACGAAGACCCGAATACTCATGTAGTTCTGTGATACCTTCAAAATAAATTGTGTTTCTGATGATGCCATACGGCTTTGGTTATTTCCCTTTTCATTAAGGAATAAAGATAAACAATGGTTGAACTTGTTACCACGAGGCTCAATAACCATATGGGATCAAATGATTGAGAAATTTTTATTAAAATATTTCCCACCGGCCAAAACGGCCAAGTTACGGAATGATATTTCTTCTTTTTTGCATATGGATTTAGAGACATTATACGATGCATGAGAGAGATACAAGGATCTCTTGAGGAGATGTCCACACCACGGACTACCTTTGTGGCTACAAGTCCAAACTTTTTACAATGGTGTAAATCCCTCAACGAGACAACTAATAGATTCAGTCACCGGTGGAACTCTGAATAACAAAACTCCTGAAGCAGCCTATGAATTCATTGAAGAGATGTCACTTAACAACTATCAGTGGCAAGTTACAAGGACAAAACCAACAAAATCAAATAGAGTTTTCAACCTCCACGCAGTAACCATGCTATCAACACAGGTAGAGATGATGAATAAAAAGCTTGATAGTTTGTGTTCTTCGCAGGGTCATCCAGTAATGCAATGCGATGCTAGTGAAACTGTGGCGAATTCTGAGTACCCACCCTACCAACCAGGCACAGAAAGCGAATAGATGAACTATATAGGTAATAATTTCAGATCTAACAATAATCTTTATAGTAATACCTATAATCCAGGTTAGAGAAACCACCCAAATTTTTTGTGGGGAGATCAAGGAAATTAAGGAAATCAAAGGCAACAACCTCCCCCAAATTTCCAAAATCAACCCTATCCACGGAAAAGAAGCCCAACCTCGAAGAGATGTTGACAAAATTCATGACAACCAAAGAAAACCGCCTCCAAGATACTGAGGCAACTCTTAAAAACCAACAAACATCGATGGAAGGGATCAAGAACCAAGTTGGGGAACTTACTAAGTCAGTTGGGGAAGTTACAAAGTCAGTTGGACAACTTGCAAAGTTAATGTCCGAACGACCGCAAGGGCGTCTACCAATCAACACTGAGATTAACCCAAAGGAGTAAATCCAAGCCATAACAGCTCAGGAAAATGTAAGGTTAGATGAACCCAATTCAATACAAGAAAGTAAGGTAGAGGAAGGTAAAATTGAGGTAACCCAAGAAAAGCCAAAATCGGTAATCAAAGAGTACCAATCTCGCATACCTTATCCCGAAACATTAAAGAGAGACGATACAGAGGAATAGTTCGGTAAGTTTCTTAAAATTTTAAAGAAATTACATATTAACTTACCACTTCTTGAAGCTTTTTTACAGATGTCGATTCGCGAAAATTTTTAAAACAACTTCTAACAAACAAGCGTAAGTTAGACGAGGAACCACATGTAGAACTGAACGCAGTATGCTCAGCAATGTTGCAAAATAAACTACCATGAAAGTTAAAAGATCCAGGGAGTTTTACAATTCCATGTTTAATTGGTAGAATAACAATTGATAATGCATTAGTTGATTTAGGGGCAAGTATAAATGTCATGCCTTATAAAATGTTTAAACAACTAGGTCTAGGGAAACTCAAACAAACTAGGATGAGTATACAATTAGCTGATAAAACTGTTAGAATTCCTAGGGGCATTATTGAAGATGTTCTCGTAAAAATTGATAAATTCATTTTCCCAATAGATTTTGTTGCCCTAGACATGGATGAGGACAATTCGATCCCTTTAATTTTAGGAAGACCCTTTTTAGCAACTACCAAAACTAAAATTGATGTTGGTGCAGGAGAACTTATACTCAGTGTAGGTGATGAATCGATCAGATTACAAGCTCTTGACTCGGCCAGGACATCGAATGATGAAGGTGAGAAAGTAAATTTAGTTGATAACAATTCTATTCAAATTTCACCACAGGAAAAAGCACAAAGCTGCAAACCTGAGCCAAATTATAAACCTCATCCCAACAAAGAAGAAATAGATGAGGAACAAAGCCTTGAGTTTGACAAACTAAAGGAGTGAAAGATCGATTTTAAAGAAGAACCAGAACCACACGAAGTAAAACCGAAGGAACCCCTAGAAGAACTCGTAGGGACATGAATCACTTCAAAATAGGAGATCAGGTACGGTTAGATAAAGTAGATCCTCGCATCACCACACCAAACCCGAATTCAAATGTAGACATCCCTCTCGAGGTATGAAATATCTTCCCATACGGAACAGTCGAGGTAAGTAATCCCATATTCGACACTCTTAAGGTAAATTCTTCCCGACTTAAAATTTATCATGAATATAAAACTGACAGCATGAGGGAAGATGTTCAAACCTTCAAACCACCATGATTATACAAACAAAAGGGAAGTCTATCTTAAGACTTTAAACAAGCGCTTCTCGGGAGGCAACCCGAGCATTAACACTATCTCTTTATTTCTATTTTTGATTATTTCTTTTCTATTTTTATTTTCTCCTTCTCCAGAATTCTAATAAATCAGAAGTGCAGATTCCCAAACCACACGGCTTAGCACATGGCCTGGTCGTGGCCGTGTGGGTACTCAATCATTTGTCTTGACATGGTAGGATGGTGCAGTCGAACGAATCAAACTTTCAAAGTCACGGACCCAACCACTGCTCTACGGCCGTGTGATGCGGCCATGGCGACACTGAGAGATCATACACGGCAGTGGCAAACTATACATGGGCGTGGGCAAAATTATATGGCCCACACCATGGTCGTGTCACGCAACCGTGGATGACACTGACTTGCCAAACACAGGCTGGACACGCCCGTGCTACCCAATCGTGCCAACATACTGACTTTTCACCAACGGGAGTGGCTTGCTAAAAAACGGGCATGGAGAATCAACACACCTAGACACATGGACGTGAGAGGCGGCCGTGTGAAATGACACGCCCTCGGGCCACGGGCGTGGGAACATACTAGAATTGAGCCCCTATTTAAACATCAACCCCACCCTTCCCATTCTTCTACTTACCACCTCTATTCTCCTTTCCCACTACCAGATTTCTCTCCCCTCCTTACAAATTCTCTAAACCCTTAAGTTATATCATGACAAAGAAGCATAAGAGGCCAACCACAATCTCCTCAAAGGAGATCAATTCACATGAGTTCATGCCGCAGCTTTAGCAACTCAACACGCCAAGGGTCTTCAAAACTTTTTCGGTTCTATTTTTCTTTTCTCATCTCCTTTATTTTACTTATCTATACTTCTTTTCTACTTAAATTAGTTTATTTTATTCTAATTTCTTAGTGTCAGGTTCATCAAGCTGTTAGAAATCATGCACCACAACCTTAGAAATCACCCCTACCTCACAAACTATCTATCTATAAGGACTCTTTAGTCCATTAGTCTTCTATTTTAATTTCAGTATTCTTCTTAGTCTCCTCTTTATTTTCCTTGTCTTTAATTATACTATTAATATATTTTTAATGTTTCTTTAGATTTTTTGGCTATATCTTTCCAGGCCACCCAATTTCTTCATCTAGCACAATACTTGTCGGTAGCCACCCCACCAGGACCATAGAAAATGCCACCACTGCACCTCTAAGTCATCTTTTACCACGACCACTTCCAAACTCCCGGAGTCATCCAAAATTTAGAAGTGTTCATTCTCCCCGTCTCTTTTGATTTTATTACATGGTTATTTATCTATCTTTGTACATTGAGGGAATGTACATCTTAAGTGTGGGGGGAAAAAGTACCTAACTTTTTGCATTATTCTTAAAACCACAATTTTATTTAGTCTTTAAATATTTTCTCATATTACTAATTAGGTGAAATTTACGATGATTTATGATTTTTATTAATATGTTTTGGATTAAGTCATAGTTAATTGTGCATTGATGATTTAAATTTTAAGATACTAGAGAATCAAGCATGATAAGTTTATTTTTCAAGAATCAAAAAATTTTAGGTTGTTGAACCTAATTTGAATATTAAATTTATAGGATTGATGTCAAATTAAAGTTTGAAATTTATTTTTAGGATTGATGTCAAATACCCATAATTTTTGTGAGATTTGAGCCTTATAGATTATATATTCTTTTCCATGCTCACTTTATTGATTATGAGTGTGTCAACACTGAATTGTTATTCTAGAACTTGCCTAGATTATACATGTCAAGACCACATTATTGATTTGATGTACTGAGATGATAAAGGCACTTAGGTTTTAACCCACTCACTCTACTAAAAAGCCTACCTACATAATTAACCTCTAGTGAACCCTGTTGATCCTAACAACGCTTTTTATTGATTCACCCACTAATATTAACCAAAAACCCTTTGTATTTGTTATCACCATTCCTTTTGACTACCCTTCTATCGAGAATTGATTTGACAAGTTGCCTAATTAGTTTATTTCAGTTGATAAATTTCTCTCTTCATTACATATTCATTTAATTTCTTCTTAAAAAAATCAAAGTATATTCAGCATTAGTAATATAAAAAGTGAGCTTGTACATCTAAATTTCAATTATTCAAGAAAAAGCTCGTATTATTAGTTTCAAAGTTTCAATTGATGTAATCATTTATTTTCTAGTTCATTGTTTTTTGTTAGATAATTTGTCAATTCAATCTCGATTCTAAATTCTTCTAATTTAGCCTTTATCCACACCTTTAACCCAAGCCCCGTTACAACCCTGTTAAAGACCTTTTGATTTGTGTATCATCTCATATTACAGTGGTGGAGATTTGATTTTCAGGCAAGCCTATAGGATTAACTTTTCAGGTTCGACTTATGAGTGCTTTTTCTTGAACCTTAAACACTTTGAGTAATTTGAGTGAATCTTTAGTGAGAATGTCAATCCTTGTCGGTTTTGAATTAGAGGTAATCATTTAGATAAGGGGAGACACCTATGTTTTCATGCTACAAAATATATGACTTAGAATTTTTTTTGAATCTTTAAGAGTCTTTGAGTTAAATTATCCATGTATGAATTATCTATGAATTATGACGAGGCATTGTTGATAAGAATTATGAATTGTGGAAAGTTTGTTTTAATTGTAAGTTGAGAATTTTGCTTGAGGATAAGCAAAAGCTTAAGTGTGGGGGTATTTGATAAACTTTAAAAGTAACATATTTTAATCTCAAATTTAGCATACTTTTGGATGATTTATTCCTTGATTTATGTAAAAAGGTGCTCTTAATCCTTTCTTTTCATGTTTTATACTCAGAAAAGCACATAGGGATGAAAATAACGAGAAATGGGCTTAAAACGAGCCAATTTGGGCCAAAGTGGAAATCGACACGGCCTGGACTTCAATTTACACGGTTGTGCCTCAATCAATAGAATCAAAATACGGCCTAAAGTCGATTTACACGGGCGTGTGCCATGGCCGTGGCCCTATCGTGGAAAAGAGGAATTTCACTCAAAAAAGGATACTTAGGGAGAAAGAAATGCATTCCAAGAGCCTATATAAAGAACCTAAGTGTAACCTAAAAGGGGGCGGTCAGTTAGGCAGTTAGCTAGGCCAAGGAGCCGAGCCAGAAGGCCAGATTCGTGGGAATCACTCGAAGATAGCCAATTGATCCATCTCAAGAAGCCGAAATTCTACTCAAGACGGTGGATCTCTCCTTCAATTCCTTCAGGTGGTTTTAGGGATTTCTTATATTTTGTTGTATCTTTTCTCTTGAGATGTTTTATTTTATCATTATAAACTAAACCCTTCAGATACCTAAAGGGGATGAAACCTAGATGAATCTTGTTATTATTTTCTGAACTATATGATAAATACTTAGTTTGTTCTTAATTATGTGTGCTTAATTCTTGTGTTAATATTTCCGGGATATTGATTCAAGTTGAATGTGCTTAGGTGGTGGAGCAAAAGTCCCTGCTTAAGAGTAGATCTAGCATAATTAAGCGGAGTTGATCGCACGCCTAGAGATAGGGTGACAAGATTTTTCTGGATTAGGGTGAAACCTAATATGGGAGTCCATAGATCAAGTTAATGCGATTCTAGGGGTTTTAATTAGAAAGAGATTTCAATTAATCAACCTAGGGTTAGACGTTATTCACCTCAAGAGAAGGTTTAATATAAATTAGGGAGTCTTACAGATCAAGCTAAGTGAATAAATCGTCTAGTTCAGTGTTAGATAACAAGTGAAGTCTAGGTGGATTCCTTCTAGGGTATCGTCATGATCAACTGAGTTTTTCTAAAAGTTATTTCTTCAATTTGTTCTTTTTTTCTTTGCATCTTTAGCTTAGTAGTCAGTTAATTTTTAGTTTAAATCAATCACTTCATATTTAGGCTAAATAATAAAAAGAAAGTGAGTATTAGTACTTTTAATTCCCTTGGGTTCGACAATCCGGTCTTGCCTAAATGGTACTACTGTTCGATAGGTGCACTTGCCTTAAGTCACTGTCAAAGTTAGTTTCCAAGTTCAATCATTCTTTATTATAAATTTTAAAACTCGACAATTTTAGACGATCAGAAGTTGACTCAAACAAGTTCAAAGCAATACAAGAATTGCCTCCACCACGCACTCAAAAGGAAGTTCGAGGCTTTCTTGGAATATTAAATTACATTGCTCGGTTTATTTCACAATTAACTAAGAAATGTGATCCCATATTTCATCTTCTCCAAAAACACAACCAAGGTGTATGGGGCGATGAATGCTAGAAAGCTTTTAACAAAGTCAAACAATATCTGTCAAATGCACCAGTACTATCTTCGCCTAATCCAGATCGACTATTGATACTATATTCCTCAGTGTTCAATAATTCCATGAGTTGTGTGCTTGGTCAACACGATGAGTCGAGAAGAAAAGAAAAGGCGATATACTATCTCAGTAAAAAGTTCACCAAATGTGAAATGAGATATTCGTCGATTGAAAAATTGTGTTGCGCCTTGATTTGGACAACTCAAAGACTGAGGCAATATATGCTATATCATACAACCTAGTTGATTTCGAAGCTTGATCCGTTAAAGTATATGATGGAGTCAACTGCCTTGAATGGAAGAATGGTAAGGTGGCAAATTTTGCTGTCTGAATTCGATATAGTCTATGTGAACCAAAAGGCTATAAAATAGAGAGCAGTAGTAGAATTTCTGGCTAGCAGAGCTTTAGAGGATTATGAACCTTTGAGCTTTGATTTCCCCAATGAAAAGTTGATGTATGTGGCAAATACTGAAGAGTGTCAGTGGAAGATAAATTTTTATGGAGCGTCAAATGTTGTTGGAAATAGAATTGGGGCAATCTTGGTATCCCCTAGTGGTGATTATTATCCATTCACATGTAGATTGGATTTTGATTGCATGAATAATATGGCGGAATATGAAGCATGCATCATGGGGATCCAAGCAGCTGTAGAGCGTAAAAGATCATAGTGCTAGAAGTATATGGACATTCTGCCTTAGTAATCTACCAGCTTAAAGGATAATGAGAGACAAGAGATCCCAAGCTAAGTGATTATCAGAAAATATTCTTAGGATTAATTGAGGAGTTCGATGAAATTACTTTTAATTATCTCCCACGTGATGAAAACCAGATGGTGGATGCTTTGAAAACCCTAGCTTTTATGATTAAAGTAAACAGACCCGAGGATATAAGACCTATTCAGATGAGTATTTTTAAAGTTCCAGCTTATTGTTATAATGTGGAAGAGGAGGAAAAAGATGACCACCCTGGGTATCAGGATGTATTACGATACGTAAAAAATCGTGAATACCCTGGAGCATGCAACTGAGAATGAAAAAGGACATTAAGAAGATTGGCCTCTGACTATGTTTTAGATGGGGATATCTTGTACAAAAAGAGAAAAGATCAAGTATTATTGAGATGCGTTGATGCTATAGAGGCTAGGAAAATTCTAGAGGAAGTTCATGAGGGTGTTTGTGGAACACACGCTAATGGATTCACAATGGCCAGACAAATAATGAGATTTGGATATTATTGGTCCACTATGGAAGGTGATTGTATCAACTATGCCAAGAGATGTCATAAATGCCAGATTTACGGTGACAAGATTCATGTGCCTCCGTCACCTTTGCACGTTATGACATCCCCATGGCCCCTTTTTCATGTGGGGATTGGATGTTATTGGACCAATTTCACCGAAAGCTTCGAATGGGCATCGATTCATCTTTGTGGTAATTGACTACTTCACGAAATGGGTAGAGGCTATTTCATATGCTAGTGTCACTAAGTCAGCAGTTAGTCGGTTCTCGAAGAAGTAGATTATTTGTCATTATGGAATGCCGAGAGGATCATATCAGACAACGCATTGAACTTGAACAATAGCACAATAGCAGAAGTTTGTAGTCAATTCAACATTGAACACCACAACTCGTCTCCGTATCATCCAAAAATGAATGGGGTAATAGAAACGACCAATAAAAATATCAAGAAGATAGTAGTGAAGATGACTGAGACTTATAAGGATTGGCATGAGAAACTACCTTTTGCACTCTATGTTTACCGGACGTCCGTCAGAACCTCTACTGGGGCAATGCCTTTCTCGTTGGTCTATGGGATAGAGGCAGTTCTACCTATTGAAGTAGAAATACCTTCTCTCCGAGTTTTTTCAAAAATAAAGTTGGATGAAGCTGAATGGATCCAGGCTCGGTATGATCAGTTGAACTTAATTGAAAAAAGAGGCTAAGGGCTATTCATCACGGTCAGATGTACCAAAAACGAATGATGCGAGCCTATGATAAAAAGTTCACCCAAGAGAGTTTCATGAGGGGGACCTTGTTTTGAAAAAGATTCTTCCCATACAAAAGGATTTCAGAGGAAATGGATGCCGAATTGAAAAGGACCATATGTGGGGAAGAAAGCTTTCTCTAGAGGTACACTGATTCTGACCGAAATGGATGGGAAAAGCTTACCTAATCCTATGAATTCGGATTCAATCAAAAAGTACTTTGCCTGAAAAGAAGAAGAGGCCAAGGTGAAAACCCACAAAGGGTGCCTTGAGACCAAAGGGGTTTTGAGTTGAAAACCGAAAAGGCGGCTCAAAGTCTGAATAAACACGTAGTCATCTTGCTATACTTGAATCAACAAGAAATGAAGTATGTTGCATATCGGGGTATCAAAAAAGTACTTTGGGTCTTCTAAACACATGTTGAGCTCGAGACAGTCTTCATGAAGTTTGTATATAGAAGCCCAATCGGTGATATCTAGGGCATCTAATCTTTATTCTATTTATTTTACTATCTTTGGATTCTTTTTCTTCTCAAAGATATGTTCTCAGTTAACTTTCTTTGTATTTTTGATAATTCATTTAACTCTCTTTGAGATCAATTTATTTGTTGCTTATTATTCATAAGCATGTTGCATTGAAATAATGATTGACGAACTAATAATTTCACAAAAGAAGTTCTACATATTACTTTGGAAATTTCTAAATAAAATAAGGAACCAAAACAGGACAATTGTTTAGAATTTCCATGTGCATAAATTGGAAATACTTGAGAAAAAAGAGTCTGGATAGAGACTATTTCTCTGAATTATTTGTCCAAATGATAAATGGATCAAATAATGAGTCGATGTGATGAAAGTAAGTGATGACATCAGTCATAACATTCGGGAATGGTGTGACAAACTAAGTTAATGAAAAATTCAGAACCCTTGAATTGTAGTTGAATGGGCTGAATTTGAAATAAATTCTATACCCTAAAAATTCTAGATGGCACAGATTGAAAAAGTTTCAATTCCTATCGTGGTAGGATGGTACAAGCCTTGTGTCCTCAAGTTTCAAGCGGAAGTGACTCTAAAATTATGATGGGGCAAGCTTGTTGAGTAGAACATGATTGATGTTTCGAGAGGAACAATGATGAAAGACAAATGAGTGATGACATCTAGAGTAGGAATCATACTCATAACATTTTTCACATATCATAGCAAATCTCATTAGGAACATTTGATTCATTCCGATCATTGCATCCTAACCCTTAAGCGTTAAAAAGGCATCATTTCATGACATGTTGCATTCATGTCACTTATAACACATGTAGCTAGAAGCATTTGATTCATTATGATCATAGCATCTTGGTCTTGTGACATAAACATATGGAACCGAGTCTACAGGACATGTCCCTCAGCGGATGGTGTAGCAATATTGGTGAATTTGTAAATTTTGTCTCCCTAAGCAGTGGTGGAGCAGATCAAACTTGGCGAATCTTATCTTCTCGAGGTAGTAGGGGAGCAGATTTCAGCCACTAGCCTTATCTCCCTGAGGTAGCAAGAGAGTAGGCTAAAGTTTGTAGCCTTATCTTCTTAAGGTAGTAAGGAAGCAGACTAAAGATTGCATATTTTGTCTCCCTAAGCAGTAGTGGAGCAGATCAAATTTGGTGAATCTTATCTTCCCAAGGTAACAAGGGAGCAGGTTTTAGCCACTAGCCTTATCTCCTTGAGGTAGCAAGGAGCAGGATAAAGTTCGTAGTCTTATCTTCCTGAGGTAGCAAGGAAGAAGACTAAAGATTGCAGATTTTGTCTCCCTAACTAGTAGTGGAGCAAATCTAATTTGGTGAATCTTATCTTCCGAGGTAGCAGGGGAGCAGATTTTAGCCACTAGCCTTATCTCCTTGAGGTAGCAATGGAGCAGGCTAAAGTCCGTAGTCTTATCTTTCTGAGGTAGCAAGGAAGCAGACTAAAGATTACAAATTTTGTCTCCCTAAGCAGTAGTGGAGCAGATCAAATTTGGCAAATCTTATCTTCCCAAGGTAGTAGGGGAGCAGATTTTAGCCACCAGCCTTATCTCCCTGAGGTGGCAATGGAGCAGACTAAAGTTCGTAGTCTTATATTCCTAAGGTAGCAAGGAAGCAGACTAAAGATTGTAGATTTTATCTCCCTAAGTAGAAGTGGAACGATCAAATTTGGCGAATCTTATCTTCCTAAGGTAGCAGGGGAGTAGATTTTAGCCACCATCCTTATCTCCCTAAGGTAGCAAGGGAGCAGGCTAAAGTTCGTAGTCTTATCTTCCTGAAGTAGCAAGAGAGCAGACTAAAGATTGCAGATTTTGTCTCCCTAATTAGTAGTAGAGTAGATCAAATTTGGCGAATCTTATCTTCCCGAGGTAGCAGGGGAGAAGATTTTAGCCACTAGCCTTATCTCCTTAAGGTAGCAAGGGAACAGGCTAAGAGTTCGTAGTCTTATCTTCCTGAGGTAGTAAGGAAGCAAACTAAAGATGGTAGATTTTATCTCCATGAAGTTTCAGTGGAGCGAATTGAAGACGGTGAATCTTATCTTCTCAAGGTAGCAGGGAAGCAGATTTTAGCCACCAGCCTTATCTTCCTGAGGTAGCAAGGAAGCAGGTTGAATATTATAGTCTTATCTCCCTGAAGTTGCAGTAGAGCAGACTGAAGACAGTAGATCGAAAAAATTGGTTTTGTCTACCTAAAGTTGCAGGAAGCAAATAAAAGACATTAGACTTATTGAAAAGAAGTTCCAATACCGTTGAAGTTGTAGTGGGATTGGAGCCATTTGGAGAAGACGAGGGCCAAGAGGTCAAGATTCGGTAAAATCGGGCAAAATTGGTCCTTTTATAGTCTTTGCTCTATTTTCGTTACATGATAATGAGCAAAGAGAGGCAGTTGAGGAACCCAATTTAGCTTGGGCCCATGAAACAAACCAAAATAGAAATAAAATAAAAAATAAAATGTCCAGGTTTATTTTTTATATAGTCCAATTTACAAAAAAAAAAAAACAATCCTCAAAGCCCAAATTTACCCAGTAGCCCAACACCCTTTACAGTAGCCCAATATCCATTACTAAACGGATCACCCGAAACCCAGCTAACCCTTCCTCATATGTAACCGAATCCCAAACCCATTTTCTTGTATTTTGTGGACCAAAATTAATGTTTTAAATAAAGCGATTTATAAGGTGATCCAATCATACCTAAGTCAAAAAGGATTGGTGGCGACTCCCGTTTTTGTTTTTTAAAGTCAATCCTCATTTTTATAAAAACTTTAAAAATGGTTTCGATAGTGTTGATCTACTCTTAAACAGTGACTTTTGCTCCACTGAATAAGCAAATTCGACTTGAATCAATAACCTGAATCATCAAAACAAGAATAAAACTCACAATTAAGAATAAGCACAAGTATTATATCATAAATTAAATAATAATAAGATCTGTCATAGGTTTCATCCCCTTAGGTATCTAAGAGATTTAATTCATACTAGAAGAGGAAAACATCATAAAAGAGGAAAAACAACAAAACATAAGAAAACCCAAAAAATTCTAAAGAACTTGATGGGAGATCCTCAGTCTTGATGGAAATCCTTCTCCTAAGCTGTTCCTAACGGCTGTCTTGGAGTATTTTCTCCTTCTACTCGGCGTCTATTCAACGTCCTGTCAACCTCCCTTTTAAGTTGCCTCCTAGGATGTTTATATAGGCTTTGGAACACCTCTATTAGCCCACAAGTAGCTTATTCCAAAAAAACTCTTCTTTCTGCTGCGATAGGGACACGCCCGTGGTGGAATCCTTCGGTCGTGGTCGATTTTGCTCACCACACATGACTGTGTACGTTGATTTAGGCCGTGTCTCGATTGTTACTCGAAACACACGACTGTAGGTCATATCCCAGGCTGTGTGAGTCTCTAAGGTAGGCCCATTTTGTCCTTTTTTTGGCCCATTTCTCATTCTTTTCAACCCCTAAGCTCTCCTGAGTATAAAACATGAAATTAAGAGATTAGGAGCATCAATTCATCAAATCTAATGAATATTTATCCAAAATTAAACCAAGCATGGAGTTAAAATATGTGTAAACTACGGTTTATCAAATGTACATGAATTTCTTTGCAGCCATAGCTTCCAACATGTTACCTTGAAGAATAAGTGCAACTTTCGATTCATGTTTGTCAGTTCTTATCTATTTCTAATATTCCCCATGATCCAGTTGCCATCAGGTAAAGCAAAAAACTCTTGCTTCAAACACTGTGGCACGACTTGCATCGCGACACTTGAAGCAACTTGGCAGTCCCTTCGTGTCTTATCATTTCCAAGCCACTCCTACCAATACTACAGAATGGATCATCCATAATCCCCTTTCTGAATCTTTCTACATTAGTTAACAATTTTTGGTGGGAACCAATTGGGACCTAAAACTTCCAAATATAGTCCCATTTGGTATCCTTTGATCCCCAGTTTTCTTGATTCAAGTGTTTATAACCATCGGCATCTTTATAGTTTCCATTTGTAGTCCATCACCAAACACACCTATTATCTGAATCCAAACTATTAGGTGGTCTAATGCCTGCGATGTTCATCAGAATAGAACTGTTAAAATAGCTAGCAAACATTCTCTAGTCCGAATGTCCATCATTGGTGGTCATATCCCTTAGTAAAACCTTATCCTGAACATGCTCCATACATAGGTGATGATCCTTCAAAGGACCAGTTTCAGAAACCCATGTGTCCTGCCAAAATCAAATATTGTTTCCATTCCGAATAGACCAGCTTATACCATCCTTTTAAAGGTCCCAAGTTCTAGCAATAGACCTCCACAGGAACAAAACATTTGCTTTCTTGATGCTGCTAGGTAAAGTCCCACTCACCTTATACATTTGACTCTTTTGGCTATTTAACATTGTTCTTAAAAAATAATTTTGAAAAGTAAAATGTTCATTTTAGACATGGTATTATCAAGTAACAAATATGCATTTAAATAATGTTTAAATTAATTAATATTATTATATTGTAGTAAGAATATAAAAATAATTTATTATAACTTATTAATATTTTAATATATGAAATATAAATTTTAAATATTTTAAGAAATAAATATTAATTATTTATAAAATTTAATTAGAATATATAAACTATATTTTAAATAATTAAATATAAACATAAAATATTTGTAATTAGATATTAACATATTTTTATTATTTTAAAAATATTTTTTATTTTTAATTAATAATTTTAGCACATTTGTAATTAAGCACCAAAAAAAAAGAAAGGAAAGTACCATATTATTAGAGGGTGAAAAAGTAATTAAGCACCAAAAGTGCTTTTGGTAAAGGAAAAGTTAAAAAAAAATTAACTTCTCATTTTCAAAAGTGTTTTTGTAAAGTTAAAAATTTCAACTAAAAACAATTTATTTAACATAAAATTTCTTCCAAAAGTGTTTTTTTTTTTTTTAACAATGCTAAATAAGGCCTTAGTCCTTCTAACTTGGACTCATAGAGCATTTTCATTATTTAGAAATTTTAACCCTAGTTTCATGAGAAATGACATATTATGTTCCTTAGGTTTCTGCATATAAGGCCTTAGTCCTTCTAACTTGGACTCATAGAGCATTTTCATTATTTAGAAATTTTAACCCTAGTTTCATGAGAAATGACATATTATGTTCCTTAGGTTTCTGCATACCAAGCTCACCATGGTTAAAAGTTTACAACATTCCTCCCATTTCACAAGTGCTACCCTCTTTGAATTGCCCATTGAACCCAAATAAAGCTTTTAACTATTCTTTTACTTTCAATATAGATCAAGGCCTGAACAAGGCAATTTGCATGAAGTAGCTAGGAATTGCCAACAACACTGAATTGGCCAAAATAACTTTTCTGGCCATAGACAAAAGTTTCGTATCCCAACGACTTCAATTAATTCTATCCAAAACAATTTTATATGTATCCTTAGTAACCCTTTTATAGAACAAGGAACACTTAGATACTTACCCAAATATTTTGTTCATCTGAAGCCCAAACTTGAGCTGATCTTTGTTGTAATATTCCGAAATATTATTCTAAAAGAAAATATGAGTTTTGCTAGGATTGATGTGTGACCTAAATAGTAATTGAATTGTCTAAGAATCTCCTTAAGGACCCTTGAGAATTCTTGGCATTACAAAATAAAATAAGATCATCCACAAAGAAAATGTGAGATAATAGGGGACCATTCCTCGCCAATTTAATCGGTTTCAAACACCCACATTAACAACTTTGGAAATGCTATGATTCAACCATTCCATGCCAAAACAAAAAACAAGTATGGTAAAAGAGGATCACCTTGACAAATCCCTCTTGATCGAAAAATTCAACAACGAGTTCATCATTCCGAACTACTTGCATAGATACAGAATAGATACATTTCATAATACTAATGAGATTATAAGGGATACCCGCCTCATAGTGAGTGTAACACCCCAAAGTCGGCCTAGACGTTATGACTGGATCTAGCATGTCACATAAAAGGGTTATTTAAAAACTACGTGTTCATTTAAAGACTTCGTATTCCTTTCGAAACTCTGAGCTTAGTTGTTTGTGCAATTCGGATTTTCTTTTATGGTTTACTTGTAAAAACATTATTATTGTTATTTGTGAAAACTTTGTTTATAGTAGAAATCAAATTCAGTGAATTGCGAAAATGTAATATATTTGAAAACTGTTTTCGGCGTTTAGGAGAACCCAGAGTTTTATCAATTATAGTTTGTAAACCGTTTGTTAACATTTTGGAAAACAAGTGTTAACGTTTTAGGAAAACCCTGTATTGAACACTTAAAAATAAATAATAATAGAATTAAAAGTTAAAACCAAAATAAATCCCAAAGGCCTTATTACAAAACATAAACCCATATTAAGATAAAATTTATAGCGAAGTAAAACGGGATTTACTAATGTTACGATGTATGGCCACCATAGAGTCCACCTCGACTCCAAATCCTCAATGTTGGGAATTTCCTGCAAAATTAAAGCAGAAGGGTGAGTTACGAGAACTCAATGTGTAATTCCCCATTCGGACAAATACTAGGCCAGAGCCCACAGAAGCAGATTAGGCCTTAGCCCATACAGAAACAAACTGGCCTGAAGCCCATATTGAAACAAACTGGGCCTAAGCCCTATTAGAATGGTAAAGTAGATAATGTATGCAATGCACCCCAACCAACCTAATAATCCATTCGCTACACACCACCCGTACCAGCCCAACACACCTGTGGGGATTTCTACAATCAACCCTTTATTCACTACACACCTCGATGGCAGTCACGCTGCTCATCGCAGAGTTTGTGGCAGTGCCACCAGATTAACAAAATATACGTGGCATAGCCACCAGACAAATTATGACAGAGTCACCAGGATATGTGGCAGAGCCCCTGGATTACACTTCCCCGATCATCAATATCCCGAACCCATGCAACATATCATGACATAATCATCCGTGTATGCAGTATGTCAAATCATAGTCAATCATATACATATATCATACATATCTCTTAACATACCATTAGGGGTATAACAGTCATTTACCCTCTGGGGTATTTCGATAATTTTGCATTAACGGCCTTTCCAAAGGCCTTCTGTCGCCTTGAGCGACACGGAGCCCTATCTGGGTCTCTACGGAGTTATTGGGCGTAAAATCCATTTTAGGCCCAAACGGGCCCACACGCTCATGTGGCCCAAAACACGGGGTTTCAGTCCTAGATATGCAAATTTTGCATTTGGATCTATCTTTTGCTGCTTTCACAACAAATTGTCCCAAATGGGCCAGAGAGCCCATTGGGCCCATTTTAGCCCGGTTAGGCCCGTTATAGCCTCGGTATCGCGAGAGTATTCGTGACACTCTCTTCGACTTAATGTCACGATTGGTTTCTCGAACTACCACTACGAGCGTTCGCACGCTCGTGAGGTCATAAATGCCGATTTTTTGGCTTTTCTGCTTTTGGATGATTTCAAGTCAACACATGCAGTCAATCAGAAGGGTGTGAGATTACACACCTGATTTGGGATACGAACCATGGCACTCACCGAACCATTAGCAACGACGCGCTCCTTGCTATGCCAAAACGTTGGTTACTCCCTTCAACTACTGAATTGAGTCCCTAAATAAAATCGCAAGTTAGCTACGCTGCCCCGATTCCACAAAGAAAAATAACTATTCGACGTCAAGACCTCATAAAAAAAACATAAGAATTGACCACCCTACATTTGGTCATGGCTTCACTTACCTATCACTTTTCGAACTTGAATGTTGAATGAATAAATAGGTAGGTGAGATCGATCCTTACTACAATCGGCCTAAGACAAAAAGAAATGGGGTTAAGATTTTAAGTTTCACAAGGCAACAAGAGAGGAGAAGAAAAGACGATGAGGGGAAAAGAAATATTACCCTTGATTAGAGAGAGAACTCCCTACCTTGATCAAAGAGGAACCGAACAACAACAGATTCGGCTATGTGATTAAACCAACGTAAGCATTCCAGGTTGAGAGAAGAAAAGAAATAATTAGTCGAGGACTAAAAGAAAGAGGAATAGCCACCTCGGCTATGTGGAACATAAGAATGAAAAGAAAATAAGAAGGGAAAGAATTACCATTACCTTGTGATTGCAAACGATTCAAACAAACAAAATGGATTCCACGATCACAAGAACGCCCCACTTGCGGTTACTAGCACTCGACTAATGGCAAAAGAATAAGAATCAATTCCAATGAAGGGTAAGAGGAGATTCGATTATGAAGACTATACCGAAATGAAGATTAAACAAAGAAACACCAGCCGAATTGATAGATGTAGGAGAGGTCCAACTAAAAGAAGAGAAATGGTTAGAAGAGAATTAGGCTATGGCATTTTGGAAATCACCACAACAGCAAGTGAAAGTGTTTGCAAAGAAAAGAGAAGGAATCAAATGGGGAGTTGAGGTTTCGACAAGGAGAAAGGCAACAAAAGATTCAAAAAAATGCTAAGCAAAGAGAAGAATTAATGACCATAAGGTACTCAAATTCTTGAGTAACAAATACCGAAAATACAAAAGAAAACTAAGATTGCATTAGAGAATTTTGGCACAACACCAAAAGGCTCGATTTTGCTATCTACCCTCAAATGCCGAATATTGCTTCACTAAACCAACCTCTAGCTGAAATTCACTTCCCACAACTCCTATATTCGGCCAACTCTCACCGAAAGTATTAAAATCCCTTGATTCACTCCTCCAAGTACTCCATAATTCACTCTCCATCACTCATTCAAATATGTTGACAAGTCTTCAACCATCTTTGTAGAATTTGATCCCAACTCTACCTCTTCCCTCCTTGAGCTCAAAAATTAATCTCCCATATGCTGCATGTGTGATTCAAACCGTCTCTCACCTTGTTATCACACTGACGTCACCACCACTCCACCATGTGGCCATCTGTGTTTTACAACACGCACAACAAAAGTTAAACCTATAGCTAAAGTCTAATTCCCTTTTAAAAGAAATAATCTAAAAGAAAAGCAAGTACTAAGACTAGAACCTTGGATCCCTTGCCTCCTTGTGGCGTTACTCCCTTGCTCCCTAAGTGGCGTCACTTTGCCACTACACCACAAGCTCCTCTTGTGTCAATTATTTCCACATTTTATTCTTAAAGCCTACCTACTATCTCTCAGGGTTTTATTCACCTAAAATCAAAATTTTCCCAAAGCCCAAGTTTGATCCCGGGACTTCATAGAAGCCCCTTAACCTTCCAAAATCACTCACCTAATAGGTCCAACTTGCATTAAAGTTGTTCTCTTATTCTTAAAAAATTTTACAACGATCCTACGCTCAAGACCCAATGGGCCCAATTCTACTAGGCCCAAATTCGGGTCGTTACAGCGAGAATCCTTCAAAAGTATCCTATTGAATCCAAGTCCACCTTAATAGCTATCCAATCCATTTTTGTTTTCAAAGATCTCATGAAATGAATAACTTCTTCTACAATAATAATATTATCCGATATATTCCTTCCCACGACAAAACTTACTTGCCTTAGACCCACAATTTTAGGCATAATGGGTATAAGTCTATTGACCAGAGCCTTCATAACAATCTTGTATAGAACAGTACAAAAACTAATCGACAGAAATTGGCTATGGACCATTAACTTTTGGATTAAGAACCAAAAGTGTGAGATTAAGCTTTTCATCAATCGGTTTACCATTAAAGACCTCACGAACCATTTTACAACATTCACATGGAACCATTAAAACTTAAAAAATATATATTATTGATGAGTCACAAAACTAACTAAAAATTTGACTAAGGCAAGTGCACATATCAATTAATAGTATAGCTATGATGAGCGAAGATATTGTTCCCACAAAGACTAAAAGTATTAGGAATTACTGTCTTTCTATTATTTAACTAGATAATTCGAGTGATGGATTAAATACTAAAATTAACTAAATTAATTAACTAACAAACACAAAAAAAAACAAATCAGGAAAATAATTAAGTAAAAACTAAGAAGCGAAACAATAACCAAGAAAGAATTCACCTAGATTTCATTTGTCACTCTAGGTTGATTAATTGAAATTTCTTTCTAATTAAAACCTCTATTATCGAATTAAATTGTGCTATGGATTTCCCTATTAGATTTGAATCTAATCAAGGAGAAGAGATTGTATGAAACTGTGATTCCACGTCATCCCTATCCATTTCCAATGGGAGAATAACAAATCATATTTTTCCTCCTGAAAAAATTCAAATCCAACTAAAAATACTGAATATCTGGAGAAAAAATATGATTTTTCATTCTCCTATTGGAAAGGGATAAAGTTTATGTGGAATCACAGTTTCATACAATTCTTTCTCCTAATTCGGTAGATTTATATTGTCCTATTTCTAGGATTGCATGCAACTCCACTCAACTATGCAAGATGTACTCTTAAAACAAAGTCTATTCAACCACCGATTTAAACACATCAAACATGGATAAATAATTTAGAAATATCAAATCAATAATTAAGCACAAATAATTGAGAAAAAGAAACTAAATATTTATTGCGTAAAATAAAAATCAAATGACAGAATTCGTCATAGAGTTCATCTCTCCTAGGTATTTAGAAAATTAGTTCATACTTGAAAATAAAACGTCCAAGAGACAGTGTAACCAAAAGAAATAAAAAAACTCATGATAACTTCATAACAAATCAAATGAGAATATTCAATCTTGATGGAAATCTACTTCAGAATTGACTTCAATGATGTTTTTCAAGTTATTTTCTTGAATATTTTATGATGGCTCCCTCCTATCTTCTTATTTTTGTTATATATACGTCTTAGAATGCCCGAAAAACCTAAAAATCGTGATTTTTCATAGTTCAATGTGCAATCTCGTGAAATTGACACATCCTACCATATGCCCTTTTGGGTCACATGGTTGTGTGGAATGGGTCAGCCCGTGTGACTTTTGTAACTTGCTGCAACATTTCGATTTTAGCTCCTTTTGTTCCCAAGTGCTTTATTAAGCATTGAAACAAGAATTTAAATGATTAAGAGTATAGAATTCGCAATTAACATCGAATAATCACCCAAAAACACATTAAGAATGAGATTAAAACATGTTACTTTTAGCACTTATCAATTATTGAATAAATTTTGTGTGAAACATGTAAAACTATATATGCGTAAAAAAAAATTATACACAAATTAATGCAAATATTAACAAAACAATTTGTGCATATTAAAAAGGGAAAAATATAATATTAGTACCTGAACTTGTCCACTTCTCCCAGATTGGTACCTTTGGTTTTTTTTTCTCCCAAATTAGTACTCAAACTTTTTTTTGTCCACTGGATTGGTACCTAAGACTAACATTGTTTAAATTTTGTTGATGTGGCAGCGCTGGCCAATTGCTCGCCGCCACATGTCACAATCTAGGAACCCTATTTGACCTTTTTTTCATCTGCTGACCTGGCCTCTTTGATTTTTTTATTTTAATTTTTTTCCTTTAAAGTTATATTTCCGTCATTTTCACCATCTTCTTCAACATTTCTTTTTCTTTCGTTTTCTCTTTGCATCGTCTACTATGCCATTTTCTTTTCTTTTGTTTTCTCAACAATTTTCAATATCTTACATCTCTTTTTTTTCTAGCTTTGGTTTTCTCTTAAAATTTCCCCTCTTTCTTTTTTCTTTTTTTCTCCCCTCTTCTTTATTTTCCATCTCCTTCATGTCTCCATTACGCCTTCTTCTTCAAACAGAAAGTCAAGTGCATAGAGAAGTGTTGTGTACTACCATTGCAATTTAAGGGCAACCGTTTGCAACACGAATACTCCAAAGAACAAAAGGAGCAAATTCTTTAAGGTGTTCCAAGATTAAAAAGGTAAATTAGGATTTAGGGTTTTGATCTGCCATTGCAATTTGTATAGAATTGTTGTGTATTGCCAATTTTTAATATTTGGTTTGTTTTTTATTGTATGTGTAAAATGAAGACCAAGGGATATGATTTTTTTTGTGGGTTAAAGTTGACAGTGAGGGAACGGACTCAATCGATGGAATAATGCTAGAAAATAAGATGTTATTGACAGAAAACAAGAGATTAAGACTTGAGAATGATGAGCTCAATATTGATGAAATGCAAAGAATGCGATCGAGGGTAACTCATTTGGAAGAGAAGATAAAATTGTACAAGGATAAAATGTCTAGGGACAAAAAGTTAATAGTTGTTTATAAGTTGTTGTTAATTGTATCATGGATGATGTTTTTTTGGTTATTTTGCTTCTGGATGGAGAAATGTTATTCATGCATTTTCATTAGTTGTTAAGAATGAAAGAATTTAATGGAATGGAAAATATTTTTTTTGTCCATAAATTGAACCATCCATCAAAATAACATTAATGAAGTGTCCATCAAAATACAATCATGAATTAAACCATCCATCATCAAAATATATCCAACAAAATAAAACCATCCATCATACGTTAATAAAATATGACTATCAAATTAAACATGGATTAACATAAACTATCTCCATGGCTTACAATTGTGCTTGGGTAGGTCTTTAGACTTAGTCTTTTCCGTATTCTTACTTTCTTGACTCCCACCAGCAGTTTCAGTGTCCTTCGTTTTATTGGTGCAGTTGGTTGGGGCAGTCACCATGGTTTCCCTTTTCATACCAGGCTACAATTACATCACCACAATTATATGACCACTGAAATAAGTCAACAACTACAACATCACCACAATTGGCCACTTCAAACCCTTCTACTCCATTCCATTTAACATGACAATATGAACCCATTTGGATACTCTTGTGTAACTTCTCACATATCTTAGGACAGAATTGATCATTCTAATTTCTAGTTTTGGCCAAGTTCTTTACAATCCTACCCATAACATACTGTCTGATTTCTTTTAACATGGAAATTATAGACATGGACCTAACTCTTAAAACTGTTGTATTAAATGACTCGGCAAAATTGTTGTCAGTTGCATCACATATTGACCTACAAGAAAAAAAAAGGCCTTTGACCATTGCTTAGGGTCAGTCCTAAGTAGACTTACCTTGTAACTATGTTTGGTATGGTCAATCTTTTCGATGTGTTCTTCAAAGTCAACAGTTATATATGACTTGCAGGCTCCCAAAAATGCTTGTTGTAGGTCTCTTCCAAGATTTTCTTTCCTCCAGTTGGCATATAGATGCCTTGCACAAACTCTATGCTTAACCCTTGGCAACAACTGAGAAATCTCTTCCATCAATACCTAAATGCAAACAAAAACAATAATATTATGGTTAGTTTAATAAAGTAAGCATAATATCAGAGAATTATTTGAGTAAATATACTTCTGTTTGTCAGTCATAAAAGTGAATCCAGAACCATCACTAATTACTAAATCTGAAATAAGATTATTAAAAAACCATCCCCATGTTTTTGTATTTTCATTCTCCACAACTGCTTATGATATAATGTATATTTGGTCATTACCATCTCTCCCTATAGCACACAGAAGTCCCCCCTTGATTCTCCACTTTAAAAAGTATCCATTTATATAAATAAAGAGTCTATAATACTCCAGAAACCCTTTTTTCAAAGCACTAAACCCTACATAAAATCTCCTAAACTTGGGAACTTCAATAGGGGTTAGTCTTTTTACCATCACCTCTATGTTGCCATCTGGATCTGCCTTTCTAAGTGCATTTGGATAGTCCCGCATTCTGTTAAACTCATAACAAACCGTTTCATTTATTCCCTCCAGTGCCCATTTATTAGCCTAAGCTCAACTTTCAATTCTTCCTGGCTAGTTTCTACATCTCAGTTAACTTTAGCTTTGGAATCAGTCTAATCTTACTTAAGAAATGCTCCCTACCAAACTTGTAAGATGCCCTTTTGTTCTTAAAAATAATAGAACACTCGTGGGTTTCTATGAAGGTTTTTATCTTGTAACACTCATCACTATTATCAACACCAGCATATATTCTAAATGGACTTCCATCTACCAACATTTAGCCCTAGTCCTACCCTTCTCATTCCTAAGATACACAATATCAAACATTTTTTTTACTGCATACTTTGCTAATGCAGTCTTAAATTCATCTACTCCCCCAAACACCATACCAATCTCCAAATATGATATTGGGTTATTAGGATCGAAACAGACATGTATGCTTCTCCTACAAACTACCTCACCATCTGAATCACTTCTATAAAACCCTAGATTCGATGAATCAACGTATTCAATTCCCCCATCTGATGAAACCTCACCATTTTTCTCCCCTTTCACTACTTTCACCTAACTTTGCTCATTCTCTCTATTTTTTCCCTTTATATTTTCTATACCAAGCATTTATATGTCTCACCTCTTCATCATCATCCTTAGATTCTTCCCCTAAAGCCCTTTCACTACCCGATAAGCTGTCTGCATCATTGGCCCCACTATTTTCAGTACTTTTCCTACCCTCAGCACATGCATTACTACTCCTACTAAAGTATGGTCCCACATTAGATTCCCCACATAACTCTATAAATGTTTCCTCAGCCCTACCATTAAATCTCTCTTATAATTTAATTTTTCATTACAATTTTGTTCCTTAGCCCCAACAACACTATTTACATCATTTTCCCTACTGTCAAGCAACAACATCGTATCATTAACAACATCAAGTGTGTTTACCTTGTGTTCAACATATACATGTATGGACCCTCTTTGTCTAATATGGTTAATCATTGCTATGAATGATGCATTACCATAACAAACACACAATCCCTTTCTAAAATCTACCCCACCCTCACAATATACAAAGTTTCTCACAACTTTATACCCAGCTTCCACTACCATCTCATAGAATGTGTAATAACAAAAAAAATTAGGGTCAAAATCCCATTGCAACACTTCCCCTCCAACATAGGATGCAAATGGGTTTATTACATGTAACACCCCAAATTAGAATTTATGATTTTTTAGATTATATCAAATTAAGTATTCGCTTCAGTGGTTAAGGGATTTGGGTGTATGTTGGAGGTCTTGGGTACAGATCCTAGTATTTGAAATTTTTTATTTTTTTTCTCTATCCCTATCTTGGTCTTTGTGATTTAAATCTTGTATAGTACAATCTATATCAAAATGAACCTGCTGGTTTAGTGGTAAGGTGTTAGCTTACCCTCGGGTTTTATGATAGAATCTCGGCGTAAGTGATTTGTCAATATTTTTGCTATTATTGGTTGAATTGTTGGATAGTAGAATCTGGGTGTGTTTTAATTAAGTAAGAAGTCTGATAAAATTTTAGTATAAGGTTAGTTGGGTGGTTTTTATCTTTTATTATTATCATCTTAATTTATTTGTTTAATTTGTTTCAAATCCTCAAAAGTATGGTGGTTAGGCATGTTTCCCTTATCTTCCATGTTTCACTCAACCTTTTATTTTATTTTCTTTTACTTAATTCTTTTCTTTTTCTTTCTTTCAAGCCTATTACCTATTTTTCATCCTTCTCAAACTCTACGTTTTCTTTAATTTTGTTTTACCCTCTTTGTTTAGTTCTTTTGCACTGTTACATTATTTTCTTTCCTTTTCATGTTCGATAAATTTTCGTGGAACCTTAGTTCCTGATTTGTTGACTGTAAGTTGTGGTGGGTAAGTTTTCTTTTTGTTCGTTCTTATAAGGATATGGTTTGTAAATGTTTCTAGACGATGGGGTTATGAAGTTTTGTCTTGGGTTCGTAATAATTTCAATACGTTTTTAAGGGAAAATCTCGAGACAATCGGTGCTTCTCCAATGATTTAAGTGTGGCGTGGTTGCTAGTCGTTGATGGTATGTGTACGTATGCATTGTTTGATATGGAGAGGTTAAGTTTATGGTCAATTCCTATTTGAATTTGTAAATTGATTACTACACTAGTCGTTGGGATATTATTTTTAGATACTGGAAATCATGTGGTTGTTGTTGTATCAAAATCGAGCTAGGTGTGTAACGAGAAACTCAAAAAATAGCAAACGGCAAAAGCTAAAATTGGGCAATATCGACGCCACATGGCTTTGTGGTAGGCCGTATGTGACACATTGCCATGTGACTGACTGTGTAATACACAATCTGGGCTATTTTTGGTCGTGTGGACCACACAGGCGTGTGCCAGGCCATGTAAGCCACACAGGCTGGGCTATTTGGGCTGTGTAACACCCCTATCCCGTGTCCGATCACCGGATTAGGGTTAAAGGCATTACCAGACAGATCAAAAACATTTACAGAATTAATCGTACAACTATTCATCAACATCAATCATAATGTCCTTTAAGTAGGTCGTCGAGACCTTAAGCATGCTTATAAACCGAGTCGGGACAAAACTGAAACACATAAGTAATTTCATAAAATTTTGAAACTTTTCTAACATACAGGGGACACACGACCGTGGGGGTAGGCCGTGCCTCACCCACGGCTACATGACACTCCCGTGTGTCCTCCCCATGGTAGTATACTAACCAAAATCAACACAGTCACCAAGCACGCCCGTGTGCTAAGGCCGTGTACTACTAGATCACATACTGCCATTTCTCATACGGCCATCAAGCACACTGGTGTCGAGGCCTTGTGCAATTTAAGCCACATTCTGCCAATTTACCCATGGTCTTAGGTACGCCCGTGTGCCTCAACCGTGTGACATTATAGGCCATTTTATAAGGCCAATATGCCACCCACTTAGGGTCTTCCTACAAGCAATATATACCAAAACATAATATGCATATGTGGCAACCAAAACATATCAAATGGTTCACTTCATCCATACATTCAATACCAATTCCATTCATACCAAATTACAAACTAAATCCTACATCATTTCAAACATGTATCATCCATTTGCTTAACCAAAACTTATTCATTTCATATACATTAAAACATACTAAATATTTGCTTCATAACTCCTTCATTCAAATATTTATCAACTCAAAAACTTGCCAATACACATGGCCATGCTCACTTCATAAACATATACACCTATCTAGCCTATACATACCATAATTAGCCATAAACATTTTCAAAAGGGTAACAAAATAAGTTTAGTAGTGTGATGACGATCCTTGACAATCCTGAGCCTTCAATAGCTTCGACGACCTATAAAACAGAGAAAATACACACACAAAGTAAGCTTTCTAAAAGCTTAGTAAGTCATATACAAATAAACTTGGTATGGAAAGCATATATCAATCACTTGGAAAACTTTCATATATTTGTTTTGGTTCATACACTTTTAACCACATTAGTCATTTTCACCATTCAAGAATCATATGAACACATAGCTCATCTAGCCAAAACAATTCTTATCATATCACAAATCCCATGTACTTATCACCATAGTAAGATCACTTAGATACTTACCTTACATACACAAATAGTGTATGCATAACGCATACTGAATCAAACTTAATATCACATAATTGTTCATAGCTCGGATTTGACATTCATATCATAGTCTTGCCGTTGAACCCTTAGGAACCTAGTAGGATAATCGTAAAGCTCTAATAGTAGTACAATGCCAATGTCCTGATTTAGGTCTTACATGCACTCAGATATTGATGCCATCGTCCCTGCATGTGGTCTTACACGCATGCATCATAACGATGCCAACATTCCCGCATGTGGTCTTACACGAGTCAATATAATGCCGATGTCCCGCACATGGTCTTATTCATAAAGTTCATATTGATGCATACGCCCCAAACGAGGTCTTTTACATATAAATCATATCGCCGCCACGCCCCGGCAAGGTCTTACACGCATTTCAAATCAACGCCAACGTCCGGACGTGGTCTTACATGATAAAATGTAATGATACCTATGTCATGACATAGCTAATCCTATCTATTCCTAGGTTCATACGGACTTCTCGCTTTATCACTATATTGAACTTATTTCGAATTCATGCACTTAGCATCTCATACTCATTCATTTTCATCGATAGACATATGAATACATATATTCAATTCAATACAGATAAGTTTATTTGCATAGTGACTTACCTCGGATTTGGTTTATCGAACGGAAATGGCTACTCGGTTATTTTCACTTTCCCGCGATATAAGTCTATTTTCCTCGGTTCTTGATCTAAACATATTCAAAATTTATTCTTTTATTCACTATTTCATTCAATTAAATCCAAACACATATATTTAGGGCTATTTGCAACTTAGCCCTCACATTTGTACATTTTATCAATCTAGTCCAATTTACTCAAACCATCAAATTTCACAAGATCAATACATACACAAGCTTAGCCGAATACATATACATCACATACAAGCCCACATTTCTCATTAAACTTTCAGTTTAGTCCTTCAATTTACCATTTTCTCAATTTAGCCCTATTTAGCTAAATTCATCAAAACTTTAAGAACAAAACATGTTCATCAAACACATATCTTTCATATTTCACTATTAAACATCACAAATCACATGAGTTCATCAAAGTCTCATTTCAAAAACATCATCAATCTTCAAAATTGAAGCATAGGTTTAGAAGCATTCGAAGCAACGATTACGAAAACATAGAAATTATCAAAAACCGAATCAAATTCATACCTTAATCAAAGAGTGTTATGGCCAAATGCCCAAGCTTCATCTTTTCTTTTTCTTTTCTTTATTTTTCGGTGGATGAATGCATGAATGAATATCCATTTTTCATGCTTAAATTCATTAACCATCATATTACTAACTAAATTACAAATTTGTCCTTATACTAAAGCATATATAACATATAAATTAAAGCCATTTTAGTACTTGTGCCATCCACTATCTTAACTAATGGCTTAATTGCCACATACAACCCTTATACTTATAAAGACATAACAATTAAATACCTTATCATGTAGCCTGCTAATTTGCATATCAATGCAATTTAATACTTTGCTCAAATTAAACACATAGACGGACGAATTAACTTACGAAATTTAAACACATGCTTAGTCACATATCAACGGCACAGAAAATAATATTAAAATATTATACCGACTAGGATTGTGGTCCCGAAACTACTATTCTGACTAGGCTATAAACCGGACTGTTACAATTCTCCTCCTAAGGAATTTTCGTCCCCGAAAATTTTACCGTTAAACAGATTCGGATGTTACTGTCTTATTGAATCTTCAGGCTCCCACGTAGCCTCTTCTAATCTGTGTCGATTCCACAATCCTTTTACTAATGAAATTTTCTTGTTTCTTAACTCTTTCACTTCACGAGCTAAGATACGGATCGATTCCTCTTCGTATGTCATATCAAATTGATTTTCAATTTCAGATGGGGCAATCACATATGACGGATCAAACCGATATTTATGGAGCATCGAAACGTGAAATAAATTGTGAATTTCTAGTTTAGAGGGTAACTTCAATCTATATGCAACAGGCCCAACATGTTCAATGATCTCATACGGTCCAATGAATCTTGGACTTAACTTGCCTTTACGTCTGAATCGAAGCACTTTCTTCCACGGAGACACTTTTAGAAATACTTTGTCGCCGATCTCAAATTCTATATCTTTTCGTTTTAAGTCTGCATAGGACTTCTAATGATCAGATGCTGCTTTCAAATAATCTCAAATCAGTTTCACTTTCTGTTCGGTATCTTTTATCAAATCTACCCCGTGTAACTTATTCTCACTGAGTTCATCCAATACAGAGGTGTACGACATTTACATCTGTACAAAGCTTCATATGGTGCCATTTTGATGCTCGACTAAAAACTATTATTATACGCAAATTTAATCAATGGCAGGTATTGTTGCCACGAACCACTAAACTATAATATACATCATCTTAACATATCTTTGAGAATCTGAATAATTCGCTCGGATTGACCATCCATTTGCGGATGAAAAGCTGTACTGAAATGCAATTTCATACCCATAGCGTCTTGCAATTTCTTCCAGAACCGCGATGTGAATCTCAGATCCCTATATGACACAATAGATAATGGCACCCCGTGCAATCTCACAATTTCAGAAATATAACGCTCAGCTAATCTTTCCAGTGAGAAATCAGATCTTACCAGAATAAAATGGGCAGATTTCGTCAATCAGTCAACTACGACCCATATTGCAACTTTCTTTCTCAAAGTCAGAGGCAAACTAGAAAAAAAGTCTATTGTTACTCTATCCCATTTCCACTCAGGAATCAGAATCGACTGCAGCAATCCCGACGAAACTTGATGTTCGGCTTTCACTTGCTGGCAAACTAAGCATTTTAAAACAAATTCAAAAATGTCTCGTTTATACCAGACCACCAGTAGTGTCGTTTCAAATCATGATACATTTTAGTACTCCCTGGATGGATAGATAGGCGACTGTTATGTGCTTCACCCAAAATCAATTGAATCAGCTCTGGATTTCTTGGAACACAGATTCGATCTCAGAATCTCAAACAATCATCAACAACTCGAAATTCAGATTCAGAATTCAATTCACACTAAGCTCGTTTCAACAATAATTCATTATCAACCTTCTGAGCATCACATATTCGTTGTACAAATAACGGTTTTGCTCTCAATTTAGCTATCACAGAACTATCATTAGACAAATCTAACTGAGCATTCAAAGCACTTAGTGCAAACAATGATTTTCTACTCAGAGCATCTGCAACAACATTTGCTTTCCCCGGATGATAATCTATCATCAGCTCATAATCTTTTAGCAATTCAGGCCATCTTCTCTGACGCAGGCTCAAATCTTTCTGGGTCATTAGATATTTCAGACTTTTATGATCTGAAAACACGTGACATTTCTCACCATACAGATAATGGTGCCAAATCTTAAGTGCAAACACAATCGTAACTAATTCAAGGTCGTGCGTCGGATAGTTCTTTTCATGAGGCTTCAATTGTCTCGAGGCATAAGCTACAACTTTTCCTTCTTGCATTAAAACACATCTCAGTCCATTTAACGAAGCATCATTGTATACAACAAATTCTTTGCCCAATTCGGGTTGTATTAACACTAGAGCTTCTGTTAACAAAGCTTTCAATTGATCAAAACTTCTCTGACATTTATCAGACCATTCAAATCTTACATCTTTCTGAAGTAATCTTGTCAACAGAGTAGCTATTTTCGAAAAGCCTTTTACAAATCTGTGGTAATAACCAACTAACCCCAGAAAACTGCGGACTTCAGATACATTTTGTGGAAGTTTCCAATTCAAAATAGCAGAAATCTTGCTTGGGTCTACTCGGATTCCGTGTCGACACAATGTGTCCCAGAAAGCTAACCTCGTGCAACCAGAATTCACATTTGCTGAATTTCACGTACAATTGCTTTTCTCGCAGAGTTTGCAACACAATCCTCAAGTTTTCAACATGCTCATTTTCACTTCGAGAATAAATCAATATGTCATCTATGAAAACTACAACAAACTAATCTAAATACAGTCTAAAAATTTTGTTCATCAAATCCATAAAAATAGCAGGAGCATTGGTTAGTCCAAATGGCATAACTAAAATCTCATAATGCTCGTACCTCATTCTGAAAGTAGTCTTTGGAATGTCTGAATCTTTAACTCTTAATTGGTAGTATCCTGATCTCAGATCAATCTTTGAAAATATAGTATCTCCTTTTAACTGATCGAATAAGTCTTCAATTCTGGGTAACAGATATTTGTTTTTATGGTCACTTTATTCAACTGACGGTAATCAATACACATTCTCATCGTGCCATCTTTCTTTTTCACAAATAGAACAGGAGCACCCCAAGGTAAAAAACTCGGTCTAGCAAACCCTCTATCAGTCAATTCTTATAGCTGTGACTTTAACTCTTTCAACTCTGTTGGTGCCATTCTATACGGAGCTATCGAAATAGGTGTCATACCAGGCAACAATTCAATACCAAATTCAACTTCATGAACCGGAGGTAATCTCAGTAACTCTTCAGGGAACACATCAGAAAAATAAAAAACAATGGGTACTGATTCAACTTTCTTCTCGAATACTTTTGAATCATTTACATAAGCAAAATATGATTCATACCCCTTTTTCACATAACTTTGAGCTTTCAAAATGGATATCACAGCAGGTAATTCATTTAAATCACTAGACTCAATCCGTACAGTCTCATCATTCGGACTTTATAAATCTATAGTCTTTCTTTTACAGTTCACAACAGCATCATTCATAAACAACCAATCCATTCCCAAAATAATATCGAATTCATCAAATGGCAAAAGCATCAGATCAGCAGGGAAACAAATATCTCAAAACATTAACGGATAGTTCTTGCATACTTTGTCAACAAGGACACTTTTACCTAAGGGGTTCGATACTTTTATAGCAAACTCAGTAGACTCTACAGGCAAAGTCTTGCTGAATACTAAATTCATGCATATATATGAATGCGTAGAACCAGGTTCTATCAAAGCAATCACAATAGTATCGTAAAGAGTAAAAGTACCAGTTATCACATCAGGTGATAAAGCTTCCTCACGAGCTTGGATAGCATACGCTTTGACAAGGGCTCTAGCTTCAGATCTGACAACATTGTCTCTCGTAGTTCTCTGACTACCACTGAAATTTTTACATTCTTTGATGATCGACTTCTCGCATGTGCATTATCAGATCTTGGATTCTGAACAGTCTCTAGTTCGACAGGCTCAGTGCAATCACGGATAAAATGATCAAGTGATCCACATCTGAAGTAAGCTTTATTATTTAATCTGTAGCTTTCCGGATGCCTCTTTTCGCAATGTTTACATTCAGGTCTCTCAGATCGAACATTTCCAACACTGGCCACAGAAGTTGCTAGGATTTTGGAACTCATTTGCAATCTATCTCGGGTCTTGTTCAAATGTCTCGCGTTATCCCTAGAGCAACTTTGATCATCTCTAAATCTCTTCGGAGTAGATTGAAATGATTTGTTTTAAAATCTCTTTCTCATATCTCGGGCTTCAGTTTCAGCTTTTCTTTTATCTTTCCCAAGTGTTTCAGCTTTGCATGCTCGATCAACGAGTGTAACGAACTATTTTATTTCTAATATCCCGACTAGTAAACGGATATCTTCATTAAGACCATCTTTGAATCTTTTGCACATTATAGCTTCGGAAGATATACACTCTCGGGCATATTGATTTAGTCGTACGAACTCTCGTTCATATTCAGTGGCAGTCATTTAGCCTTGTTTAAGCTCTAGAATTTTTTTTTTGTTTCTGATCGACGAATCTCTCACTAATATATTTCTTTCAAACTCAATCTGAAAGAAATCCCATGTAACCCGTTCTCTCGAAACAACAGAAATTAAGGTTTTCCACCATTGATAAGCCGCATCTCGAAGCAAGGATACAACACACTTTATACATTCATCCGGAGTCAGAGACATTTCATCGAAAACTCGAATAGTATTTTCAATCCAGAACTCAGCCTTTTTAGCATCATCAGTATTAGTAGCCCAGAATTCTTCAGCTCCATACTTACAAATCTTATCAATTGGAGGCTTATTTAACAGATTCGGATACACAACCAAAGCTGGCAACCGTAGTCCGAGGGGATTAATCGGGGCGGGGTTGTGAAACAATGGGTTATTTCTCATGAATTGAGTGAACCACTCACTCATCATCTGGAAGAAAGCTTGTTTAGCTTCTCTCTCCTGACCGCTCGTAGCCAGTCTCAAATCAGAGGGCGCTGTCCCTTGTACTGGAGCAGGCATATTACTTTCTACGTCGTCAACTATAGGTCTTTTGGGATACATTGCTATACAGAAATCACATTTTATACGTCAGGATTCATCACACTATCACAGTTCAAATATATGGCATGTATAACTAGACTCTGACACGCTACATTAGTTTGAGAACCGACTAAACTGTAGCTCTGATACCAACTAAATGTAACACCCTATCCCGTGTTCAATCACCAGATTAGGGTTAAAGGTGTTACCAGATAGATCGAAAACATTTACAGAATTAATCGTGCAACCATTCATCAACATGAATCATAATGTCCCTTAAGTAGGTCATCGAGACCTTAAGTATGCTTATAAACTGAGTCGAGACTAAACTGAAACACATAAGTAATTTCATAAAAATTTGAAACTTTTCTAACATATAGGGGACACACGGCCGTGGGGGTAGGCTGTGCCTCACCTACGGTTACATGACACTCCCGTGTGTCCTCCCCGTGGTAGTATACTAACCAAAATCAACACGGTCACCAAGCACACCCGTGTGCTAAGGCCGTGTACTACTAGATCACATACTGCCATTTCTCACACGGCCATCAAGCACACCCGTGTCAAGGCCATGTGCAATTTAAGCCACATTCTGCCAATTTACCCACGGTCTTAGGTACACTCGTGTGCCTTAATCGTGTGACATTATAGGCCATTTTACAAGGCCAATATGCCAATCACTTAGGGTCTTCCTACAAGCAATATATACCAAAACATAATATGCATATATGGCAACCAAAACATATCAAATGGCTCACTTCATCCATACATTCAATACCATTTCCATTCATACCAAATTACAAACTAAATCCTACATCATTTCAAACATGTATCATCCATTTGCTTAACTAAAACTTAATCATTTCATATACATTAAAACATACTAAATATTAGCTTCATAACTCTTTCATTCAAACATTTATCAACTTAAAAACTTGCCAATACACATGGCTATGCTCACTTCATAAACATATACACCTATCTAGCCTATACATGCCATAATTAGCCATATACATTTTCGAAAGTGTACAAAATAAGTTTAGTAGTGTGAGATCCTTGACAATTCTGAGCCTTCAGTAGCTTCGACGATCTATAAAACAGAGAAAATACACACAGAGAGTAAGCTTTCAGAAAGCTTAGTAAGTCATATACAAATAAACTTGGTATGGAAAGCATATATCAATCACTTGGCAAACTTTCACATATTTGTTTTGGTTCATACACTTTTAACCACATCAGCCATTTTCACCATTCAAGAATCATATGAACACATAGCTCATCTAGCCAAAACAATTCTTATCTTATCACAAATTCCATGTACTTATCACCATAGTAAGATCACTTAGATACTTACCTTACATACACAAATAGTGTATAGACAATGTACCTGAATCAAACTTAATATCACATAATTGTTCATAGCTCGGATTTGACATTCATATCATAGTCTTACCCGTTGAACCCTTAGGAACCTAGTAGGATACTCAGAAAGCTCGGAATAGTAGTACATTGCCAACGTCCCAAACGAGGTCTTACATGTACTCGTATATCGATACCACTATCCCAGACAGGGTCTTACATGTACAGATCATAACGATGCCAACGTTCCCAGACGTGGTCTTACATGAGTCAATATGATGCCAATGTCCCAGACATGGTCTTACTCATAAAGTTCATATCGATGCCTACGTCCTAGACGAGGTCTTTTACATATAATCTATATCGATGCCTACATCCCAGACGGGGTCTTACATGTAATTTCAAATCAACGCCAATGTCCCGAATGTGGTCTTACATGATAAAACAAAATAGATACCTATGTCATGACATAGCTAATCCTATCTATTCCTAGGTTCGTACGGGACTTCTCGGCTTTATCACTATATCAAACTTATTTCGAAATTCACGCACTCAGCATCTCATACTCATTCATTTTCATCGATAGACATATGAATACATATATTCAATTCAATATAGATAAGTTTATTTGCATAGTGACTTACCTCGAATTTGGTTTATCGAACAGAAACGGCTATTCGGTTATTTTCACTTTCCCGAGATCTAAGTCTGTTTTCCTCGGTTCTTGGTCTAAACATATTCAGAATTTATCCTTTTATTCACTATTTCATTCAATTAAATCCAAACACATATATTTAGGGCTATTTGTAACTTAGCTCTCACATTTGCATATTTTATCAATCTAGTCCAATTTACTCAAAATATCAAATTTCACAAGATCAATACATACACAAGCTTAGCCGAATACATATACATCACATACAAGCCCACATTTCTCATCAAACTTTCAATTTAGTCCTTCAATTTACCATTTTCTCAATTTAGCCCTATTTAGCTAAATTCATCAAAACTTCAAGAACAAAACATGTTCATCAAACACATATCTTTCATATTTCACTATTAAACATCACAAATCACATGAGTTCATCAAATTCTCATTTCACAAACATCATCAATCTTCAAAATTGAAGCATGGGTTTAGAAGCATTCGATGCAACGATTACGAAAACATAGAAATTATCAAAACCGAATCAAATTCATACCTTAATCAAAGAGTGTCATGGCCGAATGCCCAAGCTTTATCTTTTCTTTTTCTTTTCTTTATTTTTCGGTGGATGAATGCATGAATGATTATCCATTTTTCATGCTTAAATTCATTAACCATCATATTACTAACTAAATTACAAATTTGTCCCTATACTAAAACATATATAACATATAAATTAAAGCCATTTTAGTACTTGTGCCATCCACTATCTTAACTAATGGCTTAATTGCCACATACAACCCTCATACTTATAAAGACATAATAATTAAATACCTTATCATGTAGCCTGCTAATTTGCATATCAATGCAATTTAATCCTTTGCTCAAATTAAACACACAAACGGACGAATTAACTTACGAATTTAAACACATGCTTAGTCACATATCAGCAGCACAGAAAATAATATTAAAATATTATACTGACTCAAATTTGTGGTCTCGAAACCACTGTTCCAACTAGGGTATAAATCAGACTGTTACAGGCTGTGCGGGCCCAAAATTCAAGATTCTTTCCTAGGGTCATACACGTCATCTCGATCTGTAATGCCCTGAATATCATATTCTATTTTGTAAATATCTAACACAATTGTGTATCTACTTCAGAGGTTAAGTTTTCTGGGTGTGTGTGTGAAGTCTTGGTTCAAGTCCCATGTTAGTAAATTTTGTTATTTTTTATCCAAGCCTTACCCTTGTTTAGTGGGCTTATATAAAATTATTTTTTAATCCATATCAAAATGAGCCTACTGGTTTGAGTGGAAATGGAGTTAGTGTGTTGGAGGTCTTGTGTTTGAATCCCTGCATGAGCGTGGGTATTAATTTTTTGCTCAGTTGACTTGTAGAGTCTCGGTTGAATTGAAAGCTTAAGGAGGTTGAGATAATGGGTTAGTAGGAGGAAATTAAGGGATTTTGTGTTTATTTTTTCAAAATTTCTCTCTCATTCAAAAATCCCAAAAAAGTCTGACGTTTTCTTTTCTTTTCTTTTGATATCTGTCGTTTCCTCCCTTTCCTTACTTGTGATTTAATTTTATTTTTCTATCTGTTGTAGAATTTTTGTATCTCGTTGTTTTGGTGCCAGGGTGTGTTTTTAAAGAAGGTCAAGAGGCTGAGGGTCTCTATTCGACTCTGTAATTGTACGAAATCTCGGTTGCTCATTCGAAGGTGATGTGTGACTTGAGGGAGATTTTACATAAAAATCGTACCAGGTGTGTACCCAAAACATAGAAAATGAGTTTCAAAAAAAGAAAAAAAACTATTTTGTTAATGCCACACGGGCGTGTGGTCACCTATGTGGTTGGCCGTGTGTGAGACACGGTTGTGTAGTCAACGAAGGCATGACCGTACACAAGACACGGCTATATCGTAGTTGTAGTGTTACAGTGTGGGCCACACGGGCTAGGCCAAGTTAGGCGTGTGGGCCTACACGAGCATTCTACACGGGGTGTGAATTTTGGGCCAGGCTGTGTAGGCTGCACAGTAAGGCCAACCTGGGCGTGTGGGCCAACACGGGCATGTGGGCCCAAAATTTTAAAGTTTTCCCTAGGGTCCCACGGGTCATTTCCCGATCGACTGTGGGCTTATCGTAGGGTCGGTAAGGGCTAACCAAACCCTAAAACTGTAGATCTAATAGTCTGATATTCTTCTAAGTATGATAAGGCTATGCATGTTTAACTATTTCATTATCTATATATAAGCATGTTGAGCATGTTGTGGCTCATGCATCTTGTCAACTTAAGGCACACGAAAAGAACAATCTGACACATGATCTGGAGGCACTATGTGTATGGTAGGAGGTGTATTATCTACACTGATCACAAGATCCTCAAGTACCTTCTTACTTAGAAGGAGTTGAATCTTAGACAGCGCCGATGGATTGAGCTACTCAAAGATTATGACTGCACGATCGAGTACCATCCTGGTAAGGCCAATGTGGTGGCCAATGTTCTCAGTCGTAGAGCGGTGACTAATTTGAGGGCGATGTTCGCTCGTCTAAGTCTATTTGATGATGGGAATCTGTTAGCCGATTTATAAGTTAAGTAGAGGATTGATTAGATTCGAGATAAGTAGTTGGGGGATGAGTCTCTGGGTTTGTGGTTTTGTCAAATTAAGAGTGGTAGTACTTCAAACTTTGGGCTGAATAATGATGGGGTTTTGTGTTTTTAAGGTCAGATCTGTGTGCCAATTGATTTTGATTTGAGGCAGTCAATTCTAATGGAGGCCCATAGTAGCCCTTATGCTATGCATCCCAGTGGTAATAAGATGTATAGCGATCTTCGTGATTTGTATTGGTGGCCAGGTTTGAAGCGAGGTTATGAATTTTGTTACTCGATGTCTAAAGTGTCAGCAAGTTAAGGCTGAGTATCAGTTGCCTTCAGGTTTGTTACAACCCGTTAAGATTCCCTTATGGAAATAGGAATGAGTGACGATAGACTTCGTTAATGGGTTGTCCTTGACACCCACTAAGAAGGATTCTTTGGGTCATCGTGGATAAATTGCCCAAGTCCGCTCATTTTATTCCAGTTCAGACGAACTTTTCTCTACAGAAGTTAGCAAAGTTGTATATTTCTGAGATTGTAAGACTGCATGAAGTTTTGAGATTGGACTTCAGTACTACATTCCATCCTCAGACAAATGGTCAATCTGAGAGGGTGATTCAGATACTGGAGGGTATGCTTCGGAGTTATGTAATTGATTTTTGAGGTAATTGAGAGGATTATTTGCGCTAGTTGAGTTTGCCTATAATAATAGTTTCCAAGCTAGTATTCAGATGGCACTTTACGAGGCTTTATATGGTCGTAAGTTTCGTACTCCGCTATGTTGGACTGAGTTAGGTGAATGATAGGTTTTAGGTCTTGAGCTATTTTTTAAGACCGAAGATAAAGTTAGACTAATTCGAGATCACCTAAAGGCGGCTTCTGATAGGCAAAAATCTTATGCAGATCTGAAGAGGCGTGATATTAAGTACTCTATGGGGGATTTTGTGTTTCTTAAGGTTTCCCCTTGGGAAAAGGTATTGAGATTCAATCGTAAGGGCAAGCTGAGCTTTAGGTTTATTGGACCGTAACAAATTCTGAAGCATGTGGGGCAGGTTGCTTATCAGTTGGAGTTACCACGATGTGTTTCACGTCTCAATGTTGAGGTGGTATCGGTCTGACCGATCTTACATTGTCTCTGTTTAGGAGATCGAGGTTAGACCGAACTTGACTTTTGAGGATGAGCCAGTTCAGATTTTAGATCATGATATTAAGGTTCTGAGGAGGATGTCCATACCTTTAGTAAAGGTTCTGTGGTGGAATTATGGCACTGAGGAAGCCACGTAGAAACCTGAGGACTTGATGCGTCAACAGTATCCTCATCTATTCTGATCAGGTAAATTTTGAGGTCAAAATTTCTTTTAGAGGGTAGACTTGTAATGCCCTGAATATTATATTTCTTTTCATAAATATCTCACACAATTGTGTATCTGCTTTAGTGGTTAAGTGTTCTGGGTAAGTGTGTGAGGTTTTGGGTTCAAGTCCCATATTAAAAAAAAAAAATTTATTTTTGATCCAAGCCTTACCCTTGTTGAGTGAGTTTATATAAAATTATCTATTAATCCATATCAGAATGAGCCTACTGGTTCGAGTGGAAAGGGAGTTAGTGTGTTGGAGGTCCTATGTTTGAATCCCTACGCGAGCGTGGGTATTAATTTTTTTCTTAGTTGACTTGTAGAGTCTCGGTTGAACTAAAAGTCTGAGAAGGTTGAGATAGTGGGTTAGTAGGAGGAAATTAAGGGATTCTGTGTCATATCTTTTGTTTCTTTTCTCAAAATTCCTCTCTCTTCCAAAAATCCCCAAAAAGATCTGACGTTTTTTTTTTTCTTTTGCTCTCTGCTATTTCCACCCTTTCCTTGTTGGTGATTTAGTTTTATTTTTCTATCTGTTGTTGAATTTATGTATCTTGCTATTTCGGTGCTAGGGTGCATTTTTGGAGAAGATCAAGGGGCTGAGGGTCCCCATTTAACGCTGTAATTTTACGAAATCTATGTTGCTCGTTCGAATCTGTTGTGTGACTTGAGGGTGATTTTGCATCAAAACGGCACCAGGTGTGTACCCGAAATGCAGAAAAACAAGTTTTGGAAAAAGCTAAAAAACTGTTCTGTCAATGCCACATGGGCGTGTGGTCACCTGTGTGGTTGGCCGTGTGCGAGACACGACCATGTGGTCGACGAAGGCATGACCATACACAAGACACGATCATGTCGTGGCTAGAATGTGGCCGTGTAGGCCACACTGGCTATGCTAAGTTGGGCGTGTGGGCCCACACGAGCATTCTGTATGGGTGTGTGAATTTTGGGCCAGGCTGTGTGGGCCACATGGGCAAGGCTAATTTGGGCGTGTGGGCCACACGGGCATATGGGCCCAAAATTCTAAAATTTTCCCTAGGGTCACACGGGTCATTTCGATTGACTGTGGGCCTACCGTAGTGTCGGTAAGGGCAAACCAAACCCTAAAATTGTAGATCTAATAGTCTGATATTCTGTTCTAAGTATGATAATGCTATGCATGCCTGACTATTTCGTTATATGTAAATGACCATGTTGAGCATGTTTAATGTGTTATGTCTGTGTCTGTTTTCTATATCTATTTTGGGCTGGGATTTGTATATGTTGAGGAAGTGTTTTGTATGGTGTTCATCGCCTATATTCTGTCAGCATGGCTGCACATTATCTGACATGTGTCATAATGGCACAATATGGTGTGTAGGGTTGGGTGGGTGTTTTTAACCCCACATAGTGTGATGGGATGGTCAGAGTTTGTGTGTAGAGGATGGGGGTAGGATTCTTATTATCTGATCTGTATCTCTGACTCTGTTATATGTATCTGAAATAGGCATGAGCCCGAATCTGTATCTGATTGCATGTGAGTTTTTGCATGATTGCATGTCTATTTCTATTGGGATTACACATTGAGTTTACGTAAACTCACCTCTGTTGTCTGTTCTGTTCAGGTAATCCATAGACTTAGATGGATCGATGCGGCGGAGTCTTGTGGTGACCATTGGTATACGAGTTGAATTTAATTAAAGGTTTTATTTTCTTAAAGTTTATTTTTAGGGGTTTTGTATTAATTGGACTCTCCGGACTGTTGATTTAATTTTTGGGATTTGGATTTTTGTTTAAATATGTTGTCTGGATAACTAGCTAAAAACATGGTCTTTATTCAAAACAAAGGTTTTCTAAAAACACAAACTGCTTTCTTGATATTTAACAGTTTTTTTGCAAGCTTTTGCCAATAAACACGTTTTACGACAAATTAATTAACTAAACAAATGTTTTGACAATGTATAAAAGCAAACAAGAGTTCAAATAACTGGAATGATTTTATTGTGTGAATTTTGTTATCAAAACCTATTCTTTGTGATACCTCCGAATTTGGCCATAACGTCTAGGCCGGGTTTGGGTTGTTACACGATCGACCGTGGCCCTTCCGTAGAGTCAACATGTGGTTAAATATACTATAGAACATGGGATTTGGTTATCTGTTAGTATGAATTTTAATTTTCATAAGTGTATCCGTTCTGTCATATGATAATTTGAACTGGGAGTAATGTTAAATACGTACATGATTTCTATCTGAAATGCTATGCATGATTTCTGTTCTGATTATATCTGATTCTGGGGTGGGATATATTATGTGGAGGAAGTGTTCTATGAGAGGTGATATCTAGCCCATTATATTAGCAGCATAGCTGCAAATAATCTAAAAAGTATCATACCGACACTAAGTGGTGTGTAGGGCTAGATGGGTATTTAATACCCTATATGGTGTGTAGGGATGGTCAGAGATAGTGTATAGCATATGGGGGTAGGATTGTAATTTGCATATAATTATAATTCTGGATGAGATATACATCTATATTTGCTCTGCTATGTAATAAATCTATAATTAATTATATAATTATGTTTTCTTTAAAGTTACACACTGAGTTATGAAAACTCACTTCCTATTTGTCTGTCACTTTCAGGTAACCCTTAGACTTAGGCGGTCGGTGTGACGGGAGCTTAGTTATAACCATATTTTCTTAAACTTAATTTATTTAAGTTTGGGTTTGAGAGTTTTGTAAATTTTGAATTGTCTGGACATTTTTTTGGTGGTTTTGGGTTTTGACTTTAATTTTGTTTTTCGTAAAATACTGCTTAAACGTTTAATCGACAAGGTTTATTTTTCTGCAAAACAATGGGTTTCAAATCAACAAACTATGATTTCCAAATTTTTATTGTATTAAGAACTCAGCTGTAAGGTATTACATTTTTGGTAAACATAAACTTACAACGTTTTCACTAAAACGATTAAGTAAGATATGTTTCTAATAAACTGGATTTTTTAGTAATAAGAGTTACGATGTTTTTCTTTCTAAACATACAAATTCTAGACTTTTAAATGATCTGTGGTGACACCTCTAGATTTGACCATAACGTATAGGCCGGGTCTAGGGTGTTATATTTAGTGGTATCAGAGTCAGGGTGCAAAACTCGGGCTGTGAAATTTTGGGTTTAAAAGTGTATTTGTAAAACTCTTTCTCTGAGTAAAGTTTATTTCTAGATGAATTTAAAAAATAGGTTATTGGAATATCGAGTTTTCGGCGTCAATCCTGTAAGTACTTCTGACTTAGAAATACTTTAGTTTAGAAAACTCTAAAACAATTAAAATCGTATTAAGATAGTTAAAGACTGAAACATTTTTGAGATTTCTGAAATTTCTTCTGATAATACTGAAACTGATGCATAAAACTTCATAATGTAGATAATCTATAAATACGATGAGCACTCGTGGATCACATAGACGTAGTACCCATGGGCACAACGGGCATTGTAGAAGGACTCGAGCTGAGTCATCCTCGATGGGTAGTATACTAAATCTAGATATGAGTGAGACACCGACTACACCTACTGCTGAGACCAGATCTCAAAGTCACTAGTTTCGAGGTCGAGCCATCTTGAGGCATTGTCCCAAATTCTTGTTATCTTTGAGGGTTTTAATGGCACTGAGTTGTTTAAGGGTGTCATTGAATTGCCACGACTGTGGCTGAATATTGGTCGGAGGCCACAGAGAGAATTATGAATGACATTGACTGTAGTGGTTAACGGTTGAAGAGGGTACTCAGTCAGATCAGATTACTTGGGATCAATTTAAGATCACCTTCTAGAATAAATATGTGTGGGCAAGTTATATGGATGCTCGTAGACGCGATTTTATGAACCTTACCCAAGGGGACAAGATTGTGGTCGAATATGAAGCCAAATATAATAAGTCATTATGCTTGTGGGATGGTGTCAACTGAGTATGAAAAGTGTATTCGCTTTGAAGAAGGATTAAGGGATAGTTTGAGGTTTCTTATACCTCCACAAAAGGAGAGCATGAGAGGGGTAAGAACAAAAGGGATTCAAATACCTCTAGTTCTGTTTAGAGGCCCAAGAAATGGGCCATGTAACACCCCTCACCCGTATTCAACGCCGAATAGGGTTACGAAGCATTATCAGACTTACAAAATAATTAAACAACCATTTAGTATACATTTTCTCAATTCAACCATTCATCATTCAATCTCAATCAATTTGTCCCTATTAAGAGCCTACAAGACCCTAAACATGCTTTGGGATTGGTTCGTGACTAAACCGATAATTTATGAAACTTCCATAAAACTTTGAAAATTTTATTAAATCAGGGGACACACGCCCGTGTGACCAGGCCGTGTGTCTCACATGGCCTCCAGACACGTCCATGTCACAGGCTGTGTGAATATTCGAAATAGGAGTACATGGCCGTGTCACAGCCTGTTTCCTACCCCATGTCCAAACAAGTGAGGTTATTGACTTGGGTCACATGGCCGTCTACACGCTCATGTGTCCAGCTCATGTGCCATTCAAGTGGTCACACATGCCCGTGTGCCAGCCGTGTGATAGGTCGTGCCAAACCTGTAGGGTATACTGACTTATGTAACAAGGCCAAGTCACACGCCCGTGTGCTAGGCCGTGTGACAATTAGGGGAGTATACTAACTTGTGCCACACGGCCGATCACATGCCCGTGTGGAGCATACTGACTTAATTTCAAATTTAACACTAGGGGACACATGGCCGTGTAACATGATCGTGTGTCATACACGGCTAAGACACACACCTGTGTCTCTACCCGTGTGGACAAAAATAGGCTATTTACCAAGCCATTTTTCCACTCATATTGCACATACCTAAACAAGCTCAAATGGTACCAATTCAAGATAAATATATGCAACCAAATACCATCAACCAAAGTTCAAATCATACCATTTCTTTAGCATCAATACAAATCACAAATACACTACAATTTTCCATCTAATTTCATACCTAATTTACATATACCATTTAATCAACTAAACCATTCCATACATGCATTATCAATCATCAATTCTCAAACACATAGCTTCTCAAATTACCTAATATCATTAAGCATTATAGACTCATCTTCCACCACATAATATAGGTCAATTACCAAACTCAAAATAGAACCATTTGCACATTTATAAACATCATCAAATTCACTATTATAAGCCAACACGAATGGCCTAAAATACATGTTCATCAAACATACCAAATAACTCAAGCCTATACATGCCATATATCATACATACACAACTTCAAAAGTACCAAAATAGATGTCCGATAATGTGATGAAATCTCTAACGATTCCTAGATCTGAGCTAGCTTCATAGAACTATAAAACATCAAAAATTAAACAAAGTAAGCTATAAAGCTTAGTAAGTTAGTATGTAAATATGAAATAATCTCAACATTCATTAGCGTTTCAAAATGTTTAACATAATTAACATTTAAGCACTCAATCAATGAGCTAACATAAAGTTTATCCATATCATAACTCATAAAATCCTCAACTTCTTCTAACTCGTTACTTGAATAATTTTCTGTACATACCTGTACCGGTACATGTCTATTTATCGCCAACTTTCTTACCAAATCACTTCAAGCTTATAAATGTTTACGGTACAAATACTTTGATTTTATGATGCCATAGTCCAACTATGGTCTTACACATACATTGCCAAGGCCGCTCCTGTGGTCTTACATTCACATGCCATAACCCGGTTATGGTCTTATTATCCGATTGCCATAGCCTAGCTATTGTTTTATTTAGCAACTCGCCTTACTCAAATCGTACATTTAATATAATATCTCCACATTTAAATAGATACACATTTAAGTTCAATTATACAAACTTACCTCGTGTACGGAAATGACGAAACGGATCGACTATTCAATTACTTTGCTTTTTCCCCGATCTAAGTCCGAATTCCTCTTTTCTTGATCTATAAGTAATCAAAATCAATTTATTTATTCTTCTATTTATTCAATTCAATCCAAAACACACACTAGGGCTATTTTACACATTTACCCCTAAACTTTCACATTTTTACAATTTAGTCCTTATTTCACAAAATCACAAATTGATGCAAATTCACAATAAACCCATGCTAGCCAAATTACCATAATCCCCCCAGCAGCCCATAATTTTCATTTATTTCACATTTTAACCACACATTTTTCACATTTCACAATTTAGCCCCCAATTTGCATTTTTACCAAAAATCACTTAACAAAACTTGTTTAACTAACATCAAATATTCATAATATATCATTAAAAATCAAAAATCATACATATTCATCAATGGAAACTTTCAAAATCTTTAACAATTTTTCAAATTAGTCCCTAGGCTAGCTAGTACTAGATGCAACGATCAGAAAAACATAGAAATCATTAAAAACCTAGCAAAAACGGACTTACAATTAGATCATGAAGTGGTCAAATATCAAAAACCCTAAAATGGTTTTCTTCCCCTCTCAAATTCATCAATAAGAAGATGAATGGCTTAAAATTTTGTTTTGTTTTAATTAAAATAACCTTTATTAATCAAATAGCAAAATTAACCTCTAAAATAATTCAAAACTTCATTTATGCCATGCCATTATCATCAACTATCATAATAATGGTCTAATTTATATTTAAAGACCTTAGCTTTAAGGTTCTATAGCTATTAGACACTTTTAGCTAATAGAACACAAGTTTTACAATTTACGTAGATTTAGTCCTTTTTACCAAATTGACCATTTAAACGATAAAATTTCTTCATGAAATTTTCACACAATCATTCAATCATGTTGTAAACATTAAAAGAATAATAAAATAAATATTTTGACCTCAAATTTGTGGTCCTAAAACCACTGTTCTGATTTGACCAAAAATGAGCTGTTACAGGCTAGATCTAATGGGCCTTCGAGGATTGGGGTTCTAGTTGCTCCTATTGTGGCAAAGCCATGTGGGGACTATCGTAGATGCCATTCGGGCAAATGTTGGAGGAGGTTAGGAGCGTGTCTACGTTGTGGGTCGATAGAGCACTGTATTAGGGATTGCCCACAGCATTCTGATTAGATTCAAGCTCTAGCTCTGGGATTTGTTCAGCCTTAACGAGCAACTCAGTAGCCTCCTAAGGGTAGTGGTATCTCCAAAGGTGGTAATGGTGTGGGCAGAGGGTAGAGAGCACCGGGCAGAGGTGCTAATCAGACTGAGGTGAGGTAGCCCATTGGTTTATGTTGCTAGGCGTCGTGAGGACAAAGACGCCGCTAATGTTATTATTGGTACGTTCTTTATTCATACTACCTCTTATTTTGCATTGATAGATATAGGATCAACACATTCCTATATAGCTAGTTCTATTTCTGGAAACTTAAGGATTTTGGTTGAGAGCACTTCTGGAGAGATTACTGTAGTTAGTCCATTAGGTCAATTAGTTTGGGTTAATAGACTGTATAGAAATGTACCGTTGGAAATACAAGGGGTTGTGTTTCCAACTAATTTGATAAAGCTACCATTTGGGGAATTCAATCTGATTTTGGGAATGGATTGGCTCCTAGATAATCGAGTCAGTTTGGATTATGCTACTAAGAAGGTACTTCGAGATCAGAGAATAATGTGGAGGTGGTTATGATCAGCGAGCGTCAGGATTACTTATCCAATGTGATCTCCGGTCTTGTGGCTAAAAAGTTGGTTCGAAAAGGGTGTGAAACGTATTTAGCTTTTGTGAGTGGTTCAACTTCTATGGGTTTATCAATTGGAGACATTCGAACGATTAAATATTTTTTGGATGTTTTTCTTAAAGAGTTACCAAGTTTGTCTCCAGATTGGGAGGTCGAGTTCAATATCGAGCTTCTACCGTGCAGCTCCGGTGTCCATCGCTCCTTATCATATGGCACCTAAGGAACTAGTGGAGTTAAAGGCTCAACTTTAGGGACTTCTTAATTATGTGTTCATTCATCCTAATGTGTCTCCGTAGGGGGCACTAGTGTTATTTGTAAAGAAGAAGGATGATACTATGAGGATGTGTATCGACTACCGTCAATTAATAAGTTAACGGTGAAGAATAAGTACCAACTTTCATGGATCGACGATTTGTTTAATCAGTTTTGTAGGGCTTCTATGTTTTCCAAGACAGATCTCTATTCTGGGTACCGTTAGCTTAAGGTTAAGGAGATTGATGTCCAAAAGACGCTTTTAAGACTCGTTATGGGCACTACGAGTTGCTAGTTATGCCCTTTGGTTTGACGAATGCTGCAACGACATTCATGGATCTTATGAACCGAGTTTGCCAGCCGTACTTGGATCAGTTCATCGTGGTCTTTATTGATGACATTCTAGTATACTTTAAGACCAAAGATGATCATGATGAGTATCTTAGAGTATTTCTTTAGATACTTCAAAAGAAACAGTTCTATGCTAAGTTGAGCAAGTGTGAATTCTGATTGAGGTAGGTGAATTTTCTAGGGCATGTGGTTTCTGCGGAGGGGATCCAAGTTAATCCTAGGAAAATTGAGGCTATGCTTGAGTGAAAATAGCTTAGGAATGTTTTTGAGATCTTCGCTTTTCTTGGGCTTGCAGGTTATTATCAGAGGTTTGTCGAGGGGTTCTCTTTGATTACAGCTCCTCTGACTAAGTTGTTGCGTAAGAACGCCCCATTTGTCTGGACTATTGAGCAACAATTGAGTTGTGAGAAGCTCAAATCTATTTTGACTCAGGCTCCTGTTTTGATACAACCTAAATCCGGTAAGGAATTTGTGGTTTACAATGATACATCTCGTGTCAGTTTGGGTTGTTTGCTTATGCAAGACGGTAATAAAGTGGCTTATGTGTCTCGGTAGCTTAAGTAACATGAGGGAAACTATCCCAGGCATCATCTTGAGTTGGTTGCAATTGTATTCGCCTAAAATTTAGAGGCACTATCTGTATGGTGAGAGGTATATCATTTACAACGATCATAAGAGCCTCAAGTATCTTCTCACCCAAAAGGAGTTGAACCTTAAGCAACGTAGATGGATTTGGTCACCTGATGATTATGACTGCACTATTGAGTATCACCCCAGTAAGGTAAATGTGGTGGCCAATACTCTTAGTCATAGGGCAATGACTAATTTGAGGGTGATGTTTGGTCGCCTAAGTTTGTTTAATGATGGGAGTCTGTTAGCGGAGTTGCAAGTTAAGCCGACTTGGATTGATCACATATGGGATTAACAGTTGAGGGATGATTCTTTGGTTTCACGGTTCTGTCAAGTAGAGGATGGTGGTGCGTCTAACTTTGGACTAAACGGTGATGGGGTTTTTTGTTTTCGAGGACGGGTTTGTATACCTAATGATTATTGTTTGAGGCAGTTCGTTCTATGAGAAGCGCATAGTAACCCTTATGCTATGCATCCCAATGGGAATAAGATGTATCAGGATCTTCGTGAATTGTACTGGTGACTTGGTTTGAAACGAGAGGTAACAGATTTTATTTCTCGATGTCTGACGTGCTAGCAAGTTAAGGCTGAGCACCAGTTTCCTTCGGGTTTACTTCAACCCGTGAAGACTCCCTTATGGAAATGGGAGCGTGTGACTATTGACTTTGTTAGCGGGTTGCCCTTGACACCTACTAAGAAGGATTTTATGTAGGTCATCGTAGATTGTTTGACCAAGTTTACTCACTTCAATCCTATTAGGACAGATTAATCACTTTAGAAGTTGATCAAGTTATATGTTTTAGGGATCGTGAGACTTTATAGGGTTTCAGTCTTGATTATTTCTAATAGAGATCCCGCTTCACTTCTTAGTTTTAGAGGAAACTTCATGAGGCTCTATATCAGAATGAGCCTGCTTGTTCAGTGTTAAGGTGTTAACTTACCCACGGATTTTATGATCGAATCTCGACATGAGCGAGATGTCAATATTTTTGTTATTATTAGTTGAATTGTTGGATAGTAGAATTTGGATGTGTTTTAATTAAGTAAGAAGTCTGATAAGATTTTAGAATAAGGTTGGTTGGGTGATTTTTAAGTTTTATTATAATCATCTTAATTTACTTATTTAATTTATTTCAAATCCCCAAAAGTAGGATCTTAATTTATTTGTTTAATTTGTTTCAAATCCCCAAAAGTGGGTGGTTAGGCACGTTTCCCTCATCTTCCATATTTCACTCAACCTTTTATTTTATTTTATTTTACTTAATTCTTTTCTTTTTCTTTCTTTCAAGTCTGCTACCCATTTTTCAGGGTAAACATCCCATATATACCAAAAATAAAGAAAAATTACGGAAATGTGCCAGTTTGAAGAATATTTACGGGAAAGTATCGTTTCCCCCAAAAATGCGTCCACGTCAGCGCATTTTTGGGGGATGCAGAGCTAAAGCGCCCCAGGACGCGCTTTGCTACTGAATAACTAGTAAAACGAGCTGACTTGGACGCGTTTTTGCCCTCCATTCCTCTATGAATAATTAATTGAATTTTTGGGCCAGTAGTCTATGGCAAAATAATTTTGAGGAGACGTTTTTGAACAAACAGTGGCCAAAAACACTTCCAAATAGGTGCATGTCAAACAGAGTACCAAAAGAGCTCCCAAGTGGACGCTCTTTTGCTACAGTGGTCTCCGGCAAAATTAATTTGAGGAGACGTTTCTGAACAAATAGTGGCCAAAAACGCTTCTAGCAGGGTGCACTGTCAGCAGGAGTACCGAAAAGAGCTTCCACGTGGACGCTCTTTTGCTCTGAGAGTCTCCAACAAAATTAATTTGAGGAGACGTTTGTGAACAAACAATGGTCAAAACACTTCCAATAGGTGCACTATCGGTGAGTACCAAAAGAGCTCCTATGTGGACGCTCTTTTGCTACTGATGGTCTCCGCAAACTTAGTCTATAATCACCAAATTTCATTCTCGGTTAGCGTAAGGCAAATTCGGGCAAAAGAAAAAAAAGCTAAAATGAGTGAATGTATTAATGTTTGTTATTTACTACGATGGTGAAGTTCGTGACACCGAAAATGATGTTGTTTTCTTATCGGAGAACACAACGCGATCGAGTTTTAATCGAACGTCGATTTGGTAGAACTTCAAAAGAATTAGGCGTAAAATATTGAACAATGCCAATGAAAGTTCGGTCTATTAAGTATAGATTTTGCGCTTCGGTTGATCCGGTGAGATATGACTCATTTGACATCAAAGGTCCTCGGAGCCTTGAGGTAATGGTGGAGACTCATCTTGCCAATGGATCGCCCTATCTCGAGTTATATGTAGAATTTTCATCTCCAAGTGACCTTTCTGCGACCTCAACATCTACTGCTGTTCGAGGGGAACACACGACCCCAAGTCGACACTCTATAAGTGGGAGGCAAAACACAGAAGTGCCCGTGTGTGGTGGTAGTATGGAAGACATAACCCCTGCACGACACTCAGTTGGTGGATGGGACATGCATATCCGTCCTTCGACATCCGATGATAGAAATACGTATTGGGGGACGTCATCAACTTCTAGTGGTTGGTAATCCACATATGATTGGGACCTTTACGAAAGATGTTTAAAGAGGGATGATGTACTCCCGACGACATCCACTAGTGAGGGGCCCTCATTTGTTACAGGTTATGGAGGGTTGGACGATGAATCCGATGTGGATCCACCTCGAGAGCCAGGGCCCGATGGTGCAGAAGTTGGATTATTTTCTAAACCGGAGCCCGTTCCAATTGTACCTAAAGACCTTGAGGGTGGTTCAGACGAAGAAGAAAAAGATCTGTTGTTCAGGGCGTACTCACCTCCAACCCACATACATAATGTCAATCTATCTTAAGATGTTGCATTGGAGTTTCCTGAACTACCACACCGAACGCGTGACCGAACAAATTCTTCGTTGGATTCGGACCAATTAGAAGTTGGTAACCAGTTTTCCAACAAGAATACTTTTCTTGCTATATTGAAAGAATACATCATCAGGAACGGGGTTAACTACAATGTGGTTAAATCCAGGCTCGATAAGTATGAGGCGAAGTGTGCAGTGCAAGACGGCACATGTTCATGGAAAATCATGGCGTCGTTGAGGAAAAGGACAAGGTTGTGGGAGGTCAAAAAGTACAAAGGTCCACATACATGTCTTGCCGGTACAGTACCACTATGTGTTCAATGATTTCGAATAATACTAATATTATGTAATGTTGTATTATTTAATGTACTTCGATGACAGATGTAACATAAGATCATCCGAGGATGGATTCAGACATGTTGGCTGACTTAATAATCCCGACGGTGAAGGTCGATCCCAAGACTACGGTGCCGGCCATAATTGGCAATATTTGTAGCCAATTGGGGTACACACCTCTTATAGCTTGGATAGCCAAGCGAATATGCTAAAAAGTTGCACTGTAGGTGGGACACTTCATATAATGAAGTGTGGCAGTGGTGTCAGGTGCTGGAGAGATATGTCCAAGGCAGCACGACAGACCTTGAAATAGAACCAGCGTACTACAATGATCGTCTGCTCCGTGGATGCGCAGTGTTCAAGCGTCTATTCTGGACATTTAAGCAATGCCGAGATGCTTTTACATACCACAAGCCATTGGTACAAATTGACGGTACCTTTATGTATGGTAGATATACGCATCGGCTATTGCTAGCTGTGGCACAAGATGGCTGTGGGAGAATCCTTTCGATTACATTCACAATAACACCGGGGGAGTCAGCTGATGACTGGGACTTCTTCCTATCTAGGTTAAGGAGGCATGTCTGTCCCCAACCTGACATATGTGTTATATCAAATTGGGGCCCTAGAATACTTGCGACAATAGAATGCCAGGGAAGCATGTGGCATCGCACACACCATCGATATTGCCTGAGGCATGTTTCATCCAACTACTATGGGCAACATTGATCTAAAAGACAGAAACAACAAGTGACCGATATGGGTATGAAATATCTATTAATATAATTTCGTTTGTAACATTCAATTTATTCTCAATTGAAGAGTGGTATGTAATATTCGCTATCAACGTATGTTGGCGGTACGAGATCAATAAAGACCGCTTTCGTGAGATGTCGCCGATTTACGCCGATAACGCCAAAGGCGCAAACTACTGTGCAATATTCCTTCCAAACAAAGGACACAAGCATATGACTGGCCTACGATATGGCCATATGACCACAAACCGCCAAATGCATAAATTTCGTTTAAAAGGAACCCGTCATTTGCCGATTACATCGGTTCTCATGGAGACATATTTTCGCTTAGCGGCACTATTTTTGAAGAGAGCAATGAGTTATAGAGGCGATGCAAGGAGGCCATGTATGGAGCCCAAGGTCTTGCAAGAAATAAACCGTAGGAAGGCACGGCGAACACCATGCACACAAGGTGTGTCACGATCATGACGACCTATGGTTTCGTGGTCACGGAGTTTGATGAGATCAACCAAGGTATTGTTGGCGTGCATTATCGTGTACACTTGACAAATAGGACCTACGATGTGGATATTTGATGCACTTTGTTACCCATGTGCTCATCTACTTGCGGCTTGTCAGAATCTCCATCTTGATCCCATGAGCTATGTCGACGAAGTGTACAAATTAGAAAACATGTACAACGTGTGGAGACACGTATTCCCACCAGTCCCAGATGAACGTAAGTGGCCGTCGGTATCGCTTGCACCATATAAGCTGTTGTCGGATAGACAATTAAGGCGCAAACCAAAAGGTCGACATTGCTCGACTAGAATACGCAACAATATGGATATCCGAGAAACGAACAACCAAAGTCGGTACTGTATGGATGGTGTAGGAACCCGCCATACATCTCGCTCATATCCAAATCGTAATAGTTGACCGTGTTCTTAGCTTTTTGTCTCCGGTGGCTATGTAATTTCTATTTTTTCGAGGAAAACGGTGAACTTTTGTAAAAGAACTTTTATTTTATTCAAGTTATTAAAATTAAATTACAAAATTACAAAAAAAATTAAACCATTTCTATTTTGTCAAATATATTAAAATTAAATTAAAAAATTAAATTACAAAAGAAATAAAATTAAACTCAAATTTTATTAAATATAAAAAATTAAATTACAAAAAAACAATTAAACCATTTCTATCTTATCAAAGATATTAAAATTAAATTAAAAATTAAATTACAAAAGAAATAAAATTAAACTCAAATTTTATTAAATATAAAAAATTAAATTACAAAAAACAATTAAACCATTTCTATCTTATCAAAGATATTAAAATTAAATTAAAAAATTAAATTACAAAAAAAAAAAATTAAATTCAAATTTTATTTAATATATTAAAACTAAATTACAAAAAAAACAATTAAACCATTTCTATCTTATCAAAGATATTAAAATTAAATTAAAAATTAAATTACAAAAATAAAAAAATAAACTCAAATTTTATTAAATATATTAAAACTAAATTACAAAAAAAAACAATTAAACCATTTCTATCTTATCAAAGATATTAAAATCAAATTAAAAAATTAAATTACAAAAGAAATAAAATTAAACTCAAATTTTATTAAATATAAAAAATTAAATTACAAAAAAAATTGAACCATTTCTATATTATCAAAGATATTAAAATTAAATTAAAAATTAAATTACAAAAATAAAAAATTAAACTCAAATTTTATTAAATATATTAAAACTAAATTACAAAAAAATAATTAAACCATTTCTATCTTATCAAAGATATTAAAATTAAATTAAAAATAAATTACAAAAGAAATAAAATTAAACTCAAATTTTATTAAATACAAAAAATTAAATTACAAAAAAATTAAACCATTTCTATCTTATCAAAAATATTAAAATTAAATTAAAAAATTAAATTACAAAAATAAAAAATTAAACTCAAATTTTATTAAATATATTAAAACTAAATTACAAAAAAATAAAATTACAAAACTAAATTAGGGTTTAGGGTGATGTCGGTGGGAACCAAAGGTTTGCCATTCTGCCGCTTGATTCCTCCTTCTTATAGCTTCGGTGGGGTCGTGGAACCTCGGGGGAATCGGGTTCCTCCCAGTGAGTGGTCTAGTTCAGGTGTTGCGATGATGACCCACCTTGATAAAATAATGACCTCGAGTTGTTTGCATAAATCACGGCGGGGTGATCGCATCCGTCTGTGAAGGAGCCCGGTAGAAAGAATCGCTCCCGACGGCCCTCCTCTAATCCCACATGCGACGTCGGCCTCACGATCGGCTGGCTAGCGGGAGTAGTCGGGAACGGACTCAAACCCGGCCATGCATTCCAACCTGGGTGGGGCCTGGGAAAAGGAAACATATACGGGTTAGGAGGATACATATAAGGGGTAGGGTACGCACTTAGCATAAACGGTGGAGGCTGTGATGTCGGTGTTGTTGGCTGAACTGATGGGCCCGGTGATCGTAGGCATTCTGCTTGGGCCTAGGATCGTAGGCGCTGTTGATGGCCTCGTCTCATCACCCCTTCTCCTTGGATTTAAAGGGGCCCGACGTTCCCTTTGCTCGTAAATTTGCGGTCGCCTCTCTCCACCCGACAACAGATATGGCTTGCCATGGATCCTAAACCATGGCATGTACTCCGACATGCACGTTAACTCAGGAACGATGATCGGTTCTCGGATAGGTAAAAAGTCATACCGATTCTCCCATGTCTCGATATGACCTGACCAAAATCTTGGCCAATCCGTGTGCGGCTGTGGTAAGTCCACTTTGTGCTCATCATCGAGCACCTCCGGTGGCACGGGGATCGGTTGTCGGAATCCAAATTGCCGCAGAACCCGATCTGACTGGTGCATCTCCACGATCGCGTAGGTGATCAATGGGACCTTAACGTGCCAATGTTCAGATTTTACAAGAACTCCTCCGGAATTACTGCCCAAATTTTTGGATCCCCGTACGGTGTCCATTGAAACTATATTAACATTACCAAAATATTATTTATATACATAATATTAGAGACTACATACGAAATACTAAATTATAATAACGAAATTCGAAACTTACTTGTGATTCTAACCGTTGGTCCAATAGGAGTCGTATATCCTCAAGCGAGTTAGGTATTCCAACATGACTCGCCGAATGGTTCCACCTAATTAAATAAACTTTTAGCATGCAATTATACTATAAATCTAAGAAATAATTGTAAAATATAATATTAAATTTACATCGTTATCAGTGGGAATGAGTATGGCTGGTCGAGTCGAGGACATAAAAATGGAAATCGAAACCATGCCCATGACTGTAGTAGTGATAGGCAACCCCCGATTTTGGCTTTACTCGGCGCGTGCATCAAGACATCTCTGGTACAACCTCGATAGCACCGCAGACCCCAACTCAATTCACCTACCGCTCAAATCAACAAGTTTTAGGAGCCATCTCGGTGGACGAGGTTTCTAGAGAGGTCCCAGCATCAAATAGCCTCCAATTATCGAAGAATGTATGCCCGAGCATACCGTATTCTTTCTACTTGGTCCAACCTCGCCGACTCGGAATGCGTCTCGTAACCAGGCCATATCGATCCAAGCTCCTTGAATTCTATCCTAATGGCACCCGAAGCTCGTAGCATCTGACCATCCAATCGATAGATGTTGCGGACCGGTGACTACCGACCGGCCCATCGGTAATCCCAACGCAATCGCACATCTTCTAGAGTGATGGTACACTCTCCGCATGGCAGATGGAAAGTGTGCGTCTAGGGTCTCCACCTCTCTATCAACGCGCTAATCAAAGGCGGCTCCAACTTGAACCCCCAGCCTATCGTGGCCACGTGCCAAAAACCCGCTTCCCGCAGGTAAGTCTCGATCAACGGCGATGGGGACCATGCATGTTGCGAATATAACATTCCAACACCGATCTATGATTGTTTAAAAATTATATAATTAAAATTAATTAAAATTGCATAATTCAAAAACAAATTAAATAATATTGAAAAATTAAAATTAAAACTTACCATTTGCATTTGCTCGACGGAGATGTGCTTGTTGTCTAGGCGACGTAATTCCCCGGCCATTGTAATCCGATAAAAAATTTTAAAATTTTCCAAAAAAATATATTAAAAAAATTATAAAGGGCTTTTTCGTAAATAGTAAAGGACTATTTAGAAATTTGAGCGTAAATTTCAAGGACTTTGAGAGAAAATTGAGATAAAATTGAGAGAATATTGAGAAATGATTGAAGTGTGAAAAAAATAAAGGGTTGGGGGTTTTTATACTTTTTTTACCGTTGGGGCCCCAACGGTCAAAAAAATTGGCCGTTGGGATTTGACCGTTGGAGGCTAAAGGCGCCGAGAGGCGCTTTGTCCACCTCAAAGAAAAGCGCCGCTTACGTGGGCGTGCTTTTGCTGAGGTTGACAAAAGCGCGTCCTCAGGGGCGCGCTTTAGCTCTGCATCCCCCAAAAACGCACTGACGTGGACGCGTTTTTGGGGGAAACGGTACTTTCCCGTAAATATTCTTCAAACTGGCACATTTCCATAATTTTTCTTTATTTTTTATATATATGGGATATTTACCCCAATTTTCATCCTTGTCAAACTCCACGTTTTCTTTAATTCTATTTTACCCTCTTTTTTTGGTTCTTTCGCGTTGTTACATTATTTTCTCAAAAATGATTTTAAATTCAAAAGCAAAAACACTTTCTTTTAACTTTTCCTTTTGAAAATACATTTTAGGGCCAAATGACATTTTGCCGCTATTTGTAATTTTTATGTTATATTTATATTAGGTATACAATTATTTTTCTATTAAAATTTATTTCAAATATATAACATTATGTATTTAAATTTGTAATGGTTATATTTTAATAAAATTTAAAATATAAATTATATATTCAAATTAAATTTTACAAATAATCAATATTAATTTTTTTTTATAATTGGGAGTGAGAAATGAAGTTGCTTGAGATTGAACCCAAACTTTCATACGTACAACACATTACTCTTGCCACTAAACCAACACATTGTTGGCACAAATAATCAAGACCAGTTAGTTACAATTACAAATATTTAAAATTTATATTTTATGTATCAAAATATTAATGAAGATTTTATTTTTTTTTGTATTCTTATTAAAATATCATAATATCAATGAATTTCAACATTATTTAAATGTATATTTTACTTAAAAACACTATATCTAAAATAAACATTTTATTCTTCAAAATATTTTTGACCTTAATACTAAATTGTTAAACTTAAACAAAACTTGTCAAATTCTTTTTGATAAATACATTTTCACTGCAGTTTTCAAAACAAAACCAACCTAAGTAGTAATGTAAATAATAATTTGGAGGAAAATATTGAATGTAAAACTCTTCTAATAGCATTACTGTCGTGCCTTTTGCCAAAATAATGTTGGGTTTGGTGTATTTTAAATTTTGTTTCTTCATCATGTACTTTTCATTTATTTTGGAATTTCGTAGGAAATTGGAAAAAAAGAAGAAGAAAATATTCATCAAATATACTAGTTTTGGATTAATGAGCGGGCATGAAAATAATAATGGAAGAATTAATGTTTGAGTTTGAGTTAGTTGACTTAAATTATGTGTGATTAAACTTCAAGATTGACGATCCTAGAAAGTAATTTAGAATAAATGAGATGGAGAGATAAGTTTACAAAATAAATTATAATTTATCCCAGTCAAGAAATTTAGGTTGAGATATAAGCATAAATTGGTTGATTAGTTAATTAGTTAGAGGCCGAGAGATAACAACTTACTAATTAATAGCTATCTTAATAAAACCCGAGTTCTAAAGTTAATTAAAAACATTGAAGTGACTTAATCGTTTGCCTAGTTAATTGGATTAATTTTGATTGTTAATTGGTTGTCTTTAATTTTAGTTAATTTATGTTATTTTGATTAATTACTTTTATTTTGGTTTTCTGTATATAATTTTAGATTATTACTATTTAGTCCTGTTAGTGTAGAAAATTAATTTTAGTTTAATTCAACCACTCTTGGGTACAATCCTCGAATACTTCCTAGAGTGTTTCATTGTAACACTTTACTATATTATAATTTGACTCGAATACTTGCAAACACCGTTGCTTAATTTTAGTTTTCTATCTTTTTTGCTGTAGTATTTCCAATTCAGACGTTCGCGCGTCTGGCGACGATCAACTTCACAACCTGAAATCCAACCTATCCTCACAACCCAAAATTCAACCTTTCTAGCAAAATGGAATGTCCCATTGCTTTTCGCCATCTCACGAGATGGATTACGAGGGAGATGTGTGAGCCTGACCCCACAACCCTAAATCTGACCCTCCTCATGAGGTGGAACGTCCCATCGCTTCTCACCACCTTGAAAGATGGAGTACAAGGGAGATGTGCTAACCTGGTCTAGAACCTGACCCTCCTCTCGAGGTGAAAAGCCCTATCGTTTCTCGCCATCTCACGAGATGGAGTACAAGAAAGATGTGCGAGCTTGACCTAGAATCCGACCCTCCTCACGAGGTGAAACACCCCATCACTTTTTGCTGCCTCGGGAGATGGAGTACAAGGGAGATGTGTGAGCCGCGAGATGGATCTCCCTATCGATATGAAAACTTCGCGAGGTGATCTCGTCGTATCTCTCCACCTCACGAGGTGGAGCACAAGGGACATGCGAGCATTGCTCCCTTCCTATGATAATACCTGGGTCTAAATTCTACTAAAAGACATGTCTAAGGTATGTGTCGAGTCTAAGAGGGGAATGTGTCATATGCACGGCACCTAATTATCTCCTAGCACTTCACATTAGGAAATCGAGCCTTATCACTATAGCAAAATAGACTTTTAGCGGTGTTTTTGGCCTTTAGCGGCGTTTATAAGCGCCATTAAAAGTATTTGCGGCACTTTTAAAAGCGCTGCAAAAAATGCCGCTAAAACAAAAGCCGCAAAATTTAGCGGCATTTTTAAGAAAAAACACCACTAAAGGTCATGACTTTTAGCGGCGCTTTTCCCATAAATGCCGCTAAAGGTCATGACTTTTAGCGGCGCTTCTCCCACAAACACCGCGAAAGGTCATGACTTTTAACGGCGCTTCTCCCACAAACGCCGCGAAAGGTCATGACTTTTAGCGCGCTTCTACCACAAACGCAGCTAAAGGTCATGACTTTTAGCGGCGTTTTTCCCACAAACGCTAAAGGTCATGAATTTTAACGCTTTTCCCACAAACGCCACTAAAGGTCATGACTTTTAACGACGCTTTTCCCACAAATGCCGCTAAATGTCATGACTTTTAGCAGCGCTTTTCCCACAAACGCCGCTAATTTGTACAAATTTGCATTATACAATTTGTTCAATATTATACCCCTCCTGCACTAAAACTAACCAATAACAGTAAATATAATATATAATTCCAACCCAAAACAGTAAATTTAGCATAAAAATCACACCAAATGCATTAATTCTAAATGATACTTGAAATTCAATAAATTAAATGAATGAAAATATTGTTACAATAATGTTAAATGTAATAATGTTAAAATAATCTTACAACGAGAAACTAAATGTCTAAGATGGCGGCTTCTGCGACTGCTGAAACATCTGCATCATATGCTGAAGCTATAGCTGAAATTCTGCAGGCTCGTCATCTATGTCCGGCAGACTAAAAGATCCAACAACTGTTTGCCGTTCACTATTTGCTTCTTCTGAATTTGGAGTATTGTGGACAATACTTAAATCTCGTAATAGTCTTCTAGGCATTTTTCCTGCAATACACATAAAATAGTTCAAAATTTTAGTAACAAATAACAACAATAATATGACATTTAAAATAGTTAAATTATATAACATGACCAACATTAAAATTATAATATTACATATAAATAATAAATCTGAAATTTGAATCAAAATACAAAAGAATCTTGACTAACAATTGGATATATAATGTTTTTCTATCAAATGAATATAAATCAAAAAATGAATATAAATAACAATAATCTGATTTCATACATTAAGTTATTACCAAAAATCCAATCCGAAGCGATTCAGAGCGAGAGGAAGCAATAAGCGAAATACAAACAACATAAAAAATTTAGCAAATTAAATATACATAATTCTTTGTTCATTGCCACATGAAAATGATAGTACTACGCTATATATTTGAACTAACTTAAAAGTAGGACCCATTTAAAAAAATCGAAAATGGTTTTGAATAGTGATGTTGATATTATTTTTAGTTTAAGTTAAAAGGTTTAATATAGTATTTGGTGCTAAAATTCCACATTTTATTTTAATGTGATATTTATGTTATTATTATTTTATTTAATTTGGTATTTTTATTTAATAAATGTTATATATTTTGGTATTTAAATATAATGTTATTAATTTTTAATGTTTAATTCAGATTTTAGAATTGATTTGATTAAAATTGTGGTTAATATTATTAAGTTTAAAATTTTATGATTTTTAATAGAATAAATTTAGAGTAAATTGTGAATTTATTTAATTTTACGTTTAATTTGTCAAATACAATATGATGAATGCAATTTAATTCAAGTTTTAAGGTTAATTTTATGAAATTTAATTATTAATATTATTAGCTAATTATGAATTTTTATAAAATCAACTTTAAAACTTGAGTTACACACTAAAAATTATTTACATTTTCTTTAGATATCAAAACTTACAATTTCTATCAAATATAAATATTACATTTGACAAAAAATATATATACGAAATGCCGAAATAAAAAAGGGTGACAAACTTAACTATCAATTTATGCATTAAGTCTATGTTAAAATTAGTGTTACTCAATTTCATGTTATTTAGGGTGCCGGTTATGGATAAAAGTAAAATATTTGTGAAAAAGATTTCAACCCTCACAAAATAATATCAAAAATCATAAACAATTTTTATTAAAATAAAACAAAATAGTTTAAAATTAAGAAATAATATAATAAATCAAATCAAATGAAATTATTACTAAAGGATGTAAAACATTTAAAAATTTCAACTCAATCAACTCACCTCAAATGAAAAGATAAAGCTACAACCCAACCGTATAAATCCACAGGCGAAGAAGTTTCCGTGCAGTTTCGTTTTCCTCAACAATTATTATCATAATCTGATTGGGTCTAATCCTAATCAGTCCCAATACAGACAAGTAGACAACGAACCTACAGGTTAGCCCATTTATACACATATTTAAGATTTTACACATTATTTTATACAAAAAGGAACACACTATAATTTGCAAGATTTAATAATTAATTGTAAATTTATAAACAAATGAGCTAAAACCTGAAAGTCAAAGTATCTCAAATTCCAGGTGTCCTAAGATTTCGTATAATAGTCGTGCCACGTCATTGGTGTTAATTGTCAATAGGTGATGGGAAAGGAATGATACTGGATAAGCGGATATGCAATAACTAAAATACAAACTATAGAAGCCCATTTTGCCTGGGCTGAAATAAACCAGAAATAAATAAAATGTCCAAGTCCATTTACAAACCAAACTAGTACCCGTTCCTTAATTCAGGGGCTTAGACCTAATTACATTACACCCTTAGTCCAACCTATGGCCCAAACCTAATGGCCAAAAAATGTGTTCAGAAGCTAGAAACCCTAGGTTTCCAATTGCGCTGCAAGGGTCAGAAACCCAATCGTCACGTCGCAAGGGATGGAGCCTAATCATCACAGCTGGAGTTGGACCGTCACACCTTCGCAGCGCCGCCAGTCACGCCGTGATTCGCGCTTGGCCACCGTCCTCCATCTTCAAACCTGCAAAGGAAAGAAACAAGCAATAGAAAGGAAACAAATCGTAGGCACAAATATGGAAAGATATGAAAAAATATCTTTTCTTTTCTTTTATTTTATTTTTTTTGGGTATAAAACCCCTTGTAAAAACCTGTAAAAGGAGGGAGAGAGGAGAGGTTAGATAAAAAAAACACAAACAGAAGAAAAATAAATACACAGAAGTTGTATAAAAAGGTTACTAATATAAAAAAAATTGATTTGTACACTCAAAGTTAGCGAGTTGCCGGAACTTTGCTAGAATAACAGTCAGTGATTTCAACAAGGTGAGACTCGTTTGTATTTGTTTAATTGTTTTTTTACTCTGCGCATATATTTTTTTTAAAAAAAGGACAAAATATAAAGGGAAAGAGGTTTTCCTTTCAAAAACGGTGGAAATCAGAACTTTTAAGCCTCCGACCATTGGCCACGGAGGCCTATACGGTGCGTGGCGGCGGACAGAGCTCAGGCATTGAGGATGAACATTACGAAGCATTTTTTTGGAGTTTTTTTTAAAAAAGAAACAAATCAAATGAATTTTTTTAATAAAATTGATATTTATAAACGAAATAAAATGGCATCATTTTGATAAACGCTGACCTTCGCGTTGACCCAGATCCGAGCAAGAATCCGTGTTTTTTTTTAAAAAAAAAAGGAAAATTGTCCTTTTGGTCCCACCGCTATTTCATTAAATTTAATTACGTCCTATTAACTAATCTATTTTTTAAAATTAACCCTGAAAATCTATTTATATTTCAATTTATTTTTTTAATTTATTAAATTGATATTAATTTATGTATTATATTAAATATTTTATGATAATTATGTAATATCTGGGATTTAGGGGTTATGCATTTTTACTTAAACGTATGTGGTAGCATGCTTGTGTGTGATTTGAATGTGTTTTGGGGGCTTCAAGAACCTTGGGATGTAGGTAGAAGCCTTAGAAAATTATTGGATTTTTAAGCCTAAAAAGGGAACTAAGGGAGCTAGGCCTTAAGGAGTTTATTGTGTGGCTTAGAACACAAGTACTAAGCTGATAAAGTGGCAAAGGAGGTGCCACTTAGGTCTTAGGGGAGTGACGCCACAGGGAGTGAGAAGGGCCTAGGTTCGAGCAGCAAGGGAAGCGTTTTGGAGCTTTTATTTTTTGGCAAGGAGGTGCAGTGGTGGACGGCACAATGACTCTGAATGGATGAAGTGTAGATTGGGTCTAACAGCTTAAAGATTCAGCTAAGTTGGAATGAAAAGGGGGATTTGGATGAGGGAAGAAGAGTTGGCCGAATGGAGGGGTCTTGGGGTGTAGTTTCGGTCATGTAGGGGAGTGTGGTGCCGAAAATCATTTGGCATCTCTTAGTTTTTTTTTTCTCTCATTCTTTTCTTCCTCTTTCTCACCTTAGCCGAACCATAGCTTGAGCCTCACCATCATTCTTTTTCTTCTTCTTCTTCTCACAATTTCTTCTGTCATCAAAAGTCAAAATCTTCTTCTTCTCTTCTTTTTATTCTTGCCGAAACTCCATTCATCTCTTTTCCTTAACCCAAAGTCGAATACCATTCATCTTTCTCCCATTCCACTTTGGCCGAATCTCAAGTGTTTTTCTTAAGCCATTGCCGAAATCTCTCAAACTCATCCCTTCTCAGTTTTGGTGAATATCAACCAAGCAGAGATCTCCCTTGATTTCTTCTCTAATTGGTTTGGAATAGGTAAGTCTGTCATGACCGAATCTCCTCTATTCTCCTGTACTTTTCTCTGTCGACATGTGTAGGAAAAAAGCCAAATTTTGGCATTTGTCTTGACTTCTAATCAACCATGCAATCAATTTCTTTTAGGATCTCTGGAACTTTAAAGTAGTAGATCGGATCATCTTCTCCCTGTCAATCATTTCTAGTAAGTTAGTGGTAAGGATTAATGCTGATTCAATTTGTCTATTAGTTATTTGAAAAGTCGAAGGCTATTAAGATAAAGTGTTAATGTTGGCCGATTGTAGGGGGAAGATCAGTCTCGTATATCTCGGGTTGTGGCTAGTATTCGGAAGGCATTAAGGTAAGGATTATGGTTGTGCGTCAACCTTTCGGGATTTGTTTGTATAGCTGAATGACCCCTTTGCTAATGATCTTAGTATTGGCCGAATGTAGGAAAGGGGATCTAGTGCATTAGATCGGGATTTTCGGGATTCGGTAATCGCGTTAGTAACCAGGTGTGTAACCCTACACTAAATTCCCGATAGATTAATAGTAATAATGTTAAACATGAGTTAATAAAGTTATGAATAAACATGGCTAAGGGTACCATTCAATGGTATAGTGCAATCAGGTACGTTACCCCTAACTCTCAGTTAATATTTTTCAATATGGAATATATGTGACTTCGTTATAACTTTGGGGTAAGGTACATCGCATGATATCTGAATAATATGTTGTATGGGCATATGGGTGATAATGATAAAGGGGAAGTGATCTGGTGGTTTTACCACATTATCTGGTGACTTATGTCACATATTATGAATCTGGTGACTCTGTCACATTATTTGGTGGCTATGCCACGATTATAAGGGCGATGTGCGATTGATTGCAATGATCGCCGATGGTGTGTAGCGGATGGAGGGTCGATTTAGTAATCCCACGGTGTGATTGGCGATGTACGGGTGATGTGTAGAGGTTGGACAGCTAGGTGGGTTAGGTTGCATCATTGTTTATATGTGTTGTATGTGATATAATATGCTATTATCGATTAGGAATCTGTGATGGTTGTTGCACACTGAGTCTGTTGACTCACCCTTCGTGGGCTAACATTTTGCAGGTGATACTCAGTAATTGGACCGGGTCGGCAGGGACTTAGTGGTGGCAATGCTCAGCTCAACGTTTATCGGGTTTTCATATTAAGTTTTTTTTTTTGGATTTATTTCGGGTTTTGTTTGGTTGTAATAAGGCCATTATTATTTAACTGTTTTATGCTTACGATTTAATCTTTATTATGATACGAACAACATCAAACAAATGATTAAACATTTTTTGTAAGACAACTTCAATTATTTTGACACCCAAACACCTAGGGTTTTCAAGTTAATAAAAATAAGCTCTAAAATTAGGGATTCCTTTTAACTTGTAATTTTTGAAGCATAAGATAACGTTTTAATATAAACTTCAACAACAACACAATTTTCTATTTAATCATAATACAAATCAATTTTTCTTCAAAAACCACCGAATTTTCTGAAATGACAAATCGAGCTTTTGTTATGTTTTACTCAAGGAGCATGCCAGATCCGGTCAGGGCTTGTGGGCCGCGTTTAGGTTTTCTTCAAAAACCTGAGATTATTGATTGCTCCACAGCAGGAGCGGGAGTTTGCCGTGTTGGTAGAGAAGGCTAAGGTAGCCGAAGGGGTTAAGGAATCTGTGAGATAGAATGCAGACAAGAATAGGCAAAAGAGAGGGTTTGAATCATCAGGGTCATTCGAGAATATTCTAAAGAGACCTAGAGTTGATGGGCCGCGAGGTCGAGAAGTTGTTACGGAGGACAAGATCTGTACTTGTGCTCAGTGTGGAAAGATACACCTGGGAGAGTGTTGGAAGAAGACAGTGGGATGTTTTAAATATGGGTCCAAGGATCACATGATTAGGGACTATCCTATGAAAACAGATGGGAGTTGACCAACAAGTCAGGGTCTTAATCAGGCTGGAAAAGGTGGAAAGCAGCCACCGCGGGGTCGTGGTCTGATTGGCAAAGGCAATGGTTTTAGAAAAGGTCGGGGAACACCGGGCAGAGGTGTTGGTAACACAGAGGCGAGACAGTCGGGCCTGGTGTATGCAGTTCGTCGGAGGGAGATGGTGACGCACCGAACGTCATAACCGGTACGTTCCTTATAGTTGACAAGCCTTACTTTGCTTTAATTGATGTTGGCTCGACCCACTCGTATGTTGCATGTAGAGTAGCTGAAACACTAGGTGTAGTATCTGAACTATCTGTTAGGGAGATGACTGTAGTAAGCCCATTAGGACAAACGGTAGTGGTGAATAGGATATTTCGGAGTGTACCCCTAGAGATTCAGGGAGTGGTATTTCCTGCCGACTTGATGGAACTACCTTTCGGAGAATTTGATCTTATTCTAGGCATGGATTGGTTAGTGGAACATCGTGCCAAATTGGATTGCGCAGCTAAGCGAATGGAGTTGAGGACTCCGGAGGATGAGGAGATAATTATGATAGGAGAAAGAAGAAATTATTTGTCTAACGTAGTCTCCGCATTAAAGGCTGATAAGATGGTTCGGAAAGGGTGCAAGGCGTTTCTGGCCTTCGTTAGTGCTGTGGGTGCAAAAGAAGAGGGAGTTAGTGGAGTTAGAACAGTAAGGGAATTTGTGGATGTCTTTCTGGAGGAGCTGCCTAGGTTACCCCCGGATAGGGAGGTGGAGTTTAGAATTGACTTACTTGGGTACAGCTCATGTTTCAATTGCTCCGTACCAAATGGCACCAAAGGAGTTAGTAGAGCTTAAAGCCCAGATCCAAGAGTTACTCGATCGTGAGTTTATTCGACCCAGTGTGTCTCCATGGGGAGCACTGGTCCTATTCGTGAAGAAGAAAGACGGGACTATGTGCATGTGCATAGATTACCGAAGTTGAATAAGCTGACCATCAAGAATAAGTATCCATTGCCAAGGATAGATGACTTGTTCGATCAGCTTAAGGGGGCCGCAGTATTTTCGAAGATAGATCTAAGGTCAAGATATCATCAGCTTAAGGTGAAGGAAGTAGATATCCATAAGACAGCTTTCCGGACAAGGTATGGGCATTATGAGTTCTTAGTAATGCCGTTTAGATTGATGAACGCCCCAGCTGCGTTCATGAATATGATGAATCGAGTTTTCCAACCCTACCTGGATCGGTTCGTCGTTGTGTTCATAGATGATATTTTAGTGTATTCCAAGTCTGGGGAAGAACATGATGAGCATCTCCGAGTTGTATTGCAAGTGTTAAGGGAAAAGAAGCTATATGCCAAGTTCAACAAGTACAAATTTTGGCTGAAGGAAGTTACATTCTTAGGGCATGTGGTGTCTGTGGAAGGAATAAGGGTGGACCCACGGAAGATTGAGGCAGTATTAGATTGGAAACCACCTAAGTCTGTGACTGAGGTTTGTAGTTTCTTGGGGTTAGCAGGCTACTACAAGAGATTTGTTGAAGGGTTCTCGTCAATAGCAGCACCTCTAACAAAGTTGTTGAGAAATGAGGTACCTTTCGTATGGGCGGATAAGCAGCAGGAGAGTTTTGAAAAGCTTAAGAAAGTATTAACAAAGGCTCCAATTTTGATTCAGCCAGAAGCAGGGAAGGACTTCGTGGTGTATTGTGATGTTTCCCATACAGGATTGGGATGTGTTCTTATGCAAGACGGGAAAGTGGTCGCCTATGCGTCTCGACAGTTGAGGCCACATGAGGTTAACTATCCGACTCATGATCTGGAGTTGGCTACAGTAGTGTTTGCTCTAAAAGTGTGGAGGCACTACTTATATGGAGAAAGGTCGGTGATCTACACAGACTACAAGAGTCTAAAATATTTATTGACTCAGAAGGAGCTGAATTTGAGACAGCGAAGATGGGTGGAGTTGTTGAAAGGTTACGACTGTTCAATAGAGTATCACCCGGGCAAGGCGAATGTTGTGGTGGATGCCCTAAGTCGAAAAATCAGTGTCGGATCTAAGAGCGATGTTTGTACATCTTAGCCTTTATGATGATGAAAGTTTGCTAGCAGAGTTGCAAGTGAAGCCGACATGGATAAGTCAGGTAAAGGAGAAGCAGTTGGGAGATGGTGAACTAAGTGCTAAGCTGCTGCAAGTGCAGAACGGGGAGTTGGAAGACTATGGTGTAAATAGTGATGGAGTGCTATGTTTTCGGGGCAAGGTCTATATGCCAAAGGATGAGGAAATAAGGCAGAAGATTCTTCGAGAATCGTATACTAGTCTATATGCTATGCATCCTGGAGGAAGTAAGTTATACAGAGATCTACGGGATCAGTTTCGGTGGCCTGGTCTTAAGCGAGAAGTTACAGAATTTGTAGGAAAGTGTTTAACATGTCAGCAAGTCAAGGCTGAACACCAAAAAGCCAAGATTGCTTCAGCCAATAAAGATTTCGCAATGGAAGTGGGAGAGAATTACCATGGACTTCGTTAGTGGGCTTCCCCTTATGCCTACTAAGAAGGACTCGGTATGGGTGATAGTGGATCGGTTAACAAACTCTGCACATTTCATACCCGTGCGGGTTGACTATTCCCTGCAGAAATTGGCAAAGTTGTATGTGGAAGAAATTGTGAGGCTGCATGAAGTGCCGGTGTCGATTATTTCAGATAGGGATCCGAGTTTTATGTCTCGATTTTGGAAAGCACTACATCAGGCTTTAGGCACCAGGTTGGACTTCAGTACGGCATTTCATCTGTAGTCGGACGGCCAATCTGAGCGGGTAATTCAAGTGTTAGAGGATATGTTGAGAGGTTGCGTGATATATTTCAGAGGAAGTTGGGAAGAGTTCTTGCCTTTAGTAGAGTTTGCGTACAATAATAGCTATCAAGCAAGTATTCGGATGGCACCGTACGAAGCGCTGTATGGACGGAGGTGTCGCACTCCTACGTGTTGGACAGAATTGGGGGAACGTCAGGTTTTAGGTCCAAAAATTGTGGCAGAATCGGAAAAAAAGGTTAAGATAATTCAGACACGGTTGAAGGAGGCATCTGACAGGAAAAAGTCATATGCAGATCTTAAGCGGAAGGAGATAGAGTTTGCTGTGGGAGATCAGGTGTTTCTTAAAGTTTCACCGTGGAAGAAGGTGATGAGATTTGGTCGCAAAGAAAAGTTAAGTCCTAGGTTTATAGGACCTTATTGGATTTTGAAGCGAGTCAGACCAGTGGCATATCAGTTAGAGTTGCTTACGGAATTGAAGCAGATGCACGATGTGTTTCACATTTTGATGCTACAGTGTTATTGATCGGATCCATCTCATGCAATACCAGTTGAGGAAGTGGAGCTAAGACCAGATTTGTCCTATAAAGAAGAGCCGATTCAGATTCTAGAACGAGATGTGAAGGTACTTCAGAGGAAATCAGTCCCTCTAGTCAAAGTGTTATGGCGTAACCATGGATCGGAGGAAGCTTCGTAGGAGCCAGAGAAAATAATGCGACAAAAATACCCTCACTTATTTTAGCCAGGTAATTTTGAGGTCAAAATTATTTTAAGGGGGTAGAACTGTAATATTCGGGATTTAGGAGTTATGCATTTTTACTTAAACGTATGTGGTAGCATGCTTGTATATGATTTGAATGTGTTTTGGGGCTTCAGGAACCTTGGGATGTAGGTAGAAGCATTAGAAAATTATTGGATTTTTAAGCCTAAAAAGGGAACTAAGGGAGCTAGGCCTTAAGGAGTTTATTGTGTGGCTTAGAACACAAGTACTAAGCTGATAAAGTGGCAAGGGAGGCGCCACGTAGGGCTTAAGGGAGTGATGCCATAGGGAGTGAGAAGGGCCTAGGTTTGAGCAGCAAGGGAAGCGTTTTGGAGCTTTTATTTTTCGACAAGGAGGTGCAGTGGTGGACAGCACAAGGACTCTAAATGGATGAAGTGTAGATTGGGTCTGACAGCTTAAAGATTCGGCTAAGTTGGAGTGAAAAGGGGGATTTGGATAAGGGAAGAAGAGTTGGCCGAATGGAGGGGTCTTGGGGTGTAGTTTCGGTCATATAGGGGACTGTGGTGCCGAAAATCATTTGGCATCTCTTAGTTTTTTTTTCTCTCATTCTTTTCTTCCTCTTTCTCACCTTAGTCGAACCATAGCTTGAGCCTCACCATCATTCTTTTTCTTCTTCTTCTTCTCACAATTTCTTCTGTCATCAAAAGTTGAAATCTTCTTCTTCTCTTCTTTTTATTCTTGCCAAAACTCCCTTCATCTCTTATCCTTAACCCAAGTTGAATACTATTCATCTTTCTCCCATTCCACTTTGGCCGAATCTCAAGTGTTTTTCTTAAGCCATTGCCGAAATCTCTCAAACTCATCCCTTCTCAGTTTTGGCCGAATATCAACCAAGCAGAGATCTCCCTTGATTTCTTCTCTAATCGGTTTGAAATAGGTAAGTCTATCATGACCGAATCTCCTCTATTCTCCCTTACTTTTCTCTGTCGACATGTGTAGGACAAAAGCCAAATTTCAACATTTTTCTTGACTTCTAATCAACCATGCAATCGGTTTCTTTTAGGATCTCTAGGACTTTAAAGTAGTAGATCGGAGTCATCTTCTCCCTGTCAATCGTTTCTAGTAAGTTAGTGGTAAGGATTAATGCTGATTCAATTTGTCTCTTAATTATTTGAAAAGCCGAAGGCTATTAAGATTAAGTGTTAATGTTGGTGATTGTAGGGGGAAGATCAGTCTCGCATATCTCGGGTTGTGGCTAGTATTCGGAAGGCCTTAAGGTAAGGATTATGGTTGTGCGTCAACCTTTCGGGATTTGTTTGTATAGCCGAATGGCCCCTTTGCTAATGATCTTAGTGTTGGCCGAATGTAGGAAAGGGGATCTAGTGCGTTAGATCGGGATTTTTGAGATTCGGTAATCGCGTTAGTAACCAGGTGTGTAACCCTACACTAAATTCTCGATAGATTAATAGTAATAATGTTAAACATGAGTTAATAAAGTTATGAATAAACATGGCTAAGGGTACCATTCAATGGTACAAAGGTAATCAGTGCGTTACCCTAACTCTCAGTTAATATTTTTCAATATGGAATATTTGTGACTTCGTTATAACTTTGGGGTAAGGTACATCGCATGATATCTGAATAATATGTTGCATGGGCATATGGGTGATAATGATAAAGGGGAAGTGATCTGGTGGTTTTACCACATTATCTGGTGACTTATGTCACATATTATGAATCTGGTGACTCTGTCACATTATTTGGTGGCTATGCCACGATTATAAGGGCGATGTGCAGTTGACTACAGCGATTGCCTTCGATGGTGTGTAGCGGATGGAGGGTCGATTTAGTAATCCCCACGGTGTGATTGGCAGGTACGGGTGATGTGTAGAGGTTGGACATCTAGGTGGGTTGGGTTGCATCATTGTTTATATGTGTTGTATGTGATATAATATGCTATTATCGATTGGGAATCTGTGATGGTTGTTGCACACTGAGTCTGTTGACTCACCCTTCATGGGCTAACATTTTGCAAGTGATACTCAGTAATTGGACCGGGTCGGCAGGGACTTAGTGGCGGCCATGCTCAGCTTAGCGTTTATCGAGTTTTCATATTAAGTTTTTTTTGGATTTATTTCGGGTTTTGTTTGGTTGTAATAAGGCCATTATTATTTAAATGTTTTATGCTTGTGATTTAATCTTTATTACGATACGAACAACATCAAACAAATGACTAAACATTTTTTGTAAGACAACTTCAATTGTTTTGACACCCAAACACCTAGGGTTTTCAAGTTAACAAAAATAAGCTCTAAAATTCGGCATTCCTTTTAACTTGTAATTTTTGAAGCATAAGATAACATTTTAATATAAACTTCAACAACAACACGGTTTTCTATTTAATCATAATACAAATCAATTTTTCTTCAAAAACCACCGAATTTTCCGAAATGACAAGACGAGCTTTTGTTACGTTTTACTCAAGGAGCATGCCAGATCCGGTCAAGGCTTATGGGTCGGGTTGGGGGTATTTCAATTATGTATGTTAATTTGTATATACCTATTATTTTGTTTTATTATTACATATTATTTTAGTATCTTTATATATATATATATATATATTAAATATTATATTATTTTTAAGTGTTACATATTATATAATATTATAATTATTCATAATGTGTTCATTTTAATATTTTTTAAAATCATTTTTTGTTACACTTTGTTTATATTGTTGTTCTTTTATCTATCTAAATTTTTATGAAATATGTGCATAGTTAATCTTATTATTTATTATATTTGTCTATATTTCATCATATTTTTGCAATTGCTTAGTGTGGGAATTATTATTTGTTGTATTTCATATTATCATTGCCTATCTCAAATATTAGCATGTTATGAATATTTATGTTCAATAATGTATAAATGTAATATTGTCACATGGATCATAATTATTTGAAGTATAAAATACATTTTTTAAAATTACTATATTTTATTTAGATTTTTTTTAAAAAAAGGCAATGTTTAGGTATTTAGAAATTCGGAAAATAGTGCCCTAACGTGTTGGATGCGATTTTTCGTTTGGCTAAATAATCAAATATCCTTTTAACAAGTTTTGTAAATCATGAGACGATTTTGATTACGAAGGTTTTAAAATATCATGTCCTAACGTGTTGGATGTGATATTTATATTCCTTTGGAACAAGAAAATCTCAATTTTTCACTTAAAATGCTCTAAGTGTTTTTAAAAGAAATCATATTTTTAAATATTTTTAAATTTCAAACATTTGGACATGATTCTATCAATTAAGTACTAATTTTTGGGCGTTATGAGGGTGCTAATCCTTCCTCATACGTAACCGATTCCCAAACCCCTTTTTTTTGTTTTTATAAACCAAAATTGAATTTTTTAAAAATAAAATGTTTTACAAGGTGATCCAATCACACCTAAGTAAAAAGGGATTGGTGGCGACTCCATTTTCATTTTTCAAAGTCGATCCCCATTTTTTCAAAACCTGATTTTAAAATGGTTTCGACAGCTTGGCGACTCTACTGGGGACTGATAAGAGAGTCAAGCCGTAAAATCGATAGTTTCATGTCCTCATGTTTAAATTTAAAAATTTGGTTTAAAAATAATGATCCTTTTTTTATTGCATGTGGTTCTAAATATATTTCTTTGCATTGCACTGCATGACCATCGTGGTCACACCCTTAAGTGGGAGCGAGAAGCTATGCCTTCGTGAGGTTTTCACCTTTGCATGGGCTAGTGGATTGTTTCCGGAATACATCTGTACCTATGTCTTCGTGAAGTTTTCACTTTTGCATGGCCATAGGGAAATATATTCCCCTGAACCGAACTCGGTCTGTATGAGCCTATAATGGGTGAAGATCGAGGAATCTGCTAGTTTGGGTACCTCAACTCTAGAGCTAAACCGCATATAGTAAACCCTAAGAACTCACCTTAGGTAGAGCGATCCTAAATTTTATTAGTTACCCAAATAGGGGTACTTATTTCACTTACTTTATATTTTATTTTGCGGTACTAACTCGTGGTGTTTTATTTTCGTGCATATCATCTCATTTCTTTAGAGGTATCGATTCACAGTTAGTTTCTAATTTAGGAAGCTGGTTATGGAGAACGGGTTCCTTGATAAAGTGGGAGACAATGCAGCTGTTCACATTTGGTCGGAGCAAACGCAATTATAGAAATAGGATAGCTTAATTGACGAGTATGTATCTGAACTTCGGGATTTTACTCGTGTTAGTATTACGCAAAATGAGTTTAGAGAATTGAAGGATATATGGACTCAATGGAGTGATGAGGCAAAACAGCTATTTTATCATAATTATGGTGATCTACCTTACTTGGTGGATATCAAGGTAGATAAGCATCTATTTCGGGCTATGACTCAGTTTTGGAACTCTGCTTATAGTTGTTTCACTTTTGGGGAGATAGATTTAGTGCCCACATTGGAGAAATATACGACCTTGCTTCGCTGTTCGAGGTTCCAAGCCGACAAGGTTTATTTTAGGGCTCCTAGTATTCCGACTTTTGTGAAAAAATTGATGGGTATCACAAGGATGAGTGAGCAATGGGTTACAGCTAGGAAACAAGAAAAAGGTGAAGGTAAATGCATACCTTGGGTGAGTTTGAGGGACCTGATTCTGACACATCCAGATGAAAATAAGAAGATTGACGTCTTTGCTTTGTGTATTTATGGGTTGGTAATTTTCCCCAAAGCACTACGACATATAGACGAAGCGGTTACAGATTTGTTTGATCGACTTAACAAAGGAGTCACGCCTGTACCTGCAATTTTAGCTTAGACATTCAGATCATTGAATGCTTGTTGGAAAGCTGGTGAGGGTAGATTCATTGGATGTGCGCAGTTGCTATTAGTTTGGTTTCACAACCATTTTTGGAAGGTCGACAAGGTTTCTTCCGAAGTGTTCTCTGAAAGTTATTCCCCTTTAAAGGAGGCTGCAGCTACAATGAGAGATGATTTATCAGAGGAAAGGTGAATGGAAATTCTTCAAAACCTCCAAAAGAAGATGTTGAGTGGAGAGCCCCTTGGTTGGTTCCAAGCGAAATCCTTTATCTGTGCGAAAATTTTGGTTGGGTACCTCTACCGGGAGTTTGGAGAGCTGTGGGATATGCGCCGTTGCTCGTGCTAAGACAATACAAAGCAAGACAGTTTATACCGATAATGCATGGCTTAACTCAAAGTGAATTTTCATATAAGAGGGAAAATCATAAAAATAGGATTAGAGAAATTTCTGAGGCTTGGAAGCAGACTCGCCATATGAAGATATTGACTCAAGGACCGATGGTAACCCCGAAATATAAAGAGTGGTTGAGAAAAAGGATCAACGATAACATCCCTAAGCCAAGTTCGGAGGGTGCTCGATCACTAAATGAGTGTTTACAAGTCATCCCATCGGAGTTAGAAATTATAAAGCAAGACTTTGAAGGCAAAGTTTAAAGCTTAGAAAGAAGATAGAGAAGCTAGAAGAAGAAAAGATGTACTTAAAGATAGATGTGGATGCTCAGAAATCGGAAGCCGAAAAAGCAAGAAAGGAAAAGAGAAAGATTAATGAGGATCGAGATAGCTTGAAGACTGAATACAAAAAGATGCGTCTATCAATGAAGAATACTGGTTTAGGGAAGACTTCGGAACAATGGCTACAAGAGGTCCAAGAAGAAAAAGCTAAAGCTGACTATTGGGAGAAAAAGTTTCGAGAGATGCAATTGCGAAACGAGGCCTTAGAGCAGAACTTGGCAAAAAGTTTAAATGAAAAGGGAGAATTACAAGCTAGAGTGGCTGAAGTTAGACGGTCTCTTCATCACCATCAGAACCGTAATTTCGTGATCGAGTTAAAGGCAAGCCTAAACAAGATTGAAGAAATGAAGGGTAGAATTGAAGAGTTAGAATCAGCACTGCACAGTTGTGAACTTCGGATCGAGTGTCTTGAAACAAGCGAAGGGCATTTGAAGGAAGAACTCCATCATTTACATGTTCAAGTCAGAAACCGGGATTATCTCATGGGGAAGCCATAGTTCAGATTTGAGAGGTAGCTGATCACCTACAGACTTTGGCAGTGCAGGTCGACATATTAAGCATGAAGTATGAGCTACAGTCAAATCATAGTCAAGAGCTAGTTTCGTTATTAGGAAAATTTAAGACTTTAAGACGTAGGGCGAAAGCTTATTTGTAATCCATTTTATGTAAAAGAATTTTTTTCTAATAAAGTTTTCTACAATGAAGTTGATTAGAATCGATGCCTCTTTGTATTCATTCATTTGCATTACATAACATTATATGCATTCAAATCCATAGAGAGAGTCTAATTAGTTTAAATTATAGGAGAGAGAGAGAAAGAAAATTTGGAAGCTAAACACCCTTACGGTACACGAGCTAAGTCAAGAAAAATGGACCAAAGAATGGAGCAATTCCAGAGAGATATTCAGGATCAGATGCAAGAGTAGCAATAAGAGATGAGGGACCAAATGTTGGAAGCCCAAAAGAACATGATGGCCCAAATAGCCCAAATGATTAGTGGGATTATGGACAAAGCAAAAGGTCCTTTAGTTAATGTTGAAGATAATGAGGATTTGCCTTGGGGATTCACTCCACCACATGTGCAAACACAATACAAAGAGTATCCCCAGAGGCCATCTATTACAATTAGGCCTCAACAAGGACAGGTGAATACTAGGCCACCCATGAACTTCCAAGTCGGCTCTGGATCTAACCCAGGGGATAACCCCACTAATCCTGTTGTTCTTGACTTAGACATAGCAGAAGGATCTGGATCTGAAAAATAGTTGGAGGATTGTTGTAGGTGATTAGAGGAAAAATTCAAGGCTTTAGAGAATGTTGACAATCATCACGGTATTGACGCCAAAGACTTGAGTCTTGTCCCAGATTTGGTGCTTCCTCACAAATTCAAGATGCCAAAATTTGATAAGTACAATGGAACTTCTTGCCCTGAAGCCCACATCACGATGTTCTGTAGACGTATGACGGGCTATGTGAACAATGATCAACTTCTGATTCATTGTTTCCAAGATAATTTGACAGGAGCAGCCTCTAGGTGGTACAATTAACTCAGCCGTGCTAAACGTTAGCTCCTAAAGGGACTTGGCCCAAGCCTTCATGAGGTAGTACAATCATGTCACGGATATGACGCCTGATCGAATCATGTTGCAAAACATGGAAAAAAATCAAACGAGAGTTTCAGGCAATATGCGCAGAGATGAAGGAAAATTGCTATGCAAGTTCAACCGCCTCTCCTGGAAAAGGAAACCACTATGTTGTTCGTCAACACTCTAAAGGTGCCATTTATTACCCATATGATAGGAAGCACTACTAAAAGCTTCGCAGATATAGTCATGGCAGGTGAAATGATAGAAAATCCCGTAAGAGGTGGTAAGATCAAAGCGAGAGAAACCATTAGGAGATCTGCTCCTAAGAAAAAGGACAGTGAGGTGAACAACGCAAGTACGTACAACAAAGGGTACTCAAAATTCGTTACTATTAATCAACCGAAAGTGGTTACTACCGGGCAACAAGGGTCAACAAGACAAGAATCGGGTCCCAGACAAAATGCTGACAAAGTCCAATTCATGCCAATTCCTATAATGTATAAAGAGCTGTATAATACTTTACTTGAGGAACGCATAGTGTCCCCATACTATTTACAGCAAATGCTACCGCCATGTCCTAAATGGTATGACTCAAATGCCCAGTGTGATTACCATGCATGAGCAGTAGGACATTCTATAGAAAACTATATTGCCCTCAAAAGGGTAGTTGAGAGGCTTCTTAAATTGGGAGTTATCAAGCTTTAAGACATGCCTAGTGCAGCAAACCCATTACCCAATCATGGAGACAATGGGGTAAACACGATTGGGGAGGATTTTATAAGAAAGACCAAGGGAAATATTTCGGAGGTAAAGACCCCGTTGAGAATAATTTGGAGGGAGATGGCAAGAAGGGGACTAATGAAAGCAAGTCTCGAAGAAAGAAGTAAAAAAACAAGGAACTACTATGAGTTCCACAAAGTTGATGGACACGAGATTCAAGATTGTGCTGAGTTTAGGGCATCGATACAGAGCCTTGTGGACAATAAGGAGCTGGAGTTCTATGAAGAAGGTTCAGAGAGAGGAAATATACATGCAATCGATGGAGAGTTGACAAATAAAAAGGTTAGTTATCCAAGAGTCATTATTTCTCGACAGAAGAATGCAGAGAGGATGGGCACAAATCGCACCTAAAGTGATAATTTAGAGACCTGTGTCCTTTCCTTACAAGGATAACAAAGTCATACCATGGAATTACAATTGTAACATAACTACGCCGAAAGTAGTAATTACAGCTAGCACTTCCAATGAGGACCAAAGAGAGGGATTCTATACGCGAAATAGGAGGCGTTACGACTCGGTAAATGTTAGAACTGAACTAGTAAAATCAAAGGATGTGCCTGTTGAGCCAGAGAAAGAACTCGATACTCTTATCAATGTACCTGTAAAGGAGGAGGAGGCTAAAAAATTTCTAAAATTCCTAAAACACAGTGAATACTGATTGTGGTAGAGCGATTCTTAAAAACAACCAGCTCGTATTTCAGTGGTAGCCTTACTTTTAAGTTCGGATGTTCATCATGAAGCACTGATGAAGGTGTTGAACGAGATTTATGTTACTAAGGACATATATGTTAATAAGCTTGACCAATTAGTTAGTAACATAAGTGCTTATAACTTTATTTCCTTCAGTGATGATGAAATTCCACCGGGGTATGGGATCAGCCAAAGCTTTGCACATTACCACTCGTTACAAAGGATATACTCTACCATGTGTACTAATTGACAATGGATCAGCCTTGAACGTCTTGCCATTGTCAGCATTAAAGAGGTTGCCAATCGATAGTTCTCACATGAAGACATGCTAGAACGTAGTGAGAGCGTTTGATGGTACTGAGAGAAGGGTGATGGGGAGAATTGACATACCGTTGCAGATTGGGCCGAGTACATATGAAGTGGACTTTTAGTGATGGATATAAAACCCTCATACAATTGTTTGCTGGGAAGGCCTTGGATTCATGCAGCAGGGGCGGTGCCCTCATCTTTGCACCAAAAGCTGAAACTAGTAATAGATGGTCAGCTAGTCACTATAAATGCCGAGGAAGACATTATAGCAACTGTTACCTATAACACACCATATGTAGAGGAAAATGAGGATGCCATGGAATGTTCTTTCCAGTCTTTAGAGTTTGTCAATGCAACATTCATCTCAAAGGGAAGCAAAGTCTCAATGCCTAAGATATCCAAGTCTACGAGGATGGGTCTACGAATGATGGTAGAGAAAGGAGCCTTTCCAGGAAAAGGATTAGGTAGATACCTCCAAGGAGAGATCCAAGTACCGATGCTGAAGGAGAAGAGAGATCGTTTCATCTTGGGTTTCAGGTCAGATGTTAAACAAAGGAAGAAGGACATAGAGAAGAAGCAGGAGAGAAAAATGGCACATTTGATGGAGAAGATGTCCAGTGAGAACCAATGATATTCCCTCACATATCCCACAATTTTATATTAGGATGGATAATTCACCCAGGAGGGGTTATCAAAAAGTCCTCACATCAATGCTATACATGAAGAAGGAAATGAACAAAGAAACTTGTTGGGCATTCGCCCTTATGAACTTGGAAGCGTTTTGGACAATTGGACTGCAGAGGAACTTTCAGTAGTTTTTAAAAATTATACAAAGTAATATTCAGAACGCTTTGTTGTTTTTTAGTCTAGGAACAATAAACATCTCATTTGTGAAAGGGCTTATGTTCAGAAATTATTATTTCAATAAAATATATTTTGGATAATTAACTTGAGTAAATATTCTTTCATTTCATTCTTTTAACTTTTCAATTTTCATTCAGAATCTTTACTTCTCATTCATATCATTTGAATAGTTATTCTTGAATTTATTTATTCTTGGTACATTCTTTGCCACCCATCACAGGTCCCTAGATATCCATGATGTGAGCAACGATAATACAGATTCAGAGGTTCATTTTGAGCTAGACATGTGTTTAGAGGGATCTCAGAATTTTGAAGATGACCTAGATTGTGACTTATCTCCAGATTTGTTAAGAAAAGCAAAAGGAGAAACAAATCTTACCCCATAAGGAAGAAGTAGAGAACATATCCTTGGAAGAAGGAAAGGTTGTGAACATTGGGACACGCATAGCCAGAGAAACGAAACAAGATCTTGTTGAGTTGCTGCGAGAATTCAAGGATGTCTTTGCATGGTCGTACCAAGACATGCCAGGACTAAGTACTGATGTAGTGGTGCATCGCCTTCCCATTAAAGAAGAGTGTAAGCTAGTTCAGTAAAAGCTACGAAGGATGAGGCCTGATATAATGCTGAAAATAAAAGAGGAGGTCTAGAAACAGTTTGATGCTGGTTTTTTACAAGTCGTCAAGTACTCAGAATGGGTGGTCAACATTGTCCCTATCCCTAAGAAGGATGGAAAGGTCTAGATGCGTGTGGACTATAGGGACTTAAATAAATCTAGCCCAAAAGATAATTTTTCTTTTCCGCATATCGACACATTGGTGGATAATACAGCAGGATTTTCATTGTTTTCCTTCATGGATGGATTTTTGGGATACAGTCAGATCAAGATGCACCCTGAAGACATGGAGAAAACTACATTCATAACATTGTGGGGTACCTTTTGTTACAAGGTAATGCCATTCGGGCTAAAGAATGCTGGTACAACATATCAAAGGGCCATGGTAACATTGTTCCATGACATGATGCACAAAGAGATTTGAGGTATATGTGGATGATATGATTGTCAAATCTCGAACAGAAAAGGAACATATCAGGGTTTTGAAGAAGTTGTTTCTAAGGTTGAGAAAATTTCAATTGAAGCTCAACCCGGCAAAGTGTACTTTCGGATCTTGGTCAGGAAAATTATTAGGTTTTATGGTCAGTGAGAAAGGAATCGAAGTTGATTCAAGTAAGATCAAAGCGATACAAGAGTTGCATCCACTATGCACTCACAAGGAGGTCCGAGGTTTTCTTGGAAGGTTAAATTACATTGCTCGATTTATTCACAATTAACCAAAAATGTGATCCCATATTTCGTCTTCTCACGAAACACAATCCAGGTGTATGGGACGATGTATGTCAGAGAGCTTTTGACAAAGTGAAAATGTATTTGTCAAATGCACCAGTACTATCTTCTCCTAATCCAGATAAACTATTGATACTGTATTTGTCTGTATTCAATAACTCTATGGGATTTGTGCTTGGTCAACACGATGAGTCAGGAAGGAAAGAAAGAGCGATTTATTATCTCAGTAAAAAGTTCACTGATTGTGAAATGAGGTATTCGTCGATTGAGAAATTGGGTTGCGCCTTGATTTGGACAACTAGGAGGTTGAGGCAGTATATGTTATATCACACAACATGGTTGATTTCCAAGCTTGATCCGTTAAAGTACATGATGGAGTCCACTGCTTTGAATGGAAGGATGGCTAGGTGGCAGATTCTGCTATCAGAATTTGATGTAGTCTATGTAAACCAAAAGATTATAAAAGGAAGTGCAGTGGCAGACTTTTTGTGTAACACCCAAACCCTACCTATGCGTTGAGACTAGATTTGGTTTGTTACATGATTCAACTATTCTTAAATCCTTAATGAGTTGAAAAACTACAATATTGTTACGGAGTTTAAAATTTGTAGAGTATTAGATTTTGATAAATGTTTAAAATCATTAGTTGAAAATCATTGTATTATCTAAAACCGTTAGGAAATTTGTTAAAGAGTTAGCAAGAAAAAAATTATTTATAAAAGAATTCCTTATACTTTGAAAACCCAAGTTCATTTTAGTAAAGCATCATAAATCATGTTACCATGATTTAAAAGCCCAAATAAAGTTTAAATTCCAACACACATAAAATCCATAAGTTATTTATAGAGGCCATTTATTACAACATCCCAAAATAGTAAAAATAATAATTAAAAGTTCGAATTTAAATAACCCTTATTTAGCAAGATGGCCTCCACGAAGTCATCCTCATTGAAGTCCACATCGGTTTCCATTACGAGATGGAAAGAAATTAAAGGGTGAGTTACTTAGAACTCGATGTGTAACTCACTTACCACCATTATTGGGCATTGTCAAGATATTATGTTGGGCTTGAGCCCAATCCGAATTCAACAATATAACATGAATTTAAAATAATTAATAATGCATGAAAATGAAATTCCCAACCCAAACCTAATAACCATCCGCTAACACCCGTACATTCAACCATCACACCTGTGGGGATCAAGTCAACCCACCCCGCCATCACACCAATCGTAGGCATTAAGCCTTTTATAATTGTGGCATAGCCACCGAACTAGAGGCAATAAGTTTATATTGTGGCAGAGCCACCGAACTAGAGGCAATAAGTCGATATTGTGGCGTGAGCCACCGAACTAGAGGCAATAAGTCGATATTGTGGCGAGCCACCAACTAGAGGCAATAAGTCGATATTGTGGCAATCGCCATTCTTCTCTTCATAAATCCCACCCATGCAATTATACATGTACTTTAAAATATAAAATTTATTATCAATACATAACATGGTGGGTTTTATCAATGACATTTCATTTGGCCCATAATTATAGCAATTTATCCATTTAGCAATTTAGTGGGCTTTGGCCCATTTACCAAACTAGAGCGTTTTGGCTAAATTTTAACGAACTAGAGTATTTATGGCCCAATTTATCGAACTAGAGTATTTACCCATTTTCACGAACTAGAGTATTTACGGCCCATTTTCACGAACTAGAGTATTTACGGCCCATTTTCACGAACTAGAGTATTTACGGCCCATTTTCACGAACTAGAGTATTTACGGCCCATTTTCACGAACTAGAGTATTTACTGCCCATTTTCACGAACTAGAGTATTTACGGCCCATTTTCACGAAACATCAAATTTTCATAATATCAATTAATTTCTTGGGGGCGTTTTCGAAATTTTCACGATTTAGTCGCTTTTACGTATTTCGTCAAAATATCAATTTTTGTGCTTTTACCGATCTAGTCGTTTTTACGATTTTTCTACCATACCGAAATTTGACATACAACCCTAAAATAATGAGGGTGAAATTACACACCTCGATACCGTGAGTATTATCCCTTCGCTCCTCGGCACCTAAAATATATTTCGATTCGTTAGACAACTAATTCGCAAAAATAATCTTATTTGTTAATGGATCCAAAATCTTACCCTCTTGATTTTGAATCACTTCGATTTTCGGTTTTCCTTCGTTTATCGATTCACTAGCCGCCGAGAATCCACCAACGTATAACGGCTCCGAGGTTCGTACTACTTCAAATAATGGACTTCTTTCTGAAGATGGCCCACAACCCGGTGGAAAATCCCGGACTGCAGAAACCGCTCTTCGTTTGAATGGGGGATTTACTGATCCACCCTCTTACGATAACTAAACACCGCCTTTTCTTCCCTATCTTGGCATCTTCAAGATCCAAAAGAATTTAGTTAGTTCTAAAATAATATCAATAATACTAGAGATTTAAAAGTAGGATTTCCTTACAAAATGAAACGCTTTCCAACGCTTCCACGATTCTCCGATCACTTGAATTCCAATCTCGTTATTGCACTAAATAATAACGAAATAAACGTTATTAGTATGAATGCTATATCAATCCAAAAGACTCTCAAAATCCTATGATATTCGGCCATAATATCACTAATCAATAAATCAAAAAATGGAGAGAAACCCTTACCTACTTCCCACTTGATTTAAAAGCAAGATTAAGAATGATGTTTAATTGATGGAAGATTCTACTATAAATGATTAAGAATGGAAAAATAATTTTTGGCTTATAGGCACAATAACATTCGGCCAAGAGAGTGAAGATGGAGAGAATTTTCGATTGAAAAGAAATAGTATAAGAACGAAAGGATGATGGTGATGATGTTTTGATTTCAAGGAGATTAGAAGAAAAGAAAAGAAAAATAAGAACTTTAGGTGCTGGTATATTCGCCATGGCAAAGAAAAAGAAAAGAAATTGATTTTGGTATAGGTGATTTCAAGACAAGAAGAAAGAGGCACAAGAATTGGTTATCAAGATAAGAAAAGGAATGACCAAATGGTCACAAAACTTTGGCTTAACCAAGTGCAAAAATTCGCCAAATAGGGATATTGAAAGGAGAGGAATAAAATTTCGCACAAAGTGCAAAGGTTAACCAAAGAGAAAAGAATGAGATTTTTGCCAACTAACAAAATTTTGGCTCTCCTCCCTACCAATATTGCCGTCCACCTATGGTCAATTGGCCATTATTTCTTTCCAAATTTTCCCCTAGATAAGTGCCTTATGTCCCCCCTATCTTTCCTTAAACTTTTGATTCCATACCATATGTTAGTTGTTACCTTAATCTCTTGATACACTAACCAAAAATACATGGTCAACACCTTCCTTATATGTCCCCTTGCCGACACTTCATAGCCATGAGCAGAAAATTAAAACAAAAATTTTATCTAGGTGCTATACAAGGGATTCGAACCTCTTCCCTCTTACTTGAACCCATGCGCCATTCTCCACCATGCCATATGCTCATTTTATGACACTTTAAGCACATAATTTAGCTTAAGTCTTAATCACCTTTGTTTCACTTCAATAAATTCCCAATAATAAATTTTATTCTTCTCCAATTTATGCTTTACCCTCTCTAGGACTTTAATAAACACTAAAATAAAAGAAAAAAAAAAATTTTCCTTTAACATCTAAACACCAAAATCATGCCAATTTAAATACTCGATTTTTAGGGTGTTACAACTCTACCCTCCTTAAAGAAAATTTAGTCCTCGAAATTTACCCGTTGAAAAAGGTGAGGGTATTGTTGCCGAATTGCATCCTCTGGCTCCCACGTAGCTTCTTCCACTCGTGGTTACGCCATAGAACTTTAACTAACAGCACGGTTTTCTTCCTTAGTACCTTGACATCTCGGTCTAGGATTTCCACCGGTTCTTCTTCAAAGGACAAATCAATTCACTCAATTCTTCTACCCAGATAATGTGCAAAGGATCCGACCTATAACGCCTCAACATGGAAACATGAAAGACATTGTGAATTTGATTTAACTCGGAGGTAACTCAATCGATATGCCATCGGACCAACACGCTTCAAAGACACGATAAGGTCCAATATATCTAGGACTTAGCTTGCCCTTCCTTCCGAATCAAGATCTTTTTCCAAGGAGATACCTTCAAGAAAACCCGATCTCCCACACTATACTCGATGTCCCTCCGCTTCGGATCTGCGTCGACTTACATCTATCTCGAGGCTTCTTTCAACCGTGCTCGAATAACTTTTACCTTATCCTCGGTCTCGGATATCATCTCGGGACCTAACATCATCTTTCGCCCAACTCAGTCCAACAAATGAGAGAAGCGACACTTACGACCATACAATGCCTCGTAAGGTGCCATCTGAATGCTAGACCGATAGTCTGTTGTTATATAAAATTCGCCAAAGGTAGATAATCCTCCCAACTACCCACAAGTCGATTACATCCTCTTAACATATCTTCCAATATCTGAATTACTCTTTCCGATCGACCATCGATCGAGGATGAAAAGCCGTCTTGAAATTCATCTTTGTTCCCAAGGCTTCATGCGAGCTTTCCGAATCGTGATGTAAACCTAGGGTCCCTATCCGATATAATAGATACTGGTACCCCATGTAACCTCACAATTTCGGATCGTAAAGTTTCGCCAACTTCGCAAAGAATAATCCGTCTAATCGGCAAGAAATGAGCGGTCTTACAACCGATCAACAATTACCCAAACGGAATTTTTCTTAGTAGGTGTTAACGGTAACCCACTAACAAAATCCATAGTTATCCTCTCCCATTTCCAAAGAGGAATCTTTATCGGTTGTAACAATCCAGACGGTAATTGGTGTTCTGCCTTCACTTGCTGACAAGTCAAACATTTTCCCACAAACTCTGTAATCTCACGCTTCAACCCTGGCCACCAATACTGTTCACGGAGATCTCGATACATCTTATTTCCTCCGGGATGCATAGCATAAGGGCTACTATGCGCCTCCCGTAGAATCAGTTGCCTCAAATCTAGATCCTTAGGCATGCATACTCTCCCTCGAAAGCACAACACACCCTCAGTGTTTATTCCAAAATCTTCAATTTCACCATTTTCAACTTGCCGAAGTAAGGGTCCCAACTTCTCATCTGATGTCTGTTTTTCCTTGATTTGTTCCAGCCACAGAGGCTTCACCTGTAGTTCTGCTAACAAACTGCCATCCTCGTACAGACTCAAATGGGCAAATAGAGCTCTTAATTCAGATACGCCTTCCGACTTAACGCTCACTACCACGTTAGCCTTTCCAGGATGGTATTCGATGGAGAAATCATAATCTTTTAACAATTCTACCCATCTTCTTTGTCTTAAATTCAACTCCTTCAGGTAAGGAGGTATTTAAGACTCTTGTGATCCGTGTAGATTATGGACTTCTCACCATAGAGATAGTGCCTCCAAATCTTTAGAGCAAAGACAACGGCAGCCTAACTCCAAATCATGAGTAGGGTAGTTTACTTGTGGCCTCAATTGACGAGAAGCATAAGCCACCACCTTTCCATTTTGCATCAACACACAACCTGCACCGTGTGAGACGCATCACAATAAGCAAGTGAATTCTTTTAGGCCTCCTATGAATCAAACTGGAGCTTCATCGGGATCTTTTTCAATTTCTCGAAACTCTCTTGCTTTGCTTTTCGGTCATATATCGGAACTCCTTTACGCAACAATTTAGTTAGGTGTGCGACAATCAACGAAAACCCTCTACAAAGCGTCTATAGTATCCACCAAGCCTAAGAAACTCAATTTCAGCTATTGATGTTGGTGGTTTCCAATCCGAATAGCCTCAATTTTCCGAGGATCTACCCTTATTCCTTCAAATGATACTACATGACCAAGAAAAGTCACCTCCTTTAGCCAAAATTCGCATTTACCAAATTTGGCATACAATTGCTTATCACGAAGTAGTTGTAATACTATCCGCAAATCTTGGTCATGTTCCTCCTCATTTCTCGAATAAACCAATATATCATCTATGAACACTACCACAAACCGGTCTAAATATGGTTGGAAGACTAGGTTCATCATGTCCATAAATGCAATTGGTGCATTGGTTAATCCAAACGGCATCACTACAAACTCATAGTGTCCGTAGCGATGTCCGAAATGTCGCTTATAGATGTCCGCTTCTTTCACCTTAAGTTGGAGATAACCCGACCTTAAATCAATTTTGGAAAAGCAAGCTCCTTCAATTGATCGAGCAGTCGTCAATTCTCGGCAGAGGATACCGATTCTTGATCGTCAATTTATTCAACTGCCTGTAGTCAATGCACATACGCATCGATCCATCCTTCTTCTTGACGAACAAAACTGGTGCTCCCCACGGAGACACACTTGGTCGAATGAATCCCGATCCAAAGAATTCTTGAATTTGAGCTTTGAGCTCAGCCAACTCCTTCGGTGCCATTCTATAGGGAGCAATGGACACTGGAGCCGTCCCAGGCAAAAGCTCAATGCCAAATTCTACTTCCCGATCTGGAGGTATGCCAGGAAGTTCTTCGGGAAATACATCGGGAAATTCCTTCACCGTCCTCACATCATTCACGGATAATTCCTTGGCATCCAAAGCACGATAAAGGCTAGGAATGCTCGCACCCTTCCGCACCAACTTCTCCGCTTTTAATGCGGATACCACATTTGCGGATAGTTCTTTCGTTCACCAATCATTATGATTTCCTTATCATCCGGGTCCTTCTTGTCATTCGTTTTTCAAGACATCCAATTGCGCCGATGGTTAACCAACCATCCATGCCCGAATGAGATCGAACTCGCCGAAAGGTAGTTCCATCAAATTTGCTAAGAATACTTCCTCTTGGATTTTTAAGTGCGTCTTTAAATATTTTATTAATACATTCTTGGTATCTAAAGGATGATTCATCATCATCTCATTTTCGATAATTTGATTCTAAATTGATTTCGGATATGGCACTAGATACATATGAATGAGTAGAGCCAATATCTATTAAGGCAATAACAGTACATCAAAATGAAGAACGTGCAGTTATCACATCAGTGCATTGCAGTCTCATGGCGTCTAACCAGCATAGACCGCATCAGTCGTCTTGCATCGCATTTCTCTATTACCATTGCCTCGACCGGTGCACCTTGACCACGACCAGCCCATTACCACCACGACTGGTCCACGACCTCTCGGTGGTCTTGATTACCCGGCCGGTGTGCATCATTATTACGGACTTCTTGAGTCGTATCCATTCGTCGAGGACAACTTTTGTAATCGATGTTCCATTGAACCGCATTTGTAGCATGCACCTGCTTTTCCTCAAAGATTCCCAAAATGCCTTTTCCCACACTCGGTGCAATCTCGACTTGATTATTTGCTACGGGGTTACGCTTTGAACTGATTCATCATTTCGGGTTTCTTCGGAATCTCTTGGAAGAACCAGATCATGTGTCTCTCTCTTGTTTGGGATCTTTCTCGGTTCGCTGCTCGAGTTCTTAGCCTCTTGGCTATTTTGGCCTTCTCCACAAGAGTCGAAAAATTTCTAACTTGTCATGCGAGCAATCGTAACCCTCACTCATCATTAAGTCCATCCTCAAACGCATACAACGTTCATGATCTGTTGCTACAATTGTCCAGCATAACGGCTCGACGTAAAACTCACTTCATATCTTACGGTCTTACTTCCTTGGACAAGATTGAAATTCCTTCCTTGGCATCTACATAGCTCGTTCGACGTATTTTCCTTGGAAGGCGCTTTAAAGAATTCCCGATTAATCGAAGGCGGCTTGATGCCCTCGAGCAGTGAGCCACCAGCGATACGCCTCATCTCTCAATAAGGATACTGACCCCTCTCGGTTTTTGCTCACCAGTGCATTCCATATCATCCATAATCCGTTCCACGACTTCGAGCCAAGATTCGCCACATTTGGAGCTACACCAGACTCCTCAAAACTTCGCATTATTCGCCTTAAGTCGCTCTGAAATTGACCCACGAGTTGTTGGCCCAATTCTAGTTCCAATGACCCTTTCCAAGACTCGTAGCATTGCTTGAGTCAATGCATGATCTTCTTCCATGTGATCGCGTGATCCGGTCTCACTTTCTATTGACGCGGTCGTCCCACTGCATATGATTTGGTGCTTGGTAGTAGCAGCACTCGCCTCTACCACTACCCACGTCTCTGGCGTCCACGACCACGTCCTCTTGTACTCATGATTGCTTGTTCGTTTATCGATTACAAGTTTTATGAATCGAAATTTTGTTTCGTGTTTATTAACGATATTTTATGAGATTTGAGATATAAAGTTGTTTTTCGTAACGTGTCCTATAGTCTCAATCTCTACAGCTTTTCACATCTAAAACTAGAAGTTCTAGAGTATTCCTATGATCATATCATAGTAATCATTTAAGCGAGATATACTTACTTGACTTGTTGCCTGGATGCTTGTGGTGCCATAACGATCTTTAAAATACCATTGAGCATTTTCATACAAAAATTATTTTTGAACCCAAACCACAGTACCAGTTTTTGAACCCGCTCGATACCACTAAATGTAACACCCCAAACCCTACCTATGCGTTGAGACTAGATTTGGTTTGTTACATGATTCAACTATTCTTAAATCCTTAATGAGTTGAAAAACTACAATATTGTTACGGAGTTTAAAATTTGTAGAGTATTAGATTTTGATAAATGTTTAAAATCATTAGTTGAAAATCATTGTATTATCTAAAACCGTTAGGAAATTTGTTAAAGAGTTAGCAAGAAAAAGAATTATTTATAAAAGAATTCCTTATACTTTGAAAACCCAAGTTCATTTTAGTAAAGCATCATAAATCACAGCCCATGATTTAAAAGCCCAAATAAAGTTTAAATTCCAACACACATAAAATCCATAAGTTATTTATAGAGGCCATTTATTACAACATCCCAAAATAGTAAAAATAATAATTAAAAGTTCGAATTTAAATAACCCTTATTTAGCAAGATGGCCTCCACGAAGTCATCCTCATTAAGTCCACATCGGTTTCCATTACGAGATGGAAAGAAATTAAAGGGTGAGTTACTTAGAACTCAGTGTGTAACTCACTTACCACCATTATTGGGCCAGATTGTCAAGATATTATGTTGGGCTTGAGCCCAATCCAGAATTCAACAATATAACATGAATTTAAAATAATTAATAATGCATGAAAAATGAAATTCCCAACCCAAACCTAATAACCATCCGCTAACACCCCTGCACCAACCATCACACTGTGGGGATCAAGTCAACCCACCCCGCCATCACACCAATCGTAGGCATTAAGCCTTTTATAATTGTGGCATAGCCACCGAACTAGAGGCAATAAGTCGATATTGTGGCGAGCCACCATAGAACTAGAGGCAATAAGTCGATATTGTGGCAGAAACCACCGAACTAGAGGCAATAAGTCGATATTGTGGCGAAGCCACCGAACTAGAGGCAATAAGCCGATATTGTGGCAACTGGCCATTCTTCTCTTCATAAATCCCACCCATGCAATTATACATGTACTTTAAAAATATAAAATTTATTATCAATACATAACATGGTGGGTTTTATCAATGACATTTCATTTGGCCCATAATTATAGCAATTTATCCATTTAGCAATTTAGTGGGCTTTGGCCCATTTACCAAACTAGGCGTTTTGGCTAAATTTTAACGAACTAGAGTATTTATGGCCCAATTTATCGAACTAGAGTATTTACGGCCCATTTTCACGAACTAGAGTATTTACGCCCATTTTCACTTAACTAGAGTATTTACGGCCCATTTTCACGAACTAGAGTATTTACTACCCATTTTCACGAACTAGAGTATTTACTACCCATTTTCACGAACTAGAGTATTTACGGCCCATTTTCACGAACTAGAGTATTTACTGCCCATTTTCACGAAACATCAAATTTTCATAATATCAATTAATTTCTTGGGGCGTTTAAAATTTTCACGATTTAGTCGCTTTTACGTATTTCGTCAAAATATCAATTTTTGTGCTTTTACCGATCTAGTCGTTTTACGATTTTTCTACCATACCAAATTTGACATACAACCCTAAAATAATGAGGGTGAAATTACACACCTCGATACCGTGAGTATTATCCCTTCGCTCCTCAAGCACCTAAAATATATTTCGATTCGTTAGACAACTAATTCAAAAATAGTCTTATTTGTTAATGGATCCAAAATCTTACCCTCTTGATTTTGAATCACTTGATTTTCGGTTTTCCTTCGTTTATCGATTCACTAGCAGAGAATCCACCAACGATAACGCTCCGAGGTTCGTACTACTTCAAATAATGGACTTCTTTGGAAGATGGCCCACAACCCGTGGAAAATCCCTGATTGCGAAACCGCTCTTCGTTTGAATGGGGATTTACAGATCCACCCTCTTACGATAACTAAACACCGCCCTTTTCTTCCCTATCTTGACATCTTCAAGATCCAAAAGAATTTAGTTAGTTCTAAAATAATATCAATAATACTAGAGATTTAAAAGTAGGATTTCCTTACCAAAATGAAACGTTTCCAACGTTTCCACGATTCTCCGATCACTTGAATTCCAATCTCCGTTATTGCACTAAATAATAACGAAATAAACGTTATTAGTATGAATGCTATATCAATCCAAAAGACTCTCAAAAATCCTATGATATTCTACCATAATATCACTAATCAATAAATCAAAAAATGGAGAGAAACCCTTACCTACTTCCCACTGACGAAAAGCAAGATTAAGAATGATGTTTAATTGATGGAAGATTGGCTATAAATGATTAAGAATGGAAAAATAATTTTTGGCTTATAGGCACAATAACATTCGGCCAAGAGAGTGAAGATGGAGAGAATTTTCGATTGAAAAGAAATAGTATAAGAACGAAAGGATGATGGTGATGATGTTTTGATTTCAAGGAGATTAGAAGAAAAGAAAAGAAAAATAAGAACTTTAGGTGCTGGTATATTCTACCATGGCAAAGAAAAAAAAAGAAAGAAATTGATTTTGGTATAGGTGATTTCGCACAAGAAGAAAGAGGCACAAGAATTGGTTATCAAGATAAGAAAAGGAATGACCAAATGGTCACAAAACTTTGGCTTAACCAAGTGCAAAAATTCGCCAAATAGGGATATTGAAAGGAGAGGAATAAAATTTCTGCACAAAGTGCAAAGGTTAACCAAAGAGAAAAGAATGAGATTTTGCCAACTAACAAAATTTTGGCTCTCCTCCCCTACCAATATTGCCGTCCAGCCTATGGTCAATTGGCCATTATTTCTTTCCAAATTTTCCCTAGATAAGTGCCTTATGTCCCCCTATCTTTCCTTAAACTTTTGATTCCATACCATATGTTAGTTGTTACCTTAATCTCTTGATACACTAACCAAAAATACATGGTCAACACCTTCCTTATATGTCCCTTGCCGACACTTCATAGCCATGAGCGTAAAATTAAAACAAAAATTTTATCTAGGTGCTATACAAGGGATTCGAACCTCTTCCTCTTACTTGAACCCATGCGCCATTCTCCACCATGCCATATGCTCATTTTATGACACTTTAAGCACATAATTTAGCTTAAGTCTTAATCACCTTTGTTTCACTTCAATAAATTCCCAATAATAAATTTTATTCTTCTCAATTTATGCTTTACCTCTCTAGGACTTTAATAAACACTAAAATAAAAGAAATAAAAAAAATTTCCTTTAACATCTAAACACCAAAATCATGCCAATTTAAATACTCAGATTTTTAGGGTGTTACATTTTGGCTAGCAGAGCTTTGGAGGATTACGAACCTTTGAGTTTTGATTTCCCAAATGAAAAGCTGATGTATGTGACAAATACTGAAGATTGTTGGTGGAAGCTGAATTTTGATGGAGCATCAAATGCCATGGGAAATGGAATTGGGCAATTTTAGTATCCCCTAGTGGTGATTATTATCCATTCACATGCAGATTGGATTTTGATTGCACGAACAACATGGCAGAGTATGAAGCATGTATCATGGGAATTCGAGCATCCATAGAGCGTAAGATCGGAGTATTAGAAGTATATAGAGATTCTTCCTTAGTAATATACCAACTTAAAAGGAGAGTGGGAGACAAGAGACCCCAAACTGATTGATTACCAAAAAATAGTTCTGGGATTGATTGAGGAATTTGATGACATTACTTTCAATTACCTTGTACGTGATGAAAATCAAATGGCAGATGCTTTGGCAACCTTGGCTTCTATGATCAAAGTAAACAGACCAGAAGATATGATGCCTATTTAGATGAGTATTTTTGAGGTTCCAGCCTATTGTTATGAAATAGAAGAGGAAGAAAGAGATGACCACCCTTGGTATCAGGATGTATTACGATATGTGAAAAATCGTGAATACCCGGATAATGCTACTGAGAATGAAAAAAGGACTTTAAGAAGAATGGCCTCTGACTATGTCTTAGATAGGGACATCTTGTACAAAAGAGAAAAGATCAAGTACTATTAAGATGTGTTGATGCTGTTGAAGCCAAACAAATTCTCGAAGAAGTTCATGAGGGCATTTGTGGAACACATGCAAATGGATTCACAATGGCCAGACAGATAATGAGATTTGGATATTATTGGTCTACCATGGAAAGTGATTGTATCAGTTATGCTAAGAGATGTCATAAGTGTCAGATTTATGGAGACAAGATTCATGTGCCTCCGTTACCCTTGCACGTTATGACTTCTCCATCGCCCTTTTCCATGTGGGGCATAGATGTTATTGGACCAATCTCACCAAAGGCATCGAATGGACATCGGTTCATCTTTGTAGTAATTGACTACTTCACGAAATGGGTCGAGGCTGCTTCATATGCTAGTTTCACTAAGTCAGTAGTTAGTCGATTCTTGAAGAAGGAGATTATTTGTCGATATAGAATGCCTGAGAGGATCATATCAGATAATGTGCTGAACTTGAACAACAACTCGATAGCAGAAATTTGTAGCCAATTTGGGATCAAACACCACAATTCATCTCCATACCGACCAAAAATGAATGGGGCAGTGGAAGCGACTAACAAAAATATCAAGAAGATAGTAGGGAAGATGATGAGACTCATAAAGATTGGCACGAGAAGCTACCGTTTGCACTCTATGCTTATCAAACGTCTATCAGAACCTCTATTGGGGCAACGCCTTTCTCGTTGGTTTATGGAATGGAGGTTGTTCTACCCATTGAAGTGGAAATTCCATCTCTTTGAGTTTTATCAAAAATAAAGCTGGATGAAGCTGAATGGATTCAGGCTAGGTATGATCAGTTGAATTTAATTGAAGAAAATAGGCTAAGGGCTATTCGTCATAGATAGATGTACGAAAAACAAATGATGCGGGCCTATAATAAGAGAGTTCGCCCAATGGCGTTTCATGAGGGGGACCTGGTGCTGAAACAGATCCTTCCAATACAAAAGATTTCAGAGGAAAATGGATGCCGAATTGGGAATGACCATATGTGGTGAAGAAGGCTTTCTCTAGAGGAGCATTGATCTTGACCAAAATGAATGGGAAAAGTTTACCCAATCCTGTGAACTTGGATTCAGTAAAAAAACATTTTGCTTAAAAAGGAGATGAAGCCAAAATGAAAACCCGCAATGGGCGCTTTGAGTTTTCAAAAAAAAAAAAGAGGAGAGGCCAAGGCGAAAACTTGCAAAGGGCGCCTTGAGACTTTTGAGTTGAAAACTCTAAAAGGGAGACTCAAATTCGAATGGACACACAGGCATCTCACTACATTTAAAACGACAATGAAAAGAAGAATGTCGCATATTCTGGCATCAACAAAATACTTTAGGTCTTCTAAGCACATGTTGAACTCAAGGCAGTCTTCATAAAGTTTGTATATGGAAGCTCAATCGGCGATATCTAGGGCATCTGATTTTTGTCCTATTCATTTTACTATCTTTGGATTCTTTTTCTTCTCAAGGATATGTTCCAGTTAATTTTTTTTGTATTTTTTTTAAAATCCTTCTTTTGAGATCAATTTATTTATTACCCATTATTCATAAATGTGTTATATTGAAATAATGATCGACGAACTAATAATTTCACAAAAGAAAAGTTTTACATATTACTTTGGAAATTTCTAGATAAGACAAGGAGCCAAAACAGGACAATTGTTTAGAATTTTCATGTGAATATTTGAGAAAGAAGAGTCTGGATAGAGATTATTTCTCTGAATTCTTTATCCAATTGATAAGTAGACGTGATATCATTAGATCATAACACTTGGGGATGAGGCGGTGAATTAAGAAAACCCTTAATTGTGGAGGAATGGGTTGAATTTAAAATAAACCTTATACATTAAATTCTCAGATGGGTCGGATTGAAAGAGTTTTTGATTCTCATTGTGGTAAAATTGTACAAGCCTTGTGTTTACAAGATTCAAGCAGTGTTGACTCGAAAAATACACGGGGATAAGACTTATTAAGCAAAACAAGGTTGATGAACGAAAATGAATAACAAATGAGTGATAACACCCAGAGTAGGAATCATACTCATTACATTTTTGTATCATAGTAAATTTCATTAGGTGCATTTGATTCATTCCAGTCATTACATTCTAATCCTAATCCCTTAAAAGGAATCATTTTCATGACATGTTGCATTCATGTCACTCATAATACATGAAACTGAGTCTACAGGACATGTCCTTCAGTGGACGGTGTAGCGATATCGGTGAATTTTTAGATCTTATCTTCCTAAAGTTGTAGAAAGCAGATCGAAGACATCAGTCTGGTGATCCCTGAATTTGCAGGGATCAGATTGAAGATAGCAGATTTGATCTTCCTGAAGTTGCAGGAAGTAGATCGAAGACATCAGTCTGGTGATCCCTGAATTTGCAGGGATCAGATTAAAGATAGCAGATTTGATCTTCTTGAAGTTGCAGGAAGCATATCAAAGACATCAGTCCGGTGATCCCTGAATTTGCAGGGATCAGATTGAAGATAGCAGATCTGATCTTCTTGAAGTTGTAGGAAGCAGATCGAAGACATCAGTCTGTGATCCCTGAGTTTGCAGGGATCAGATTGAAGATATCAGATTTGATCTTCCTGAAGTTGCAGGAAGCAGATCGAAGACATCAGCCTGGTGATCTCTGAGTTTGCAGGGATCAGATTGAAGATAGCAGATTTGATCTTCCTGAAGTTGCAGGAAGCAGATCAAAGACATCAGTCTGGTGATCCCTGAGTTTGCAGGGATCAGATTGGAGATAGCAGATTTGACATTTTTGAAGTTGCAAGAAGCAGATCGAAGATATCAGTTTGGTGATCCTTGAGTTTGTAGGGATCAGATTGAAAATAGCAGATCTTGTTTCCCTGAGTTTGCAGTGGAGTAGATAAAAAGATAGTGGATATTGCCTTCATGAAATTGAAGCTATCAAACTTATTGAAATCAAGAGAAAGTTCCAGTACCTCTGGAATTGCAATTGAGTTAGAAGCCATTCGAAGAAGACCAAGAAGCCCAGGCTCCATCAAGACCAAGCAAAATTGGTCCTTTTATAGTCTTTGCTCTATTCTCATCACACGACAATGAGCAAAGAGGGGCAGCTGCAGAAGCCCATTTTGCCCGGGCTGAAATAAACCAGAAATAAATAAAATGCCCAAGTCCATTTACAAACCAAACTAGTACCCGTTACTTAATTCAGGGGCTTAGACCAAATTACATTACACCCTTAGCCCAACCTATGGGCCAAACCTAATGGCCCAAAAATATGTTCAGAAGCTGGAAACCCTAGGTTTCTAGTTGCGCCGCAAGGGTCAAAAACCTAATCGTCACGCCGCAAGGGATGGAGCTAATCGTCACAGCTGGAGTTGGACCGTCACACCTTTGCAGTGTCGCCAGTCACGCCGCGATTCGCGCTTAGCCACCGTCCTCTGTCTTCAAACCTACAAAGGAAAGAAACAAGCAACATAAAAGAAACAAATCGCAGGCACAAATATGGAAAGATATGAAAAGATATCTTTTCCTTTTCTTTTATTTTGTTTTTTGGGTATAAAACCCCTTGTAAAAACCTGTAAAAGGAGGGAGAGAGGAGAGGTTAGATAAAAAAAACACAAACAGAAGAAAAATAAATACACAGAAGTTGTATAAAAAGGTTACTGATATACGAAAAAGTGATTTGTACACTCAAAGTTAGCGAGTTTTAACTTTCTTTGGAATAATGATCGATGATTTCAACAAGGTGAGTCTCGTTTGTATTTGTTTTTTTTTTTTACTCTGTGCATATATTTTTTTTAAAAAAGGACAAAATATAAAGGGAAAGAGGTTTACCTTTCGAAAAAGGTGAAAATCGAAACTTTTAAGCCTCCGACCACCGGACACGGAGGCGCGTGCGATGCGTGGCGACGGACAGAGCTCGGGCATTGAGGATGAACATTACAGAGCATTTTTTGGAGTTTTTTTTTTAAAAGAAACAAATCAAATGAATTTTTTTAATAAAACTGATCTTTATAAACGAAATAAAACAGCGACCTTTTGATAAACCCTAACCCGCGCGTTGACCCGGATCCGAGCAAGGATCCGCGTGTTTTTTTAAAAAAAGGAAAATTATCCTTTTGGTCCCTCCACTATTTCATTAAATTTAATTACGTCCTATTAACTAATCTATTTTTTAAAATTAACCCTAAAAATCTGTTTATATTTCAATTTAATCTTTTTTAATATATTAAATTGATATTAATTTATGTAGTATATTAAATAGTTTATGATAATTATCTATGTTAATTTGTATATATCTATTATTTTGTTTTATTATTACATATTATTTTAGTATCTTTATATATATATATATATATATTAAATATTATATTATTTTTAAGTGTTACATATTATATAATATTATAATTATTCATAATGTGTTCATTTTTAATATTTTATTTAAAATCATTTTTTGTTACACTTTGTTTATATTGTTGTTCTTTTTATCTATCTAAATTTTTATGAAATATGTGCATAGTTAATCTTATTATTTATTATATTTGTCTATATTTCAACATATTTTTGCAATTGCTTAGTGTGGGAATTATTATTTGTTGTATTTCATATTATCATTGCCTATCTCAAATATTAGCATGTTATGAATATTTATGTTCAATAATGTATAAATGTAATATTGTCACATGGATCATAATTATTTGAAGTATAAAATGCATTTTTAAAATTACTATATTTTATTTAAAGTTTTTTAAAAAAATAAGGTAATGTTTAGGTATTTAGAAATTTGGAAAATAGTGTCCTAACGTGTTGGATGCGATTTTTCGTTTAGCTAAATAATCAAATATCCTTTTAACAAGTTTTGTAAATCATGAGACGATTTTGATTACGAAGGTTTTAAAATATCATGTCCTAACGTGTTGGATGTGATATTTATATTCCTTTGGAACAAGAAAATCTCAATTTTTCACTTAAAATGTTCGAAGTATTTTTAAAAGAAATCATATTTTTAAATTTCAAACATTTGGACATGATTCTATCAATTAGGTACTAATTTTTGGGCGTTTAGAGGGTGCTAATCCTTCCTCATATGTAACCGACTCCTGAACCCCTTTTTTTGTTTTTGTAGACCAAAATTGAATATTTTAAAAATAAAATGTTTTACAAGGTGATCCAATCACACCTAAGTAAAAAGGGATTGGTGGCGACTCCATTTTCATTTTTCAAAGTCGATCCCCATTTTTTCAAAACCCGATTTTAAAATGGTTTCGACACAAACAACATAAGAAATTTAGCGTAGTACTATCATTTTCATGTGGTCTGCAATGCGAATTCAAACACACAAAAAAAAATCATTATACTATACATCCAAAAGATTCCACAGCTTCAAATCAAGAACTAACGACCAAGTATTAAACCACCATCATAAAAGCAACAACATTCATCATGACCTTTCACAAATATTTTAAAAAAGATGGAGACCCTCTCCATTTGTTTTCATACCTTCAGCAACAATAGATCTATGGAGAGTGAATGATATTTGAATATGATATCTAGTAAAATTAGAAGTAGAGAATATAAGAAATGCCAAAAAAAAAAAAAAAGAGAGAAGAAGAAGCAAATATGAGTTTTCTTGTTGAAGGATCGAGAATGGGTGAAAAGGAGGGTAAAAAGCAATTTAATAAAAATTAATCAAGAAATATATTAATAATATATTTATTCTTTTTATAGTAAAAAGTAATTTATGAAAATATAGATTTTATTTGATTAGCCATCGTTCTTTTTACACATCGTTAGAAATTGGAACAAAACCATAATGGATCAATACTAAAGTATTAAATTGGGATAAAAAAGTTTTAAGTATCAAAATGAAAATATATATATACTTTAGGGCCCACTGATGAATTAAACCAAAGAAAAGAATCTTTTTATGAAAATATTTCTCACAATAATATTGACTTTCAGTTACAATTACATAACAGAAGTTTTGGTTTATAATGAGTTGGAGTTATGCTTAACTTTCAGTTACAATAATATTTCTAAGGCTCGTTGAAGCCTCCCAAGTGCATAGGAGCGTCTAAAATTTGCTCTGAACTGCACCCAATAATTTCTAACAAACTCTTACAAGATTTTGGCGAAAAGGATGAATACATATACATATACATCTATCACTAAATCAGATTGCTCGTTTAACGTATTGAAAAGTAATAAAAGGGGATGAAAGCTATAAAATCCAACACCACATACATTAGGTAAATCAACATCAATCACAAAACTCTTCCCTACGACAGAACACGTATCCGAATCGAATATAAAAATGGATCTATAGGGAAATAACAACAAAACCCCACCCACATACCTTCAACATAGTATAATATACGACCACTGCCCCTCTATTTCAAGTTTTCCCTCAAGTTCAGGGACTGTTAGTAAAATACAATCAACAGAGAAAATCATCCCACCATTGCAAGCACAAAGAGAATGCTCCAAACAATTACCATTCAACAATACATCTAGTTTTAGATATTATACGATAAAAAATTTAGTAATGACGACAGATTCCAAGACAATAGCAGGTTCTTGTTATGCTACATGGAACAATAGTCAACATGAGTGGAAACCATAGGAGAGAAAGCAAACTTACAAATTTGGGGTAACCCAAGTTTGTTTCACTAGCTTTCACTTAGCAAAATAAAGAGTTCCTCGTCAAGAATGGCTCCTTTTCCATATCCCTTTCTAAAGCACTTAATCCACCCCAATCTTTAATGGTTGATCGTATACCTGCATTGTATTGCAAAATTAAAACAGTTTATCCATTTGAGATGAGATTAACAAATAAAGCAATATATTAAAAGTGATACGTAGCTCATCCTTTTATCAAGAATCAGAAGAGCAATAAATAAGGTGAATAATGCAACCTATAACCTATATAAAATAGATTTATGATATAACTGGGTATGTGATAAAGCATCCATCTCCAAATTTGGGACAATATGAAATTTCATTGAAGTTAAACCAAAACTAAGCCATGAGTATTCTCATATCTCTACCACAAACAGCTTCTCAGTTACAGGTATTATACGATATTATACGATAAAACGAAAACCCCCCATAAATTGAACTTATTTCAGAATGTAAAATTAGCTAAAAGGGCAAACTAACCCATAAATCCAGCTTGTTATTCTTCTTTGGTTTTGTTCAACGTAGACGCCACTAATATTTGTTTATTTGTTAATGTTAATAATTTGATAAAAAAAATCCACAATTTAATGGATCATCTTCCCTCGCCTCCTTTAAACTGCTAAAGATATCACATCTACCATTTTGTGAATGATGGCATAGTAGAAGCTTTTGATGAAGCAGAAGGTGGTGCGACCACATTACAATAACTTAGTCATATAGGCGTAGATACAAAGCATGAAAGTTGTTTGGGTTTAGATTATCCTGTCCAACCACATCACCTTATTTCTTCCTTTACAGATAATGTATTTAATTGAGTTAAATGACAGCCCTAGAAAACCCTAGAAACGCATAAAGCTAATAAGGGGATAAAGAAGGGGGAAACTTACGATCTCTGCCACCACGAACGTCACCTCTGGTTTTAACAAGAACGCCGCCTCTGCCACCACGAACACCGCTTTTGTGTTTCCCTTTTTTTTCTGTGTTTCAACAAGTTTCAAATCGGTGGGGGAAACTGACTGTAAGTTTGGGAAACTGATTGGGAAACGATAGGGAAATTTGGGATTACGAATTTTGAGTTTGGGAGGAAACCGATTGGGAAGCGATAGGGAATTCGGGAGGAAACCGATTGGGAAATGATAAGGGAAATTTGGGATTAAGGAATTTTGAGTTTGGGGAAAAACAATCGGGGTTATAGGGATAGTGGATTTAGTTTTTTAGCAGGGAAAAAACGGCACCATTTTATGTATGAAATTTTGCGGCGTTTTTAATAAAACGCCACTATAGCTCCATTTTTTGTGGCGTTTTAACAAAAATGCCACTATTATGCAATTTTAATTTTTTTCCTATTTTTAACCTTTATTTTTTAATTATTTTTTTTCAAAATTTTGTGTTGAGATTACCATTTTTTTGAATTTTTTTATTATATTTTGAGTATTGAACTTTTTAACAAAATATTAAATTTTAATTTTTAATTTTTAAGTTTTTAAGATTTTAATTTTTATTATTAAATTTTAAAATTTAATTACCATTACCAACTCTTTTACTTAATTTATTTTTTCTTTCTTTTTACATCAACATTATTTTTTGAAGTATAGTCTACATTAGTTATTTAGATTTTTATATAAATGACATTTAATTAAATGTATACACCTACATCTCGAATTATATATGAATTTTGGTTTAATGTGTAATTCTAGATATGAAATTCTAATTGTGGTTTAAATGTATAGTTGAAACTTTAATTTTGATTTAATCATACACATTATTTTAAAATATAAATACATCAATATATTTTTATATTGAATAATTATAAATTTTTATGTATGCAATACATAAATAAAAATGATGTTAATATATCAATAATTGTGTTAATATTTTACAAGATCTAGATCAAATTAAAGTTCATGTATACAATTGCATACTAAACCATTGTTCATGTATGCTTTTGGGATTTAACCCATTTTGATATATATTTTTTAAATAATAATTTACATTTATCTTATTTTGATTTATATTCTAAAAAATTCAAGATTAATCCCTAAATCATAAATCTTAGACCCTAAATGTTATACCCTAAACCACAAACACTAAAACCTAAACCTCAAACTCAAAACCCCAAACCATAAATCTTAGACTATAAAACTCAAACCCTAAACTCTAAACTGCAAACCTTAAACCATAATCCGAGACCAACTTTTTGGGAATTCATGTGGCCAATGTTAGTGTATTACAAAACATATATTTTAATAGCTAACACATTAACCATAAATCCCTCATGAGGATTTCAGTTTCGGGATTTTGGGTCATATAGCTAACACCCTAAACTTTAAACCCTAAAATCCTAAACTTAAACCATAAATCCTAAACTCAGAAACCTAACACATTAACCATTTCTCCCCAAACCCCAAACCCTAAAACCATAAACCATAAACCCTAAACTCAAAATCCTAACCTATTAACCATTTCCCCCTAAATCCCTAACCCTAAACTTTAACCCCTAACCACTAACACTTAAACCTTAATACCGATAAACACTAAGATATTAAACAATATCAATAAACCTAAACAACAAACTTTAAAACACTAAACCCATACACCAAAATAACAAACCCTAAACCATAAAATTAACATACTAAACATTAAACCCTAAATCAATTTTAATAGCTTAATTTGTAACTTAAATGAAAGCTTCTAAATTGTTTAGTTAGCAATTTGTAACTTTTCATACTTAAGTAACTAAAATGAAACTTTCTAACTGTTTATAAGTGAATTTATCAAAATATAATATAATTCAAAGCAAGAATAAGAAAAAAATATGAAAAAATTTTAGCGGCGTTTTTCTAAAAGCGCCGCTAATGCTCAGACCGACCTTTTAAGAGCATTTTTTGTGTAGTGTATAAATATGGAAGAATTACTCCCAAGGGGGGAGACAAAGACAAAAAAGAACCTCAACACTAGACAAATAATTGTCCATATTCCTTTTAGTCTACACACGAATTTGTTTAAGTTCATTCTAAAATTATAAATATATATAATCGTTAAAATTATAAAAATCAAAGAAGGTCTCATATATTTATGAAAATTAAATTGGAAACGATACTTAATTTTTTTTTCATTTATGAAAATTTAAAATATCAGTTAATTTTTCATAGAAAATGATACCTTCTCTTTATAATAAGTATTCCATGAGATTATATCATTAAATTACTTTTATAAAATTTAATGATATTTTATAATTTAATAAATTTATTTATAATTTTAGAAAGAAAATGAACAAATGAGTGGCCAAATCAAATACATTTAGACAACCATTTATTTAGATTTTTTAACTTAAAATTTTTAAAATATTTTTTATTTTATGAAAAGAATTGATTTTTTTTTCAGACGTGGCAATGATAAATCAGCATCCATTGGCTGATTTAGTGGCATTTAACGGTTGTTGTTAATTTTTAACGATCAATATTGATTAAAGAATTTCACCATCAAAATTGTTCGATTCAATTTAATGAAAAAAAGAGAGAGAGCTTAATTTTTAAAAAAAATTCTCTGACAATCTTGTATACCATTACACCTAAAATCATTTAAATTCCGTTCAAATCATTATAATTAACGACAGCCTTATTATTTTTAAGAATTCATTGACACTGCATTGCTGCAATATTAACACAAAATCATTTAAATTTAATTATAAAGTGTATATTAATATAAAATAAGCATTTAAAACTTTCAACATGTTTTAAGTAACACAATAGGCATTTAAGTCACATTTAGATGAACATTTTTATACTCGGGTATAACATGTTAGGATTCTAACTCAATAGATTTTAGTTTATAATGTATATATGATAAATTTTAAAACTACGTATAAACTTTGATTTAATGTGTAATTTGATATATAAATTTTGATTTGACGTAATTATACACATAAAATTTTATTTGTGGTTCATATTTATAAATGGCATTTTAAGTTTCATTTAACTGTACACATTTTAAAAAATAAATATATCAATTTACTTATATATTAGATAAATATAACAATGTGTATGTAGTGTGTAATCATAAAATGATTCTATAATGATAATTGTATAAGTGATTTGTGAAAATTGAATCAAATGAAAATCTTAGGTATAAATTATACGAAATCAAAGTTCATATATAACAATACATATTTGTTCAAAGTTCATGTATAATTTTGAGATTAATCCTAATATATATAGGTGGCAAAGTTTAGTTAAATGTAACTAAATTTATAATTATATTGAGATGAAAACTAAATCTTTTGTATTGAAATGGCCTAAATTAATTTATTAATTTTGAAAAAAATCAAAATATAAATCTTCTATTTAACAAAAAAAAAAAAACCCTTGGGCAATTTTGAATTCACCCCCGTCTACACACGTAGATGGCATAGTATCTCAAAATTTCATCTTTCTAGAGAAAACCTTTTTTCGTTTGTATTGTGATTCACAAAGAAATCAATTGACACTGTATTTGAATGAATATTAAAAGACATTTCCCATAACTTTTTTCTTTGGTCAGCCTTCTGAAGAAAAAGATTTCCGAATTAAAGAGAATTTTAGTTGAAAACATAAAGAAGAATATACATTCATTATTCTATACTAACTAAATTAATGGCATTTACTTATTGCAACTTCATCTTCTTTTATTTACAACTTTATTCAATAATATAAATGTGAATTAATGCTTCAGTAATAAATTTATTTAACCATCTCCGATAATACTTCGTAATTGACGGTAAATACGGGTGAGGGGTGTTACATTAAACCAATCCAATCAGCAAGCTAATTTATCAAATATAACATGATATTTAACATTTTCAAAAATTTATGAGTTTAAGACCCACACCTTATTTTTCGCTTCCTCGCAACACACTAGCGAATCTTTCAATTTTCCTTAATAATTCTTTAAACGAAAGTAAACCAAAATTTAGTATAAATTCAATAAATTTACCATTAAACCAGCCCCCAAAAACTCACTTATGAGTTCAAACCAATCGTTGAAATTATAACTATTTTATGAATCCAAACTAGTTAGATTCCTTACACTGTATCGATGCGAACCGTACGTACAATCGTTCTTTGCCTTTACGGATGATTTGGGGAGTTGGGTCAGCACCTAATTCAATAATATACTTGAAAATCAGTAGCTAATTAATGATTAGATTCCTTCATTTAATCAATTCATAACTTTTATTCAACAACTATGTTGAAATAACAAACTAGCTATCCTTAATTGCACTTACGCTTCATGAGTTGTGGGATCCGATTGGCTAAATGATCAAGAACGTCTCTCCCTAATTAACATGTGATTAAAGGATTATTAGAAGGGTTTAAGAAAAAAAATTTAATGCTGGAAAAAATATTGGCAAGATCCAAGAAACAAAACAGCCCCCTTTCTTGCACATAGGTGCACGCACCACCACCCGCGGTGACTAAAATTAGGGCTAAATTTTAAAATGGTTTGAGATCTCATTAAAATATGAAAAAACACCTTTGAAATAATTTAAAATCCCCAAAATTTTAGATTTGAAAATCTTGGTTTTTAATTGACAAGTTTAATCAAGAAATTGAAGAGAAAAGATATCTTACCCAAGCTAGTTGAGAGAAACAACAATGACACTTTCTTGGCAATGTTCGGGATCGATCTTGGGGTTCAAGATTTCAAATTTGGGGCTGATTTATAGGAGGATAAATGAAAGAAATAGAGTAAAGGAGATGGTGCACAATCTTGATGTAAAAAGAAGAAGAAAGAGATGGTAAAATGAGAGGTGTAGGCGACGGCAACAATGGGAGAAAGAAAGAAAATTGAAGAGAAAAGAGGAGAGGAAGAGGGTGAGCGGCTAGGTAGGGAAAAATTGAATTAAAGGCTAAAAAAAAAATAAAAAGTTATATTTATACATTGGATTCAAGGGTATGGATGGCACAAACATTAAAAAAAACAAGGGATTTTGCAAAATTTAATTATTTCGCAAGGGGAAAGGTTTGAACTTGGGACATCATTTATTTTTCATGTTTTCTCATATTTCTTTTAACCATTATACTTTTTCCTCATTCTTAAAATAATGTTATAATATTTATTTTAAAAACAAGATATGTCACATACTAGTGTTTAAGGCAAAATTTACAAAATAATGAAACTGGTGAAAGAGAAGGATTTGAACTTGGGTTTCAAGAAACGTTTCACTAACACTTAATCAACAAACCAATATCTCATTTATTTCCCAATAAATGCATAGATAATCTCAAGAATTAAGGCATGACCACTCTCTCTCAATTCACAAACCCGATTCTACTAACCCCCAATTTTGGGATGTTACACACACGATCTAACGCACGGTCTCACACACGCTCGTGTGATCTACACAACCCAAATAGCCTAGATTGTGTGTCACACATGGTCCATCACACGGTTCGTCACATGTCGTGTGTCACACACGGCCTACCACATGACTTGGCACACGGACGTGGCATCGACTATGTAGTTTTTTAGCTTTCGTTGTTCGCTATTTTTCGTGTTTTTCGCTACACACCTAATTTGACTTCAACACCAAAACAACCACGGGACCCTCAACACCTAAAAACATGATTCAATTCATTAACTTAGCGACGATTCACGATATTGATTCAAAGAAAAGTATAGTCACAATGTCCTTAATCGACTCCCAAAATACAATAAAACCCTTACCGAAGGATGAACAACAACCACACGATTCAAGTTGCTAGAGAAGCGTCAATCATCTCACAATTCTCCCCTAATCAAACATCAAAGCGATTAACACGAAATAAACGCACCACACACACCCTTCTTAACCAAAGTCAATGAATGGAACAACCCCCACAATGAACAAAAGAAAGAAGGATAGAATAAATATTACCGACCCAGAACGGAGCAGCAGCGAACCAACACACAACCACCACAAAAATCACAAAACACAAATATAAGCACTAAATTTTGTTCGGCTTGATTTCGTGTTTAATTAAAAAAATTAATTTAAAAAAATTAAAAATTTGAAAAATACAAAAAAATCAAAATTACATTTTGATCCCTTAACTTTTTTAAAATTACATTTTAACCCCTCATCTTTTCCAAAATTTCATTTTGTCCCCTAAACTTTTCCAAAATTACACTTTGACCTTGATACTTTCTCAAAATTATGTTTTGACCCCACAAGTTTTGTTGTGATTGCAATCTGGTCCTTCGACAGATTACATGATTTGGGGCACCTACCCTCCATGATTTCCGGCCACCAGCCTAAGGGATGGCCTCCCTTCCCCCTAGCCACCTGCTACCTGCAAAAAACAACCATAAAAGGGGTTCTTACCCCCCAAAAAATTGGCAAGCAAGAAACCCCCAAAAAAAAAGAAAAAGGGAAAAAAAAGAGAAAGAAAAAGAAAAGAAAAAGAGGAAAAAGACGAGAAAGAAGAGAGAAAGGGAGGAGAGACTACCTCTCGTCTCACCACCAGACGGAGACGAGGCAGAGCAGCACAAGCGGAGGCGTGAAAGAGGCGACGGCGCAAACTTGAAGAAGAATAAGAAGAGGGAAGAAGAAGAAGAAAGAAAAAAAAGAAAAAGAAAAAGAAAAAGAAAGAAAAAGAAAGAAAAAGAAAAAAAATATTTCTTTAAGTAGTCGGGCCGACTCGCGACGACCCGACCCGCGCCAGCAAGCCCAACAGCAACACCCCAGAAGCCCAATCAAAAAAAATATAAAAAAAGAAAAGAAAAAGAAAAAAAGCCCAACGCAACAGCCCTAAGAAGAAGAAGAAAAATAAAGCAGCCCATTACCATTGACCCAACAACGGCCCAACAGCGCAAGCCCACTCCAAAGTAGACTCAATTTAGCAGCTCATTAAAGCAAGCTTATTTTTTGGGCTTTGGGTATCTTCTTTAACCTTTTTTTATTTATTAATTGGCCCACATGTTTAAATTTTATTTCATTAACATTTTTAATATATTTTTTAAGCATTATGTTGTAATTTCATTTACTAATTTTAATTTTTAGTGAGTTTTTTTAAAAATAAGTAAGGCAACGAATTGGTTTGACACGAAGTCGTTGATTTCATCACTATGTTGGGTGAATATCACCGGTTCGTGTTAAATACGATACACCCTTCTAAAAATAAAAAAATCTAAAAAAATTTCTCGGGTTTTAAAATGAAATGATTATTTTTGTAGTTATTTTTAAATTATCAAAATTTCATTTTTAAAATATAATACGATAATATGAAATTTATCAAAATTTTCGTATTTCATAAAATTTCGTAGTTTCAAAGATATCTCGTGTTTCAGAAATTCTCGTGTTTTCAAAAATTTTCGTGTTTTCAAAGTTTCCGTGTTTTAAAAAAAATTAGTGCTTTCAAAGAAAATTCCTGTTTTAAAAAAAATTCTCGTGTTTTCAAAGTTTTCATATTTTCAAAAATTTCTTGTTTATTTTTGTGATTATTTGTAAATTATCAAAATATCATTTTAAATTGTATAATACTTTAATATGTAATTTATCAAAAAATTTCGTGTTTCAACATTTCTCATATTTTAAAATTTTGTGTTTTCAAAATTTCAGATTTTCAAAAAATTTCGTGTTTCAAAAAAAATTCTTGTGTTTTCAAAGTTTTCATATTTTCAAAAATTTCGCTTTTCAAAATTTCCGTGTTTCAAAAATTTTCGTGTTTTCAAAATTCTTGGGTTTAAAAAAATTTTTCTCGAGTTTTAAAATTCTCGTGTTTTAAGAAATTCTCGTGTCTCAATCGGATCAAGATTAAATATTAAATTGAACGTATATTTTTGAAAATTAAGACAACACGCGTTTAACGAGATACCAATTTTGGGCGTCGCAAGGGTGCTAATACCTTCCTCGCACGTAACTGACTCCCGAACCCTATTTTTCTCTGGAATTTTGACGTAGACCTAAACTCGGCCCTTTTTTTTTAAGAAAATTCAAAAAAAATATTTTAAAAAAGAGGATTTATTAGGCGTCCGATCACACCTAGAAAAAAAGATCGGTGGCGACTCCCTTTTTTAATAATAAAATTGAAACTTTGTTTTCAATAATTTTCTCAATTAGCGCCCGTACTAAAATTTTATGTCGCTACAGCTGGCGACTCCACTGGGGACATTTTTTTGAGAGTCGAGTCTGGAATTAAACGCGTGTTGTCAAAATTTTTGAAACTCCTTGTTCAAATTAATATTTAGTCGTGATCCTTAAATTTTGAAAAGTCGTGCATTTGCATCATGTTGTAAATATTTTTCTAACTTGTTTTATCTTTTTATTTTTCAGCTCTAAGTTTTTACAGTTTTAGTTTTTTTTTAGTTTTAAAAACAAAAAGGTTTGTGAGTTTCTCCCCACACACCGTGCACTTGCATTTTTGCATAACATGGGCTCTCTACCCGGGCTCCGTCCGTTTAAGTGGAAGTAAACGCTATGCCTTCGTGAGTTAACTCGTCCCTCCGCACAAGCTAGTGAATACTTCTGGGTTACATATGACTTATGCTTTTGTGAGTTAACTTGTCCCTCCACATAGGCATAAGTAAATGTAATCCCTCGAATCGAGCTCGCGAGCCTATGATGGGCGATAATCGAGGCTCCGTACTAGCCTTAGTAGGCGACAGTACGGACAATTCGAGTACCTTTTTAGAACCGAAGCCGCATATAGTGAGTCGTATGAGCCACCCGATTAGAGCCATGTCGAAATTCGTCCGTCGAATAGTTACCAAAATAAGTACATGGGAGAAACGCTTCTTACTTTTTATTTCTTTACATTTATATTTATTTTTGCAAGAGAATTAGGTCCGTTTAATAGAATTGGATCGGGTAGATTATCTGATGAGCATGTGGGGTAAGTTTATTTTGCAAAGTATGATGGGGTAAAAAAAACAAAACAAAAAAAAAGCAGAAAAAATGTAGGTCGGTTTCACCAAAATGCACGATTAAATAGCTTAATTTGTTAGATTTTTCATAGTTTTTCTCCGTTTATATTTGTTGTGATTACTAACCAAGGTTTTTGTCTTCATTTTTATTTTTCATCATGCATCATAGGCATCTTGTTAGGAAGGTGTTGATTAGAGATTGGTTGCCAAAAACGGGTTTCTGATGGAGGAGTCAATTACACAAGTAACTGAGAAAAATGTTGTGGTTTGAGACTGGTCTTTGAAAACCCAGAAAGAAAAAAGGGGACAGTTTAAAGGAAGGATGTATCTCCAATCTTCCCGAGCATGTGACTATGAATGCTTGTCGGAATGACCTCAAAGACTTGACTAGGATCTGGAAACAGTGAAACTCAGACACTAGGGGCATCTTCACTAAAAAGTACGAGGATATAGCTCACTTGATCGCCGTCAACATAGATGAACAGTTGATTCAAGCCATGGTTCGATTCTGGGACCCAGCTTACCAATGTTTCACTTTCAATTAGGAAGATATGACTCCGACCATAGAAGAGTATGCCGCCTTGCTTCGCGTTGACAATGCACAATTCAGCAAGATATATGTGAAAGAGCCCAAACCAATGACCTTCAAGAAAAAGCTAATGAAGTTGACAGGAATCATTGATACATGGGCTGAAAAATAGATAAAGAAAAAGAACGAAGTCAGTTGTGTTTCGTGGTTTTCTCTGCGAGACTTAGCTCAAAACCATCCAGATATTGTGAAGAGAGTGGATCTGTTTGCTTTGGCCATTTACGGATTAATCGTCTTCCCAAAGGTCCTTGGGCACATAGAAGTTGCGGTAGTGGATTTCTTCAAAAAGTTGAGGCAAGGAATCAACCCCGTCCCAACTATCTTGGCCGAGACTTTTAGATCTCTAAGTAGTTGTAAGAGGAAAGGGGAAGGACGTTTTATCGGATGCGCGCAGTTACTTAATGTTTGGATTCTGAGCCACTTCTAGAAAGTGGAGCGCACACCTTTCCACATGTTTTCAAAAACATTCTCTCCATTGGAAGCTTACCTTGGAAAATATTGGCCAAAGGATGTCACCGAACAGCACTGATTTTTAGTTTTTCGAACCTCCGTCGAAGATATAACTTGGATAATCCGGTAGAAATAGCCAGGTTGAAAATAGATGATCATAATGCCCAGGATAAGTATAGGAGCCTAGAAGAAAGACTCAAGACGATAGAAGGTACTAAAGTCTTCTCTGCACTGAATGCCAAAGAGCTCAATTTGGTGCCCGATCTGGTTCTCCTCCGAAATTTAAAGTGCCAGATTTTGAAAAATATGATGGGACGAGATGTCCAAAGGCATATCTTATCATGTTTTGTCGAAAGATGACTGGTTACGTGAATGAGGATAAATTGCTAATACACTGTTTTCAAGACAGCTTGGTTGGATCGGCTCTTCAATGGTATAATTAACTCAGTAGAGAAAAGATCCGATCATGGAAAGACTTAGCATCAGCATTCTGTGAGCAATACAAGTATGTATCCGACATGGTGCCTGATCGACTAACCCTGTAGATGATGGAAAAGAAGTCGATGAAGACTTTTAGGTAATAAGCGCAAAGGTGGAGGGATATCTTGGCCCAAGTAGAACCCCCATTAACTAAAACGAGATAATGGTCCTCTTTATCAATACCTTGAAAGCGTCATTTTACGATAAATTGATAGGAAACACCACGAAGGACTTCGCAGATATTTTCATATCTGGGGAACTTATAGAGAATGCCATCAAGAGTGGAAGGATGGAAGGCCCCGAGAGTTCGAAAAGGCCAGTATCTATAAAGAAAAAAGAGGCGGAAACCCATATGGTGGGGACTGAGAGCCCCTATACTTCTAGTCTGCACCCAACCCAACCACGACCTTGATATGGCCCGCCTCTAAACTTCTATTTTCCTCCTCAAAGCCCTTACTATCAAGAACCACCTCCTTACCCCGTCTACACCACAAATAACCAAAGACCATTCGTCATGTTCCCACTAAATACCATGCCTACTCAAAGCCAACCCAAAAATGAACAAAGACCAATAAGACCCAATCCTGAAAAACCTCAATTCACCCCTATTCTCGTGTCATACGGAGAGCTCTGCCCAAAGCTATTGGAAAAAAATAAATATCCCCACATTATATGGCACCCCTGAAGCCTCCATACCCAAAATGGTACAATCTTAATTCTAGTTGCATGTACCACGCTAGAAACCAGGGGCATTCTACAGAAAATTGTCTTGCCTTTAAAAAGAGGGTTTAAGGTCTTATTGATGCAGGCATTTTATGATTTGATGGTGCTAGTAATATGGCTGGAAATCCACTCTCTAACCATACTGAAGGGAACGTGAGTGTGGTGACGAAGGAAGACAGGTGGCGAGCCAAAAGTTGTGTTTCTGAAATAAAGACACCTTTGTGGAAGGTATGGGAAATAATGGCTGAGAAGGGTTTGTTCTTTCACTCAACAGAAGTTTCAAGGAAGAAAGTACAAAAGGTCAAAGCTTTTGTGTCTTCTATGGCATAGAAGGGCATTACATTCAGTCTTGTGAAGACTTCAAAATATTACTTCAAGACATTATGGACAACAAAGAGGTCGAGATCTTTAATAGAATGGAAGAGGCTGATGAAGGAGAAATATGCGCTTCTGATAATCAATCATTAGGTTTCCTTATAGCATCGATCGACCTTTAGTGATCTATTATGAGGCAAAAAGGAAAAAGTGAAACCAAAGATGATAATTGAAGTACCATCTCTTTTCCCTTACAAGGACAACAAGGCGGTACCATGGAAATATGATGTCAACATTATCATACCCGAAGGTGAAAAATCCAAAGCTACGATTGGAAGTGTTAGCGAAGTGGGACACTTTACCCCCATGGGAGATGTTATTTTCCTGAGATGGTTGAACCAAGGAAGAAGACCGGTGCCTTGAACCAAAAAGGAAAGGCACCGATGCATGAGGCTGAAGTCGAGTTTGAAACTCCGTCCGAACAAGAAGTTGAAAAGCCTGTGAATGAAGAGGAAGCACATGAATTCTTGAAGTTCATTAAGCACAGTAAATATAATGTCGTAGAACAATTAAACAAGCAACTGGCGCGAATCTCAGTATTATCCCTACTGTTGAATTCAGAACCACATCGGAATGCTTTGCTGAAAGTGTTAAATCAAGCTTATGTGGCGAGCAATGTATCTATTGAAAAGCTTGATAGGTGGGTGAACAACCTGAATGCGGATAATTTCATCTATTTCAGTGATGATGAAATACTGCCAAATGGTAGGGGCTCTGTAAAAGCATTGCATATTACGACCAGTTGCAAGGGTTACATAGTACCGAATGTACTCATCTACAACGGATCGGCACTCAATGTCATGCTTTTGGCCACACTTTCTAGGATGCAATTTGATATGTCTTATCTAAGGCCTTGTCATTCCATAGTAAGGGCATTTGATGGGACACGACGAGAGGTCATGGGAAAGATTAAAATTCCTTTAGAAGTGGGCCCATGTACATATGATATCGAGTTTCAGGTCATGGATATCATGCCCTCGTATAATTGCCTTTTAGGGAGGCCTTGGATCCATTCTGCTAGGGCAGTTCCTTCATCTCTCCATCAAAAAATAAAGTTTATCATGGATAGCCGCTTGATCACGGTCGCTGGTGAAGAGACATTGTTGCATCTATCTCTCTCGACACGCCTACATCAAGTAAACAAAGATACGATAGAATGCTCCTTCCGTTCCTTGAATTTATCAATGCTACATTTGTTCTTTGAAGAAAATAGCATTCCTACACCCAAGTCATCAAGGAATACTAATATAGAATTAAAGTCGACCGTGGGAAAAGGGCAGGAGAGAAAAAAAGGTTTGGGAAGAAATCAGCAAGGGATAGTTAGAGCACTAAAACCAGTACATCACAAGGCTCGATACGGTTTAGGATTCAAGCAGGATATACGACAAAGAAGAAAACTGTTGCAAAAAGATCAAGAAAGGAGGATTGCAAGAGCCTCAGGTCGGGAATTGGAATGGGAGCCCATAACGTATCTTCCTTTGTCAAAAACATTTACATCTGCAGGAATAATATACCTAGTGCGAGATAATTCACAAAGGACACTGTTATGGATTGAAAGGGGTCTTCAGAACGTCAGTATAAATGTTGTTGACAAAGGGGATGATGCAATTGAAGATGTTTCAATGATACGCCCGTGTCCTCCTGGATTCATTTTGAACAATTGGACTGCTGTGGATCTTCTTGTAGTTTCTAAGTCCTCTCCAGATTAATGCTCAATGTTAACTCTCTTTTTTGTATGCCCCTAAGTAATAATGGGATTCTTTTGTAAGAGCTTATGTTTGCTCTTTTTCATTTAAATGAACATTAATGGAGATGCATTTTGTCATGGTCTTTTCATTCTCATTAACTTCATAATTATTCCCTCTTCTCACAGCCTGTCCTTACATGTACCTCATATCATGCCATAACATTATGTTTTTTTGTTCCAATACTTTGATGCTCCTCTATAGCTTTCTTTTCCATTCACCTTTCAGGTGCTCAGATACCAACACATGAACAATCCTGTTACAAGTCCTGAAATCAATTTTGAGAAAGCTATTTGTTTAAGAGAATTCCAAGCTGAGGAAAATACTGAAGATTATGTCTCGTCTCCTGACTTACTAAGAATGATAGAATAAGAAGATAAGCAGATTTTACCCCATCAAGAATCTGTTGAGACAATGAACTTGGAAAATGAAGAAAAGAGACAAGAAGTGAAGATTGGGACTTCAATTTCAGAGAACACCAAACATGATTTGATCGCCTTGCTTCGTGAGTACAAAGATATATTTGCATGGTCGTATCAGGACATGCCAGGGTTGAACAAATATGTAGTGGTCCATAGACTCCAATTAAAATGAGAATGCAAACCCATTCAACAGAAGCTAAGACGAATGAGACCTGAAATGATGTTAAAAATAAAAGAAGAAGTCAAGAAACAATTTGATGCTGGCTTCTTACAAGTCTCTAAATATCCAGAATGGGTAGCTAATATAGTTCCGGTACCGAAGAAAGACAGAAAGGTGTGAATGTGCGTAGATTATCGCAATCTGAATCGAGCAAGCCCTAAAGATAATTTACCTTTGCCACACATCAATACGTTGGTGGATAACACAGCAAAACATTCATTGTTTTCTTTCATGGATGGATTCTCGGGTTATAATCAGATAAAGATGGCTCCCGAGGATATGGAGAAAACTACCTTCGTAACGATGTGGGGGACATTCTGCTACAAGGTGATGCCATTTGGATTAAAGAATGCTGGGGCAACGTATCAGAGGGCAATGGTGATGCTATTCCATGACATGATGCACAAAGAGATAGAAGCCTATGTCGATGATATGATTGCAAAATCTCAGGGGGAAAGAGAGCATGTTGGGAACCTCGAAGTTGTTTGAAAGACTAAGAAAGTTCCAGCTGAAGCTTAATCCAAGCCAAGTGTATGTTTGGGGCTACCTCGGGAAAATTACTAGGCTTCATTGTCAGTAAGAGAGGTATTGAGATTGGTCCGGATAAGATAAAAGCCATACAAGAACTACCACCTCCGCAAGCACATAAAAAGAAGTCGAGGATTTTAGGAGGTTGAACTACATCGCTTTGGTTCATTGCTCAACTTACAAACCAAGTGACCCAATTTTTGACTCCTTGAAAACACAATCTGGAGAATGGAGCGAGGAGTGTCAAGTGGCTTTTGACAAAATAAAACAGTATTTGTCTAGCCCCCCGATGCTAGTACCGCCAACTTCTGGGAGACCGTTAATTTTGTATCTAACTGTGTTTGAAAACTCAATGGGTTGTATGCTGGGGCAACATGATGAGTCGGGGAAAAGAGAAAGGGCGATTTACTACCTCAGTAAGAAGTTCACAGAGTATGAAGCAAAGTACCCATCAATTGAAAAATTCTGTTGTGCTTTGGTCTGGGTAGTTCGAAGGCTTAGACAATATATGTTGTATCATATGACGTGGTTAATTTCAAAGCTGGACCTAATAAAGTACATGATGGAATCACCTGCACTCTCAGAAAGAATGGCACAGTGGCAGATCCTACTATCGAAGTACGACATTGTATATGTGAGTCAACAGTCGATAAAGGGGAGTGCAATAGCTGACTTCTTAGCAACTCGAACAACGGAGGAATACGAGCCATTGAGATTTGACTTCCCAGATGAAGAATTGATGTGCATTACATAAAAAGAATGTGAGTCGTCAAAAAAAATCATGGAAAATGAGCTTTGATGGTGCATTGAATGCATTGGGGCATGGGATTGGAGCAGTCTTAGTGTCACTAGAAGGGAACCATTATCCGCTCACTACTAGATTAAATTTCTTCTGTACCAATAATGTAGCGGAATATGAGGCTTGCATCATGGGACTTCGTGCAGGTATCGAACGAAACATCAAAATCTTAGAGGTGTACGGGGACTCAGCATTGGTGATTTACCAAATCCGTGGAGAGTGGGAAGTGAAAGATTCAAAATTAGTTAAATATAGCGATCTTATTGTGGAACTAATTAAAGAATTCAAAGAAGTGACTTTTAATTACTTCCCACTAGAAGAAAACCAATTGGATGATGCCCTGGCCACTTTGGCTTCAATGTTCAAAGAAAACAGAGAAACAGAAATAATGCCTCTCCAAATGAACATATATGAAGTCCCTGCACATTGTTTTAGCATTGAAAAAGAGAGGGATGGACTGCCATGGTTCCATGATATCTTAGAATATATCAAGAATCAAAGGTATCTCGAGCAAGCAAATGAGAACGACAAAAGAACAATCAGAAGAATGGCAGTGGGATTTTTCCTTGATGGGGATATCACATAAAAAGAGGAAAAGATCAAGTGCTCACGAGATGGTGGATTCTGTTGAAGCGGAAAAATACTTGAAGATGTCCATGAAGGAATTTGTGGGACGCATGCCAATGGTTTCACTATAGCCAGGCAAATTATGAGACTCGGTTATTACTGGCTGACGATGGAAAACGATTGCATTAGTTACGCATGAAGGTGCCACAATGTCAAATTTACGGCGATAAAATTCATGCAGCCCTTTTGCCCCTTCATGTCACGACTTCTCCGTGGCCTTTTTCTATGTGGGGCATGGATGTTATAGGGCCAATTTTCCCAAAATCTTCTAATGGACACCGATTCATTTTTGTGGTTATAGATTACTTCACAAAATGGGTAGAAGTCGCTTCGTTTGCTAATGTGACAAAGACTGCAGTTTGTAGGTTCTTGAAAAAAAAATCATATGTCGATACGGTTTGCCTGAGAGAATCATTTCAGATAACGCTTTAAATCTTAACAACAAGATAATGAAAGAAGTGTGCGAGCAATTTCAAATAAAGCATCACAATTCCTCACCCTATCGCCCAAAGATGAGCGGAGCGAGAGAAGCGGCTAACAAAATATTAAGAGAATTATTGGGAAAATGATGAGACATATAAAGACCGCACGAGAAGCTACCATTCGCTTTGTATGCATATCGCACATCTCTACGGACATCTACGGAGCAACTCCTTTCTCTCGGTTTATGGAATGGAAGTCGATTGCCCATGAAGTTGAGATCCCCTCTCTACGAGTCTTAATGGAGTCGAAACTAGAAGAATCAGAATGGGTTCGAGCTCGATATGACCAGCTAAATCTTATCGAAGAAAAAAGCTTGAAGGCAATCTATCATGGACAGATGTACCAGAAGAGAATGATCAACGCCAATGATAAGAAGGTGCGGCCAAGAGAATTCCGCGAGGGAGAACTCGTACTGAGAAAGATTCTCCCAATACAAAAAGACTTTCGAGAAAAATGGGCACCAAATTGGGAAGGGCCATACGTTGTAAAGAAGGCTTTCTCGGGTGGAGCTTTAATTCTCACTGAGATGGATGGGAGGGAGTTACCTAATCTAGTGAACTCAGATGCCGTGAAAAAGTACTATGCCTAAAAAAAAGAAAAAGACCAAGATGAAAACCTAAAAAGGGCGTTTTGATTAAAAAAAAAGAGATCAAGATGAAAACCCGAGGAGGGCGTCTTGATAAAAAAAAGAAAAGAAAATAAGATCAAGATGAAAACCTGAAAAGGGCGTCTTTATTAAAAAAAAGAGATCAAGATGAAAACCCGAGGAAGGCTTCTTGATAAAAAAAAAAAAAAAAAGAGAAAAGAAAAAAGAGATTAAGATGAAAACCCAAAAGGGCGTCTTGATAAAAAAAAGAAAATCAAGATGAAAACCCGAAAGGGCGTCTTGATAAACAAAAAAGATTAGTGTGAAAACCTGAAAGGGCGTCCTAATGAAGGGGATTCAGACATAAGGAGCAGAACGATTTGAACGGGAAGTCATGTGGCGAGATTACAATATTTGAAGCAGTCTCGGAAGCTCGAAATCTTCTACACAAGAAGCCGTGATCGAAAAGATCCAGGATGAAGAAATGTGGAGAAGTTCATGCGTTGAATATCTAGAGCATTTGTGACAATTGAATCTGCTTTCCTTTCTTTATGTTGTTTTATTTATTGAGTTATTCCTTGTCAATTTTCTTTGCTTGTTGCTTTTGAAATAAATATGAATGTGATGTATCCCATTCAACCTACTTTGCCATTTTCATGCATCTCATTTATGGTTTATTTAAATGATAAATAGTGAAATGACGTGCTCTAAACAAAAGGAATGTTGAACATTACTCGGATGAGAATTTGGTAAGTACAAGAGCCTCAAGCAAGGACAAAGTTCAACAGAGGGCAAAAGGGTGATATACGAGAAACGCAGATTACTCTTAAAACTCGAGGACGAGTACAAAACCTGAAAGGAAAGTCAAGAGTCGAAGCAATGAATGCATGTCATCATGAAAATCATAACGAAAAGGGATGTATGACAAACAAACCCAATGCGCATGGCATGATCATGTAGGCATGAAAGCATTTAAGACAAACACGTGCATATCATGATAACATCACGCATGACACATACAGTACTCCAAAGAGAGCAAGAGATTTTGATGATAGTTGTCTTGAATCAAGGAAAAGAAGACATCCGAGTTCAACGGAGGATATGTTTTGAAATTTTGATAAATTATTTCATTTCTATTTTCAAAAAATCAACTCATATTGTGAGAGGTGAGTTGAGCCTCGGGTCACACGGGTATTTTTCAATTTCTTTTCAAAAAATCAACTCAAGCGAGAGGTGAGTTGAGCCTCGGGTCACATGCCGAGGTATTTTCAAATTCTGTTTTTTCCAAAAAAAAAAAAAACAAAAAATCAACTCATATTATGAGAGGTGAGTTGAGCCTCGAATAACACTGTTGAGGTATTTTTAATTTCTTTTTCAAAAATCAACTCATATTACGAGAGGTAAGTTGAGCCTCGTGCCACAAGTGAGATTTTTTTAATTTCATTTTTCAAAAAATCAACTCATATTACGAGAGGTGAGTTGAGCCTCGTGTCACACGCACTGAGGTATTTTTAATTTGTTTTCAAAAATCAACTCATATTACGAGAGGTGAGTTGAGCCTCGAGTTACATACTTGAGGTATTTTTAATTTCTATTTTCAAAAAATCAACTCATATTACGAGAGGTGAGTTGAGCCTCAGTCACACGTTGAGGTATTTTTAATTTCATTTTCAAAAAATCAACTCATATTACGAGAAGTCGGTTGAGCCTCGGTCACACGAGGTATTTTTTAATTTCATTTTCAAAAATCAACTCATATTACGAAGAGATGAGTTGAGCCTCGTCACACTGTTGAGGTATTTTTAATTTCTATTTTCCAAAAATTAACTCATATTGCGAGAGGTGAGTTGAGCCTCAGTCACAAGTGAGGTATTTTTTTATTTCGCTTTTTAAAAATCAACTCATATTACGAGAGGTGAGTTGAGCCTCGTGTCACACGCTGAGGTATTTTTTTTAATTTATGTTTTCCAAAAAAAAATTCAACTCATATTACGAGAGGTGAGTTGAGACTCAGTCACACTGCGAGGTATTTTTTAATTTCATTTTCAAAAAAATCAACTCATATTGCAAGAGGTGAGTTAAGCCTTAGGTCACACGTTGAGGTATTTTTCAGTTTTTGTTTTTCAAAAAAATTAACTCATATTGCGAGAGGTGAGTTGAGCCTCGTGTCATCTGTTGAGGTATTTTTTAATTCATTTTTCAAAAAAATCAACTCATTTTGCAAGAGGTGAGTTGAGCCTCAGGTCACACGCTGAGTTATTTTCAATTTCAGTTTTTCAAAAAATCAACCCATATTACGAGAGGTGAGTTGAGCCTCAGGTCACACGCTGAGGTATTTTTTTAATTTCATTTTCAAAAAAAATTCAATTCATATTACGAGAGGTGAGTTGAGCCTCAGGTCACACGTTGAGGTATTTTTTAATTTCTATTTTCCAAAAAAAATCAACTCATATTGCGAGAGGTGAGTTGAGCCTCGGTCACTGCCGAGGTATTTTTCAATTCATTTTTCAAAAAATTAACTCATATTACGAGAGGTGAGTTGAGTCTCAGGTCAGACGCTGAGGTACTTTTTTAATTTTTGTTTTTCGAAAAATCAACTCATATTACGAGAGGCGAGTTGAGCCTCAAGTCAAACGCTGAGGTTTTCTTTAATTTCTATTTTTTCAAAAAAAAATCAACTCATATTGCGAGAGGTGAGTTGAGCCTCAGGTCACACGTTGAGGTATTTTCAATTTCTTTTTTAAAAAAAAATCAACTCATAATGCGAGAGGTGAGTTGAGCCTCGGGTCACATGCCGAGGTAGTTTCAAATTCTATTTTTTAAATTTCTGTTTTTCAAAAAAAAAAAATTAACTCATATTGCGAGAGGTGAGTTGAGCATCGGGTCACACGCTGAGGTATTTTCAATTTATGCGTTTTCAAAGATCAACTCATAATTCGAAAGGTGAGTTGAGCTTCGGGTCACATGTCGAGCTATTTTTTATTTCTGTTTTTCAATAAAGAATAAAGATTGGACAATCGAACAAAATTTAGTGTTTTTAAGTCTTTGCTCTATCCCTGTTTCACAGCGATGAGCAAAGAGGGGCAGCTGTAAGCACTAAATTTTGTCATGCTTGATTTCGTGTTTAATTAAAAAAATTAATTTAAAAAAATTAAAAATTTGAAAAATACAAAAAAATCAAAATTACATTTTGACCCCTTAACTTTTTCAAAATTACATTTTAACCCCTCATATTTTCCAAAATTTCATTTTAACCCCTAAACTTTTTCAAAATTACACTTTGACCCTAATACTTTCTCAAAATTATGTTTTGACCGCATAAGTTTTGCTGCAATTGCAATCTGGTCCTTCTGGCAGATTACATGATTTGGGGCACCTACCCTCCGTGATTTCCGGCCACCAGCCTAAGGGATGGCCTCCCTTTCCCCTAGCCACCTGCTACAAAAAAAAACAACCATAAAAGGGGTTCTTACCCCCCAAAAAATTGGCAAGCAAGAAACCCCCCAAAAAAAAGAAAAAGGGAAAAAAAGAGAAAGAAAAGAAGAAAAAGAGGAAAAAGACGAGAAAGAAGAGAGAAAGGGAGGAGAGACTACCTCTCGTCGCACCACCGGACGGAGACGACGGCAGCAGCACAAGCGGAGGCGTGAAAGAGGCGGCGGTGCAAACTTGAAAAAGAAGAAGAAGAAAGAAAAGAAAAAGAAAAGAAAAGAAAGAAAAAGAAAAAAAAAGAAAAAAAAAAATTTTAAGAAAAAGAAAAAGAAAGAAAAAAGAAAGAAAAGGAAAAAAAATTTTTAAGTAGTCGGGCCGACCCAACCCGACCCGAGCCAGCAAGCCCAGCAGCAACACCCCAGTAGGCCCAATCAAAAAAATATATAGAAAAATAAAAGAAAAAGAAAAAAGGCCCAACGCAGTAGACGAAAGAAGAAGAAGAAAAAAAGCAGCCCATTACCATTAACCTAGCAGTGGCCCAACAGCGGAAGCCCACTCCAAAGTGGACTCAATTTAGCGGCTCATTAAAGCAGGCTTATTTTTTGGGCTTTGGGCATCTTCTTTAACCTTTTTTATTTATTAATTGGCCCACATGTTTAAATTTTATTTCATTAACATTTTTAATATATTTTTAAGCATTATGTTGTAATTTTATTTACTAATTTTAATTTTTAGTGAGTTTTTTAATAATAAATAAGGCAACCAATCGGTTTGACACAAAGTCGTTGATTTCATCGCTATGTTGGGTGAATATCACCGTTAAGTGTTAAATCGATCGCCTTCTAAAAATAAAAAATCTAAAAAATTTCTGGATTTAAAATAAAATGATTATTTTGTAGTTATTTTAAATTATCAAAATTTCATTTTAAAATATAATACGATAATATGAAATTTATCAAAATTTTGTATTTCAAAAATTTTCGTAGTTTCAAAGATTTCTCGTATTTGAAATTCTCGTGTTTTAAAAATTTTCGTGTTTTCAAAGTTTTCGTATTTTCAAAAATTTCGTGTTTATTTTTGTGATTATTTGTAAATTATCAAAATATCATTTTTAAATTGTATAATACTTTAATATGTAATTTATCAAAAAATCGTGTTTAAAATTTCTCGTGTTTTAAAATTTCCGTGTTTTAAAAAATTTCGTATTTTCAAAAAATTTCGTGTTTCAAAAAAATTCCTGTGTTTTCAAAGTTTTCGTATTTTTAAAAATTTCGTGTTTCAAAAAAATTCTAGTGTTTTCAAAATTTTCGTGTTTCAAAAATTTTCGTGTTTTCAAAATTCTTGGGTTTAAAAAAAATTTTCTCAAGTTTTAAAAATCTCGTGTTTTAAGAAATTCTCGTGTCTCAATCGGATCACGATTAAATATTAAATTAAACGTGTATTTTTAAAAATTAAGACAACACGAGTTTAATGAGATACCAATTTTGGGCGTCGTGAGGGTGCTAATACCTTCCTCGCACGTAACTAACTCTTGAACCCTATTTTTTCTGAAATTTTGACGTAGACCTAAACTCGACCCTTTTTTTTTAAGAAAATTCAAAAAATAATTTTTCTTTTAAAAAAGAGGATTTATTAGGTGTCCAATCATACCTAAAAAAAAAAATCGATGGCGACTCCTTTTTTAATAATAAAATTGAAACTTTATTTTCAATAATTTTCTCAATTAGTGCCTGTACTAAAATTTTACGTCGTTACAACAAAAGACAACGAATCAAAAGAATATAGAAAATTTGGAGTAGATAGATGAAAAATGAAAAAAGCCAATTCTTGAAAATCCCTCCACTTGAAACCAACGTGAAAACCAAATGAAGAGGTGAGTGAAAGAAGTTTCAAAAACATGAAAAAACATGGCAGAAAAATCTTGGGGTATTTCCGCTTTTTTTCAAAAAATAAAGGATAAAACAGATAAAAGGATAAATCAAAATAAAATGGATTTACCCAACAACCCAACTGACTCACACAACTAATAATAGCTTAACCAAATTCAATTTAAACACAAATTCTACTAGCCAACAACTCACCAAACCATTAACAAAAATAATACTAGCTACCCAAACCGAGACTCGAGAACCCATGCCTAAAGAGCACAAGTCACTTGTCCACTAGACCAAACTAACTACTTCATTAGAATTTAACAAATCAAACATTAATTTTTGAGGCGTTACATTTATGTTCACATATTTTCTCTTTGTGCAACCTTGATTTTAAGTAGAAGTAATCATGGGACGAGGCTAAGCATAATATTAACATATTTTATGCTTATCTAATCTCGATTCAGCTTGAAATATGGGTATAAAATGTTGCCAAATTTACCCATATTTGTAAATAGCTAACTCAAGCTCATTTTAGACCGGTACACATTATTTTTTAAAAATAAAATATATTTATATTAATTTTAATTGAATATTTAATAATTATATATTTTATTTATTAAAATTTTATATATAGTCATCTTAACAATTTTTCATAAATTACATAATATAAAAATATCATAAATTATATAATATATAAAAATATCATAATATAAAATATTACAAACTAAAAGGTGGGTCAGGTTAGGTTGGGCTCGGGCTTTGAATACTCAAGCCTGAGCCTGATGTATATTTTAAATGGGTCTAATTATTTTTTGTCTAAGCTCATTTTTCCAGACTTAATATTTTATCTAAACCCTTTTAAATTTCGGATGGGCCTTCAGGCATGGGCAAATAGGCTAGCCTATGAGTACGTCTATTTGTTAGTCTAAATATTTTATTCTAATTAAAATGTTGGTATGGATATTAAGAATTGTTAACATTGTTAAATTATTTGTTAAATTTAAATTCATTATAATGTTATTTTTTCACATGACTACCAAATGTGTATTTTTTCAAAATGTCACAACCTCTAATCTACCATAAGAATTTTAGTAGTTTAATAACTAGACATGAATTTTTAAATTCAAAAGTATAAATACTAAATTAAATTAAATTCTAAATATATATAAAAAATAAAAACTTGAAGCATATAATAATTTTAAATTTTCACTTTATAATTTAGTCTAAAAATTAACTCAATGCAAAGCATGGATGAAACGATGGTAGTATATACAATGAAAACACATATGTTTCTCTTATTTCTTTGTAATATATACTGTTAACGTTTAAATATAAATAAAATAATCAATATACACATATGTCAATATATTTGACGATTGTAAGTTTTATTATTATTTACATGTGGTCAATCATGGGTTTTGTATTATTTAGATAAACACTACTATTATTAATTTTAATTATTTAACCAATGAAGTTTTGATATTGTTGGCAAATATAGAGATTTTGAGATTTTAAGTATTTAAATTTAAGTTTTATTATGTGTATTTACGTATGGGTGTGTTCTCAATCTAAATTTTATTTTGGTTTAAGCCTAACTACGTGTGTATCTTGTCCAAATATATTTTATTTACCAATCTGTTTATTTATGCATTATATTAATCAAATCTAATTGTAGTTATACTAATTACTTGCAATTTTGAAGTATACTTTTACCTTTAAAATATTAAAATTTTAACTCCTAAGTATTTATACAAATATTATGGAATCATACTTCATTGAAATGTTAAATATTAGTTTCTAAAATCAAAATGTTTGAATGATAATTATAATGGGTGTAATTATTCAAGTTACGGTTGTGTAGTTAAAAATTTCATAAGCAATTTAAGATGATACCAAAATGTTATTTTAATTATTTTGTTGTAATTTTATATTTTATAAACAAATGATATTACCATAAACTCACTTGTTAAATTTTTTTATAGAATATTAATTTATAAATATTTTAATTCAGAAGTAGCAATAACTTTAGATTATTTCACTTAATTAGTAATAAAAATAAACATTATCTTTCTTTCCTCTCAAGAAAATGAAATTGCATATTGACTAAGTGAAACATAAAGTCTTCCTTTTGTTGGTTGAGGTACCTCTCTTGCTTTTCACTATAAAGGAAGTATTATACGTTAAGGACGGCAATTCTTCCAAGGCCTCACTCAAACAAAGAAGCTTTTAAGTACTTAAAAAAGTTAATATATTGCGTTTATATTAGGAGTGTTGTAGGTCAATTTAAGCATAATATTAATATATTTTATATTTGTATAAGTTTGACCTGAATTAAATTATAAGCTTAAAATTTTATCTAAATTCATCTATATTTGTAAATGATTAATTGAAGTCCATTTCAAACATGTCCATATTATTTTTAACATTTTTCAAAAAATTATATTATTTTTAATTTAATATTTAATAATTATATATATTCATTTATTTAAATTTTATATATAAGCAACTTATCATTTTTTAAGATGTTTACATTATAATGTAATATATTACTATAGATTTAATTTTTGTTTGTTATAAATTGCATAATATATAAAAATAACACAACATAACAAAATATAATAAATATTAAGATTTAGGAAATGAGTTGGGTTAGGCCCTTGAATGCTTGATCCCAAACCCAACCTATACTATTTTTTTGTCTAAACTCATTTTTAGACCTATATTTTTGTCAAAAGCCTCTCAAATTTCAGGTGGACCTTTGGGCTTAGGTAAATAGCTCAAGTCTTGAACAAGTATAGTTTATACTATAAGTGCGTAATTTCTCAATTTATTTGTGATACTTCTCCTATTAAATTATGTTATTTATGTTCTTAATTATATTATTTATACTTATATTTTATTCATTATTGATTTAGGGAATAATTGGAGAAAAATGAGCTTAAAGTTTATTTTTGGCAAGTTTTTGTGTATTGGACTTCCAACACAACACAAGTTCAATATTTTTTCCATAACTTAAGCTATAGAAATCTATTTTGGGAACATAATATACCGATTCAAAAAGAATTAAAAGGTCTAGCTAAAGTTATTTCATGACTCAAACCCAAAAATGTCAGAAAGGCATCCAAAAATGACCTAAAAGTTTGACGCAAAACTTGCCAAGAAACCTAGAAAATTTTGTTTTATTTAATTTAGAGCACTTTTGAATTTTCTCTGTTATATTATTCTTGTCCTATAAATAGACATTATTAGGTTAAAATTTGGATATACTTAGACATAGCCGTTCTTTGTAACCCCCAAACCCGACCTAGACGTCAACCTAAATTCGGAAGATTACATTGGCCATCTAAATGGCATAGCAAAATTATCGGTGTTTTTTTAAAAGTAGTTGTTTAGAATATTTGTTTTACTTTTTGAAGAAAACTTAGCGGGTTTCAATATGACGATGATGATTTAGTTTCAAAACTAGTTGATATAGTGATTAATTTCTAAAAAGTGATTGTCAATTTAAATGTTTTTCAAAACCTATTTACGTAGTAATGCAAAGGAATAGTGATACTCAACATAGTTCAATTGAAAATCAAATTTTATGCCTAAATAATTAAAATCCATATTTTAGCATCCTAAAATCAAATTACATGACATTCATGCTATAAAACTCGTGATCAAGTTTATGGGTTCTACTATTTGAAACTAGAGTACTTATCGATCTTCTGATGAGAATTTGGAGATTATCGACGATAATTCAACAGTCGGTGGAATAACGAGTTTAATCGTGAAGTAACTTTGATTTGAGATTTCAAGAGATTAATTTCCAGCAAAGGATGTAAAATTTTATGGAAAGGAAAGGGAGAAATAAAAGAAAAAGAAGAATTTAAAAAGAAGAGAGAAAATTTTCTATTTAGGTTTGAAGAGGAATTAAAATCAATGTATAATTAAGAAAATAGATTAAATACCTCGGGTTCAGAAATTTTGAGGGGCTGGATGACAATTATCCCTTGTTAAATAAAATAAAATGAAAAATGGGTTGAATGGCGTGTCTTGAACCTAAGATGCAAAGAGGATTAGCTGCTTAACCAGTTAAGCTATAACCCACTCTTAACCATTTAATATTTATTCTAGGATAATTTTCATTCTACTTTGCTGAAAAATTAAAATAGAGAAATGAGAGGGAGTGGATAAAAACTAAATTTTATAGGGATATACTAAGCTAACCATTAAGACTAAGGCAAGACTAAGGCTCATTTCTTAGTTAATTATACTTCTAACCCTATTTATTTTGGGCTATTACATGTTTATTAAAGAAATAAAATTATCAATTGTCTTTGTAGATAAGACCTTATTTGCTACTTTCTAGTAATTTTATAATTTCAAGTAGGTTTTATTTTGTAGGTCTTTATAAACTAACATATATATAATAAATTTCATTAAGTTGGTGTCATGAATTAATTAATTGGGTGAAATTACATAAATAAATACAATAAAATTATAGGTTAATAGTATAAAAGCCCTTGAAGAATTTCAAAACAAAATCAATTAAACCTCTCCCAACTTTTTGCACTCAATTGAGGCCCTGAACTGACAATTTTGACCAATGAAACCCTTTGATCAACGTTAACAATTAGAAATTAATGACAATATTGAAGTGGTTGTTAAAAATTGTTGTGTCAGCCAACATATGTTGATGTGGCATTATAACGCCTAATTTTCTTATTTCTGCTTATGTAAAATTTTTACATAAATATCTGTCTATTTTAGTGGTTAAGTGTTTTGGGTATGTGAGAGAGGTCTCAAGTTCAAGCCTTACCTTTAGCAAATTTTTTGTTATCTCTGTTCAGTGGGCTTATATTTAATTGTTTCTAATTACATATTAGAATGAGCCTGCTGGTTTGAGTGGTAAGGGGTTGGTGTGTTAGAGGTCCTGTGTTCAAATCCCTACATTAGCGTGGGTATTTACTTTTGCTCGGTTTTCATACAGAGTTTTGGTGGAATTAAAATGTTGAAGTGGTTGAGATTAAGGGGTTAGTAGGAAGTTGGGCATATCAAAATTGATTTTTATTTTTTGTTATTTTCCCAAAATTCCCTTGGCTTTTGATGTTCTTCTTTTCTTTTCCAAAAAACAAAATCCCTATTTTCTGTTCTTTTTATTTTTTTCTCTCGCTGGCAAAGTAAACTTTTGTTCCGTTCTTGCATCTATTGTTAATCCTTACTATTAGGGCGTTACGAATCCTTGTTTTTTTTTTTTTTTTTTGAGTAATTGGTAAGTGGATTTCTTTTGTATTCTTCTTAACGTTATTTTCTGAAGGTTGAATTGTTGTTGTATTTTATGGTGTAGGAGAAGTCGACGAACTGTGATTTTCATTTCGATTGTTGGATCGGTGTTAACGGTGTTTTTTATCGTTAGTAAGTCAAGTTTTGGTTGGTTTATGGTCGACAAATTAGTAAATGTAGTCGTTAAATAGGTGTTTGGTATGCTATTTTTAGGTCTTGAAAGGCTCAGGATAGTATTCGCATCAAAACGCTACCAAGTGTGTACCCGAAACGCCAAAAACGAGGCTTCGACAAAAGCTAAAAAATGAAATTGTCAACGCCACACGGGCGTGTGATCGCCCATGTGGATGGTCGTGTGCAAGACACGGCCGTGTGGTCGACGAAGGCATGGCCATGCGCAGCATACGACTGTGTGGTGGCTCGAGTGTGGCCGTGTGGGCCACACGGGCAAAGGCCAACCTAGGTGTGTGGGTCACACAGACGTGTGGGCCCACATGGGCATGTCACATGGGCGTGTGGATTTTGGGCTAGGTCGTGTGGGCCCACACGAACAAGCCACATGGGTATGTGGGCCCATAATTTCAAAAATTTTCCCTAGGGTCGCACGGGTTGCTTCAATCGACTGTGGGCCTATTGTAAGTCGTAAAGGCTAACTATACCCTAAATTGTATGCTAAAACATTCTGATAGACTGAACTGCGTAGGATACTAAATGTATGCCTGAATATATTGATGTATGTGTATCTGATATCTGTATTAAGCATGTGGAGCATGTTATATCTGTATCTGCATCTGATTTTTGTATCTGTTATTGGGGTGGGGATTTATATGTATGGAGGAAGTATCTGATAGGCGTTAATCGCCTATATTCTAGCAGCTTCGCTGCATATACATTCTGATATGTGTCTTAAAGCATAATGTGGTGTGTAGGGATGGGTGAGTGTTTTAAACCCCACATGGTGTGATGGGATGGTCAAAGATGGTATGTAGACGATGGGGGTAGGACTCATTCATATATGTCTCTGTAATCTGAATCAGGATCGAATTCTGAATCTAGAACTGTATCTGCTTCTGACTGTGTGTCTAAATCTGTATACTTGTATGTTTGATTTCTGTGGGTTGCACACTGAGTTTACGTAAACTCATATCTGTTGTCTGTTCTGTTCAGGTAATCCACAGACCTAGGCGGATCGGAACGGTGGAGTCTTGCGGTGACCATTAGTCTACGAACTGAGTTAATTAAGGGTTTCGGTTTGTTTTCTTTAAAGGTTAATTTCAGGAGTTTTGTATTATTTGGACTCTCTAGACCGTTTAAGATTTTATATGGTTTGTTATGCTTTTACTTTTACAGCGACGTTTGACTAGAACTACGGTTTTACGAAATCAAAAGTTTTTTTCCAAAAGTATGATCTAGATATTTCAAAATATAACGGTTTTAAAGCCTTCGTTGCAAATATTGTTTTGGTAAATGAATTTATTAAATAACATCATCAATAATTATTATAGAACTTGGTTGATTTATCGAACCAACACTGTTTTCAAAACTCTTTCCTTGTAACATCACCAGAATTGGTCATAACGTCTAGGCTGATTTGGGGTGTTACAAGCACTGCTACATCACAAATAAAAATAAAAATTCATTTTTTAAAAATAAAAAATATATTTTAAAATTAATTTAAAAAATTAAGTTCAAAAATAAATAGTTGTCCACATCCTTCTGAATCTACTCATGAATTTGTTTAAGTTAATTCTAAAATTAAAAAATTATAAAAATCATTAAAATTATAAAATATTAAAATTTTTAAAATTATAAAATATCAAAGAAGGTCCCATATATTTATGAAAAATTAAATTGGAAACGTTACTTAATTTTTTTTCATTTATGAAAATTTATAATATCAGTTAATTTTTCATGAAAAATTGATACCTTCGTTTTATAACAATTATTTCATGAGATTATATCATTAAATTATTTTATAAAATTTAATGATATTTTATAATTTAATAATGTTTTTATAATTTTAGAACTAATTTGAGCAAGCGAGTGATTAGATAACCATTTGTTTAAATTCATTTTGAACTTAAATTTTTTAAAATATATTTATTTTTGAAAATAATTGATTTTTTGCTAACGTGGCAATGCCAAATCAACATTCATTGGTTGACATAGTGTCAACATTGTCTTTAGTTTCTAACAATCAATATTGATCAAAGGGTTTCACAAGTCAAAATTGTTTCTTCAAAAATTCAATTTAATACAAAAAAAAAATTGAAAGACACATAATTTTATTTTTTGAGATTCTTCAAACACCTTTTATACCAATGAACCTAAAATCAGTTAAATTCAGTATAATTAACAACGGGTAAAATACCTAAATATACCAAAAAATAACAAAATTTATGAAAAAGGGCTGATTTCTTGAAAATTTACGGAAAATGACCATTTCCCCACAAAACGCGTCCACGTCAGTGCTTTTTGTGGGGAAAAACCAGGAAAGCGAGCCCCTGGGGACGAACTTTAGCCCTGCAACGGTCAAAATTTTTAAATATATTAAAACTAAATTACAAAAAATAAAAATAAAAAATTCTTATTTATTAAATATATTAAAACTAAATTATAAAAAATAAAAAAACTTCTTATTTATTAAATATATTAAAACTAAATTACAAAAATAAAAAATAAAAAATAAAAAACTTCTTATTTTATTAAATATATTAAAACTAAATTATAAAAATAAAAATAAAAAACAACATCTTATTTATTAAATATATTAAAACTAAATTACAAAAATTAAAAAAACTTCTTATTTATTAAATATATTAAAACTAAATTACAAAAAATAAAAAATAAAAAGCAACTATTATTTTATTAAATATATTAAAACTAAATTACAAAAAATAAAAATAAAAATAAAAAACTTCTTATTTTATTAAATATATTAAAACTAAATTACAAAAATAAAAATAAAAAACAACATCTTATTTATTAAATATATTTAAACTAAATTACAATAAAATAAAAATTAAAAACAACTTCTTATTTTATTACATATATTAAAATTAAATTACAATAAAAAATTAAACAATTTCTATTTTATTAAAGATATTAAAATTAAATTACAATAAAAAATTAAAAACTATTATTTTATTAAATATATTAAAACTAAATTACAAAAATAAAAATAACTTTTATTTTATTAAAAATTCAAATTAAATTACATACAAAAAAATAAACAAGTTCTATTTTAGTGAAAATATTAAAATTAAATTACAAACACAAATAAAAATAACTTTTATTTTATTAAAAATAAAAATTTATTACAATTAAAAAATAAAAAGCCCATCCGAATCAATGTTGATGTCGGTTGAATTAGTACCACACGGGTGGTGGTGATTCTGTATTGGATTCCTCCTTCTTCTAGCTTCCGGCGGGGTCGTGGAACCTCGGACGGGGATTCCGGTTCCTCCGGCAGTGGGTCTGGTTGTGGGTGTTACGAGGATGACCCACCTTGATAAAATAACAACCCCGGAGGTGTTTGCATAAACCACAGCGGGTTGTCTGAATCCCGTATGGCGAAGGAGACTGGTAAAAGAAGTGCTCCCGATGGTGCCTCTTGTGATCCTCACGCGATGACAGCGACCTCAAGATCGAACGGACTCGACCGACCAACTGAGTGAGTAGTCGGCTAGAACGAACTCGAACCCGGCCATGCATTCCAACCTAGGGTGGAATGGGAAAAGGAAACATCCAACCTAGGGTGGGGTATGTCACGGAGAAAAGGAAACATATATGGGTTAGGATACATATAAGGGTTAGGGTTTTGAAAACAGTTGATCATGTAGCATTTTGAAATCTCAAGGTTATAGTATCAATCGGTGTGGTCAAAACCACTGATGACCATAGGTCACAAATAATCGATGGGGCCAACCCATCTTGTGGTCAAAACCATCGATGACCATAGGTCACAAATAATCGATGGGGCCAACCCATCTTGTGGTCAAAACCACTGGCGACGATCTATAAAATTATCCCCTCCTCTCATCAATCCCACCATCATCATGCTTACATATCAATATCATAAATCATGCATTTAACGACATATGATGGCATACTCAATTATATTTCATAAATAAAATAACAGATCACAAGTTAGGGGACTTACCCGGAAACCATGATTAAGCCCACAAGCATATATCATAGATCACTACAGTAATTATTAACAAAGCAACAATATGGCAAAGTCTATTAATAAAGTATGTAAAGAGTTTACACACCTATTTCTACCGAAATTCCTAGATCCCGAAGATTTGATCTACGATGCTAGATCTCTTGACCTTAAACAAATTTGATTTCCAAACAAATCCCAAAATCGTCACTTGATTAAGACTCTGCCGAAATTCCTTTAACCATATGTTAGATTTAATCTAACATTAAAACATAAACATGGCCTTTGGCCGAATATACATATATCTTACCTTAAATCTTTTAAATCCCGAAACTCTCTTCTTGATTAATAGAGATGCCGAAATACCTTAGATCTGAAATCCCGAAATTCACCTTCCATATTTCGATCAATAAAATATAGGAGGGATTAGACTAACTTTCGGCTTAAAAGAAAGAAATACAATTATAACTATAGATCCTTACCCTTTAGATTGAAATCGACAGATCCCTCCTGACATAACTTTAGAGATTCGGCTTAGAGACTTGATGAACAATCGGCTATGATCCCTTTATGTATTCGGTTTCAAAGATGAAAGAAGAAAGGAATAATAGGCTTAGAAGGAATCGTCTAGGATGCTAAAAGAGAAGAGGAAAAAGAATGGATGCTCAAGAAGAATTTGGCAGAGGAGAGGAGAAAGAATATTTGGCAAAAGAAAAGAGAGGAGAATGAATAATGAATAGCCTTAGTCTCATCCTTTTATAGAAAAATAGGCCAAGAATCCTTTGCTTGGCCACTACTCTTCCCTTTGTGATAACTTTATCTCTTTAATTTTAAAACAAATAAAGTATAATCCTTATTATCTTCTAATTAGCGAATTTAAAGAGAGTGAAACTCCTCTTTTGCAAGCCTTGTGCAATCCACCTCTTGGGCTTCTAGAAGCAAAAATAAAACTTATTTTATTTGCTTCCCATGTGACTTGAACTCGTGCCCAACACCCTTGTATGTGGCGCCATTTTCAAAGGCCCTAAGTGGCATCTTGAGCCACTTTTCCAAGCTTGTTGCATGTCAAATTTCACGTACTTTTTCTTTTAAGGCCTCCTTGCCTTAATTACCTCTTTTAAACTTTAAAACTCGACATTTCTAAGTCATTTCTAGGTTTCCAAAATTTTCGTTCGGCTCTGTAAACTTGACATTTCGTGGGTTTCCTAAAATGTTCACTTTCCTAATTTAGCTTAGTTTTCCAAAATGTTCACTTTCCTAATTTACTTAGGTTTCCAAAATGGTCACTTTCCTATTTTTAATGTAACATTTCCATACATTCTCAGGCTTCCAAAAATGTTCAAAATTTATTCAAAACTCATAAAACATGTCATTTCATACATTTAAGCCTAGGCCCCTTTTTAGGATGTTACAGTTCTACCCCCTTAAAATAATTTTGTCCTTGAAATTACTTACTATCGTTCATCCGTACAGTCTAACTTACTACACTACGCTATTGCTGCGCACTCTGATCTCAAAGAACTATCATATCTAACGATTGCGTTTATCTGCTTAAGAATTTTATGCATTAGTATTTCACTTGATTATCCGCGAATAAATTTTATGATAGGAGTTTTAGGAGTGGTTCTTTTGTAATCATACATGCACACAGTTTTCCATTCATTCATCCAAAGAGACGTAGTTTTCATGGTGATCGTTTTCCACTACCCGGGGGTATTTTCGTAATTTATCCTACAGGGGTATTTTGTAATTAATTTTTTTTTCAAAAATAAAAATTTTGGATGATTTTGTCAAAAACATTCTGAAACTCTTAAATTCTCGGGTATTTTGAAAAATTTTAAAATCTGGGGGTCTTTCAGAAATTTTGAAACCCATGGGCATTTTGGTAATTTTTCACAAATCAGGGTAAATTTGTAAAATTTTAAGGAATCAGGGATATTTCAAAAGTTGTAAAACTTTGGGGGCTCTTTCTGATAATTGTATTTTCCAAAACAATGATGTTGCAAATTTTTTTTGAAGATCAGGGTCATCCTGGTAATTTTGTTGGTTAGGGGCAAATTTTGTAATTTTCTAAAATCATAACGTTTTTGAAATCTAAGGTTTTGGGACACTTTTTATGTGATGAAATTTTTGATTAAAACCGTGGGCATTTTGGAATTTCATAATTCAAGGGCGTTTTCGTAATTTTACCCCTAAGGGTATTTTAGTAATTTCACATAATCAGGGTATTTTCACAAAATGATTTCCAAAATTTGGTTCTAATTGATTTCACAAAGAAAGTTATTTTGAAAATTTTCTATTTGGAAATTTTGGAGGTATTTTGGAAATTTTCAAGCCGAGGTATTTTGGTCATTTCTGAACCGAGGGGTATTTTGGTCTTTTTTTAAACAAGGTTTTAATTACTTCAAAACAAAACGGCTAGTCCCTTTTGGGTTTTAGTTATCGAGTTTAGCTTTGTGAGTGTGTCGTCTTAATTTGAGATGAGCAGATTACTACGCACTGGTAGGATTCAGTGAGTAGGAGGTGAGTCACTAGGACTACTTAAATACCGTGCTCCCACCGAATCCAATCCTGAACAGCGTATAACGATTGCCACATCCTTTGCTTAGTGACAACTCACGGGGTTGTTTAGGTAATTATTAAATCTTATGCATAGTTGAGGTATGCTAGCCCTAGGGTTCAATAATTTCTATTCTAATAGTCTACGTTCCCATTTTTACCCTTCTACCCCTCATCAAAAGAATTCACAAAAATGGATAGAAGTACTTACCTGGGCGGATAGGTGCCGGAGACTCAGTGCCATGTTGTTTAAGCCAAAATAGTTTCTCAAACATCATAATAAGGCCTACTATCAAAAACCAAACATTTTGGGCCTTGGGCCCCACAATGAGTTTTGAGCAAGCTCGATACCAAAATGTAACACCCCAAACCCGGCCCATGAGTCTGACCGGATCTCGGTATGTCACGAGTAAAATAATTTGAATCATTTTGAAGGTTTGGTGAAAAACTTGATAAAATTTAGCTAAGGTGTGAAAGCGGGTTTGAAAACTTAGTTGGGCCTTTTTATAAGTATAGTTGGGTTGATAAACCCTTTTTGAAAATGGTTGATCATGTAGCATTTTGAAATCCGTCAAGGTTATAGTTGACTTAGTTTAATTTTTCTGTTACCCGATGGTAACATCTTTGAAAAACCCGTAAAAGTTTATTAAGTTTGGAAAAGTTACTTTTAACCGGTTCAATTAATAATTATAAAATTCCTTTTGTAATATATCATAAGTAAAATAAAACAGTAAAATAAACATCCAAAATAATAATAGCGGCCTTATTACAATCCCAGAATATAAACTTAGAAAGTAAATAATATTAACTTTAATAATATGAATTTAAATCCATCGACAAGCATGGCCGTCTCGAGTCCTCTCCGGCTCCTTCTCCGCGTTCTACTCACCTGCAAAATGTTAAGGGAAAGGGGGTGAGTCACCAAGACTCAGTGTGTAATCCCCCACCCGGTAAAGCAACTCATACACAAGTCATTAATAAACATGCACATGCAACCCAACCTAACCATCCATACTCCTTAACTACCCCGTGTGGTCAAAACCACTGGTGGTCAAAACCATGATGACTTAGAGTCACAAATCAAATGATGGGGCCAACCCATCGTGTGGTCAAAACCAATTGATGACCATAGGTCACAATTTATCAAGTGTGGTCAAAACCACTGGTGGTACCAAACCACTGGGACTTAGTCGCAAATTATCAATCGGTGTGGTCAAAACCATGATGACCATAGGTCACAAATAATCGATGGGGCCAACCCATCTTGCGGTCAAAACCATCGATGACCATAGGTCACAAATAATCTGATGGGGCAACCCATCTTGTGGTCAAAACCATGGCGATCCATAAAATTATCCCTCCTCTCATCAATCCCACTATCATCATGCTTACATATCAATATCATAAATCATGCATTTAACGCATATGATGGCATACTCAATTATATTTCATAAACAAAATAACGAGATCACAAGTTAGGGGACTTACAGGAAACCATGATTAAGCCCACAAGCATATATCATAGATCACTCTGATAATTATTAACAAAGCAACAATATGGCAAAGTCTATTAATAAAGTGTGTAAAGAGTTTACACACCTGTTTCTACCGAAATTCCTAGATCCCGAAGATTCGATCTACGATGCTAGATCTCTTGACCTTAAACGAATTTGATTTCCAAACAAATCCCGAAATCGTCACTTGATTAAGACTCTGTCGAAATTCCTTTAACCATATGTTAGATTTAATCTAACATTAAAACATAAACATGGCCTTTGGCCGAATATACATATATCTTACCTTAAATCTTTTAAATCCCGAAACTCTCTTCTTGATTAATGGAGATGCCGAAATACCTTAGATCTGAAATCCCGAAATTCACCTTCCATATTTCGATCAATAAAATATAGGAGGGATTAGACTAACTTTCGGCTTAAAAGAAAGGAATACAATTATAACTATAGATCCTTACCCTTTAGATTGAAATCGATGATCCTCCCGACACCACTTTAGAGATTGGCTTAGAGACTTGATGAACAATCGGCTATGATCCCTTTATGTATTCGGTTTCAAAGATGAAAGAAGAAAGGAATAATAGGCTTAGAAGGAATCGGCTAGGATGCTAAAAGAGAAGAGGAAAAAGAATGGATGCTCAAGAAGAATTTCGGCAGAGGGAGAGGAGAAAGAATATTTGGCAAAAGAAAAGAGAGGGAGAATGAATAATGAATAGCCTTAGTCTCATCCTTTTATAGCCGAAATTAGGCCAAGAATCCTTTGCTTGGCCACTACTCTTCCCTTTGTGATAACTTTATCTCTTTAATTTTAAAACAAATAAAGTATAATCCTTATTATCTTCTAATTAGCCAAATTTAAAAGAGAGTGAAACTCCTCTTTTGCAAGCCTTGTGCCGTCCACCTCTTGGGCTTCTAGAAGCAAAAATAAAACTTATTTTATTTGCTTCCCATGTGACTTGAACTCAGGCCCAACACCCTTGTATGTGGCGCCATTTTCAAAGGCCCTAAGTGGCATCTTCAGGCCACTTTTCCAAGCCCGTTTGCATGTCAAATTTCACGTACTTTTTCTTTTAAGGCCTCCTTGCCTTAATTACCTCTTTTAAACTTTAAAACTCGACATTTCTAAGTCATTTCTAGGTTTCCAAAAATTTTCGTTTGGCTCTGTAAACTTGACATTTCTTAGGTTTCCTAAAATGTTCACTTTCCTAATTTAGCTTAGTTTTCCAAAATGTTCACTTTACTAATTTACTTAGGTTTCCAAAGTGGTCACTTTCCTATTTTTAATGTAACATTTCCACACATTCTCAGGCTTCCAAAAATGTTCAAAATTTATTCAAAACTCATAAAACATGTCATTTCGTACATTTAAGCCAGAAATGCATAGGCCCCTTTTTAGGATGTTACAGTTGATGGGCTCGGTGACTGTGTCGGCGTTGTTGATGGCCCCGTCTCATCACTCCTTCTCCTTGGATTTAAAGGGCCTCGACGTTCCTTTTGTTGACAAAGTTGTCATCGCCTCTCTTCTTCCGACAACAAATATGGCTTACCATGGATCCTAAACCATGGCATGTATTCCAGCACGCACGCTAACTCAGGAACGACAATCAGTTCCCGAATAGGTAAATAGTCATATCGGTTCTCCCACATCTCGATATGTGCTGACCAAAATCTTGGCCAATCCGTGTGCAACTGCCGTAAGTCCACTTTGTGCTCATCATCGAGCACCTCAGGTGGCACGAGAATCGGTTGCCGAAATTCAAATTGTCGTAGAACCCGGTCTGACTGGTGCATCTCCAAGGTCGCATAGTTGATCAATGGGACCTTTACGTGCCAAATGTTTGAATTTTGCAAGAACTCCTCCGGAATTACTGCCCGAATTTTTGGATCCTCGTACGGTATCCATTAAAACTATATTAACATTACCAAAATATTAGTTATATATATAATACTAAACACTAAATACGAAATACTAAATTATAAATATGAAATTGGAAACTTACTTGTGATTCCGACTGTTGGTCCAATAGAAGCCGTATATCTTCAAGCGAGGTAGGTATTCCAACATAACTCACCGAATGGTTCCACCTAATTAAATAAATTTTTAGCATACAATTATACTATAAATCTACGTAATAATTGTAAAATATAACATTAAATTTACCTCGTTATCAGTGGGAATGAATATGGGTGGTCGAGTCGAGGACGTAAAAATGAAAATCGAAACCGTGCCCATGACTGTAGTAGTGATAGGCAACCTCCGATTTTTACTTTACTCAGTCGCGTCGCCCCGCACATTTCCCGATACAACTTCGATAGCACGGCAGACCCCCAAGTCAATTCACCTATCGCTCTAAAATCAATAAGTTTCAGACCATCTCAAGTGTACGAGGTTTATAGGCGGTCCGGCATCAGATAACCTCCAATTATCTCAAGAATGTATGCTCTAGCATACCGTATTATTTCTATTTCGGTCGAACCATCATTCGGCTCCGGGAATGTGTCTCGTAACCAGGCCATCTCGATCTGACCTCCATGAATGTTATCCAGAATGGCACCCAGAAGCTCGTAGCAAATGGCCATCAATCGGTAGAAGTTGTGGACCCGTGACTCACTGACCCTTCCACCAAAGAATCCTAATGCGAATCATATCTTCCGAGTGATGGTACACTCTCCGTATGGAAGATGGAAAGTGTCGTCTCGGTCTCCACCTCTCTATCAACGACCGATCAAAGTCGGCTCCAACTTGAACCCCGACCTATCGTGGCCACGTGCAAAAAACACCGCTTCCGCAGTAATTTCTCGATCAGCGCGATGGGGACCATGCATATTATGAATATAACATTTCAACACCGATCTACAATTTGTTTAAAAAATTATAAAATAAAAATTAATTAAAATTGAATAAAGCCAAAAAATATTAAATAATATAGAAAATTTAAAATTAAAACTTACCATTTGCATTTGATCGATGGAGATGTGCTTGTTGTCTAGACGAATTAATTCCTCGGCCATTGGTAATACGATCGAAAATTTTAAAAGTTTCAAAAAAATATATATTAAAAAAATTAAAAAAAGGGCTTTTTTTGTAAATATTAAAGAGCTATTTTGAAATTTCAGAGAAAGTTTCAACGACTTAAAGAGAAATTTGAGAGGAATTTGAGAGAAGAATGAGTAAGGACTAAAGTGTGAAAGAAATAAAAGGGTCGGGGGTTTTTATAGTCTTATTTTTTTGACCATTGCAGGGCTAAAGCGCGCCACAGACGGCATACGTTGTGCCACATCGACAAAAGCGCATCCACGTCAGCTCGCTTTTGCTGATGTGGCACAAAGCGCGTCCCTTTCCTGGTTTTTCCCCACAAAACTCTCTAATTGGACGCGTTTTGTGGGGAAATGACCATTTTCCTTAAATTTTCAAGAAACCGCCCTTTTCGTAAATTTTGTTATTTTTTGATATATTTGAGTATTTTACCCATTAATAACAGCCTTCTAAATCTAGTATATTATTATTTTTAATAACTCATTTACAATCAGATTGCAACAATTATATTAATACAAAAACATATAAATTTAATTATAAAGTATAGATTAATATAAAATAAACTTTTCAACATGTTTTAAGCATTCAAGACACATTTAGATATCAATTCAAAAGATTTTAGTTTGTAATGTATATTTATGATTAATTTTAAAATTATAAATGAACTTTGATTTGATGTAATTATATATATAAAACTTTCATTGTGATTTAAATGTATAAATGAAACTTTAATTTTCACTTAATTATACACATTTAAGAAAATAAATGTACCATATGAATTTATATAAACATAAAATGGTTTTGAGATTTATTCTTATTGGTGGTAAAGTTTAGTTAAATATAAATAAATTTATAACAGATTGAGATGAAAATAAATCTTTTGTATTGAAATGGCCTACATCAATTTATTACTTTTGTAATATATATATATATATATATATATATATATACTTTTTTCATTTAAAAAAACAACCTTGGGCCATTTGAATTCACCCTGTCTACACACATAGATGGCATAATATCTCAATATTTCCTATACGAACTAAATTAATGGCAATCACATATTACAACTTCAGTTTCTTGCTTTCATTTATCAACTTTATTCAATAATATAAATGCGAATTAATGATTTACAATTGGCAAAGGCTTCTTGTATTAAAATAATTTTGTATACTAATAACAAGTGGAGGAATTTAATATTTGATATAATAATTCCATATGAAAAATGTCAAATAACACCACAATATACATTATACAAAATTACAATTTTGAAACTTTTATTAAACAAATCTTAAACTTTGTAACTATGATATAAAAATAAAGTTGTAAATAATAATTTAATGATTAAATATGCAATTTATTCTTTGGGATATAAGGAGTTATGCTTTTGAAATTTTCGAAATATACAATGATGAAAGTTTAAGGATTAGTTAAAAACTACATGCCAAATTGCATAGTTTAAATATAATAAACTTACTTGCAAATGTTCAAGGAATTATTTTCCATTGATTTCACCTATCACTTTCCTTTGAATGTGGAGTTAGAAACTGAAGCATCTCTTCTGGAGGTTCAACCTAACTAATAAATATATATCAAATTTTAGTTTTAGGCTGATAGGAATCGACTTGATTAAGCAACGAACAAATAAAAATAACGAAGAAATTAAAAAATTGAACACACAAATTTAACGTGGAAAAACCTCTCCAAAGAGGATAAAAATCACGGGCAAAGATAATTTTACTAGAATGGCAAAAGAACGAAGAGTACAAAAGATGGAAATAAAAACTAAACCCCGAAAACCCAAAAACAAAGAATCCTCAAAACGTAAACACAAATTCTCTAAATGTGTTATGAGTTCTAATATCTAATAGGTGTATTTTCTAAGGTTGTAAAAGAGCCTATTTATAGGCTAAATTCATAGGTCAAATAATAATAAAATAATCTAAACTAATCAGTGTTTAATTGAAACAAATAAACGGAGTTTAACTAGAAAATTACTTCTCAAATTTGACTGAAATAGGAGTCATACTTAACAAATCTCCACCTTGGCTCATATTTCCATAATGCCATCTTTGCCAAAGCTCGCCACGAGCCTATCTTAAACCATGCAGGAAATTAATTGAGTCGAATCTGTGCTTAGAAACTGGAAGACTTCTAGCCTTTGACTTGTACACTGCCAAATCAAAACTAACCCGGGTTTGATTTTCACGAACACAGTGCCCTAACTTTTCAAAACCTGCATCCAAAAGAGAACCTCTCTTTAACGAAACGGTCATACATTTTTCCTCCTATGACCAAGTTGCCTCTGCTCTAAATGAGTTAACTTCGACTCTGTAACGGACGAGGGACTTCCGATTTCACCGGTCACTATAGAACCTTCCAGAATATAAAGACTGCCACTTCTTTTACCTTTTAACAAAACGAGAGCTCCACGAGATACTTTAATGCCGCTCGACTCGATGTTGATTCTGCATCCTTTCAAGTCTAAAATACTCAAGGAGATGAGATTCTTTCGTAAATCAGGTACATACCTGACATCTGAGAGTGTCCTAATCGTCCCATCGTGTATCCTAATTTTAACAGTACCAATACCAATTACCTTACTAGATGAATTATTTCCCATACACACAACTCCACCTTCAACTAAACTGTATGTGGAGAATCATTCTCTATTGGGACGCATGTGGAAAGAACATCCCGAATCTAGGATCCACTAGGACGTGAGCTTGGAGTTATCGCTCGTTGACACTAACAAGAAATCATCACCGCTTTCATCGACCAAATTAGCACCAGCTACATCTTCCTCGTTACTCTCAGCAGCTCTTTTATTTCGCAATTTATAACAATTTGCTTTGACGTGACCTAACTTTTTACAATAGTGACACCTTTTGTCTCATTTCTTTGATGCTATCAAAACAGAAGCTTGCCTATCTGCCTTGCTATCCAAATGAAGCTCATTGTCGAGTTTGTCTCTACTCAACAAATGACCCTTCACATCTTCGAATGAGAGTTTGTCTCTGCCATAAATCAAGTTCTCCTTGAAAGACTTGTATGAAGGGGATAAAGAGCACAATAATAGCATAGCCTGATCTTCATCGTCAATATGAACCTTAACATTCTTTAAATCATTTAAAAGAGTAATGAACTGACTGTTGTGATCTCTAAGAAGCTCACATTCGTTCATGCGAAACGTAAATAGACGTTGTTTCAACACTAAACGGTTAGCCAGAAACTTAGTCGCATAAAGTTTCTAACCTTTTCCACAAGGCAGATGAGGTCTTCTCCATCAATACCTTCTGCAATACCGTATTCGCGAGGCACAACTAGATTGCATACAAAGCCTTTTCATCAAGCTCTTCCCATTCTGTTTTATTTAGATTCTCAGGCTTTTTCCCGATAATAACCTTTTTCAAACCGGATTGAACTAGAATTGCCATCATCCGAACTTGCCACAGATTGAAATTTGTCTCATCATCAAACTTCTCAATTTCAAACCTTGTTGCTGCCATATCTGAATGGGCTGATCTATGAAAATTGAACTAGCTCTTGATACCACTTGTTAGGAATCGACCCGATTAAGCAACGAACAAGTAAAAATAATAGAAGAAATTGAAAAATTGAACACACAAATTTAACGTGAAAAAATCTCTCCAAAGAGGATAAAAAACCACGGGCAAAGATAATTTTACTATAATGGCAAAAGAACGAAGAGTACAAAAGATGGAGATAAAAACTAAACCCAAAACCCGAAAACAAAGAACCCTCAAAACTTAAACACAAATTCTCTAAATGTGTTGAGTTCTAATATCTAATGGGTGTATTTTCTAAGGTTGTAAAAGAGCCTAGTTATAGGCTAAATTAATAGGTCAAATAATAATAAAACAATCTAAACTAATCAGTGTTTGATTGAAACAAATAAATAGAATTTAACTAGAAGATTACTTCTCAAATTTGACTAAAATAGGAGTCATACTTAACATAGGCTTTATAACATACCTAGAAAAAGCTTTATTTCTTTTAATTATGAAACAAATGTAACAATCAATACTTACCTCTGAAAGTACACAGTCAATATGTGATGTATAGTTGCATTCTTTGCAATAATAAATGTCATGCTCCGGATTTCTTTGTGTTTCACATGCATCACAATAGTATTCTTCAAAATCATCTTCAGTCACTGATGTTATGAGTACAAGTGGATGCAAATGACGTTTGTGCTTGACGATAGATGGTAGTGGAATGCATTCAAGATGTATGTAAAACCCACACTTGAGGCAGTTGAACAATGTGTCCTTACAAACTAGACCACATGCAGTACATGGGGGAGATTCATCACCGAAAAAGCCTTTCCCCAAATGTAGAAGATGGTGATAGGCATGGCAATTATGTTTTATCTCACAAAATTGATACTTAGCACATGAATAGTGCATGAAGATGCCGCATTGTAGACAACTAAAAACTAGGCACTCAACATATTCACCGCAAGCTTTGCATCTCTCTCCTGGGTCGGTCATGAATGGAAATGTGTGAAGAGGATGTTGTGGGTGGAACAAGCTCTGAACTTCCATCGGCATGTGCTTGAGACAGGATTCATGTACAAAGAATTATAAACATTGAGTGCAAGCATATATTATACCATAAATGCGTTGTGTACATGCCATGCAATTGAGATCAAAGTATGGATGACTTTCAAAAATCTCGATCTTGCATCGTGTAATTAGATGGAGGTGGCTAAAATGGTTGACTATGGTTTTGATACTCCTTTCTTTTGGGGTTTCATCGTTTGAAGTAGCACATCTACTGTCAAGGTTGAAAGAACAAAGTTTACAGCTATAACAAGAACCAATACACACTACAAAAGCAGACTTTTAGCGGCCTTTTTTGGGCATTTAGCGGCGTTATAAGCATAAAAAATCTTTCTTGGCGCTTTTCTAAGCGCCACAAAAACGCCTAATATAATAACGCAAAAATTTTTAAGCGTTTATGAACAAAAGTGCCGCTAAAGACCACAATTTTAGCGGCGTTTGTGATAAAAGCGCCATAAAGACTATGGCCTTTTAGCGGCTTCTTTTAAAAACGCCAAAAGTCGGGGACCTTTACTACGCTTTCAAAAAACGCTAAAAGTCAAGGCCTTTAGCGCGCTTTCCCAAAAACGCCGCTAAAAGTCGATTGCCTTTAGCGGTAGCTTTCTAAAAAACGCGCTAAAAGTCGGGGCCTTTAGCGGCGCTTTCCCAAAAAGCCGCTAAAAGTCGAGCCTTTAAAGCACTTTACCAAAATGCATAAAAATTTCTTGACATTTAGCGGTGCTTTTGTACAAACGCCGCTAATTTGTCTGATTTAAAAAATACAATTTTTCAATATTATACCCTCCCACTAAAACCAACCAATAACGAAGATATAATTCCAACACAAAACAAAGAATTTAGCATAAAATCACATTGAATACATTAATTCTAAATGATACTTGAAATTTAATAAATTAAATGAATGATAACTGAAAATATCGTAACAATAATGTTAAATGTAATAATGTCAAAACTTCTTACAACGAGAAACTAAATGTCTAAGGTGGCGGTTTACATGATCATTAAACATCTGATCATATCTTTGAAATTTGGTCTTGGAGCTCTTCGTATTTTCATTACGCTTTCTGCTAGCATCGATCTTTCTGCCTCCCTCGCAGATGCTGCGCCTCTCTCGGCTTGCTCTGCCTCCTTGCTTGTGCCGCTTCCAGATCTGCTTTCTAAGCTATTCTGGAGTTCTTCATATTTTCTTTGAACATCGCAATTTGCTACCTCTTCAACCGTGCTCTCTTGCATCCGAAGCTATCTGGTTTTGTAGCCTCGAACTTGACGAGATTGACCCGGAAGGCATGTCTTCTTTGGGGCGGATCCAAAATATTGGGTCGGGTAACACCGGATCTTTTAAATCAAACCCACCATACCTTTCAAGACCAAAAACATCGATGATAATTCTATTAAAATATACTAAAGATTAGCGAACTATCGATCGAGCGATCGTACCTTCGGGACCCAAAACATACAGTAATAATTACATTATCAATCTCTTCAAGATTAACAGAACTATCGATCGAAGCGACCACTTCATACTCGGCCTTCTTCTCCTTTAGTTTATCCTAATAAATCAATGAAAGAGTTAGAAGCGAAATATATAAATAAGAAAGAATGCAACATAATTTAACATTGTAAATTTAAAACTATAAGCGATGAATTAAACTATTATAATTAAGCGGTAGAAATATTTATAAAAATAAAATTTTATTAAGAAATATACCAAAATTTCTGCAGCTTCGGATCTCATCGGAGATCCATCCTTCTTCTATGCGTAATGTCAAAAAGCGAAGAAGGTTCCATGCAGTTTCGTTTCCTTCAACAATTGTTATCGTAATCTGATTGGGTCCGCTACTAATCGGTCCCAATATAGACAAGTAGACAATGACCTGCTGGTTAGCCCATTTATACACGTATATAAGATTTTACATTATTTTATACAAAAGGAACACACTATAATTTGCAGCAACACAACACTTCATATTCAAGCACACAAAACCACCGATCGGACTTGAAATATCTCAATTCTAACTTAAATTCAAGTTCAACTATAAGTTATCATAATTGAAATTGAGCATAAGAATCAGCATTTAAACATCAATTTATAGCATTTAAACACCTAAACTTACAACACTTTAACATCCCAATTAACAACAATTATACACCTCAATTATAGCAATAAACATCTCAATTTCGTGAACTAAACAAAACAATTTGCGATACTTAAAACACTTCAATTTACAACATGTAAACACTTAAATTTGCAACACTTTAACACTTCAATTCACAGACATTTAAATACTTCAATTTGCAGCACATTAACACTTCAATTTGCAGCACTTAAACACTTCAATTTGCAGACTTAACACTTGACATTTGACAAAATGATAAAGTAATTCAAAAGAAATAAAACAGTGGATAAAATTCTTGCAAGCCTTGGACATGATGCAAGAGGGTGCATATATATTCATATGTTCTTTTTTCCTTGCAAGCCACTAATGAGATTTAAACAACAATTTTCGACACCGGTCTACGGGTTATTCGGTTCCTCACATGTACAACATATCAAAACCACAACATAATATATCAAACACAAGTGGATTCACACTCAAATCATCCGAACATCCATCACTTAAAAAGTAAACAAAAATGATAGGTTCTAGAATTTGGACCAACCTAAAGAATCTAGCGCCATTCTTTTCCGATCAAGCGCATCAGATACAAAAATGGGTCATTTAAGTATGCATCGCTTCATAATAAAATTTAAGAATAGGTAAATGAAAGGCAGTTAAACATATACAGAGAAATATCTACTAACCTTGTGCAATACAATATCAAAAAGACCACAGTGCGAGAGAGGTCTATTTTGATCAATTGCAACAAATATTATCTCCTTATTCCTGCACCATTTTCAACATTTTACTCTGTTACTAACATGAAAGAAAGAAACAAATTTGTGTCCTGCCTAGAATCCACAAAAACAACGATGGTTAAGGTCATTTGAGGGCAGTGAATGCTTTTATATAACCGTCGAAATTTCATAAAAGTGTTTATTTTGTTCCTTTGCTTTTCTTTTTATTTTATCATTAGTTTTTATTTTTATTTATATCATATTTGTGTTGTGTTTGGTTTTACCATTTAAAAACACCCTTTGTTTTAGCCATCGCCCAAGAACCAGACAATTCTCATTTCCTGGCTAGCAAGTTTGGGGTGTTACTCAAAACTCACACCAAATGCATATTCCACACATTTATGAGATATAACAGTTTACATATATACAAAAAATTTAAAAGAAATTGAATACTATGTATAAGATATGCATAAATCCAAATCGAAAAGCCTATAACAATGTTCCAGTCCTAGGTCAGTTTCATAATTGTATGGCCATGGGTGATGAAACAATGGTGCGGTAAGGTCTGTCCCCAATTTAAGCATAAGGTAACCACAAAGCAGCTTATTAACAAATTAAAAGCTAAAAAATTAAATATAAATTGAAATAATAGTTTTTCATTAAATCTTTTTACAATATTTTTAAATCAGAAAAGAAATTAAAAGAAAGAGGAAAAAGAACCTGGACTTGAGAAGAGGCTTGGTTTTCAAATACAAACAATCCCAAAGAGCACTCCATTTTCCATAGCAGGTTATTAAAACTCCTTCTCACAATATCTTGTTGCAATTGATGAACCGAGCTGCGAGAAAGAATTATCGAATCAATTCATATAAAAAATTGAAATTGGTAAAAAATAAAGGAAAATAGAGAGAGGGAGGAATACAATAGTTACGAACCCAAACAAAAATGGTTTGTACCCCTGTCGGGTTACCTCAAAATTACCATTAATTTTGAACTGAGAAGAGTTTGAAATACCAAACAAAAATGGTTAAAGTAAAATACCTCTCGAACCCAAGTTTCAGTAGCGGCGGTGGGGAGAAGATGAGGACGCGACCAAGAGGCAAACAATTTTATTTTGCAATGGCGGAGAAGAGTCGAAGTTGATTTCGAAGGTGGGAAATTAGGGAAAAAATTGCAGAACAAACTTGGGGAAATTGGGGAAAAGCAGTTGGGAACTTGGTGAAAATAATCGGCAAATCGAAGAGGTTAAGCGATTCATTTAAGTTGGACATTTTGCGGCGTTTAACATAAAAGCGCCACTAATAATGTGGCTAAAGCTAAAAGCGGTGTCGTTTACATACGTTCGAAACATAATTGCGGCGTTTTTAGTAAAAAAGCCACTAAAAGCAAATATAAAAACGGCGTCGTTTCAAGGTTCACCTTATTTGCGGCGTTTTATTTAAAAGCGCCACTAGAACAAAGCTTAAAACGGCATCGCTTTTGCACAAACCGGAACATATTTGCGGCGTTTAGCTTAAAAACGCCACTATAAGCACATGGTACAAACGTCATCGTTTTGCCTTAAAACATATTTTCGGCGTTTATACACCAAAACACCACTAATACTGAGCGTGAAAACGCAGCGTTTTTCTTAAACTGAAACATAATTGCTGCGTTTCTCGTAAAAATGCCACTAAACCTAACCCTTATTGCGGCGTTTTCCAATAAAAATGCCGCTATTGTTAAATTTCAAAATATGGTTTAATAAAAGGTTTAAAAACTATAATTACAATTTTATATATTAAATTTCATAATATCTCTTTTACGATTAGATAATAAATTATTTAATATATAAATTAAAAAATTAACCCCAAACCCCAATACATAACCCTAAATCCAAACTCCAAACCCTAAACTCTAACACATAACCTCAAACCCCAAATTATATAATGATAATTTTAATATTAAAATTCATATTACCTATTTTACACTTATATAATAAATTATTTAATATATAAATTAAGGATAAAAATTTGAACCTATTTTAAATAAATAAACATTGGGGTGATGGATACATATACCATTCGGGGTTATGGGAAGACAATTTCACAATAAAAGGAAGGATCGGTGAGCGATGGTTGGATCCAATAGCTTGAGATTATGGGATTCTAGGGATTTTGGGATTTGAATTAGGGAAACCGATTTGAGATATTTTGGTTTGGGATTTTGGGAAATTTTAATTCGGAATTCTTGGGGACTTAGGAAATTTAGGGTTTGAGGAAATAATAATAGGGGTTATGGGATCTTTGAAATTATTATTTTAGCGGTAGCGAGAAAATGATGTTGTTTTGTGTATGCAATTTCTAAATAACAAATTATAAAACAATAAACCATAAACCATAAATTATAAATCACAACCCCTAAACACTAACCCCTATCCCTAAACCTTAAGCAAGCAGCTCACTAAAATTTTTTCAATTTTGACAAAACGACGCGCCTAATAAGGGTCTCGGGAATGGATAAAACAAAACGACATCGTATAACTTTACATTTTTGCGGCGCTTTAGAAAATGCCGTAATTCCCGATCTTTAGTGACGTTTTGATTAAAAACCGCTAATGCCACAACAAACACAACTGAAACGACAACATTTTGGCTAAAGTGAGTGCGTTTTGGCGTTTTTTGTAAAAGCGCCACTAATGTTTTAATTATTTCTTAAATTCCATAAAACCATTAACCTCTTAATCCTTAATTAAACCTAAATACATATACATTAAAATTTTAATTTTGATTTAATCATACACATTATTTTAAAATATAAAATACATCAATTTATTTTTATCTTGAGTAAATATAAATTTTTATGTATGCAATAATAAAAATGATGTTAATAATATCAATAATTATGTTTATATTTTACAAGATTTGGATCAAATTAAAGTTCATGTATGCTTTTAGGATTTAACACATTTTGATATGTATTCTTTTAAAATAATAATTTATATTTATCTTTTTTTTATTATTCTAAAAAATCTAAGATTAATTCCTAAATCCATAACCCTAACCCCTAAAAATTATACCCTAAATCATACACCCTTAAACCCTAAACTATAAACTATAAACTATAAACCATGCATAGTATCCCTAAACCCTAAACAATTGAAATAGTAACTCGTAGAACTTAAAAATTAAATTATAACTCCTAAACCTTAAACCATAAAACAATAACCCCTAAAGATTAACTGGCCCCAAACCATATTACTCCCATAACCCTTAACCTATTCCCCTAAACCCCAACACTTAAACCGTAATCCATAAACATGATCCAAAAACCCATGATCTATAAACCTTTAAATAAATAATAAAACATAAACCCTAAACGAGAAAACACTAAACCCTAAACTAAAAAACTCTAAACCCTAAACTTAATTTAGAAACCCATAAACCATTAACCCAAAATAATGAACATTATATCATAAACCCTAAAACTATAAACTATAGACATTAAACCTTAATTAAGTCCTAAATCATTAACCCTAAAATAAAATATTCTTTTTGCGGCGTTTCTATAAAAACGCCACTAAAGTTCAAAAAAAATTAAACAATGTTATTTTGCTCAAAATTTTGTGGCGTTTCACCAAAAGCGCCGCTAATGCTAAGACCTTTAGCGGTGTTTTCCCAAAAGCGCCGCTAAAGCTCAGACTTTTAGTGGCATTTTCCAAAAAGCGCCGCTAATGCTCGACTTTTAGCGTTTCCCTAAAAGCGCCGCTTAATGCTCGACTTTTAGTCAGCATTTTCCCAAAAGCGCCGCTAATGCTCAGACTTTTAGCGGCGCTTCCTAAAAGCGCCACCGCTAATGCTCGAGCCGTTAGTGGCGTTTACAAATAAACGCCGCTATATGTCCTTTTAGCGGCGCTTACTAATAAACTTCACTATTGATCTTTTTTTTTTTCTTTTCCTTCAAACGCCGCTAATGTATAATATTTATTGCGTTTTTCTTTAAAATGCCACTAAAAACGCCACTAAAAGTCTGCTTTTGGTGTAGTGACATAGTTCTTCACATCTGTCACACACAAATATTGTGTCTTCTCTATAATCATCATTTTATATCAATGGGTGAGGATGAAAAGAAACACTTAGTATCCGAAAAAAAATTATTAGAGATAAGGATAATTTATTGTTTCTCCGCTTTCATTTTGGAATTTTAAATATATTATTTCAGTTCTACATATTGTCAAATTGTGATATGATTAGTATAATAATAATCTTTGAGAACTAAAATAATAAATTATTACATAGATACTAACCATCTCCGATCCCGAACTTCCATCGTGAAAATTCTCTTCCATTCTTTGAGGATCTAAAAGCATCTCTTCCGGAGGTTCAAGAACCTAAGTCCAAATGTTTAGTTTCATAATTGTACCAAATAGAACAAAACCATTGTAATAAATTTAAGATAGTTAATAGCGTTGGTTCGCTGTGGTTTGAAATTTACTAATTATATGTCCCTTTTTTCACTAAGCATATTTCTATGTGAGTTAAAAGACTACTATTTTAGTTATTACAGTTGTCTTACCTCGGAAAGGACATAATCAATATCGCAATATAATTGCATTTTGCCCAATAATAAACATCGATTTGGATTCCTTCATCTCACACATGTCGCAATAATAATCTCCGAACACTACTGACAAAAGCAGACTTTTAGGCGTTTTTTGGGCATTTAGCGCTTATAAGCACCACAAAAGTATTTATAGGCGCTTTTCTAAGCCACAAAACGCCATAATACAATCGCCGAAATTTTACGCGTTTATGAGCAAAAATACCTCTAAAGACAACGACTTTTAGCGGCTTTGTGATAAAGCGCCATTAAAGACCATAAGCCTTAATGGCGCTTTTTTAAAAACGCCGCTAAAGTCCGGTCTTAGCAGCGCTTTAAAAAATGCCGCTTAAAAGTCTGGTCTTTAGTGGCGCTTTCCCAAAAATGCCGCTAAAAGTCGGGGGTTTAAGCGCTTTTAAAAAATGCATTAAAAGTCGGGGCCTTTAGCGGCGCTTTTCCAAAAATGCCGCTAAAATTTCTTGATAGCTTAGCGCTTTTACCTAAAACGCCGCATAAATTTTCTTGACATTTAGCTACGCTTTTGTACAAACGCTTAATTTGTACAGATTTCAAAAAGTACAATTTTTTCAATATTATACCCCTCCTACACTAAAACCAACTAATAACAGTATATAATTTCAACGCAAAACAACAAATTTAGCATAAAAATCACACCGAATACATTAATTCTAAATGATACTTGAAATTTAATAAATTAAATAAATGATAACTAAAAATATTGTAACAATAATGTTAAATGTTAAATGTAATAATGTCAAAACTTCTTACAACGAGAAACTAAATGTCTAAGATGGCGGTTCGCATGATCTTTAAACATCCGCTTCATATCTTTCAAGTTGGTCTTGGAGCTCTTCAGATTTTCTCGCTCGCTCTTGCTAGCATTGATCTTGCCTCTGCCTCCTCGCCTTGCCATTCCTCTCTCTTCTTTATTCTTTGCCTCCTTGCTTGTGCTGCTCAGATCCGCTCTAAGTCATTGCTAGAGTTCTTTATATTTTCTTTGAACATCAGCAATTTGTCCTCCGCTCAACCGTGCTCTCTTGCATCCGAGCTATCTGGTTTTGTAGCCTCGAACTTCAAACGAGATTGACCTCCCAAGGCATGTCTTCTTGGGGGCGGATCAAAATATTGGGTCTGGGTAACACCGATCCTTTAAATCGAACCCGACCATACCTTTCAAGACCAAAACATCGATGATAATTCTATTAAAATATACTAAAGATTAGCGAACTATCGATCAAGCGGTCATACCTTTCGGGACCCAAAATATCTGTAATAATTACATTATCAATCTCCTCAAGATTAAGAACTATCGGTCAAGCGTACCGCCTCATACTCGGCCTTTTCTCCTTTAGTTTATCCTAATAAATCAATGAAAGAGTTAGAAATGAAATATATAAATAAGAAAGAATGCAACATAATATAACATTATAAATTTAAAACTATAAATGATGAATTAAACTATTATAATTAAGCGGTAGAAATATTTATAAAAATAAAATTTTATTAAGTAAATATACCAAAATTTTTGCGACTTGATGTCATCGGAGATCCATCCTTCTTTCTATAGTAATGTCAAAAAGTGAACGCGTCCAACTTTTTGACCAATCAAAGTTTCCTACATTTTAGCGAGAAAAAATATAATTTAATAGTATAAAGTAATTAATATTTGAGACACAAGCAAAACTTCTAGAGCACTGCAGTATGCGTGAATTTTGTTTCATCTCACGCTTATTCCAACTCGCCACGGTCCTACATAATGCAATTTGAATTATATATATAGTAAAACTATAAACCAAATAATTTATACGATTTTAGAAGTACGTAATACCTCTCCTTTTTTTGAATTCCAAAATCTAACTTGATCTTCCCATTGGTACCTCAACATTCCCGGTGGAACATTTCTTAATTTTTCGTCGAGGCTTATGTCTTTCTTAAAATATTATTTTTTGAGCGTGCTTTTATTGTCTCTCCATTTTTTACCCAATGTCTTCTTAACATAGTCATCAGAGACCTCTAAATTAAATCTACCCTGAAGAATAAAAGTATAAAAAGTTAATATAAATGAAAATTAAATAAAAATATTATAAATTACATTCACGTTTTATTACCTTAATATTTTCGAGAGCCTGATTTTTGTTGGCATCAGGCATGTGATGCCATGATTCATAGTTAATGGGCAACATATTGGGATTTCGTGCTAAAATGCCCAAATTGCCTCCTAACAGTCGAGCTTCAGATCCAACAGGCTGGCCATGATTGTTTCTCCTTACTTTAGCACGATCGGTGAGGCTCTAAGTCGATAAATCTTTAAGTAATGTCGTCCCCGACCTCTGCGTCCCACCACCTTCACTAAAAAATGATATATTATTATATTAAAATTAAAAATGAATCAATAATAAAATTCAACATGCATGTAAAATATACTTAACATTACTTTGAAATTCTCGGTGCTCGCATCATCTATGTCCGCAGTAGAAGATCCAACAACTGCTTTGTTGTTCACTACTATTAGCTTCTTACGGATTTGGAGTTTCGCGGACAATATTTAAATCTCGTAATCGCCTTCTACGCATTTTTCCGCAATACACATAAAATAGTTCAAAATTTTAGTAACAAATAACAACAATAATAGGACATTTAAAATAGTTAAATTAAATAACATGGCCAACATGAAAATTATAATATTACATATAAATAATAAATCATTAAATCTTACTACATCATATTTCGTAAATATCTTCGTCCACATCCTGACGAACCCATTGAAATTGTTGACTAGGACTAGGGATATTTTTAGTTAAGTCTTGTTCTGGAAAAGGCAAAGTTTCTGATCTTTCGACTATGTCATCTCTACTTCCACTGCCAATGTCGAAGAAATCTCTAGGGGTGTTTCGAAGTACAACGTACCAACCCTCATCAATTGGATCTTCCGATTAAAAAAACTTGTTTAACTTGAGAAGAAAACACATACGGCTCGTCCATTAGTTGTTCTCTGGTGTGAATAAATCGAGAGAAATTCACCATTGTAAAGTCATATTGATCGTTTTTAATTCCGCGAGTCGTATTCACATCAGCCCAATCACCTCAAAATAAGACAACTTTGCATTTGCCGTAATAATCCAACTCAATGATGTCAGTAATAAGTCCGTAATATTCCAAATTCCCCTCGACCGGATTACTGTCCCTAGCACTAGCATAACTTGTAATCGAAAAATTAACAACAATTCCGCAATTTTGGGTTCTCCTCGGTCTCGCGATACCTTGTATGAAATCAGATCCGTTGATGAGGAAGCCACTATATCTTTTAACTATTCTGTTTGGACCTTGTGAAAGCCATTTAACGTCGTCATTTACTTCATTCCGACTCCAAACCTATTGAGTCGAAAGTAAATCGAGTAATTATGAATGTTATGAGAAAATATTATTACTTGTCAATGAAAATTTAAATTGCATACCATTTGGCTTAACCATTCATGGAATGATTCTGCGAACAACTTATTAATTTCTCGTCGATTTAATCTTCGAGATCGTGAACGAGCTCTCAATATTTGTTTGTACTCACTACGGTAAAAAAGGTTTTACTTTGTTAGAAGACAAACAAATCATAATTGATGAGTATTTATCAAATTGTAGAACGTACTTCCGAAATGGTTCCATTGAATCGTGATGAAAAAGAACGTATCGATGTGCTTGGACCCACGATCTATCGTCTAATTCTGTAATTTCGACTTTGCCGATCGGTTCTCCGAAACTTTGAAATAAATAAGTTTCAGCCAAATTATGATCTGTGAGCCCAGCATTTCTACTTGGTCTGTTCATTCTTGTTTCAACATCTTCCAAATACCTCGAATAGAAAGTCATACATTCCTCTACCAAGTAGCCCTCGGCAATTGATCCTTCCGGATAACGCTTATTGTGGCAGTATGACTTCAATTTGGAAAGGAACCTAAACACGATATACAACATTATCAAAAGTTGGAAATAAAGGCATTTAGCTGAATGAAGGAATATTTTGCAAATAAAGTAAGACCTTTCAATGGAATACATCCATCGATAGAAAACGGGTCCATCAAGAAGTGCTTCACGCAGGAGATGAATTAACAAGTGCACCATGATAGTGAAGAAGGAAGGCGGGAATATCTTCTCCATATTGCATAAAGTTAACGCTCGATCTTGTAGTCTCTCAAGTTCTTGAACATTCAAAACTTTACCACAAATGCCTTTCATTATATTTGATGGTTCAATTACGGAGCCGTCACCTTTTTCGACATACAACACCGCATAGCAACTTGCGATAAGTCTTGCATCAATATGTGATAGTCATGCGATTTTAAGCCATATAATCTTGATCCTTAAGACTCACACATCGCGATATATTTGATGCATACGCATCCGGACCTTTATATCCTTCAACACCGCAGAACACTTCTTTCTCCGTCTTCGACATCGAAAAAATAGCGGCAATGATATTTCATATTCGAAGTGCTTCGGGGATGAAGCTCACGCCAATTCTATGTGGACTAAATCAAGTCGACTCTAAAGATTATCTTCGATTTTCCATCGACATTCAAAATAGTCCTAATGATGTTCTCGCAGACATTTTTCTCTATGTGCATGACATCAAGGTTATGGCGTAAAATCTGATGCTCCCAATAAGGCAACTCAAAAAAATACTTTTTTTTTTCCACAAGTCTGCCTCATTAGGATCATCCTCTTCATCAGATTCATCATCAGATAAATTAGCATAAGCCGAAAAGTCGTTAATAGTCCACATTAATGCCGCATATAAATTAAAGTTCTTTTTCTCATTGCATCGAATGTCCGAACACCAGGTCCATAGTTGTTTTAACTCGTCAATAAGTGGTACGCAAATAGACGTCAATATCATTCCCTACCTTTCTCTAGGTATAATCATAGACAAGATAAAAGAAGATTATTTCATGCAAACCCATAGAGGCAAATTGTGGAACAAGCACCACATGCCAAGTAATCGACGTTGTGCTCATAAGTTTGTAAGGGTTAAATCCATCGAATGCTAGCCCAAGCCTCACACTCAGGATCACTTGCAAAGCTTGGAAATTTAGAGTCAAAATATTTCCAAGCTAAAGAATCTACAGGATGCCTTAAGAACCCATCATCGGTTCGTCCATCATGGTGCCACGTCATTGATTCGGCTATCTTCGACGACATGAAAAGCCGTTAAAGCCTCGATATTAGGGGAAAATATCACAAAATCTTAACTGGTCGCTTTTTTTGACTGTACCATGTTCATCCTCGTTCTCGTCCTCTCATTTCTATTAATCCAATGGGATTGGCATACATGACAAAGATTTGTTGGTTTATGCGGTCGCCTCAATACAACATGCGATCATTTGGGCAATCGTGAATTTTGTTGTATCCAAAGCCCAAATCCTTTATCAATTTCTTCATGTCTTTGAAAGATCGAGGATTTTTGCAAGCGGAACATTTCTTGCGAAACTCTAACAAAGATTGTCAACGAGTTTTCGGTCCACCCCCCAAACATTTCAAGTGAAAAGACGAATCTGTAATGACAGCTTTGGAAAATTTTGATCCGTCAAGCAGCTTCTTCATTCATTTCACCAAGTAACGTGTAGAACCTCGCCGCTTCTTCATTTGGTCGTTCATCCCAGACACTTTTTTCCCTTCGGTGAAAGTATTTCCTCCAAAATTCGATCATCGGTTGCACCCAAGTCGTGGAAATGACCGAAACCATCATCACGCATATTAAAAGCATCCCGCAACATGTTTTCCATGTTATCGCTCACTAACATTCTGATTGAAAACACTATGAGGATACCCCAGATTCATCGATGAAGATGCTCCATTAAATGTAGACTCGCCATGAAAAAACCATATTTTGTTCCCCCAGACAAAGCCATCAACAACTAGATGTTCGTAGACCACTTCACGATAATGCCAGTTAATATTGCAACACTTCTTACACGGGCAAAGAATCATATTCTCTTGGCTTGCATTTTGAAATGCGAAATTCAGAAAAGTTTCTACTCCATTTCGATAGCCGTTGCTTACCCTTAACAATTTCATCCAACTCCTATCCATTTCGTAGTTGTTGAAGTCTAAAGTTGACAATAAATTATACGGCTAAATTGTTAATTAATAATTTATGTAAATAATGCTATGGAATTTGATCTTAAAATTAGGTAAGTTATGTATTCGTTAAGATCCATCATCGTGGCATTGTTACACCTAGGAGGATCCGTTATATCTAATAAGGAGATATAAGGCAACCCATCGAGTTTTCACCTATATACTTTGAATCTTTTTCTTAAAATTATACAAGTATTATGTAAGTTATGAAGTTTGATATTAAGGAAAATTATGTAAGTTATGAAATTTAATCGTCAACTTATGTAATTTATGAAATTTGATCTTAAAATTAGGTAAGTTATGTATTCTTTAAGATCCATCATACGTGGAATTGTTACACCTAGGGAGGATCCATTATATCGATGATGAGATATAAGGCAACCCGTCAAAGTTTCCACCTATATACTTTGAATCTTTTCTTAAAATTATACAAGTATTATGTAAGTTATGAAGTTTGATATTAACTTAAAATTAGGGGTTAAGGGTTATAAGTTAAGGGTTAAGGGTTAGGGTTTAGGGTTTAAGGGTTAGGGGTTAAAGGTTAAAGGTTTAAGGTTTAGGGGTTAGGGGTTAGGGGTTTAAGTTTTAGGGTTTTAAGGGTTTAGGTTTTAGGGTTAATAAATGTTATATTATTTTGATATTTAATTTGGTATTTCGTTTAGATCCATCATACGTGGCATTGTTACACCTAGGGAGGATCCGTTATATCTAATGAAGAGATATAAGGCAACCCGTCAGTTTCAAATTACATACTTTGAATCTTTTTCTTAAAATTATACAAGTATTATGTAAGTTATGAAGTTTGATATTAACTTAAAATTAGGGGTTAAAGGTTATAAGTTAAGGGTTAAGGGTTAGGGTTTAGGGTTTAGGGTTTAAGGTTTAAAGGTTTATGTTTAAGGGTTTAGGGTTTAGGGGTTTAAGGGTTAAGGGTTAGGGGTTTAGGGTTTAGGTTTTAGGGTTTTAATATTTTAGGGTTTTAAAGGTTTAAAGTTTAGGGGGTTAATAAATGTTATATTATTTTAATATTTAATTTGGTATTTCGTTTAGATCCATCATACGTGGCATTGTTACACCTAGGGAGGATCCGTTATATCTAACAGTGAGATATAAGGCAACCCGTCAGGTTTCCAGCCTATATACTTTGAATCTTTTTCTTAAAATTATACAAGTATTATGATATTAACTTAACATTAGGGGTTAAGGGTTATAAGTTAGGGTTAAAGGTTGGGGTTAGGGGTTAGGGTTTAGGGTTTAAAGGGTTAGGGTTTAAAGGTTTAAAGGTTTAGGGTTTAAGGGTTTAAGGGTTTAAAGGTTAGGGTTAAAGGTTAAGGGTTTAGAGCTTAGGTTTTAGGGTTTCAAGGGTTTAAGGTTTGGGGTTAATAAATGTTATATTATTTTGATATTTAATTTGGTATTTCGTTTAGATCCATCATCACGTGGCATTGTTACACCTAGGAGGATCCGTTATATCTAACGGTGAGATATAAGGCAACTCGTCAAGTTTCCACTATATACTTTGAATCTTTTTCTTAAAATTATACAAGTATTATGATATTAACTTAACATTAGGGGTTAAGGGTTATAAGTTAGGGGTTAAAGGTTAGGGGTTAGGGTTTAGGGTTTATGGTTTAAGGGTTTAGGGTTTAAGGGTTTAAAGGTTTAGGGTTTAGGGGTTTATGGTTTAAAAGTTAGGGTTTAAAAGTTAAAGGTCTAGGGTTTAGGGGTTAAAGGTTTAGGTTTTAGGGTTTCAAGGGTTTAGGGTTAGGGGTTAAGGGTTTAGGGTTAAGGGTTAGGGGTTTAGAATTTAAGGGTTTAAGTGTTTAGTGTTTATGATTTTAGGGTTTAAGGATTAATGTTTATGATTTAGGGTTTTAAGGTTTATGGTTTTAGGGTTTTAGGGTTTTAAAGTTTAGGATTTAAGGTTTAGGCATTGTTAATAAATGTTATTAACTAAACAATAAATCTTAAGAGGTAATGTGACCTAATCCTATTGGTGTGTGGGCATTTTTATTTTTGCCTTGCATTTTCTTTAAACTTTAGCTAAATTTCTTCTATATTTGCTTCATTTCTTGCTTATGTACCATTTCATGCATTTGGTGTTTTCAAAGTGCTATGTATATAGTTACGTGTTGTTCTTATGTGTTTGATTGATTTTAGATTGTTGTTAGCAATTAGTACTTTATTCATATGTAATAATTTATGTCGAACTAAAAGCAAAGCAAGGTTTTATACATGTTAAAGCATTTACTAGTACGAAAGTGTAAAAATTCCTAAAAGGCGCTTGCACAAACAAAAGGCTGTTATTTTAACACAAAACCAAGCCTAAGATTAACAAGTGGAAAGTAAAACTAAGATATGAAAGAACTTACTTTTCAGTGATAACATAAACCAAATTGAACTAAATCAAGAAGCCACTTATCTTTTAGAATTAATGAATTCACCGCACATGCATACGAGAATTAGGTTGTATGTAGTGGTAAAAAATCAAAAAAATTGTCATTCAAAATTCCAACACACAACAAGATCATGCAGACCAAACTTCTAACAGTTTGATGGTCCAATCGACTTGACAATCAAATCAGACCTAATAAGTTCTAACAATACCTCACTCAGTGGCTAGCAAAAACAGATCCAAAAAGGATATATATATATATATATATAATAACATAAAAAGAGTGATGAAATTAACAAATAACAAAATTTATTAATTAAAAAACATTATATTAGCGAGATTCTTAACAACTTTTAGAGGGGGAGAATTAAATCTATGATCTTTCGAAGGGCACTATAGGTCTTAGTATTGATGAAGGAAGTTATGCACTTCTATCAATGTTCTCATTGGGATGCAACTAAATCAAATTAGAACCAGTTTCCATGTAGCACAACTTTCCATTTACACTTAATAACCTAGGTTATATACATACAACTAAGTTATATACAAATTTCAACTAAGTTATATACAAATCAGATTAATAATTTTAATAACTTAATAATATCAAATTTCAACTAAGTTATATACATACAACTAAGTTATGCCTAAAAGTAACCTAGGTTTACTGACTTTCAAACTTAATAAGAAGAAATGTATGCCAAATATGTAATATCAAATAAAATGAACATCTAATTATATCTCCAACTAGGAATAAATAGATTTCTTCACTTCATGGCTGTCAACTAGGAATAAATACAAACCGTAAGAACATCTAATGATATCGCATGTCAAGTGATTTTGATAAACCATAGAATCAATACATGTTTTAGGCATCGAGATAATGATATTCAAATATCCGGGTTTGATTTCAGTTCTTGTCAATTCTCAAATTCTTTCCGTAGTCAAACCTATCAAGAAAGATTAAGAAGGTAAACAAAAGAAAAACAGAATGATATAAATAAAAAAACCTAAATCAAAAACTATCATTTACAAATTTCATATCGTCGTTCTTTGTTGAATGTTGGGATACTGGGAAATTCTTATTCCGTGAAATGTTGGGGACTTAGCTCTTAGGGATTTAGGGAAACTTTACGGATTTTGCAGAAAACAGAAGAGTGGGAGATAAATCATTTAAAGACTCAAGCTTTATTGAAATCAATATAAACCCGTAAACAAACATGGATCAATTAAATGAAGGAAACCCAATTTTGATTATATCAAATGATAGCCAAAATAGCAAAAGAAAAAAATTGAAGCATAGAAATCAATATATGCATAGAATGAAAAATACCCAATTTAAATAATACACAAAAAAAATAGTGATTAAAAGAAAGTGTTACCTTTAAGAAACTTGTGTTGATAAAGGGAGAAAATACTGAAACTCCTATTCGGCGAGAATAACCATGAAACCGCGAAAAAAAAAACCAAATTAGGCTTCTTACTGGGAAATTTGGGATTAATAATTTTGAGTTTGCGGAGGGAGACTAATTGGGAGACGATAGGGGAAATTTGGGATTAGGGAAATTGAGTTCGGGGAGGGAAACAGATTGGGAACGATGGGGAAAATTTGGGATTAAGGAATTTGAGTGTGGGAGGAAGCAGTTGGGAATGATGGTGAAAATTTGGGAAATTTCGAGTTTGATTTTGGCGAAAAAATCGGGGTTAGATAGTGGAAAGGATTAGGGGTTCGTTGTTTCAAAATTTGGGAAATTTTTGAGGATTAGGGAAAGGGATTTGGGGAGAGATTTCGATGGGGGGAATTTTTCGTTCTTCGCGTTTTTGTTTAGGGTTATAGCGGATGGAATAAAACGACAATGTTTTGAAATAAAACTGAATCCCATTCTGCGTTTTTATATAAAAGCATATTAAAAGCATTTACAAAATGAAGTCATTTTGTAAATGCCTATAAAACTCGATAGAATAACGGCGTCGTTTTGTAAACAAATTACTATATTCATGTTTTAAAATAAAACGCCAATAAACTGAAGCCTCTGCGGCGTTTTTCTATAAACGCCACTAAAATCAAATAACAAAACAAAGTCATTTTGGTAACGACTCTAAAATATAAGTTTAATAACGACGCTTTGCAAAGCAATTAATATATTTGCGGCGTTTTTACTTAAAACGCCAAGACAACACAACATTTTACGGCGTTTTACTTATAAATGCCACTAAAATCAAATAGTAAAACGAAGTCGTTTATGTAAATGTCTCAACAAACTAAGCGAATAACTACTTGTTTTGTAAACATGTAATATATTAGCGTTTTAACATAAAACGCCATAAAACACAAGCTTTTGCGCGCTTTTTAAAACGCATACTATAAACAAATAAAACACATCATTTTACGCGTTTTGGACAGAGCGCCACTTAACATAAGCTTCAAGCAGGCGTGGTTCAAGTTTCCCATATATTCTGGCGTTTTTAATAAAACGCATACTATTCTAACTTATTATTATTTTTTAATTTATTTATAAATATTTTATAGTTTTGTATATATTTTATAAAATTAAACATTCAAATATATATTCATATATTTTTTGTAAGTTTTTAGGTTTTTTATTTTTACGTTTTTAATAATAAATATCAAATTAATGTAATTAATGTGTAAAGTTAAGGGGTTAATTTTGTTGAATTTTAAAATTACGATTAAATTGATAGAATCTACAAATATTAACTTTAATTAATCTAGTTAAATAGTAAGCAAAGGATGGAAGAGTGCAACAAAAACAAAAATTCCAAAATATGAAGTATAAAAGTTTAAAAACTTTAAATAATTTTGGTTTCGGAATTGAGGGTCATATGTCTTAAATCCTAAACCCAAAAGCTCTAAGACCTAAACCCTAGAATCCTAAACTTTAAACCCTAAATTCTAAACCATAGACCTTAAACCCTAAACACTAAAACCCTAAACCCTAAACCTCAAACCCTAAACCCTAAACCCTAAACCCTATATCATAACTCCTAAACTATCATCCCCTAACCCCTAACCCTTAACCCCTAACCCCTAACCATTAACCATTAACCCTTAACCATTAACCCTTAAACACATAAAACCCTAAACTTTAAACCACAAACTATACACCATAATCCCTAAATATTTAAAATAGTAACACTTAATTAACCTTACACCTTAAATTGTATATGCTAAACCATAAACCCTAAACTATAATGATAATTAATTTGATATAATAAAGTTAATAAACCTATTTTACAAATTATGTAAGAAATTATTTAATATATAAATTAACAGAGACTAATTACTCTAAACCTAAACCTCTATCCTATATATCTCATAAACCCTAAATTACACAACATAAACCCCTAACCCCTAACTCTTAACCATTAACCCATGAAACCCTAAACTTAATTTAAACCACAAACTACACACCATAATCCTAAACATTTAAAATAGTAACTCCTAAACCTTACACGTAAATTATATATGCTAAATCATAAACCTTAAACTATAATGATTATTAATTTAATATATTAAAATTAATATATCTATTTTACAATTATGTAAGAACCCCAACCCTTAACCCATGAAACCCTTAACAGTCAATCATATATACCCAAAAAAACTTTAACATTATTTGCGGCGCTTTCCCAAAAGCACCACTAATGCTCAGACTTTTAGCGGCGTTTCCCAAAGCGTAGCTAATGCTCAGATTTTTAGCGGCGTTTCCCAAAAGCGCCGCTAATGTTCAGATTTTAGCGGCGTTTTACAAATAAACGCCATATCTCATATTTAGCGGCGTTTATTATCAAAAGCGCGCTATTGATCTTTTTGCGCGCTTCCTTTCAAACGCCGCTAATGTATAATATTTGCTACGTTTTTATTTAAAACGCCACTAAAAACGCCGCTAAAAGTATGTTTTGCTGTAGTGGAATCATCTTTGGCAAAAGGACTTATGAGTGTAAGTGGATGCAAGTGACGTTTATGCTCAAAACTAGATGGTCGTGGTATACATTTAGGATGTACATTGAAATAACACTTTCTGCAACTGAAAATGGAGTCATTGCAAGTTTTACGACCACATGCATGACAAGATATCCCTTTGATAATGCTCTTCCCCAATTGTAGAAGATTGTGAGGATGACAACTATGCTTTGTAGCACGAGTTCGATACTTGGCACATGAAACGTGAAAGTCAACATCGCATGTATTGCAATAAAAGCTGAAACCATTGACTTTCTTCCTACAAGCATAACATCGAACTTGTTCTCGTGCATTAAAGAAAGGTCGAGGGTGAAGAATGTGGTGAGGGTGAAACGGACTGCTAAGAACTTGCATCGGCATGTCATTCATACATGATTCATGTATCAAAAATTTACAAGGAAGACAGATAAAAGGTGATGTGCCTTGGACCTCCTGTTTGCATGCCACGCACTTCAACTTACTTGACTGCCAAAACGCTTCAAATAAATCTTCTCCAATCACGCTCATTGGCGAAACCTTGCAACGGGTCAATTGATGTGGGTGGCTGAAATGGGTAGTTGTTGTCCTTTGGTGATCCTCATCATCACGTTTGGCTACTTCATTTATAGTAGCCATAGCGCATTTGAAATCAAGGTTGAACTCACAGTGTATGCACTTGTAAATGATGTGATTTGCTGAGAATCTTCTACATGCATCACACACAATTATGTCTACCAATTTGAATTTGAGTGAATGGGGGTGAAAAGCATCTTTTTGTATTTGAGGCGGCATTTCAGCACATACTTTGTGCATTGCAAAGTCTTCGTCTTCACAAATATAAGCTGGACCGTTAATGACATCCAGGCATCCGCCGCATCCATACTTCTTCTCATACGCCTCCCTAAAGATGAGCTTATGGTGGTGGGAAAAATGTCGGAACTCCATTTTAGAGGACCGAAACAAAGAAACAATAACAATAATTGAGAGAGTGAGAAAATCAATTGTAAGTAGAAATTCTTGATTGATGAAATATTTTTAGTTTTTTACCTATGATTTATTTTTCCTTTAACGAAAAGTATTTACTATTAATTTTAATCTAATTTTGGAATCCCCAAACAGCCAAAACCATGCTTAAGATTGACTTTAAATATTCTTCCTTTCAAAATTTTATTTTTTATGACAAGCTGGAGGATTAATTGAATTTTAAACCTATATAATAAAATGTATAGGAAATTAAAATATATTGTAATTTAAAACAAAGTCATAACAAAATATAGAAAAAAAATTCAAATGGATCTATTTTAGTTCATTGTAAATTTATATTAAATTTATATTATTATTTTATTTTATTTTTACATGAACGTCAAGATAATAAAATTAATATAATCTGTACATGGACAAACTTTCTACATTAATGTATTTATCATGTTTGTTTATCTGTTATATAGACAAAGTTAATGTATTTGTTTCATTTTTTAAGGTATTTGTTACTTTTTATTCTTTGTAATATATATTATTAATGTTTAAATATAAATAAAGTAATTAACATACACGTATGTCAATATATCAGATGATTTTTTTATTTACATATGATCTAATAGTGAGTTTTACATTTATTTGGATCAACAGGATAAATGGGCTATCCCATGCTACTATTAATTTTTAATTATTAAAATTTTAATTCCTAAATATTCATAAAAGATTAATGCATTACTAATTAATTAAAATGTTACCACACTATTTGAATGGTAATTATAAAGATTTTAATTCAAAGCTAATAATTTTAGATTATTTTTCTTAATTAGCAATAAAAATTTTAACAATATCTTTCTTTCCCCAGAATCAAAAAAAAAAAAATTGTTCTTTCACAAGTGAAGCAAAAAGTGTTTCTTTGGCAATCAAAGCAAAGCATAAAGTTATTCTTCCAAGCTTCACTCAAAGCAAGATGCTTTAAGTAATAAAAACAATATCTTGTATTTTATACATATGATGATACTATAATGGTTTTTGCAGAGTTCATGTGACACTACATCAAAACAGACTTTTAGCGGTATTTTTTTTGGCTTTTAGCGACGTTTCTAAGCGCTACTAATAGTATTTGCGGCGCTTCAAAAAGCGCCACAAAAAATGCCGCTAAAGAAAGCACCGCAAAAGTTAGCGGCGTTTATTGTGAAAAAACGCCACTAAAAGTCTTGACTTTTAGCAGCGCTTGTCAAAAAAACACCGCTAAAGATAGGGACTTTTAGCGACGCTTTTTAAAAAAACGCCGCTAAAGGTAGGGACTTTTAGCGGCGCTTCTCAAAAAAACGCCACTAAAGATGGGGACTTTTAGCGGCACTTTTTTCAAAAACGCGCTAAAGTCGAGGACTTTAATGGCTTTTAAAAAACGCCGCTAAAGGTGTTGACCTTTAGCGGCGCTTTTCTAAAAAACGCCGCTAAAAGTAGAGACTTTTTGCGGCGCTTTTCTAAAAAATGCCACTATAAGTTGGTACTTTTAGCGGCGCTTCTCTAAAAAAACGCCACGAAAGGTAGGGACTTTTAGCGGCGTTTTAACACAAACCTAATTTGCACAGATTTGCAATGCTCTTTTTCTAATATCCTACCCTCCCGCATTAAAACCAATCAAAAAAAGCAAAGAAGAATTGCAAAAATTTCAACCCAAGACAGCAAATAAAACATTTAAATCTCACCAAAAGCATTAAATGTAAACGATACTTCAAATTTAATAAAAGATATATGATATACATTAATAAATGAAGTATAATTGAAGCAGCTTACAATAATGTTAATTGTAACAATATTAACAATCATCTTACAACAAGAAAAGAAATGTCTAAGATGGCGGCCTCTGCGACTGCTGGAACAATTTTATCATAGTCTGAAGCTATTGCTGGAGTTCTTCATACTTTCTGTTTTGCTCTGCCTCCCTCGCTGCTGCCTCCGCTCTAAGCTGAGAAATTTGCTCAGCTGTGCTCACTTCCATCCGAGATATCCGGTCTTTTAGTCTCGAACTTGAAGATGAGATTGACTCCAAGGCATGTATTGTTGGGAGCCAGATCAAAATATTGGGTCGAGGTAACACGGATCCTTGACATCGAACCCACCATACCTTTTAAGACCCAAAACATTAGTGATAATTCTATTATAAATATACTCAAGATTAATGTAAGTATCAATCGAAGCGATGTATTCCTTTTAGGACCCAAAACATCGCAATAATTACATTATCAATCTCCTCGAGATTAACGAACTATCGAACAAGCAATCGCTTCATACCCCGCCTTCTTCTCCTTTAGTTTATCCTAATAAATCAATTAAAGAGTTAGAAATGAAATATATAATAAAAAAGAATGTAACATAACTTAAAATTATAAATTTAAAACTACAAACGATGAATTAAACTATTGTAATTAAACATTATAAATATTTATAATAAATCAAATTTTATTAAGTAAATATACCAAAATTTCTGCAGCTTCGGATGTCATCGGAGATCCATCCTTCTTCCTATGCGTAATGTCAAAAAGCTAAAGGCATCCAACTTTTTGACCAGATGAAGCTTCCTATATTATAGTAGAAAAAATATAATTTAATAGTATAAAGTCATTATATATGAAAGAAATAATAAATTATAATACCTCGGCCTCACCTACACGAGCAAAACTTTTGGAACCTGCCGTGTGCGTGAATTTTTGTTTTTTGTTTGCTGCTTGTTCCAACTCGCTCACGGTCTTACATAATGGAATTTGAATTATGTATATAATAAATATTATAAACTGAAAAATTTATAAGACTTTAAAAGTACGTAATACCTCTCCTTTCTTTGAATTCCAGAATCTAGATCTTCCCATTGGTACCTCAACATTCCTGGCGAAACATTGCTTAATTTTTCGTCGAGGCTTATTTCTTTTTAAAATATTATTTTTTCAGCGTGCTTTTATTGTCTCTCCATTTTTTACCCAAAGTCTTCTTAACATAGTCATCGGAGACCTCTAAAGCAAATATCTCCTGAACAAAAATAGTTTAACAAGTTAATATAAACGAAAGTTAAATCAAAGTATTATAAATTACATTCATGTTTTGTTACCTTAATATTATCCAAAGCCTGATTTTTGTTGGCAGCAGGCATGTGATGCCATGATTCGTAATTAATGGGCAACATATTGGCATTTCGTGCTAAAATGCCCAAATAGCTCGCTAACAATGAGCTTCAGATCCAACAGGCTGGCCATGATTGTTTCTCTTTACTTTAACATGCTCGACAGGCTCTAAGTCGTATAAATCTTTAAGCAAAGTACGTCCCTGACCTCTGCATCCCCCACCACCTTCAATTGAAAAATGATATATTATTATATTAAAATTAAAAATGAATTAATAATAAAATTCAAGATGCATGAAAAATAAACTTAACATTACTTTGAAATTTTGCAGGGCTCGTCATCTATGTCCTCGCAGAGTAGAAGATCCAACAACTATTTACTCTACACTATTTGCTTCTTCGAATTTGGAGTATTGTGGACAATATTTAAATCTCAGAATCGTCTTCTAGGCATTTTCCTGCAATACACATGAAATAGTTTAAAATTTTAGTAACAAATAACAATAATAATAGTACATTTAAAATAGTTAAATTATATAACATGACCAACATTAAAATTATAATATTACATATAAATAATAAATTGTAAAATCTTACTAAATCATATTTCAGTAAATATCTTCGTCCACATCCCGACGAACCCATTGAAATTGTTGACTAGTACTAGGGATATTTTCATTCAAGTTTTGTTCGAAAAGGCAAAGTTTCGATCTTTCGACTATGTCATCTCTACTTCCACCGCCAATGTCGAACAAGTCTCTAGGGTGTTTCAAAGTACAACGTACCAACCCTCATCGCTTGGATCTTGAGTAAAAACTTGTTTAACTTGAGAAGAAAACACATATGGCTCGTCCATCGATTTGTTCTTCCGGTGTGAATCAATCGAGAGAAATTCACCATTGTAAAGCCATATTGATCGCTTTTAATTTCATGAACCGTATTCACATCACCCAATCACCTCGAAATAAGACAACTTTGCATTTGCCGTAATAATCCAACTCAATGATGTTAGTAATAAGTTCGTAATACTCCAGATTCCCCTCGATAGGATTACTGTCCCTTGCACTAGCATAACTTGTAATTGAAGAATTAACCACAATTCCACAATTTTGGGTTCTCCTCAATCTCTCGCAATACCTTGTATGAAATCTGTATCCGTTGATGAAGAAGGCACTATATCTTTTCACTATTCTGCTTGGACCTTGTGAAAGCCATTTAACTTCGTCATTTACTTCATTCCGACTCCAAACCTATGGAATTGAAAGTAAATCGAGTAATTATGAATGTTATGAGAAAACATTATTACTTGTCATGAAAACTTAAATTGCATACCATTTGGCTTAACGATTCATGGAATGATTCTGCGAACAACTTATTAATTTCTCGTCGATTTAATCTTTGGGATGATGAACGAGCTCTTAATATCTGTTTGTACTCACTACGGTCAAAAAAGTTTTACTTTGTTAGAAGATAAACAAATTATAATTGATGAGTATTTATCAAATTTTAGAACTTACTTCCGAAATGGTTCCATTGATTCGTGATGAAAAAGAACGTATTGATGTGCTTGGACCCACGATCTATCGTCTAATTCTGTAATTTTGACTTTGCCGATCGGTTCTCTGAAACTTTGAAATAAATAAGTTTCGCTAAATTATGATCTGTGAGCCCAAAGATTTCTAGTTGGTCTGTTCATTCTTGTTTCAACATCTTCCAAATACCTCGAATGAAAAGTCATACATTCCTCCGCAAGTAGCCCTCGGTAATTGATCCTTCCGGATAGCGCTTATTGCGGCAATATGACTTCAATTTGGATAGGAACCTAAACACGATAATCAACATTATCAAAAGTTGCAACTAAAGGCATTGAGGTGAATGAAGGAATATTTTGCAAATAAAGTAAGACCTTTCAATGGGATACATCCATCGATAGAAAACGGGTCCACCAAGTATTGCTTCACGCAGGAGATGAATTAACAAGTGCACCATAATAATAAAGAAGGAAGGCGGAAAGATCTTCTCCAGATTGTATAAAGTTAATGCGGCTCGATCTTATAGTCTCTCAAGTTCTTGAACATTCAAAACTTTACCACAAATGCCTTTCATTATATTTGACAGTTCAATTACAGAAGCCATCACCTTTTTCGACATACAACACCGTATAGCAACTGGCAGTAAGTCTTGCATCAAGATGTGATAGTCATGCGATTTTAAGCCATATAGTCTTCGATCCTTAAGACTCACACATCGTGATATATTTGATGCATACGCATTCGGGACCTTTATGTCCTTCAACACCATAAAGAACACTTCTTTCTCCGTCTTCGACATTGAAAAAATAGCAGGCGGCAACCGATATTTCATATTCGAAAGTGCTTGGGGAAGAAGCTCACGTCGAATTCCCATATGGACTAAATCAAGTCGACTCTGAAGATTATCTTTCGATTTTCCATCGACATTCAAAATAGTCCCAATGATGTTCTCGCAGACATTTTTCTCAATGTGCATGACATCAAGATTATGGCGTAAAATCTGATGCTCCTAATAAGGCAACTTAAAAAAATGCTTCTTTTTTTCCATAAGTCCACCTCATTAGGATCATCCTCTTCATCAGATTCACCCCTAGATCTTCTATTTCTTTGCGAGTTGGCCAGTTGATTCATCTTCCCATAAATGAAATTTATATCTTTCAACATTAAGAATATTTCGGATCCACCAATGCGAAGGAGCTTCTCGAACTCTTGATGCCATCAAACCGAGCACTCAAATCTAAATCTATGATTTTTCGGTAACCACCGACGATGCCCCATGTAAGAAAACTTCTTCCCATTATATAACCATTGCAAACATGTTCGCAAGAAGACAACACGGACAAGCATAACGTCCCGGTACTCCAACCGATAAATTAGCATAAGCGGAAGCCATTAATAGTCCACATCAAAGCCGCACGTAAATTAAAGTTCTTTTTCTCATTGCATCGTATGTCCGAACACCAGCCCATAGTTGTTTTAACTCTTCAACAAGTGGCTACAAGTAGACGTCAATATCATTCCTAGCCCTTTCTCTCCATGTATAATCATAGACAAGATAAAAGATGATTGTTTCATGCAAAACCATGGAGGCAAATTGTAGGAACAAGCACCACGAGGCCAAAATCTTGACGTTGTGCTCATGAGTTTGTAAGGTTAAATCCATCGATGCTAGCCCAAGCCTCACACTCGAGGATCGCTTGTAAAGCTTGGAAATTTGGAGTCAAAAGATTTCAAGCTAAAGAATCTACAGGATGCCTTAACAATCCATCATCGGTTCGTCCATCACGATGCCACGCTCATTGACTCACTGTCTTGACGACATTAAAAGCCGTTGAAGCCTTGGTATTAGCGAAAAATACCGCAAAATCTTAACTGACTGCTTCCTTGATTGTGTATCGTGATCTTTCTCATTACCATCCTCTATATTTTTATTAATCCAACGGGATTGACCGCATATATGACAAAGACTTGTTGGTTTATCCAGTTGCCTCAATACAACATGCGCCATTTGGGCAACTATGAATTTTGTTGTAGCCAAGGCCCAAATCCTCAATCGCTTTCTTCATGTCTTTGAAAGATTGAGGATTTTCACAAACGGAACATTTCTTACAAAAACTCTAACAGCATTGTCAACGAGTTTCGGTCCATCCTCCCAAACATTTCAAGTGAAAAAGACAAATCTGACGTTAGTTTGGAAAATTTTGATCCTCATACGCTTCTTCATTCATTTCACCAAGTAACGTGTAGAACCTCGCCACTTCTTCATTTGGTGCTCATCGTGTACACTTCTTCCCCTTCGATGAAAGTATTTCCACCATAATTAAATCATCGGTTGCACCTAAGTCGTGGAAATGACCAAAACCATCATCACAAGATATTAAAAGCATCCTGCAACATGCCTTCCATGTTATCATCTCTAACATTCTGATTGTAAGCACTATGAGGATAAACCAGATTCATCGATGAAGATGCTCCACTAGATGTACACTATCCATGAAAAATCCATTTTTTGTACCCCCGGACAAAGCCATCAACAACTAGATGTTCGTAGACAACTTCACGATAATGCCAATTGATATTGCAACACTTCTTACACGGAAAAGAATCATATTCTCTTGGCTTGCATTTTGAAATCTGAAATTCGTAAAAGTTTCTACTCCATTTCGATATCCGTTGCTTACCCTTGACAATTTCATCCAACTCTTATCCATTTTGTAGTTGTTAAAGTCTAAAGTTGACAATAAATAACACGGTTAAATTGTTAATTTATAATTTATGTAAGAAATGATATGATCATATATATAACTGAGTACTATGTAAGTTATGTAAATTATGTAAGTTATGAAGTTTGATCTTAACTTAAAATTATGTAAGTTATGAAATTTGATCTTAAACTTATGTAAGTTATGAAATTTGATATTAAAATTAAGTAAGTTATGTATACTTTAAGATTCATCATATGTGACATTGTTACACCTAAGGAGGATCCATTATATCTAACGTGAGATATAAGGCAACCCGTCAGTTTCCAACCTATATACTTTGAATCTTTTTTTTCTATACAAGTATTATGTAAGTTATGAAGTTTGATCTTAACTTAAAATTATTTAAGTTATGAAATTTGATCTTAAACTTATGTAAGTTATGAAATTTGATCTTACAATTAAGTAAGTTATGTATTCTTTAAGATTCATCATACGTGGCATTGTTACACCTAAGGAGGATCCATTATATCTAATGTGAGATATAAGGCAACCCGTCAGTTTCCACCTATATACTTTGAATCTTTTTTTCTATACAAGTATTATGTAAGTTATGAAGTTTGATCTTAACTTAAAATTATGTAAGTTATGAAATTTGATCTTAAACTTATGTAAGTTATGAAATTTGATCTTAAAATTAAGTAAGTTATGTATTCTTTAAGATTCATCATACGTGGTATTGTTACACCTAGGAAGGATCCATTATATCTAACTGTGAGATATAAGGCAACCCGTCAAGTTTCCAGCCTATATACTTTGAATCTTTTTTTTTCTATACAAGTATTATGTAAGTTATGTATTCTTTAAGATTCATCATACGTGGCATTGTTGTAACATCCTGAATTTTTTGGGCCTATGCGTTTAGTGTGTGTATATGTTTAAAGTGTTAATTTAACTGTTAAGGGTCTAAATTGGGCTCAGGCTTAGGCAGAGGCCTTGGTTAAAATTTTTTGTTTGGGCATTATAGGACTTAAAAGGTAGTACCTGTATTTAAAATATCAAAATGGGCTTGTGCCCCAATGGTCAGTAGCGCCACTTAGGGAACAAGGAGGTGACGCCACACCAGGGAGTTAGGGGCCCAAATTTAAGTTTCAAGGAGCCTAATTCCTTGTATTCAAGTTAGCTAATTTTTAGCATTAGGGTTAGGTGGAGTGGACGGCTACAAGGCTCAAAAAATAGGAGGATTTATGTGAATGAGATAATGTAGATAATATAGTTGATAATATGGAAGATAAAAGGAGAAAAATTAGGAGCTATTGCTGAGAGCAGAGTTGGCCGAAATTCCATCACCTAGAAGAGTAAAGAAATCGGTTTCTAATAGCCATAGGGGGTGCCAAATTTTCTATAAATATAGGGAATAGCTCATCAATTTCGGCATTTGAACCCTAATTTTTCTTCATTCTTTGTGCCAAAATTCTCACTCTCCCTCCACAATTTCTGTCAACTTTCTTTCAAAAAGCCAAAAATCACCACCTCCTTCACCCTTTCTTCTTTCTTTGAAATTTCTTGTTAGCCGAATCTTCTAATCTCCATTGTTATTCTTCTCCCATTCACTAAAAGCCGAAAACTACACTCTTGTTTATTCTTGTAGCCGAAATCTTCCTCTTGTTCATCTTTTTCGGATTTTCTTAAAAGCCAAATTCTTTGATCTCTAATCTTCTACGCTCGATCTTCTCTTTGTGATTGCTTAATCTTCCTACAAGGGTAGCCAAAACCATTTGTAAAGGTAAGTGTCGATTCGTGAGATTTCAATCTTTTTCCACTTTTTAGAGATCTTAGTCGAATGGCTATATGGTCAACTAATTGGTGTTTTCTCTCATTTATGCATTTTGGGATTAGAAGGGGGTCTAATCGCTTAGATTTCTAAGCCAGAGTTCAGTAGCTCTCGGATCGAATTACTTTCGGGATTTTAAGGTAAGGGGATCTGTTAATTTAATTGTACGAATTGGGTAAAGCACTAACCTTGGCCGAATATAAGAGAGGCCTTATCCTTGCGTTCTTCCGGCTTTTGAGCAAGGTTGTAGACAAAGGGCAGTAGATCAGATTAGCGAAGGTATCGACCTAGAGAGTAGTACTACGCGTTATCAGGTGTGTAACTTTTCACACCATTAGATTGCCTGTTAATATGTGTTAATAAATTTGCTTATATTCTGTTAAATGCCGAAATCTCAGCATAACGTTCGAAACCCGAGGAGGGTGAAAGCGAATCACCAGGTTAGTGATCTCTGTCATTCTTTAGTGAATGTTCCTGTTAAGATGATATGTTTTATAAGTATGCTGATTTCTGTGATTGCACGGGGTTGGGTTTGATGAAAGAGGAAGTATTCTGTTGTAGCGGCTTTTGTTGTGACCTGTTGTAGCGGCTTTCGCCATGACCTGTTGTAGTGGCTTTTGCCATGACCTGTTATAGTGGCTACGACCATGATCTGACGATGAGCAGCATGACTGCCATCAATGGCGTGTAGCGGTGTGGGTTGATTGTAGAAATCCCCAATGGTGTGAATGGTAGGTAAGGGTGGCGTGTAGCGGATGGAAACCTAGGATTTGGGTTGGGCTTGCATAATTTTTGTTATATATATTAATCTATTATTCTGTTCTGTGGGGCTAAGGCCCAAATCTGATGGTGCACGAGGCTTGCACATTGAGTCTCGCGACTCAACCTATTATTTAATATTTCTTCCAGGTAGCACCTAGTGCATCGGACCGGGCTGGAGAGGAGCGCAAGGTGGCCATGCGATGGAGTACTTTGGATTCAACAAAAGACTTTATTTAATTTGTTTATTTTTAAGAAATTTATTTTAAGTGAGTTTTAAATATCATTGTAATAAGGCCACGGGCCACTAGCTTTATATTTTGTTTCAGTTTATTTTGGGCTTTTATTATTATTAGACAATTTATATTTTATGTTTTACTCAAACTAAGGTTTGTACTAAATTTCGTTTTTTTTTAATTCATAAAGGCATCACTTAAAATTTACATTATATATATTATTTATTTATTAAGTTTTCCCGAATAAAAGGGTTAAACACCAGAAATATGTTTTCTAAAATTGCGACATGTTTTACAAAATTTTCTTAGTGACATGCCAGATCCGGTCGTGGTGTTTAGGCCGGGTTTGGGGTGTTACAAATTGGTATCAGAGCCCGATTTAAAACCTGACTTTGGGGTTTTTGGGCTCAAAACGTTTTCTAAAGATGAGTTTTTGAAACATGCATGTTTATAAATAATACAGGATGGTTTTCTCGGCATGGCACCTGCGTCTCCGGCCCAAGTTCGCCAGGTAAGTATTCTGAACTCCTTGTGTGTGATATAGGCTTGATGGGCTTTAAAGGGATGTAGATTATCTTAGCTAGAACTTGATGGACTTTAGGCTTAGCTTAAACAACTTTATAAATTTCATAAGACTTAATTTATCCACACAAACCCGTGAACAAATCGCTAGATTAGGGTGTGGCAATAGGCAAACGCATGTCTAGGAGTGGATTCAGGGAGAGCTTGGTATTTAAGCAGTCCTTGTGACTCACCTCCTCTTCACTAGAATCCTACCTGATGCTTGGTGACTATTCACACTAGCCACGAGGACTTGTTGACGGGCCAAACTTTATAAATAAAACCCGAAAGGGACCAGCCACCTTATTTTTGCAGAATTACCAAAACAACCTCTAGTGTAAAAAATTCAAAAATTACCCTTGATTTGTAAAAATGACCAAATTACCCTTGATTTGTAAAAAATGACCAAAATACCCCTAGATTGTAATTATCGAAATACCTTCGATTGATAAAATTACCAAAATACCTCTGGATTGTAAAATTACCAAAATACCCTTATTTCAAAAAATCACCAAGATACTCTATTTTGGAAAATTACAAAATAACCCTATAGGGTAAAATTACAAAAATACCCCTAGGTAGTGAAATGATAAAAATACCCCTATGTGTGGAATGGATGTTGTCTGTATATGATTGGTGAATGTACGAACGTAGCTTCAGAACTAGAAGGAATAGACTTGAGACTGAAACCTGTAGGCGTAAATTTGAATTCGAAAGAACCACTATCGAAATGACTTCTCATAAAATTGTTCGTGGATAATCAGTGAAAAGAGCTAATACTTCATAAAAATTTTAATCAGATAAATGCCAATTGAAAGAATGAGTACAAGGGGTCGTGGACGTCTGCCGCGTAGTCATGGTAGGGGTAGGATGATGGTGTCAGAACCAGTAAGATCTGGTCATGGATCTGGAAATGAGATGCCCGTTCCACCAGCTGCGGAGGTGGAATTTCAAGATCAGACGGCCGGAGATGATGTGGTATCTCAAGTGGTGTTAAGAATGTTAGAGAGGGTTTTAGAGAGGGTTGCAGAGGCTGGTATGGGCACAGGAGCCCGAAAATCTGTGCCGGAGCGACTTAGGAACAATGGGGCAAAAGTGTTTATTTTGGCTTTAGAATTAGAGTGCGCAGCGAAAGTATAATGGTGAGACATAGGTAGTATGATTACTAGTTAATTGGAAATTTCGAGGATGAAATTTCTTTAAGGAGGGTAGACCTGTAACATCCTGAATTTTTGGGCCTATGCGTTTAGTGTGTGTATATGTTTAAAGTGTTAATTTAACTCATAAGGGTCTAAATTGGGCTCAAAGCTTAGCAGAGGCCTTGATTAAAATTTTTGTTTGGGCATTATAGGACTTAAAAGTAGTACCTGTGTTTAAAATATCAAAATGGGCTTGTGGCCCAGTGGTCAGTAGTGTCACTTAGGGAACAAGGAGGTGACACCACACCAAGGAGTTAGGGGCCCAAATTTAAGTTTCAAGGAGCCCAATTCCTTGGATTCAAGTTAGCTAATTTTCGGCATTAGGGTTAGGTGGAGTGGACAGCTACAAGGCTCAAAAATAGGAGGATTTATGTGAATGGGATAATGTAGATAATATAGTTGATAATATGGAAGATAAAAGAAGAAAAATTAGGAGCTATCTGCTGATAGCAGAGTTGGCCAAAATTTCATCACCTAGAGGAGTAATGAAATCAGTTTCTAATAGCCATAGGGGGTGCCGAATTTTCTATAAATAGAGGGAATATCTCATCAATTTCTGCATTTAAACCCTCTTTTTCTTCATTCTTTGTGCCAAAATTCTCAGTCTCTCCCTCCAGAATTTTTATCAACTTTCTATCAAAAAGCCAAAAATTACCACCTCCTTCACCCTTTCTTCTTTCTTTGAAATATCTTATTAGCCGAATCTTCTGATCTCCATTGTTATTCTTCTCCCATTCACTAAAAGTTAAAACTACACTCTTGTTGTTCATCTTTTTCGAGATTTTCTTAAAAGCCAAAATTCTTAGATCTCTAATCTTCAACGCTTCGATCTTCTGCTGTGATTGCCGAATCTTCTTGCAAGGGGTAGGCGAAACCATTTGTAAAGGTAAGTGTCGATTCGTAAGATTTCAATCTATTTCCAGCTTTTAGAGATCTTAGCCGAATGGCTATATGGTTAATTAATCGGGTGTTTTCTCTCATTTGCGATTCCGGATTTGAAGGGGTCCAATCGCTAGATTTTTAAGCCGAGTTCAAGATCACTCGGATCGAATTACTTTCGGGATTTTAAGGTAAGGGGATCTATTAATTTAAATGTATGAATCGGGTAAAGCACTAACCTTGGCCGAATATAGGCAAGGCCTTATCGCTATGTTCTTCCCGCTTTTGAGCAAGGTTGTAGACAAAGGGCGAGATCGATTAGCGAGGGTATCAACCTAGAGAGTAGTACTACGCATTATCGGTGTGTAACTTTTCACACCATTAGATTGTCTGTTACTATGTGTTAATAAATCTACTTATATTCTGTTAAATGCCAAAATCCGGATAACGCTCAAACCCGAGGAGGGTAAAAGCAAATCACCAGGTTAGTGATCTCTGTCATTCTTTAGTGAATGTTCCTATTAAGATGATATGTTTTATAAGTATGCCGATTTCTGTGATTGCACAGGGTTGGGTTTGATGAAAGGGGAAGTATTTTGTTGTAGCGGCTTTTTTGCCGTGACCTGTTGTAGCGGCTTTCGCCGTGACCTGTTGTAGTGGCTTTTGCCATGACCTGTTGTAGTAGCTACGGCCATGATCTGACGATGAGCAGCATGACTGCCATCAATGGCGTGTAGCGGTGTGGGTTGATTATAGAAATCCCCAATGGTGTGAATGGCAGGTAAGGGTGGCGTGTAGCAGATGGAAACCTAGGATTTGGGTTGGGCTTGCATAATTTTTGTTATATATATTAATCTGTTATTCTGTTCTGTGGGGCTAAGGCCCAAATCTAATGGTGCACTAGAGTTGCACACTGAGTCTCGCGACTCAACCCATTATTTAATATTTTTTCCAGGTAGCACCTAGTGCATCGGACCAGGCTGGAGAGGAGCGCAAGGTGGCCATGCGATGGAGTACTTTGGATTCAGCAAAAGATTTATTTAATTTGTTTATTTTTAAGAAATTTATTTTAAGTGAGTTTTAAATATCATTGTAATAAGGCCACGGGCCACTAGCTTTATATTTTGTTTCATTTATTTTGGGCTTTTATTATTATTAGACAATTTATATTTTATGTTTTACTTAAACTAAGGTTTGTACTAAATTTTGGTTTTTTTTAATTCATAAAGGCATCACTTAAAATTTATATTATATATATTATTTATTTATTAAGTTTTCCTCGAATAAAAGGGTTAAACACCAGAAAAATGTTTTCCGAAATTGCGACATGTTTTACAAAATTTTCTTAGTGACATGCCAGATCCGGTCGTGGTGTTTGGGCCGAGTTTGGGGTGTTACAATTGTTACACCTGGGGAGGATCCGTTATATCTTACAGTGAGATATAAGGCAACCCGTCAAGTTTCCAGCCTATATACTTTGAATCTTTTTTTTTTATACAAGTACTATGTAAGTTATGTATTCTTTAAGATTCATCATACGTGACATTGTTACACCTAGGGAGGATCCGTTATATCTAACAGTGAGATATAAGGCAACCCGACAGGTTTTTCCAGCCTATATACTTTGAATCTTTTTTTTTTCTATACAAGTATTATGTAAGTTATGTATTATGTAAGTTAAATAATTTGATGAAAGCTATGTAAGTTATGTAAGTTATGTATTATGTAAGTTAAATAATTTTATGTAAGTTATGTATTATGTATTATGTAAGTTAAATTGAAATTTCAAATCGAGAATCGCTTGAGGTCGGAAAATGTTATTATATGATTTTTATAATTGAAATTTGAGGTGATGATGTTAATCTCTTATTAACTTGGAAATATTTATTAAAATATGAAATTTATGTTAAAATATTTATTAAAATATAAAATTTATGTTAATCTCTCATCTTAACTTGCAAAATCTAACTTTGTATTATCATTTTATATCATCTTATATGCGTGATTTTAGTCATTTTATTTTACAAATTTTAAAATTTAGGTCTCCTTATTATTATTATTATTATTATTATTATTATTATTATTATTATTTGTTAAATTAAAGTTAATCGAAACGTAATTTTTACTTTTTAAATTTAACAACAATAAATTTAACAAAAAAGTATAAGAATTAAATTTAAAATAAAAATTTATAACTTATTTTAACAATTAACTTTTATATTTTGTTTATGTTTTTTTATAACGTACTGCACCTTAAATTTTAAAAAATAATACACGGAGCTTGTAAAAATCTAAGCGACATGATTAGCTAGCAATTTGGAGGTTGTTCAAACATTATTAATAATAAACAATAATAAATAGCAATTTAGACAAAAATTCTTTAAGATTCATCATACGTGGCATTGTTACACCTTGGGAGGATCCGTTATATCTTATGTTGAGATATAAGGCAACCCGTTAGGTTTCAAATATATACTTTGAATCTTTTTTTTTGGACAGACAATAGAACAAAACAACATAGATACCAACCAAGCGTGATAATAAACCGCAATTTGGACAAGAAATTTGACAAATTCATCATGATATAACTGTTACTGATCTGAATTTTAAACTAAAACGTACCTTAATAATGTCAAGAAGATGGTCTACTCCACTCTCACCAAGAAACAGGGCCTGCAGTCAGAAATACAAAAGATTAATAATCTTGACTAACAATTGGATATCTAATGTTTTCTATCAAATGAATATAAATCAGCAAAATGAATATAAATAAGAATAATAATGATTTTGTACCTGTTAAGTTGTGACCACCAAATCCAATCCAACAGTTGTAGTAGCAGTGGGAAGCAGTAACTGAAATACAGACAACATATGAATTAACAAATGCTATTGATTAATTACAAAATGCTATTTACTAAAACTAATACTCACATTCTTTGCCCGAAAGAAAATAGGCAATTCAAGAGTCGGTCTAAGTCCTCTTCAATTCTTCTCACTTTCAAAGTACGGATACTTTTCTCAATACAAATCTGTAACAAATACATATGAAATTTATTAAAACAAAAAGTTTATTCACATACATTATTAAAACACTAATATGAAATTACAAATTAAAAGATGATGAATAGGGTCTAGAAAAGGCATGATTATTGATTAGAGGCTTGAAGTTTTACTTTGAAGCAATTGTGGAACCCAGGTGCTTATTAGGAATAATTCCATTTTATATTTGTATATATCCACAATAGCAAACTTATCAGGAACACTAATACAAATATTTTTTCCTTTTGAAACCATTTATGCGAACTCAATCAATTTTAATTTGACAATCTAACGAAGCATTTACTAGTACGAAAGTGTAAAGAATATTTTAACACTTAATTACAAATATTTTAATGTACGAACAAAGATAGAAATTGAGCATATTTCAAATAGTATAATAATAAACAATAATATATAATGTACTACTATTATATACAACTATTATTATATTATAGACTATAATGAAAAGTATAGTATTATATGATATTATAATGTTTAATCATTGATGCATATATATAAACTATTAATATTTTATATATACTATATGATATGGTATAGCATTATATAATATAATAGGAGGCTAATTTTCAAATATATGAAAAATAAAGGGACTTAGAGCATATTTCAACCATTATAATAATATATGATAATATTTAATATAAAGGTACTACTATTTTATACAATAATTATTATATTATATATTATAATAAAAGATATAGTATTACATGATATTATAATGTTTAAACATTGATTCATATATATAAACTATTAATATATTATATACTATATGATTTGGTATATCATTATATAATATAGTTGGAATGCCAACTTCCAAATGTACAAAGTATGGGATTTAGAGCATTATTCAACCAAAGATAATAATAAATAATAATATATAATTAATAATAATATGATAATAATTATTCAACCATCTTATATAATTAAATCATATATTTTCTAAATATTAATATATATAACTATTATTATATTATTAGACTATAATAAAAAATATTGTATCAATAGTTATGTATAATTTAGTATATCAAAATATATGTTTATAATTATAACTAGTAATACACAAAATATTATTAAAATTTTAATATCTTAATAAATTAGATTTTAATATCTTAAGTATAGAAAAGGTTTTATACATGTTAAAGCATTTACTAGTACGAAAGTGTAAAAATTTCCTAGAAAACGGCCAAGGAACAAGAAACTAGGCAAATGTAAATCAAGGAAAAGTACTTAATTATAAAGTTCCAGCAAGCTAAAATTTCTAAAAGGCGCTTGCACAAACAAAATTTTGTTATTTTAACACAAAACCAAGCCTAAGATTAACAAGTGGAAAGTAAAACTAAGATATGAAAGAACATACTTTTCAGTGATAACGCAGAACCAACTCAGAATCGAATCATTAAGCCACTTATCTTTTAGAATTAATGAATTCACCGCACATGCATACAGGAATTTGGTTGTATGTAGTGGTAAAAAAATAAAAAATTGTCATTCAAAATTCCAACACACAACAAGATCATGCAGACCAAACTTCTAATAAATCTTATGGCCCAATAGACTTGACAATCAAATCATACCTAATAAGTTCTAACAATACCTCACTCGATGGCTAGCGTAACAGATCCAAAAATATATATATACATACATATATATATATATATATATAACATAAAAAGAGTGATGAAATTAACAAATAACAAAATTTATTATATTAAAAAAACATTGTGTTAGCAAGATTCTTAACAACTTTTAGAGGGGGAGAATTAAATCTTTGATCTTTCGGAGAAGGGAACTATAGGTCTTAGTATTGATGAAGGAAGTTATGAACGAAACAAGGTGGCTAAACCACCCAATTTTGTTCTATAAAAGGTGGAAATACGGTAATCTATTAGGTTATATTTTGGAACACTTGCAGCACTGATATAGCATGGTTCAAAAATGGAACATTGTTGTGCCTCTTGGATGATTGAAAAGAAGTGTCCGTCATGGCTCTTATAGAGAGGAATTTAGCAGCTACACTATGATCCCAAATTAGAGTGCTTGCACTTCTATCAATGTTCTCATTGGGATGCAACTAAATCAGATTAGAACCAGTTTCCATGTAGCACAACTTTCTGTTTATACTTAGCATTGGGATCCAACTTGTTCATTCAGGTTCCTATTCTTAACATTAACAAGCTATTTACATTGAATTCAAGACATACTACAAGATTTAACACAAAAAAAGGGGGGGCTATTTTCACTTGATTGGAGCTCAACAAATGTTAATCCAGTGTTTTTAAAGTTAATAATTTTTAGGCATATATTAATAATTTTTAAGTTATATATTTTATATGTATATATTTTTAAGTTATATATTTTATATGTATATATTCTTTGACTGAAAGAAATTGGATACATATATTAATAATTTTAATAACTTAATAATATCAAATTTCAACTAAGTTATATACATACAACTAAGTTATGCCTAAAAGTAACTTAAGTTTCCAACTTTCAAACTTAATAAGAAGAAATAGATGCCAAAGATGTAATATCAAATAAAATAAACATCTAATGATATCTACAACTAGGAATAAATAGATTTCTTCACTTCAAGGCCTGTCAACTAGGAATAAATACAGACCAGAAGAACATCTAATGATATCTACATGCCAAAGTGATTTTGATAAACCATTGAATCAATACATGTTTTAGACTATAGATAATGCTATTCAAATACATGGGATTTGATTTCGGTTCTTGTCGAATTCTCAAAGTCTTTCCACCATCAAACCTTTACATCAAGAAAAATAAAGAAGGTAAACAAAATAAAAAAATGTAATGATATAAATAAACAAAATCCCTAAATCAAAAAAGTTTCTGTTTACAAATTCCACACCATCGTTCTTTGTTGAATGTTGGGATACTAGGAAATTTTTAATTCGTGAAATGTTGGGGCCTTAGCTCTTAGGGATTTAGGGAAAATTTTGAGCAGAAAATAAAAGCTTAGGGATTTCGGGATTTAGGGAAAAGTTTTAGGAGAAAATACTTAGTGATTTCGGGGATGGAGGAAGATAAAACCGAGCACAGCAAAACGACGACGTTTTGCTCAAACTCAATTTATGTTTTGTGGCATTTCTAAAAAAGCGCCACTAATTGTTGATAAAGCGACGTCGTCCACCTTACTGCACATTATATTGTCGATAAAACGACGACGTGAAGCTTAATGTCCATACATATTTGCGGCGTTTTGGGAAACGCCACTAAATATAGACTTTTAAATGCTTTTGAAATACCAACGGCGCCACTAACAAAAAGCTTTAAACGATTTACGTCTTGCATTGTATTGATATATTTTGTGGCGTTTTACATAAATGCCACTAATTCATACAACAATGTTTCAAACGACTGCCTTAAAATAAATTGATGGGTTTTGTAGCGCTTTTGTATTAAAATCCGTAATTTTAATGTCATTTAATTTATATATTTTATACTATTATTAATTAATCCACTTAATTAATATTATTAACACTAAATAATCTTTAAAATAAATATATAAATTATATATCGCCTTATATCCAATTACTTTAAAATTATTTTAAATATATATAAATTTAAAATATATCACTATATACCCATAAATATTTAAAATTATTTTAAATAATAGTATTTTAATTTTTTCATTTTTAACATATATTTTCTATGTTATAATTTGTTTCAAAATTTTTCTATGTGTTATTAATTTTTCTAAATAATTTAAATATAAAATTAAAAAATTACATTTTAGTTAATACAAAGTTAAATAATTATAAGAAGAGGATGAAAGAGTGATTGACTTTTATTACAATTATATTTAATTATTACATAATTCATAGCAATTTCAAATAAATAATTTTTGAAACTTTGAGTAATATTTAAAAGAATTAGATACATAACATAATGTTTATATAAATTTTAATGTAAGAAAATAAAGATAGAAAATTTCTAAATATGAAATAAAAAAGGTTTAAAAACTATAATGATAATTTTATATAAAAATAAATTGCTTAATATATAAATTAAAAAATTTAACCCCAAACCCCAAAGACATAACCCCAACTCCAAACTTCAAACCTTAGAATCTCTAACACTTAACCCCAAACCGATTTTGGGATTATAAGATTCTATTGATTTTGGGGTTTGAATTAGAGAAAGTGATTTGAGGATTTTGTTTTGATTTTAGGTTATATACCATAAACCCTAAACCCTAATCCATGAACACTAAACCCTAATTTGACCTAGACCTTAAACCCCAAAATCTAAACCCTAAACCTTAACCCCTAACCCTAACCTACAAGCACTGAACCCTTAACCCTTAAACCAATGAACCCTTAACCTAAACCTTAACCCCTAACCACTACCACTTAAATTACCCTCAATATCGTTAAACACTAATATCTTAAACCCTAAACAATAAACCTTAAATAATAAACTTTAAACCATAAAATTAACATACTAAATATTAAACCCCTAAAGCCCTAAAATAAATTAATCCTAAAACCATAAACCTTAAACCCTAAACTCAAAACCCTAACCCATTAACCATTTTCCCTTAAACCCCTAATGTAACATCCTGAAATTGGGCCTAGTAGAATTGGGCCCAATAGGCCTTGAGAATGGGAACGTTTAAAATTTTTGAGATGCATGTAGCACTTAGAATGTTATGGTAAGGTATTAATGGGCTTGTGCATTGTGTGTAATGTTATGTTTAATATGTTAATTTGAGGTTCAGTTGGGCCCAAGGAATTGGGTCAAAATTTCGACAGCCAAGGTGAGCTAAGGGGGGAACGACACAAGGCTATAATGTAGGGATTATTTTTGTTTAATTAGTGAGTATAACAAGTCGATAAAATAAAGGGAGAGTTGGTGCAAATGTGGCCTCTTATGGATGAGTGTTTTGATAGGGATAAGGGATAGAAGGATAGAGGAGAAAGATAGAAGTTATCTTCGAGTATAGAGTTGGTCAAATTCCATCTCCGGAGGGGTGCCGAAATTCCTATAAATAGGGGTACCTCTTCAATTCGCATTTTGAACCCCATTCTTTTCTCTCATCTTCTGCCAAAATTCTCGCCTTCTTGGTAATCTTTTTCTTTTGATTTCTTCCGAAAGTCAAACACCTAAGTATTCTTTCTCTCCACTTTCTTTTCACTTTCCTTCTAAGTCAAACACTTCACTCGCTTTTTCTAAAAGTAGAAAATGCATCAGTTCATCTTTTTGGGATTTTATAAAAGCCAAAATCGCTAGATCTCATCTCCGTGGTTGCCAATCCTCTTTAATGGAGTCTGCCAGCTTAATCTAAAGGAAACAATAGGTAAGTGTTGATTTCGGGATTTCAATGTTCTTTCAGCTTTTCAAAGTCCTTAGCCGAATGGCTATTAGAAACTAATCTCTTATTTCACCCTTCTTTTCGGCATTCCGAGATTTGAAGAATGAGGCCAATCGCATAGATCTCTAAGTTATAGAATCGTGTTACTTTCAAGATTTCAAGGTAAGAGGATTTGTTTATTTATATATATAAAATCGGGTAGAATACTAACCATGGCCGAATATAGGAGAAGGCATATTTTCACAGTTTTCCCGGCTTTTAAGCAAAGTTATAGATTGAGGATAATAGATCCGGATAACAAGGACATCGACTAAGAATATTGGATTTTGCTATATCAGGTGTGTAATACTTCCCCACCATCTAGATCTGATTATTAATATATATATGTTCATAAGTTTTATATGTTACGATAAAAGCTGAAATCTCGGATTTAAACAGCAGACCACCAGGTTAGTAAATAATCTGATTATATGTGTTACAAGTAAATTGTTGTACATGTTTGCATGGGTTGGGTGATGAAAGGAGGAAGTTATATGTATATGTATATGTGCAGCAATTTTTACCGTGATTTGTCAGAGCGGATAATTCCTTCTCACTTCTTCTCCTATTCTTTCTCTTTCTTCAACTTTAATTCTACATATTTTCTTAGATAGTTTAATAACCCTTGCCATTTAGAAGCCATAGTCGAATCCTATAGTGGCCTCACTCTCTTTTTGTCGCAAGTCTTAAAAAGCTGAAAGCGGTAGTGTGATTCTTTCTCTTCAAAGCAACGTGTGTAGTGCTAGCATGAAGGAGGTTTACGGATTTGCAAGTGATCAAGGATTTCACAACTTTTAAGGCAAGTGGAGGTTTTTTTTGATTTAGATCCATAAGGTAAGGCGTAGTGACTTTCGACTATAGGCCATAATTGGTTTTAGTGTTAGTCGATTTTGACAAAAGGTTGTGTAGGAGGATTCGACAAGGTTGGGTGCAAATCGTTTAAACGTAGAGTTTCGAGATTTGATCGATTGTGCCAAACAGGTACGTAGTTATCGCACTGTCTCTTGAATGCTTAAATGAATGTTTAAATGTATTATTATGAATATGTATATAATGTGAATGATAGCCGAAATAAGGGCTAGGATGGTGGATACCCATAATAGGTTATCGATTTATCAGGTCAGTGCTTTATGACATTAATTTTCCTATGGTATGTGTATGAAATTGAGATGGCATGTGATGTATACTTATTTTAATGATATTGTGGCATGATACATGGGGCTTGGGATGTGACTATCGAAGGAAAGGGTGTACATATTTATGTACGTGGTCTATTGTTAGCCTTGTGCTACATTAGCGCTTGATGGTAGCAGTGTGCTTCATCAAGGGAGGTGTTGGCTAGGTGCCCATCTCTTGGTTGATAGTGTGTGCATCACCGTGGACTGATTGATATGTGGGATCACTTAGGTGATCGGTGGCTAGCCACGGCCTTGAGCAAGCAGTCCTGCTAAGGTAGGTGTAACGGATGGACTTAGGTTGGGTTGGGATGCATTTTGCATGACTGATTATGTGGATCGTGGATATGGACCAAGCCCATATGTATGGAGACATGTGAAATAACTATGCACCGAGTCTGCTTTGACTCACCCAATATTTCTCAAACCTTACGGTGATGCATAAAGCTTGGACTGTGTTGGAGTGGATACAAGGTGGCCCATGCAGAAGTTGATTTTCTTATTTTTATACATTTTATATTTTCAGATTTTGGAAATTTATTTGATGTAATAAGGGCCACTTATGGTATTTGGGAAACTTTATTTACGGTTTGAAGTTTATTTTATTAATTGAACTAATAATGGAAAAATATTTTGAATCGATTTATATTACAATAACTTATGTAAAAGTTTTAATCTGGGAATTTATAACAACTAAATTTTAATGGGCTTTTAAATACACAATGTTTAATTAAAGTTCACAAATTTTCACGTTTTCACCTTTAAGACAAATTCTTCGCAAATGTTTTTCGAAGATGACATGCCGATCCGGTCAAGGCTCGTGAAATTTGGGTTTGGGGTGTTACGATTTGGTATCAGAGTCTGATTCAAAACTCACTTTGAGGTTTTGGGCTAAAATAGTTTTCAAAATGGGCTTTTCAAAATATGGAATTTTATTTCAGTTTATTCGCATGGCACCTATACCTCCTACCAAGTCCACCAAGTAAGTACCTCTGACTCATCAAGTGATTTGAAGATGTGATCTGATGGGCTTTTGTGGGAACGTAGATTAGTGAACTAGGATCTATTGAACCCTAGGGCTAGTGCACTCAAACACATGCATAAGACTTAAAACGATTGAACAAACTCGTGAAGTAAGTCACGAGTTAAGGTGTGGCAACCATTGTACACATGTCTAGGAGTGGATTCTGAAGAGCTTGGTATTTAAGCGTTCGAGTGACTCACCTCCTCTTTACTCGAATCTTACAGTGCGCAGATAGCAGTTCACCCTAACCAAGAGGACTTATTCACTGCTAAACCCAATAATTAAAACCCGAAAGGGACTAGCCGTACATTTATGGAAACCCTAGTTTTAAAATCCCTAAATTACCCTTTTAATTGTAGTAAAAGGTTATTGTGAAAATTTTTCCAAAATATCTCGATTTATAAAATTAAAAAATGCCTTGGTTGTAAAATTACTAAATGGCAGGGCTTGGAAAAAAATTTATTACCATACTACCCTCGATTTTAATAAAATTTTCTTACTTTGCAAAAGTATTCGAAAACCCTATTTTGTGAAAATTCAAAATACCCAGATTTGGAAATTTACCAAATTACCCCTAATTTACGAAAGTACCAAAATAACCCTGATTTTCGCAAATTTCTGCAAATACCCGGGTTTGGAAAATCTTTCTTTCAAAAATACCCATGAGTTTGGAAAATTTCAAAATGACTTTTGTGATTTTCAAATTGACCCCGATTTATTACCGAAATACCCCTATAAGAAAAATGACAAAATTACCCCTGGGGTAGGGAATGATCATAAATGCCCAAAGTAGTGAAGTGAATGTTGTGGATGAATGTGAATGAGAATGTGATTCTCGAATTAGAATAGTGAACTTAAACCTGAAACTTTGATTGATCGAAGAACTACTTACGAAACTTCTTATCATAAAATTTGCTCATGGATAAACAAAGGAAACAAAATTTCTAATACATAAAACTTTTTAATCGATTAAATCGCGACGTTAGACATGAGTTCTAGAGGACGAGGTCATCGTGGACGCGGTAGAGGTAGAATGGCCGTGTCGGAACCCGTTAGGTCGGGTCAAGGATCTGAGAATGGGGTACCACCGCCACTACCACTAGCTTTTGGTGTTGAACAACCAAGATAAGACAGGATGATGTTTGTCGCAGCAAGGTCGCTAGTTCTTGAGATGGTGGTGGAGCAGTGGAAACATGAGAGCTAGGAAGTCTCAGACCGAGCGACTCGAGCTAATGGAGTGAAGTGTTTCGTGGAGTATCCGTGTGGCACCCAAGATCTGCTGAATATTGGTTGAGGCAACCGAGCGAATTATGGATGAGTTGGACCGACGATCGCAGAGAAGGTTAAAGGAATGGTGGCGCTGCTACACGATGAAGCGTATCAATGGTGGCTCACAGTTTGGGATGGGGCCACAGCTGAGGATCTCACTTGGGAATATGTTAAGACGGTGTATCAGAAGAAGTACGTTGGTACTCACTATATTGATGCGCAAAGGAAGGCGTTTCTGGGGCTGGTTCAAGGGAACAAGTCCGTAGCGGAGTACGAAGCTGAATTCCTGAGGTTAAGCCGATATGCTCGAGGAATAGTGGCTACGGAGCATGAGCGGTGTGCCTGGTTCGAGGACGGATTGAGAGACGACCTGAGGCTGTTGATAGCTCCACATCAGGAGCGGGAGTTCGCTGTGCTAGTAGAGAAGGCTAAGGTAGCTGAAGGGATTAAGGACTCTTTGAGGAAGAACAGAGATAAGGAGAGGAATCGAGATAAGAGAAGTTTTGGATCGTCAGAATCGTCTGAGAACTTTCAGAAAAAATCGAGGGTCGAGAATTCTGTTCGTGTTGCTAAGCCAGCTATTGGAAATCCGGACAGTCCATGTGCTCAATGCGGAGGTATCATGTTGGTGAGTGCGGAATCGAATCGGAGTGTTTTAGATGTAAGTCTAAGACTCATTTGATTAAAGATCGCCTCGGGATCCGAATAGGGCTCTGGATGTAAGGTCAAGAAGGAGTGCAGTCGGCCAGGAATTGTCAGCAAGTGACCAGGGGTCATGGTTCGAACCATGGAGGAAATGGTTTAGGCCGAGGTCGTGGAGCACCAAGTAGAGATGCTGAAGGAGCAGAAGCGAGGCGACCAAGGTTGGTTTATGCAGGGTTGGCCGTCAGAGAGAGTGATGTGCCAGATGTGACGGCGGGTACGTTCCTTATTTCTGGAATACCCTTAATTGCTTTGATTGTTGTATAGTTTTCTTGTATCGCTAGTGAAAGTGTTCGAAGCCTTGCATGTGAACTTAGAGATTGTGCATAGGAAGTATGATATTTTTATAAGATTAGAGTGCGCAGCGTAAGCATAGTGTGGTGAGTAGGAGTGCAATTAGCTAAGTAATTTCGAGGACGAAATTATTTTTAAGGAGGGTAGAACTGTGATATCCCAGATTAGGGGTTATGCATTTAGTGCATAATTCATGTGTTAGTGGGCTTACTGAGGGTGTTTGGAGGTGTTTGAGGGGCTTTGGAAATTCTAGGATGAAGGTGGAAGCTTTGGAAAATTATTGGTTTTTAAGTAAAAAAGGGGGAGCTGGGCTAAGGTAGCCCTAAGAAAAGTTGTGGGAGTGTTTGGACATAAAACATGCCTTGGTAAAGTGGCTTCCATGCGCCACTTAAGGGCTTGGAAATGACGCATGGACAAGGGCCTTGGTTCGAATCCCGTTGGCGGCATGGGCGTGTTTTATTTTGCTTTGGCGTTAAGACAAGAGGGAGCTAGGGAAGGAGGCTTTAAAATAAATTGTGGCGAGCTTATGTCATAAAGAAGGCCATGGCAGAGTGGCTTGGGGCGCTATATGTGGCTTAAGCAACGAGGGCCTGTGTTCGAGTTGCGAAGGAAGCAAGAAAGGGCATTTTATTTTGTGCAACAAGAAGGCGCTTGGGCTAAGTAGGTCTTAAAAGAAATTCAGGTGAATTATGTCACAAAGAGGCGCCTTGGCAAAGTGGCTCTGGGTGTTATCTGCAGCTAAGGGTTCCAAAGAGCCTTGGGTTCAAGGCGTGGGAGCAGCATTAGGTGTTTTATTTTTGGCTTTTGGCACCAAGAGAGAAGGAAGTAGTGGACTGCAATTGGACCTCTAATTAGGTAAGGATTAAGCTGGATTTTATTTTGAATTTTGGCTAGATAAGTAGTAGATAATTGTTAATTTATTTTATTATTCTTTTATAGGTAGATAAGAGATGATTTAGGAGTTTGATAAGGGATTAATGATGGATAATTTTTATTTTATTAATTAAGTTGATAAAGGTGGATTTATTTTAAGTTGATAGATAGAAGATAATTATAGATTTATTTTTATATATTTTGGATATTTGTTCAAGAGTTATCATAGGAGAAGGAAGTGGAATTTGAGAGGAGGTAGGAGTGCCAAATTTGAGTTGTATAAATAGGGGTGACCATCTTTTAAGCTATTCTTCATATTATTTTCCTTGGCCGAAAATTGTTCCTCTAATTCTCTCTTTGAGCCAAATTGCTTCTCACTTCTTCTCCCTATTCTTTCTCTTTTCTTCAACTTTAATTCTACATATTTTCTTGGATAGCCGAATAACCCCTTGCCATTTAGAAGCCATAGTCGAATCCTATAGTGGCCTCACTCTCTCTTTTTGTCGCAAGTCTTAAAAAGCCGAAAGCGGTAGTGTGATTCTTTCTCTTCAAAGCAACGTGTGTAGTGCTAGCGTGAAGGAGGTTTATGGGATCTGCAGTGATCAAGGGATTTCGACAACTTTTAAGGCAAGTGGAGGTTTTTAGGATTTAGATCAGTAAGGTAAGGCAGTAGTGACTTTCGACTATAGGCCATAATTGGTTTTAGTGTTAGTCGATTTTGACAAAAGGCTGTGTAGGAGGATTTGACAAGTTTGGGTGCAAATCGTTTAGACGTAGAGTTTCGAGATTTGATCAATTGTGCCAAACAGGTGCGTAGTTATCGCACTGTCTCTTGAATGCTTAAATGAATGTTTAAATGTATTATTATGAATATGTGTATAATGTGAATGATAGCCTAAATAAGGGCTAGGATGGTGGATACCCATAATGGGTTATCGATTTATCAGGTCAGTGCTTTATGACATTAATTTGCCTATGGTATGTGTATGAAATTGAGATGGCATGTGATGTATACTTATTTTAATGATATTGTGGCATGATACATGGGGCTTGGGATGTGACTATCGAAGGAAAGGGTGTACATATTTATGTACGTGGTCTAATGTTAGCCTTGTGCTACATCGGTATTGATGGTAGCTATGTGCTTCATCAAGGGAGGTGTTGGCTAGGTGCCCATCTCGTGCGGTTGATAGCGTGTGCATCATCGTGGATGATTGATATGTGGGATCACTTAGGTGATCGGTGGCCTAGCCACTACCTTGAGCAAAGCAGTCTGTTAAGGTAGGTGTAACGGATGGACTTAGGTTGGGTTGGGATGCATTTTGCATGACTGATTATGTGGATCATGTGGATATGGGCCATGTGAAATAACTATGCTTTGAGTCTGCTTGACTCACCAATATTTCTCAAACCTTACAGTGATGCATAAAGCTTGGACCGGTTGGAGTGGATACAAGGTGGCCCATGTAGAAGTTGATTTTCTTATTTTTATACATTTTATATTTTCAGATTTTTTGGAATTTATTTGATGTAATAAGGGCCACTTATGGTATTTGGGAAACTTTATTTACGGTTTGAAGTTTATTTTATTAATTGAACTAATAATGGCAAAATATTTTTGAATCGATCTATATTACAATAACTTATGTAAAAGTTTTAATCGGGAATTTATAACAACTAAATTTTAATGGGCTTTTAAATACACAATGTTTAATTAAAATTCACAAATTTTCACGTTTTCACCTTTAAGACAAATTCTTCTTAAATGTTTTCCGTAGTGACATACCAGATCCGGTCAAGGCTCGTGGGCTTGGTTTGGGGTGTTACATAATTATTACATAATTCATAGCAATTTCAAATAAATAATTTTTGAAACTTTGAGTAATATTTAAAAGAATTAGATACATGACATAATGCTTATATAAATTTTTAATGTAAGAAAATAAAGATAGAAAATTTCTAAATATGAAATAAAAAGGTTTAAAAACTATAATGATAATTTTATATAAAAATAAATTAATTAATATATAAATTTAAAAATTTAACCCCAAACCCCAAAGACATAACCCCAACTCCAAACTTCAAACCTTAGAATCTCTAACACTTAACCCCAAACTGATTTTTGGGTTATAGAATTCTATTGATTTGGGGGGTTTGAATTAGGAAAAATTGATTTGAGGGATTTTGATTTTCGAATTTTGGGTCGTATACCCTAAACCCTAAACCCTAAATCCTAATCCATAAATACTAAACCCTAATTTGACCTAGACCTTAAACCTTAAAATTTAAACTCTAAACCTTAACCCCTAACCTTAACCCACAAGCACTGAACCCTTAACCCCTAAACCAATGAACCCTTAACCTAAACCTTAACCCCTAACCACTACCACTTAAATTACCCTCAATATCGTTAAACACTAAGATTTTAAACCCTAAATAATAAACCCCAAATAATAAACTTTAAACCATAAAATTAACAAACTAAATATTAAACCCCTAAAGCCCTAAAATAAATTAATCCTAAAATCATAAACCATAAACCCTAAACTCAAAATCCTAACCCATTAACCATTTTCCTTAAACCCATAACCCTAAACATTAACCCCTGACCACTAACACTTAAACCTTAATACCGATAAACACTAAGATATTAAACACTATACAACAAACCCAAACAACAAACTTTAAAACACTAAACCCATACACCAAAATAACAAACCTTAAACCATGAAATTAACATACTAAATAATAAACCCTAAATCAATTTTAATATCTTAATTTGTAACTTAAATGAAAATTTCTAAATTGTTTAGTTAGCAATTTGTAACTTTTCATAATTAAGTAACTAAAATGAAACTCTCTCATTGCATATAAGTGAATTTATCAAAATAAAATATAATTCAAAGCAAGAATAAGGAAAAATATGAAAAATTTTTAGCGGCGCTTTTGAAAAACGCGCTAAAGTTAAACCTTTAGCGGCGTTTTCCAAAAGCCGCTAATGCTCGATTTATAGTGGCGTTTGAAGAAAAAACGCCGCTATTTATCATTTTTAGCGGCGTTTTGCAAATAAACGCCGCTATTGCTCTTTTTTTCGGCATTTGTGTAATTTTTGCGGCGTTTTTCTTTAAAACGCCACTAAAACGCCGCTAAAAGTTTGTTTTGTGTAGTGCGAATTCCATGAGTTTGTGAAATTACAAAAATAAATACAATAAAATTACATGTTTTTTGACCGAAGATTTTTGAAGTATTTGAAATTTTTTCAAAAAACCAATTAAATATTTATATATCTTTTATATGCGATTGAGTCTTAAATATTAAAATTTCAGTCAATTAAGAAAAAAAATTATGTTTTCACATAAAGTGTTGTTTGAGCAAATAGAAGTACGTCTCTTGCATTTTAATTAAAGCATAAAGTTATTCTTCCAAGTTTCAGTTACTTTAAGATAGGTGAACAAAATTTAATTCAATTCAAAAATCGAAAAAGAATTTGAATTTCGAGTTAAACGAACTAAGTTATTCGAATTAATCAAATTATTCGAATCAACTCAATTTTTTTTTCAAATTTCGAGTTCGAATTGAGTTTGATTTTCAAACTCGAATAACTCAAGTAATTCGAATAAACCAAATAACAAACTATAATATTTTATATTTTTACCTCAATTTCTTCTACTTTCCTTTCAAAACTTTTATTTCCCTCCCATCCCAACCTCTTCTACTCCAAACTCGTTTCCCTCCAATTTTTTTTAATATCCCCCCCCCCAAATTTTGCTCCCCATTTATTTTCTCCCCAAAGTTTTATTCCCTCAACTCCAAAATTTTTTATTTTTCCCCAAAACTTTTACTTCCATTCCACCCCCTTATACCCTAAATCCTCTCCCAATTCTTTTTCATATTCCCCCTCAAAATTTTTTATTTTTCTCTTAAATTTTTACTTCTCACATTTTATCCCCAAATTAAAATTTAAAATCATTAAAAAATACCTAAACCTAAATAATAATAATTTTATTTATGTCTACTATTTATATTATTAAATAAATTTCACATTTTATACTATTTATATTATTGAATTCTTTAATCATATGGTATCTTTATAATTTTTGTTAAAATTGAATTATTGATGATGCTATAAAACATTCGTGTTAAAATTTTACGTTAGTATCAATTTCACATTTTATCTTTAAGATAAATTTTATTAAAAAGCACATTTTTTTTATAATTAATATATTCTTTAATTTCAAAATACATAGTGACAAGAATTAGAAGATAATTGAAACAATTAAGCAAGAAAAGAAAGCTAACTCAGATATAAAATATTAATAAATAAATTATGAGTGGATGAAAGTTAATAATAAGTTTGATTACGGTGAGCAAATTTGATTACGCTTGGTGGCAGTGATTACAATGATTCAAAATCATTTTTTTAATTTAATTCAAACATATATATTTGATTCGATTCGAATTTCATCGCATTCAACTCGATTTGAGAAAATTTCAAATCAAATTAGGATAATAAAATAGGATTAATAAATTTAATTAACTCGAAATTTTTGCATTCGATTCAATCGAACGCTAACCCTAATTTTAAATAATAAAAATAATATGTTGTATTGTATACATATGATATTATAATGGTTTCTGCTTTAAGTAATAAAAATAATATGTTGTATTTTATACATATCATGTTATAATGATTTTGCAGCGCTGGTGTGAATTAATTAAGTTGGTAAAATTTTAAAAAAAAAATACAATAAAATCACTATTTTTTTCGCTCAAGGTTTTAAAGTTTCTTAATTTTATCAAAACAATTAATTAAATTCCTATACATTTTAAATAATAAAATAGGCATTCAACATGTTTAAGTATTCATTTAATGCAATTAACATGTTTTAAATTAAAAAATAGGCATTCTAGTCATATCTATATAAACAATTTTTGTTACTCTCTCAGAACATCCTTAAAACCCCTAAGTCAAGAATAGTGTTAATACAAGATGATATGTGTTAGAATTTTTGAGAAAATTAAATAGAAACTGTTAGTGTTAGTAGAGAAGGCAACCGAATACTGGAAGAAATTGAAAGGATTAGTGTATTGAGAGAAATAAATTCGAGGTATTGACTAAATTATAAAAAACTAAAAACTGATGAGGTCAAAGTGTAAATATTCAAAGGTTGAGGGGTTAAAGTGTACATTTAAAAAAGTTGAAGGACCAAAAGTACAAATATCCCAAAATTCCTTGTGACAAACATTGTAAGTAGGGACTAAATTGAATAAATGAATAAATAAAAAGGATTAAATTGCAAGTTTATCAAATAAAGTGGTGATTCAAAGGAGGAATTGTAGAAAATGTTGAGGGGTAAAATAATCATTTTTTAAATAGGATATTTATCATGAAATATCATGATAATTGTAACACTCCTAACCCGTCTCCGTTGCCAGATTAAGGTTACAGAGTATTACTGTACAAATCGAATCAATTAACATCAAATAACAACAAGTAATCAAATTAAAATAATAGCATTCAATCTCAATATTCATTCATAGCATAATCACATTTACAGACCTTAAATCGAGCCTATGGTGTAACACCCTTAACCCATATCCGATGCCAAAACAGGGTTACAGAGCATTACCAAAGTTTACAGATCAAATACATTAATTCATATCGTTTACTATTCATATCAGAAATCAATCATTTTTCCCTTATATGGGCCCTCGAAGCCCAAGATATACATTAGAAACAAGTTGGGACTAAACTGAAACTCAGAGAATTTTTCGCAAAATGTCAAAATTTTTCCTAGGTGCAAGGGACACACGCCTGTGGCCAGACCGTGTGGGCATTCGAAATAGGGGCACACGGCCGTGTCCCAGCCCGTGTTCAATTTAGGGTACTTATTGACTTGGGTCACACAGCCAAGCCACACGCCCGTGTGCTAGGCCGTGTGAGGATACTAACTTGCATTAATTAGGTGCAGAGTTAACATGGCTAAGACACACGTCCGTGTCTCTGCCCGTGTGAAAATATTTGATTATTATGTTTTGAAATTTTAAAGATGCAAGGGACATACGGTCAAACCACACGCCCATGTGCTAGGCCGTGTGTCACACACGGCTGAGACACACGCCCATGTCTCTACCCGTATGGACGAAAATAGGCCATTTCCAAGATCACATTTCTCACCCAATTTGTCTTCCACCTACAACAACACTTTAACACATTCTCAAGCCAATACTAAACATTTAAATCAAGCCAAAACCAAGTCTTAAACATGAAAAAACATCAAATATGTTCAAATATACAAACTTACCTATTTGTCCAAACTCATTAACTTACCGAATTAATCAAATGCATGCTGGTACATGTTTATGTCTAGTTTACCAAATCCAACCCAACCATATCAAACATGATATATCCTCATGTGTATATATATATATATATATATATTCATCAAACATGTCATCACTAGCCATTCCAATGGCTAGTTACAAATAAAAACACATATATGCCAAAGTTGGCCAAATTACCCTATACATGCCATTATAACCAAAAATTTAGTTTGTTACATATACCAAAAAGTCTGAGAGATAGTGTGATGTAGCTCCTACCCACCTCCAACCTTTATGAGCTTCCAGTATTATGGAACAAAGGAAATAAAATCAAGTAAGCATTATATGCTTAGTAAGTACGAATAACGGGAAATTAACATACCATTCATTTACATTTAAAATAAGCATACAAAATACATCCATCATTTTGGCCAATAATCTAAACACATAACTTCATCAAACATGTTAGTCATGAATTACATATGTATATCAAGAAACATGTATGAGCTCATTGAATATCAAATTTCTATGTATATAAACTTTTCACATCTTGTGTTCATATATCAATTTCATGTAATTCAAGTATGTATGGGAATGATTCACTTCAATTTCATGTTGTCTCATGTCAGAACTTGTCCCGTTGAATTATTTGAAATATCGATGGATACATGGGTAGTACACTTGAAGTGTACAAATCTATAATCTCATAATCAGGAATGCTCATACGAGCACATAAACGGGAAGCTCTTTCGAGCCATATAACGGGAAGCTCAATAGAGCCATATTCAGGAAGCACATGCGAGCCAATAACAGGTAGCTCCGAAGAGCCATTAATCGGGAAGCTCCGAATAGCCATATGCCGAGAATTTCAAGTGAGCCATATCGGGAAGCTCCGTAGAGCCTTTAAACGGGGAGCTCCGAAGAGCAATTTATCGGGACGCTCATAAGAGCTACGGTGTGTCCACAACATATGCAGGATCACAACCGATCGAGATGCTCCGAAGAGCTAACAACAGAATCTCGCAAGAACCATATAACAGGAAGCTCATAAGAGTTAATAATGGACGCTCTTTCGATCTATGGTGGGTCTACAACACATGCAAGACCTCAACCAACCGAACCTTGTATCCATCGAATTTCATGTAGTCAACCGGGACTTAATACTTGTCGGATATGTGTGATAAATAATATACATGGCAATTTATACAATTTTCAATTCAAAACATACAAATATATACAAATTAGTTGCACGAACTTACCTTGACAAATGCTCGTGTATGCAAAAGTCTACTAGTCCGACACTTTTTCTTTTCCACGATTTGACTTCGTATTTGATCTATCCGGATCTATACAAATGAATTTAACATCAATTTAATACAATTTACATTCAATTCAATCCAATTCACATCTTAGGCAAAATTACCATTGTGCCCCTATACTTTTGATTAATTACGATTTTGTCCATATGCTCAGAAAATGAAATTCATGCAATTTAATCCTTATTCCAAACCTAACCAATTTTTACCTTTAACATTAGCAGCCCATGTATTTCATAAAATTTAGAATTTTTCCATAAATTTTACATCTTTTCAATTTAGTCTCTAAATTATAATTTCATCAAAATTTCATTTACAAAAGTTGTTTATCTATCAACCTTTTATTTTTCTTCCATAAATTTCATAATTCATCAATGGAAAAACCCTATTACCTTGATAAATTTACAAATTAATCCCCGAGATAGTAAGATTAAGCTGTTACGATCTCGGAAACATAAAAATTATTAAAAACGGGACAAGGATACTTACCCAATTAAGCCAAATAAGATTACTTGAGCTCTTTTCTCTTAGCTAGGGTTTCCATGTATTTTGTTTAGGAAAGGTGATAAAAAATGATGATATTTTGTTTATTTTATTATTTTTCATCTTTTCATCTTTTTCTTTCCAATTTCATCCTTTTCTTTATTTAATGTTCCATGGATGAATCATCATACTTATCTACTAACTCCTCTTAATGGTCTAATTACCATATAATGACCTCAAATTTTGAATTCCATAGCTATTTGATACTTATGGCTACTAGAACTCAACTTTTGCATTTTATGCAATTTGGTCTTTTTTATCGGATTAGACATAAAATCAGTAAAATTTCTTCACGAAATTTTCATATGACATTTATATTTTAATGTAGATCATGAAATAATATTAAAATAAATTTTCTTCCGACTCGTATTTGTGGTCCTTAAAAATAGTTTAGGAACATTCAGGGACTAGTTTGAAACAAACAGAAAAATTTACTAATTTTAGAAACATGGGTCACATAGTTGTGTGGCTAGGCCATGTGACATAACCCAGGCTGTATGGCAAACCGTGTACAATTCAAAATATGGGGCACACGATCGTGTCCCAGCCCGTGTGTGCCCCGGTATGAGTATTTGAAATAGGGTCACACAGCCATGTCGCAGGCCATATAACTCTCTAAGACCGTGCCAACCAACTGCATCTAAAATTAAAAAGGACACATGGTTGTGTGGCAGATCGTGTCTTAGGCCGTGTGCTACCAAAATGACCCCTAATGCAAGCCATCTCACCTCCATTTCTTTGGAACCAAACCAAACCATTTCCAAACACATTCGCATGGTTAAAACACATTCAAACACACATAAATCAGCCCAAATCAATTCACCTATGTGCCTAACCAATATGCCATCACCTGGCACCACAATTTATACACCAAACCAATTTAAGCACAATGCTACAAATTCACACCTTGTACATGTAACAAACATACCAATTAGTCATCTCATTCACACATTATTCCACCATAACCATCCTACTTTCAAAAGGCATAACCATAATGTTCATATAACACAACTTAGACATTTACAAGCCAAACCAAAACGACATATACAAGTAGGATATGAATATGTTCAAACCACACCATATTGACAATATAACTTAAAACACCTATTACATGTCATTTATAACCATCAACATAATAACCAAAATCTACCAAACTAAGAGACGAATAGTGTGAATGTGCTCCAACAAGATTCCAATCAATCTAGCTTTCTGATGATCTACAAAAAAGAGAAAGAAACAACTATCATAAGAAATTAGCTCAGTAAGCTCGTATAATGAACACTTAAACTTATCGAACATATTATGTTTAAACCATTCAAGCATAATTTTATTAGATCATGAGCATACTTTTCTTTCCTATACACACCACTTCACAAGATTAGTAGGTGTATCAAAGAACATATAAATCCAACCAAAACATGAGACATCTCATAAAAAGCATTTCAAATACATATTTCATCCATCATATACTCAATAAACACCATTTATGCTTTAGCCACTCGTATCAACATTTTCCATTTCATCTTTCAAAATTATAGATGATTTCATATATATATATATATTCGTTTTATGCTTTAGTCACTCGTTGAACCAAATGAAATAACATCGAATACTCAGGAAATGCTCACACAAGCTGTAAATATAACATGTAACTGTATATGCTCACACAAGCTATGAAATAAGCCTACTCACAGAGCTGTGGGTCAGGATGTTAAGCTATACAATGCTGCTCACATGAGTTGTGGAGAATTTGCAATAAATGCAGGATATCAGTCATTGGTAGGACATCCGAGACCAGCACCCGAAACTGTAAATAACCCCTAATGACATGTCATTTGTATCCTAAGTATTCACGAGGTTCAAACAGGACCATTGTACATATCCAAATCCTTTAATTGCATTCCATTATACCATTTCAAACATACTTCTATGAAATGCACATTTTTCAAAGGTAACATTTAATTTGATTAACATCATAATTTGATCCATAATACCTAAATATAATACAACTATCAATCTAAGCTATACATAGCATAATATTTATTAACATTTCATTCAAAACATCAAGTAATAAATTTAATCATTATACAAACTTATCTCGACTAAAACGGTTGCAAAAAACAAAGCCGACGACTAGTCCGAAACTTTAGCGTTTCCTCGATTTCAATCTGGTTGGTTCATTTCTTGATCTCGATAGTAATTTTCATTCAATTAAACCATTCAAATAGCTTAAAATAATTCACTCAAACCTATAACCCTTATCAATGTGAATTTACCAACTACCCCTAATGTTTTAACCTTTATGCAATTTAGTCCCTAAATCCAAAACTTACAAATTTATCATTTTTAGCTACCAACCATGCTAGCTGAATTTCTTAAAGCTTCTAATCATCCCATATTTTTCATCATTTTACAATATTTACATGAAATTTTACTATTTTCACAAATGGATCCTTAAACATCAAAATTATTGAAAATCACTTAAAAAAATACTTATATTTAAATACCAACCTTATTAATATATCAATTAAGTTCACAAAATACCCAACTCATTCATGGTAAATCCCTAAACTTTTAAAAATTTTACAAATTGACCCTAGGGTTAGCTAGGTTAAGCTCATATGAACCTAAAAACATAAAAATCATTTAAAACGGGCTTAGTTATACTTACATGCAGTTGATCGAATAGTAAGGTAGCTTCAAGCTTTTCTTCTTCTTTTTAATGGTGGTTTTTCGATGGGTTAAAGATCAATGAAAGAGATGATGCTTATTTTGCTTATTTTATTATAACTTAATTTTTCTTTTATTTTAATTAATTAATAAAACAAACATATTTATTGACATAATAAAACAACATCAACCGTACCTACCTTCTAATTATGGTGTATTTGCCACATAAACCCTTGTACTTTATTAACTAAACTTATTAACTAACAAAAATTCATATCGATGGACTTTTATGGCTTTTACAATTTAGTCCTTTACACTTAATTAACTAGTTAAACGTTAAAATTTCTTAACCAAATTTTAATATGACTTTAATAAATAATTGTAAACATTAAATAAATAATAAAATATTGACTCACTTTTCAAAATTGTGGTCCTGAAACCACTGTTTTCGACACCACCGAAAACGGGCTGTTACAATAATTATGGGCTAAGTCTTAAAATTTGATTAGGTGAAATTATTTAATATTATTTTAATAATATTTTATTAAGATTTTTATTCATTTTTAGTTAATATACAAGAAAGGAAAAATTAAAAAAGTTCTTCATTTCTCCATGACTTCAATATGAGTGGGAAAAGAGAAAGGAGAAAAACATTGTTGTCTTTACAAATTAGTCCTTTTCCATCAATTTCACCATTTTTACCCAAAATTTATGAGAATTTTCATAGCCAATGATCTAGCATAATTTGATATGGCAAATTAGGCTTTCCTGGTATTCTTGAGGAGTTTATTCTCGAGCAAAGTAATGACTTTTTCATAATTTTTCATAATTTTTAGATATTAAGTTAAAAGTGTAAATGACTCGTTTTTACACACTGTGTAACCCAATTTGGCCAATGGTGCCATTGGGGAGTAACGTGTGAATGAGTGGTGTAGGGATGTAACGCCCCAAAACTTTAACATTTGATTGTTGAATTTTCGTTGTAATTGAATCTCTGTATCTGTGGTTTTATGCCCTGCTTCTGTGGTTGAGGTCAAGAATTCGAGTCACAACATTAGAAATTTTGTTATTTATTTTAAGATAACCTTTATTCTGGAGTTGCATATTTAAGTCTAATTTAGTGCAAATCTGTGTCAAGAATGAACCTGCTGGTTCACTGGTTAAGCATATGTATTCTATTTGGTCCTGTGTTCAAGTCCCAACTATGCGTTAAGAAATATTTTGCTAACTGTTGGATTTCTGGTTGGAAGTTAAAACAATTAATTTAACGTTCCTCTTCCTTTTTCCCATTTTATTCTCTTTTCTTTTTCTTTCCTTTTCTTTTTCTTTCTATTGCTTCCTTTCACTCGTCGTGTTATTGATTTCATTTCTTTTTACTTCGTACCGTCTACTTAGATTCGTGCTTTTTTCCTATTACTGTTGTTGGTAAGTTTGTTTTCGGTAAAATCCGTGAGTTGGTTGTGCAATTTCTAAAATTCCTTTTTTGTCAAGAAAGTAGTTTCGTGATTAATGATGAAATACTTGTTTGTGTGTTCGATTAATGACTTAGGAGAAAGCCTCGAGGATGACGGTCGTTCTAATGCTCGTAATTCGTGATCTTTATCTAAGTGCGGAGGTAATGGTTATGTTAAATTCGGGTTTCAAGTTGAAATATGTCGATTACAAATTAATCTTAGTAACTGTGATGATTTCGTTGTTAATTGGCTATTGGTCGTCCATTTTAGGCCTCGAAGTCCGTTACATTTTTCCTGCGCCAAAACTACTTCAGGTGCATACCGAAAACCCTTAATTCTGCGAATTTCAAATGTCGAAAAACTACACCGTGTGCCAAGCCGTGTGGTTGGTCGTGTAACTCACTGTTCATCGAATTAGAGCCACACGGCGTGTGCCTGTGCCTTGTATGGGCATGTTAATGTAGGATTCACACGGGCAACAGAGAGGGGCATGTGTCTAGGCTGTGTAACTCACTGTTTGTGATTTAGGACCACTCAACCGGGGACATAAGTGTGTACCAATACCATGTGAGCCACACGGGCAAGGACATGGGCATGCGTCCAGGCCGTGTAACTCACTTTTTATGTTTTAGAACCACACCGGCAGAGGACATGTGTATGTGTCCAAGCCATGTGACTCATTTGGGCAAGGACATGGGCGTTTGTTCAGGTCGTGTGAGCCACACAGGCAAGGACATGGGCGTCTGTCTAAGTCGTGTGAGCCACACAGGCAAGGACATGGGCGTCTGTCCAGGCTGTGTGGCATATAAATAAGGTCCGAATTGTAACACCCCAAACCCGGCCTAAATGTTATGGTCGAATTTGGGGCGTCACATGGAATGATTTTGAAAATAAGTTGATTTAATTAACTACTCACTTTTATAACTCACGTTCCTTTGTGTTCATTACAAAAAAAACATTATTTTAACTGTTTATTTGCCAAATCACTTATTACAACGGAAGTTACACAAAACCAATTCATTTAAAAATCCGAAGTCATACTTTAGAAAACATTTTTTGGCGTGAATTGCATTTTGATAAAACATTTTATCGAGGCATGCAAATTATAAACAACCCAACAACCAACAGTTAAAAATTATAAAGTCTAGAGAGTTCCAGAAATTACAAACTCTTAGAAAATACCAAAGTCGTAATTAAAACCACAAATTAATAAGTTTAAGCAGTTTTACGGAGGAGTGGTCACGGCAGAGTCTCTATTGCACCGATCCGCCTAAGAATGTGGATTACCTGACAGAACAGACAAACAGATGTGAGTTTACGTAAACTCAATATGTAACCCAATATAATTAAGCATGCAATCATACAGAATCATTCACACGATCGAAGCAGAATCTGATCTGAGTCGGGCTCGGCCCACTTGATTCAAATACAGAAATGTAATCCTACCCCATCCTCTACACACCATCTCCGACCATCTGTAAACGGAAAAATATATAGGATTTTTCCTATATAATTTATCACCTTTTTACTAAAATTTGTTGTTTAAACTAAGTAATTGATTAATAAATTAATGAAATATGTAAAAATATGAAATTAGGACATAAAAATTATTAAAATTTGATTTTATGCTTTATTATATAGTTTTCATGCATAAAATGGCTTATTTTATATTAAATTGAGCATATTATATTTTTAAGACATGAAATGGGTCATGCATGATTAAATTAAATAATAAAATAAAAATTATATTTAAATATTCATTTTTAGATATTTCATTAATAATTTGGGTTGTAATTAATTATTTAAATTGGATAAATTTTATTCTTTGGTCCTCTAATTTATTGATTTATTTTGGACAGGTCTGATAGTTTGTTGGATTACAAAACCGTCCAAATTTGAGACCAAGTCAACCCAATTTTCTGGCTACACTTGGCTGTCTAGATAAACCACTTTTTGGTTTAATTGTACAAGGTCCTTGCAATGTTGAAGAAATTAGAGATTTGTCTGAAGATTTGTACTTGACAGAGTCTCAATCCTGAGTTGTTATGGCACTTAAATTGATCAAAAATCAAGCACAAAATCAGCTCCAATTCCTCAATTCATGGACGGCCACCCTTTGAGGATGCTTGAAGAGATGTAACCTCCTATTCTTAGCAAACTATCCCCCTCTCCTCACCTATAAATAAGGCCCCTCATTCATTCATTCATCATCCCTCATCCTTTATTATTCTCTCTTCTCTCTCAATTCTCTTAGCATTTTCCATTCCCCACGCCTAGCATCATCTCTTTATAGAGATTTTAGCAATTAAGCCACTTAAAGAGCCCTTGGTCGACCACCTTGGAGAGCCATCAGCAAAGGAGCAAAGTGAAGAAGCAATGGTGCCTCGTCAGTCAGAGTCTTGGGTGACAGCCACTCGAATTTGGGTTTTATCTTTCTTTTCTTTAATTTAATCAGAAAATGTTTGCTATGTGTTCTTTTCTTTTCTTTAATTTAATCAAAAAATGTTTGCTATGTGTTCTTTGTTTTTGTTTACAACAATGTTAGCTTAACTTTATTTAAGCTAGGATGATTACTTTGATTAAATAATATTTATTTAATTCATGATTATAATGTTTGTGCCTCAATCGATCATGTTTTCAATTAAAATTAAGTCTGTATTTAGTTCATACGTGATTGAAATGCACCTGAATTAGCTGAGCAATCCTGACCATACGACGACTAGTGGACACATAATTGAAATGTGCAAGCTCAATTTAGATCCTAACTCGATTAAATTGCAGGTTGCATAACAACTTTGACCAAGATCTGTTATCTGCATAGTTTTTTTATTTGAGTGATTAAATTGTTTCAAACCTGACACGTCCCTGTTACCTCACACGAATGCTAAGAAACCCTTAGTAAATAAGGATCAGTAAAATGGGTATTTACTAAGTAAAGGATTCCGAAAGGACCTAATGTGGTTTCCAAACTCATGAAAGATCGAGTTGCCATGGAATGTTTTTCTGAATGTTATTAAGCATGTTGATAATAAATTGAGTTTAATTAAAGTAATTATTCTAATTTATTTATGTTATAATTGTTGCAAATTGTGTTTAATTTCGCTAAAATCTATTCCATTCATATAGTTTGCATACTTAGGATAATTTGTATTAGGGATCATTACATTTATTTTAATATATTTAATTTTAATCATCACTTCTATATCATATTGTGTTTTTTTATTTACCAAATTTTTCGATAATTTTATAAATTAAGTGACTTAGCACAACTACAATCCCTGTGGAGACGATAACTCGATACTTACTTATTACTTGATAACAACTGTGTACACTTACACAAACCTATGCGTTACACCATCCCAACACACCATGTGGGGTTAAAAACACCGACCCATCCCTACACACCATGTTGTGCCATTATGACATGTATCAGATATAGTGCAGCCAAACTGCCAAATAGAAGGCCGTGATCACCGTACAGAACACTTCCTCCATCAATACAAACCCACCCCACAATCAGATACAAAAACAGATACAGGATTAATAAGTTAACATGCTTAACATGATTTTATATATATGCCGATATCGATATGCAATTAACATGTTAATCAGACATACATAATTATATTCAGAACAGTGTTTCAAACTAGTAAGTCACATAGTTTTAGGGTTTTCTAGACCTTATCAACCCCAAAGTGGGCCCACAGTCGATTGGGACAACCCGTGTGGCCCTAGGAGAAATTCCAGAAATTTGGGTCCACAAGCCCATGTGCCATGCCTGTGGGGGCCCACATGCCTGTGTGGCCCACACGGTCGTGTTCTGTGCACGATCATGCCTTCATCGACCACACTGCTGTGCTTTCGCACACGGGCGACCACATGCCCATGTGGCGTCGACAGTTTTGTTTTTCGGCTTCTGTCAAAGCTTCATTTTCTACGTTTCGAGTACACGTCTGGTATTGTTTCGATAGGAAACCACTTTCGAGCCACCAAAAACCTAAAAATCAACAACCCAACTCTTGGAGTTAGACTTAATTCACAACTAAAACGTAACTATGAAGCCGATTTGACTACTATTCTAAACTAGGAAAGCCCCTATTTTCCTGATTTTCTGCTGCCAAAACATAAGTACCACATTAACAGAGAATTTGACAAGGCCAAAAAGAATAACAGAGGCTCCCTCCTCGGTAAAACTTACTACGACTTACCAAATGAAAAGCGCACAATCTGAAATACCGCGACAAGGAAGCAAGATTTTGTCAAAACGAGTAACGAAAAGAGAAAAATATTGTGTTTAAAAAGAAAAAGGAAAAACGACAGAGGAGGAGGAAGGAATGCCAATTTTTTTTCTAGAAAGAGGAATTTTCAAAATAAAAGTCATTATCCTCGAATCCCCTCTTTTTCTCCCACTAACCCCCACTCATCGACTTTCAAAACAACCGAAACTTTATTAGGCAGCAGAGCAAAAATTAATACCCAAGCTCGTGAAGGGAATCGAACACAGGACCTCCAACATACCAACTCTTTTACCACTCGAACCAGCAGGCTCATTCTGATATGGGATTACAGATAATTTAATATAAGCCCACTGAGCAAAGATAGGGCTTAATTCCAAAAATAACAAAAATTGCTAAAGGTAAGACTTGAACTTGGGACCTCCCAAAATACTTAACCATTGAAGCGGACAGACATTTGTATCAGATATTTACAAAAACAAAAACAAATAATTCAGGACATTACACCTCTACCCCCTAAAAGAAATTTTGACCTCGAAATTTACCTGATCATAATAGATGAGGATAATGTTGTCGCATCGAGTCCTCGGTCCCACGTGGCCTCCTCGGTACCATGATTCCGCCACAGAACCTTCACCAAAGGGACGGACTTCCTCCTCAGAACCTTAATATCATGATCTAGAATCTAAACTAGTTCCTTCTCAAACGTCAAGTCCAGTCTACCTCGATCTCCTCAACAAAAACAACATAGGATGGATCGAACCGGTATCGTCTCAACATCGATATGTGAAACACATCGTGGATACGGTCTAACTCTGGAGGTAGCTCCAACTAATAAGCGACCGGTCCACATGCTTCAGAATTCAATACGGCCCAATAAACCTAGGGCTCAGCTTGCCTTTACGACCGAATCCCAAAAATTTCTTCCAAGGAGAAACCTTAAGAAAGACGAAGTCCCCCACAAAATGCTCAATATCACGCCTCTTCAAATCCGTATAGGAATTTTGTTTATCAAAAACTGCCTTCAGACGATCCCGAATCAGTCTAACCTTATCCTCGGTCTTAGAAACCAACTCAAGACTGGAAACCCGACGCTCACCCACATCAGTCCAACATAACGGTGTACGACACTTACAACCATACAAAGCCTCGTAAGGTTCCATCTGAATGCTAGATTGGAAACTGTTATTGTAGACAAACTCAGCTAACGGTAGATAATCCCCCAAACTACCTCAGAAATCAATCACACAACTCCAAAGTATATCATCCAGTATCTGAATCACCCTCTCAGATTGACCATCGGTCCGAGGACGGAATACAGTCCTGAAGCTCAATCTCGAACCTAGAGCCTCGTGTAATTTCTTCCAGAACCGAGAAGGGAAATGAGGGTCTCTATAAGAAATAATCGACACTGGATCCCAATGCAGTCTAATTATCTTAGAGATGTAACATCTCGCTCACTTCTATAGAGAATAGTCCGTCCGAACCGAAATGAAGTGAGCAGACTTGGTCAACCGATCCACGATAACCCAAACAGAAGTCCATCGTCACTCGTTCTCATTTCCATAAGGTAATCTTAACTGGCTATAATAATCTCGAAGGCAACTAGTGTTCAGCCTTAACCTGCTGACATGTCATACAACGAGCAACAAAGTCAGTAACCTCACACTTCAAACCCGACCACTAGTACACTTCACGGAGATTGCGATACATCTTATTACCACTTGGATGCATAGCACAAGGGCTACTATGCACCTCCCTCAAAATCGACTGTCTCAAATCAGAATCGTTCTGTACACAGATTCGACCTCGAAAGCACAGAACCCTTCACCATTCAATCTAAAATAAAAATAGTACCACTCTCAATCTACCGAAATCGTAGACCTAAGGACTCATCCTCTAATTGTTTAACTCATATCTGATCAATCCAAGTCGGATTAACTTTTAACTCACTAACAAACCCCTATCATCAAACAGACTGAGTCGAGTGAACATCGCTCTCAAATCAAACATCGCCTTATGACTTAGAGCATCAACCACCACATTAGCCTTACTAGGGTGATACTTAACCGTTTAGTCATAATCCTTAAGCAACTCATTCCATCAGCGCTGCCTGAGATTCAACTCCTTTAGAGTGAGGAGATACTTGAGGCTCTTGTGATCAGCGTAGATAAATACCTCTCACCATACAGATAGTGCCTCTAGATTTTCAATGCGAAGACAACTGCAGCCACCTCAAGATCATACGTCGGATAGTTCCTTTTGTGTGTCTTAAGTTGATGAGACGTATAAGCCACAATCTTACCATCCTGCATCAGAACGCAACCCAAACCAACGTGCAAAGAATCACTGTAAACCACAAACTTCTTTCCAGATTCTGGCTGTATCATAACAGGAGCCTAAATCAGAATAGACTTGAGCTTCTCAAAGCTCTCTTACTGTACATCAATCCAGACAAAGGGGACACCCTTACGCAAAAGCTTAGTAATAGAAGCTGCAATCAAAGAGAACCTCTCAGCAAACCATCGGTAATAACTCGCTAGACTCAGAAAGTTACGGATTTTAGACACGTTCTTAGGTTGTTTCGGATCCAATACAGCCTCAATTTTTTGAGGATCAACACGAATCCCTCAGTAGAAACCACGTGCCTTAGAAAGGTTACCTCTCGCAACCAGAATTCACGCTTGCTCAAGTTAGCATAGAGCTGTTTTTCTCTCAGAATATGAAGCACTACTCTAAGATGTTCATCGTGATCATCCTCAAACTTAGAGTATACCAGAATATCGTCGATGAAAAATACGACGAACTAATCTAGATAAGGTTGAAATACTCGGTTTATCAAATCCATAAATGCAGTCGGAGCATTCGTCTGACCAAAAGGCATAACTAGGAACTTGTAATGTCCATATCGAGTCCTAAATGTAGTCTTATGAACATTAGCTTTCTTAACCCTCAACTGATGATACCTAGAACGAAGATTAATATTAGAAAACACTGAAACCCCTCTGAACTGATCAAACAAGTAATCAATCCTCAAGTGAAAACTTATTCTTTACGGTCAACTTATTCAGATGTCGATTGTTGATGCACATTCTCATGGTCTCATCCTTCTTTTCACAAATAGAACCGATGCCCCCATGGAGACACATTAGGACGAATGAAACCACGGACCAAAATTTTTTGAAGTTGAGCCTAAATTCAGTATGCTCCTTCGATACCATTCGGTAAGGAGCGATAGACACCGGGTTGTACCCGGAAGAAGCTCAATCCCAAACTCAACCTCTCAAGGCTTTCTGTGTAAGATATCTGCACTTTAAGTGAATTCCCGCATGTTTTTCCCTAGAAATTTCTCAAAGTACCTCCGAATAGAGAGGTGGAATTTAGCATTGAATTGTTACTAGGTACTACTCCGATATCCATTGCACCCTACCACATGGCACCAAAGTAACTAGCCAAGCTAAAAGCATAGCTTCAAGAACTTCTTAATAAGGGGTTCATTTGATTGAGTGTGTCTCTGTAGGGAGCACCAGTGTTATTTGTTAAGAAGAAAGACGAATCGATGAGAATGTCCATAGATTACTGACAGTTGAACAAGATAAAATCAAGAATAAGTACCGGTTACCAAGGATTAATGACTTGTTCAACCAATTTCGAGGGTATCTATTTTCTCCAAAATTGATCTTTACTTTGGTTATCATCAGCTTAAGGTCAAAGAGACTGACGTGTACAAAACTGCCTTCAGGACTCACTATGGACAGTACGAGTTCCTAGTGATGTCTTTTGGCTTGATGAATGCCCTTAGGCTTGACGAATGCCTTTTGACTTGACGAATGCCCAGCGGCGTTTATGGATTTAATGAATTGGGTGTTCCAATAGTACATAGACCAATTTGTAGATTTTTTTTTATCAATGACATCCTGATTTATTCTAAAACTGAGACTGAGCATGATAACCATCTATGTATTGTACTTCAGACACTCTGAGAAAAATAATTGTATGCTAAGTTCAATAAGTACGAGTTTTAGTTAAAGGAAGTTGTTTTTCTAGGTCATGTGGTAACTGCGGAAGGGTTCCGAGTTGATTTAAAAAAAAATAGAAGCTATAGTTGAGGAAGCAACCGAAAATTGTATTTGAGCTTCGTAGTACCCAAGGCTTAGCAGGTTACTACCAAAGGTTCGTTGAGGGATTTTCTCTGATTGCATCACCTCTCACGAAGTTGTTATGTAAGAATGTTTTGTTTGTGTAGTCTAAGCCACAACAGTCTAGTTTCAAAACATATTAAAACATATTTCAAAATGTGTTAGGAGTTATCACACTATCATAGGTTATATAATGGCATGTATTTCTAGACTCATATACACCACGTTCAGTCTGAGAATCGACTAAACCGTAGCTCAGATACCGATAAATGTAACACCCTTAGCCCGTATCACCGGATTCAGGCTACGGAGCATTACTGGAAGGTAACATCATACAACGAACATTTATTCACCATATACAAAACACAACATAAAACATAGCAATGTTATTCAAACTCATGCGTATAGTCCCTTTTACGAGCCCTCGAAGCCACGAGTCGGGACTAAATCAAAAACATATAGAATTTTTTAGAAAATATGCAATTTCCAAACTACAAAGGCCACACGGCCGTGTAGGCATTCAAAGTAAAGACACATGGTCGTGTCCAAGCCCGTGTCTGTGCCCGTGGAACTCTCTGACTTTGGTCACACAGCCAAGCCACACGCTCGTGTGCCAGGCCGTGTACCCTTTGAAATTGCCTCAACGCCCGTACCCCAGGCTGTGTAACTGCCTCACTTACAACCCTTTGTAAGCTATAGGGGACACACGGCCTTGTCGTCGAAAATTTGTTTGAAATTTTTGTAGAGTCGTAATACTATAATACAACATAATTGCATTTAAATTGAGCATATTAAAACGCTCAATAAATGTACGAAATTACTTCGATCACAACCGAAGAAATACGATCGACTAATCCAACACTTTTTCTTTTTCCCGATCTAAATTCATACGAAGCTTTTCTTGATCTAAATAATCAGTTTTAATTCATTCAAACTTCATTCTATTAAATTCAATCCAAAAATCTTATTTTGGCAAAATTATGCTTTTGCCCTTATAATTTTGAATTCATTACAATTTAATCCTTATGCTTACAAAATGAAATTCATACAATTTGGTACCAGCCCACTATAGCCGAATTTTACTTAGGCCCCTAGCAAGCCCTGCATTTCATCTATTTCACAATTTCACTATGAATATTTTCTTTTTTCAATTTAATCCCTAATTGGCAAATTCATCAAAATTCCATTTACAAAAGTTGTTCAACTATTATCAAACATTCATTTCATCCATCAAACATAAAAAAACTAATATACATTCATGGTAAAATCCTATACTTTTAAAAATTTTTCAAATTAGTCCCCGGGCTAGCTAAATTAAGCTACGACTCCAAAAACAAAGAAATCATTAAAAATGAGACAAAAATGCATTTATATGCACACACCAAGGTTGGACAAATGCTTCAAGCCGTAGCTTGGCTTTCTATCCTTTAATTTTGGTGGTATTTCACATTAAGGAAGATGACACCTTTATTTTTCTTTTGTTTTATTTTACTTATTAACTTAATTACTAATTTAACCTTACTTTTAACCATTATATTTTCATAACTAAAGTCCATAATTGTCCACTAATTATGTTAATGGTCTAATTACCATTTAAGGCCACTCATAATTAAATTTCATAGCAATTTGACAACTTTTAATTATAGAACTAAAATTTTACACCTTATGCAATTTAGCCCTTTTATCAAATTAAGAATGCAAATGATAAATTTCTTAAAAAAATTTTATACGACACTATTAACATGCTGTAGACAGTAAAATATTAATAAAATAAATATTTTAGCGTCAAATTTTTGGTCCCAAAACCACTATTCCAATTTCACTGAAAATGGGCTATTACAATTACCCACCGTTGGCTGAGTTTACTTATAATAACAACTTCTAGTATAGTATTCAGATGGCACCCTACGAGGCCTTGTATGGTCGTAGGTGTCGTACTCCCCTATGTTGGGCAGAATCAAGTGAACGCCGAGTTTTGGGCCCCAAACTAGTTTCTAAAACTGATAACACTCTGAAATTGATTTGAGATCATCTAAAAGCCACTTCTGATTGATAGAATTCTTATGCTGATTTAAGAAGAAAAGATTTTGAGTTTTTTGTAGGTGATCAGGTGTTTCTGAAGGTATCATCGTGGAAAAAGATTCTCCGATTTGGACGCAAGGGCAAGCTAAGCCCGAGGTTCATTGGACCTTACCACATTTTGAAATGTGCCGACTCTAACATATCAATTAGAATTATTATCGAGTTAGAACGGATTCATAATGTATTTCATGTCTCGATATTGAGACGGTATCAGTCTGACCGTTGCACATTATTCCTGTCAACGAGATCAAGTTTTGACCGAATTTAACATTTAAGGAGGAACCTATTCAGATTATAGCTCGTGATGTTAAAACATTAAAGAATAATTTTTTTCCTCTATTTAAAGTTCTATGGCGAAATCATGGCTCTGAGGAAGCCACTTGGGAACCCAAGATTCAATTCAACGGCTAAACCCGTATCTGTTTGAATAAGGTAATTTTGAGGTCAAAATTTTTTTTAGGGCGAGAGAGTTGTAACACCCTAAAACTTTAACATTTGACTCTTGAATTTCTTTCATAATTGAGCCTCCATATCTATGGTTTTATGCTCGCTTCTATGGTTGTGGTCAAGAGTTTGAGTCACAACATTAGAAATTTTATTATTGGTCGAATGGTTGGTCGTGTAACTCACTGTTCATCGAATTAGAGCCACACGGGTATGTGTCTAGGCCATTATAGCCATGTTAATGTAGGGTTCACATGGGCAACGGACAGGGGCGCATGTTTAGGCCATGTAACTCACTGTTTCTAATTTAGGACCACTCGGCCAGGGACATGGGCATGTGCCCGGCCATGTGAGTCACACAAGCAAGGACATGGGCGTGTGACCAAGCCATGTAACTCACTGTTTATGTTTTAAAACTATACGGGACAGAGGACATGGGTGTGTGTCCAGGCCGTGTGACCTACACGGCAAGGATATGGGCGTGTGTCTAGGCTGTGTGAACCATACAAGCAAGGACATGGGCGTTTGTCCAGGCAGTATGGCATATAAATAGAGTATGAATCTTGTTTTTGAGGATGTGAGTGTTGTCCCACACTAACAATGACCTCCCAAATGTATAAATGATTAGAATTTGATTGTATGATTACTCTCTGATGTTCTATGACTGACATATGGATAACATAACTGCATGTGTACTGTGATCACTATTTCTCACATTAAACTACATTATCTATTTGTGAAATGAATTAGAATGATTGAACACATGTTGTGGATATTTGTACTCTGTATTTGCATGGGTTGGGGTATTGTGAAAAGGTAAGTAATCTTTTCTGAATTAGTGGCTAAGCCACGATTCGTATAAATATGAATTTGGCGCTTTGTCGTATTTTTGATCTAGCAGTTAAGTTGCATCTCTGTAAACGTGTGAGACAAACACTCCATGCTTTGTAGGGTTGGTTGGGCATTGAACACCCTTAACGGAGTGTTAGGATGGCCGAAGATGGAGTGTAGTAGGTGGGGGTAGGAATAACTATATATGAATATAATATGTTCTGTATATAAAATTAAAATTGCTTCTGCATATGTAACTAATATGTTCTATATCAGAACTGAAATTGCTTCTATTACTTATCCAAATCTTGGGATTTGAGAATTATCTTATAAATGTGTTCCAATTGAACGAACGTCTTTTACACACTGAGTTCACAACTTATTTTGTTCTTATTGGATTTCAGATGGTTCTCAACTTGAACGGAGCTGTGCTATGGGAGCTCGGTCAAGCTTCTATCTTTCCTTTAAATACTACTATTAGGAATTTTGGTATTCTATGATATTATGATGTTTGAGAAGATTAGATACTTAGTTAATTGCAGTGATGGATATGATATGATGAATGGTTCATTCTAACTGCATAATAAATGTGGTATTCTTAATATAGATGATGTAACTCTCTAGACTTGGTCTGGACGTCCAGGCTGAGTTTAGGGTGTTACAAGGGACGTGTTGAAGGTTGAAAACTAGTGAGAACGACATCAAAGGAAAGGTGTAACAGCCCGTTTTCAATTAAATCAGAATAGTTATTTTGGGACCACAAATTCGACAAGTAAATTTTTATTTTATTATTATTTTAATGTTTGTGGAAGTATAATAAGTTCGTGTTAAAATTTTGTTAAGAAATTTTGCTGTTTGCATGATTAATTAAGTGAAAAGGAATAAATAGTAAAAAGTGTAAAAATAAAAGTCCATTAGTTAAAAGGGTTTTATGGCTATGAAACTTTAAAGTGAGTGAACTTAGATGGTAATTAGACCATTTGAATAGTTAATGGATATCCATGGCAAGTTTTATTGAAATTTGAATGTTTTTAAAGGATAAAATGGTAATTAAGTAAATAAAGTTTAAAAAAAAAAAGAAATGGTATCATCTTTTATTTTTCTTCTTCCCTAACCGAAGCTAAGAAAAAGAAAACACCATTGATGAACACAAGATCCTGCTAAGCTTTCTTCTCTTGCATGGTATGTAGTTTTGTCCCGTTTCTAGTAGAATTGGGCCCAATAGGCCTTGAGAATGAGAACGTTTAAAATTTTTTTGGGTTGCATGTAGCACCTAGAATGTTATGGTAAGGAATTAATAGGCTTGAGCATTGAGTGTAATGTTATGTTAAATTGAGATTGTAAAGGTTGGGCTGACTTTTTGATTAAATATTTGGATTAGGGTTAAAGCTAGTGCTCTGGGTATTTTAAAGTGATATATTGGGGTTTAAAATATGGGTTAGGTGGCTAATACATGGTGTTAGCTTATAATTTAAGTAGATAGTTAATTAAGTGACAAGTCGGGCTTGTGGCCCAAAGATTTGAGGAGCTTTAAGTGGGCATAAGGGGCATCATAAGGGGAGGAGTTTGGGCCTAGTATGGCCACTTAGAGCCCAAATTTTAAGACAAAATTTGGCACTTACAAGCCCTAGGAGGACGGCACACTAGCTACAAAATAGGGATTTTAATTCTTTTATTTCTTGATAAATAGGAAGATAATGAAGAGAAAGATGAGGGCTATTTTTTTGAGGAGATAAGGATTGGGTTATCTGGTGAGATAAAGGCTATCAGGAGAAGGGAAGAGTTGGCCAAAATTCCAACTCTGTGTGTGGATGATATGCCAAAATTTCTCTATAAATAGGGAGTAGTATTCTTCAATTTCGGTATTCTGAAATCCTATTTTTCTCTCATTCTCTGCCGAAATTTCCAAGCCTTTCCTACAGTTTCTCTTTTTCTTTCTCTAAAAGCCGAATTCCATTTGATTCATACTCTCATCTCACATAGCCGAATCTACAAGGGAGGTTTCTGTTTTCTCAAAGGTGCACTGTAAGCCGTATACTCCTTAGTAATCTGGTAAGTTTCGGGATTTTTCCTTTTCTGTGATTCCCTTATTTTTATCAAACTCCTAATCTAAACCATTGTTCCAATGTCCTTTCGATTATACTCTTTATTCCTAAAAGCCAAAATTATCCCATTAAAGTGATTTGGTGGAAAAGCCAAGGTAGGAAGGTGACGCTTTCTTAGGGATTTTCGGATTCGACAAATAAGGCTCTCGTTAGGGATGATAGATTTTCGCAGAACTGTGTGTGTAATACCTCCCACCATCTAGATCGCCATGTGTTTTTTATGTTTTGATAAATGCGAAATCTCGGTTTATTGATGCAAGCCCAATGAGGGTAAAAGTGGATCCCTGTGTTAGTAAATAACTGCTTAAATGTTATAAGTAAAATGCTTGTATGTGATTGCATGGGTTGGGTTGATGAAAGGAGGAAGCTATCGTTATATGTGTAGCGGCTAATGTTTGTGAATCATTATAATGCTTCTTACCATTAAATGTTATACGGGCTTGGTCATTATATGTTATAAGGGCTTCACCATCATATGTAGATGAGCAAGATGACCGCCATCTTGGTGTGTAGCGGTGTGGGTCAATTGTAGAAATCCCCAATGGTGTGAACGGTTGGTACGGGGGTGTGTAGCGGATGGAAACCTAGGCAAACGGGTTGGGCCTTGCATATTAATTGCTATTAATTTTTATTATGATTATTACACTGTTTATTTTGTTTAATGGGCTTAAGGCCCAAACTCTAGTGGTCCATGAGGGTTGCACATCATGTCTCATGACTCACCCTTTAATTAACATTTCGTGTGATACCTAGTGATTCGGTTGAATGGAGAGGAACGCAAGGTGGCCATGCAGAAAGAATATGTAGATTTGGCAAAAAGAGACTCAAGTTTTATTTTATATTTTTAATTAATGGACTTCAAATCTCGTTGTAATAAGGCCATGGGCTATTATGTTTTATTATGGGCTTCTATTACTTTAAGTTGTTTAAGCTTTTTTATTTTAATTAAAAAGGCATGTATTTAAGTTTGGATTTTACTTTGCTTAAGCATATTCTATATAATCCATATTTGGGCTTTTCTAAAAATGCAACATGCTTCGATAGAATTTTTCTTGGTGACATACCAGATCCGGTTGTAGTGTTTGGGCCGGGTTTGGGGTGTTACAAATTGGTATCAGATCCCGATTCAAAACTCAGCTCTGGGGGTTTGGGGTGTTACAAATTGGTATCAGATCCCTGTACCATGAGGACGTATTGACAGGCCAAAACCTATAACTAAAACCCGAAAGAGACCAGCCACCTTGTTTTGTACAACCCTAAAGTAAACCTTGGTTTTGAAATCACTAAAGCACCCTTGATTCGTAAAAATTTCTCGATTTAAAAAATGACCAAAATACCCCTGATTTGCAAATTGACCAAATTATCCCTGACTTGTAAAATTACCGAAATACCCTCGGTATGAAAAATTACTGAAATGCCCTCGGTATGAAAAATTATCGAAATGCCCCCGAATTGAAAATTACCAAAATACCCTTATTTCATAAAATCACCTAGAACCATATTTTGGAAAATTACGAAAATACCCCTGTAGGTTAAAATTATGAAAATACCCTTGGGTAGTGAAATGACGAAAATACCCTTAGGTGATGGATGCTATTTGTATGTTGTGTGTATGGATGTTGAATGTGCATGGTTCCTAGAATTAAGAAGACTGAAACCTATAGATAGGTTTGAATTCGAAAGAACTATTTTTAAAACTATTATTCATAAGTCTGTTCGTGGTTAATCAGTGGAAGAAAACTAATAATTCATAAAATTCTTAATCAGATAAACGCGAATCGGTAGTATTAGTACAAAGCGACGAAGACGCTCCAGAAGCGAATAATGGTGCGTATCCTACCCTAGTATACTAAGTGTTTATTTGGCTTTGGAATTAGAGTGTGCAGCGAAAGCATAGTGATGAGACTTGGGTAGTACGATTACTAGTTAGTCAAAAATTTTGAGGACGAAATTTCTTTAAGGAGGGTAGATTTGTAACATCTTGAAATTGGGCCTAGTAAAATTGGGCCTAATAGGCCTTGAGAATGAGAACGTTTAAAATTTTTTTGGGTTGCATGTAGCACCTAGAATGTTATGGTAAGGTATTAATAGGCTTGAGCGTTGAGTGTAATGTTATGTTAAATTGAGATTGTAAAGGTTGGGCTGACTTTTTGATTAAATATTTGGATTAGGGTTAAAGCTAGTGCTCTGGGTATTTTAAAATGATATATTGGGGTTTAAAAATATGGGTTAGGTGGCTAATACATGGTGTTAACTTATAATTTAAGTAGATAGTTAATTAAGTGACAAGTTGGGCCTGTGGCCCAAAGATTTGAGGAGCTTTAAGTGGGCATAAGGGGGCATCATAAGGGGGGAACAGTTTGGGCCTAGTATGGCCACTTAGAGCCCAAATTTTAAGACGAAAATTTGGCACTTACAAGCCCTAGGAGTGGACGGCACATTAGCTACAAAATAGGGATTTTAATTCTTTTATTTCTTGATAAATAGGAAGATAATGAAGAGAAAGATGAGGCTATTTTTTGAGGAGAAAAGGATTGGGTTATCTGGTGAGATAAAGGCTATCAGAGAAGGGAAGAGTTGGCGAAATTCCAACTCGTGTGGATGATATGCCAAAATTTATCTATAAATAGGAGTAGTATTCTTCAATTTCTGATTCAAATCCTATTTTTCTCTCATTCTCTCAAATTTCCAAGCCTTTCCTACGCTTTCTCTTTTCTTTCTCTAAAGTCGAATTCCATTTGATTCATACTCTCATCTCACATAGCCGAATCTACAAGAAAGGTTTCATTTTCTCGGGTGCATCGTAAGTCGTATACTCCTTAGTAATCCCAGTAAATTTTTGGATTTTTCCTTTTTTGTGATTCTCTTATTTTTATCAAACTCCTAATCTAAACTATTGTTCCAATGTCCTTTCGATTATACTCTTTACTCCTAGAAGCCGAAACTATCCCATTAAAGTCGATTTGGTGGAAAAGCCAAAGGTAGGAAGGTGACGTTTTCTTAGGGATTTTCGGGATTCGACAAATAAGGCTCTACGTTAGGGATAATATATTTTCGCAGAACTGGTGTGTAATACCTCCCCACCATCTAGATCTACCATGTGTTTTTTTTATGTTTTGATAAATGCCGAAATCTCAGTTTATTGATGCAAGCCCAATGAGGGTAAAAGCGGATCCCGTGTTAGTAAATAACTGCTTAAATGTTATAAGTAAAATGCTTGTATGTGATTGCATGGGTGGGTTGATGAAAGGAGGAAGTTATACGTTATATGTGTAGCGCTAATGTCGTGAATCGTTATACTGAACTCGCCATTAAATGTTATACTGTGCTTGCCATTATATGTTATAAGGTCTTGACCATCATATGTGGATGAGCAAGATGACCGCCATCTTGGTGTGTAGCATGTGGGTCAATTGTAGAAATCCCCAATGGTGTGAACGGTTGGTACGGGGTGTGTAGCGGATGGAAACCTAGGCAAGCAGGTTGGGCCTTGCATATTAATTGCTATTAATTTTATTATGATTATTACACTGCTTATTTTGTTTAATGGGCTTAAGGCCCAAACTCTAGTGGTGCATAAGGGTTGCACATCGAGTCTCGTGACTCACCCTTTAATTAACATTTCGTGATACCTAGTGATTCTGGACCGGCCGGAGAGGAACGCAAGGTGGTCATGCAAAAGAATATGTAGATTTGGCAAAAGAGACTCAAGTTTTATTTTATATTTTTAATTAATGGACTTCAAATCTCGTTGTAATAAGGCCATGGGCTATTATGTTTTATTATGGGCTTTATTACTTTAAGTCGTTTAAGCTTTTTATTTTAATTAAAAGGCATGTATTTAAGTTTGATTTTACTTTACTTAAGCATATTCTATATAAACCATATTTGGGCTTTTCCATGAAACTAATTTAACCTTACTTTTAACCATTATATTTTTATAATTAAAGTCCATAATTGTCCACTAATTATGTTAATGGTCTAATTACCATTTAAGGCCACTTATAATTAAATTTCATAGCAATTTGACAACTTTTAATTATAGAACTCAAATTTTACACCTTATGCAATTTAGCCCTTTTATCAAATTAAGAATGCAAATGATAAATTTCTTAAAAAAATTTATACGACACTTATTAGCATGTTGTGAGACGGTAAAATATTAATAAAATAAATATTTTAGTGTCAAATTTTGGTCCCAAAACCCACTATTCCAATTTCACCGAAAATGGGCTATTACAATTACCCACCGCTATCGAAGTTTACTTACAATAACAACTTCTAGTATAGTATTTAGATGGCACCCTACGAGGCCTTGTATAGTCGTGAGGTGTCGACTCTCTATGTTGGGATGTAATCAAGTGAGCCCGAGTTTTGGGCCCCAAACTATTTTCTAAAATCGATAAAATGAGACATGCTTTGATAGAATTTTTTAAAAATTTTGGGAGAGAGTTGTAACACCTAAAACTTTAACATTTGACTCTTGAATTTCTTTCATAATTGAGCCTTCATATCTATGGTTCTGCTCTACTTCTATGGTTGTGGTCAAGAGTTTGCCATACAGGCAGAGGACATGGGCGTGTGTCGGTGCCGTGACTTACACGGAAAGGATATGGGCGCAGTGTCTAAGTGTGTGAACCATACAAGCAAGGACATGGGCGTCTGTCTAGGCCGTATGGCATATAAATAGAGTATGAATCTTGTTTTTGAGGACGTGAGTGTTGTCCAACACTAACAATGACCTCTCAAATGTATAAATGATTAGAATTTGATTGTATGATAACTCTCTGATGTTCTATGACTGGCATATGGATAACATAACTACATGTGTACTGTGATCGCTATTTCTCACATTAAACTACATTATCTATTTGTGAAATGAATTAGAATGATTGAACACATGTTGTGGATATTTGTACCCTGTATTTGCATGGGTTGGGGTATTGTGAAAAGGTAAGTAATCTGTTCTGAATTAGTGGCTAAGCCACGATGCGTATAAATATGAATTTGGCGCTATGCCGTATTTTCGATCTAGCAGTTAAGTTGCGCCTCTGTAAATGTGTGAGGCAAACACTCCATGCTTTGTAGGGTTGGTTGGGCATTGAACACCCTTAACGGTGTGTTAGGATGCCAAAGATGGTGTGTAGTAGATGGGGGTAGGAATAACTATATATGAATATAATATGTTCAGATATGAAATTAAAATTGCTTCAGATATGTAACTAAAATGTTCTATATCGAATCGAAATTGCTTCTATTACTTATCCAAATCTTGGGATTCGAGAATTATCTTATAAATGTGTTCCAATTGAACTAACGCCTTTTACGACCGAGTTCACAACTTATTTTGTTCTTATTGGATTTGGATGGTTCTCAACTTGAACGAGTCGTATACATGAGCTCGATCAAGCTTCTATCTTTCCTTTAAATACTACTATTAGGAATTTTGGTATTCTATGATATTATGATATTTGAGAAGATTAGATACTTAGTTAATTGCGTTGATGGATATTATATGATGAATGGTTCATTCTAACCGGATAATAAATGTGGTATTCTTAATATAGATGATGTAACTCTCTAGACTTGGTGACATACCAGTGAGTTTAGGTGTTACAAGGGACGTGTTGAAGGTTGAAACGAGTGAGAACGACATCAAAGGAAAGGTGTATACTCGCTTCCAATTAAATCGTAATAGTTATTTTGGGACCACAAATTTGACAAGTAAATTTTTATTTTATTATTATTTTAATGTTTGTGGAAGTATAATAAGGTCGTGTTAAAATTTCTTAAGAAATTTTCTCGCTTGCATGATTAATTAAGTGAAAAGGAATAAATAGTAAAAAGCATAAAAATAAAATTCCATTAGTTAAAAGGGTTTAATGGCTATGAAACTTTAAAGTGAGTGAACTTAGATGGTAATTAGACCATTTGAATAGTTAATGGATATCCATGGCAAGTTTTATTGAAATTTGAATGTTTTTAAAGGATAAAATGGTAATTAAGTAAATAAAGTTTAAAAAAAAAAGAAATGGTATCATCTTTTATTTTTCTTCTTCCCTAACCGAAGCTAAGAGAAAGAAAACACCATTGATGAACACAAGATTCTGCTAAGCTTGCTTCTCTTGCATGGTATGTAGTTTTGTCCCATTTTTAGTGATTTTTATGTTTTCGGGATCGTTTTAGTTTAATCTAGCTAGCCCAGGGGTCAATTTATAAAATTGTTAAAGTTTGAGGGTTATGTCATGAAATTTTTTGTATGATTCTTGATGTTAAATGGTATATTATGGATCCTTGTTGATAAAAAAACAATTTTGTAAAGTGATGCATTTAGGAATTTGTTTGTAAAAATAGTAAAATTTCATGTCAAATTTATGAAATGATGGTTTATATAGGATGATATAAGTCCCTAATAAATTTGGTTAGCTTGAATGGGGATTAAAATGCTTAGATTTTAATTTATTTAGCTTAAAGACTAAATTGTAAAAAGTTAAAATGTTAGGGAAATAGTAATTTTTAATAAATATGAAATGTAGATTAAATTGAATACTATAGGTATTAATGGGCGAGGTCCTGGGGTGCTACATATACTCCATGTACTCTATGAGCAAAGATCATGTAGCTTACATTCCGACCCATAGCTCGTGTGAGAAACAATGTAAAGGAAAGGTACGGTTATATATTTAAGCACACTTCGTGTGAGCATTCCTAAGGATCCGATGATATTCTAGATGGTTCAACGGGCAAGAAAATGGAATGAAATGGTAAGTTTCCAAATGGAATTATGCATGTGCTCATGAAAGAATGAATAAATCAAATGATGTATGTTTATATGAAAATGACTTATCATATGTTTAATCCAAGTGAATTATGTATAAATACACTAACTTGTGTATTAATGATGATGCATAGGCTTGTGCCAAGCTTTTGGTTTGGGTTATGTTATGCTTACACTCGATCGATTTGGAAGCTTGTTAGAGATCTATCATACTATCCAGCATAAATATCGGTAGTTTTTGAATGTTTTGGACAAGGTTATAATGGTATGTATAGGTGGACTTATACTAATGTTTAGTTGAATGTTTGATGGTTGATTTGGTATGTATAACTTGTGCAAGTTGTCTTGGTTGGTACCATTTGATACCTTGTTTGAATGTGTCATTTTGGGTAACTTGTGATGCATGATTAGAATGGCTCAAATGGTATATTTGTAGTGATGTGTTAATAGTTTTGTTTGTAGCATGTTTTGGTAAAAATTGAATTATAATTGATGATGGAAATGTGACCAAATATGCATGTTTAGGTAAGTTTTGATGATTGCATTTGAGGTGCCTTGAATGGCATATTGGCTAGTTGATTTTAGGACTCTTGAATTGGTCATTATATGTATGTTTTGATAGGGTTTTGATGCTTTGATTATGTGCACATAAGGCCTAAAGGTTTATGCATGAATTAATGTTGGGAATTTCTTGATTTTAGGCAAATTTTAGGTCCACAAGGGCGTGTGACTCAACCGTGTGTGACACACGGCCTGATGACACGACCTGTGTCTCCTGAAGGGTCTTTTGCATGCAAGTCAATGAGTTACACAGCCTGGCACATAGGCGAGTGACACGGTCATGTGACCCTACTCAGAGAGTTCCATAGGTAAGGACACAGGCTGGGACACTGCCATGTGTCCCTAGTTCAAAGGTTACATAGCCTGAGACACAGGCATGTGTCTCAGCCGTGTGAGGCATAGGGGCGTGTGACCTTTGTATTCAAATTTTTGAATCTTTTTCCTAGACTTTCCAAATGATTTTAATTTAGTCCCAATTTGTTTCTAAAGCATCTTTAAGGCCTCGAGGGCTCGATTTAGGGACAATATGTATGTGAATGAATGTTTTATAATATGTTCATGATAAAGTATGAAATTTATGTTTAAATGTTTTGTTTGTATGGAAATGCGTCGTAACCCTAATCTAGCGACGGATATAGGATTGGGATGTTACATTTAGTGGTATCAGAGATACAATTTAGTCAGTTCTTGGGCTGAACGTAGCATGTATGAGTCTAGAAATACATGTCATTATATAACCTGTGATAGTGTGATAACTCTTAACTTAAATTTAACTATGTTTTAATATAGCTAAAATGTTATCCAACTAAGCTGATTCCAATGAAGTTTAAAGCAATGCAAGCCTTCATTCACGGGGTAGCTTCTAGTGGTAGTAGGCCTGCATCTGAAGGCCGGGGAGGAGAGGCTAAAGAAGCCTTCTTCTAGATGATGTCTGAATGGTTCTTAGAGTTCGTGCAACGAACCCAATGGCTCAACGACCTCCACCCCATTCGTACCCCAACCAGTCCCTATAGTTCCTCAGGGTTTCAAACCAGTACGAGCAAGTAAGCCTCTGGTTGATAAAATCTGATAATATGGGGCTGAAGAGTTTTGAGGTACAGCTGAAGATGATCTAGAAAGAGTCACATTTTGGTTAGAAAACACGGTGAGAGTTTTTGATGAATTATCGTGTACTCCAGTTGAATGCTTGAAATGTGTTGTTTCTTTGTTGAAAGACTCGGTTTATCAATGGTGGAACACCTTAGTTGTGATAGTACCGAAAGATCGAGTAAATTGGGAATTCTTGCAAACAAAGTTCAAAATGAAATATGTGAGTTAGTGGTTCCTAGATAAGAAACGTGAAGAGTTCCTTGAGTCGTATATCAGTAGTTGAGTACAAGAGGGAATTTGTGTGACTCAGTAAGTATGCCTGGAAATGTGTGCCAACAGATGTTGCTATGTGCACTTGATTTGAAGACGACTTAAATGAAGACATCAAACTATTAGTTGGATTCTTGAATTAAAAGAATTTGTGGTTTTAGTTGATAGAGCTCACAAGGCCGAGGAACTTAGCAAAGCGAAGAGAAAAGATAATTCTGAGTCTCGTGATACTAGAAAAAGACCTTTGGGAAAATCATTATCGTCTTCATCGAAGAAGTCAAAAGAAGTTCATAGTCGTTCATTAGCTTCGGTGGGTTATTCTGGAATGTATAGAGGAAAGCATCATTCGAACTCAAAATCTAAGGCTACATCCGTAACGAGCATGGGCAGTGTTAGAAATAACAAGCTTGAAGGTCAACAATGTAATAGATGAAACTTTGGTGAATACAGACTAAAATAAGGGTCGTGTTTTAAATATGGTTCTACAATCATTATCTCAAAGATTACCCTGGAATGTCAGATAAAGAAAAGGTCAAAATACTCATTCAAGTAACGCGGCTACGAGAGGGAGACCATCCAAGAATTCTGGAAATGTGGGTAACAGTTGAAGTGGAACAAAAGATTCTGTTGTAAAATTTGAGGCACAGGCACCAACTAGGGCTTACTCAATTCTTGCTAAAGAGAAAGCTTCAGCACTTGACGTAATCACCGATACATCTTCTTTCTTTGATAATAATGTTAATGCTTTGCTTGACCCAGGGTCAACGCACTCATATGTATGCACAACTTAAGTGTCAGATAAGAAAATACCTTTTGAGTCTACTGAGCTTGTGCTTAAAGTAACGAACCCTTTAGGTCAATATGTGTTAGTCGATAAAGTCAATAAAAATTGTCCTTTAATGATTTGGGGTTGCAACTTTCCAGTTGATTTGATGTTATTACCCTTTAAAGAATTTGATTTGATTCTGGGTATAAACTAGTTAACTTTGCATTATGTTGTTATGAATTTTAGATGAAATCATATCATGTTAAAGTGCCAGAACAGTGAAAAGATTTGAATTGAATCAGATAGACTGGACAGTACATCTAATGTTATTTCGGCTATGTCAGCACAGAAATATGCTAGAAAAGGTTGTGAACCATATCTCACTTATATATTTGATTCCAGAGTTTTAGAATTGAAGTTAGAATCGATTTTGAATGTATGTGAGTTTACAAATGTGTTTCCAGAATAGTTACCAGGGTTATCGTTGATCAAATAGGTTGAATTTGCAATTGAGTTAATGCCAGAAACATCTCCGATATCGATAGCTCTGTATAGAATGGCACCTACAAAATTAAAAATTTGAAAGCACAGTTGCAAGAGTTGACAGATAAAGGCTTTGCTCTGCCTAGCTTTTCTCCTTAGGGTGCTCCTATATTGTTTGTTAAAAAAAAGACGGATCAATGCGACTATGTATCGATTATTGATAGCTCAACAAAGTCACATCAAGAACAAGTATCCATTGCCACATATCGATGATTTGTTTGACCAATTGAAAGGTGTGATAGTTTTCTCAAAGATCAATCTTCGTTTTGGTTATTATCAGCTGCAAGCTAAAGACTTTCATGTGCCGAAAATTGCTTTCAGAACCAAGTACGAACATTATGAGTTTTTTGTGATGCCATTTAGTTTGACTAATGCACCTGCTATGTTTATGGACTTGATGATTATAATATCTAGACTGTATTTAGATACATTCGTTGTTGTATTTATTGATAACATTCTGATCTATTCATAAGATGAGACAAAGCATGCCCAGCATTTGAGAATTGTTTTACAAACTTTACGCAAAAAACAATTGTTCGCTAAGTTTAGCAAATGTCTAGCTCCGAGAAGTTAGATTTTGGGGACATGTAGTGTCGATAGACAGTATTAGAGTTGATCCAAGTAAAATCTCAGCTACGGTGGATTGGCAACCTCCAAGAAATGTATTTAAAATCAGAATTTTTCTGGGTTTAGCTAGATGTTACAGAAGATTTGTCAAAGGATTTTCGATGACTGCTATGCCATTAACAAAACTATTGTGAAAAGATGTTAAATTCGAATGGTCTGAGAAATATCAACAAAGTTTCAATCAGTTGAAAGAGTTGTTAATCGAGGCACCTATGTTTGTTCAACCAGAGTCTAATAAAGAGTTTGTGATTGATAGCGATGCTCCATTGAATGATTTAGGTTGTGTTTTGATGCAAGAAGGCAAAATGAGAGCGTATTCTTTTCGACAATTGAAACTGCACGAAAAGTACTATTCGACTCACTACTTAGAGCTTGCAACTATTGTGTTTGCTTAAAAGATTTGGAGACACCAGTTGTATGGAAAAAAATGTCACATTTTAAAGGATCATATAAGCCTGAAGTATTTAATGTCACAGAAAGATTTGAATTTCATATAGCATAGATGGCTTGAGTTACTAAACAATTATGATTTGATCATTGATTATCATCTGGGAAAAGCTAATGTTGGTGCCAATGCTTTGAGCAGAAAATATTTGTTTGCTTTTGATAAACCGAAATAGTAACATATTTTAATCTCACATTTAGCATGTTTTTGGATGATTTTTCCCTTTAATTATGGAAATAGTTGCTCCAAATCCTTTTTTTCATGTTTTATACTCAGTAGAGCATAGTAGGATGAAAAGAATGAGAAACGGGCCAAAAATAGAGAAAATGGGCCAAAGTAAGAAATCCACACGGCCTGGGCCTAAGACCACACGGCTGTGCCCCGTAAGAAGAGTCGACCACGGCCTGGACCCCGAAAAACACGATCGTGCCTCATCAACAGGATCGACCACGGCCTGACCACGATTTACACGAGCGTGTGCCATGGGCGTGTCTCTGCTGTAGGAAATAAGAATTCTATTCAGATTAGGGTACTTGAGGCAAAGAAACATATTCCAAAAGCCTATATAAAGACCCTAGAGGCCAACCTTTAGGGGGCGTTCAGTTAGGCCAAAGAGCCAAGCCAAAGCAGTTAAATTCAGGGATTTACTCGAAGAAAGCCAGTTGGTTCATCTCAAGAAGCCAAAAAGATACTCAAGACAGAGGACTTCTCCTTCAATTCCTTCAGGGGGTTTTAGGGATTTCTTATGTTTTGCTTTATCTTTTCTTCTGAGATGTTTTCTTTTACAATTATGAACCAAACCCTCAAATACTTAAGGGGGATGAAACCTAAGACGAATCTTATTATTATTATCTGAGCTGTATGATAAATACTTGATTTGTTCTTAACTATGTGTTCTTAATTCTTATTTTGGTATTTCTAGGATATTGATTCAAGTATGATATGCTTAGGATGAGGAGGAAGAGACCTTGTCTAAGAGTAGATCTAGCATAGTTAAGCAGAGTTGCTCGCGCACCTAGAGATAGGGTGACGAAAATCTGTCGGATTAGGATCAAACCTAATATTGGAGTCCATAGATCGAGTTAATGCAATTCTAGTGGTTTTAATTAGAAAGAGATATTAATTAATCAACCTAGGGTTATACGTTAGTAGCCTTGAAGAGAGGTATTAATATAAATTAGGGAATCCTACGGATCAACTCAAGTGAATAAATCGTCCGGTTCAGAGTTAGATTACAAGTGAAGTCTAGGTGGATTCCTCCTCAGGTATTGTCTAAATCAATCTGTTTTCCCTCAAGTCCTTCCCCCAATTTCTTCTTTGTCTTAGCATCTTTAGTATATTTGATTAGTTAATTTTATATTAGATAAAAATTCCCTTAATTCGTAGGCTAAATAATAGAAAGAGAGTTAATATTAGTACTTTTGGCTCCTTTGGATTCGACAATCCAGTCTTGCCGCTAGCTATACTACTGTTCGATAGGTGCACTTGCCTCCATCATTGTCTTAGTTAGTTTCCAGGTTCGATCAATCTTTTTACAAATTTTTAAGACTCGACAGACACAATCAAGTTTTTGGCGCCATTGCCGGGGAATTGAAATATTAAGAACGCTCAATTTTTATTATTTTAGCCGTATTATATTTTATTATTTTTACAATTAAATTTTATTTTTATTTTTCTAAATTTATTTCTTTTTCTCTTTTCCTAGCAGGTACCTCTAGTTTATGACAAGAAGGAACCCAACAGGACCACCACTTTATGACAGTGATATTGAAGGAATAGTACGCAGAAATCGTAGAGAAGTAAGGCGAAGCTGATAATACAAAGTAATGGCTGATAATAATTCACCTCATCAAGATATGGCCAACCATCATGTTCCTCAAACTATGTATGATTATGCTAAACCTAATTTAACAGGAGTTGAATCGAGTATTATTAGGCCTTCTATTAGCCGTTAATAATTTTGAATTAAAACCTAACACTATACAAATGATTCAACAATTTGTTCAATTTGATGGTTTGCAGGATGAAGACCCAAATACTCATTTAGCTAATTTTCTAGAATTCTGTGATACCTTCAAAATAAATGGCATTTCTATGATGCCATTCGTCTTCGGTTATTTCCCTTTTCTTTGAGAAATAAAGCCAAACAATGGTTACATTCTCTCCCACGAGGATCAATTACTACATGGGACCAAATGACCGAAAAACTTTTACTAAAATATTTTTCACCGGCCAAAATAACCAAATTAAGAAATGATATATCTTCATTTGTGCAGATGGATTTAGAAACATTATACGACGCATGGGAGAGATACAAAGATTTGTTGAGAAGGTGCCCACACTATGGTTTACCTTGTGGTTGCAGGTCTAAACTTTTTACATCGGTGTGAACCCCTCAACTCAAAAGTTAATTGACTCAGCAGCCGGTGGAACCCTTAATAACAAAACTCCTGAAGCAACTTATGAATTCATAGAGGAGATGTCACTGATTAACTATCGGTGGCAAGTTACAAGAACAAAGCTAACTAAAGCAGTCAGAGTTTTCAATCTCGACGCAGCCACTATGCTATCAAATCAGATAAAGATGATGAATAAAAAGATTGATGGTTTGTGTGGCTCTTTGCAGGTACACCCAGTAATGCAGTCTGACTCGAATCTAGGAGGCATGGCAAATCTTCAGTACCAACCCTACAATCCGGGCATGAAAAGCGAACAATTAAACTATACGGGTAACAATTTTAGACCTCAAATTAACCCCCATAGTAATACTTATAATCCAGGTTAGAGAAACCACCCCAATTTCTCGTGGGGTGGCCAAGGAAATCAGAGACAACAACCACCCCCTCCAAACTTCCAACAACAGCCCTACCCATAGGAAAAGAAGTCGAACCTTGAAGAGATGCTGACAAAATTCATATTGGTGTCTGAAACTCGCTTTCAAAACACTGAGACAACACTTAAAAATTAACAAGCACCGGTTAAAGGAATCGAGAACCAGTTAGGAAAACTCGCAAAGTTGATCTCCGAACGACCATTAGGTAGCTTGCCAAGTAACACTGAGACTAATCCAAAAGAGCAAATTCAAGCCATATCAGCTCATGACAGTGAAGGATTAGCGGAATCTAAATCTGAACCAAGGCAAGAACCTGTGGTAAGTGAAGGTAAGGTCGAGGTAAGCCAAGAAAAGCCAAAATTGGTAATTAAAGAATACAAACCTCGTATACCTTACCCCAATACGATGAAAGAAGATGAACAGAAGAACAATTTGGTAAGTTCCTTAAACTCTTAAAGAAATTACATATTAACTTACCGCTTTTTGAAGCTCTTTTTCTCAATGCCAGATTCAAGGAAATTTTTAAAAGAGCTCTTAACAAACAAGCGAAAGTTAGACGAGTAGTCGCATGTGGAACTAAACGCAGTATGCTCGACAATGTTACATAATAGATTACCACGGAAATTAAAAAATCCAGGGAGTTTTACAATTCTATGTTTAATCGGTCGTTTATCTGTTGATAATGCTTTAGCTGATTTAAGGGCAAGCATCAATGTTATGCCATCTAAAATGTTTAAACAGCTAGGTCTAGGGAAACCCAAGCAAATAAGGATGAGTATTCAACTAGCTGATAAGACTATTTGCATCCCTAAGGGTATAATTGAAGATGTACTAGTTAAAGTTGACAAATTCATATTCCCTGTAGACTTCGTTGTTTTAGATATAGATGAAGACAATAGTATCCCCTTCATTTTAGGAAGACCTTTCTAGCAACTGCCAGATCAAAAATTGATGTCAGCACAGGTGAACTCATACTTTGTGTAAGTGACGAATCAATCAGTCTTCAAGCTCTCGACTTAGCCAGAACATCGAGTGAGAAAGGTGAGGACGTAAATTCTATTGATAAGCACTCAGTTAAACCTCCTTTTTAGGAAACACCATAGGATTACACTATAGAGCCAGATCCTATAGCTCGTACCAACAAGGAAATATCTCATGAGGAACGACGGCTTCAGACCGATGAGCTAGATGAGTGGGAGACACAATTCAAGGAGGAACCAAACCCACACGAAGTGAAACCGATGGAAACCCCAGAAAAACTTAAAGGAACATCAAATCACTTCAAAATAGAAGATCATGTATTATTAGATAGTACAAACCCGGGAATCGCCACATCAAACCTGAATATAATCGAAGAGACCCCCTTTACGGTACTTAATGTTTTCCCTTACAGAATAGTCGAGGTAAGTAATTCTACTTTCGGTACTTTTAAAGTAAACTCTACTCGACTCAAATTATATAATGTCAGCATGAAAAAGGATTTTTCACTCTTTAAACCACCGTGAAGGAACGAATGAGAGGTAAATCTAGCTTAAGACTTTAAACGAGCGCTTCTCGGGAGGCAACCCGAACACTAACCTTATTTATTTTTATTTTTTTCTTTTAGCATCTAACTACAGACTAACCAAGTTAAGGAAGCGCAGATTTTCACATCACACGGCCTTACACACGATCGTGGTCGTGGCCATGTGGATGCTACGAATTTTCGTACTGACATGGCAGAGATAGTACAAAATAGGATGAGAAAAATATCTTTGAATCACGGACTCACCTAACACCACGGCCGTGCAACATAGTCATAGCCGACACTGATGAACCAACACGGGCGTAGCAACTTAAATACAAGGCGTGGGAGAAGCGATTGAACCACCACACGGCCGTGCGATATGGCCTCACACGCCTACGATACACGGGCGTGGGGACGTACCAGAGCTGAAAATTTCTATTTAAAACACCCCTCTCCCCTTCTCACCCATTCCCTATCCACTCTCCACTTTCCTCCATCTTCACTCTCTTCATTCTTCACTCCATAAAAGCCTCAATCTACGCTTCAATAATGTCAAAAAAAATGAAAAGATCCGAGCCCTGTCTCCACGTGCGAGACAAATCAACATAAGCTCATGCCGGTTGCTTCATTAACTCAACAAGCCAAGGGTCTTTGAGACTATTTAACTTCTATATTACTTTTCTCTTCTCCTTTATTTTCCTTTTCTTTATCTTTCATATGTTAAATTTAGTTTATTTGTTTTAGTTTCTTGGTTTTAGGTTCTAAAGGCTTCTAGGGAATCACAACACCACGGCCTTAGAAACCACACCCACCTCGCGAACCATCTACCAAGAAGGACTTTCTAGTCCATTCCTCTTCTCTTTTAGTTTTATTTTAATTCATATTTTCTTTCTTGTTATCTTTATTTAATTTACTTATATAATTAGTATAATTTAAATTATTATTATTATTTCCTGGCTAATTCTTCACGAGTTACCCAATTTTTTCATCTAGCACAGGAATCCCTCTAAATTATCTTTCACCTCCGAATCGAGATTCCACACTTCCAAATTCAAGGAATCCATCCAAAAATTCAAGAAGTTTCACCTCTCCCCCTCTCTTTTGATTTTCTTATTATATGATTATTATATATCTTTGTACATTGAGGGCAATGTACATCTTAAGTGTTGGGGGTGAAAGTTTATTAGAAAAAGTGCCTAACTTTTTTAATTATTCTCAAATCCGTGAATGATATTCTATCTTAAATTAATCTTCTCATATCACTAACTAGAATGAAATTATTGTTGATTCATGATTTTTATTGATATGTTTTAGATTAATTCATTGATAATTGTGCAATGATGATTTAAATTTTAAGATACTAGAGAATCAAGCATGATGAGTCTATTTTCAAAAATTAAAATTATGTTAGGTTGTCTACCTGAATCTAAATTGTTACCTTGAAGTTTGAAATTTATGAGGTTGACACCAAAATACCCATAATTTTTGTGAGATTTTGAGCCTTTCAGAGCATAAATTCTTTTCGTGCTCACTTTATTGATTATGAGTGTGTCAACATTGATTTGTTATTTTAGAACTTGCTTCGATTATACATGTCGAGGCCACACTATTGGGTTGATATACAGAGAAGATTAAGGCACTTAGGATTTAACCCACTTACTCCACTAAAAGCCTACCTCATAATTGACCCCTAGTGAACCCCTTTGATCCTAACAACCCTTTTATTGACTCAACCCACTAATATTAACTTGAAACCCATCTCATATTTATTATCACCATTCCTTTTTATTACCCTTCTATCGAGATTTTTTTTTGATTAGTTGCCTAATTAGATTATTTCATTTGACAAAGTTTTATTTTATATTTTTTGATTTGTTTTAAAAAAATCAAAAATCAAGTATATTCATTATTATCAAAGTACATTCATTATTAGTTTTATGATTAAGCGAGCTTATACGTTTAATTTCAACATCTTGAAGAAGAAGCTTGTATTATTAGTATTATAAGTTTTCAATTGATATAATTATTCAGGTTATTAGTCATTTTCCTAATTAGGTGATTGTCAATCCAATCTCGATTCTAACCTTTCTAATTCAGCCTTTATCCACACCTTTAACCGAGCCCCATTACAACCCTTTTTAAAGACCTTTTGATTTGTGTATCATCTCATTTTATAGTGGTGGAGATTTGATTTTCAAGCAAGCCTATGGTAATAACTTTTCATGTTCGACTTTTGAGAGCTTAATTTTTGAACCTTAAACACCTTGAGTGATTTGAGTGAATCTTTTGTGAGGATGTCAACTTTTGTCGATTTTGAATTAAGGGTGATTATTTTGGTAAGGGGAAACACCTATCTTTTTCGTGCTACAAACTCATGACTTTGATTGTTTAAATCTTTAGGACTCTTTGAGTTGAATTATCCATGTATAAATTATCTATGAATTATGATGAGACATTATTGATGAATATTATGAAATAAGGAAGTTCGTTTTAATTGTGAGTTAAGAATTTTACTTGAGGACAAGCAAAAGCTTAAGTGTGGGGATATTTGATAAACCTAAATAGTAACATATTTTAATCTCACATTAATCATGTTTTTAGTTGATTTTTCCCTTTAATTATGGAAATAGGTGCTCCTAATCCTTTATTTTCATGTTTTATACTCAGTAGAGCACTGGAGGATGAAAAGAATGAGAAATGGGCCAAAAACGGAGAAAATAGGCCAAAGTATGAAATCCACAAGGCCTGGGCCCAAGACCACACGGCTCTGCCCCGTAAGAAGAGTCGACCACGGCCTGGACCCCGAAAAACACGGCCATGCCTCATCAACAGGATCGGCCACGGCCTGGCCGCGATTTACACGGACGTGTGCCATGGGCGTGTCTTTGCCGCAGGAAAGAAGAATTCTATTCGGGTTAGGGCACTTAGAGGTAAAGAAACATATTCCAAAAGCCTATATAAAGACCCTAGAGCCCAACCTTTAGGGGGCATTCAGCTAGGCCAAAGAGCCGAGCCAGAGCAGTTAAATTCATGGATTTACTCGAAGAAAATCAGTTGATTCATCTCAAGAAGCTAGAATCATACTCAAGACGGAGGACTTCTCCTTCAATTCCTTTAGGGGGTTTTAGGGATTTCTTATGTTTTGTTTTATCTTTTCTTTTGAGATGTTTTCTTTTACAATTATGAACTAAAGCTTCAAATACTTGAGGGGGATGAAACCTAAGACGGATCTTGTTATTGTTATCTGAGCTGTATGATAAATACTTGATTTGTTCTTAACTATATGTTCTTAATTCTTATTTTGGTATTTTTGGGATATTGATTCAAGTATGATGAGCTTAGGCAGAGGAGGAAGGGACCCTGTCTAAGAGTAGATCTAGCATAGTTAAGCAGATTTGCTTGCGTGCCTAGAGATAGGGTGACAAAAATCTACCGGATTAGGATCAAACCTAATATGAGAGTTCATAGATCGAGTTAATGTAATTCTAGGGGTTTTAATTAGAAAGAGATTTCAATTAATCAACCTAGGGTTAGACGTTAGTAGCCTTGAAGAGATGTATTAATATAAATTAGGGAATCCTACGGATCAACTCAAGTGAATAAATCGTCCGGTTCAGAGTTAGATAACAAGTGAAGTCTAGGTGGATTCTTCCTCAGCTATTGTCTAAATCAATCGGTTTTCCCTCAAGTCCTTCCCCCAATTTCTTATTTGTCTTAGCATCTTTAGTTTAGTTGATTAGTTAATTTTAGATTAGATAAAAATTCCCTTAATTCGTAGGCTAAATAATAGAAAGAGAGTTAATATTAGTACTTTTGGTTCCTTTGGGTTCGACAATCCGGTCTTGCCTCTAGCTATACTACTGTTAGATAGGTGCACTTGCCTCCATCGTTGTCTTAGTTAGTTTCTAGGTTCGATCATTCTTTTTATAAATTTTTAAGACTCGACAAACACAATCAGCTTTATGAGCATTGAACACAAGGTTGACGTTTATTGATGACGGCTCAATCTTGGCTAAATTGAAAGCCAAACCAACGTTTTTACAACAGATTTGCAAAGCTTAGAAAAGTGATGATAATTTGATCGCTAAACGGAAATAGATTAACTCGATACCCAATTCAAATTTTCTTGTTGGTTCAGACGACAATTTGTACTTTAAAGACAAAATCTATGTTCTAAGGTATTCTAATATTATTCAGAAGATTTTACAAGGAGCTCACAGTAATAGCTTATCGATTCATCCTGATAGTAATAAATTGTACGACGATTTGAAATAAATGTACTAGTGGCTAAGTATGAAACAGTAGATTTTAGAGTTCATATCAAGGTGTTTGATCTATCAGCAAGTTAAAGCTGAGCATCAGGTGCCTTCTAGTTTATTACAACCTGTGATGATTCTAGAGTGGAAATGGGAATGTGTTACGATGGATTTCGTATTGGGCTTGCCTCATCCCTAAGAAAAATGATGTCGTGTGGGTTATTGTAGATAGTTTGACGAAGTCCACGCATTTCATTCCAGTGCGTACGGATTTTTCACTTGAGAGATTGGCAGAGTTATATTTTTCTAAGATTGTTAGATTGCATAGTGTGTCAGTTTCTATTATCTCTAACAGGGATCTATAGTTTACGTCTCCATTCTGGAGCAAGTTCTATGAAGCTCTAGGTACTCGACTACATTTCAGTACAGCGTTTCATCTAAGGACCGACTACATTATGCATATGCTCATGAAAGAATGAATGAATCAAATTATGTATGTTCATATGGAAATGACTTATCATATGTTTAATCCAAGTGAATTATGTATAAATGCACTAACTTGTATATTGATGATGATCCATAAGCTTGTTCCAAGCTTGTGGTTTGGGTTATATTATGCTTAAACTTAATGTTATATAAATGAAATGGTAAGTTATGTTTCATGTTCTACGAACTTACTAAGCATTATGTGCTTGCACTGTTTTTTTCTTATGTTTTATAGATCATCGGAAGCTCGATCGATTTGGAAACTCGTCGAGATCTTTCATACTATCGAGCATAAATATCAGTAGTTTTGAATGTTTTGGCCAAGGTTATAATGGCATGTATAGGTGGACTTACAATGATGTTTAGTTGAATGTTTGATGGATGATTTGGTATGTATAACTTGTGCAAGTTGTCTCGGTTGGTACCGTTTGATAACTTGTTGGATTGTGTCATTTTGGGTAACTTGTGATGCATGATTGGAATAGCTCAAATGGTATGTTTGTAGTGATGTGTTAATGGTTATGTTTGTTGCATGTTTTGGTAAAAGTTGAATTATAATTGATGATGGAAATGTGACCAAATTGTATGTTTAGGTAAGTTTTGATGATTTCATTTGAGGTGTCTTAAATGGCATATTGGCTAGTTGATTTTAGGACTTTTTAATTGGTCATTATATGTATGTATTGATAGGGTTTTGATGCTTTGATTATGTGCACATAAGGCCTAAAGGTTTATGCATGAATTGATGTTGGGAATGGCTTGATTTTGGGCAAATTTTAGGTCCACACGGTCTGAGACACAGACGTGTGGCTCAACTGTGTGTGACACACACCGTGTGTTTCCTAAAGGGTCCTTTGCATACAAGTCAAAGAGTTACACAGCCTGGCACACGGGCATGTGACACGACTGTTTGACCCTACTTAGAGAGTTACACGGGTAAGGACACGAGCCGGGACACAGCCGTGTGACCCTTGTATTCAAATTTTTGAATCTTTTTCCCTGACTTTCCACCAATTTGTATCTAAGGTATCTTTAAGGTCTCAAGGGCTCGATTTAGGGAAAATAAGTATGTGAATGAATTTTTTATAATATGTTTATGATAAAGTATGAAATATATGTTTTAATGTTCGGTTGTACGGTAATGCTCCATAACCTTAATCTTGTGACGAATATGGGTTAGGGTGTTACAAAAGCGTATCACGATATCCATGCTTTAGAATTGCAATACCTCCAATTGTATGGAAAGTTTGAGACCACCTTTTAGTGATATCACGATATCCACTTTGGGTATCGTGATATCCACCCTTCAAAGAAGACCCCAAGTTTCGAAACTACCTAAGGTATCACAATATCCTCTTCTAGGTATCATGACACTGACATTTTGAGGGGACAAAACTGGACAAAAATGTTATTCTTTGTCCACTCGATCCACCAATCACCCAAGGACCGTGTAGAGGCAATGTTGGAAACAAAATACATCAAAATTCAACCTAAAACAGCCAAATTTGGCTGAGGACGATAGACATACACATTAGTTTACTTTTAGCCTTAGTTTTCTCTAGGTTTTCTTTTAGGTTTTTTATAACTTTTTTAGGGTTTTCATTTTCTTATTTTTTTTCTTAATTTTAGAGTTTATTTTCTGCATTTACTTCTTGTTCTTGATGTTCTTAGTGTTAGTTAAGTTAGTTATCACTATAGCTTAGTTTTATTTACACATTTACACTAATTACCTTAGTTAAGTTAGTTATCACTATAGCTTAGTTTTATTTACACATTTACACTAATTACCTTGGTTGTTAGACATTTCTAGCTTTACTTTAATGTATTTCAATGTCTATTACTTTAAATAAGCTAAAGTTTGTTCCTTTTATGTTTATTGCTTTAGATTTTCTCGTTGAATGCATTTAGTTTCATGTTCTTTAAGTTTCTTGCATAAAAATCCAAACTTTTATATTTTTCTTAAGTTTTACTTTAATGGCTTCTTTGCTTTTCATTTCCATGTTCATTCTCTTTATTTTCAGCATGAGTAGCTAAACCTAAAAAGGGGATTGGTTGATAGTGATATTGGGTAAGCTAATTTTTGGGTAAATGAATAAATTGTAATAAATTAGACAAAATCGAATAGATCTAAAAACTAAGAAAGTGACGCCTCTAAGGGAATATCTAGGCAAGTGAAACTGAAAGGTAATCTTGTTGCACACCCATTCATTAGTCTCAGATTAAACTGTAGATCAAGAGATAAATTGGATTAATTTGTCTAAGTCAGTAAAATTGAGATAGAAATATAAAATGGAGCCACTTAATAATTCAAGCGATTTAAGTCCCTTGTTCGAGGATTGATGAACCACATCAAAATCAACCAACCACCGTTAGTCATTTATTGGTTGATTTCTTAGTTTTGTATTCTTTGCAATATAGTTCTTAGATTACCATATTTAATTTTCTTGCAAAATTTTTTTGTTATGAGTTTTCGTACTATAAAATTATATCAATAGCCGCTTAGTCTCTATAGTGTACGCTATCAATCACTAAATCGTCATTTCATTTGAGCTCGATCCTTGGAATACTCTAGTGTTCTATTATAACACTACAAATATTATAACTGACATGTACGTTTGCAGTAGAGAAACATTTAAAATTGTTTTGTAAAATCGTTTATTTTATGCGGACATGAGAATGCGATCAACCACCAAAAAGGAAAAGCGAAGTAGAGATCCTAGAAAGTTAGATTATCATCATGGAAGAAAGAAATTGGAAGTGAAAGTGGAGAAAGTTGAGAAGAAAGTGAAGGGATTAAAGAGATAAGGTAAGAAATTAAAGAATTTTTATAAAATTCATGTTTAATTGAAGTTGAAATATAAGAAAATGATTTGTAGTATGTACTTTGATTATGTATTCGATGTGTTCATGAACTAGAAAAAGAGAAGAAATAATTAAAGCGTTGGAAACTAGGTGAAAGTGGTGACTAAAGTGAGGAAAGAGGAGAAGTAAAGCAAAATTAGTGAATTCTTTACAAAAGAGAGGTAAGTACTTCAACAATTTTACTTTACCTATTTGAATCTAAGTATAAAATATGTGAAATTGTTATATTAAAAATTGTGTGGTTAATTTAAAAATATTTGTGTAATTATTTCATTTGAAATTAAGTAAAGTATAGAGAAAATATCTATTTAATGTAAATTTCAAAGTGAATTGTAATTGAAGTTTGGTTTGGTAATTTTGATGATTTATAGCTTAATCACAGTAAAAGGATTAAATTATAAAAGAGGTAAAAGTTAATTGTTATATATTTAAAATAGTGCAAGGACCAAAATGGTAATTAAACCATGGTGAAAAAGTCCAAACGATGGCGGCATGATTAAATCCACTAACCTTTGGGCTATTTGCTCATTTAGTCCTAATTAGTTTAGGATTAAATTGAAATTAAGCTTGTTTAGTTAAATTTTAAAATAACTGAAGGAGTAATTGTGAAATTAAACCTTACTTGGCTGGTAATTATACCATATGTATATATTATGGACATTTATGGACATGTTTAATGATTTTATAAGTTATAATTGAAGGTTAATTTTGTAATTTGTTAAATGATAATTTAAATTAAAAGGTTAAAAAAAGATAATGTCATCATCTTCTTTCTTTTATGTCATGAAAAAGTCGAAATCACCATGAAAGAGGAGAACAAGCTTTGGCCAAGCTAGGGTTCTTTAATTTGGTGAGTAAATCTTGCTTGTTTTCAGTAATTTTTATGTTTTTGAGTTCATATTAACTTGATCTAGCTAACCGAGGACTAATTTGCAAAACTGTCAAATGTTATGAGTTATGTCATTGATGAGTTTTGTATGTTTATGAAAAATTTTTGAGTTTGGTTTCTAGATAGGACTATTTTGTACAGTAGTTTTTTTATTTATTTTAATGATTTAGGACTGAAATGTACAATGACTTGATACAAAATAACAACAAGTATGGGTTGTAATGAAGGGGTTTTAATAAAATGTGGTTAAATTGCATGATTTGGACCTAGGGACTAAATTGCATCAAAATGAAATATTGGAGGTAATTTTGTAAAAATGTCAAAAAGTACTTATTGCTTAAAATGTGTGAATTTTACTGTTGGAATTAGTTAATTGAATGAAAATATTATTTTAGATCAAGAACGAGTGGAAAATCGAGGAAAAGAGAAAATTACTAAAAAAATCCATGTACCTTTGTCATTGCTACAATTTAGTCAGGTAAGTTCATTCGGTTTAATTTTAATACATTTTACATGTTAATTGGATAGAAATTTAATTGTTGATTATTGGTTAATACATTTGATGTTATGTAAATGAGAATGAAAATAAAGAATTGTTTATAACACTGGTTACTATTGATATCTCCTGAGCCTATAAACGTAGGATAGAGTACGATTGGCATGCTGATAGGTTATAATGCTCGCTATACGGGATTGGTATGAGACGAGATGGTGATTCTTGTTTAATTCTTATTCACTAAATATATAAAAGTTCTACATTTATTACTGACTATCACGTTATATTACAGTGTTTTCTAGCATGTTACTTGAAGCAGATGTTAGCCAACGAGCTAGGCACTTAGTGCCGAGGCGTGTTATCGATTGGATTAGCTCACCTGACCATATGGCGTGTTCTCAGATGGTTAACCGTGTACTCGTATCCGTATATCGTTCATCGGTAATGTTCTTGCATTAAATGTCTTATTATAGAAATGTTAAAAGATTATTCATGGATCCCTTGGTAACATTGTGGCTAGAAATGAATGATTTCATACTTGTTTATGTATAAACTCACCTGTTGTGATCTGTGGTTTACAGGAATTCTATTAAGAACCTTGTTGATAGGAATTCGATTTATTAATATTGTTATTTGAATTATTATGTTTAATTCAATAGGCTTTATCGTTTAATCGACGAACTTACTAAACTTTATAAAAGCTTACTCGTGTTTGTATGTTTTTTTGTAGATAACATTTTGTGGATAATCGGGCGATCGGATCAACTCAAAGATTCACACTATCCCGAGAATTCTTTTAGTAGATTTTGTGAACATCTAGGCTTATATGGCATGTAGTAGGGTTAATGAAATTGTTATAAGTTTATATGTATGCGTTGGTTGGTTGGTTGGTATGTTGTTGATGATATAAACTTTAGAAATTCCTATAATATGCCATGTTAACTCTTAAGTTTTGCTTAATGTTTGATCATGAATGGTAGTAATTGGTTTGGATCTAGGCATGGTGTTTGAGATCAAAGGTAAGCAAATTCAATGTGTGTGTATAGTGGCTTGTATGTTTGATTTAATGGATGAAGATTATAATTACTATGTGATGTGAATTTCAAAGACAACTTGGTTAAGCTTAGGTGAGCATAATTGGCATGTTTTGGTTGTCGTTGATGTGTTTTAGGGTGTTACAATGCTAAACTTTGGCTACTAGCTTGACTTGTTTCGGTATAAGTCCTCAGGGTATCGGCCAGAAGTCCCAGGCCAAAATTACCTTGCTCACTAGAGTGCGTTATACCGATAAAAGTTCGAGTTGTATCGGTAGAACCCACGGTCTTTCCATTTTTGAGTTCTACCAATACTTTTCCACCTAAGTATTGATAGAAATCCTTCAGACTTCAAAAACTCGTTAAAAATTAAATTAATTTAAGGATTTTTTTTTAAATGTTTATTTTGTCCAACACTTGAAGAAAATTATTAAGTCCTCGTAGGCTCGATTAAAACCCATAAATGAATGTATTACTTCGATCTGAATTATTATGAAATTGTGTTAATTAAATTGGCAACTTGATGCTATTTGTTATTAATTGTTCTAGATTGTACGATAATACACTGTAACCATAATCTGGCGACGGGTACGGGTTATGGGTGTTATAGAAAATCCTGAAGAGATCAAAATATATTTCTCCAAATTTTTCCTCACTCATGAATTTCAAAAGAATGTTGATATAAATCCTTAGCAAATACTTTCAAATGGTCATTTGAAAAGCTAGTATTCAAGATTGAATAAGTAGAATATGAGATATTATGTGATGTTTTCATGAAGGGAAATATATACGCGTTGTACATTTTTTCCTTAACCAAGGTTTTGTCTCATTGGGTTTTCTTGGTAAGGTTTTTAATGAAGCAGCATGTTATGCGTATTATAGATATGTGTACTCTTTTTCCTTCACTCGGAATTTTTCGGGTTTTCATTATATTTATGTTTTGAAGGTTCTTTATTTTTTGGATTTGGGGGTTTAGTTTTTATCTTTTTCTTTTTCTTTTCCCATTATAGTAAAATTATCTTTGCTCGTGATTTTTTATCCTTTTTAGAAAGTTTTTTCCCCGTTAAATTTGTGTGTTCAATTTTTCAATTTCTTTCGCTATTTTTTTACTTATTCATTGCTTAATCGGGTTGATCCCCAACAAATGGTATCAAAGCTAGCTTAATATTCGTAGATCAGCCCGTTAAGAGATAGCAGCAACAAGGTTTGACATTGAGAAGTTCGATGGTCTCACAAATTTCAATCTGTGGCAAGTTCAGATGATGTCTAGTTCAGACCAACCTGAAAAAGGTCGTTACCGTGAAAAAGCCTGAGAATCTAGATCAAACAAAATGAGAAAAGCTTGATGAAAAGGCCCTATCTGCAATCCAGTTGTGCGTCACGAATAAGGTATTGCAGGAGGTATTAATGGATAAAACCTCATCCACCTTATGGAAAAGGTTAGAAACTGTTTATGCGACTAAGTCACTGGCTAACTGTTTAGTGTTGAAATAACATTTATTTATGTTTCACATGAACTAATGTGAGCTTCTTAGAGATCACATTAGTCAATTTATTACTCTTTTGAATAATTTAAAAACTATTGAGATTAAGATTGACGATGAAGATCAGGCTATGCTATTATTGTGCTCTTTACCCCTTTTATACAAGTCTTTCAACGAGACCCTGATTTATGGCAGAGACAAACTCTCATTCGAAGATGTGAAGGGTCATTTGTTGAATAAAGACTGTAACGACCTGAAATTTATGAGTATTGGAAAAGTACATTTTCGAGTCTCTGTTTTCGTAAAATGGATTCGTAAATATTTATTAAAAATATTTACGAAGTTAGTTGTGTGGTTAATTAGGTTTTGGTTAGGAGAATTAGCTTAAATTAAGAGTAATGTGTGGTTAATTAGGTTTTGGTTAGGAGAATTAGCTTAAATTAAGAGTAATTAGGTATAAGGACTAGATTGAATAAAGGGTAAAATTTAAATTATAGATTAAAGGAAAAGTTAAGGGACTAAATGAATAAATAAACCAATTTTGACAATTGTATGGTAATAGTTATATACATGTGTAATAAATTCATACAAACATTTTAATACATATATATTTACTTATTATATAAGAAAATATTATTATATTATATTACTATTATAATTAAATTAAAGTAAACAAATAAAGAAACAAAAGAAATAAAATGAAAATAGAGAGTGAAACAAGATAAGGGAGAAAAAGAATGAATGGAAATTAGGGTTTTTAAAGTTCCAAGTTTAATTGGTAAGTCAATTTAGCCCATTTTCTTGTAATTTTAGTGTTTTAGGATCCTAAAACAAATTACTAATTGATTTATGTTAGAATTTTGAAAGTTAGTGAATTTTTAGATGTTGTTCATGTTGAATAAATTGAAGTATTAGGAGTTAAATTGATAGGATTTCAAGTTAGAATTGAGAAAATGATTGAATTGTAAAACAAATCATAAATTTTGAGTAATAGGGACTAAATTGAGAGAATTTCAAAATTAGGATTTATGGTGAAATTAGAGAGTTAAATTTAGTTTTAATGGGTAATTGAATGAAAATATGGAATTAGTTTTGAAAAAATAAAGCTAGTTTCAGTTTAAGAACTAAATTGGAACTTAGGCAAAAGTTAAGTATAAATTTAAATATTAGATGTGAATTGGTATTGTATTGATAATTTTTAATTCTTTCGATTTCCGTAGCTAACATTGAGCTGGAGACCTCAGCTAGAAAAGGAAAAGACAAAGTTAACGAAGAGTAGCTCGAGAATTCTGGTTTGTATTTCTATAACCCGAATGTAGTAATATTAATTGTTGTATTTTTATTAATATGTATGGTAAGTGAAATAAGGTGAGTATTGATATTGTGATATTGAATTGAATTGAATTGATTATGTGAGTATATGTAATTGTTTGAATTGAAATGAATGTTGTTTGAAATTGAAAAGTGAATGAAATCCTATTAACTATATCAGGCTGAGTCGGATATAGTTGGCATGCCATAGGATTGGAAGTGTTTAGGGATACTTCGACCACGAGTCGATGAGACACTGGGTGTCAAACTATTACTCCGGATAAATTCGATGAGGTACTAGGTAAAAATCTACTTCGGCAAAGCCAATGAGACACTGGATGTCAATCTAATACTTCGAATTATCAGATGAGGCACTGGGTGCCATACTAGTGTGTTTTGGTTAGATCCGTGTATCTGCCAAAGTCTGAGTCTTGTTAATACAGTTAAATAAATGAATTGGCAATATGAATGATATTGGATACTTTGAACATGAATTGGATTGGGATATTGAATTGAGTTATGAAATTGAAATGTATGAACCAAAGGGTTCATGAAATAGTTATTGACATAATGAAATGATACGTATATTCTATTAAGAAAGTTATTTGAATATCAATTATGAAATTGAAATAGTTAGAGATGAGAATTGAAAGTGTTATGAATTATGTGTTATGAAATTGATTATTTGTTTAAATGACTTTTGTTATGTATGTTTATATATATAAATATTGTAAATTCTTGTTTAATAAGTATTCGGATTATAGAAATACCACTGAGTTTATACTCAGCGTATGGTTTGTTTCCGTGCGTAGGTTAGGTTAAAGTCCGGTCGTTGAATTAGCATCCAAGGCCTATCCCAAACTCATTGTGGTGAAGTACATTTCTTTTTGGTAAATGGCATGTACTTAGGATGTTATTTTTGCCACTTTGGGAAATGATTGTAATGATGCTATAATATGAAATGGGTTGGATATATATATATAACTTATGTTGTAACAACCCAAATCCGGCCTAAACGTTATGGCCGAATCCAAAAAGTGTCACATGAAATGAGTTGAAAACCATTTTCATTAAATTAAAAACCCTTTCCAATTCATTTAGCCTTTATTACTATTATTAATGTCAAAGTTCTCTTTCGTTTAATCACTTAGAAAAACATATTTGTAGCGGAAGCTTGTAAAATCATTGTGTTTAGAAAAATCATTCAAGTTATAAATAATCAAAACCAAAAACCCAAAACCAAATCCAAAGCCAAACAGTTTAAAAACAGTCCAGAGAGTCCAGGAAATACAAATTTTCAAATCCTAACGCCAAATTTAAATAAAACTAAAACAAACAAAACAATTTTGGCTAGTGGTCACCGTCGAGTTCTCCACTGCACCGTTTCACCTAAGACTGTGGGTTACTTGTACAAACAAACAAAGAAGGGGTGAGTTTACGTAAACTTAGTGTGTAACCCAACAGATTTAAGCATGTAAACATACAGAATATCACAAATTAGGCAGACTCACAATCGGGCTTGAGCCTATGTTAGATGTAGATACAGATTCGAGCATAAGCCCATTTCAAATACAGATACATTTAAGATATGCAAATCAGATAATAGAATCCTACCCCTATCCTTTACACACCATTCGACCATCCCTACACACCATGTGGGATTTAAAACACCCACCTAGCGCTACACACCATGCTGTACCGATGCGGCACATATAAGATATAATGCAGTCATGCTGCCAGATAGTAGGCAAAACTGCATTTCAGACCACTTCCTTCAATATAACAATTCCTCCCCAATAACAGTAACAAAACAGAACATGCATACAGAATTTACAAATAATACATGCTTAACATGCTTATAAAAACAGATAGCAGATATACATGGTACAAACATGCTCAAAACAGTACATCAGTCTAGCATAACATATAGTTTTAGGGTTAGTAAGCCTTTATCGACCCTACGGTAGGTTAACACAGTCAGTTAGGATGACCCGTGCGACCCTATAGAAAATTTCAGTATAATGGACCCACATGCCCATGGGGCTACCCGTGTGGGCCCACATGCCCAGATTGGCCTTGTCCGTGTGGATCACACGGCCTGGCCCAGATATCACACGCCCGTGTGGCCCACATGCCCAATTTGATGTAGCCCGTGTGGCCAATACGGCCACACCCTGGCCATCACATGGCCGTGTCTTGCGCACGGCCTGGCCTTCATCGATCACACGACCATGTCATCGCACATAGCCTACCACACAGCCGTGTGGTGTCGATAGTAAGGTTTTCACTTTTTTGAAAACTCATTTCCTTGCATTTTGGGTACACACCTAGAGTCGATTCGATGCAATAACATTCCCAAGACCACTGAACCTAAGAAACATCATTCAAAAACCCTAATTCAGTGACACAATTACGTAACTCAATTCGGAACTAATTCACATACGTAGCCTTAAAATGTCAACCAACGAGTTCGAAAACTTACCACCAACGAACAGAGAACCTTAAAGATCAAATAGTTGAAGGAGTAACAATTGTTCCTTGACCTTTCCCTAGCCAAAGGTAACCACAAAGAAAACCCCTTTTAGAAAGCTAACCACGAAACAAAAAGATTGTAATATCGCAAACTTACCCAACGATCATAGTCAAACGTTTGCACGAGAACGAGAAAATTTGAATACTCGAAAGAAGGGAAAAAAGTAAAAATTTGGCAGAGGAGAAGGGAAAACAAACGTTAAAAGATGGAAGAATTTTAGGGAAAATTGATGTCAGAAAGTTTTGGAATGAGAGAGAAAATTTCGAAAAGGATAAAATAAAATCAATAAAATAAAAATAAATTTGATAACTCCCCAATATCTCACTCCCCACTTTTCTCTCAATCTCAACTACATTAGAATTCCAATTCTCTTGAAACTCTTCTAGATAACCGAGCAAAAATAAACTCCCTTGCTCGCGTAGGGATTCGAACACAGGACCTCCAACACACTAATTCCATTACCACTTGAACTAGCAGGCTCATTCTGATCTGGTTTTACAAATAATTAAATATAAGCCCACTGAACAGAGATAGGGTTTAATTTCAAAAAGGAACAAAATTTGCCAAAGCTAGGGTTTGAACTTAGGACCTTTCACACACACCCAAAATACTTAATCATTGAAGCAGATACATATTTGTGTCAAATTTTACAGAAGTAGAAATAAAAATATTTGGGGCGTTACATATGTGTTATGTTAAGTTTATATAATGGTATGTTTGGGTTAATGTATGAAAGAATATAATATAGGCATATTTTGGTTAAATTTGGCATGAATTTAGAATTAGTCTCTTATAGTAATGGTGGATTGTTTTGTAATATATTTGAAATGTTAATAAAGTTTATTTGTTACTTCATTAGATAGTTTGTTTTGAAATGTTTTTAAATGTATTTGAATATGTTTTGGATTGGTTTAGCAATTGGTTTTGAATTTCTTGGTGTTCAAGGTTTGTAGGGTTAGTATACTTGATGTGTAAGGTTCATTTTGAGTCGACACGGCCTGGCACACGGGCATGTGACCAGACCGTGTGAGACATACGGCTTACACATGGACATGTGGATAGGCCGTGTGTCCCCTGCAACTTAAAAATTTTAAAATAGAATGCTCATGTTTTGCCACACGGGCAGAGACACGGGCGTGTGTCTCAGCTGTGTGAGAAACACGGCCTAGTACACGGGCATGTGCTCTAGCCATGTGAAAACTACACGTAATTTTTGAAAAATAAATTGACCACACAACTTAGCACACAGGCGTGTGACTTGGCCGTGTGAGGTAAGTCAATGAGTACATAGGTTAAGACACAGCCTGAAGCACAGGCATGTCATAGGGTCACACGGGTATGTCCCTTGGCCATATGGGCGTGTATGCCCTGCACATAGGAAAAATTTTGAAATTTCTTGAAAAATTCTCTAAATTTTTTATTGAGTCCCGATTCGTTTCTAACACGTATTTTGGGCCTTGAGGACCCATAAAATGGACTATATGATTAATTTATGAATTGTATGCTAATTGAATTGTGTAATGTTCGTATTTGTTCTAAAAATTTCAATAATGCTCTATAACCCTGTTCCGACGACGGATAAGGGTTAGGGGTGTTACAAAGACAAACTTAACAATGAGTTTGGTTCAGATAGCAAGGTAGATAGGCAAACTTTCATTTTGGTAGCATCAAAGAAGCGAGAAAAAATGTCTCACTATTATAAGAAGTTAGGTCACATCAAAGCAGATTGTTATAAACTATGAAATAAAAGGGCTGCTGAGAGTAACGAGGAAGATGTAGCTGGTGCTAATTTGGCCAATGAAAGTGGTGATGATTTCTTGTTAATGTCAACGAGCGATAGCTTCAAGCTTACATTTGAGTGGATCCTAGATTTGAGATATTTTTTCCACATGTGTCCCAGTAAAGAATGGTTCTCCATATACAGTTCGGTTGAAGGTGGAGTTGTGCACATGGGAAACGATTTATATGAAATATTACCATTAAATCTTATGTTATGTTATGATTTATATGAAAATCTGTAAGTATGCATGCTATATGATTTATGATATATGATTATGATTTTCGTGTGTTTTAGGGTGGGTTATGATATGATGGAGGAAGTGCTATATGGAAATTTATACTACAATTATGGTGGCTAGACCGCAAATTTATTTATGGTAGCTCAGCTGCATTTATACGAGTGGCACACCGCCACCTATTGTGTGATTGGATGGATGGACTTTAGTAGTCCTATATGGTGTGATTGGTTGGACAGAGATGGTATGTAGCGGATGGGGGTAGGACATGATATGATATGATATGTTACGCTTTGTTATGAAATGATATGATTTGTTACAATATAATATGTTATGACAAGATATATTTTGATATGAAATCTGATACGCTATGTAACAAATTGATGATTATGATTCCCTGTATTGAAGTTTTGGGTCAAATCACACACTAGAGCTTAAAGCTCACGATTTATATGCTTTGTTTCATGTAATCCTACGACTTAGGAATGGACGGCAAATCGGAAGCTCGGGTTTCATAAATTTAAATTAATCATTACGGACTTTTCATTTGTTTTATTAAGGACATTTTGGACTGTTTAGGGGTTTTCATTTTGGTTGGACATTCTAATTTTGTCTAGTTCATTAGGACTATTTTTTATATTCATTATACGAAGGATTTTATCATTTAGGAACACTTAACCTAAGATAATTAAAATGAACTACAGTTTTATATATAAAAAGCTAAAAGGTTTTCTGCTACAAGGTTAATTAAAGTTCTCTCAAAATGCTTTAACACGCAAATGTTTCAAAATACTTTGGTTTTGGCTTTTAATTACAAAATTAAAACGGTGATTTCAAAAAGTCGTTGTGATTTTCAAAAGTATAATCCAATTGAATTTTCCTTCGCTGAAATTGGTTTCCATCAAGTTAAACATTTATCACTTTTTGCATATACTTAATAACCTCCATAATCCGGCCATAATGTCTAGGTCGAGTGTGGGGTGTTACAATTTTAGACTCGAAAGGTTGCAGAATGAACATCGTGTAGAGTGAGGGCTCTCATTTCGAAGGTTCTATAGTGACCGGTGAAACTGAACGTCCCTTGTCTGTTACGGAATCGAAGTCAACTTGTTTGAAGCGAAGGCAACTTGGTCATAGGAGGGAAAAAGGTATGACCATTTCGTTGAAGAGATGTTCTCTTTTGGATGCAGGTTTTGAAAAGTTAGGGCACTGTGTTCGTGAAAATCAAACCCGAGTTAGTTTTGATTTGGCAGTGCACAGTCGAAGGCTAGAAGTCTTCTAGCTTCGAAGCACATATTCGACTAAATTAATTCCCTTCATAGTTCAAGATAGGCTCATGGTGGGCATTAGAAAATATGAAATTGTGGAAATACTAGTCAATGTGGAGATTTGTTGAGTATGCCTCATATTTCAGTCAAATTTGAGAGATAATCTCCCAGTTAAACTTTGTTTATTTGTTTCAGTCAAACTCTGATTAGTCTAGATTATTTTATTATTATTTGACCTACGATTTTAGCCTAGATATAGGCTCTTTTACAACCTTAGAAAATGCACCCATTAAAATATTAGAACTCATAATACTTTTGGAGAATTTTGTGTTTACGTTTTGAGGATTCTTTGTATTTTGGGTTTTGAGGTTTAGTTTTTATCTCCATCTTTTGTACTCTTTGTTCATTTGTCATTATAGTAAAATTATCTTTGCATGTGATTTTTTTATCCTTTTTGGAGAGGGTTTTCCATGTCAAATTTGTTGTTCAATTTCTTAATTTCTTCCGCTATTTTTTACTTGTTCATTGCTTAATCGAGTTGATCCCCAATAAAACCATTCTTGGAAGGCATTGTCATGATAAAGCATAGTGGTGTATTGATAAAAGTGGAATCCGAGATGATGAGGAGTAAGATAGTCCATCTGAGACCTGGTCTTTTGTGCATCATTGATGCAATAGTTTTCTTGAAGCTCTTGGTAGTAGTTTCTTGGTTGACTAGAGTTCATTGTTAGATTAGTGTGATGATAGCGAAGTTAGGATTCAATTTTTAGCGATTTAATCAACATAACACATCTCTAATTTGTTTCTAAATTCTTCCTATATCGTGATAATTGGCAGTTTATCTTTCACCTCTTAGTGAATTATTCTGCATGCTATTTGGGCATTAATTTACAATATATCGTTTGTACGGTATATTATGTCTTTATATTTTTATTGTTAAAGGCTGCTATTAGTTAAAGTATTTTTATAAAATAAAAAAAGGCATTCAATTGTTTATATATATAAGAGGGAAAAGTAAAAAAACAAAGCGACAGCGAAAGAGAAAGAGAAAGCAAGTGAAAGCCAAAGGGTTTGGGGGCATCATCAGTGAGACAAGCAGCATGACAAATAAAAATACATTGATTTCAGATGATCTTTTAATTGTTATTTTATGGCTGGCTGCTTGTACTTAGCTCATTAAATTCAAATTCAAATTCTTTCTCTCACAATTGTGTCCAAAAATAACACAAAATAACGACTTTTGTTCACAACTTGTATCTATTACCTCTCATTAAAATTAATGATTTACTAAACTGCTATATATACAAAATTATCATATTTATTCATAGTATTGTATTTCGAGGTCTAAAGAATTTTATATTTGCAAGACATGATAGAAAAGGAGATAATTGTTGTATATTTTCAATTTCATCTTCTTAAAGTATTGTTAAAGTGTGAGATAATTCTCAATTAATCCCCAAGTTGATATAATAATTAAACTATATATATATTATAATTTATTGTTAAATCAGATTAAGTCATTAATGTGAATTTTTTTTAAGAAAATTATTCTAACACAAAATTTCATCATATGAGTTAGAATAGTAGAGAAACTAAAGTTTATGAAATAAAAATATAAAAATTAAATCTAAACTAAAATTTATGAAATAAAATATAAAAATTAAATCTTAAATTTAAATATAATATAAAATGATTAGGATCATAATTTGGCTGAAGACAATCTATACCAATACAATCATATATATATATATATATATGGTATAATAAAAAATTAAATATTCAATCTATTTATGTTGCATATAAATATGTGGTTATTGGTAAAGTTAAATTTTGAATTTTATTTCTTAAAACGTAATGATTTCTATCTTATATATTTTTGATTATTAAGAAAATAACATTTCTTCTTTTTCAACTATTATATATATAGTTACTTTTTTTTTCAAGTAAAAAGATAGTAGTAAACTTATTGATAAAAAAATAAAGATAAATTTTAATTTTATGGATTTATCACTTGATTTAAAATTTTGATGATTTTCTAAAACTATTTTTAATAACCTTTGCTTAGTAAATCAATATTTCCAACCATTTAATCTTTTAAATAAATATAACAAATATTTAAATACATGATTCTCAAACCCTTGGTCATGGGCAAAACATTCTAGTTTCCAATTATAATTTGCAATTTGCAATATTTATTATTAAACCCCTTGCTAATCTTATTGTATGTAAGAGACAATAATAGAAGATGAAAACTTTAAGGAATAATGAATAATAAACGTTTTATTAAATTTTAAAGTGGTGCAACTAAAGGGAAGTTAAAGCCTCGCATTGACCCGATTTGCAAGCATGGATATGCGATTTTCAACTTAAAAGGGAAATTTATGCGCCATCCCTCCCATTTGCGCCACCTTTAATTTAATCCTATACAATTTCTTTCATTTTTGCCTCAAGTTTGTGTGCCCTTTCAATTTAGCCCTACTTGTATGCTACGCTTTTGGGCTTTGGAAATATTTTCCATTTAGATCCTTGATCATTTGGGCATTTAAATCGGTCCTCGTCCTTTCTTTTATTTTCAAATTTAACCCCAAAATCCGCTTTAATTTTAATTCAATCCTTTTAAGTTAACTCGTGATTTTGTACATTTATTATCATTATTACTAAATTACTACATCATTATTATCATATTATATTATTTTTATTACTTTATTATTATTATTATATTATCACTAATATTATTATTATATTATTTTATTTCACTACTAATATCATTTTCATTTCTATTAACATGTATTCATTTACATTTTACTATTATTTCATTTTATCACTACTATAATAATTATTATTATTATTTAGTATTTTTTCATTATATTATTATTATTATTCCTATTATTGTTTTGTTACCATATTATTATCATCATTATTATTTTATTTTATTATTACTATTGTTATTACTATTATATTATTAACATATTATTATTTAATTTTTACTATTATTATCCTTATTAACACATTTTACTTTTATTATTATTATTATTATTATTATTATTATCATTATTATTATTTCTATACCATTATTATCATTTTTGCATTATTATTATTACTACTATTATTATTATTTTACTACCGTATATATGACTTACTTATTTATCGGTTTACCACTAAAGTTCTTTTATTTTTATTTATTGTCATTTTATCTTTTGTCATTCTAACCTATTATTTTCCTTTTAAGTTACATGGATTGTTAGTTTCATTTTCTTCCATTATCCGTACTACTCGCTTTATTATTATACTTGTTAATATCATGGTTTATTTCTTTTCATTTTATAAACTTATGTTACATCAATTTTTGTCCGATATAAAATTGTTTTCTTTTTTCAAAGGCAATGTTCTGTGTCTAAAAATTCGAAAGATCGTGCCCTAAAGTATTGGATTTCGATTTTTTCTCGTTTAATCTAAACAATTGGATATCCTTTTAAAACAAATACATTTTTAAACAAAAAGCTTATTCTCGGGAACTCGAAACGTTGTGTCCTAAAGCATTGGATGTGATGTTTTGTATCCCGAGATAAGATTTTCTAAACTAAGGCAATATTTTGTATTTAGAAATTGGGAATAGTGCCCTAACGTCTTTGGGTTACGATTTTCCGTTTGACAAAATAACGAGACATCCTTTAACAAATTTTGTGAATCACGAGATAGCTTTGATTATGAAGGTTTAGAATATTATGTCCTAACGTCTTTGGATGTGATGTTCGTATTTAATATTAGATACCCTTCAAACTCTATTGTATTTAAGAAAATAAATATTGGAAATAATAATGATAGACAAATGATGAATTTTAAGAAGATGAATATGAAATATTTGGGTACACATTTGACACAATTCTCTTAACTTGAATACAAAACAATACATCAATCAATAATGTTAATCTACATTAAATATTTTTCATATATTTTGGAGTGATTTGATAAACAATACAAGTTTAAGGTCTAAAAGAGGTGAAAAATTAAATGAAAGACTAAAATGACTTTCTCGCAAAGTTAGAGGGCTAAACAAACTATTATATATTTTATATATTTAATTAAAAAATTAAAGAGTATAAAATTTGATGTGTTAAATATTAATAATTCATATTATACAATTTTGATACCTTGTGTAAAAAACATTATTGTACAATTATATAAGGCCACATTGGAATAGAGTTAATATTTATTGTTTAAAAATATCATTTATTATTTAACATATTTAATATATTTAAAGTCTTGATTGTTCTATAAATAAAATATTTTGTTTGGAACTAAACTATATTTGAAAAGAATTAATTTTCAAGGAATTTTTATACAATAAATATTAAAGCTATTATATTTTGAATTTATTTAATTCTTTTAATAATATAAAACTAAATTACTTTAACCTAAAAAGAATTATGTACCCATCCTTGAATAAAATGTTGGTGTGGTAGAATTTGAGAACTAAAACAAAATATTTACAAGTCAAATAAGTGATATTGAAATTAAAATTCATGGGTCATATATTCCCATAATATATGTCATCTATGACTAAATTTATTTTGTTTCATATATGTGACTAAGAGAAACAAATTTTGTGGGGGGACAGTCCTTCGAAGTGACAACCCAAAATGTATGGGCATTGATTTTAGTAAAAAAAAAATATATCCAAAATTGAAATTCTCAACTTGGAAACAGTCCAAGTTCAGTGTAAAGTAATAAATAGTTAATTTTTTATTGAATTTCTTTTATCCAATTAACCAATTAGGCAAATAGGAAATTTATTACTTTACTTTTAAATAATAATAAAAGTTAATTATTTATATAAGTATATTTCATAAAAAATTATAAATAAAACATTTATATTAATTATGTATTATCTACCAATTATATTATGATTAATTGTTTGACTATTAAGAAAATACAAAATTGAAGAGTGAAGAGTTTAATTATATTTGAATTATTGATCTTGGGTTTAATTTTCTTACAATTTCTACCCTTTATCAAAACAATTTTAAATTTAATTTAATTTTGTAAGAAAAAATGTATCAAATTAATAAAAAATAAAATTACTTATATTAAATTTGGCATAATGATAAGAAATAGACTTGTTATTAATGAAATCAACAAATACTTTTTTTTTCTAATTGATTTGATTTTGAGTGAAAAATATTTTTAAAAACTAAATTCCTCAAATTGATAGAAAAAAGTGCTTTAAGATTATTCAATAAAAGCCTAAAATTACAATTATGAACCATATATATTTGAATTAATTATAATTAGAATTATAAGTATTATCCCATTAATAATTAAAATATATTTAAGTTCAAAATAAAATAATTCTAGAAAATATCCACATGGTAAAAAATTAAAAATAATACACATAATTTACATGGGTTAGAATTGAAAATTTTAGCAACTTTTAACTTTTGTCAAATTAAAATAAGTTTTGATGTCTCAAGTTAGTATGCCATTGTAACAATGGATTTTTAAAAGGAAAGTAATAATTTTTATTAGTTAACTGATTTAATAAAATAATAATGGAAGTTTTCACAATAGTTTAATAATAAAACAATAGGAGTTAGATAAAATGATAAAAATTAACCAATGATTCAAAGTTTGATTTTCGTTTTGGATATAGAATAAATTTAAACTCATTGCTAATGGACTTGGTTAACAAAAAATAATAATGACAAAAAAGAGTTAGAGATGAAGCAGAAATTGTGGCATTTTGTTAGGAAGGCGGCAATTTTGAAGCAGGATAATTTAACACAAGTCAAAAGATGCTTTTCATTGAGCAAAAGCATATTCCATATGGAATGGGTCCCAACCAATTTAGTAGAAATTTTATACGACTTATGCAACTTATTATATATATAAGCACATGTACTTTTCTATTTTTCTGGAGAATTTTTCCAAGAAACTGTGACATTATTTATTCACAAAAGAAAACTCTAGAAAATTTAATTTATTTTGCAACCTTAATTAAGTTTCGTAGTAAATCACAAATCCCATTTTGCTTTTTCATAAGAAGTTACAATTAAATTATAATTTGTTAGTAAAATTGAACTTTTAGCTTTAATACTTGGATAATTTTTATGATTTTAAATTTTAATCCAATCATTTTTATGAGTTCACATTTAATAAAACTTTTTTATTTATTTATTTAGATAGATTCCACAAATTTAAAGTTTAATCAACTTAATTTAAAAGATGTGACTCAAGAGTCGAATTTCGAATCTCCAATTTTGTATGTCTTTTTAGGTTTTATTTTATAATTTTAAAAATTAAGCACTATACTTTTGGTATTTAATTTATCTCCTACCATTACTTGTTATACTCAATTCAATTATATTATTTTAAAATCATTTTATTTCAACTGTTTAATCTTATTGTAAATAGTTTTGGATAAAAATTTAGACATCTTCTTATTTTCAACAAATTAAAGAAGGTAATATTTTGTATTTTAAATGAATTCCTTATTTACTTACCGCATTTTCAAACTTATTTTAACTATTCTTTTTTTTTTAATCAACTCCATAATAATTTATTTGGCCTCCAACTTTTAAAAAAAATTATTTTAGCCTTCCATTTAATTTTTTATCTCTTTTAGCCCTTAAACTTGTATTATTTGTCAAATCACCCCAAAATTGATAAAAACTTAATGGCTTAACTTTGTTAACATGATGACATACACGTGGATACTATGTCAACAATTAATTAATTTTAAAATTTTAAAAATATAATTGTAAAAATTAAAAGGTATAAAATTATAAAAAATATTTTAATAATTTTAATTTTTAAAAATTTAATTAATTACTAATGTGATATAAATGTAGATACCATATCAATAACGTTAATATATGTTAATTTTTTTATCTATTTTGAGGCGATTTGATAAATAATATAAACTTAATAATTAAAAAATTAAATTAAATTAAATAAAAGACTAAAATAAATATGTTATAAAGTTTACGAATTAAATAAGTGAATATACCTTTTCAATATTAAGTGATATTTTTTAAAAGCAATTGATGGTCACAAGTTCATCCAATCCTCGAGTGAAGTAGTATTGATACTTATAAAAATAACGATTACACGTTAAAAGGGTTTTTTTTTTCAATTTTTAAAATATTTAATAAAAAAAACCTGATTGGATTTGAAATTAAAAAAGAAGGGGGATTGCAAATGGAATGTCACCAAAACTCTGATTATGTGACCAAACCTTAATAACCCCAAAACATGTGAGCTTTGCTGGATTTGTTTTGTCCCAATTTTAAAAAAAATATAAAATAAAAATAATTGAGTGCTGTTTATGTTTAGGTAAAGGAGGATATTTGTATAATAAATATGAAGTTAGGTCTCATGTCCAAAATCCTAACACTTTTGTTTAATTACATTACCGAATTTAATATTTAAAAATTGAATTAAAATTTATTGTGGATACAAATGGTATTGAGAGTAGACATTTTCTTTTCTAAATAAAATATAATCCTTTCAACGGTCATTAAAAATCACAATAAAAAACATAAAATTGTTATTATTCGTCAAATATGACTTAATACAGAAGGAAAAATTTAAAAAAAAAAATTGGTGTAGCAGTGCTATTATTCCAATTTCTAGAAATTAATGCAAAAATATCCAACAAAGAAGATGCTGAAATGAGCATAAAAAGAGGATTCCAAATAAAAAGGCATTCACACACTCAAGCATTTTTCGTGCACTCCAAAATTTCAAAAACAAATGTCCCTTCTAAAACTTTATTCTCCATCTTTTCCCGTGGGTGGAAAACACCAGATTTTTGTTGCTTTACACCAAAGTTGAAAGCATAAGTGATGAGTCTGACATCCTCCGTAACCTAAATCGTACCAACATTTATATTCCCATACTCTTATCAAACATTTATAAGCTCTAATAAAAAGTACCATAAAAATTATTATATTAATATTTATTTTGTATTTTATTTTATTTTTTAACAATAGTAAATTAATTTTTATATATTAGATCAAATAGTAAATAATATTAATTAATATTAAGTACAAATAAAGCTCATTTGACACATTTGAACTGACTCGATTCATGAAATTTACGGAGAAACCTATTTACTTACCTTAGTGACCAATGAAACACCCAGTAAAATTAGAGTTAGCAAGGTAATTAATGTAAATTCTAATATTGTAGTTAGACATTAATCTCAATTATTAATGTAATTCAATCTGTACCGTTATATTTTGGGTGCTCAATTATAAATAGAGATCTTTTCCCTCATTTGTAATCACTTTATCCCATCGTATTTTATTCTTAAGTTAAAAAATATATTTGAGAGTATTTATTCAAACACTTGATATGTATTATTTTTTTATTATTTTTTTTGTTCGATTCGAATGCCTTTATCTTTTCGAATTTGCTTCTACTATATTACTATGCTTTAAAAAAATTTCTTTGTAAATTCTTATTTTCGAGTTTGTGAATTATAAATAGATTTGAAGTAAAAAAAAATCATCTAAAACAGTGTTAATTATAGAAAAACTTAGTTAATAAGTGACCAGGGATAACTTATCAATGGCTTTTTTTTTCGTATTTTAAATGTTTTATTAGGAGTTCTAGAAAGAAGGGGAAATTCAAATTAAATATCAGAAATTGTGATTAGCAACCACAATGATATGTCGACATCTTGAACCAAATTTCAGGCACGTAAGCTCCTCGAAAACACCATTGCTTTTTCACAATTTCTTACATATAACTTCACAACTTTAACGTACCATGTTTCCTACTATGTCCAAACCTAACCCAACCTATAGCTGTTCCTGTCTGCTCTTTTATTTACTGTTTTTATCCTGTTATAGTTTTCGAATCTTTTTGTATTCATGGTTTTTTCACAAATATTATTGATTTTAATTTCAATGTATTTTTTAGTGTATACATTCTACTATTCTAGATGAGTGTTTTGATTCTAGATTTCAAAACATGTCATGTATGACTTTTGATTCAATAGGAATAATAAAGATTAAATAAGTGAAATTTGAATAAGAAAAACAATTATGAGGACAATAGAAGTCATCAATATTGACAAAGACCAATATGAACCCTTTCAACCACAAATAATTTAGCATTAAATTATCCATAAAATTTAAGAAAATATTTGGAAATAAATAAAAAATAAAAAAAACTATAGTAGTCACATGGTGGGACCTAAATTTTGCAGGTGGCACATGGAGTGGATCTAAAGCATTGATGGAGTTTGGGCACTACAACCTTTTAATAAGCAATGGATATTACAAAAAGTAGCCAACAGTTTCTTTGTTTGGTTGCCAAGAAAATTTTTCCCTAAAGTCATTACAATGTCTCTTTGATCATCTTTGGGTCCCATATAACAGATTAAATCTTTAGTATTACAAGAAATGTAACTTGGCCCCTTATAATCTTATTCCTGCAAAAGTTACACTTTATTATGAAATAATTTATAGAAATTATGAGTTAAATTGACTCTTAAGAATATTGATTAGGTTTTTATCCATAAATTTTGTGGTTTAATAACAAGTGTGATAACTTATCAAAGATGTTGCCATATGGTATGCATGTGAGCCTTAAAAAAGTATATTTTTATTATTATATTCTACCAACTACCATTATTTTTCTTCTCTTCATTATCAACTACCATATGATATGTTACTTCACTGATCTACCAATACATTTCTTTTTACTTGCAACCAAACTTTAAAAGTGAAGCCCTGTGAGGACCCATGAACAGAAAATTGGAGGAGAATATTGTCCTCTAGGAAAAAAATTCCTTTTCCTTTTTCTTTTTCTTTTTATTTATTAATTAAAAAACTTGTAGTGGATACTGCAAATTGGTATCCGATCTAAGTAGGATTGCATGTTTTTGCCCCCACTTGCACATGCCAAGTGTTAAAGATTCCAGGATTCATGTTCAAAATAGATTGGTTCTAAAAGCATATATTCAAAGTTTTGATAATAGGGCTTGAGTTATAATTATTATTATTTAAAAAGGTATCATAAAAGCCTTGATAAGTGCCATTCTTTTTAATTTCATCCACCTACCATCTTAATTGCACATCCATCAATGTTCTGGATTTCAATAATCCTCTCTTCTTTACCTTGTCCAACCAATCTACATCAATGGACACCATTTTTAGTAGTTAAAATCAAAGAAATTTTAAAACTCACTCAAATCTCGTATGTTTGTAATTCTCTAGATAGAAAAACATAATATTAAAAGAGTTTTGCTTCTCATTGAGATTTTAAGAGTATGAAAGTGAAATCACTAGTGTGTTTCCCATTCTACAAGCTATAAAATGCTATAGAAATCAATGTGTAAATTATGACCCTTTTCTTAACAAAAAAAAAAAATAAATTCAACTAAGACTTATCTTCTACACGTTTTTCTTGGGGGAAGGGAATAAACCAAAGCATATGCCAACATGCAAAGCTTGTTCCCCAATATTTTGATTCTTTAGTGTCAAGCTTCTACTAATGGCTTTGACAAAAGTTATGGAATTTAAAATTTTCATTTCATATATACTTCTGTCAAATGTCAATGTGGAAAGAATAGTCATATCATATGCCACTTCACAATCAAATTGCCTTTGCAACAATTCTGCAGATTCCTTGAAACCCAGTTTTGTTCTTCAGTATATGCTCAAGTACATGCTATTAGTACACATGCACCATCAACATTTGGATTCCCAGAAATGGAGATTCCAAAAATGAAAGATAAATGAAAAAGTTATAAGAGATACCCTTATTTTTATATATAATAATATATGAAAAGAAGAGGCTTTTCTCACTTCCTTCATACTTTCATTAATCAAAAAACACCAAGTACAGGAGGTGGAGTCTCAACTTACTGTTTTTATCTATGTACACTCTATATGCTTAGTTCTTAAAAACATCAACCAAAAACAAAAACAAAAAACCAAAATGATATTAAAAAAGACTGGTAGGTTGATCATGGTGGTTGGTTTGGACCCCTCATGTGATGAAACTCTGCTCTCTTGTGTATAACTTCCATGGCCTTGCAAAACTTTGGAAGCTTTGCTTGATTTTGACTTTTGCTTTGTAGAGATGATTACTTGGAGGACCCTTCTTATGAGGATTCTTGATATGCAGACAGTGCCTAATATTTACATTGATAAGCTCTCTTCTTTTTCTTTCTTTTTTTTTTTTTTTTTTGGGGGGGCGAGGGGAGGAGGTGTTCCTAATAAGCTCTTATTTATGCTCTTTTCAATGCTTTGATTAAATCAGTCCATTGAAATTGTTTCCCCTCCATTCAAGATCCATGGGTGCCCTGCATTTCATAACAAGCAAATTTCAATAAACCAAGATCAACCCAAATTGCCAATTGATTTCAATATGTAAAAAGCCCCAGACAAAGAGATTAAAATGAAGAGAGAAAATAAAAGAACTTACTCAGGACTTGTTCTGCAGACCATCTCCTGGAAACGTCTCTGCAAATCATCTTCCTCAACAAGTCCTTAACCTCAGCAGAGACTGACCTGAAAATCCTAGATGGAAACCTTAAATTCCCTCTCAGAACAGCCTCGAAAATCTCCTCCGCCGTTTCACCGTAAAACGGTGGAACACCGGCTAACATAACGTACAAAACCACACCCGCACTCCACACATCAACCTTCTCATTGTAAGCCCTACCCATCACAACTTCCGGCGCTACATAATAAGGCGTACCCACCAACCCATCGGCGGTCCCAACTTCCCCTAACCATGTGGAAGACCCGAAATCCCCAATCTTCAAATTACCTCTAAAGTCGAAAAAAATGTTATCAGGTTTAATATCTCTATGAACGATCCCAAACCTGTGACAATGAGCCAAACCCAACATAAGCTGTTGCATGTAAGCCGCGGCTTTAGGTTCAGACATATCGGGTTCCAGAATCTTGTCGTAGAGGGTAAAAGGCTGGCAGAGATCGATGATGAGTTGAAGGGTATCATCGGATTCAAACATGTCGTAGATTTGAACGATGTTGGAGTGAGGAGACAAAAGGGTCATGATTTTGGGTTCGTTCTCCAGACATTCTCGATCGGTGGGGTCGGAAAGGAGGCGTTTGTCGATGGATTTACAGGCGAAGGAGGATTGGGTTAAAGGGCAAAACACACGAGAGATAACCCCAAACCGCCCTCTTCCGATCTCTTCACATAATTGGTACTTGTTCTTCAATGTTTCACTCAACATTTTAGGGAGCTTTTTCTGAGCTGGGTTTTCTGTTTTGGTCGATTTTTAAGGGGGTACTTTTCTTTTTTTTCTTGTTTTGGTTTAGGGAGTTAAGAAGGGGGAGGGGAGGGGGATTTATAGAGAGAAAGGAACGGAATTGAAGAGAGGAATATTCGGTGGGTTAGGAGGAAAAGCAGTTAAGACACAACACGTTTGTTTAAGGACTGTATAGCAATTCCCCTAAAAATATTGCATTTTATAACACATAATTCTAAAATTTTATACTTGACCCCCCCCAAAAAAAAAAGCTATAAAAAGGGGGGAAATACAACTTGACTTAGTGAAGAACAAGACCAAATATTTGGTTTTTATATGCATATGTTTGAATTTTGTTTAATTATTCTACAAGACAACTATTTTATTGGTAGAAGGGGGAGTGAAGCAAAATCTATTTTAACCGAATCTAGAAACAATTATTTTATTTTAAGAATTTCTTATTTTTAATATTTTAGTTTTTTTTATCGATTGAGTCTTAACTCGATTAGTATTGATATTATTTCCAGCGTAGGAGGACGTAGGTTTGAGTGCGCTAAAGCGCATTATCCTTCTATTTAAGGGTTGGGGAGAGAGTATGGATAATTTTAGGCATTGTATAAAATAATAGATATGATAAGAATCTATAATGAGATTGATATTAAAAAAAGGGTAAATCACACCAACAATCACTCAACTTTGACGTAGCTGACAAAACATTCACTCTAGTTTCAATTCAGTGACTCAACTTTTGAAAAATGTCAAATCGTTCACTAACGTTATCGAAAAGTGAAAAATCAGTCACCCACTAACATTTTCCATTACAGAACTAACGGGACAACTGACTTGGCCATTAACTAGCTGACGTGGCCAGTTAACTAGCCACATTGGATATGTCCACGGTGGAAACCTACCCAATTTAAGAAGAAATTGAAAAAAAAAACCTAATAGCAGCAACAACAAAAGAAGAAGAAGAAGAAGAGAAGATACTGTAAATTTCACACACACGATTCTCTTTCCATTGCTTCTGACTTAAACTGTAACGCCTTAAAATTTGAATGTTTGACTAAGAAATACTAGCGTAGTTAAATTTATGTATTTATGACAATGTGCTCTGTGTCTATGTTTAAGGTCAAAGGTTCGATTCGTACTTTTAGAAAGTTTTACTATTTATTTTAGTGTAACACCCCAAACTTGGCCTAGAAGTTTAAGCTGAATCTGGACGAGTTACACCAACGTATTGAAAACTGATTTCAACAATTATCCAGAAAACATTCAAAATTTTACTTGATTCGTGGTAGAAAATATTTTCAAAGTTTAAAGTTGAAAACCGAAATTCATTTTATCGACTTGAGTGGTTTTATAGTTTCGCGTTAAAAATTATCAACCACTAACGAATTTAGCAAAACCCAAGACGAGCTCAGAAATAGACTACAAACCCAAAAGATTAAAAGCACTTTTACATTATTGCAAAACAATCCGAGCTCCCACCCGCCGTCTGGTCCTAAGTCAGAGATTTACCTGAACACAAAAAGATAAAACTAAAAAGTGAGCTACAAAGCCCAATGTATAACCCACGTCAACTATAGTTAACAAAACATAGTATATAAATTAGAGTAAACACATCGAACTTAATAGTAAATGTAATATAACAAAACAAAACAACCCAGACATAATAGGACAGAGCAAAACAGAACAGAACAGAACAGAGCAGAACTGAACTGAACAAAACTACACAGAGGATGTGTGTTATGTAGATGCAGTATTTTTCAAACAGATCAAAATGAAAATTTATCAGAAAACATCCTACCCAACTCCGCTACACACCAAAATAGAGTTCCCCCAGAACTCGTCCAACCAAATTACACCAACATATAATTGTGGACAATGCCACCAGAATTTTGCAGTTAAAACTGCCAAATCGGATACATGTTGTCAAGCCACTAAATTGCAGCTAAGCTGCCAGAACAAAAACATGGATAGGCCACTAGATAATGCAGATAATCAAATTGCCAGAAACTTCCTTCTTTCACATCATCCCAAGTCCCATGCAATGTGTTATGGCATGCATATACAGAAGCAGAGTGATAAGCATGTAACTCATGCTATCGTACAGTAACAGAGTTAGTAGGCATGGGAGTTCATGCGTTATAAAACAGATTTATCGAAACTTAACAAATAATATCAGATTTTCCATAAAGTCACATGCATGGTTATAAATCAGAATTAGTGCCAATAAATTCAACATATTCGGGTATCACATGTTCTTAAGCAACAGAGTCACGTAAAGGCATACCAACAAACTTAACAGAATATAGATCGTACCTAGATAGTTTGCATATAATATACAATAACACATTACGTTCGACAGATCCTACGTGCTTAGGTTCAACATAGCAAACATACGTATAGTTATCAAGTTGTTCATTGTCAGATCATCAAATATCAAGTTATATAGTCTAATTCAGATCTTACAAACCCTACAATAGGCCTCATTTATTTCGAACGACACTAGTAGGCCGAGAAAAAAAATTCTAAATATTGGTTCACACATGTGTACCTACCCGTGTTTTACGCACCCTGGCATACGCCCATATCCCCCCTTGTGGTCATAATTGGCAAACAATAAGTAACACGGCCTGGACACATGCTCGTGTCACTAGTCCGTGTGAACCCTGCACATCTCATAATCCATACATAATCTAGACATATGCTCATGTGCCTCCAATTTTGTGAACAGTAAGTTACACGACCTGACACACAGTCGTGTGGCATTGACAGTCCTATTTTTTGACGACTAAAATCCAAATAATAAGGGGTTTCTGATACCCATTTGATACGAATTCGATGCAGAAACAATAAAGATGAATTCCCGTCCTTAAACAACATTACAATAATAGATCAGACGACTTATTCCAAATCAATCGCTAAAATTAACACCCAAAATCAAAGTTATGACAAAGAACTTCGACGCACAACTCCAAATCAGACTACACACTTACCGATAATCAAATTGTAATTTCTCAAACCTTATGTAATCGAGAGATCGTTAAAATCGAGACCTTCGCCTGACACAAAATTACATAAGTCAACATTTTTGTCACGGAGATGAATTACAACCCTATCTAACAATAAACTCATGCAGAAACTTGACAGAGAATACTTACATGACTGATTACAGATGAACAACACAATGAGTTAGAAGGACAAATGTCTTAAAGATTCAATGGAAAATCATTAGTGGAAGAATTGACAAATAAAAAGAGAAAACACGGAGACGATAGTCAAAACAAAAAGGATAAAACGAATGTAACAAGCCAAAAAGAAAGTTGAGAGCATTGGTTAATTTAAAACCAACCAAAACTACCTCACTTGGTAACAAAATAAAAACATTTCCATATTGCTTTCGTAGAGACTCAAACACAAGACTAGAGAGTAAACGGATGCTTAACAAGTGAATTAGTAGACTCATTCTTCTAATCAATTGATCGAAATAGAACTTATACCATATGATCAAGAATATGGGTTTGACAAAAATAACAATTTCAAGAAACAGGATTCGAACCCAGAATCTCACACACATAACTAAAACACTTAATCGCTGAACCAGATCAATTTCCTTGTAAATATTTCCATAATCTAAATTTAAAATCAAGTGATGACCACTCTTGGTTTCAAAACCTAATTTTTTCTAACTCGATTTTTGGGATGTTACATTTAGCATAACCTCTATATTTGAATAGTTTATTTGAGTTTAATTTTGTGTAAATCTATAACAAGAATGTACCTACTAGTTCGATGGTTAAGCTTATGTATTCTCTCTAGTTTTGTGTTCAAGTCTCGGTGTGTGCGTTAGGAAATATTTTTTATTTATGTCAGAATTTTGACTGGTTGTTCTAACCATTAAAATTAACATTCCTATCTTTTTTTTTTTTTCTTTTTGTTGTTTTGTTATTCCCATTTCTTTTTTTTTTTTGTTCTTAATTTTCTTTGAATCGTCTCTCTTTGTTTGTTGTCATTAAATCCTTTGCAATATATTCGGGTAAGTAGGTTCATCATATTGTTGGTTGAAAGTTAATTGTGTAAATCTCGTTATAAATTTCTTAAAATGTCGAGTTCGCTCTGTCAAAATGACTTTATCTTTGTTGGGTTGAATTATTGTGATTAAGCAACTTTTGGATTCTTTATTTTAGGCGTAGGTGTTGAAAGTAGTGTTTCTTGATAGGTTATTCGAGCAGTTGCCGCTAATTCACTTGTAAGCGTTAGTTCCATTAGAAGTTTTATGTCGAAGTTTTTGACATAGTTTGGTAAGTGTTAAATTGTGTGAATTACATCATTATAGTCGTTTAATTGGTTTTTGGTTAGTTAATTTGGAGTATGGGATTCCTTTATGTTGTTTCTACGTTAAAACTATTTCAGGTGCGTACTGAAAATTTGAGTTTTTATTAAATTTGGACACCGAAAAACATGACTTTTGACACCACACGGTCACGTGTCAAGCCATGTGGTAGGCCGTATGAGCCATACAGGCGAGGGACACGGGCATGTGTCCAAGTTATGTGTGGCCATGTTAATATAAGGTTCATACATGCCAATGACACGGGCATGTGTCCAGGTCGTATAACTCACTGATTATGAAATAAGTACCATACAGGCAAATGACACGGTCGTGTGTTAGGTCGTGTGAGACACGAGTAGGTACACGGGCGTGTGCCAGGCCGTGTGTGAATAAATAGGCCAGTTATTCAGGTTCGTGTGAAACCACACGAATGTGTGGGATAAAATACTAATTTTTTTCTTCGAACCACAACATTGTTGACAATGAATGCAAGCCTTTGGTGAGGCTGTGTGAACTGAATTAACCTATATAAACTGATATTTTGTAACCTGGGACTATGTATTGAAAATCTATGTGTGTATTGCGTATAACAAATACTAATGGTATCAATCTACTACATTCGAGCATGAATTGTATTTGGATATTTGTATAGGACTCTGCACTAACTGTCATTGAAACCTGCATCTACATTGGACGAGAATTGAGTAAGGAGGATGTATTATGTTCTGAAACAGTGGTTAAACCACTGGTATCTGTACTCTAATGTAGTAGTTAGACTGCAATCACTGAAACGTGTCAAACCGACACTATGTGGTGTGTAAGGTTGGAAGGGTAGTAAATCCCTATTGGTGTGTTGGGTAAGTCGGAGATAGTGTGTAGCTGATGGAATTAAGAAACTGCATCTATTTTGTTCTGCATTTGACTATGACTTGATTTATTATCTGTCTATACAGTTCTGATCTGTAATTAAATGGAATGTCTCATAAGTCTGAATCAACATCTACACTTAGATATCTACTAGTTTAACCATGACTCTATTGAATATATATATATATAATTATTTTCTTTATGAAGTATTAATTTATTTTTTTGTTGAATGAACTACAGGTAAATCACAAACTTGAGTAGGTTGCGAATGAAAAACTCGGTATGTTATTTTAAACTATTAAGTACTACTAGTATTGTTAGTTAACTTTTCGTATTTCCAACTTAGTAGGATGATAAACGTCAAACTGCTTGTTTTGTTATTCCTTTAAGTTTTTATGACTCTATACAGTTCTGATCTGTAATTAAATGGAATGTCTCATAAGTCTGAATCAACATCTGCACTTAGATATCTACTGGTTTAACCATGACTCTATTGAATATATATAATTATTTTCTTTATGAAGTATTAATTTATTTTGTTGTTGAATGAACTACAGGTAAATCACAAACTTGAGTGGGTCGGCGGATGAGAAACTCGGTTATGTTGTTTTAAACAGTTTAGTACTACTAGTATTGTTAGTTAACTTTTCGTATTTCCAACTTAGTAGGATGATAAATGTCAAACTACTTGTTTTGTTATTCCTTTAAGTCTTTTATGACTCGAAGATTTTTAAACTAAGTTTCAAAGTTACATTTTGAATGTTGTTCAATATAACTCTCTAGATTTGTCCTTGTAGTCTAGGCTAGATATGGGTGTTACATTTAGTGGTTATCAGAATTAAGTTTGTCAACACTCAGGCTGTGATCTGGGATTTTAGTATGTGTAAAAAGGTGTTTGAATGAGAATAAAATATCTGAGTCATTCTAAAATTAATTTTTAAGTGACCAAGCCTTCGACGCTGAACTTGTAAGTATTTCTGTTCCGTATTTGTATTGTTCTATTTTCTGGTTAAATATTCTGATATGAACTGGTGGAAGAACTATGATAAAGCTTCTGAATTGATCTGTGCACTTCTGACATTGTAGATAAACTGATATTATGAGTTTGCACGGTAGTCGTGGATGTGGTTCTCATGGGCATCGTAGACGCCAATGAGTAGTTTAAGTAAAGTCATCCTCTATGGTCAGTATGCTCAATTTGAAGACCGACAAAACTGTTGGTACTCCTATTGCTAAGACGAAGTCCCAGACTCTGATGGCTGGGAATGACGCACTGTCCTAGGCTATGATTCGAGCATTAGAAAGGGTCGTTGGAACCCATTTTGGATCTGAATGCCGCAGGTTGATTACTGAATGACTTGGGTCGAATGGTGTTGAGTTGTTTAGGGATGTCATTGGAGTTGCCCTTACTGTTGTTGAATATTAGTTAGAGGATACTGAGCATATTATGACTGATATTGACTGCACTCCTGCTCAAAAATTGAGGTTGTTGTATCTCTACTCTAGGACGAAGCCTATCAATGGTGGTTGACAGTTGAACAGGGTGCTTAGCTTGAATGGATTAATTGACATTACTTTAAGAATGCCTTTTAGAGCAAGTTTGTTGGGGAGAGCTATGTGGAAGCTCGTTGACGCGAGTTTATGAATCTGGTGCAATGTGAGAGATCTGTGGTTGAATATGAGATCAAGTTTCTAAAATTTAGCAAGTATGCTCGGGCTTTGGTAGCATTTGACTACAATAAGTGTGTAAAGTTTAAGGAATGTTTGAGTTCTGACTTGCGAGTCCTGATAGCTCCACAGAGGGAGCGGGTTTTTACAGTCTTAGTGGACAAGGCCAAGATAGCAGAGGAAGTGGAGCGCAACGAGTGCGAGAATCGAGACCGTGAGAAAGGCTAGAGTAAGGTTAGAGATTTTGGTTCCTCTAGTTTTAAACAACGCCATAAGAAATATACGAGGTTTGACGGGTCTTCGAGGACCGAGGCACCAGTTGTAGTGATTGAGACTCAGCTCTGTAGCGATTGTGGGAGGCGCCATCCTGGCGAGTGTTGGAGGAAACTTGGAGCTTGTTTCTATTGTAGGTCAATGGAACACTGTGTTAGATATTGTCCTCATCAACCATGTTAGGTGCTTGTTACGACATAAACTCCAGCTCCGGGACCGCTCAACCTCCAAAAGTAGTTTAGTAACAACCTAGAGGCCATGGTATGGTCAGGGGTGATAATGGTTTTAGTAGAGGTCAGAGAGCATCGGGTAGAGGTGTGGGTCTGACTGAGCCACGATAGCCTGTATTGGTCTATATGGTAAGATTCCGTGAGGATAGTGATGACGTCGACGTCATAGCGGATACATTCTTTATTCACTCTATTCTATATTTTGCTTTGATTAATATCGTCTACTCACTCTTATATAGCTAGTATCGTTTCTACAATTCTGAGTATATCTGTTGAGAATACTACTAGGAAATTCTCTGTGATTGGTTCTTTGGGTTAGTCGACTCAAATTAATAAAGTGTATAGACAGGTTCCGTTAGAGATTCAGATTGTGGTATTTCTGACTAACTTAGTGGAGTTGCCTTTTGGTGAGTTTGATATGATTCTGAGAATGGATTGGCTCATAAAACATCGGGTCAATCTAGATTGTGCCACTAAGAGGATTACTCTGAGAATTGATGAAAATAGTAAGATTATTATGGTTGGGTAGTGTCGAGATTATCCCTCTAATGTAATTTCCGTAACTGGAAAACTAGCTCGAAAAGGTTACAAGGCATATCTCGCATTCGTGTCTGACTCTGATCCTACAAAGTCGTCTATGAAGGATATTCATACAATCAAGGACTTCTTGACTATTTTTCCCGAGGAGTTACCTAGTGTACCTACGGACAAAGAAGTCAAATTCAACGTAGAACTGTTACTTGGTACTGCTCTAGTATCTATTGCACCGTATCGCATGAAACTTAAAGAGCTTGTGGAACTAAAAGCTTAATCTCAAGAACTTCATGATCGGGGGTTCATTAGACCGAGTGTGTTTCTGTGGGGAGCACCGATTTTTTTGTTAAGAAGAAAGATGGTACGATGAGAATGTGTATAGATTATCGTCAGCTGAACAAGTTCACGGTAAAGAATAAACATCCACTATCGAGAATCGATAATTTATTCAATCAATTTCCAGGAACATCTATGTTTTTAAAATTGACCTTCATTTTGGCTATCATCAGTTCAAGGTTAAGGAGATTGATGTGTATGAAACCGCCTTCAGGACTCATTATGGTCATTACGAGTTCCTGGTTATGCCATTCGATTTAACAAATACTCAACTACATTCATGGATTTGATGCATCGAGTATTCCAGTCGCATTTGGATTAGTTTGTAGTGGTTTTTATTGACGACATACTAATTTATTCCAAAACTAAGCTTGAGCACGATTAGCATCTCCACATAGTTCTACAAACACTACAAGAAAAACAACTGTATGCCAAATTTAGTTAGTGTAAGTTCTGGTTGCAGTAAGTGTAAGTTCTGAACTTACCGAAGAGGATCCGAGTTGACCTTAAGAAAATTGAGGTTGTCGTCAAATGGAAATAGTCGAAGAATGTGCTTGAACTTCAAAGTTTTCTAGGCTTAACTGGCTACTTCCGGAGATTTGTTGAGAGTTTTTCTCTGATTGTGTCTCTTTTAACTAAATTGTTACGTAAGAACACTTTGTTTGTGTGATTTGAGGAGCAGCAGTCGAGTTTCAAAAGCTCAAGTTTGTTATAACACAAGCTCCTATTTTGGTTCAGCCCGAGCTGGGTTAGGAGTTTGTGTTATATAATGATGCGTCACATATTGGTCTGGGTAGCTTATGCATCTCAAAAACTTAAGTCACATGATGGTAACTACCTTACGCATGACCTTGAGTTAGCTACAATCGTGTTTGCTCTGAAAATCTAAAAGTACTACCTGTATGGTAAGAGGTGTATCAAGAGTCTCAAATATCTGTTAAGTCAAAAGGAGTTAAATTTTAGGCAACGTTGATGGGTTGAGTTGCTTAAGAATTATAACTGCATGATAGAGTACCATCCCAATAAATCTAATGTGGTGGTCGATGCTCTTAGTCTTAGAGCGATGACCAATCTGAGAGTGATGTTCACTCGTCTGAGTTTATTTGAAAACGGGAGTCTATTAGCCGAGTTGCAGGTTAAACCCGTTTGGGTTGATCAAATTCGAACTAAGTAACTAACGAATGAGTCTCTGGTTCTACGTTTGCGTCAGGTCAAAGCGGATGAAACTTCTGATTTCGATTTGAATAGTTATTGAGTTTTATGTTTCAAGGGCCAGATTTGTGTGCTTTACGATAAAGAGTTGAGGCAATCAATTCTATAAGAGGCACATAATAGTCCTTATGCTATGCATCCTAGTGGAAATAAAATGTATCAGGACCTCTGAGAACTTTCTATTGGCCTGGTCAGAAACAGGAAATGGTTACCTTTGTGTCTCATTGTCTGATGTGCCAAAAGGTTAAGACTGAGCATCAATTGCCTTCTAGGTTGCTATAACTGGTCAAAATTTCTCTGTGGAAGTGAGAACAAGTAACGATGGATTTTGTTAGTGGGTTACCCTTAACACCCACCAAGAAATATTTGATTTGGGTCATCGTTGATCGATTGACCAAGTCCGTTTATTTCCTTCCTATTAAAACAGACTACTTACTACGAAGCTTTCCTAGCTATATGTTTTAAAATTGTAAGACTACACAGAGTTTTAGTCTCGATTATCTCAGACAGGGATCCATGTTTTACTTCTCGATTTTACAAGAAGCTTTATGAGGCGTTAGCACTCAAATTGATTGGTGGACAGTCTAAACGGGTTATTCAAATTATGGAGGATATGCTTCGTGATTGTGTAATTGATTTTTAGGGTAGTTGGGAGGATTACTTATTGTTGGCTGAGTTTACGTACAACAACAACTTCCAATTTAATATTCGAATGAAACCTTACGTTGCTCTGTATGGTCATAAGTGTTGTACCCCTCTATGTTAGACCAAGTTAGGTGAGCGTCGGGTTTTGGGTCCCGAGCTAGTTTCTGAGATTGAGAATACTGTTAAATTAATCTGAGATTGACTTAAGGCTACTTCTGATTGACAGAAATCATATGCAGATTTAAAGAGAAAAGGCATCGAGTTTTTTTATAGGTGATCAGGTGTTTTTGAAAGTGTTTTCGTGGAAAAAATGTTATTCAGTTTAGACGTAAGGAAAAGTTGAGCCCGAGCTTTATTGGACCTTATCGGATTCTAAAATGTGTCAGACCTATTACATATTATTCACGATGTGTTCTATGTCTCGATATTGAGACGGTATCAATATGATTCGTCGCACATTGTCCCTATTGAGGAGATTGAAGTACGACCGGATTTAACTTTTGAGGAGGAACCTGGTTAGATTCTGGATCAAGATGTCAATGTATTGAAGAAAATTGTCCCTCTTGTTAAGGTCCTATGGCGGAATCATGGCAATGAGGAAGCCACTTGGGAACCTGAGGACTCGATTTGACAGTAATATTCGTATTTATTTGAGTTAGATAAATTTTGAGGCCGAAATTTCTTTTAGCGAGAGAGTTGTAACACCCCAAAATTTGAATGTTTGACTAAGAAATACTAGCATAGTTAAATCTCTATATCTGTGGCTATGTGATCTGTGTATGTATTTGAGGTCGGGGTTGAGTTGTACTTTTAGAAAGTTTTGCTATTTATTTTAGCATAACCTCTATCTTTGAATAGTTTGTTTAAGTTTAATTCTGTGTAAATCAATGACAAGAATGAGCATGCTAGTTTGATGGTTAAGCTTCTGTATTCTCTCTAGTTTCTCTGGTTCTGTGTTCGAGTCTCAGCGTGTGCGTTAGGAAATATTTTTGTTATTGTTAGAATCCTCACTGGTGGTTTTAACCATTAAAATTAACGTTCCTTTCTTTTTCTTTTCTTTATTTGTTGTTTTGTCATTCCCTTTTCCTTTTTTTTCTTTTTCTTAATTTTTTTTGGTTCGTGTAACACCCCCTACCCGTATCCTTTGCTGGAATAGGGTACGAGGCATTATCGAGTTTACTAAACATTTTCAAATAATTCTAGTTATTTATTATTAATTTTCTGAAAATAATCATAATATCCCTCTATTGGGCCCTCGAAGCCCAAAACATACATTAGGAACCAACCGGGATTAAATCGGGATCATAGGGAATTTTTTGCAAAATCCTAAAATTTTTCTCAACTACAGAGGTCGCACACCTATGTGGTTCAGGGACACACCTATGTGGTCAGGCCGTATGGCCAACACGCCCATGTGACTTACCTCACTCCAGGCCATGTGGCTTCACACGCCTGTCTCCTTAGGCCGTGTAGTTAATTTTTATTTTTGAATTAGGTACAGGATTCATACGGCCATATCACATAACAAATCATTTCATAAGAAATTACATAACTGAAACCTTTCCACTCTTTCATAAGCTCAATTATATTTTAATCTAAACACTTACCATTTCAATGCACCTTATAATTAAACATATTACCATTCAACCAGTAATTTGGCACTTGCCTAAACTTCAAGCAATAACATTGCTTAGTTTACTTTAATATTGACAAACTTATTTTCTCGACATGTCTCACTTGAATTTATTACTCGTCTTAATATACATAATTTTCCTTGTATCAACGTATCAAAGATAGTCTCATATTTACATGTCATGATACATATCATTCTCTTGTTGTTTCTTCATAATATAAATTATTCAATTCATTATGACAATATTTCATGTACCATCATTTTCATGAGTTTAGTGTATCTTTATTCCAGTAGTATTTCACAATCTTGAATATGCATAATTATCATGCAAGTTTCATATACATGTATTTTCCATGTCATATTTCAATATATCAAATAATTATCATTCCTATGTATTTCAAGTTTAATTTCATGATTTCAAGTACTTACCATTTTCTATATTTATCCCCTTGAATTTCTTAAAATTTCGATGGATTTCCAGTAGTACACTTATAGTGTACAATCTCATTAACCGTCAATTCGTACATATATATGCATAAGTCCTTTTCAAATAGCACACTCCCATGAACCTCATTTCTTACAACGGGATTACCAGCCCAGGCTAAATCCTCTGTAACATATGATCAAAGAGTATTGTCGGGATTACCAGTCCAGGCTAAATCCAGACTCACATTTACTTCTGATTACCCGTCTAGGTTAATCATTTTCACACATATTCTTCGGGAGGGCTTATATTAGGATCACCCGTCTGGACTAGATCCTTTTCACACATATTCTTCAGGAGGGCTTATATCAGGATCACTCGTCCGGGCTAGATCCTTTTTACTGTCAAATCATTTTCAGTGATCCATCAAATTCCATTCCATCCAGCCGGGATTTATTTCTCTTTTTATCAAGTATTATCAACATTTCATCTATTATCATAATTAAACATTCAATTCACATTCATGTTACATAAAATACAATTCAAACATTCAAGAATTCAATTCAAGTTGCACAAACTTACCTCGTTGCTTGTTCGTGTTTATAATTTCACTAATCTGATGTCTTTTCTTTTCCACGTTCAAGTCTCGTATTTGAGTCATCCTGATCTTTATAAATAAATTTAATCATCATTTTCATTCATTTCATATTCTGATACATTCAATTAATGCTCTAGTTAAAATTACCATTTTACCCCTAAGGTTTTAATTAATGATGATTTCATCCTTAGGCTCAGAAAAATAAAATTCTTGTAATTTAATCCTTGTTTCAAGCCTAATTATTTTCATATATATTGATAACAGCCCATAAATTCTATGAAATATCAAAATTTTCCATAATTTCAACACTTTTAATTTAATCCCTAAAACATTTTTTCACCCGATCTTGATTTAAATTAATAATTTCATTCAATTTTTTAATTTAAATAATAAAATAATCCATTTCATGCAATTTTGTCATTTCTGCCATTTTTACAAAATTACTCATAAAGTTTTACTTATATTCAATTCAGTCCCTGAGCCTAAAACATGCAAATTAGCCATGCTAGCTGAATATTCTTATATATTTTTCTCCTCCTCCTCTCCATTCCACATCCTTAATTTATATAACATGCTTATAAGTAACATTATCTATGATTTCACTATTTACCTATAAATTTATTCAAAGTTGTCCATTTGAGTCATAGTCACTAAATTATTTATATCTTGAGCTACAAAATTCCAATTTAAGATCTGCTTGATGTTTTAGAAAATAGAATCAAATATTTTTCTACCATAAAAATTTCAGAATTTATAGTTTAGCCAATAAGTACATTAAATTCTTCAAATTTGACTCTATTCTGCTGTTTAACAGCTTCTACCTTTCTTTACTAAAAATTAATTATCTCTTAGTACGAAATTTGGATGATGTTATCGTTTATTTATATTAAAAATAGACTCATTAATAATTTAAAAATGTAAATTTAAACCCCAAGAATTTTTATACAATTATTAATGATTTCCCAAAGTTAGAATAGGGAAACCCAAAATCATTCTGACCTTGTCTCACAAAATTTCCTATAACTCATAATTTACAAGTCCATTGCTTACACCACTTTTTCTATGAAAAACTATACTGAAAAATATATAATTTCATATTTTATTCATGCTCTAATTCGATTTCCACAATTTTTTGTGATTTTTCAAAGTTAGACTACTGTTGCTGTCCAAAACTATTTTAGTGCAAAATGTTAATTACCAAGTTTGTAACACATTTATTTCCTTTCACTACAATATTTCCCATCACTTTCTCTTATTTTCCTTCACTAACATATCAAGAACATAAAAACTTATATAAGAAAACTCTACATTAACATCATTTTCATACTTTTTCAACAATATCAAACTTAAAAATATATTGAAATCTTGATGTTCTTACCTTGTCTTATTGATTTCAATCTTTAACTTGATTTTATCTCTCCTCCAGCTTCTATTTCTTGAATCTAACTTGATATTTTTGCTCCCCACAGTCTCCTTGTAAAGCAAAACTTTCTTTCTTTCTCTCTTTTTCTCATGTTGGTGCATGGGAAAGATGATAGAAATTCTTCATCTTTCCTTCCTTATATACTAAATAAATAAATAATAAAATAATAATAAAATATCTCATTAAAATATTAATAAAATAATATTTATCTATTTAAATAATTATAAAATATCATCAACATCATCATTACTTTCTAGATTTCTCTCTCTTCCAATTGACCATTTTGCCCTTTGTGATCTTTTAAAATTTCATCCTTAAATTATCACATAATTTAGTAAAATTATGATTTAGTCCTTCATAATTCTTTACCTATTCAATTTGGTCCTAATTCATCCATTTTCTTTAGTTTCTAGATCATTCCACCCTTAAAATATTTACACTATTAGTCCTTCAACTTTTTTATATTTACACTTTAATCCCTCAAGTTTTGAGTATTTACTCTTGGGCAACAAAACTTTTCTCACTTTTACCATTTAGTCCTTTCTTGAATTAATATATCATAATATACTTCTCAATGTTGTCATAACTCCAATATTTTCCTTTTTGTCGCTTTATTTCCTTATTTTACTATATCAAAGATAATATCTTACTGTAAAAATTTTCGGAGTATTACAGTTTGTCTCTCATCGTTGGTTGTCGTTAAATCCTTTGTAGTATATTTGAGTAAGTACATTCTTCATATTGTTGATTGAAAGTTAATTCTCGTTGTGAATTTTTTAAAACGTTAGGTTCGCTTAGTTGAAATGACTTCGTTTTTGTTGGGTTGAATTCTTATGATTAAGTGACTTTTGGCTTCTTTATTTTAGGCGTAGGTGTCAGAAGTAGCGTTTGCTGACATGTTATTCAAATGGTTGTCGCTGATTCGCTAGTAAGAGTTAGTTCCGTTGGAAGTTTTATGTTAAATTTTTTGACATAGTTTAGTAAGTGTTAAATTGTGCGAAGTACGTCGTTATAGTCATTTAATTGGTTTTTGGTTGGTTAATTTAGGCTTTGAGATTCCTCTACATTGTTTCTACGTCAAAACTATTTTAGGAGTGTATTGAAAATCCAAGTTTTTACGAAATTCGGACGTTAGAAAACATGACTGTCGACACCACACGGCCGTGTGCCAGGCCATGTGGTAGGCCGTGTGACTCACTATTCCTCAAATAAAGCCACACATGCAAGGGACATGGGCGTGTATCCAGACTGTGTATGGCCATGTTAATGCAAGGTTCACACGGGCGTGTGTCTAGGCCGTGTAACTCACTAATTATGAAATAGGGACCATACGGGCGAATGACACGGTTGTGTATTAGGTAGTGGCCAACTATTCAAGCCGTGTGAAGCCACACGAGCGTGTGGGCCAATATATTAAATTTTTTCCCTCGAACCACGAGCATCGCTTGAAACTAATACAAGCCTTTGGTGAGGCCGTGTGAACTAAATTAACCTGTATAAACTGATATTTTGTAACCTAAGACTGTGTACTGAAAACTTGTGTGTGTATTGCGTATGAAAAATGTTAATGGTATTGATCTATTACATTTGAACATGAATTGTATTTGGATATTCGTATAAGACTCTGTACTAACTGTCATTGGAACTTGCATCTACATTGGACGGGAATTATGTAAGGAAGAATTATTCTGTTCTGAAACAGTGGTTAAAATATTGGTATCTGTACTCTGATCTGGTAGTTAGACTTCAATCATTGAAATGTGTCAGACCGACACTATATGGTGTGTAGGGTTAGAAGGGTAGTAAATACACTATTGGTGTGTTGGGTTGGTTAGAGATTGTGTGTAGCGGATGGAATTAGAAAACTGCGTCTGTTTTGTTCTGAATTTAACTATGACTTGATTTATTGTATATCTATACGGTTCTGATCTGTAATTGAATGTATTGTCTCATAAATCTGAATCAACATCTGCACTTAGATATCTATTGGTTTAACCATTACTCAATTGAATATATATATATATATATATAGTTGGTTTCTTTATGAAGTATTAATTTATTTTATTATTGAATGAACTACAGGTAAATCACAAACTTGAGCGGGTTGGCGGTGGAAAGCTCGGTTATATTGTTTTAAACTGTTTAGTACTACTAGTATTGTTAGTTAACTTTTCATATTTCTAACTTAGTAGGATGATAAACCTCAAACTGCTTATTTTGTTATTCCTTTAAGTCTTTTTTGACTCTGGAAGATTTTTAAGGCTAGGTTTCAAAGTTACGTTTTGAATGTTGTTCAATGTAACTCTCCAAATTTTGCCTTGTTGTTTAGGCCAGGTATGGGGTGTTAAATAAACTCTTAATATTGTTTTACTCTCTCTCCTTCTTAGATCATGTTATTGGTTTTCTCTTTAGGACCTAGAATTTCCTTGTTTAGTGCATCATCAAGTGCCACTGCTTCTTCCTCACAAAGGATTCTTCTGTAGTTGTACCACCTCCTCCTCATTCTCCTTTGCCAGATACCAGTAAATTGAACTCAAGGGATGCTTTTGATGTTCCTACTTCTTTGCCTCTACCTCCTATGCCTTCCAAACCTGCCATTATGAACTTGGGTATTCCTTTGCCTCCCCCACCTGGTTTCCCACCTAAAGAGCAAGTTACTATTCAACATCCACTACCTCCACCTCTTCCCTTTTCGCAGTTTGTGCTACCCCCTCTTTTTGGCACCAACAAAAATGAAGGGGAGAAAATATATCTATAGTCAAATGACTTTTTCAATAGAAATTTATCAATAGGTTTATATTATTTTGACTTTTTCAAAGTTGGGAACCTCAAAGTTCTTTATTCCAGAAAAATATACTCTTGGTCCAAATGCATAGAACAAAATAATTTCGTGATAGTTCATAATATTTTCTCTAAAGAAAGTGTTATTTTCTCTCTCTCTCTCTCTAATTTCTGTCTCTCTCTGTCTCCTCAACCTTCTTAGGTGCCTCCAGTGCTTCATCCCCTTCCTAGAATGCCCCTTAAATTCACAGTTTACTAACCCGAAGGTGCTCCATCTGAAGCTGATGTCAATCACTATCTAGATATAAAAAGGCTCCTAAAATGGTTCTGCCACCCCTACCTCCCCAAGCCCACCCCCAATTTTGGCAAATCAAATACATGGGTTGTATTTTTTCTTTGTTTTTCTTTCTTTCTTTCTTTTTTCTTCTTCGGCAAGTTAATAGGGGATGGTATAAAGGCCTTCTTTTCCACATGAGATGCCAACATGACAAGTTAACGGGCCACCTCAACTTTTTGTTATGTCTGTAACGGTAGTGACCGGTTTGTCATTTTTCAAAAATTGAGTGATTGAATTGAAACCAGAGTGACTGTTTTGTTAGTTGCATTAAAGTTGAGTGATTGTTGGTGTAATTTACCCTTAAAAATACTTTTAACTTTTTTAAGAATTAAAAAAATAAATTAATTTTGAAATTCTTTAGGTGAGTAATGCTTTTGTCAAGGAAAGAAAAGAAGAAGCAAAAACATGAATGTTTATATTGTAAAGTAAATTCACATTAATATGCCAAAGACATCAAAGTAAGGAATTTGATTTTTTTTCCTTTCCCAATATTTTATTTGATATAAATTCCATTCTAAAATTTTGCTACACTTTGTACACTCAAGATTTTGCTTCTTTTATTCTATTTTATTTAATTTAAAGGGTTAATTTATAATTTAGTTTTTAAGTTTGACATTTTTTAATTTCGTACTTGTATTATTTTTGGTCAAATTTAGTATTTGTATTTGATAAAAGGTATATATTTTGATATCCAAATGTAATGGTGTTAACTTTTTAGTATTTAATTGAGTTTTAAAGTTGATTTGATGAAAGTTCATAATTAGCTAATAATATTAGAAATTAACTTATATCAAATTAACCCTAAAATCAATTAAATTACATCCATGGACCTATTTGAAAAATTAAACGTAAAATTAAATAAATTTACAATTATCACTAAATTTATTCTATTAAAAATCATAGAAATTCAAACCTAATAATATTAACAATAAACTTTCATTTAATCAAATTTAAAACATGAATTAAACGCTAAAAAGTTAACGATTTCGAATATATAATTTTTTGTCAAGCATGGGTATCAAATTAGAAAAATATAACACAATTACCATATTAAAAAAAGTATCAAATTCGGTATCAAATTATATATTAAACCTAATTAAAATGTTTGTTTTAGTATCTAAATCACTCATAATCCTTTTAATCTTTAAAATAAATCTTTATATATTTAAATACATTTGAACTAATAATATGGATAAAGTTCAACTTTAAAAAAAGATTAAATCAATAATTAAATTATTTTTATAATTATGATATTTATTGATAAAGAATTAAAACTTTTAGTATCAAATTAATGTATCTAGATTTAGGTTTTAATAATTCAGGAGGATTCATTTCTATATGTATAAAATTAAAAGTCTTACATTATTCCGTAATTTTTATCTAATAAATATTTTAATAATTTAATCGTTGAATTTATCAAGATATTTACACTTGTTACGCATGTAAAATGTTGAACCGATTTGATATCTCTATTATATCGATCTAAAATATTATTTATATTATTATATATTTAATAATTAAAAGATTCATTTACATAAAATAGATAATTAAAATTCTTAATTTATATCAAAATTGACATACATTATCTATATAAATAAAACATGAAATATAACAATTAAATTATTAAAATATTAATCATATAAAAAATTATTAAAAATATAAAAATCACTTTAATTTTATGTTAGTGTAAGTGGGTATCTTATTAATAATTAAATTTAAAAAAAAAAGAAAAGAAAGAAAAATTAAGGGTGAATGGTCATATTACCAGTCTTTTGGCTTTTGTACAACAGAGCATGACATTGATGGAGGCATGTCAAATCAAGTAAACACAAGAACCAGCTCAATTATTAAGAATTGGGACTATACATACATATGTACATATATATATATTGGGCAGCCACTTCTTGGTTACATTAATTTTAAATTTGATTTTTGAACAATCATTACCTTTTATTCTATATATATGCAAATTTCATTTTAGTCCAGGAATATTTTAATTCATGTACATTAAAAAATTAACATTTTAATTTATACAAGTAAACTTTGTTTTTAGTGCAACGATATTATTTAACAATGACTGATATGGCATCAAATTAAATTAGAATGTTAAATTATAATTTTGAAAAATGAGTAGAGGTGAGAAAATGATTTTACTTTTACCTCAAATTGTTTTCAATCTTATTTATTTTATATAATTATTGTGTTTAAATTATTTATAATTTGGTCCACGTCCATTATCATTAAGTCATGTTATTTCATTTGGTTTTTAGATAAATTAATTTTTTAATTTAATTTAATGCCATGTCAATAACCATTAAGTCAAAAGTTAATATGTAGAGATAGAAATATAAACTTTATTGAGGTAGAGGACTAAAATCAAGTTTTTGAAATGATAGGGATTGGTAGTAAACTTTAATTCGTATTTCATGAAAGTGGGAAACTTTATTACTTCATTCTATTTTCTTTCCGTCTCATATTTGTCGTTATGTGATACTTCCATTGTAAGTTAAAAGCTAGAAAATGATTTTGACGTGTTCTTTTATTTTATTAAAACTTCAATTTTTTATAAAAAGAAAAGGAATATTGATCGTTTAAAAAAGGAGTAAATATCCCATATATACTAAAAATAAAAAAATTACGAAAATGTGCTAGTTTAAAGAATATTTACGGAAAGTATCGTTTTCCCAAAAGCGCGTCCACGTCGGTAGCGTTTTGGGGATCTGAGCTAAAGCGCTTCTTGGGACGCGCTTTTAGCTCTGAATAACCAATAAACGCTACCGACGTGGGCGTATTTTGCCCTCCACTCCCTATGAAAAATTAATTGAATTTTTGGGCTAGTAGTCTCCGGCAAAATAATTTTGAGGAGACGTTTACAAACAAACGATGGCAAAAACGCAGCTTCCAGTGAGTACATTTGTCGGCGAGTCTGAAAAGAGCTCCCACGTGGGCGCTCTTTTTTCTGATGATCTCCGTAAAATAATTTTGAGGAGACGTTTACGAACAAATAGTGGCAAAAAATGCTTCTAGCAGGTGCACTTTGTCGTGAGAATCTAGAAAAGAGCTCCCGTGGGCGTTCTTTTGCTACTGATGGTCTCCGGCAAAATAATTTTGAGAGACGTTTACAACAAACAGTGTCCAAAAACACTTCCAGCGAGGTGCACTGTCGGCAGGATACTAGAAAAGAGCTCCCACGTGGGCGCTTTCTTTTCTACTGATGGTATCCGGTAAAATAATTTTAGAGACGTTTTTGAACAAACAGTAGCCAAAAACACTTCAAAGAGGTGCCTTGTCGTGAGGAGTATCGAAAAGAGCTCCCACGTGATGCTCTTTTGCTCTGATGGTCCCCAAAGAAACTTAGGCTATAAATCGACCAAATTTCATTCTTAGTTGGCGGAAGGCAAATTCGAGAAAAAGAAAAAAATTAAAAATAAGTGAACGTATTAATGCTGTTATTTACTACGATGGTGAAGTTTGTGACACCGAAAATGATGTTATTTTCTTATCGGAGAACACAAGCGATCGAGTTTTAATCGAACGTCGATTTGGTAGAACTTATAAAAAAATTAGGCGTAAAATATTGAACAACGCCAATGAAAGTTCGATTTATTAAGTATAGATTTTGCGCTTCGGTTGATCCGGTGAGATATGACTCATTCGACATCAAAGGTCCTCGGAGCCTTGAGGTAATGGTGGAGACTCATCTTGCCAGTGGATCGCCCTATCTCGAGTTATATGTAGAATTTTCATCTCCAAGTGATCTTTCTGCGACCTCAACATCTACTGCCGTTCGAGGGGAATACACGACCCCAAGCTGACACTCTGTAAGTGGGAGGCAAAACACAGAAGTGCCCGTGTGCGGTGGTAGTATGGAAAACATAACCCCTGCACGACACTCGGTTGGTGGATGGGACATGCATATCCGTCCTTCGACGTCCGATGATAGAAATACGTATTGGGGGACGTCGCAACTTCTAGTGGTTGGCAATCCACATATGATTGGGATTTTACGAAGATATTTAAGGAGGGATGATGTACTCCGACGACATCCACCGGCGAGGGCCCTCGTTTGTTGCGAGTTATGGAGGTCGACGATGAATCGATGTGGATCCACCTCGGGAGCTAGGGCCCGACGGTCGCGAAGTTGGATTATTTTACGAACCGGAGCCGTTCTAATTGTACCAAGACATTGAGGCGGTTCAGACGAAGAAGAAGAAGATCCGCTATTTAGGGCATACTCACCTCTAGCCCACATGCATAATGTCGATCTATCTCAAAATGATGTATTGGAGTTTCCTAAACTATCACACCGGACGCGTGACCGTACAAATTCTTCGTTGGATTCAGACCAATTAGAATTTGGTAACCAGTTTTTCAACAAGAATACTTTTCTTGTTGCATTGAAATATCTGACATCGAGAACAGGGTTAACTACAATATGGTTAAATCTAGGCTCGATAAGTATGAGGTGAAGTGTGCAGTGCAAGACGGCACATGTTCATGGAAAATCATGGCGTCGTTGAGGAAAAGGACAGGGTTGTGGGAGGTCAAAAAGTACAAAGGTCCACATACATGTCTTGCCGGTACAATACCACTATGTGTTCAATGATTTCAAATAACACTAATATTATGTAATGTTGCATTATTTAACGTACTTCGATGATAGGTGTAACACAAGATCATCCGAGAATGGATTCTGACATGTTGGCTGACTTAATAATCCCGACGATGAAGGCTGATCCCAAGACTACGGTGCCGGCCTTAATTGGCAATATTCGTAGCTAATTGGGGTACACGCCCTCTTATAGAAAGGCTTGGATAGCCAAGCGAAGGCATTAGAAAAGTTACGATCGGTGGGACACTTCATATAATGAAGTGTGGCGGTGGTGTCAGTCTTTGGAGAGATATGTCCCAAGCGATCTGACAGACCTTGAAAGCGAGCCGGCGTACTACAACGATCGTCGCTCCGTGGATGCGCAGATGTTCAAGCGTCTGCTCGGACATTTAAACAATGCCAAGATGCTTTTACATCTGCAAGCCATTGGTACAAATTGACGGTACCTTTATGTATGGTAGATATACGATCGACTATTGCTAGTCAGGCACAAGACGGTATGTGAGAGAATCCTTCCGATTAGTTCGCAATAACACCGGAGAGTCGGTGATGACCGGACTTCTTCCTATCTAGGTTAAGGAGGCAAGTCTATCCCCAACCCGACATATCGTTATATCGGATCGGGCCCGGAATACTTGCGGCAATAGAACACCGTGGAAACATGTGGCATCGCACACACCATCGATATTGCCTGAGGCATGTTTCATCCAACTACTATGGGCAACATCGATCTAAAAGACAGAAACAACAAGTGACCGATATGGGTATGAAATATCTATTAATATAATTTCGTTTGTAATATTCAATTTATTCTCAATTGAAGAGTGGTATGTAATATTCACTATCAAAGTATGTTGGCAGGGTACGAGATCAATAAAGACCGTTTTCAGGAGATGCTGGCCAATTTGCGCTCAGATAACACCGAAGGCGCAAACTACCTGTGCAATATTCCTTTCGAACAGTGGACACAAGCATATGACGGCGACCTACGATATGGTCATATGACCACAAACCTGGCCGAATGCATAAATTCTATTCTAAAAGGAACTCATCATCTGCCGATTACATCGGTTGTGCGGAGATATATTTTCGTTTAGTGGCACTATTTTCAAGAAGCGTGAGTTATAGAGGCGGATGCAAGGGGCCATGTATGGAGCGAAGGTCTTGCAAGAAATAAACCGTGGGAAGGCACAAAGTGAACACCATGCACACAGTGTGTCACGATCGCGACGACCTATGGTTTCGTGTCACGGAGTTTGACAGATCGAACCAAGGTATTGTTGGCATTATCGCATTATCGTAGGACTGCGTGGATATTTGACACCCATGTGCTCATCTAGATGAACATAAGTGGATCCCATGAGCTATGTCGGTATTAGAAAACATGTACAACGTTGGAACACGTTCATATGAACATAAGTGACCGCGGTTTTGGATAGACAATTGAGGCGCAAACCAAAAGGTCGACCTTGCTCGACTATAATACGCAACAATATGGATATCAGAAATGAGCAACCAAAGTCATTGTCTGGATGGTGTAGAAACACAGGCCATACATCTCGCTTGGCTAAATCGGAATAGTTGACCGTGTTCTTAGCTTTTTGTCTCTTGGTGGCTATGTAATTTCTATTTTTTGGAGGAAAACGGTGAACTTTTGTACAAGAGCTTTTATTTTATTCAAGTTATTAAAATTAAATTACAAAATTATAAAAAAAATTAAACCATTTCTATCTTATCAAAGATATTAAAATTAAAATAAAAAATTAAAATACAAAAAAATAAAATTAAACTCAAAATTTATTAAATATAAAAAATTAAATTACAAAAAAAATTAAACCATTTCTATCTTATCAAAGATATTAAAATTAAAATAAAAATTAAATCACAAAAGAAATAAAATTAAACTCAAATTTTATTAAATATAAAAAATTAAATTATAAAAAAGAAATTAAACCATTTCTATCTTATCAAAGATATTAAAATTAAAATAAAAAATTAAATTACAAAATAAATAAAATTAAACTCAAATTTTATTAAATAAAAAATTAAATTACAAAAAAAAGAAATTAAACCATTTCTATCTTATCAAAGATATTAAAATTAAAATAAAAAATTAAATTACAAAAGAAATAAAATTAAACTCAAATTTTATTAAATATAAAAAATTAAATTACAAGAAAAATTAAACCATTTCTATCTTATCAAAGATATTAAAATTAAAATAAAAAATAAAATTACAAAAGAAATAAAATTAAACTCAAATTTTATTAAATATAAAAATTAAATTACAAAAAAATTAAACCATTTATATCTTATCAAAGATATTAAAATTAAATTAAAAAATTAAATTACAAAAGAAATAAAATTAAACTCAAATTTTATTAAATATAAAAAATTAAATTACAAAAAAAATTAAACCATTTCTATCTTATCAAAGATATTAAAATTAAATTAAAAAATTTAAATTACAGAAAATGAAAAAATTAAACTCAAATTTTATTAAATACATTAAAACTGAATTACAAAAAAAATAAAATTATAAAACTAAATTAGGGTTTAGGGTTGATCTGGGGTGGGAACCAAAGCACACTGGGCGATCGTGGTTACATCTGGATTCCTCCTTCTTCTAGCTTTGGTGGGTCGTGGAACCTCGTGCGGGAATCGGGTTCCTCCGAGAGTGGGTCCAGTTCAGGGTGTTGCTATGATGACCCACCTTGATAAAATAATGACCTCGGAGGTGTTTGTATAAACCACGGCGGGGTGATCGCATCCGTCTGGCCAAGGAGCTGGTAGAAAGAATCGCTCTCGACGGCCCTCCTCTAATCCCACATGCGACGTCGGCCTCACGATCGGCTGGTTAGCGGGAGTAGTCGGGAACGGGCTCAAACCTGGCCATGCATTCCAACCTGGGGTGGGACTGGAAAAAGGAAACATATACGGGTTAGGAGGATACATATAAGGGGTAAGGTATGCATCTGCATAAACGGTGGAGGCTGTGATGTCGGTGTTGTCGGTCGAATGATGGGCCCGGTGATTGTGTAGGCACCTTTGTTCTTTGGGCCGGATCGTATGTAGTATTTGTTGATGGCCCCGTCTCTTCACCCCTTCTCCTTGGGTTTAAAGGGGCCCGACGCTCCCTTCTCTCGTGAATTTGCTGTCGCCTCTCTTCTTTCGACAACAGATACGGCTTGCCATGGATCCTAAACCATGGCATGTACTCCGGCACGCACGCTAACTCAGGAACGATGATCGGTTCCTGGATAGGTAAAAAGTCATACCGGTTCTCTCACGTCTCGATTGACCTGACCAAAATCTTGGCTAATTCGTGTGCGGCTGCCGTAAGTCCACTTTGTGCTCATCATCGAGCACCTCCGGTGGCACGGGGATCGGTTGCCAGAATCCAAATTGTCGCAGAACCCGATCTGACTGGTGTATCTCCACGGTTGCGTAGGTGATCAATGGGACCTTCACGTGCCAACTGTTTGGATTTTGGAAGAACTCCTCCGAAATTACCGCTCGAATTTTCGGATCCTCGTACGGTATCCATTGAAACTATATTAGCATTACCAAAATATTAGTTATATACATAATATTAGAGACTACATACGAAATACTAAATTATAATAACGAAATTCGAAACTTACTTGTGATTTCGACCGTTAGTCCCATAGGAGCCGTATATCCTCAAGTGAGTTAGGTATTCCAACATGACTCGCCGAATGGTTCCACCTAATTAAATAAACTTTTAGCATGCACTTATACTATAAATCTACGAAATAATTGTAAAATATAATATTAAATTTACCTCGTTATCAGTGGGAATGAATATGGCTGGTCGAGTCGAGGACGTAAAAATGGAAATCGAAACCATGCCCATGATTGCAGAGTGATAGGCAACCTCCGATTTTGGCTTTACACGTATTGCGTCGCTTCACACATTTCTCGGTACAACCTCGATAGACGACAGACCCCAATCAATTCACCGTTGCTCTAAAATCAACAAGTTTGAGGAGCCATCTCGGTGGACGAGGTTTCTAGAGAGGTCCGACATCGATAGCCTCCAATTATCTCAAGAATGTATGCCCGAGCATATCGTATTCTTTCTACTTGATCGAACCCTCGTTCGGCTCGGAATCGCCTCGTAACTGTGACATATCGATCCGAGCTCCTTGAATTCTATCCAAATGACACCCAAAGCTCGTAGCATACGATCATCCAATCGATAGATGTTGCGGACCCGGTGACTACCGAATTCGGCCCACCGGAATCCCAATTGCAATCGCACATCTTCTAGAGTGATGGTACACTCTCGCATGGCGGATGGAAAGTGTGCGTCTCGAGTCTCCACCTCTCTATCAACGCTACCGATCAAAGCGGCTCCAACTTGAACCCCTACCTATCGTGGCCACGTGCAAAAACCCGCTTCCGCAGTAAGTCTCGATCAAAGGCGATGGGGACCATGCATGTTGCGAATATAACATTCCAACACCCGATCTATGTGATCGCTTAAAAATTATATAATTAAAATTAATTAAAATTGCATAATTGAAAAAAATTTAAATAATATTGAACAATTAAAATTAAAACTTACCATTTGCATTTGCTCGATGGAGATGTGCTTGTTGTTTAGGCGACGTAATTCCCGACCATTGTAATCCGATAAAAATTTTAAAATTTTCTAAAAAATATATTAAAAAATTATAAAGGGCTTTTTCAGTAAATAGTAAAGGACTATTTAGAAATTTGAGAGTAAATTTTAAGGACTTTAAGAGAAAATTGAGAGAATATTGAGAGAATATTGAGAAATGATTGAAGTGTGAAAAATAAAAAGTTGGGGTTTTATACTTTTTTTTGACCGTTAGGGCCCTAACGGTCCAAAAAATTGCCGTTAGGATTTGATGTTGGAGAAAAGGCGCTTTAGGACGCTTTGTCCACCTCGAAAAAAGCGCTTACGTGGATGCGCTTTTGTCGATGGGACAAAAGCGCGTCTAAAGCTAACTTCTTCTAGATCCCCAAAAACGCTACCGACGTGGGCGCATTTTTGGGGAAACGTACTTTCCGTAATTATTTTTCAAACTGACATATTTTCGTAATTTTTCTTTATTTTTGGTATATATAAAATATTTACCCTAAAAAGCATTATTTTAAAACATCTAAAAAAATTGGACAACAAAAATAAAGAGGATAAGAAAACAGTATTCCGTTCGTATAAATTATTATAATATATCATTTATCTTTTGTCCTAGAACTCTAAATTTTGATCTACTAACATCGGTGCTTATTATAGGACAATGTCCCATATATATGATAAAGAAAGTTAAAGATGCTTTGGTCCATTCAATTTTTTATCATCATCAAATGTAAAAAATAATGCACTTCCAACAAATACATCATTGAACTAGTCAGTGACTCAAGATCAACCAAGAATAAAAAAAAAAAAAGAGATTTAAGAGATACAATAAAATAAAAAAACTGTAATTTTATTTGATTCGGATCAAATTGGTCAATTGAATCGGTTAGATTAAGAATTGGTTAGGATATTAGTCTGGAGGGTGCTATGAATCTGTTAGATTTGAAATCGATACAAATCGTTTGAACCAACGGTCAAACTAGAATTTTTAAAAATTTTCTAAAAATTTATTTGAATTTTTATTTATTTTTTAATTGAAGACCGGCTAAACCAATGGCTTGACCGATTCAATCACAATTCGATTTAAAATACATCCGCAAATTGTGGCTGAAATTTTTTATTCTGACTTTGAGGTTACAATCCATATTTATGATGCTAACAAATGTACAACCAACTAACCAATCTTAGTTAGTTAGCTCATAATAGCCGTGACAAATGAACCGTGACTAATCAAAATAGACTCAAACGAATAAAGCTCAACAATCAGCATGGTTTTTTTTTCCTTCTGGTAAATGGTTTGAACCAATAAGCTCTTCAAGACTAACATCTCATGCATATGAGCAAACAACACTGCAGGTAATGGCTTAGTGAACACGTTTGCAACTTGTGACTAAGCCAATGCTTAATTCATTTGAAATGTTGGTCAAAGACTTCTAATGAATGAAATACAAATCCATGTCCCCGTGTTTTGTTTTAGCATGTAAGACAAGATTTGCTGCCATGGTTATTGTACTCGTGTTGTCAAACCACAACTTTGGAATCTCTACTAAATCAACCCCAAGCTCATTAAGCACGGCCTAAATAAGATTAGAGGTAGCATCAGTCAGGCTCTTATATTTATTAGGCTTGGTTTAGTATTACTTTTAAAAAAAAAAATACTTTTTGAGGAAAAGTTAAAATTTTTAACTTTTAAAAAAAATGTTTTTAGACTACTTTTTAGCTTAAGAGAATCACTTTTTCTCTCAAAAAATAACTTATTTAAAAATATTTATGTCCCAAAAATTCTTTTTAAAAGTAATACTAAATACACCATTAACCTCCACTTGAAGCTTTAATAAATAAGGTTGTTACCGAAGAACAAACAATAACCCGAGTTGAATCTTCTATCATCCACGTCACTACCCCAATTTGCATTTGAAAAACTAGGAAGAACCATATGATGTGTCGAACCAAAAACTAAACCATCTCCAAGAGTCCTTTCCAAATACCTTAAGATTCTTTTGACTGGCACTCCCTTGAAGCATGTATAAATTGGGTTACCGTGGTCACATTGAAACGTATATCAGGTCTAGTGTAACAAATATGTTGTACGACTCCTACAACGTTGTGTTAGCTGTTGGGATCTAGCATCAATTTATACTTAATAATTTTTAACAGATTGAATTAAATAAAATTCCACTATACATTAACATTATTTGTATTTATCCTTAATGATTTTTACACGCAAAACAAAATGTAAGCATATATTAGCTCAATTATTATTTAATGTTCAACTAATTCTAAGTTGTATTATATAGTCGAATCATAATGTGAGTAGATAATCTAAAAATCCATAGTCTAATCGAAATTGAGCAAATCGATTGAAAAGTTATTACGTTGTTTATCAAGTCCAATTGGGAAGATATCCTGTCTTGGGCATTCGAGGGGAGTTGTCATTATATGGATTGTCAATACATCGGACGAGACTCCAATTGAATTTATCCTATATTCGTTTATGGATTTATTCACTTATGAAGTTTATAGTGTGACATACACTAATCCTAAGTGGATAATGAACTATGTATGCATAACTTATATACTTTGTTATAAATAAAAACCCGATGTAAAATAGATAAAGAACTTAAAGTTGATACATTGGGTGACTTATACATGATATAACATCATTCCACAATAGTGAAATCATAGACCCATAATAATAAATGATATTCTCTCATTGGCATTACATGATTGATGAAAAAGGAACGTGAACATAGGTCATTTGTCATAAGACAAATGATTTAATTACTATATGTTGGTAATTGACTTTTTCATATTAGAAGATGTAATGAAAATCATGAGATAAAATAGGATTATATTAGGAGAATGATTTTTATCCCAAAGAGATTACAGATATCCTAAGAGGGCCACACACTTATGACAAAGTCATTGAACGAGCACTACACCAAAACAAACTTTTAGCGGTATTTTTTTTTGCTTTTTGCGGCATTTATAAGTGCCATTAATAGTATTTGCGGTGTTTTTAAAAGCGCCGCAAAAAACGCCGCTAATGAAAGCGCCGCAAACTTTAGCAGTGTTTATGAGGAAAACACGCTAAAAGTCAAAACTTTTAGCGGCGCTTTTCCCACAAATGCCTCTAATTTGCACAGATTTGCAATTGTCAATTTCTCTAATATCCTACCCTTCCTGCATTAAAACCAACCAAAAACAGATAATTTCAACCCAAAACAGCAAATGTAGCGTTTAAATCTCACAAAAAGCATTAAATCTAAATGATACTTCAAATTTAATAATAGATATGTGATGTAAATTAAAAAAATGAAGTATAATTGAAACTATTCTTACAACAATGTTAAATGTAACAATGTTAAAATTAATATTACAAAGAGAAACTAAGGGACTAAGATGGCGACTCTGCATTCGTCAAGCATCTCGTGATCATTTGTGAAGCCGAGCCGGAGCTCATCGTATTTTCTCGCTTCTCGCTTACCTCCCTCATTCTTGCATCCGCTCTAAGTTCTTCATATTTTCTTTCAACCTCAACAATTTCTTTGAACTGTGTTTCGCTTGCATCTGAGACATTTGGTCCTTTAACCTCTGAACTTCAGCTTGAGATTGACTACCGGAAGGCATGTACTGGTGGGAGCCAGATCCAAAATATTGCGTCGGGGTAACACTAGATCCTTGAATTCTTACCCGACCATACCTTTCAGGACCCAAAACATCAGTAATAAAAAACAACAAATGTAACATATAATTTTAGCCAAAAAATAGCAAATGTAGCATAAAAATTCCGACCATACCTTTTAGGACCCAAAACATCGGTAATAATTCTGTCATCGATATCCTCAAGATTAACAGAACTATCACTCGAAGCAGCCGCTTCATACTGTGCCTTCTTCTCCTTTAGTTTCTCCTAATAAATCAATCAAAAAGTTAAAAATGAAATATACAATAGGAATGAATGCAACATAACTTAACATTACTAATTTAAAACTACTAACGAATAATTAAACTATTATAAGTAAACATTATAAATATTTATAATAAATCAAATTTTATTAAGTAAATATATCATAATCTCTCCAGCTTCAGATGCCATCGGAGACCCATCCTTTTTCCTATGAGTAATGTCAAAAAGCTGAACGCGTCCAACTTTTTGACCGGTGAAACTTCCTACAGTGTAGTAGTAAAAATATAATTTAATAGGATAAAGTCATTAATATTTGACAGAATTAATAAATTATAATACCTCGGCCTCAGCTACTGAAGCAAAACTTCTCGACCTCGCCAAAAATGCATGAATTTTTGTTTACACTGCTTTGTTCCAACATGCTCACGGTCCTACATAATGAAATTATTATTACGTATATAGTAAATACTATAAACCGAAAAATTTATAAGAGTTTAAAACTAGTTAATACCTCTCCTTTCTTTGAGTTCCAAAACCTAACCACATCTTCCCATTGATATCTCAACATTCTCGGCGGGACATTTAGCAATTTATCCTCGAGGCTTATTTCTTTCTTAAAATATTCTGTTTTCAGTGTGCTTTTATGGTCTCTCTATTTTTTTTCCCAATGTTTTCTTTATACAGTCATCGGAGACCTCCAAATCAAATCTCTCCTAAAAAAAACATAAGTTTAGAAAGTAAATATAAAGGAAACTTCAGCTAAAGTATTATAAATTACATTCACGTTTTGTTACCTTAATGTTATAGAGAGCTTGATTTTTGTTTGCATCAGGCATGTGATGCCATGACTCGTAATTGATGGGCAACATATTTGCATTACGTGCAATAATGCCTATATAGCCTGCTAGAAGTCGAGCTTCAAGGCCAACAGGCTAGCCATGACTGTTTCTCCTTACTTTCACACGCTCGACGGGATTTAATTCGTATAAATCTCTAAGCAACAGACGTCATGACCTCTCTCAAGTCCCCACCACTCTCAGCTGCACAATGATATATTATTGTTATATTAAAATTGAAAAATGAGTCAATAATAAAAGTCAACATGCATGTAAAATAAACTTAACATTACTTTGTAATTCTGCAGGCTCATCATCTATGTCAGGCACACTCGAGGATCCAACAATTGTTTGGTGTTCGCTATTACCCTCTTCGAAATTTACAGTATTCTGTACAATATTTAAATCTCGCAATCTTCTTCTACTCATTTTTCCTGCAATACACATAACATAGTTGAAATTTTAGTAACAAATGAAAATAATAATGGTACATATAAAATAGTTAAGTTATATAAAATGACCAAGATTAAAATTATAATATTACATATAAATAAAAATTTGTAAAATCTTACTACATCATAATTCGTAAATATCTTCGTCCAGGTCCTGACGAACCCATTGAAATTGTGTACTAGTACTAGGGATATTTTCATTTAAGTTTTGTTCTGGAAAAGGCAGAGTTTCTGATCTTTTGATGATGTCATCTCTACTTCCATTGCCCATGTCGAACAAGTCTCTAGGGGTGTTTCGAAGTACAACGTTCTAACCCTTATCAATTGGATCTTCCGAGTAAAAAACTTGTTTCACTTGAGAAGAAAACACATACGGCTCATCTATCAGTTGTTCTCCAGTGTGAATCAATCAAGAGAAATTCACCATTGTAAAACCATATTGATTGTTTTTAATTCCGCGAGCCGTATTCACATCAGCCCAATCACCTCGAAATAAAACAACTTTCCATTTGCCGTAATAATCTAACTCAATGATGTCAGTAATAAGTCCGTAATACTCCAGATTCCCTTGACGGGATTCTCGTCCTAGCACTAGCATAACTTGTAATTGAAGAATTAACAACAATTCCACAATTTTGGGTTCTCCTCAATCTCACGCGATACCTTGTATGAAATCTGTATCCATTGATGAGGAAGGCACTATATCTTTTCACTATTCTATTTGGACCTTGTGAAAGCCATTTAACTTTGTCATTTACTTTATTCCGACTCCAAACCTATTAAATCGAAAGTAAATCGAGTAATTATAAATGTTATGAGAAAACATTATTACTTGTCAATGAAAACTTCAATTGCAAATCATTTCACTTAACCATTCATGAAATGATTCTGTGAACAACTTATTAATTTCTCGTCGATGTAATCTTCATAACCGTGAACTAGCTCTCAATATTTGATTGTACTCACTATGTTAAAAAAATGTTTACTTTGTTAGAAGACAGACAAATTATAATTGATGAATATTTATCAAATTCTACAACTTACTTGTGTAATGGTTCCATTGACTCGTGATGAAAAAGAACGTATCGATGAGCTTGGACCCACGATCTATCATCTAATTCTGTAATTTTGACTTTGCCGATTGGTTTTCCGAAACTTTGAAATAAATAAGTTTCGGCCAAGTTATGATTTGCGAGCCCAGCATTTCTACTTGGTCTTTTCATTATTGTTTCAACATCTTCCAAATACCTCGAACAGAAAGTCATACATTTCTCTGCCAAGTAGCCTTCGGCAATTGATCCTTCCGAATAATGTTTATTGCGGCAGCAAGACTTCAATTTGGATAGGAACCTAAACACGGTATAGAATATTATCAAAATTTACAACTAAAGGCATTTAGGTGAATGAAGGAATAAATTACAAATAAATTAAGACCTTTCAATGGGATACATCCATCGATAGAAAACGGGTCCACCAAGTATTGCTTCACGAGGGAGATGAATTAACAAGTGCACTATAATTGTGAAGAAGGAAGGCGGGAAGATCTTCTCCAGATTGTATAAAGTCAATGCGGCTCGATCTTTTAGTGTCTCAAGTTTTTGAACATCCAAAACTTTGTCACAAATGTCTTTTATTATATTAGACAGTTCAATTACACAATACATCACCTTTTTCGACATACAACACCGCATAGCAATTGGAAGTAAGTCTTGCATCAAGATGTGATAGTCATGCGATTTTAAGTCACTTTGATCTTTAAGACTCACACACCGAGATATATTTGATGCATACGCATCTGGGACCTTTATACCTTTCAACACCATACAGAACACTTCTTTCTTTCTTCGACATTGAAAAAAATAGCATGCGGCAACCGATATTTCATATTCGAAAGTGCTTGGGGATGAAGCTCACGCCGAATTCCCATGTGGACTAAATCAAGTCTACTCTGAAAATTATCTTTCGATTTTCCATCGACATTCAAAATAGTCCCAATGATGTTCTCGCAGACATTTTTCTCAATGTGCATGACATCAAGATTATGGCGTAAAATCTTATGCTCCCAATAAGGCAACTAAAAAAAATACTTCTTTTTTTCCACAAGTCCGCCTCATTAGGATCATCCTCTTCATCAGATTCATCATCAGATTTATCCCTCGATCATCTATTTCTTTACGTGTTGGCAAGTTGATTCATCTTCCCATAAATGAAATTCATATATTTCAACATGAACAGTATTTCGGATCCACCGGTCTACGAAGGAGCTTCTTCGAACTCTTCAATACCGTCAAACTGAGTACTCTGAAATCTAAATCTATGATTTTCTGGTAACCACCAACAATGCCCCATGTAAGATAACTTCTTCCCATTATATAATCATTGCCAACATGTTTGCACATCACAACAAGGACAAGCATAACGTCCATTGGTACTCATACCAGATAAATTGGCATAGGTTGGGAAGTCATTAATAGTCCACATCAAAGTCACACGTAAATTGAGGTTCTCCTTTCTCAGTACATCGTATGTCTCAACACCAGTCCATAATTGTTTTAACTCTTCAATAAGTGGCTGCAAATATATATCAATATCATTCCCGGGTCCTTTCTCTCCAGGGATAATCATAGACAAGATAAAGGATGATTGTTTCATACAAATCCATGGAGGCAAATTGTAAAGAACAAGCACCACAGGCCAAGTACTGTATACAGTGCTCATGATTTTGTAAATGTTAAATCCATCAGATGCTAGCCCCAGCCTCACACTCCGAGGATCGTTTGCAAAGCTTGGAAATTTGGAGTCAAATGATTTCCAAGCTAAAGAATCTGCAGGATGTCTTAACAATCCATCATCGGTTTGTCTATCATGGTGTCACGTCATTGACTCGGCTGTCTTCGACGACATGAAAAGCCTTTGAAGCCTTGGTATTAGCGAAAAATACCGCAAAATCTTAACTGACTACTTTTTTTGACCGTGTATCGTGTTGATCGTCTTTACCATCCTCTGTATTTCTATTAATCCAACGGGATTGACCACATACATGACAGCACTATTGGTTTATCCTGTCGCCCCAATACAACATGCACTCATTTGTGCAACTATGAATTTTGTTGTAGCCAAGGCCAAATCCTTTATCAGTTTCTTCATGTCTTTGGAAGATTGAGAGATTTTCACAAATGGGAACGTTTCTTGCAGAAACTCTAATAGCATTGTCAACGAGTTTTCGGTCCATCCTCCCAAACATTTCAAGTGAAAAAGACGAATACAGAAAGACAGTTTGGAAAATTTTGATCCCTCATACAATTTTTCATTCATTTCACCAAATAACGTGTAGAACCTCGCCGCTTCTTCATTTGGCTGTTCATCAGGTACACTTTTTCCCCATTCGGTGAAAGTATTTCCACCAAAATTATAATCATCGGTTGCACCCAAGTCGTGGAAATGACCTAAACCATCATCACAAGATATTAAAAGCATCCCGCAACATGTCTTCCATGTTATCATCTCTAACATTCTGATTGTAAGCACTATGAGGATAGCCTAGATCCATCGATGAAGATGCTCTACTAGATGTACACTCTCCATGAAAAATCCATTTTTTGTACCCCCGGACAAAGCCATCAACAACTAGATGTTCGTAGACAACTTCACGATAATGCCAATTGATATTGCAACACTTCTTACACGGGCAAAGAATCATATTCTCTTGGCTTGCATTTTGAAATGCAAAATTTAGAAAATTTTCTACTCCATTTCGATAGCCGTTGCTTACCCTTGACAAATTCATCCAAGTCCTATCCATTTCGTAGTTGTTGAAGTTTAAAGTTAAAAGTAAATTACACGGTAAGTTGTTTATTTTTAATTTATGTAAGTAATGATATGATATATATTTATGTACTATGTAAGTTATATAAATTATGTAAGTTATGAAGTTTGATCTTAAAATTATGTAAGTTATGAAATTTGATCTTAAAATTATGTAAGTTATGTATTATGTAAGTTATGAAGTTTAATATTAAAATTATGTAAGTTATGATATTTAATCTTAAAATTATGTAAGTTATGTATTATGTAAGTTATCCGAGTTATGTAAGTTATGTAAGTTATGTATGTTATGTGAGTTATGTAAGTTATGTATGTTATATGAGTTATGTCAATTATGTAAGTTATTTAAATAATGATCATTATTATTTTATTGAAAACAATATTAATATAAAAATTAGTAATTTGATTTTATATTAAAACATATTAAAATAATGATCTATATTATTATTATATTGATAACAAAATATTTATAATTTGGAAAAACAATCAAATATTAAATATTAAAATCAAACATTAATATTAAAAATTAGTAATTTGATTTTTACATTAAAACATATTAAAATAATGATATATATTATTATATTTATATCAAAATATTTATAAGTTTAAAAACATTCAAAATATTAAATAATTAAAAACATATTAATTAAATAATATTAAAAATCAAGCTGCCTTATGAAATATTGACGAAAAATACAAGAGAAGCACTGACAAGAAGTAAGAGTTTGATTAAAGAAGGAAACATAAAATCGTGTAAAATATTTAGTAAGGATAAAATACATGATTTAAGTGGTCCTCCATATTGGTATGATTATTGGATATTAGGTTTTAATAAGGAGACATTTTATAATGCTAGGAGAAGCATCCATCATTTTCGTTTTTGAAGCTTTTTGCCTTCACTTTCCTTTATAATTGTGAATGGGATCAATGAATCAATATTTGTTCCTTTTTGTGCCAAACTCCTTTATGATGACAATTCAACTTTTATTACATGTGATTTTTCTAGAAATAACATCCCACTTAGGCTTTTTTCTTTCTTTCTGTCTTTCTTTCTTTAAAATGATTTGAAGATCTAATGTTCGAATTTGTATATATAATAAATAGCAATATAATAAACAGTATATATACCAACCAAGCATGATAATAAATAGCAATTTGGACAGAATTTTTAAAGATTCATCATATGTGGCATTGTTACACCTGAGGAGGATCCATTATATCTTATAATGAGATATAAGGCAACCCGTTAGGTTTCCAGCCTATATACTTTGAATCTTTTTTTTTTTTTGGACAGCAATATAATAAACAGCATATATACCAACCAAACAGGATATTAAACAACAATTTGGACAGGAATTTTTTAAGATTCATCATACGTGGTATTGTTACACTTGGGGAGGATCCTTTATATCTTATAATGAGATATAAGGCAACCCGTTAGGTTTCAAATTTATATACTTTGAATCTTTTTTTTTTTTGACAAAGAATATAATAAACAAAGATATATACAAATCAAGCAGGATAATAAACAACAATTTGGACAAGATTCATCATACGTGGCATTGTTACACCTGGGAAGGATCCATTATATCTTACAATGAGATATAAGGCAACCCGTTAGGTTTCCATCTTATATACTTTGAATCTTTTTTTTTTTGGACAGCAATATAATAAACAACATATATACCAACCAAGCAGGATAATAAACAACAATTTGGACAAAATCATCATGGTATAACTGTTATTGATCAGAATTTTGAACTAAAATGTACCTTAATAATTTCAAGAAGCTAGTCTACTCCACTCTCACCAAGAAACAGAGGTTTCAGTAGAACCAACAGTTGCAGGAGCAGTAGGAAGCAGTAACTGAAATACAAACAACGTTAACTAACTAATACTTTAAATTGAAAATAAAAAATAGAAAATTAAGCACCGAAATTAAGCATTTAGCAAAAGACAGCTTACCAGGAAGTAAAGTACCAAAAGACAGCTTACCACAAATGGCTAAAGCATCCGTTAAGAGACCAAACTCCTTTAAGTCTGAAAACCAACAGAAAACAAGGGTTCGTTTACTTTTATTCACAAACTAATAAGGTAAATCTAAATGGTAGGTGATTCAATATTTTTTCAATTTAAAAGGGTACCAAATTAAAATTCAGATCTTCGATAAAATATAGCATCTAAATGCCTTCAACAACAAATTCAGCTTCCTTTTCCCTACATTATTTTAATATAAATACATTATATTCAATTTTTAATTAAAAACAAAAGAAACAACGATAAAAAGCTAAGTTAACTGTTGAACGAACCTTGTGAAAAAACGGATTTTGGAGAGTTCACAGGCCACCTTTTCAACTCTTTCGATGGAAAACAGTCATCTAATCTGGCAAGTGGGGGATCTAAGCTAGCCACTCATTTCCCACATGCAGTATACGATCAAACAGAAAAAGTTAAAACCTCTTGTTGTGTTATTAACATTAATCAGTATTAGTTATGAAAATATAGAAAAAAAATTCAGATTACAATTCGACAGTACTAGAAATCCATGCCCAGAAGCAAATAAATAAAATTTAGGGGAAGTAATCAAATTGCTAAAAAACAAGAAATAAATAAATGATGGGGGACGTAATTGATTTAGGGAAGTATTTGAGGAAGTATTGCTAAAAAACAATATAAATCATGAATAGGACAATGATAAATTAAAAGGTCTAAAATGGTGTGAAATCATTTTTCAATAGTTCAATGTGTTTGATACTTACCAGGTAATTACAGCTTTTTGTCAATCCATTACAACTTAAGCTTCAGTTACTATATAAAACCTGCAAAGGAGGCAGTTGAATTACAATGAAAGCTTATATTGGATATGTAACACCCTAAAGTAGGGGTTGTTAAAAATTAATAAATTCCATGTGGACTTCAAGAAATAAATAAATATGATTTTATTTAGCATGATTTAGGGTCTAGAAATAACCCTGATTTAGGTCGAATTTGGGTTTAAAAAAAAAAGAAAAAAAAATTATTAAATTAAAGTACTTAAAAGGAGGGAAGCTAGGGAATAGGAGTTAAGAAAATTTTTAGTAGGAACCTGACACAAGGATCAAGTTGGCTAAGTGGTTTCATGCGTGTTGGAGGTGAAAAAAAAGGGGGGAAACGCAGGTCACAAGTTCGAGTAGCAGGAGGAGCATTTTTATTGGGCTTTTTGCGTTAGAAGAGAAAGGGCCAGAAAGTAGGTCTTATAATTAAAAGGTAAGGGCTCATGACATGAAAGTCTGAGGGGGAAAAGTGGCAAAGCGCGTTGGAGGGGAGGCTACTGCTTGAGGTCACTGGTTCGAGCCAGCAAAGCAGCAGTTTACGTTTTTATTTTATTTTGGGGTGCTGGGCTTTAGTAAGAAGGCTTTAAAATTAAACGTTGTGGGTATTTGACATAAAATTCAAATAGGGAGAGATGGCCTGGGGCGTTTAAGAGGCTTGTGGCAGTTGCCTCCAGCAGGTCTTGGTTTCGAACCCAAGAAACTGCATTGGTGTTTTCATTTTTTTTTCTTCTTTCAGGCTGGCGTGAAACGGCCTGCTCATGGGTTCTTTGTTCAGCTGGAAGAGTTTGGCAAGCAACATGTTTTCTTTTATTTTTATTATTTATTTGATGAGATAATAAGGGACAATAAGGATTAAATTAGATTTTAATTAGATTATTATTAATCTAAAAAGGTGGCAAAGAGAAAAAGTGGGCACATGTTCAATTCAAATTCTTTTTGAATTAATTCAAGCTAGTGGCCAAGAGGGATTTAAGGAAATTGATTGAAATTTGGACTCTTCATGGGAAGAGTGGACGGCAAGCATGGGGGGTTTAGTGTTTTACTTACTATTAATTTGTTGAGGGGATTAGGAGATTAATTGGAAGATAAAACCTTGCTTTATCTTGGAAAATTAGTGGCTGAAAATTATCAAAATAGAGGGAGTGTTTGCTGAAAATTGGAGACCTTGGGGGGGCTGTCCATATCTATTTTGTACAGCAAGGAAGGGCCAAAAGTTCTTCAATTTTTCTCTTCTTTTTCTCACTTGTTGCTGCCAAAATTCCCCTAAGCAATTGCTCAATTTTCCAGCTTCTTTTCTTCTTCTTTTACAAGCCGAAAACCCCCTTGAACCCCTACTTCTTTTCCTTCATCTTTTTCTTCCTCCATTAGCCAAACCCTACCACCTTGTCGCCAAAATTTCTTTAGACAAACTGCTCAAAACACTCAAAATTCCAGCATCATCTCTTGTTTTCCTTAGTGAATCTACTCCCCTATTTGATGTAGTTTTGGCGAACATCAAAGCAAAGGGTGCTCTTTTTCTTCAATCGGTTAGAAGAGGTAAGTGGATCTCGTCGAATGTTCTGTTTTGTTGGATCAAGATCTATGGTTATAACATTATGTCTAAACCGATTGTAGGGAAGCTTTCGAGAATTATTTTTCAAGGAAAGTTGGTAAGCACATTCGGCCAAAGGCCTTTCAAATTAAAAAGTCTATGATTAAATGCCGAAACTAACGTATGCCATGGATTTAGGGACTAAGTTAGGCTTCGGGATTTGATTGGAAATCAAATCCATTCAAGGGACAAAAATCTAGTGTTATAGATTGGATCTTCGGGATCTAGGAATTCCGGTAGAAACAGGTGTGTAAACTCTTTACACACTTTATTATTAAACTTGCGATATTGTTGTCTTGTGTATAAATTTTGGTAGTGATCTATGATATGCTTGTGGCTTAAACATGGATTCCGGGTAAGTCCCCTAATTTGTGACTTTTGTTAAATAATTTGCATGTCATCACATGATATTAAATTCTATGCCATGATATATGAAAAATTGGTATAAAAGCATGTGATGGTGGGATTGATGAGAGGAGGGGGATGAATTATGGACTGTCGCCAGTGGTTTGGTACCACCAGTGGTTTTGACCACACTTGATTATTTGTGACCTATGGTCATCAGTGGTTTTGACCACATCGATTGATTATTTGCGACTAAGTCCCAGTGGTTTGGTACCACCAGTGGTTTTGACCACACTTGATTATTTGTGACCGATGGTCATCAGTGGTTTTGACCACACGATGGGTTGGCCCCATCATTTAAATTGTGACTCTAAGTCATCAGTGGTTTTGACCACACGGGGTAGATAAGGAGTATGGATGGTTAGGTTGGGTGCATATTTGCATGTTAATTAATATTTCGTGTATGAGTTATATTTTCCGGAGGGGATTTACACACCGAGTCTTGGTGACTCACCCTTTCCTTAACATTTTGCGATGAGTAGATCGCGGAGATGGAGCCGAGAGGACTCGAGGCGGCCATGCCATCATTGGATTTGAAATCTCTGCTTTAGTTAATCATATTTATTTTCCTAAGTCTTTTATTTTGGGATTGTAATAAGGCCGCTATTTATTTTGTGGATGTTATTTTATTTATTTTTCTTATGTTATGTTACAAATGAAATTTTCAATTGATAAGTAACCTAGGTTAAAATAATTTTTCAAACTTAATAAATTTCTACGGGTTTTAAAAGATGTTACCATCGGGTAACAAAATAAACTAAGTCAACTATCACTTTGATGATTTTAAAATGATACATGATCAATATTTTCAAAAGGGTTTATAAAGCCCAATCAGTATTTATAAAAAGGCCCAACCGAGTTTTCAAACCCGCTTTAAATACCTTAGCCAGATTTCATCAATTTTCACCCAATTTTGCAAATGGCCCAAAATATTTTACCCAAGAATATACCGTGATCCGGTCAGGGACTCATGGGCCGGGTTGGGGTGTTACAATTGGTATCGAGCCAGTTCAAAACTTCGGTTGTGGGGCCCAAGGCCCAAAATGTTTGGTTTTTGGATAGTAGGCCTTATTATAATGTTTGAGAAATTGTTTTGGCTTGATCAAGATGGCACCGAGTCTCCCAGCACCTATCCGCCTGTAAGTACCTCTATCAATTTCGTGAATTTTTTTTTTTGGATGAGGGTAGAAGGGTAAAATGGGAACGTAGACTACTAGAGTAGAAACTGTTGAACCCTGTGGCTAGCATACCCCAACAAAAAATTTCATAAAATTTAATAATTACCTAAACAAACCCCGTGAGTTGTCAATGAGCAAAGGATGTGGCAATCGTTATCGCATGTCTAGGATTGGATTCGGTGGGAGCACGGTATTTAAGCGATCCTCGTGACTCACCTCCTACTCACTTGAATCCTACCCAGTGCGTAGTATCTGCTCATCCTAATGAGACGACACACTCACAAAGCTAAATTGATAACTAAAACCCGAAAGGGACTAGCCATTTTGTTTTGGAAATAATTAAAATTTTAGTTTAAAAAAAGAGACCAAAATACCCTCGGTTTGAAAAATGACCAAAATACCCCGGTTTGTAAAATACCTCCGTATGAAATTTTTTTCAAATAAAAAAACTTTCAAAATATCTTTCTTTATGAAAATACTTAGAACTCAATTTTGGAAATTATTTTGTGAAAATAACCTGATTATGCAAAATTACTAAAATACCCTTAGGGGTAAAATTACGAAAACGCCCTTGAATTATGAAATTTCCAAAATACCCACGATTTTAATCAAGAAATTTCATCACATGAAAAGTGCCCAAAAATCGTAAAATTCAAAAACGATATGATTTTGTAAAATTACTAAATTGCCCTAACCTACAAATTACCAGAATACCCCTAACTTTCAAATTTTGTAAACATCACTATTTTAGAAAATGCAATTATCAAAAAGAGCCTTCAAAGTTTTTACAATTTTTGAAATATCCCCGATTCATCAAATTTTATAAATTCATCCTGATTTGTGGAAAATTACCAAAATGCCCCTGAGTTTTAAAATTCACCAGAAGACCCCCGAATTTCAAAATTTCTCAAAATAATCAAGAAATTAAGAGTTTTAAAATAATTTTTGGCAAAATCATCCGAAAATTCTCATTTTGAAAATTACGAAAATACCCTCAGAGGAAAAATTACGGAAATACCCCGGTAGTGGAAAACAATCACAATGAAATCAACAACGCCTCTTTGATTGAATGAATGGAAGACTGTGTTTGGTTGATTACGAAAGAACCACTCCTAAACTCCTATCATAAAATTTCTTCGCGGATAACCAAGTGAAACTAAGGTATCGATACATAAAATTCTTAAATGATAAACGCGATCGTTAGAATGAGTTCAAGAGGTCGTGGACGTCCGTCAGCGTGGCCGAGGTAGAGGCGGTAACCGTGTTTCGAACCCGTGAGGTCGGGTCAGAATCGAGAATGGGATACCACCGCCACCACCACCCCCAATTTTTAGGCCGGCGAGCGGGATCGACGGAGGTGAGGCCGTAACGCATGCCGTGGTTGCGAGTCCTTGAGATGGTGGTGGGCGAGTGGAGGTATGGGAGCTCGAAAGTCTATACCGAGCGACTTGATCAAGCAGGCGAGGTATTCCGGTGTATCGGGAGTGGCACCCAAGACGGCGGAATCTTGGTTAGAATCGATCGAAAGGATTATGGATGATCTTGACCGACTAATGAGGAGAAGTTAAAGGAGCGTGTGTCGCTTCAAGGATGAAGCGTGTCGATGGTGGCTCACCGTAAAGGATGGAACGGTGGCGTAAAACCTTACTTGGGAATTTTTCGGGAGCCTACCAAAAGAAGTATATTGGAACCAACTATGTAGACGCCAGAGGAAAGCTTTCCGAACTCGGTTCAAGGAAACAAGTCGATGGCGTAATATGAGGCCGAGTTCCTCCGATTAAGTAGATATGCTCGTGGTATTGTGGGTACCGAGCATGAGCTACTGTGTCGATTTGAAGATGGCCTTAGAGATGAGTGAGGATGATGATAGCTCCACAACAGAATGAGAGTTCATTGTCCTTGTGGAGAAGTCTAAAGTTGTTGAGGAGTAAGACAATCAGTTAGACGGAACCGGATGTAAATTGGAATAAGAGGAGCTCGGAACCATCGAGTTCTCTGTAATCAAAAAAAGGTCAAAGTTTGGTGGGTCGGATCAAACCGCTAGGCTCTTCTCGCCGCTAATCCTCGATGGCCGCCACGGTGTGATAAGTGTGGCAAGTTTCACAAGGGGGAGTGTTGGAATGGTAATCGTGGATGCATTGAATGTGGGTCTATGGAGCATCGAGTTAGAGACTGTCCTAAGAAGGCAGCTAGGCTGAGAACGGAAAGTCAGGACCATGCACCGAACAGAAGGGATAACCAACAACCACAGAGGGGTCGAGGTGCAGCTAGGGGTAATGAAAATGGTAACGGGCATGGCCGAGGTGCTGAAGGAGTAGAGGCGAGGCAACCAAGGTTGGTTTATGCAGTAGGCCGTCGCGAGGAGGAGGATGCGCCAGATGTGACAACGGGTATGTTCCTTACTTTTGGAATACCCTTAATTGCTTTGATTATTGTAGAGTTTTCTTGTTTTACTATGGAAGTGCCTGAAACCTTGGTTGTGAACTTAGAAATTGTGCCTAGGAAGTAAGGTAGTTTTATTAAGATCATAGTGCGCAGCATAAGCGTAGCACGGTGAGTTAAGATGTACGACTATTCGTTAGTAAGTAATTTCGAGGACGAAATTATTTTTAAGGGGGGTAGAATTGTAACACCCTAAAGTAGGGGTTGTTAAAAATTAATAAATTCCATGTGGACTTCAAGAAATAAATAAATATGATTTTATTTAGCATGATTTAGGGTCTAGAAATAACCCTGATTTAGGTCTAATTTGGGTTTAAAAAAAAGAAAAAAATTATTAAATTAAAGTACTTAAAAGGAGGAAGCTAGGAATAGGAGTTAAGAAAATTTTAGTAGGAACCGACACAAGGATCAAGTTGGCTAAGTGGTTTCATGCGTGTTGGAGGTGAAAAAAAAGGGGGAAACGCAGTCACAAGTTCGAGTAGCGGAGGAGCATTTTATTGGGCTTTTTGCGTTAGAAGAGAAAGGGCCGAAAGTAGGTCTTATAATTAAAGGTAAGGGCTCATGACATGAAAGTCCGAGGGAAAAAGTGGCAAAGCGTTGGAGGGAGGCTACCGCTTGAGGTCACTGGTTCGAGCCAAAGAAAGCGAGAGTTTACGTTTTATTTTATTTTGGGGTCTTTGGCTTTAGTAAGAAGGCTTTAAAATTAAACGTTGTGGGTATTTGACATAAAATTCAAATAGGAGAGATGGCTCAAGGCGTTTAAGAGGCTTGTGGCGATTGCCTCCAAGAGTCTTGGTTTCAACCCAAGAAACCGCATTGGTGTTTTCATTTTTTTTCTTCTTTCAGTGGCGTGAAACGGCTCGCTCATGGGTTCTTTGTTCAGCTGGAAGAGTTTGGCAAGCAACATGTTTTCTTTTATTTTTATTATTTATTTGATGAGATAATAAGGGACAATAAGGATTAAATTAGATTTTAATTAGATTATTATTAATCTAAAAAGGTGGCAAAGAGAAAAAGTGGGCACATGTTCAATTCAAATTCTTTTTGAATTAATTCAAGCTAGTGGCCAAGAGGGATTTAAGGAAATTGATTGAAATTTGGACTCTTCATGGGAAGAGTGGACGGCAAGCATGGGGGGGTTTAGTGTTTTACTTACTATTAATTTGTTGAGGGGATTAGGAGATTAATTGGAAGATAAAACCTTGCTTTATCTTGGAAAATTAGTGGCTGAAAATTATCAAAATAGAGGGAGTGTTTGCTGAAAATTGGAGACCTTGGGGGGGCTGTCCATATCTATTTTGTACAGCAAGGAAGGGCCAAAAGTTCTTCAATTTTTCTCTTCTTTTTCTCACTTGTTGCTGCCAAAATTCCCCTAAGCAATTGCTCAATTTTCCAGCTTCTTTTCTTCTTCTTTTACAAGCCGAAAACCCCCTTGAACCCCTACTTCTTTTCCTTCATCTTTTTCTTCCTCCATTAGCCAAACCCCTACCACCTTGCTGCCAAAATTTCTTTAGACAAACTGCTCAAAAACACTCAAAATTCCAGCATCATCTCTTGTTTTCCTTAGCTGAATCTACTCCCCCCCTATTTGATGTAGTTTTGGTCGAACATCAAAGCAAAGGGTGCTCTTTTTCTTCAATCGGTTAGAAGAGGTAAGTGGATCTCGTCGAATGTTCTGTTTTGTTGGATCAAGATCTATGGTTATAACATTATGTCTAAACCGATTGTAGGGAAGCTTTCGGGAATTATTTTTCAAGGAAAGTTGGTAAGCACATTCGGCCAAAGGCCTTTCAAATTAAAAAGTCTATGATTAAATGCCAAACTAACGTATGCCATGGATTTAGGGACTGTTAGGCTTGGATTTGATTGAAATCAAATCCATTCAAGGGACAAAAATCTAGTGTTGTAGATCGGATCTTCTGGATCTAGGAATTCTAGAAAACAGTGTGTAAACTCTTTACACACTTTATTATTAAACTTATGATATTGTTGTCTTGTGTATAAATTTTGGTAGTGATCTATGATATGCTTGTGGCTTAAACATGGATTCCGGTAAGTCCCCTAATTTGTGACTTTTGTTAAATAATTTGCATGTCATCACATGATATTAAATTCTATGCCATGATATATGAAAATTGATATAAAAGCATGTGATGGTGGGATTGATGAGAGGAGGGGATGAATTATGGATCGTCGCCGTGGTTTGGTACCACCAGTGGTTTTGACCACACTTGATTATTTGTGACCTATGGTCATCGATGGTTTTGACCACATCGATTGATTATTTGACTAAGTCCCAGGTGGTTTGGTACCACCAAAGGTTTTGACCACACTTGATTATTTGTGACCGATGGTCATCGTGGTTTTGACCACACGATGGGTTGGCCCCATCATTTAAATTGTGACTCTAAGTCATCGTGGTTTTGACCACACGGGTAGATAAGGAGTATGGATGGTTAGGTTGGGTGCATATTTGCATGTTAATTAATATTTCGTGTATGAGTTGTATTTTCCGGAGGGGATTTACACACCGAGTCTTGGTGACTCACCCTTTCCTTAACATTTTGCGATGAGTAGATCGCGAGATGGAGCCGGAGAGGACTCGAGGCGCCATGCCATCATTGGATTTGAAATCTCTGTTTTAGTTAATCATATTTATTTTCCTAAGTCTTTTATTTTGGGATTGTAATAAGGCCGCTATTTATTTTGTGGATGTTATTTTATTTATTTTTCTTATGTTATGTTACAAATGAAATTTTCAATTGATAAGTAACCTGTTAAAAATAATTTTTCAAACTTAATAAATTTCTACGGGTTTTAAAAGATGTTACCATCGGGTAACAAAAATAAACTAAGTCAACTATCACTTTGATGATTTTAAATGATACATGATCAATATTTTCAAAAGGGTTTATAAAGCCCAATCAGTATTTATAAAAAGGCCCAACCGAGTTTTCAAACCCCGCTTTAAATACCTTAGCGATTTCATCGAATTTTCACCCAATTTTGCAAATGGCCCAAAATATTTTACCCAGTAACATACCAGATCCGGTCAGGACTCATGGGCCGGGTTGGGGTGTTACAGGATAAATGCCAAAAGAACAAACAACAGCATTGAACAATGTCTCAGGTTAGATTTACTAAGTTTTTCCATGTATTTAGAAGATCCAAGGGTACTTCAAAAGTCAGAGAAACATGGAAACTAGCAGCCGAACAAGATTTCAGGAAAAATGAGTCGTATTTTAAGATTAAGTAACATACTATTAAACCAAAAAATGACTGAAACTAAATAAAGGCTCGAGCTAAGTTATAATCCAATAATGCACAGAATGTCAAGCAATTTCAGATCCTATAAGATCAAGATACAGCATAGATAAGTAGATCATAAAGTTATGTTGTTTTGACTCTTTGTTTTTCTTGAAATATCTCTGTCTAACATATTTCTAGACATAGGCATGGAGATATGACCCTCCAAAAAGTAGAAATTTTCATAGAAATTTTCACGATACTGCTTCAAAATCAAACAAAAAATTGCATAGAAACCAAACATATCAATATATCATAGAGATTCATTTCACAATAAAGTTGATGAGAATGTACAAGCTAGAAACCAAATTGCCAAGATTAGTAGAAATCTGTATTCAATTTCTCTGTATTCTACTATGTCCATCTCGATACAACAATAAATCATATATATATATATATTAAGTCATCTAAGTAGCACAACAAAAACGAGAACATATACGAAAGATGAACATATACGAAAACCAGTTCAATTGTAGATTTCATTAACTTTTATATATAAAATATGGTCCCAATATTCAAATAATATTTAAAGATGAGATTTTTAACAGAAAAACCATCAATTATCTCTTCTTGAAAAAACATGATAGGAGTAGCTTCGTAATGGGGAAGAAACTGTTAAAAGATTAAAGAGCCGGTGTGGAAGAATCATCACCTCAAGTTGATCATGGAGGAGTCTGATATACCTAATAACTTCTAACAACGCAGTAGCAGTGTCACTCTGCAAAAATAGCACATAATCCACACCTTATCAACTTTCAAACCCTTCTTTAAATTTAAAAGAGAATAAGGCAAAACAAGAAATAACAAGGCTGTCACCTATAATTTGTTTTAACAAAAATAACATGCATATTTGATTTACAACTATACTTATACATATGATATAAAAAAAGGAGAAAAACTGTATCTAAACAGCTGAAAACTTACCAACAAACTAACGGAGAACAATCTGCAGAAGGAATCTAATTTCTCTTTACTTCTACACAGCTTTTCTTGTAATAAAAAACAATGAGAAAATGGTATCAATAGTAGTGATGTTGGCTACAATGAAAGACTTCTTTAATAGTAGTGATGAAATTACAAGGATTTTTTTAGGTAATCAAATTAAAAGCATCTTAAAAAGTGGACGACTAACTAGATAATTTACCCAGATCGAAAAAAATATAAACTAATTTGTCAATAAATTTTATGTGAAACCAATAAGTAATTCAAGATTTTCGTCTCTGACTTTTGATCAAGAATCATTTACATCATATAAACATAATTATTATTGAATTTGGTAAAGCCAAATCATTTTTTCAAATTTTTTCTAACATTTCATGCATATATATAGTGATATCTACTTAATTTATGCAGGGATTACATGAGAAAAATAATCAAATGGAAGGGACTATAATATGATGAAATCCATCGAAGATTCAGCTCAGTTTGAAAGATTCAGCTCAGTTTGGGGGATTCAGCATAGATACAAAACAAAAACAATGGCCTTAAAATTAAAAGGTAAAGAAACGTATTCTTACCTCTAACACGATGACACCTCGAAAATGCTTTTCCTCTTGCTTTTTGGTGTAGCCAACCTGAAAGAACAGTTCAGAAAAGAATTGGACTTGTTGTTTTGAAATCTAAATCAATATCTAAACCCTAAAACAGAAAGAATAAGAACAGAAAACATGAAGGTTTCCCTTACCATTCACCACCGATTTGCCTTCTCACGGTCAAATAAGAGAAATTTTAACATGAAGGTTTCTCATCTGGAGTCTCAGACTTTTTGGGGAAGATGGACAGAACAAAACAAACATATATAACTATGTTCTTATCCTTTTTGTAAAGTAACAAAACAGTAGGCACCAAAAATTTCTCAGAAATTCAATCACGAAATTAGGGAAGAAGAGCTTGGGGGAAATTGGGAAATTAGGGCGAGAAAATTTTAGGAAGTTGGCTGAAGGGGAAGAAGAGCTTAGGGGAAATTGGGAAATTAGGGCGAGAAAATTTTAGGAACTTGGCTGAAAAAATCGGGAATCTGACTTTGGGGAAATTTGGGGGGCTAAAAAAACGACGTCGTTTAAGTTAGGTGAGTAAAAATTTGCGGCGCTTATGATAAAACGCCACTAATGACAACTTATTTGCGGCATTTTTATACAAAACGCCACTAAAAACATAGTACAAAACGATGTTGTTCGTTTGCACACTTGATACATTCGCGGCATTTTTAGACGAAACGTCGCCTTTTAGCAGTTGCTTAATATATTTTTGTGGCGTTTTGTACAAAGCGCCACTAATAACACATCTAAAACGGTGTTGTTTAAACAGATAATATTTTGTTACAGCGTTTTTTTTTAAAAAACGCCACTAAAAATTCAAAATGAAGTGGCCCTATTGCTCTCTCTTTGTGCCTTTTATTATTTTAATTGTTATTGGATGATTTTTATTTGTATGTGAAAATATATTATATGATTATTATTGTAACTATCAACAAATAAAAATAAAGTATAACGTAGTCTTGAATAAACTATGATATTTAAAAAATTTTACTATTAATATTATTATGTACTTCAATATTTTTATTTGTAATATACATACATTAGTCGGTAGGTAAGGGTATGTGTATTTAAATTTGTATAATATTTTCATTTTAATACTTATTTTATTTTAGTTAATGTTCACCTCAACTTTTTATTTTTGAGTTTTGTAAACCTTAAAACCTAAACCATTTAATATATATAAAGTTTATCTATTTATCTATTAAATAATTTAAACTATAATCATAATTTTAATATATTAAAATTAATTTTATCTCTTTTACAATTATATAATAAATTATTTAATATATAAATTAAAAGACACTAATTATCCTAAACCCTAAATCCCAAACCCTAACCCCTAACCCCATAAACCCTAACACCTACCCCTATACCACTAGTCTTTAAGCCCTAAACTCATAACATTTAATCCTTAAACCCTATAACCATTAACCATTAACTATTAAACCACAACCTTTAAACCATATAATCCCTAAACATTAAAATATTGACTCCTACACCTTACACCCTACACCATTTATACTCTAAACCATAAAATCTAAACTATAATGATAATTAGTTCAATATTTTAAATTTAATACTATCTCTTTTACGATTATATAAGAAAGTATTTAATATATAAATTGTTCAATTATTTGTGGCATTTTTCAAAAAGTGCCGCTAATGCCCTAACTTTTTGCGATTTTTTTAATAAGCGCCACTAATGCCATTTTGTCTGATCTATAGCAGCGTTTTTACAAAAGCGCCGCTAATGCTCGGATCTATAGCGGCATTTTTACAAAAGCGCCGCTAATGCTCAGACCTATAGCGGCGTTTGGGAAAAAAACGCCGCTATTTCTCTTTTTTAGCGGTGTTTGGGCAATAAATGTCGCTATTGCTCAAATAAATGCCGCTAATGCATAATCTTTGCGACATTTTTTATTAAAATGCCACTAAAAACGCTGCTAAAAGTCTGTTTTGGTGTAGTGGAGCACTTAATAAAGTAACTTTCTTAATGGCATATAATAAGAGAGGGTTCAGTTATGTTACTATAGTGGAATGACTTCATGATTAAATAAGCTGTAATTAATAGGAAAAGAGTAAGAACTTAATTGCAAATTATATGAGCCCTAATTATATATATCCAGTTAGTCCCTCTGCTAACTCAAGATAATCCAAAACGAATTGCATGTAGAATATATAAACTGTGAAATGAATAAAAATAACAAGTAAGATAAATAGATTACGATCACTATCAAGAGTAAATACATTTTATTGCTAAGTACAAAAGGTGATTTAGAAATTAATGTAAATTCTTAGAATCCTTGTGATGCAATTTGTTAATGTAAGAGAAAGTTACCTGGTCTTGAAGATAAATATAATCTAATGATAAACGATGTCTTAAAAAAGATATTTTGACAAATAAAAAATAAAAAATAATTCTAAAATCTAAAATGTTTTGTGCATGCCAAATTTCTCATACAATAAGAAAAACATTATATCTATGGATGCAGTAGTGATGTGGCTTTCAATTTAATGTGGTTTCGTTATTTAAATTATTGTACAATAATAAATTCAACAAATAATTGAAGCTTAAATAAGCTTTGTCCATTAATCAATTACCAATACACTAAACCAGAACCTAATTTGTTATAGGTAGGCAGGTATATGTCTCCACAATCATCATTTTTAAATCAATCAGGAACTCTTCAGCTCTCCCTTTTACATTATTTAAATATTCAACATAAGTTGTTAATTAAATCATTATTTTTAATTTAATTTAATTAAGGTAGTGAGTATTATATATTTTGAGTTTATTAATTTTTAAATATATATTACATATATTTATAATCTAATATTTAGTTATTTAATGTAACACGTATATATTATATATAAATATAAATTTTAAGTTTATTAATTAGATTTATTAACTTAGTTAATAATTATATTTTAATTTTAAATGTAATTAAAATAGTTGAAATAAAATTTAAAATACCATTTTTTTATTATTAATACAAGTCGATATTCTCGAAACACATAAAAACAATTAAAATACACCGGAATTTTGATGGAAAATAAAACTTAAACTACTTAATAAAATTTTTAAGTCGTAGATACCATAAAAATCTGCCAATTAAAATTTACCTTTTCTAAAAATATTTAATTGTTAATAGATTAAAAATTAATTACACTATGATTTAATATTTCTAAAAAAGAATATAGTGGACCCCCAAGCTTTAAGGATATAGTAGTAGTGGTGGTGATAAATGCTTGTCAGGTCAGTGCAAGGTACAAAGCAAGGACATTGGGGATAAGGATAAGGCTTTCTTTTCCTTAATAAACCAAACATTTGCGCTATTTAAGAACGCTGGTAAGATTTTGAAAATCTTTTGAGAAATTTTAGTGTTTAAGACATCTTGTCAAAAAGATTTTGAGGTAAGAAATGCCTATTTTAGTATATGATATTATAAAGAATAAATATATATTTAAATAATGTTTAAATTAGTTAATATTATGATATTTTAACAAAATATAAAAATAATTTATTATAATTTATTATTAATATTTTAATAAATAATATTAATTTTAAATATTTTTGAAGAATTAATATTAATTATTTATTAAATTTAATTAGAATATATAAATTATATTAAAATATTTAAATATAATAATTAAATATTTGTAATTAGATATTGACACAATTGTATTATTTTAAAAATTATTTTTTAATTTTAATGCTTTTAACACATTTGTAAAACTAATATTAGATATTAACATAACATAGAAAATATAAACGTAAGAAATTAAAATATTACATATATTGGGATTAAAGTTTCAAAAGGGATAATATTTATATACCAAATATAAATACTAAAAATTTACAATAGCATTAAACTGAATTCATTAAACTAGAAGCTATAGCATCTCTTGTTAATTCCATTTCGTAACCACTTAAATTGCTTGATTCACCGTCATCATCACCACCATCATCGTCGTCGCCATCATCATCACTTTCTCGACCATGCGATTTTCCAATCAATAGTATTCTCATATGTCCAGTTAATATCTTCGTATTCCATAAAATCAGATCATTTCAATCGACATGTTTTCGGATAAAATTGTGTATCGTCATTGTAGCAACAACAATCATCGCTTTGCTTTTCAAAACTATAACTTGGCATATCCCTTAAAATGGCCCATTTTTTTTTCAAAACACCAAAAGTTCGTTTAATCACACTACGTAATGATGAATGTGAATGATTGAATATCTCTTCTTTACCAGACATCGGTCTACCTCTCTGAAAGTCCGGTAAATGATATCACGACTCTATATGGTCCAAGATAACCTTTCATTTGAGGATATCCGAATCAACAAGATAATATTTTCCTACATGTCATAATATAACAAACAATTAGTTCAATAATTTTTTAAAAAAATCAATTAAAGAACTTATACTTTATTTTTAAAAATCACATATAAATAAAATATCTAACCATTTGGTGGGTGCGGAAATTTGTATTTTGGATCTCGAATTGCATCAAGAAATATTCTAGTGTCATGTGCCGATCCTTCCCATCCAAATGATGACAAAGGTGAAACACATATTAAAATCACATACTGCCATAACATTTTGAGTAGGGATGCCTTTTCTTCCAATATAGGAATTTGTTCACTTGGTGGAAGAATAGCGCAATATGAGTACCATCAATTGCACCGATGCAATCTGAACAAATAATCATATTAGTCTCGTGTATATTTTTAGTCAACCAAAATATTAAAATATAATAAGATAAATTAAATTTTAACCTTAAAATGCGGCATATATCTAGAATCATTACGTATTTGTTCGGTATTGAGCTAAAAAGGATCTTCGGTGCAATTAGATCGGTGGCCATCCTTGAAACTTTCTCAAGCACAATTGCAAAGTATCGACTTATTGTTGATCCGCACCTTTGAAATCTTTCTCGACATCGGAAACTTTTGCACCGGTGCTCAAGATGTATAAAAAATTCCCAACATTTCAAGAGAAGATATGTGTCTTGAAGTTTGCAAGTTGTATCTTGTCTCCAAAACTCTCAACAAACTTGTGAATACCATTTTAGACATCCTAAAATTAATCATACAACGTGATTCGTGACCGTCAAGGATCTCTCGGATCCATGTCTCACCGACTTTTGAATTCATGCATGGTTGCTTCAATATATACTTCTCGTGATATAATTGCACCAAGAAGATGCAAAAACAAATAAGCGGTAAAACATTCCATGCGTTGTAAAATCCCTTTCTTTTCCGCTTCATCATCACTTTCATCACCGCAGAATTTTCAACTATACTCATCACCTATAAAAAATTGAACATCCAAAATCATATATAAACAACTATTGATAAAATTAATTTAGTAAAAATAAGTAGAACATAAATTCAATATCCAAAGACCAAATATAGACAACTATTAATAAAAGTATATTACACATAATTAAATAGAACATAAATTCAATATCCAAAACCAAAGATAAATAGTCATTGATAAAACATAAATTCAATATCCAAAACCAAACATAAACAACTATTGATAAAACTAGTTTAGCATTTTTTAGTCACATAATAGATATCTCTAAACACTAGAAGATCGTAAAATTTTCAACTATCCTTCATTTCCGCTTTTAAGCCACAAAGCTCTAATCTTGGGATTAATTGATAAAACATAATTCGCTTGTCCTTATTGAGCAATAATCTAAGTGCGAAAAAGTATAGCGGACTAGCTTCGAACTTCTTCCGACATGTCGTCGAGCACTTTGACCGCTTCGAATACCATATGGATCCATAACAGAGTCAAACTAGTGTGGCTTGACTCATATTGTCACCGCATTGCATAATTTTTCTATTTGATTGGACAATCTTGCAGCCCTCCAATTTGCTTTGAGGATTTCTTTCTTCCGTGTTTAAAATGTGAACTTGATATCTCGTGATTTTTTCTTTTTGCCCGCTTCCATCAATTTGAACATCATTTGAAATGTGAACATCATTTGAAATGTGAACATCGCTTAAAATCTGAACATCGCTTCTCACATTCTCATCTTCATTCTCTTCGTTATTTCATTGTTAACATCCTCAAAAAATCAAGACGAGTGTGCCACAAGAAGGTGCCCATGCTTTATCACTGTTGCAACTATCCCCATGAACATTTGGTCCAACTTCCTTCAATTCGGGATCAATGCCCGATGTTTTAAATTTTTAAGCTTCAGCACAACCTACATATAAAATGATAGTTTAATAACAAGAATTATCAATAACCTCATTGAAAAGAAAAAAATTCAGAATTATTAATGTACCTTTAGCCTACTCTCCCACCAATCATCCGATGCATCAACGGTTCTTTTATAGGATCCCACCCTAGACCAAGATCTTCGCTTTAAGTTTTTTCCAAGCTTTCCATTCTTTTTTAGGCGTCCCACCTATTTTTAAGTTGTCTTTGTGAAAACCCTTGCCCGCTTTCTTTCTCAAAGTTTGTCATTATTTTCAACCATCCATCTTTTGTGAAATGAGTACTGTGCCTATTGCCTTTCAATATTTCTTTAATACAAATATCACAAAATATTTCATCAATCTCTTATCCCACATTGCTTTCACTTTTCACCACTAACTTCAATCGTCAAGTACTCATCTATTGTGTATACAAACAGATTCGTTTCAGCCAAGCAATCAAGAAAATCAAATGTCACATAATGAATTATGATTATGTATTATGATTATGTAAGCATGTGTAATTAATGTAAGCACAAATAATTAATGTGTAATTAATGTAAGCACAAATAAATTCTAACTTTATTTAATTTCGTAAATGTGAGAGATGTGGTTGGTTTCGCTATTGTCACCGCTGCTTTGGTTCTAACAGTATTACAAAGTGGGAGAGAGGAGATAGAGTAAGAAGAAGCAACATCTAAAGCTAGGATTTTTATTTTTATAATTTTAGATTTTTCTATATTTACAATATAGATCTAGGTAAGAAATACACGTAGCTCTCCGCAACATCAAAATCTCCCATAAATTAGGCAGTTCACTACCGATCTACAACAAGAACCCGTTCACAAACTTGGGCATTTAAAGAAACAAAATCCGCAACTAGAAAACGAAAGTCAACTGGAGTTCTTCCACTAGATCAACTTTGAATCCGACTAATTCACAACCAAGACTCAAAATTCAAACTTCACCTAATCAACCAAATACCAAAGAAAGACCCTTTTGTAAGAATCAAATTGGGAATATATCAAAAGCTATAAAAATCATCAATGATATTTCACGATAATAACAAAGATCAGTACCCTAAGCTACAATGTACGTTCTTAAAACTCTAGTGTTTTTCCATATTGAATAGCCTAATCATATCGGATCTAGAAGGACACGAATGTAGTTGGAAGACACGAATGCATGAGATGGATTGGAGCTAGAAGGACATGAAAACCCTATCAAATAGGGTAAAAAAAAAGAGAAGAAGAAAAATGGAAAGGGTGGAGGAAGACCAAGTAAAAGATGGATGAGCAAAGAGAAAAAAGGGATGGTTTTATTATGATAGGATGCTTAGGACAAGAAGACATGCACGAACAAAATCGCACCCTTCCCGACGCTTTGGTCAAAAGAGATTGTTTCTTCTCTTTGTAAATGCTTCAACGTCAGCAGGATTACGTAATCCTCTGCATGAAAGATACCCATATGTGAACTGTGAATGCAAAATAAACTAAGTGAATTATGCATGAAGAGAAAAGAACAGTATTCGAAGGAGGCTTGGGATGAAAGATTTAATAAGATGGAACCAGGCTTGTCTAATTCAAATATTAAAAGTTTTTGAGGAAGAAGGTTCACCTTGGATTGCTTGGATTTATGCGTATGTGATAAAGAAAGCGTCATTTTGGCATTTACCTAATGTAATGTTTGGCAAATTTGGACTTAGCGAGTATTTTAAAACTAAGAGAGGTTGCAAGAGATGCCTCAACATACAAAAGTAACATTTGGAGGAGATTAGAAGAAAGAAAGAAAAAGTTCAATGGTATAGGCTGTTGTGGCATTCTTTGAATGTTCCCAAAAATTCGGTTATCACATGGATGGCTAAACTGGATAGATTGCCAACAAAGGGGAAATTGAGACTTATTGGTTCAAATGTTGATGAAGCATGCATGCTATGTGGAGTCGCAAGAGAGAATCGAAACCATTTAATTTTTTAATTGTGTTTTCTCAAAGAAAGTTTGGGAGTAGATTTTGAAGTTATCGACATGCAAAGAAGGGTCATGAGTTGAATTAAGTGTTGTCATAGCTATCAAGAAATTGAAAGGTAGATCCTTGATTACTCTCATCCCGAAAATTGTATGGAATGCATGTATATATTTGATATGTCGAGAAAGGAATTATAGACAATTTCAAGGTATACAAAGAAATGAAGAACATGTTGTCAACTCCATCCAAGATATTGTGCGTATTAAACTGCTGGGAAAAATATTAATAGGGTAGACAATGCTTGACAGATGGCTTTGTATAGAATGGTGGATCAATTGTCAATATGGGATGAATGAAGTATTGTTTGTTGGCTTTGAATAGATGAGGATCAATTGTCAATAGGGAATTCTATTGATTTTGGTTTACAAAGATGTGAGAAGTTCGCTTATTTGGATAAATGAAATTACATTTATCCAAAAAAGGAAAAGAAACGATACAAAAACCATCAACAAACAACTATTATGGGAACAGAGGAAAATCAAAGGGAAAAAATCAAAGGAAAAATTTCTTGCTAATAAAAATCAAAGGGGAAAGAAAAATCAGAAGAAAACTCCAGAGGAACAAAGGAAAAATTAATTACGCATAAAACATACTGAGAACCAATTCCATCAAAGATACTCCATTACTTCATCAATTTCTTATTCTTATGAACACTTTCGTTCTCTTATTCGAAATCCTCTTCAATCTTCACAAAGACTACAAAAGGTCTCCATTTTGATTCATAAAAAACAAAAAAACTATTATCATTAACCCAAAGCCAAGACTACAAAGAGAGAATCAATACTAGTCGACAACAAAGATAATCATATATATATCTGCTCACTTGCATGTTACCTTTGTGATCAAGGCGTGAAAGACGATGATGGTGGAGCGGTGGAGGCGAATGAATCACGATGGTGGTGGCTTGGCGACGCCTAAGGTGGTGAGTGTGACCAAAGTGAAAGTGTGTCAGTGGTCAGCCGGCCTTTGGGAACAGAGGAAAAATCAAAGGGGAAAAAAATCAAAGGAAAAATTTCTTGCTAATAAAAATCAAAGGGGAAACAAAAACCAGAAGAAAACTCCAGAGGAACAGAGGAAAAATGAGAGAAAGAATAGGGGAAAAAAAGAGGATACTGGTCTGGAAAAAAAATGAATAACGCCACAAAGAAGACATAAAATAAGGATAAAAAAGTAAAATATAATGTAAAAGTGCTTCTGCTGTGAAAAAAGTTAACAATTTTGGCGTTTCCATCTGAAAAAAAGAACTTTTGAAAAGTTGGAAATTTTGCTCCACTGGTCCCTGTTCTGTAATGCTTCTGGCTGAAAAGTGCTTTTGGCCTAAAAAGTTCATCCCAGATGGATGAACGAACGGGCCCTTAGTATTTATGCGCTTTAATCTCTTTCTTTTTATAATTATGTAGTATTTTATTACAAGATTTTATTTTTGGCTAATATTTTATGTAAAATATATGGAAGTAAACCTCTTTTGCACCTATTTAGGTGCATAACAATGAAAGCTAGTTTGGACTTAAAAAATAATATTATTGCGCTGTAAATTTATTTATATATTTATAAAGTGAATTAAATAATTAAATTAATATCATAACCATTAATAAAATACTATTCAAAAAATCATTTTAATTAATTAAGCTATTATGTTAATAAGTCATTTACAGTTGTACAACCCTAAACATAGATTAAATGAATTAGTCCACATATATATTTAAATGGCCAATTTATTATTCTATTAAAACTATTCCTTTAAACATAATTTTTTTTCATTCAATTTGATTTGGACAAAACAGGTTCCATATGAAAAATCCGAATCCGAACTAAATTATGCAGTTTAGATAACTCCAACTTAAAACCAAATCAAATAATATAAAAACTAAATCGAATACATCGATTTGAATTAATTTTTGGCTCTCGATTTCTTTTCAAAACCCTAACTGACCAATGTAAGTAATTTTTTTAACTTTTTTATTTACTTATATAACCTTTCACTTTTCTAAATATTGGCCATGAGAGCAAATTGTTTTACTTTAAAAATGTTACATCATTCAATTTAATGGAAATCATTTGATAAATTTATTAATTATACTTTAATTATTAAATTGAAATAGTAGAAGAAATAACAAATTATTGAATTTAAAAGTAAATGTATTAAAGTTTAATTTGCAAAAAAGTTAAATAGTTCAATTTGAATATTTTTATGAATATAAATATAAATATATTTTAAAAATTATAGTTATAAACTTATACTTGAATTATCTTGAACAAAAAAAAATTCAAAAAATTTTGTGTGTGGTTTTTTTGAACAAATTTATTATAGGTTCTGTTATTTTTGACACAATGCTTAAAACAACTCATAACCCCTCCTTAACCTATTAATTGGAGAATACTCGAACCCACGTCCTCCTACATTGATAATAATATCCATGCCAATCAAGTTAAGATTCAATCAACTATTTTGTGTGGGAAGAAGAATGGAAATGGAAAGAAAAAGCAACGAGACATAGGTTAATTTGGACAAGATTCTTAATTTTGATATCAAAACATGTAAAGTCCTTCGATCGAATCCCCCATTGAGATTTGACATAAAGTGTTGCATGTCTAAGAAAAAATTATGTCACGGTGACTATGGCTAACATAAAACCTAATTACATTTAAATTTTTACAGACTAACATAAAAATATAAATGGCCAAGGTTCTCTTGTTTAAATGGTATAATTCTCCTTTTAGTCCCTCTTAACAATTAAGTTTGATCATTTTTAGCTCTTCTAAAATATTATTGATTTAATTTTAGACTATTTTCTCTCAAATTTGTTAACTTTGACCTTGGAAAGTTTTACTATTATCCCAATAAAATTTACTGTATCATGGAAAAATAAATGAATAGAGAATTTTGTTTTTGTTTAGAATCGTAAAATTCAAATTCTTCCATCTCATTTGTTTCGTATTAATTTTGCTTACAACTCAATATTTGTCTTTTTCACATCACATTCTAATTTATTATTTTTCTTAAAACTTGCTTTTAATATGTGAAGCTTTTTCTAAAAATATTTATCCTATATTTTATTAGAAAATAATTGGTATACTATAAATTTAGTTTTTAGATTCCACACAAGGGTTAATATGTATAGTAAAATAATTTAAAAAAATTAATTTTTAAGGTTATTTATGAAATAAAAATACATGATTATTAAATATTAACCTTTTTTTTTTTTTAAACTTCAGCTTACAATAAAATAGATTTGTGCTTTGTCCTTTTCCAACTTCTAATTAGCAGTTTACATTTGTATGGGCGAGAATTCCAAAACAACCCACCAAAAAGAATCGCATGACGTAACACAAAACGAATATTTATAATATATAGATTCCAACAGTTGGATATGATACCAAAATAGTACCATCAATATCATATAAAATTAAACCAAATTCCAACCCTAATAATTAATAATAAAAGTGCAATAAAGATATAAGAATACCACTCAACCAGCACCAGATATCAAAATTTTTCTGTGTACTAATTTCAACTTCTTTTGCAAAACCTGCCCCCACCACTCACTCTCACTGCCACCCCTATCTTTTATTGGTTTTACTCTTTTTATTTTTTATTATTATTGATTGATTGATTGATTAGGGTTTAATTGCCAAGTGGAAACCTATCAAAACACCAAATTTCTCATGCCATCTCTTTCCATGCATTCATCATCTTTTCACTTGTCTTTTTCATTAGCTTGAATTTTCTTTAAGTAATTTCATTTAATTTTATCAAGTTACCACAATCATTCCAGCAACTCGGGTTTAGACTATTAGTAGATATTATTATCTAACAATAATTATTTTTTATGCCACCCTTCGTTACTTCTTACGTTAATTGAGCAGCATTTGTCATGCGAAAATTACATTTCTATTATTTTCTTTTGAGGGGGTGAAACTGAATTTATTATTATAAATATCTAAAAATATAAAAAAAAAAAAGTATTTGTATGCAATAAAATCTCAAAGCGAACGTGTGATTTCCTTGGAAGCTTATGGGTTAGGTTAATTGGGGTATGGATTCAAATAATATTTAATAATTTTGGTTTGATAAGATACGATCTATATTGAATCAAAAGTTTGTTTTATTATTTAAAAAAAGTGTGATGGTGAGTTTAGATGGACGGTGCGTTTACGTGTAATTATTGTAAAAACAACGGTGACGATAAGATTAAATACTATAACAATACTATAACATAAAATAAAGAATAAGTTAAATACATCGCACTGTATATATAAACTCACTCTAAATGTTACTAATGATCCAAACATATATATACATATATTGAGGTCATATATTGCATTTAATGCATGATCCATTATAACGTTTAAGCATGGATTTTAGCAAGTAATTAACACAAAATAGTTTAATATAAATAGTTAAAAAATAAGTATTTGTATGGTTCATGCACCACTCCAAGGGATTTTGTCATTGCTGACCTACAACATGTTGTGGCATCATGTTTAGTTTGTTTGTATTAAAATAATTCCAACTTAAAACTCAATAATTGCGATTAGAATCATTTGATAAATATGTAATAAAAGCATGCTTAAGGGAACTTCAAATATAATAATATATTATTTTATCGATAATCCGAGGTTTTAAGTAATTGAATTTTATTATGCATTCTGATTTAGACTAATATTCCTTTGTAATCCTATCTCTGTAATAATTTCCTTTTCGTTTTCATTACAACCAATTAGGACAAGGTTTATTGATTAAAAGAGAATAATGATAATAGTTATCACTTATTCAGTGGGTTGAGTCGGGTTTATATATGAAATTTATTTATTTTATGTTTGTTTCAATTAAAATATGAGATTAAATTTTTGTTTAAATTCATTTATATTTATAAATAATTAAATTAAACCTGTTTTAAAATTGCTCATATTAATTTTTTAAGATATTTATTATTTTTAATTTAATATTTTAGATGTATTTTAATTAAAATTGTAAACCTAAACAACTTAACATCACACAATGTTGTATTATTATATATTTAATTTTAAGTAAAGTAAATTATATAATATATAAAAATAAAATAAAATATATTATAGAAGTATAAAACGGGTAAAGCTGACTCAGGGTTGATGTCTTGAATTAATACTAAAGTCTAGTCTAACCCATATTGTAAAAGTGTTTTTTTTTTTTGTCTAAATCCATTTTCCTTTTTTTTATTTAAACCTTCCTATATTTTAATTGAACTTTCAAACTTGATCGAATAGTGTGATTAATAAATAACTTTGTCACTTATACAAAACAGCAAATAGAACAAGAAAAATTAAAATACAATATATCTATTAGGTTTTTATTTTTCTTGTTAAATTATTTATCCTCTTTATTTAGTAAATAATGTATGATTTAAATATTTAAAAATATTTCATTTTCTGCTTCAGCAAAGGGAAAAAGGGCAATGAGGCATTCGCCTAATGAAAATAACGAGACTTTACAAATTTTCTTACCTCAAGTTTAAGTCTCAAATTATGTAAATTATGTTTGGATTAAAGGTGTTTAAGGTCGGCCTTAAGTATGAAATTAATATATTTTATATTTTTTAAAATTTAATGTGACTTGAAATATAAACTTAAAATTTTGTCTAAGCCCGCTTATATCTAATAATGGCTAAAGCAAACTAATTTTAAGTCAACTCATATTATTTTAATTTTTGAAATATATTATTTTAATTTAACATTTAATGCTTTTATATATTTTTCATTTATTAAAATTTTACATATAAGCACCCTAACAATTTCTTAATATGCTTGAATTACAGTATTACATATTACTATAGGTTTAAATTTTGTCTAATAAATTACATAATATATAGAAAAATTATAATATAATATACTATAATATTAGAAAACATGCATAGCTAGGATCTACTTAAGCCTTGAATACATGAGTTCGAGTTTAACTCATATTTTAAACAGATCTAGTTTTTTGCCTAACCTCCTAAATTTGAGGCGGGCTTTTGAACTTAAATAGATAACCCAATCCATAAATAAGGTTTATTTAAATTCTCCCCACATTTATTCTGATCTAAGTACCACACTACTCCACATTTGTCCAAAGATATTCGGATTTATTTTTTCATTGATTTTATTCTAATTATAGCTATTTGGTTGTGTATTTATGTGTACTTGTATGATTTAACTTGTTAAAAAGAAACTAAACTTTAAAATAAAAAGATTAACTAACTAAAGCAGGTCATATAAGTCTGCATTGTGGCACGAATTAGGGTTGGTCTGCCTTGTGACATGGATTTACGTTCTGAGGTTTTCTTATTAGGGTTCGGCAACAACAAAAGTTAGATCTCAAATCTGGGGGTGGATTATGGCTAATATCAATGTGGTAGGAGCAGATGTGGCAAATCTACAGATAATGGATGAAGAGGAGGACCCTTTGGTGGTGGAAGGAGAGGAAATACCTGATGAATTTGGGTATGAGTTATGTCTGGTAGGGAAAGTACTTACAGAAAGCATTGTGAATTTTCCATCTCTAAAAAATACGCTGCCAGATTTATGGCATCCATTAAGAGGGGTGACGATTATGGAGATTGAGGATAAGCATATCTTATTTCGCTTCTACAGTGAAGTTGATCTGAAATGGGTCATAGATGGTATGCCATGGTTTTTCAACTTGTAACAACCCGATTTTGGGCCTAGTCGAACAGTGGTTTTGGGACCACAAATCTGACAAGGAAAATCTTATTTTTATTATATTTTTATGGTCTACGATTTCACAAAAGATTTCATGAAAATTTCATTTGAAAATTTCGACGTTTGGGCACTCAATTTAGCCAGAAGGACTAAATTGTAAATAGTGCAAAAGTTTGAGTTTCACATGTTAGAAGTGTCCAATTTCTATGAAATTTTAAATTGGATGTACTTAAATGGTAATTATACCATTGGTTAAATTTTTGGACAAAAATGGACATGAGATAAGTGAAATAGGATATTTTTAAGTTAGGGACATTTTAGTAATTTAGAAATTAAATGGACTAAAAGACAAAATAAAAGCCAAAAACCCTTGTCCATCTTCTTATTTGGCTGAATTTAGCATGGGGGAATCCATGGCTAGGGTTTTCAAGCTTTCAATCTCAATAATCAAAGAAAACGAGGTTTGAACTTAGAACGGGGAAAAACGAGTAACTGACGGTTAGGTCCCTTTTTGTCATTTTGGTATCGAGGTAAGTTCGTGTGTAAATAATTCAACATTATATTATGTATTTAATATTTTGATATCACATGAATTGTATATATATGTTTCTACGGATTCGATTGATGATGATTTGGCAAAAATCGAAGAATGAGAATCCCGGTTAAACCTTAGGAATAGAAAAGATACCCTTGTCACGATATTCGATTAAGAAGGCCCCGTGTAAGACCATATCTAGGATATGGCCTCGGCACCTAATCGAGATCTCGTATAAGACCATATTTGGGATATGGCATCGGCATCGAATAATGATTCCGTGTAAGAATACGTTTGGGACCTGGCTTCGGTATGAAATCGTGTAAGACCATGTTTGGGGCATGGCATCGACATACGGTCTCGTGTAAGACCATATTTGGGATATGGCGTCGACATCAATATGAGATATTGTACAAGACCATATCTGGGATATGCCATCAGCATCGACATGTGATCCCATGTAAGACCATATCTAGGATATGGCATTGGCATCTTACTACGTGAATGACAATTTTCGAGTATCCTTAAATGTTTCGAGTGGTTCAACGGGATAAAGTATTAAAGTTGATGTTAAATATGGAAAAAGGGTTAAAGTTATGTGATGGAGTGATACAAGTACATATGCGAAACTCACGAGAAATGAGCTCGGTATGTGATTTCGTATAAAACCATGTCAGGGACATGGCGTCGATATGATATTTCATGTAAGACCATATCGAGGATATGCGTTGACACGATACTATATATATGAGATTCTCAAGTATCTTTCAGCATTCCGAGTGGTTCAACGGGTATGTTAAAAACGAGAAAGTAAGTGACTATGTTACAAGAGGTACAGGTATATGCATATAACTCATGTGAAGTGAATTTAGTATATGATGAATTCTTAAGAAGAATGTACACGAATAAGTTATACTTGTGAAATATTGATATCCTTGTGATTAATGATCTACATTCATGAGAATGGATACATGATAAGATTTGATGATGATCATGTGTGAGGCTTTTAAGCCAAATTAAATTGAGAAATAAAATGTTCAAGTCTTTGTTGTTGATGTATAGGTTAAATTGGCCAATGAATGGCTTGCAAATATTTGATGATGACTAGCATGTTGGAATGGCTAACTATGGATATATTTTAGTGTTATGTGTGAATAAATGAGAATTAATACAAATAAAACATGATAGAGTAAAATTAGCAATAAAACAGTTTGGACAGTAGCAGTTGTATCAATTTGAAAATTCACCAAAAATGGTGGAAATTGAATTAGAAGTTGAATACGATATTAAATTAAATCTTATTAAGTCTATTTTCGCATAAAAGAAACATAATAAGCAAATAAATTTCATATGGTGAGATATTTGGATTTTAGTGAGACAAGGCCAGAATGATTTCGAAATCCCCTGTTCTGACTTGGGAAATTCATTAAAAATTTTGAAAAAAAATTAATCAAGGTATAAAATTTATATTCTTGAATTTCTTAATGAGTCTATTTTCAATAGAACCAAACAGGAACATTATTCGAGAGTTGTACCACGAGAAAATAATTTTTTAGTGAAGAAGGGTCAGAACTGTCAGACAGCGAAACATGAGAGAATTTAAAGAATAAAATGTATTGATTAGATGGACCAAAAGTTTTGGAAATTTTATGATAAGAAGATATATGAGTCTAGTTTCAAGAAAAATATTAGATCTTAATTTGGAGTTTCGTAACTCTGGATAAAAATAATTTAGTGATTGCAACTCGAGTAGACAACTCAAGATGAACATAAATGAATTGTGAAATTTTATGCAATAATGATGGTATTATCTTGAGAGCTTATATTAAGGATTGTTAAAAGCATGGTAATCAATTGTTTATTATTTACATACGTACTTACTAAGCTTTGTAGCTTACTACCCTTTCTTTCTCATATCTTATAAAGTTTTATGCTAGCTCGAGTTGGAGATCACCGGAGATGCTATCACATTATCAAGCTATCATGTTGGGTATAAGTGAATGCAAAACCCTTTGAGTTTATGGCATGTATAGGGACTTAGTCAATTGTGTATGTGTCATTTGATTTGGCCAAATGTGTTGGTTCATAATGGTAATATGATTCATTTTGTATATAGCCATGAGATATGGCTCATATTAGTTAATGAGTTATAATGCCTATTTATATGTGTGTGCTTACACTAAAGGTTTCATATGATGTGGTTATATATGTTTGGTATGGATGGATTGAAGTTGTATTTAAGTATGTGCAAATTAGAGTGCCAAATGGTTTGGTAAATAGCCATTTTCTAGGCCACACGGGCAGAGACGCAGTCGTGTGTATCAGCCTTGTGGAGGACATGGCCCCGGGACATGGTCGTGTGACCCTATTTTGTTGATGATGTCATAAATAGAGAGTTACAGTGTGAGACATGGGCGTGTGTGATTTTCTAGGCCACACTACCCATGGCCGGGACATGGTCGTGTGACCTATTTTGTTGATGTCATAAATAGAGTTACAGTGAAGACATGGGCGTATGTGACCACACTACCCCCACACGGAGATGTCGAAAAATTTTCTAAGTCTTCTTAAAGTTTCCTAAGTTCTTGGTTTAATCCCGAGCAGGTCCCAATGATTGTTTTGGGCCTCATGGGCCCACATAAGGGACGATTTGTGTGTGAGTAAGTGATTTTAAATTGAATGAAATTTTATAGCCCGATTTTGTATAAATGTTTATGTTTAAGTCCGGTAATACCTCGTATCCTATCCCAGCGTTGGACACGGGTAAAGGGTGTTACACAACCGATACCTAATAGTCTTTCATAAATTAACAAGGGGTGAGGATCCATCAACAATCTTATTATGGGCTACGATTTTCTCGGTGTAGATTCATAATTTACCAGCTAGATTCATATCAGAAGGAATGGCACGGCAATTAGGATATTTTATTAGAAACTATATGGAGTATGATGCGTCATTGATTACAAAGGGGATGAGCAAATATATGCGAATACGAGTTCTATTGGATGTTCAAACCTATTTAAAAGAAAGAAAAGATAAGTATCGGGAGAAATCAGTTCACATATGCTTTATTCCAATATGAAAAATTGTCATTATTTTGCTTTTTATGTGGCCGTCTTGGGCATGGAGAAAGCTTTTGTCCAGTATGATTATCATTGAGAGATTAGCAAGTGGATTTTAGATGGGATATATCCCTACGGGCAACACAAAGGAGGAGGGACAAGTAACCATTAAATGGTTACGAGAGGAATTTGATAATGAAAGGTGGGCAATAATGGATATAGATGGGGAGAAAATCACAAGAAGATTCGATAGTGATGTTACCAATCAAAAAGAAAATAATAGAGACACGTGATTGATGGGAAGTTCAATGCGATATTCAAGAAAGCCAATTGAGTTAAGGATGGAGAATAATATGGGAAAATATGAGGGAAGGAGAAAGGAAGCAAATTCGAAGATATGCCTATTGAATTTGTGGAAGGAAAGAAAAGGCAAAGATATAATATAGAAGGGGGTGGATTTGATAACAACAAGAGAGTGTTGGAGGAAGGGTTGAAAAATGAATTATCGACGGTCGCTATCAAGCTGGCCGACCGGGCACAATGAAAATACTTAGTTGGAATGTTCGTGGCTTGGGGCAATCACGAATAGTAAATCATCTCAAAAAAAAGTGAGACACATTCAGCCCCAAATTTTATTTCTAATGGAAACAAAGGTTGACAGAAAATGGATGGAGAAAATAAGGAGGAAGTGTGGATTCGAATATGGTATTGATGTTGATGCGGAGGGAACAAGAGGAGGATTATCATTAGGTTGGAGAGATGGTATGAATTTAACATTGAAAAGTTTTTCGAAATCGCACATAGATGTGGAGGTGGAAGAAGGAGATAGAAAGATTGTATGGAGATTTACGGGGTTCTATGGAACGCTTGTGGAGAATGACCGTAAATAATTATGGAATTTATTATGACATATGAAGTTTGGAAGTAACAAGCCGTGGACAGTCTTGGGAAATTTTAATGAAATTTTATTTTCCTATGAGAAACAAGAGGGATGGATAAGGGAGAAAAGACCGATGAATGCTTTTAGAGAAGTCATCGAGGAATGTGAATTAAATGATTTGGGTTTTTCTGGGCAATGGTATACTTGGGAAAGAGAAAGATTAATTGGAAATAATATTAGGGAAAGACTGGATAGAGGGGTTGCTAATCAAGATTGGTGGATCTTTTCAAAGAATATTCGGTGCATAATTTACAGCATGGTTTTTCGGATCATTGTCCAATATTAGTGGATACGGTAAGGGATGAGATAATGCAATTTAATGACCATCACAGGCAATTTAAATTTAATGCAGATTGGATGTTGAACAAAGAATTGGAGGAGCAAATTAAATAGGGGTGGTCAATGAATGAGAAGGATACGTTGAAGAAGCTAAGCGAGTTAAGAGATCGGTTGAAAAATGGGCGAAGAAAGAAAATGGGGCAAGAGAACGCAGAACAAAAGACTTGAATTCTAGAATGTTAAAGTTGAGTGTTGAAGAAATCAACAACGAAGTTTTAGCAGAGATGACAGAGATTAAATTGGGGATAAATTTAGAAGCTGATAGGGAGGAGCTTTTCTGGGAACAACGAGCGAGAGCTAATTGGCTTCAAATGAGAGATAGAAATACAGTTTTTTTCATAGATGGGCTTCTTATCGGAGAAAAAAACATGATCAAATGGCTTGAAAATTTTTCTGGAAGAGGGGTGACTGAGGCTAATGAAATCTCTAAGATAGCAACATTATTTCAAGGATATGTTATTGGCCAGCGAGGTAAGTAGCAGTGACAATTTACTTTCGACAATAACACCTTGCATCACAGAATAGCTCAACGAAAATCTGAAGATGGAATTTCAAGCAGAAGAGATTTTAGAAGCAATAAAATCTATAGCCTCTCTTAAAGCATCAGGGAATGATGGCTTTCCTGCAATCTTTTTTCAAAAGTACAGGAACATTGTGGGAGAGGAAATCACTAGGTACTGTTTGCAAATCCTAAATGGTCAACGAAATATGGAGAAGGTGAATCGTACAAGTATAGTCTTAATTCTTAAGGTGACTTCACCAAAGAATATGGGCCAGTTTCGTCCCATTAGCCTTTGCAATGTGATTTACAAAATGATTTCAAAGGTGATTGTCAACATATTTCGTGAAGTTTTACACTACTGTATTGATGATAGCAAGAAGCATTCGTACCAGGACGGTCAAATTACATATAACATTTTTGTAGCCTATGAGATTTTACATTCTTTTAAGAAAAGAAGAGAGAGTTTGAATAGAGGATTTGCTTTAAAACTTGATATGAGCAAAGCTTACGATAGGGTTGAATGGGGCTTTGTGGAAAGACTGATGAGAAGAATGGGATTTTGCAAGGAATATATTTCTCTTATAATGAGATGTATAACTAGTGCTACGTATACAGTGGTGACCAATGGAAAAAATAGAGAGGCATTTAGACCTACAAGAGGATTAAGGCAAGGTGATCCATTAAGCTCGTATTTATTTCTTATCTGTGCTGAAGGTTTTTCACTTCTTATTGAAAAGGCAAAGAGAGAGGGAAGGCTGCTAGGACAAAGGTGGGAAGAAACAATATTTCAGTAACACACTTATTTTTTTCTGATGATAGCATTCTGTTTGGAGAAGCAACGATTGAAGGTGCTAATATATTAAAAAGAGTAATTAATGAATATGAAGCATTGTTTGGGTAAAATGTCAATTCTGAAAAATCATTGATCTACTTTAGTGGGAACGTTGATGAAGAACTACAGGAACAGTTGGGCAACACATTGGGAGTACATATTTCTAATAATTCGAAGAAGTATTTAAAGCTTCCTACAATGGTGGGTCGAAGGAAAAAACAGGCTTTCATTGAAATTAAAGAACGTTTCAACAAATTGATAAACAATTGGAGTATTTGACTTTTATCAGCCAGGGAAAAGAGGTATTTCTTAAATTTGTTTTACAAGCTATTCCAATTTATGCGATGCAGTGTTTTAAGCTACCAGTTTCTTTTTGCAATGAACTTGAAAATATTATGTGTAAATTTTGGTAGCGTAATCCAAAAAATAATAAAGGCATTCATTGGTGAGTGATATGTGCATCCCCAAAACAAAGTGAGGGTTGGGTTTTAAAAATCTATCAATGTTTAATATGGCCCTGTTAGCGAAACAGGGATGGAAGATTATTATACAGCCCAATTGTTTGTTTGCAAGAGTAATGAAAGTGAAATACTTCCCAAAAGGAGAGTTTATGAGTGCAAGAATCAGATCTTACCCATCATTTACCTGGCGAAGCATATGGGGAGCCACACGTCTGTTAGAGGAGGGGATTGGCTGGAGAATAGGGAATGGCAGGAGTGTCAATATATGGAATGATGCATGGCTACTAGGAGCTGGAAACGGAAGAGTTCAATGTTAGCAAATTGATATTAGGTATTCCAAGGTATCCGATTTAATTGAAAGAAATTTTGTTACCTGGAAACAGGAGGAAATACGTTCTTTATTTGGTGAGGAACAAATGCAGAGAATTGTCTCAATACCGCTGGCGAGCAGTGAACCACAAGATGTACTAATTTGGAGGGGGATAATACAATGACTTACACAGCTAAGAATGGTTACAGAAGGTTGAATACAACAGAGGATCCCAAAATACAACATAATCCCCTAACTAAGTTTTATACAAAACTATGAAACCTTAAGGTGCCAAATAAAATCAGAATACATTTATGGAAAGTTGCTAATGAGTTCGTGCCAGTCTTGTATAATCTGAAACTTCGAAAGTTGGTGATAAACACGACTTGTCCAATGTGTTAAGAAGAAGAAGAAACGGTGAGCCATCTCTTTCGGGACTGTAACTTCATCCGAAAAGTACTCTGGGATTTGGGAGATATCAATGCGACATGCAAAAGAGAAACAAATTGGAAAACATGGTTAACGACTGAATTTGAGCATCTCACTGAAGAGGAATGTAAAATCAGAACCATCTTTTTATGGGCTATTTGGTACAACTGAAACAAAGTGTATCATGAGGGAAGAAGGATCCTAGTGCATGAAGTAGTGGGATTTATCAACGCATATTGTACAGAAATTAAACATATGGGTGAAGTAATAAAGATCAGAACTGAGAATAACAATAATGAGTGGCAACCACCCAGAGGAGATGTAATAAAAATAAACTTTGATGTGTCTTTTAACCAGATTCAACATACTTCAGTAGCAGGAATCATTGCGCGAAATAAAGAACGGTTAGTGATGGCATCGTGTACTTACCTAGTAAAAAATATTGCAGATCCAACAACGGCCAAGGCAAGGGCGTGCTTATTGGCTGTCACTATGGCGGAAGAAATAGGTTTCCATGAAATACAGGTTGAGGGAGATGCGTTGACGGTTATTAGGAAACTAAACCTTGAAATAGAAGACAGATCATGCATTAGAGTCTAGATCCAAGAAATCAAAAGAAAATCACTCGGATTCAGAAGTATAAAGTTCAAACATGTATCAATAGCAGCTAATAAAGTAGCGCACGGATTGGCGATAGAAGGATCGAAGTACAAAGACCCACAATATTTGGTGGAAGAGGCACCACGAGCGGTAAAAGAACTGGTGAATAATGACAGGAACCGCAACGATGTAGAAGAAATGACAGTGACGAGTCTGAATCTTGAAATGACGGATCGATTCAATGAACTCGTGGAAACAACGGAGGCTGGTGTTTAAAAAGTCATATGCTGATAGATTCACAGCGGAGGAGTCTCTAAAGCGACTGATGCACAACAGAATTATGGGTTTAGTGAGAAAAAAATGGGATTTTAATCTTAGCCTTTCATTTTTTTGCTTTCAAGTTTAGAGTCATTCTGTTTGCTTTTCTCGATTCCTAAAACTCTTTTATTGTTTTTCTACTTTCATTTCCCCAAGGAGCCATTTTGGACGCCAATTATAGTAGGACAGCTGTAGGAAAAAGTTATTGTTTCATCTGTCCTTAGATAATATCTTAGCCTTTCATTTTTTTGCTTTCAAGTTTAGAGTCTTTCTGTTTGCTTTTCTCGATTCCTAAAACTCTTTTATTGTTTTTCTACTTTCATTTCCCCAAGGCGCCATTTTGGACGCCAATTATAGTAGGACAGCTGTAGGAAAAGTTATTGTTGCATCTGTCCTTAGATAATATCCCATCTAATAAATGTATCAGTTGGGTCTTTAAAAAAAAAAAAAAACTTGTTAAAAAGAAGAAGTAATTATTGGGAGTCGGCGAAGATAAATTATGCTAAGCTAGCATGTCTCAAAATTAATTTGTAACTTGTCCAAATTTGCACTTTTAGTAGGCCGACGGCCCATAGAAAACAAACACTTATCCATGAGGGTCCTAATTTGATTATACAAAAGTTGAGGGGTCAAATAACAATTTAAAAGATCAACATCCCCTTGCTGGTTTTCACTTGCTTCTTCGAGTTGTAGTTAATTTCCCACTCGATCAGAAAAATAAATTAAAAAATCTAGGGTTTATGTAAAAAGCTGAGATTGTTAATCGAAGAAGCTAGGGTGTATAATTCGTTTCTTTCTATTGAATCCTCCAGGGCAGTGCAAGTAAAAAACAAGTGAGCGACAATGAGGATTATGATAAAAGGAGGAGTATGGAAGAACACGGAGGATGAGATATTGAAAGCGGCGGTTATGAAATATGGGAAGAATCAATGGGCCCGAATTTCTTCTTTACTTGTTCGTAAATCTGCTAAGCAATGTAAGGCTCGATGGTATGAATGGCTTGACCCTTCTATCAAAAAGGTAATTTTCTTCCTTTTTGGAAATCATTTTAGGTTACTAAGATGGGTTTGTTTTAAAAATGTGTGTTGATAGAAATTTACATTGCTTCATATTTGTTAGTTTATTTGGGTTTTTTTTCTTCTTAATTCATCAACTCAGTTATCGGCATTGAAGCCTTTCAGTATTTCAATTTGTAAGATGACTTCTTTCCTAAACATTAGGTTTTTTTTTTTGGGAGTATTGAATAGTTAAGCTACATTGCAAGTGTTTCATTGTGTTTATTTTCGTTAAATAAGCTAAGCTTAATTAAAAGAAACTATGATGTTGTAGCTTCTTGTTACTTGCTGTTTGGTTGCTCAGAAGTTGGTTTTAGAATGCAAAAAATTAACTGTAGAAAATTAAAACAACGTTTGATCAAAAGTTTGTAAATATTTAACATGTGAACTAACCCGCACTCGGATGTAATTATATGATATAAAAATAACAGTCCCAAAATTTTAAATCTAACTATCTATGTACTTGTGTGTCAAATATGGCTTTTGCTTTCAGAGCATTTGAAAAGAAAGAGGCTAAAATAAGAACCAACAGCATTCTAATTTATGAATTGGAGTCTATTGGTGCTCAAATTGTCAGTGGCATTTTTGCTGAAAGATGGGTTCTATTTTATCTCTTTGTGTTGGATTATTAATGTTAATTCAAGTGTTTTTACTTGATTCCTTTTGATGAATTAAATTATCAGTAATTTTGTCTATTTGTTCCGATTAAAGTAGGAGCTTTTAAGTGATAATTTGTTTTCTTTGGTGATATATGTAGACCGAGTGGACAAGAGAAGAGGATGAAAAGCTGTTGCATCTCGCAAAGCTCATGCCAACACAATGGAGAACAATTGCTCCAATTGTTGGTCGGACTCCATCTCAATGTCTAGAGCGATATGAGAAACTCCTCGATGCAGCTTGTGCTAGAGATGAAAATTATGAGCCTGGTGATGACCCCAGGAAATTACGTCCTGGAGAGATTGATCCTAACCCTGAATCAAAACCTGCACGACCGGATCCTGTCGATATGGATGAGGATGAGAAAGAAATGCTTTCTGAAGCTCGTGCCCGGTTAGCTAATACTAGGGGTAAGAAGGCGAAGAGGAAAGCCAGGGAGAAACAACTCGAAGAGGCTAGGAGGCTTGCGTCTCTGCAGAAAAGGAGGGAACTTAAGGCTGCTGGGATCGATACAAGGCAACGAAGAGAAAGAAAAAGAAAGGGAATTGATTATAATGCTGAAATCCCCTTTGAGAAGAGGCCTCCTTCGGGGTTTTATGATGTTGCTGATGAAGACAGACCTGTGGAACAGCCTAAGTTCCCAACAACCATTGAAGAACTTGAGGGAAAAAGAAGAGTTGATATTGAAGCACAGTTAAGGAAGCAGGATATTGCAAAAAATAAAATTGCACAGAGGCAGGATGCCGCATCGGCAATATTGCAGGCCAACAAGCTAAATGATCCAGAAGCAGTGAGGAAGAGATCCAAACTTATGCTACCAGAACCTCAGATATCGAATCATGAACTAGAGGAGATTGCCAAGATGGGATATGCCAGTGATCTTCTTGCTGGTAATGAGGAACTGGCTGAAGGGAGTAGTGCTACTCGTGCTCTTCTTGCAAATTATTCCCAGACTCCACGGCAGGGAGTGACACCTTTACGGACCCCACAAAGAACAGCGGCTGGAAAAGGTGATGCTATCATGATGGAAGCTGAAAATCTGGCTAGGTTGAGAGAATCCCAAACGCCTCTACTTGGTGGAGAAAATCCTGAGCTGCATCCTTCAGATTTTTCTGGGGTCACTCCTAAAATACAGGTCCAAACACCCAACCCAATGTTGACTCCTGCGGCAACCCCTGGTGGTACTGGTCTTACTCCTAGAATTGGAATGACACCATCAAGGGATGGCTACTCTTTTGGTCTGACCCCTAAAGGAACTCCCATCAGGGATGAGCTCCACATAAATGAAGACATGGATCTACATGACAGTGCCAAGCTTGAGCAACGAAGACAAGCTGATATAAGAAGGAACTTGCAATCTGGGCTTGGTAGTCTTCCACAGCCAAAGAATGAGTACCAAATAGTCATTCAACCACCCCCAGAGGAAAGTGAAGAACCAGAGGAGAAGATTGAAGAAGACATGTCTGATAGAATAGCCAGAGAAAGGGCTGAGGAAGAAGCACGGCAGCAGGCATTGCTTAAGAAGAGATCAAAAGTGTTGCAAAGGGAGCTTCCAAGACCACCTAGTGCATCACTGGAACTAATTAGAGATTCTTTGATGAGGACTGATGGAGACAAAAGTACCTTTGTTCCTCCTACTCTAATTGAGCAGGCTGATGAAATGATAAGAAAAGAGCTTCTGTCCTTGCTGGAGCACGACAATACTAAGTATCCACTTGATGAAAAGGCAAACAAAGGGAAGAAAAAGGGTGCCAAGCGTTCTGCTAATGGATCTATTCCCAGTATAGAAGATTTTGAGGAAGATAAAATGAAAGAGGTTTGTCATGCATTTCACTGATTATGTTGCCTTTGTTTTCATTCTTTGATGTGCAATTTATGTTTGTGAGCCTTAGTGAATCCATGGGAGATTATCATCCAACTATATAATTTCTTATTACTGTAAGAATTTCTCATTTGGTGCTTGCTATAGAATTGAGTTGAGTTTGTGTTAAACATCGCCTATCACAGGTTTTTATTCATTAAGGATTTCAAACCACCTAAAATCTCATTCGAGTGGTGGAAAAGCGATTTTCATTTGCTTTTATAACCTTGTAAATACTTTGGTGTCTGTAATTCTTGCAGCTTACTTGTTCATGTAAGGTCGTCTACTCTAAAGTCTATCTGCTGAATACCAACTATTCTTACTTTTCAGTTTCAGTTCCCTGTCAACCTGATGCTAAGATTCTTTTTATCTTTTCTATTTTCTTTTGATCCTTGACTATTATAATAACAGTATATCACAAATGATGTGTGACCGTTACTGATGATGAGCCTTCTGCAAACTGACAAATGATCATATTTTTCTTGGCAGGCTGATTCGTGGGTAAAGGAAGAGGCTGAATTCCTTCGTGTGGCAATGGGGCACGAAAATGAATCTCTTGATGATTTTGTTGAAGCACATAATACTTGCCTAAATGATCTCATGTACTTCCCTACTCGTCATTCTTATGGTCTGTCAAGTGTTGCTGGAAATACGGAGAAACTTGCAGCCCTGCAGACTGAATTTGACCATGTGAAAAAGAAGATGGATAATGATAAGTTGAAAGCAGAAGGCATGGAGAAGAAGTTCAATGTTCTCACACAGGGTTATGAGGTACATCACTAGATACTGGCTGATGATTTCTTGTTCTACCATTATAATAATTTGACTTTCATGAAACTTGTAAAATGCACACCTAATCTCTATTATGCAATTTCTGTTATTAGAGTTCATTGAGGAGTTTCATAGTGCTTAATAACATTTAAAGAAGTCTTTATACATGTATTTTCTCTGTCAGAGTCCAGTAAACTTGGTGCCTCGAGATCTGTGTTTGGAAGTAGGCTTGTACAATTACATGTTGGATTAGAGTAGGATGGGCTTAAGATGGAAGAATCAGCATGTAATGAAGTACCTGCATAAAGCTAAGAATTGCATAAACCATTTTTTATATTATTCAGTTTTGGGCTGGTTTTAAAATTTCCTAGGGAGGCCTATGAATCTTTGTGTTTTTTATTTTTTAAAATAAGTTCTATAATCTAGGGATTCTTGATTTCTTCTGTTAAAACTTAGAACTCAATCCTTTGGTGCTACTTAATGGATGATGGTTGCTTCTATTTTGCTTGGACTCTTCATCTTGAGGAACCCATTTCCAACCCATGGATATGGGGATAAAACATCCAAGGATCCTTGAAATATACTGAAAAACATAAAAAAGAATCTAATGACAGGCATGTCAGTTACATATCCGTATCCGACACTCACACCTGAGTCTAACATAGAGTTGCTTCTATCCAGTTTCTATAAAATAAATTGATGAACTCACTCATTGTATTTTACTCCATATTGTAAATGTTGTTTCATACTTTCAGTTAGGGAATTGAAATTGTAATTCCTTTTGCACTAAACAATGGGCAATTTCATTGATCAGAGACGGGCTGCAACTCTTTGGCGTCAGATTGAATCAACCTTTAAGCAGATTGATACTGCAGGAACAGAACTAGAGTGTTTTCAAGCATTACAAAAGCAGGAGCAGCTAGCAGCTTCACACAGAATAAATGGTCTCTGGGAGGAAGTTCAGAAACAGAAAGAGCTTGAACAAACCTTACAAAGTCGCTACGGGAATCTCATAGCTGAGATAGAAAGGATACAAAAGCTCATGAATGTATACAGAGTACAAGCACAAAAACAAGAAGAGGCAGCTGAAAAGGATCATCCTCTTGAGTCGTCTGAGGCTCCAGCAAGTCAAGCTGCTGTGCCAAGCTCAGGACTTTCTGAGCCTGCACCTTCCTCGAAGGATGTTTACTCTTCTCTTGATGGCCAGCCAAGCCTGAAAATTGATATGAATGTTGATTCCCGAGAACAGCATGCTACTATGGATTTGGAAACAGATGGAAACATGTCTGGTAATGTGCCTTTGGTTGTGGAAGACAACAGATATAATATCACAAAGACACCGACTCAGGATGCTGGAACAAGTTCTGAGGTTGCTGCAGAATCTGTAAATCCTGACACAGTCTCTACCAAACCGGAATGCATAGAAGAAACGCTTGAAGGTGAAGGTTTTATTGATCATGCCAAGATTGACAGTACATGTGTCTTGGGTGGAGATACTGCTGAAAACCAAACTGCAATGGAGGAATAGCTGTTTTAGGCCTTTAGCTCTTAAGAAGTTTTTTCGAATTATGAGAAACTAGGTCAGGGAATTCTCTCATTCAACCAGTAGTATTGGGGGGACTGATGGATCCACATCTGCCTGCCTCTGTATTTTAATTTTCCATGGCAATTAGCAATTTTGGAGCAGACCATTATCTGTTGTAATCTTTGCATCACGATGTTTTCTTGCGCCAGAGATTTTGGATTCTTACCCGGAAATGTTCAAAATGTGATTATTATGAGATGTATGGAAATGGTTTATTTATTCAGTTTTTCCTTTTAGACATCTTGATGCTATCTTTTCTTCATTTTTGATTCAGCTAAAAACATGAAGTTGATGGTCAAATATCATGCGTGGCAGTAATTTGTTGGAATTTTCTTACCCAAAATGAAGTTTGGAAACTGAAATTTCATATTTCATTTGCTCCAGATTATTGTCTAATAATGTCGATCCACAAAGGCCGTCCCAAAACTAAAGGAAGATATTAAGATAACAAATGTTAGGAAGTTTTGATTTAAAATATTAAATTAGGAAATAGATTGAAAAAACACCATAATGACTGAAATCCATTTAAACTTGGATCAAACCCAAAATTATCTGATATTGATTTAGGATTGAAATGACACCTCGGGTATCATTGAATTTCAGCTATTAATGGAAAAATTTGTAAACTAACCCCCAAGAGATAAGATGAAGCAGTAATCTTAAAGTTGGTGAATTGTTAGATTAGAATTTAAGAGTTAAATCGTAATTTTGTTTCAGTTATCTAAATCCAAACGTAGTGGGAAAGGAGAAAGGAAAGTCTCCATCACAAAAACTAAAAAGATAATGGACAAAAGCTACCAAAACAATAACTAAAATCATGAACTTGCCTATTATATATAACTTCATGTTTCCCTTGTGACTCTCTTCAAACTTCTTCTATTCTACGGCTTTGTATGGTAAGTATAGGTGACAAAAACAATCTACCTACTTGGTTTTCATCTGCTCCTTTGTCAGTCATCTTATTTTATGGGCTATTAAAACTGTCTCAACTTTGGGAAGGTTAAGGTATGCAAAAGAAATTATTTTTTTATATCCCAATATTTGATTCATTGAATTTGATTGTGTCTACAACAATTTGTTTTTAGTTTGGCTATAAAAGGTGAGCTTGAAATTTCTTTCAGTGGTAAAAGTTTTTGATTTTTTGGTTTTCTCTTTTACTTCTTGTATTTCTTTGTTGTAAGTTTTTGATTTTTTGGTTTTCTCTTTTACTTCTTGTATTTCTTTGTTGTTTGTTGGGTCATAAGTTTTACGTTCTGGCTCTTTAAGGCAATGAAACAAGGAGAGCTTGAACCGGTAAAATATGGCCATATATACACACGTATCTATATATCTTTCTATATGCGAGAGTATAGGAAAGTGAGTCCACATGCATGTTCTTTAATGGGTTTTTAGATTTCTCCAATTTCCTTTCTCTTTTCTTTTTTAATGGATGGAGTTTCCTTGAGACTAGTTCAACATGTCATGGGATAAATTCACAAATTATATGGTTTTCGACACTAAATTCATGTGACATCTAAAATTTGTCTCATTTTAGTTTGAAAATGGTTGCACAAAATCAATATTGTTTTGATTGTGTTATTTTTTTCTGGGATTAATTTCAGCAACAATGGTGGCTGGAACAGTGGATCTTCGATCTGATACAGTAACAAAACCAACAGAGACAATGAGGGCTGCAATGGCCACTGCTGAAGTTGATGATGATGTCTTGGGAGCTGATCCAACTGCGTTCCGGTTAGAATCGGAGGTCGCCAAGATCACGGGCAAGGAAGCCGGTCTATTTGTCTCATCAGGCACCATGGGTAACCTCATAAGTGTTCTAGTTCATTGTGATATAAGAGGAAGTGAAGTCATTCTTGGTGACAATTCTCATATCCATATTTATGAGAATGGTGGTATTTCAACAATTGGAGGTGTACATCCAAGGCCAGTCAAGAACAATGAAGATGGAACAATGGATATCGATTCAATCGAAGTCGCTATTAGAGATCCGAGAGGAGAGCTTGTGTTCCCAACTACAAAGTTGATTTGCTTGGAGAATTCACATGCCAAGTAAGAATCATTCATGACAATATGATCTATATTCTACAATTTTCGTATTCAGTTGAAGTCCTTAAATGATTTGTTTACTTCACTAATACTCAATGCAGCTCCGGTGGTAGATGCTTGTCTGCGGAATACACCGACAGAGTTGGAGAGCTAGCTAAGAAGCACAGCTTGAAGCTTCACATCGATGGGGCTCGCATTTTCAATGCATCAGTGGTGAGTAAAACATTTTTATATTTACACTTTATATCTTGTTGCAATTGTATGGCCTGCTGATCTTCCTGTTTAAGTTTCATCGAAAAATCAGAACAGCTTATATTCTAACCGAATTCTCTTCTTATCAGTGTGTATCTGTCCAAGTATCTAACTAAAGGGTTGGTCTGGCAGGCACTTGGAGTTCCAGTTCAGAGGCTTGTACAAGCTGCGGATTCTGTCTCGGTATACACTTGGTGTAAACATTTTTTTATTTCAGCTTGGGCATCCTCTAACGATACCAATAAGTTTACTTAATAGCAGTTTTAATTGTCATGTTAGTTTATAGGTCTTTGTTTTGCTAGATTACAACTTTGTTCTGCAAAGTTCTCGATCTATCGAACATCTTGCATACAGTATGATTATATAGTAAGGAACTTTTTCCTATTTTGTCTGTGGTAGGTGTGTCTATCAAAAGGTTTGGGTGCTCCGGTTGGATCGGTCATTGTTGGTTCGAAAAGCTTCATTACCAAGGTAAAGGAAAAGGACTTTGCTGCAAAAAGATCTTTACAATCTATGAAACTTAAGCTCAAACTCTGCATTTTTTCGGCTTTTTTAGGCTAGGAGACTTCGGAAAACCTTAGGTGGTGGGATGAGGCAGGTTGGCTTCATCTGCGCTGCCGCTTTTGTTGCTTTGAAAGAGAATGTTGAAAAGCTTGATGGTGATCACAAGAAGGCAAAGGAGTTAGCAGGTAAACATTATATACGAACTTTTCGGTTTGGAAGAACAGACGTTACTTTTCTCCACTGCTTTCAATCAATGAACTAACGTGTAAAAATTCATCAACTTTATGTTAGTTTTGTATGGTTTCAGAGGGCCTAAATCAAATCAAAGGTCTAAAAGTGGATGTTGCTGCAGTGGAAACCAATATTGTGAGTATGGCATAGTTACTAAACCTACATTAATGCCAATTTTCTCTTTCTGTGCAAACCGGGTTCGAGTTTGTATGGTTGGAGTTGCTATTCGGTTCTTTAGTAAAGATCATATGTACAAAACTTGTTGCTTCCGTGTCCACCAAGAAAAAGAAAAAGAAAAGAAAAGAAGGAAAACTTGATGTTAAAAATTAAAAGCAAAGGCTTTATTTCAACAGATATATGTTGACATAGTGGAGGGCTCAAAAATCACAGCAGAGAAACTATACAGAATTTAGAGGAACATGGTGTACTTGTAATGCCAAAGGGCCTATCCAGGTCAGTATTCTCCCTTAAAAAACCATCCCCATAGATTCATATTGCTTTCAATTACTCGGAAATCGATTAAACTTGCAGGTTTAATGACAATGACATGTATATATATTCATAGCCCCAAAACCATGGTTTTGGATGGTTAATTGCATTCAATCAGCAAAAACAGAACCTATATCATGTCTAGCAGTTACCATACATAGAAACTCGACAATACTACCAGAACAAGTATACAGTTGTACAAGTATTAAAGCTAGATATAATAGGTTAATGGTGGGTGTTTTATGGTGATTCAGGATGAGAATTGTCCTCCACCACCAAATTTCATCAAGTGATGTGCACTACACTTTGTCATGCTTTCAGGTGATCAACACCATCATCCCTTAAGATTCCAGCCTCTTGATGATTTTTGCCGTGCAACTTATATTCTTCTTCTTTCAATATTGTAGCAAGCTTTCAGTGGTATGCACCAAGAAAACGGAAGCTACTCTATATCAACGTCTCGGGATGTTTCATACGCGTAATCTTATACTTAAGAGATCACACTCATAAGAATATATATGATCCTTTCTTCTATTCTCATATCAACAACAAAATAAAAAGAAGTAAGGCAAGGGCAGTCTCATAATAGTAAAGCATAGTTGTGTTACATCTAGTAAAATGTTTCATTTTATGTTGCATGGAAGAAGTGGCAAACAAGGAGACAGATATTGCAAGGATATATAGGGACCATTGGGAGGGGCAGATTGGGTCCCTTTCAGGTGAGAACCAAAAAAATTAGCGACATATGAGCCCCATTAAATATGATTTGACATTGGGCCTACCTTTCATGTGAATCATCAATTAATTTGCTTCATACTTTAGTTTCTTTAGGTTATGGCACTGGTGTAAAGTTGGTTGCATTAGATATATATATATATACATACATACATATATATATATATATATATTTTAAAATATTCATAGGTGTTTTTTTTCTAGTAAAATAAGCTCTTTTCAAGCATTCCACAAACTCTTATGTTCTAAATAATGTATAAAAATAATAACTTCTTTTTAAGTGAAATGGAATTCATAATTAAAGAACAAAACAAGGGTACTGAAAAATTATTTTAATTTAAAATAATAATTCATAATATTAATTTTTGAAAAAATATTTAATATTTATACTAATTCATAAATAATTTTTATAGTTGATCATATACAAATTATTAGAAAAGTTTAGTTTTACAAAATTGTTTGTTTAAAAATAAAACTAAATATATTATAATCAAATTTGACAATAAATTAATAAATAGTACCAATCATGAAGTTATTAAAATACTTTTAGTATTAATGGGATTGAATATGTAATTTTATAAAAATATTTTTACATGAATTTTAGTTAAAAGTGATGAATAGGGATGCATTTGTAAAGGATGTAAACTAAAATTTGTGTATCTTGTATTTATAACAATAATTTTAAATAATATTAGAACACTTTCTATTTCTAAAATACAATTCTATTTAATAAAACATAATATATTGCTACTAATTACATTTTATTTGTAACATTGTCTCCTTTATCATCCCTTTTATTGTGGTAACTTTGATCTCTTCCATTATGATTTTCTCTATTTAATTCCTTTTGCAACTTTGATTTACTTGTTAACCCTTTATAATTGTTGTGTTATCATATTTCATCATTTACTTTATAATTGTTCATTAATATAAATAATTTTAAAATTCATATTTAATTAAATTATATTTGTTGAGTATGACTCTTATTTCAGTCAAATTTGAGAAATAATCTTTCAGTTAAACTTTGTTTATTTGTTTCAATCAAACTCTTATTAGTCTAGATTATTTTATTATTATTTGACCTATGAATTTAGCTTATAAATAGGCTCTTTTACAACCTTAAAAAATACATCCATTAGAGATTAGAACTCATAACACATTTAGAGAATTTTGTGTTTATGTTTTGAGGATTCTTTGTTTTCAAGTTTTTGGGGTTTAGTTTTTATATCCATCTTTTGTACTCTTCGTTCTTTTGCCATTATAGTAAAATTATTTTGCTCGTGGTTTTTTATCCTCTTTGGAGGGATTTTTCCACGTTAAATTTGTGCGTTTAATTTCTCAATTTATTCCGCCATTTTTTTTACTTGTTGCTTAATCGGGTCGATCCCAACAATATTCGTTCTTAAGAGGAAAGAAATTACAATAAGATATCTAAACTCGATTATAAAAATCGCAATTTTCATAAAAAATTACAAAATTTTCTATTTTGAAATAAAATATCTTAAAATTCAAATGATAAAAAAAGAAAAATAATGAAATAATCTTGATTTTTCAAATCATTTAATTATAATATTTTGGACACCTTCTTGATCTTTTTGGGCTCAAGCCATGAAATAACTTCAGTTTTTATCACAAACAATTCAAGAAAAGAAACATCATAAATAATTGAGAGATTATGCCCTCGTCAATTCATTTCGATGGGGTAATTCGTCATATTGAAATTAGTTGTGTATTTGAATTGCACCATCAGATAGGAATGGGGTTCAATAAGAGAGTAAAACTCGATGAAATGAAAAAAATATTGGTACAAAAATCACTTGATGTTGTAAGAGGATGATGTCTAAATTATTCTACAAATTTCTAGTTTCGTCAAATCCTTGTATATATAACAAGATGTAACTCTTAGATGATGAGGATGTGGAGACAATGATAGTAATGCATTGCTCTACTAGTAACATTAAACCAGTGAAATTGTTTGCTATGTTGGTGGATGTTGGGAGTAGGGGAATCGATAATGGATGAATTTTTTTAGACGGGAGGGGTTTGAGATATTAGGGAGGGTGTCGATCAGGGAGTCAAAAATGACCTCCTTCCATGATAATTTTATTTTTTTCTTTTTTAATTTTTTTGTAGAATGCCACGTGTTGGTATAATATGAAACTACAACATCAAGTGACAGTTACACAAAATGTTGACATGTGCCATCTAGCTCAATTTTCTTTTTCAAGTGAGTGACATGTCACTTGCATAGTAGACTCATCATCTAGCGTGGCGAGATCTATACCTAAAAAAAATATCTTAACTTTTTAAATAATCTAAAAGTTGAACTATTTTTTAAATAATTACTCTGGCATATTTTTAGTAAAAAAACCATATATTTATCTCTCTATGCTCTAGAATTGATTATCAATGGGCTTAAAAGAGAGAGAGTGATTAAGATCATTTATTCGCACTCTAATGGTTAGGATTTAAATTTTGCGGTTCAACCTATAAATAATTGATACTTAAACTATATCATTTTTCTTATTTTGATGCTTAAGTTTTTTTTTTTTTGTTACAAGTGATACTTAAATTGTATTTTTTTCCAAGTTGGTACTTCCATTAGTCTAAATTGGTACCTAAATTATATATATTTTTTCAAATTAGTACCTAAATTATACCCTTTTTTTCCAAATTGGTTCATACTTTTCTTTTATCACAAGTGGTACTAAACTATTCTTTCATTATTATACATTAAAATGTTATATCCGTCAAAAAAATTCTAGCCAAGAATAGATTGCCATGTCATATAAACTTTAACAAATAACTTTTTTTAAAAAAATATTTTCTTTTTTACATTATTTCTCTCGTCTGACAATGCTAGCAATGCTCGAAATTTGTCCTCCCAAGGTGAATATGCTCACAATTAATTTTGTTTTCAATTCACCACATGTTTACTCGACCTAACAGGATTAAAAAAGTTCTTTCATCCATCAAAACTGGTGTTTTTAGAACCAAACCGGATTGATCGATTGATTGAGAGCCAATCAAAGTATCGACCTAGAGATAGGGGTTGAACCAATTGACTTAGAAACTGATACAGGTTGGTTGAACCAAGCTAAAAAAATGATGGAAGTGGTTTCTCTATTTTAAAATATATATATTTTTATTTTTTTATAATTTTTTAATAATGCATTTGATCAAATCATATGAGCCGCTTAAATTGAATATTAGTGGTTTGATAGGTTTAACCATCCAATTTTGAGAACCTTGATCAAAACTATAAAGCCCAAAATGTTTACACTAGTAAAAGAAGCCCAAGATAAGAGGGAGAAGAAATAATAAATAATAAAGTAAAAAGAATATATATTATATGTATAAAGAAAATGGTACTTTTATCTTTTTTTGTTCCATGACAATTTTAAGTAATATTTTTTAAAAATAGATTATCAATTTGACTAATGGTTAAACTATAAAGGTACCAACTTGGGGAATAAAAGTTATTTATGTACCACTTGTGACAAATAAATGTTTGGGTACCAAAATGAAAATAAATAACATCATTTAGGTATCAATTAAGTAGGTTAAGCATTTTTTTAAAAATAAACTTAATAATTTGACTAACAGTTAGACTAACAGAGGTACCAACTTGAGAAAAAAATAGTTTAGATAACATTTGTGACGAAAAAAAGTTTTAGTACTGAGAAGAGAAAAATAGTATAATTTAGATTAGAAGTGTCCATGATCGGACTGGACCAAGATCCGATTCCAAAAAAAAATTCAAGCACATGCCCACTTTTTGCTTGGCTTGACTAGCCCAAAAACCTCATTTTACTATTAAAAAATAATGAAAATTTTAAAAAATAGTTTTAGTTGATATTATATATATTTATAATTAAATTTAAAATTAAAAAATATTTATTTAAATTAACTTCAAGCCAAAATGAACTGGGTTGAGGTGTAAAAATATTTACCTAAACTTGACTTAGATTGAGTTAGACGAGCTACTTGACCATAAATAAATTTAGTTTAGACATCAATTTATAAATTAAGTAAAAACTTTATCCTCCTACCAGAGAGAAAAAAGTTTATCGCATAAAATTATATGAGAAAGAAAACATTGCAACTTGCAAGATCTCTCAACGTTATCTTTTCTATGTAGAAATGCTTGGAAATGTAGCCCAAAATGGAACAACAAAACCCTAAAGGAATAGTGGTAGTTGGAAATGTTAACTAATTAGGGTAAATTTGGGGTTTTGTTTACATTCCTTTCTTGGTACAAGCTAAATGTGAAGCAACCTACCTATATAACTTGGTTAACCCAAGCTATCTAGCTAGCCGTATCTCCTTGGTTCCAACAGCTATGCGAAATTATGGAGAGGACATTATATTTTAATCCTTTTTAGTTTCCAATGTGCTGCCCTATTTGAATGTTTGAGATTCCAAATCCAGGAGATGTGCTTTTCTTACTCTAAGTGGAACAACTTTGTTTTCTATTTTTAACATATTCTAATTCTTATTTCCTCACCTGTTACAATCATGGCTCCTCCTCTTAATATATAATAAGAGACTGCATATTTTGGATAATCCCAATATTCAAAATAAAAATATATGGTAAAAAAGAGAGTGAAAAAAAAGAAGACTTCTTCTCCTGTCCCTACTCCCTAGATCATCTTTTTACCAGAGGGACGTGGTCCTATTTCTCTTGGCACGCCGTAATTGTTTTGAGGAAAGAAATATTAACCATTGTTTAATACTACAAATTAATATTATATACATAAAATTAAAATATAATTAAGTTTCGCTTCAAAAATTATGGCTTAATTGTTTGCAATTATATATGTACAATATGTTTAGTTAAACGATGTAATTAATGGATCTCGTTAAATTTAATGTAATTAAAGTATTTTAATTATACTCTTCAATTTATAATAAAGGGTGATAATTAGAGACATAACATGAGATAATTAACGTTATGGTTAACGTTATGATAGTAAAAATATAATTTTACTATTTTAATATCATATATCTTTATAATTTTAAAAGATTAGATTAAATTTTTATCATTTTTTAGGAAATGAAAATATAATTTTACTTTTATTAATTTAAAATTTTAAAAAATTTAAAGGGCATGAATATAAAGATTTCCATTTTAAGGGGGGTTAGGGCCCCTGTGACCCCCTAGTTACGCCCATGTATCAAATATGTCTGATAAAGAGAATTCATTGCAATTACATGAGAGTGTAATTTCTAGTCTAGTATTATTTTTTCTTGCAATTTTTTTATGCTATCCAAACATACTCTTAGTATTTTTCTAATTAAAAAAAAATTAAAAATTTATATCTAGAGATATAATAATAAGATTAATATTTAATACACTATCAGTGAAACTTTTAGATTCCACAAGTAAGATTAGGGAATTAACAAGTGTCTTATAAGTAGTCTACTAAAATATTAAAAAAAAAGAGATGCATGAAAATTTTTAAAACTGTTGGGAAATAAAAAAAAGTATTACACTGTCAGTGCACCAAATACTAACCCATGACAATAATTGATAATGAAGGGTTTTTTTTTGGCATCCCCTCGAAGTAGGTTTGGATGGAGAGTTTTAGAGATTTTTAAAATGCTAGCATTTTAGAATCTATTAACTTACAATGCTATCAATGGTAATTACTCTCTTTGGATAAATAATTATTTAAGGAAAACTTAATTTATTGAGATTTTTCAAATTATAAATACTTATAAAAGGATAATGGTATTAAAATAAATAATATAAAAATTCAATATAAATATCATTATATTTGTAAAATGTTATTAATAATTTTAATATAATAAAATTTTAAAATATAATAGAATTAAATAAAATGATTTTGAAGTAAATTTTTATTTTATGGTGGGAGAATGCGTATTGAATGAAATAAAATTTTGAAAAATTATTTCTTATGTGGAATTTAAAAAAGAAAATTGATCAACTCAAATTTCTCATTGAAATTCCTCACAAGTTTCAAAATTCACCAATTTTTTTATCCAAATAAGAAAAATTATTTTTTAGAAATTTGAAAACCTTGATATAAATGAAATTCTTCCTTCAAATTCCTAATCCAAACACACTCTTAATTCATCTATATGCTAGTGTCACAGGGCTAGAGCATTAGTATCGCAATCCGTATGTTACAAATTCCTAAATCTCGAAAATGAGAATTCTTAATGGAAAATCTCTAAAGCACCGAAAGTAAAGCGAAAACAACTCAAAGACAATGATGCAACAAGAGAACAAAAAAGCTACACGAAAGCAATAGCACACCAAGTATTTGAGTAAATGATCTTAAAAGTATTTGATTACTTTCAATGACATGATTACAAATGAGAGGGAAATTTTCTATTTATAGTTGAACTCCCCCAGATCCAACAATACATTTTAATATTAGTTTCCATATTTACCATGACAACCCTAGTTTTCTTTAAGTATTTCACTAGGTCGCCAAAGCTTCAAGTAGATGGGCTTCTCCACATGTTCCATGACTTAGGTCAGTTCAAATGGGTCGAATGAGCCCCATTTAATTAATTGACCTTTATGGGATACTCTTTGTGCATTAGTCACGGGCTTCGATCCGCGGCTGATAAACTGTAATAGTAACATATTTTAATCCCATATTTAGCACGTTTTTGGATGATTTATCCCTTTAATTATAGAAATAGGTGCTCCTAATCCTTTGTTTTCATGTTTTATACTCAGTAGAGCACCGGAGGATGAAAAGAACGAGAAACGGGCTGAAAATGGAGAAAATGGGCCAAAGTACAAAATCCACACGGCTTAGGCCTAAGACCACACGGCCGTGCCTGGACCCCGAAATACATGGCCGTGCCTCATCAACAGGTTCAAACACGGCCTGGCCATGATTTACATGGGTGTGTCCCTACCGCAGGAAAGAAGAATTCTATTCGGATTAGGGTACTTAGAGGCAAAGAAACATATTCCAAAAGCTTATATAAAGACCCTAGAGGCCAACCTTTAAGGGGGCGTTCAGCTAGGCGAAAGAGCCAAGCCAGAGTAGTTAATTTCAGGGATTTACTTGAAGAAAGCCAGTTGATTCATCTCAAGAAGCCGGAATCATACTCAAGACGGAGGATCTCTCCTTCAATTCCTTCAGGGGGTTTTAGGGATTTCTTATGTTTTGTTTTATCTTTTCTTCTAAGATGTTTTCTTTTATAATTATGAACTAAACCCTCAAATACTTCAGGGGGTTGAAACCTAAGACGGATCTTGTTATTGTTATCTGAACTGAATGATAAATATTTGATTTGTTTTTAACTATGTGTTCTTAATTCTTGTTTTGGTATTTCCGGGATATTGATTCAAGTGTGATGTGCTTAGGCAGAGGAGGAAGAGACCCTGTCTAAGAGTAGATCTAGGATAGTTAAGTGGAGTTACTCGCGCGCCTAGAGATAGGGTGACGAAAATCTATCGGATTAGGGTCAAACCTAAATGGGAGTCCATAGATCAAATTAATGCAATTCTAGGGGTTTTAATTAGAAAGAGATTTCAATTACAACCTAGGGTTAGAAGCTAGTAGCCTTGAAGAGAGGTATTAATATAACTTAGGGAATCCTACGGATCAATTCAAGTGAATAAATCGTCCGGTTCAGAGTTAGATAACAAGTGAAGTCTAGGTGGATTCTTCCTCAGGTATTGTCTAAATCAATCAGTTTTTCTCTCAAGTCCTTCCCCAATTTCTTCTTTGTCTTAGCACCTTTAGCTTAGTTAATTAGTTAATTTTAGATTAGATAAAAATCTACTTAATTCTTAGGCTAAATAATAGAAAGAGAGTTAATATTAGTACTTTTGGTTCCTTTGGGTTCGACAATCCGGTGTTGCCGCTAGCTATACTACTGTTCGATAGGTGCACTTGCCTCCATCGTTGTCTTAGTTAGTTTCCAGGTTCGATAATTCTTTTTATAAATTTTTAAGAATCGACAGACACGATTAAGTTTTTGGCGCCGTTGCCGGGGAACTAAAATATTAAGAACACTCAATTTTTATTACTTTAGCCATATTATATTTTATTATTTTTGCAATAAAATTTTATTTTTACTTTTCTAAATTTCTTTCTTTTTCTCTTTTCCTAGCAGGTACCTCTAGTTTATGACTAGAAGGAACTCGACAGGACCACTACTTTACGATAGTGATATTGAAGGAACCGCACGCAGAAATCGTAGAGAAGTAAGGCGAGGCTTAAATTACATATAAGAAGAGCAAGAGGACGAAACCAATACCACCAAAAGGATGGCTGAGAATAATCCGTTCATCAAGATATTGCCGACCATCATGCTCCTCCTCGAATTATGTATGATTATGCTAAACTAATTTAACAGGAGCTGAATCGAGTATTGTTAGGCCTGCTATAGCCGCTAATAATTTTGAATTAAAACCTAACACTATATAAATGATTCAACAGTTTGTTCAATTTGATGGTTTGCAGGACGAAGACCCAAATACTCATTTAGCTAATTTTCTAGAATTCTATGATACCTTCAAAATAAATGGCATTTCTGATGATGCCATTCGTCTTCGGTTATTCCCCTTTTCTTTAAGGAATAAAGCTAAACAGTGGTTACATTCTCTTCCACGAGGATCAATCACTACATGGGACCAAATGACCGAAGATTTTTTATTAAAATATTTTCCACCGGCCAAAACGGCCAAATTAAGGAATTATATCTCTTGTTTTGTGCAGATGGATTTAGAAACATTATACGATTCATGGGAGAGATACAAGGATCTGTTGAGAAAGTGCCCACACCATGGCTTACCCTTGTGGTTACAAGTCCAAACTTTTTACAACGGTGTGAACTCCTCAACTCGGCAGTTAATTGACTTAGCAGCCAGCGGAACCCTTAATAATAAAACTCCTGAAGTGGCTTATGAATTCATAGAGGAGATGTCACTGAATAACTATCAGTGGCAAGTTACAAGGACAAAGCCAACTAAAGCAGCCAGAGTTTTCAATCTCGACGCAGTCACCATGCTATCAAATTAGGTAAAGATGATGAATAAAAAGATTGATGATTTGTGTGGTTCTTTGCAGGTACATCCAGTTATGCAATGTGATTCAAACCTAGGAAGCGTGGCGAATCCTGAGTACCCACCCTACACTTCGGGCATGAAAAACGAACAATTAAACTATACGTGTAACAATTTTAAACCTCAAAATAACCCCTATAGTAATACTTATAATCCAGGTTGGAGGAACCACCCCAATTTCTCATGGGGTGGCCAAGGAAATCAGAGACAACAACCTCCTCCTCCAAACTTCCAACAACAGCCCTACCCACAGGAGTTGAAGAGATGCTGACAAAATTTATAGCGGTGTCTGAAACTCGATTTCAAAACATCGAGACAACACTTAAAAATCAACAAGCATCGATTAAGGGAATCGAGAACCAGTTAGGGAAACTCGCAAAGCTAATCTCCGAACGACCACTAGGTAGCTTGCCAAGTAACACTGAGACTAATCCCAAGGAGCAAATTCAAGCCATAACAGCTCATGACAGTGAAAGGTTAGTAGAATCTGAATCTGAGCCAAGGTAAGAACCTGTGGTAAGTGAAGGTAAGGTTGAGGTAAGCCAAGAAAAGCCAAAACTGGTAATTAAAGAATACAAACTCGTATACCATACCCCAATGTGCTGAAGAAAGACAACACAGAAGAACAGTTCGGTAAGTTCTTTAAACTCTTAAAGAAATTACATATTAACTTACTACTTCTTGAAGCTCTTTCACAGATGCTAGACTCAAGGAAATTTTTAAAAGAGCTCTTAACAAACAAGCGATAGTTAGACGAGAAGTCGCATGTGGAACTAAACGCAGTATGTTCAGCAATGTTACAGAACAGACTACCACGAAAATTAAAAGATCCAGGGAGTTTTACAATTCCATGTTTAATTGGTAGTTTATCTATTGATAATACTTTAGCTAATTTAGGGGCAAGTATCAATATTTTGCCATCTAAAATGTTTAAACAGTTAGGTTTAGGGAAACCCAAGCAAACTAGGATGAGTATTCAATTAGCTGATAAAACTATTCGCATCCATAAGGGTATAATTGAAGATGTACTAGTTAAAGTTGACAAATTCATATTCCCCGTAGACTTCGTGGTTTTAGATATGGATGAAGACAATAGTATCCATTTAATTTTAGGAAGACCTTTTCTAGCAACTGCCAGATCTAAAATTGATGTTAGCACAGGTGAACTCATACTCCGTGTAGGTGACGAATCAATCAGTCTTCAAGCTTTCGATTCAGCTAGGACATCGAGTGAGAAAGGTGAGGACATAAATTCCCTTGATAAGCATTCAATTAAATTTCCTTTCCAGGAAACACCACGGAATCATACTACAGAGCCAGATCCTATAGCTCGCACCAACAAGAAAATATCTCATAAGGAACGACGGCTTTAGACCAATGAACTAGATGAGTGGGAGACACATTTCAAGGAGGAATCAAACTGACACGAATTGAAACTGAAGGAAATCCCAAAAGAACTTAAAGGGGTATCAAATCACTTCAAAATAAGAGATCAGGTACTATTAGATAGAACAGACCCGCGAATGGCCACATTAAACCTGAAGATAACTGAAGAAATCCCCTTTACAGTACTTAATGTTTTCCCTTACGGAACAGTTGAGGTAAGTAATTCTACTTTTGGTACTTTTAAAGTAAACTCTACTTGACTTAAATTATATGATGATAGCACGGAAAAGGATTTTTCACTCATTAAACCACTGTGAAGGTACGAATGAGAGGTAAGTCTAGCTTAAGACTTTAAACGAGCACTTCTCGGGAGGCAACCCGAGCACTAACCCATTTATTTTCATTTTTTTCTTTTAGCACCTAAACTACAAGCTAACCAAGTTAATGAAGCGCAGGTCATCACATCACACGGCCTTACACATAGTCGTGGTCGTGGCCGAGTGGATGATACGAATTTTTGTACTAACATGGTAGAGATAGTACGAGACAAGACAAGAAAAGTATATTTGAATCACGGACTCACCTAACACCACGGCCGTACGACATAGCCGTGGCCGACACTGATGAACCAACACGGGCGTGGCGACTTAAATATCAGGCGTGGGAGAAGCGATTGAACCACCACACGGCCATGCGACATGGCCGTGTGACATGACACGCCTATGATACACGGGCATGGGGATGTACCAGAACTGAAATTTTCTATTTAAAACACCCCTCTCCCGTTCTTTCCCATTCCCTATCCACTCTCCACTCCCCTCTATCTTCACTCTTCCCCTTCTTCATTCTATTAAAGTCTCAATCTACGCTTCAACAATGTCGAAGAAACGGAAAGATCTGAGTCCTGTCTCCCTGTGCAAGACCAATCAACATAAGTTCATGCCGGCCGCTTCATTAACTCGATAAGCTAAGGGTCTTTGAGACCATTTAACTTCTATTTTACTCTTCTCTTCTCCTTTATTTTCCTTTTCTTTATTTCTCATACATTAAATTTAGTTTATTTTGTTTTAGTTTCTTGGTTTTAGGTTCTAAAGGCTACTAGGGAATCACAACACCATGGCCTTAAACACTACACCCACCTTGTGAATCTACCAACAAGGACTTTCTAGTTCATTCATTTTCTCTTTTAGTTTTATTTTAATTCATATTTTCTTTTTTGTTATCTTTATTTACTTTAATTATATAATTAGTATAATTTAAATTATTATTACTATTTCCTGGCTAATTCTTCACGAGTTACCCAATTTTTTAATCTAGCACAGGAATTAGAGGCACCCCCTCCAACTTATCTTTAACCTCCGAATAAAGTTTCCACACTTCCAACTCAAGGAATCCATCTAAAAATTCAGGAAGTTTTACCTCTCTCCCTCTCTTTGATTTTCTTATTATATGATTGTTATCTATCTTTGTACATTGAGGGCAATGTACATCTTAAGTGTGGGGGGTGAAAGTTTATTAGAAAAAGTGCGTAACTTTTTGCATTATTCTCAAATCCCTGAATAATATTCTGCCTTAAAGTAATTTTCTCATATCACTAATTAGAATGAAATTCTTGTTGATTCATGATTTTTATTGATATGTTTTAGATTAAGCCATTGATAATTGTGCAAGGATGATTTAAACTTTAAGATACTAGAGAATCAAGCATGATGAGTCTATTTTTAAAAATTAAAATTCTGTTAGGTTGTCTACCTGAATCTAAATTGTTACCTTGAAGTTTTAAATTTATGAGGTTGACATCAAAATACCCATAATTTTTGTGAGATTTTGAGCCTTCAGAGCATACATTCTTTTCGTGCTCACTTTATTGATTATGAGTGTGTCAACATTGATTTGTTATTCTAGAACTTGCTTTGATTATACATGTCGAGACCACACTATTTATTTGATATACAAAGATGATTAAGGCACTTAGGATTTAACCCACTTAATCCACTAAAAGCCTACCCTCATAATTGACCCCTAGTGAACCCCTTTGATCCTAACAACCCTTTTATTGACTCAACTCACTAATATTAAACCTAAAACCCATCTCATATTTTTTATCACCATTCCTTTTGATTACCCTTCTACCGAGATTTATTTTGATCAGTTGCCTAATTATATCATTTCAGTGTTAAAGGTGTATCTTACAGTGATTTGTTCTTAAAAAAAATAAAAAATCAAAGTATATTCATTATTAGTTATATGATTAAAGCGAGCCTATACGTTTAATTTCAACAATCTTGAAAAAGAAGCTCATATTATTAGTATTACAAGTTTTCAGTTGATGTAATTATTCAGGTTATTAGTCATTTTTCTAGTTAGGTGATTGTCAATTCAATCTCGATTCTAACCCTTTTAATTCAGCCTTTATCCACACCTTTAACTGAGCCCCGTTACAACCCTTTTAATGACCTTTTGATTTGTGTATCATCTCATTTTACAGTGGTGGAGATTTGATTTTCAAGCAAGCCTATGTTAATAACTTTTCATGTTCGAATTTTGAGCGCTTAATTTTTGAACCTTAAACACCTTGAGTGATTTGAGTGAATCTTTAGTGAGGATGTCAACTTTTGTTGATTTTGAATTAAAGGTGATTATTTAGGTAAGGGGAAACACCTATGTTTTCGTGCTACAAACTCATGACTTTGATTGTTTGAATCTTGAGGACTCTTTAAGTTGAATCATCCATGTATAAATTATCTATGAATTACGATGAGGCATTGTTGATGAATATTATGAATTGAGGAAGTTCGTTTTAATTGTGAGTTGAGAATTTTGCTTGCAGACAAGCAAAAGCTTAAGTGTGGGGGTATTTTATAAATCGTAATAGTAACATATTTTAATCTCACATTTAGCATGTTTTTGGATGATTTATCCCTTTAATGATGGAAATAGGTGCTCCTAATCCTTTGTTTTCATGTTTTATACTCAGAAGAGCACCAGAGGATGAAAAGAACAAGAAACAAGCCGAAACAGAGAAAATGGGCCAAAGTACGAAATCCACACAGCCTGGGCCCAAGACCACACGGTCGTGCCTCGTAAGAAAAGTTGACCACGGCCTGGACCCCGAAATACATGGCCGTGCCTCATCAATAGGTTCAAACACGACCTGGCCACGATTTACACGGGCGTGTGCCATGGGCGTGTCCCTGTTGCAGGAAAGAAAAATTCTATTCGGATTAGGGTATTTAGAGGTAAAGAAACACATTCCAAAAGCCTATATAAAGACCCTAGAGGCCAACCTTTAAGGGGGCATTCAGCTAGGCGAAAGAACCAAGCCAGAGCAGTTAATTTCAGGGATTTACTCAAATAAAGCCAGTTGATTCATCTCAAGAAGCCGGAATCATACTCAAGACGGAGGATCTCTCCTTCAATTCTTTTAGGGGGTTTCAGGGATTTCTTATGTTTTATTTTATCTTTTCTTCTAAGATGTTTTCTTTTATAATTATGAACTAAACCCTCAAATACTTGAGGGGGCTGAAACCTAAGATGGATCTTGTTATTGTTATCTGAACTGAATGATAAATATTTGATTTGTTTTTAACTATGTGTTCTTAATTCTTATTTTGGTATTTCCGGGATATTGATTCAAGTGTGATGTGCTTAGGCAGCGAAGGAAGAGACCCTGTCTAAGAGTAGATCTAGCATAGTTAAGCGGAGTTGCTCGCGCGCCTAGGGATAGGGTGACGAAAATTTGCCGAATTAGGGTCAAACCTAATATGGAAGTCCATAGATCGAATTAATGCAATTCTAGGGGTTTTAATTAGAAAGAGATTTCAATTAATCAACCCGGGCAAATATCCAAAATATGCCCAAATATTTGAAAAATTACGAAAATAGGCCAGTTTGTAGAAAATTTATGGGAAAGGGCCATTTCCCCAAAAATGCGTCCACGTCAGCGCGTTTTTGGGGGATAAGGGGCTAAAGCGCGCCCCGTAGGACGCGCTTTTGCCACCTCAGCAAAAACACGTCCATGTAGGCGTGCTTTTGCTGAGGTGGCAAAAGCGCGTCCTACGAGGCACGCTTTAGTCCGTGTTTTAAAAAAAAACTATTCTCAAATATTTTAAAAAATTACGAGAATAAACCTTTATAAGGCTCAAAGTGACAACACCATTTTTTTAAGGTGTCATCAATTAATAAGGAAATATAACTTACAAAAGAAATCTTTATATAGACCCAAAGTCTCATTTCCCTTGTTTTCTTGAGTAAAGTGGGATATGATATATGTGTATTTATAGACTCATGAATAGTTTTGCAGCTTGTTCCTAAACAATGTGGGATTCCTTCCTCTTTTGACTAACAACATGAGATGACATGCTACACTATATTTGATTTTTTTTTACAAAACAATTTTTCTTTTTTTTTTTTAAAATTTATTTAACATTTTCTTATATTATAAAAAACAAGAAACAAAACAACTCAAATATATTTTTCATAGATCACATGACAATTTTTCATATTGTATAAAGTATTTTGATGCTTATACTTGGGATATTTACCCAATATATTTAATATATGTCATTATTTACTTATTTTTGTTTATGTCAAGCAATCTTTCATGGATAACTAATGAAAGATGGTTCGTTGTGAGAGACACTTCTCTCTATTAGTATCGAAAAATAAGTAAGTTAATATTTAAATATTTCAAAGATCAACAAATTGGTCCTCTATTAAATTTTTCTTCTAGATATGCTTGATTATAGAATTTTAATATGTTTTTAAATTAAATGAATAAATATTTTATAAATATATTTTTAATATAATTTTATAAATAAGTAATGTTAAAATTAAATGGTCACATCAAGATATGTGTGAACTTTTTAAAAGAGTAATAATATAATTTCTTTTATAAAATAATAATTTTTAATTATCTTCCAATTGGATTTATACGTAGCTTGAATGGTGGATTTGGTGGCTTTCTTTTAATGTTTTTCCTTAGGATTAATATGGTTTCCTTAGGATTAATTTGTATATCTTTGAGTTTAATTTCAATGTATTGAGACTTTTCTTCCTTTCTTTGTAAAGTTTACAAATCAATGAATGCAGTTCATCTTCAAGCTAAAATATTAAACAAACCATAACCATGCGAATCAAAGGTTAAGTAGCATAGATAAGCTAAACAAAAAGATATTTATAATTTATGTTGGGATTAAGCTTTGTTTACTCAAGCTTTATAGAAAATTATACTTCATCTTGTTGAGAAAGAAGCAAATTTTACAGTAGAGTTTTTATTGAAGATCAAGGTGTAATGATCATTGTAGTACTAGTCATCTTTGTTGTTGTTCGGTGCCTCAGTTTCATCTTTCTTCTGTGAATTCCTGTAAATTGTCATGTGATCTATGAAAAATATATTTGAGTTGTTTTGTTTTTTGTTTTTTATAATATAAGAAAATGTTAAATAAATTTAAAAAAAAGAGAAATTGTTTTGTAAAAAAATCATATATAGTGTAGCATATCATCTCATGTTGTTAGTTAAAAGAGGAAGGAATCCCACATTGTTTAGGAACAAGCTGCAAAACTATTCATGAGTCTATAAATACACATATCTCATATCCCACTTTATTCAAAACAAGGGAAATGAGACTTTAGGTCTATATAAAGATTTCCTTTGTAAGTTATATTTCCTTATTAATTGATGACACCTTAAAAAAAATGGTGTTGTCACTTTAAGCCTTTATAAAGGTTTATTCTCGTAAATTTTTAAAATATTTGAGAATAGTTTTTTTTTTTTTAAAAACAAGGGCTAAAGCCCGCCTCGTAGGACGCGCTTTTGTCCATCTCAGTAAAAACGCGTCCATGTAGGCGTGCTTTTGCTGAGGTGGACAAAAGCGTCTGTATGCGTTTTAGCCCTTATCCCCAAAAATGCGGACGTGGATGCGTTTTTGGGGGAAATGGCCCTTTCTCGTAAATTTTCTACAAACTGGCCCATTTCCATAATTTTTCAAATATTTGGGCATATTTTGGATATTTGCCCCGTTCAGCTAGGCGAAAGAGCCAAGCCAGAGCAGTTAATTTCAGGGATTTACTCGAATAAAGCCAGTTGATTCATCTCAAGAAGCCGGAATCATACTCAAGACGGAGGATCTCTCCTTCAATTCCTTCAGAGGGTTTCAGGGATTTCTTATGTTTTATTTTATCTTTTCTTCTAAGATGTTTTCTTTTATAATTATGAACTAAACCCTCAAATACTTGAGGGGGCTGAAACCTAAGACGGATCTTGTTATTGTTATCTGAACTGAATGATAAATATTCGATTTGTTTTTAACTATGTGTTCTTAATTCTTATTTTGGTATTTTCGGGATATTGATTTAAGTGTGATGTGCTTAGGCAGTAGAGGAAGAGACCCTGTCTAAGAGTAAATCTAGCATAGTTAAGCGGAGTTGCTCGCGCGCCTAGAGATAGGGTGACGAAAATTTGCTGAATTAAGGTCAAACCTAATATGGAAGTCCATAGATCGAATTAATGCAATTCTAGGGGTTTTTATTAGAAAGAGATTTCAATTAATCAACCTAGGGTTAGACGTTAGTAGCCTTGAAGAGAGGTATAATATAACTTAGGGAATCTTATGGATTAAGTCAAGTCAATAAATCGTCCGGTTCAGAGTTAGATAACAAGTGAAGTCTAGGTGGTTTCTTCTTCAAGTATTGTCTGAATCAATCGGTTTTTCTCTCAAGTCCTTCCCCAAATTTCTCTTTTGTCTTAGCATCTTTAGCTTTGTTAATTAGTTAATTTTAGATTAGATAAAAATCCACTTAATTCTTAGGCTAAATAATAGAAAGAGAGTTAATATTAGTACTTTTGGTTCCTTTGGGTTCAACAATCCGGTCTTGCCACTAGCTATACTACTGTTCGATAGGTGCACTTGCCTCCATCGTTGTCTTAGTTAGTTTCCAGGTTCAGTCATTCTTTTTATAAATTTTTAAGACTTGACAGACACGATCAGCGGCCTGTGACATTCTCTCTCACCCATTCTCGCAACGCCCTCATCGCGTCCTTAAAATGACACTAGTTTGACTCATTTTTGAACTATCTCGACCCCTCTATCGATTCCTAACTAGTCTCTTTGTCGGGTAATTTTGCCCCTCGAAACATTTTCCTCGGCTTTCTCTGTCGCCTAACGTGAATCGTTCTTCTCATTGGTACATCTTGTTTGCAAGAGCCTACCACTCTTAATTGCCCCCATTGTGACTTGCCTCGGTTAGGATCCCCTTGATCCGCACAAATAGGCTTCGGAGCACTGTTTGAACACTAGGTTAACCTTGAGTATTACTGCTAACTTTGGTTTGTAAGCCCCTCTACTTACCCGCTTCAAAACTTTGAAAGAGCCTCGTGTCTTTGCTAAGACAACAGTAAGTCATAGTGTAAAACACTAGGAAAGTTTTTGAGATGTACCTCACTCATTGCATTTATTCATTATAACTGACCAGTTTACATCACTACTTTTCCCCTAAAGTCTAATGCATGAGCTACCTTTCTCATAGGTGGTAGCCTCACTGATAACTCAACAGGCTTCATATCGGTTTGTTATAGGCCACATGGGCGTGTTTAAGGCCGTGTGGGCCATACGGGCTAACCAATTGGGCCTATTTTCTAAAAATTTCACCTAGGCACGTTTGACTCTGAAATTTGTAATTTGATTTTCCATAGGCCCATATTGCTTAATTAAGGCTTGGAAACAAGGTATCTATTAATATGCTTCTGTGTATGATGTGTTTAAGGTATGTGAAATATATTTGCGTGATTTGATATTGATAGTTCTGATGGTATGTCTTGATTTTCTATGTCTGTATATGTGTGTATGATGTGCAATTTTGTTAATTTGTATTTTTGAATTGATTATATGACCATGCATGTGACATTGTGGCTTTTCTGGTTAATGTGATTTGTAATATTGATATATCTATCTACAAAGCATGAAATCACATGCTTACTGGTTTTTGTTAAGAATATGAAAGCATGTTAAACATGCTTACCATTCTGTTTCAGTTTATGCATGCCATGTCACATTGCATAGGGTTGGGATATTATAGTATGGGAGAAGTTCTGGCAGTTTAATGATTTACATTATCTAGTGGTTTGTCCATATTTCTGTATGGCAGCTTGTCTGCATTTATGGTGGCTCGACCATACACATATGTTGTTCTGGCAGCTTGGCTACAATATAGTGGCTTGTCCACATATATCCAATTTGGCAATTTTAACTACAATCTTTGGTGGCATTGACCACAATCATTCTGTTGGTGTGATTGGATAGACGAGTTTTGGGGAAATCTATTTAGTGTGTAGGGGAGTTGGGTAGGATGTTTTCTGAAAAAAAAAACAAGCATTACGTTTTTTGAAAAATACAACATTGGCATAAGCACGCATTCTCAATTTTGCTTAAATGATTGTTATGAAACTCTCTACGATTCTGTGAATTGTTGGTTGTGTTATTTGAGTTCTCGGTTTGAGTTTTTTACACACTGAGCTTATTAGCTCACCCCTTAGTTTAATCTTTGACTTTTTAGGTAATCTTTTGACTTAGGACCAGGCGGCGTGCGGGAGCTCGAATTTTTTCCATTAATTAAAATATGGTGATTTTCGTAATTATCTATTTTGGAATTTTAGGACTGTAATTTTTTTGGGCTTTGTTTTAGTTTTTATTTTATTCGTCGATATTTGATATTTTCAAACGTAAAATTGCAAAATCACACGAGTTAACAAAATTGAATTCAGTTTTCATAACTAAAACTCTAAAAATTTGCTGCTGCAAATTAAGTAATTTCTTAAGTGCTTTTCTATAAACGAATAAATAGCTTTTGACAAATGTTTGCCATATTTATATTTTCTAAACACTCGCTGAAATTAGAAGTTTTCAAACAAGATCAAGTTCATAGCTATTCTGGAAAATAAATAAGTTTGGTGTGTAATTTCCAAAATAACATGCAAGTGTTTTGCTAAAAATATTAATTTCAAAATTATCAACTTTGAAAGCTAGGATTAAACTTTTGGGTTTTCTTTAAAAGTTAACTATTGTAATTCCTCCAAATTTGGCCATATTGCCTAGGCCAAGTTTTGGGCATTACAGTTATTTAGAAAAACACATGCACAAAATTTATTAATTTTGCGAAAAATCACTTAAATTAATACTTAATTTTTTAGCGGAAATTTCAGAGTTGATAAGTTTAAATTCGTGACTTCGATAAGTGAAAATGTATAATTTTGTTGATTGAGCATATCCTAAAACTCTCGTTATTAACCTTCGTAAAACTCTTTTCAAATTTGCAGCAGAAAATCCTTGGCTCATTTAACTTTGAAAATCAAGCGTTTATTTTAATTTACAAAAATCACGCAGAAAACTTTAACTAAAAACAAAACCAAAATTAAATCCGAAAATTTATCCAAAAATGAGAACTCTAGAAAAGTTCAATTATTAATAAATCAAACCATCTTATGCGAGAAAACCAGTCTGAGTTTCCAAACGCCGCCCACTCCTAATTCTGCAGATTACCTGAAAAGTCAGAAAAATTTGGTGACCTTACATGTAACATTCCTAACTCGTAAACTTTACCGAATTTGAGTTACGAAACATTTCATAACAATACACAACTTTCAAACAATTACAAATACGTACTTATCATGTTTGCATAAATAAACAAATAGTTGTTTAGAGTAATGAATGTACTCTATTATTCATAAAACATATACACTTCATTCGCATATAATCACATTATTACCTAAACAAATTTACCTCAAATCCATACAAATTATATGCATCCAAAATATAAGCATAGATAGTGTACTTATCACATCAAATTGAACCATTCTATCATAAGTCTAAATAAATCATTTCATATTCGAATCACATCAATTCATAAAAATAAAATTATACATATCATTTCACATTATCCAACTCCAATTCATAAATTAATTTATAGTACAAAACATGAAACACCCCACACCCAGCCCACGAGCCTGGACTGGATCTGGTATGTTCCCCGGTGAAAACCATTTCAAATTCTTTTGTATTTAGGAAAAACTTGAGCGTTTTGAAGGAAAGTTTGCTTTGGGTTGGGCTTGAGTTGAAAACAGGTTTATTTTGTTATTAAAAATCCTTTTGTTTTAGGTGACAAAACGTTTGGGCTTTGAATTAAATTAATTTTTACTTAATCTTTTAATAAATATAAAGATTGTATGCTCAATAAATAAAAGTAAAGTAAACGCTACTACGGCCTTATTACATCAAATAATTTCACAAAATTAAAACCAAAATAAACTTTAAATTACTTAAAATAAAATAAAAGTCCAAGTCGTAAATTTCTTGCTGTGCATGTCCATCCCTAAGCTTCTGCCGAACCCGGTCCATCACTGATCGTCACCTGAAACATGTTCCCACAACGGGGTGAGTCAACAGACTCAATGTGTAACCAACACTAAAATTAATAATTCAGGCATACCATACATGTCATGTTCACATAATAATTCAAGATAATGATGCAACCCAAACCCAAGCCTAGATGCCATCCACTACACATCCCCGTACCAACCTGCACACCGTGGGGACTACTAAGTCAACCCTCCATCCGCTACACACCATCGAAGGCGGTCATTGCAATGACGTGCTCATCGCCCATATAAAAGTTCGTGGCATAGCCACCAGATAATTGTGTCATGAGACACCACGTTCAGATAATGTAACCGAAGTTACCACATTCAGATAATGTGACCGAAGTCACCACATTCAGATAGTGGGACCAAAGTCACCACATACACTTCCCCTTTCTCATATATCCCGAATGCCCCACACTATTTATATCATGCATATTATACTTAATTTCACATTCATGTCACTTTTCACATGTTAATATAACATATTTCGTAATCCTAGTAGGAGTAGGAATCGTACCTGAGTACTTTGTACCATAACATGGTACTTTAGCCACATTCTTACACTTTCATATTAACAACATATATCAAATTAAAGCCATAAATCTATTAAGATTTGTGTGGGGTACACACCTGATTAACTTAGCAAATTCATTTGAAATCCAGAAGAATCTCGATCTCGCTTCTAGATCTTGCTTCCTATATTCGGCCAACATTAAAGGTTTAATGAGAAACTCATTCAACCACAAAACCAAATCCTAGTAGGATTTGTGCACTAAAACTCACCTTAATGCCGATTTGCTTATCACTCAAATCTCGAAAACTTTATTTTTCTTCACCTTGTATTCGGCCAAATTCTAAATCTCTACATAGGTTAATTTTCGGCTTTTAAGATAATAAGGGAATAGATCTATGTACTAAAATAAGGCCTTGGCCGAATATACCTATGTGCTTACCTTCAAAATTTTAAATCCCGAATTGGATCCTTGCTTCCTTAATGCTGTTGAAATTCCATATATTAGATTTAATCTAATATTAAAGTATGAAATAGACCTTTGGCCAAATGTATATATATGTACTTACCTTGTTTTTAAATCCCGAAACTCACCAAATAGCTAGGGAACATGCGGCCTATGGTGTACCTTCGGGAAAAGAACTTCACCTTCCTTGTAGTCAACACTAGCAAATCCCGAATGATCTTTCCAAATTTTGGCAAACAAGATATTAATGGGATTAATCTTAGATTCCGGCAAATCTTAAAAAAAAAGAATGAAAACTGAATGATGAGTGGCCCTTACCCTTAGTACAAAAGTCGACACACCCCCTTGCTTGAACCCTTAGCAATAATCTGCTATGGCCTTGATGTGAATCACAACTTCGGCTCTTGAGGCTTAATGAGGAATCGGCTAGAGCTATTGGTATATTCGGCTTTTGATTGTGTTTGTAGCAGAAGAAGAAGAAGAAGAAGAAGAAGAAGAAGAAGAAGAAAAGAGTTGAGCAATTTGGGTAATGAAGTTTCGGTTGCACAAGATGTGTTTTCAAAAACAAATGAAGAAAAGAGGGTGTTACTTAGGGGATTCGGTAGAGAATAGGAGGAAAAAGGAAGATGAAAAAAGGTAGAATGGCCTTATTCTTCCCTTTTTGGCCGAAAATACTAGCCTTAGACTCCCACAATCGGCCAACTCTTCCTATGTGATAAATTTTTAATCTTTTTAATTATCATCTAAATTATTCTTATCAATAATCTACTTAAAAATAATCTATTATTAAATCACCCTTTATCTACTATTTATCTGGAATTTGAAGAGAATCAAACTCTTCTTTTAAGAGCCCTCATGCCGTCCACCTCTCTCTCTTTTTGTAGCAAAATAAAGCTTCCTTTATTTGCTTCCTAAGTGACTCGATCCTGGCCCAAATACACTTGCATGTGGCGCCATTTCTAGAGGCCCTAAGTGGCATCTTCAGCCACTTTTCCAAGCTTGTTGTGTGTCAAATTTCACATACTTTTTCTCTTAAGGCCACCTTGCCTTAATTCCTCTTTTAAACTTTAAAACTCGACATTTCTAAGTCATTTCTAAGTTTCCAAAAATTTTCATTTGGCTCTTTAAACTTGACATTTCCTTACATTTCCAAGTTTCCAGAAATGTTCACTTTCCTCTTTAACTTAGGTTTCCAAAATGTTCACTTTCCTATTTTACTTAGGTTTCCAAAATGTTCACTTTCCTATTTTACTTAGGTTTCCAAAATGTTAACTTTCCTATTTTACTTAGGTTTCCAAAATGGTCACTTTCCTATTTTTAACGTAACATTTCCATACATTCCCAGGTTTCCAAAAATATTCAAAATTTATTCTTAACACATAAAACATGTCACTTCGTACAATTGTCCCGAAAATGCATAGGCCCTTTTCAGGATGTTACAAAACATGCTTCTCACACAAGTCTAAATCGTGACCGAAAATACACATGTTCTTCCATATTTTAATATCGAACTTAAATACCATTTCATCTATTATGAACCTAGTAATTTACCTATTAATTCAACCACATTTCAGATCCTTAATAGCAAGCATAACCCGAATATGTATATATCACTTACATATGAAATACACATTACTTTCGATACAAATGTAATCCATGATTAAATTCAGACAGATCGTTAGCAAAACATACCCAACAAAGCTCACTTAATAAACCATGGTCGAATTTAAATAACTCAAGCATCAAGTATATTCATTATATCAAAAGCATAGAAACTAAGATTAATCAAAAGAAATAAGCCATTTTCGCATGGCTCATAATTTCATATTCAAAGTTGAACAAAAATACATATTAGCCTATACATGCCATAAGTTCGAAAATAAACTTTTTAGAAGTACCAAAGATTGACGATAGTGTGGATGACTTCAATAACAATCCCCGAGCATGTAGCTGAAGTCCAAAATCTATAAACAACATAGACATAAAGCACAGAGTAAGCTAACATAGCTTAGTTAGCCTTAAGCAAATAAAACTATTTAAATAAACATTCAAACATCTTAACTATTCAATTTATATTATTAACATGATACTACAGCACAAATAAACTATCTTGGCCAAATGCTAATATTTCCATTTAACATTACATTATTCACTTTTCATTCCCAAAATATCAATATCTCATTTAAGTTTACAAACTTACCTATTTGGCAGAATAATTAAGATCCAAAATATCATCTCATAATTACCTACTTATACGGCCAAATACACATGGTTCATTCGATTTCCACACATGACCGAATATGCAAATACTATATATATATATATATATATGACCAAATGTACGAGTATCATATACATATATTTCATAAATGACTGAATATACAAGTTCATTAAAACATCACATGTACCCAAAGATTCAAATTTAATATAACATCATATGTGGTCAAATATATAATTTCAATACATTATCATTATATACACATACCTAAGAGGTCGAATATACAAGATCATTATATCAACTTACTTGCTCAATGATCACATAATTATGAGGTCTTATAAATATAGGTCTGAAAATAGATCACTGGTATAAAACCTGCTAGGCATAAGCCTAAATCACACACCGGCACTAGGCCTGCTAGACCCGAGGTCTGATATTCAATCACCGGTAATGGGCTTGCTAGGCACAAAGCCCGATTAAGTTCACCAGTATAAGGCTTGCTAGGCCCACAGCCTGAATAATGATACTTTTAAGCTGTCTCACACACATATTTCATATATCGAACCTTTTATACACTTCATAATTTTTGTACGAACTTTCAAATATCATATCTCAATCGAACTAACTTAAACATACTAAATTCTAGGTTTATTCACATTCGGCTACACAGTAGTAATTCTAAAATTTCCAAATCAGCATATTACTAAGTTACATACATAATTTACAATGTTTTATTGCTTAAAGACTTACCTCGGATATCGTCGAACGGTAAAAACTGACTATTCAACTATTTTCGTTTTTCCCCGATCCAAGTCCGATTTCTTTGGTTCTTGATCTAAACATATTCAAATTAAGCTCATTCAAACATATTTTCATTCAATTTAGTCCAAAAACACATAAATGGGAAAATTACCATTTTACCCCTAACATTTCATACTTTTTACAATTTAGTCCTATTTGCACAAAAGACAAAAAACACAAAATTTGACTATACACCTTAAGGGCCGAATATTCCTAGTCCTCGTACAATTCTATACATTTCATTTATTTTACATTTTAGTCCCTCAAAAAATTATTTTTGCAATTTAGTCCAACATACTCAATTTCATCAAAAATTCAAAGACAAAACTTGTTAATCTAATACATATATATCATATTTCATCATCAAACAACACAAACAACAAGCTATCATCAATGGCTCAACTCAAAATATTCATCAAAATAAAAAATTAAGACATAGGCTTTGTGCATCTCATAACAACAATCTCAAAAACATAAAAAATTATTAACAACCGAAACCAAACTAACCTTGAATTTAAACCAAAAATGGCCGAATCTAGCTTATTTTTCCTTTCTTTTTCTTTTTTTTTTAGTTTCGGCAATTTCTTAAGAAAAAGATGAACATGGCATATTTTTTTTTTTATGTTTTATTATAACATATGTTATTAATATATTACTAATTTAACCTTAACTTAATAACATTTTAAACATAAAATAAATGGGCATAATAGACCTTAGCCGTCCACTATCTTTAAAAGTGGGTTTATTGCATTTTAAATGCTCCCATTTAAAAAGGCAATCTTAATTTAGTCCTAATACATTAAACTATCAAGTTTATAATTTACGCGATTAAGCCCTTTTTATTAAATTAAGCACATAAACAATCAAATTTTTATACAAAACTTTCACACATGCTAATTCACATATAATTAACACGAAAAATAATATATAAATATTTTTTGACTCGGATTCGTGGTCCCAAAACCACTGTTTTGATTAGGGTCTAAATCGGACTGTTACAACTCTCCCTCCTTAGGGATTTTCGTCCTCGAAAATCTTATCGGTGAATAGGTTTGGTTAACGTTCTTTCATTGTATCCTCTGTAACGGCCCGATTTAGGGGCTAGTCAGAACAGTGATCTCAGAATCACTAATCCGAGATTTGGGAAATTATTATCATGATATATTATGAGTGATAACATGATAGCTTATGAGCATTAAAATTTTGGTACGTTAATTTTAGCGATTTTGTGTTTAATCGCAAAAGGACTAAATCGCATAAAGCGCGAAAGTTCCATTCTATATGCTAAGAGTACCAAATGGCCATGGATTGTTAATTTGGGGTATTTAAAAGTAAATTTAGCCTTTGAGAGAGAGGCTTGGTCGGCCATAAGAGAGCATGGGAGACAAAATTGTCAATTTTAGTCAAAGTTAGTAGTAGTAGGTGGACTAATTTGACTTGTAATAATAAAATATGGAGAGAAAAGTTATCATCTTTTCTCCTATCATCTTCCACCAAAACCTGCAGCAATTAAGGGGTAGAAACCTTGAAAAATTTCAACAAACTCTCATCCATTCAAGTAAGTGTTCTAGTGAACTTTTCTTGAAAATAATAGTACTTTTGAGATCCCTAAAGCTTAAGCTTTCAAATGAGGGGGCTATTGTGCAATGTTGTGACAGGTTAAGAGTTTTACCATGAGATCTACTTTAGTTGTTTGCTGCATTTTTAAGGGAGAACTTGAGTCTTAGTTGTTAGATGAACAACTTTTAAAAAGGGTGTTAGCATGAGAACACCAAATAGGACCTTAATGAAAAGGTTATGAATTTGGTAGTAAGTATGTGAAATATTGATTTTTAATGATAGCTTTAAGAGAATTAAATGTTTGCCTAGGCTTGTTGAGGATAAAAATATGATTAGAATTAATTTTCGAGCCTAGGGGCAAAACGTCATTTTGCTAAAATTATGGGGTAAAATGGTAATTTTCCTAAGTAGGATTATTGAGATGCTTATGTTAATGAAATGATTAAAATAAGCTAATTTGCTATTATAGAGAAAGAGGAGATGAGAATTCGCCTCAATCGTGGAAAGGATAAAGTCGTGGACTAAACCGAAGAACTAACTCATTTTGAAAACGAGGTAAGTTGTATGTGAATTTAATGCAATATTATATTAGAATAATTGAGAATGCTTAATGTCTTATTGATGCATGATACTTCAATAAATTGAGAAACTTATGTGAATGTGATATTGAAGTCATAATGGACCATGATTGTATATGAAAAAAATGGCATCGGCCATATTATGAGTGCCAGTGTAAGACCATGTTTGGAACATGGCATCGGTGTTGATACGTGTGCTAGGGTAAGACCATGTTTGGAACATGGCATCAGCATTGAGACAAGGGCCGGCGTAAGACCATATCCGGAATGGCATTAGCACATGGAGGTAATTCCCTATAAGACAATGTCCAAGACATACCGTCGGTACCTAGAGGAGATTTCATGTAAGACCACCTAGAGAATGTGACAATGGCTTTATAATTATCGTAGTAATTATAAATACATGTATTTGATTATTTCCAGCATATGGTAGGATAGGCAGATGAACTTAAAAGTAGAGATATGAATGAATACAAGTGCTAAGAAATGAGTCATGAGAAATTGGCTCTACATGTGTTACAGTAAGTGTTAGATATGGACAATTTTAAGTAAGGATTGTCAAGAAGTATTGGCTTGTATACGATTAGCTAATGTTATGGATGAATTATTCTTTTATGAAGATTACGATTTCTAGTTATTTCCATGCAACTTACTAAGCTTATTGCTTACCCTTTTTCATTGCCCTTCTTTCTTATAGTATTGCCAAGTTAACTCGAAGATTGTAGACGCAGGGGTTCGGGAACCACACTATCAACAACACGTTGGTATAACAATTTTAGACTTGTTTTGAATATGGCATGTATAGGACTTGGATATTTTGCTAAGTTTTAATTGTTAGTTAAAGTGTTGGCCGTAAGTCATTTTGTAAATGGTTTTTTTTTATTTAGGCAAATGTTTGGCAAACTCTTTATTTTCAATGAAGATGAAATTAATGAAGTGTATGTCTTTTTAATTATTCTTTTGTACTTGGCTAAGTGATTGGCCAAAATTGTCCATGTATGTACGTTCACTGAGGTTAATGAGACATGTAGTATTACTTATGAAAAATATATTGGATTGATTTTGATTTCAGGATGGAAAATGGCTTGGTAAATAGCCTCTAAGTGCCCACACGGTTAGATACACGGTGTGTGTCTAGGCTATGTGTATCCTACACCTAATTATTATTAGTCAGAATAGGCTACGGGTAAATCCCACGGCCGTGTGCATGAGCCGTGTGGGACACACGGTTTGAGCGTGGGCGTGTGCCCAGGCCGTGTGGTTCAAGCCAGTATATCAAGGATTATCACACGGTTAAGCCCACGGGTGTGTCAAGGCCGTGTGAATATAGTCAGCAACTCCCCACGGTTGGAAGACATGGGCGTGTGAACCCTGATTCAGAAAAGAGTTTTCGATTAAGTTCTGAAAGTTACGGATAGGTGTTTAAGGCCTCGTAGGCCCATGAAGTGTATAATTAGACCAAGAATGGAAAGTTTTTAAGTTGGAACGGAATTTTATAATCTTTAAATATATGTTTAGGTGAGTTCAAGCATGGTAATGTCTCGTAACCAGCCCTAGTATCGATCTCAGGTACAGGGTGTTACATCCTCTGACTCCCAAGTTGCCTCTTCAACTTTGTGCTTTTAACACAATACTTTAACTAACGAAATTTTTTTATTTCTCAATTCTTTTATCTCACGAGCCATAATACATATCGGTTCCTCTTCGTATGTCATATCAGGCTGAATCTCAACCTCTGTTGGAAAAATTACATGTGAAGGGTCAGATAGATATCTACGGAGCATCGAAACATGGAATACATTATGGATCTTTTCTAGCTCAGGTGGCAACTGTAATCTATAGGCGACCGGTCCGATACGCTCTATGATCTCATATGGCCTGATGAATCTCGGACTCAACTTGCCTTTGCGACCGGATCTAAGTATTTTTTCCACGGTGAAACTTTCAAAAACACTTGATCTCCAATCTGAAACTCAATATCCTTACGTTTCAAATCTGAATATGACTTTTGACAGTCTGATGCAGCTTTCAAACTATCACGAATTACTGCCACTTTCTGTTCAGTTTCTTTAATCAAGTCAACCCCGTGTATCTTATTTTCACTGAGCTCGGTCTAATACAATGGTGTACGACATTTATGACCGTATAAAGCCTCGTAGGGTGCCATCTTAATACTAGATTGAAATCTATTATTGTAAGCAAATTCGATCAGAGGTAAGTATGTTTCCCACGTACTTTTGAATTCAAGGATGCAACATCTTAACATATCCTCAAGTATCTGAATGATCCGCTCGGACTGGCCATCTGTCTGCGGATGAAAAACTGTGCTAAAGTGTAATTTTGTACCTAAAGCATCTTGCAATTTCTTCCAGAACCGTGATGTGAATCTCGGGTCTCTATCCGAAACAATAGAAATAGGCACACCATGTAATCTCACAATTTGTGATACATATAACTCAGCAAGCTTATCGAGTGAATAATCCGTACGAACTGGAACAAAGTGAGCTAATTTGGTCAATCTATCCACTATAACCCAGATTGCATCTTTCTTGCTCGGTGTCATAGGTAAACCAGATACAAAATTCATAGTGACTCTATCCTATTTCCATTCAGGTATCATGATCAGCTGAAGTAACCCTGAAGGTACCTAATGCTCGGCTTTTATTTGTTGACAAACTAAACACTTCGAAATAAAGTTTGATATGTCTCGTTTCATACCAGGCCACCAATAGAACTGTTTCAGATCGTTATACATTTTTGTGCTACCGGATGAACAGACAATTGGCTGCTATGAGCTTCATTTAAAATCATATAAATCAAATCCAAATTCCTCAGAATGCATATTCGATCTTTGAACTTCAAGCAATGATTCTTATCAATTCGAAACTCTGATTCAACATTACTTTCACACTGAGCTCGTTTTGCCAACAAATCTTTATCAACTTTCTGGGCATCACCAATTTGTTGAACAAACAACGGTCTTGCTTTTAATTCAGCTACTATCGAACCATCATCAGACATAACCATATGCACATTCATTGCACGTAGAGCAAATAATGACTTTCGACTTAAAGCATCCGCAACAACATTAGCTTTTCCCAGATGGTAGTCAATCACTAGCTCATAATCTTTCAACAGCTCTAACCATCGGCTTTGTCTCAAATTCAAATATTTTTGAGTCATCAAATAATTTAGGCTTTTATGATCTGAATAAACATGACATTTCTCACCGAACAGATAATGACGCCAAATCTTCAACGGAAACACAATAGTTGCTAGTTCCAAATCATGTGTCGGATAGTTTCTTTCATGTGGCTTCAACTGTCTCGAGCCATAAGCTATGTCTTTGCCTTCCTGCATCAAAACATAACCCAGACCATTCAAAGATGCATCACTATAAATAACAAATTCTTTACCCGATTCAGGCTGGACTAATACTGGAGCTCCGGTCAAAAGAGCTTTCAATTGATCAAAACTTTTCTGACACTTCTCGGACCATTCGAACTTAACATCTTTCTGTAACAGTTTTGTCAATGGTGTAGCGATCATAGAGAAACCCTTCACAAACTGTCTGTAGTAACCAGCAAGTCCCAAAAAGCTTCGAACTTCAGAAATATTTTTCGGTGGTTTCCAATCAAGTATAGCCGAAATTTTTTTCGGATCAACCCGAATACCTAATGTTGAAACAACATGACCCAGAAAACTGACTTCACGTAACCAGAATTCAAACTTAATAAACTTTGCATACAACTGTTTATCTTACAAAGTTTGTAGCACAAGTCTCAAATGCTCGGCATGTTCGGTTTCATCTCTGGAGAGATCAGAATACCATCTATAAACACTACCACAAATCGATCTAAATACTGTCTAAAAATTCAATTCATCAGATCTATGAAAACAGCGGTGCATTAGTAAGTCCAAAAGGCATAACCAAAAACTCATAGTGTCCGTACCTCGTCCAAAAGCAGTCTTTGGCACATCAGAGTCTCTAACTTGCAACTGATAACAACCCGATCTCAAATCTATCTTTGAAAACACTAAAGCCCCTTTCAGCTGATCAAACAAGTCATCAATCCATGGCAACAGGTTTTTATTCTTTATAGTCACCTTATTTAGCTGGCGGTAATCAATACACATTCGCATAGTTCATCTTTCTTTTTCACAAATAAAACTGGCGCACCCTAGGGAGAGAAACTCGGTCTTGCAAAACCTCTATCCATTAACTCTTGCACCTGTGCTTTCAACTGTTTTAATTTAGTAGGTGCCATCTGATCGTGTCAAACAGTCGAGTTTTAATATTTATAAAAAGAATGATCGAACCTATAGACTAACTATGACAACGATAGGGGCAAGTGCACCTATCGAAGAGTAGTATAGTTTAGGCAAGAGTATCTTATCGAACCCAAGGGAACCTAAAAGTACTACTACTCACTTTCTTTCTATTATTTAGCCTGAAATATGGGGTGACTGGTTTATTAATCTAAAAACTAATGAAATACTTAAACTAAATGCAAAGACAAAGGAACGAAACTTTGGGAAAAGACTGTGGAAAAACTCAGTTGATTACGACGATACCCTTAGGAAGAATCCACCTATGACTTCTCTTGTTATTTAACTTTTAATTCATATGACTTCTTTACTTAGCTTGATCCGTGAGACTCCCTAACCTATATTAAACCCTCTCTCGAGGTGAATAACGTCTAACCTTAGGTTAATTAGTGGAACTCTCGTTCTCTTATAATAGTCCCCTAAAGAAGCAGTAAATCGATCAATGGACTCCCATATTAGGTTTCACCCTAATCTGGCAAAATCTCATAACCCTATCTCTAGGCGCTCGATCAACTCTACTTAATTATGTTAGATCTACTCTTAGGCAGGGTCTATTCCTCCTCCATCTAAGCACACCGGATTAAATTAAGCAACATAATTAAGAATAAACTAAGTACTTATCATATAATTTAGAAATCAAATAACAAAATCCGTCATAGGTTTCATCCCCTTCAGGTATCTGAAGGGTTTAGTCCATAACAAAATAAGAAAACATCTCAAGAGAAAAGATAAAACAAAACATAAGAAATCCCTAAAACCCCTTGAAGGAATTGAAGAGGAGATCCTCTGTCTTGAGTAGAACTCCGGCTTCTTGAGATGGATCAACTGGCTATCTTCGAGTAATTCCCTGAATAAAAGCTCTGGCAGAAAACTTTGCCCAAAAAACTCCCCTAGAACGGCTGCCTTGGCTTGTTTATATAGGCTCCTTAGATGCTTTACTTGGCTCCTAAGTACCTCTTTCAAGTAGAATTACTATTAAGGTGTTTAAGTGGACTTAGGAGTATATTTCTTTGGCTTCAAGCATCCAAATTCGAGTGTAATTGCTTATTCCCGTAGCAGAGGTACGGCCATGGCATACGCCCGTGTAAGTCGACTTCAGGCCGTGTGTCGATTCTGTTGATTGAGGCACGACCGGGGCACGATCGTGTAAGTCAGGATTCAGGCCGTGCTTCAGGTCTGTCGATTGGGACACGGCCATGAAAATCATGCTTGGGGCGTGCCTTTGAATGATTGGTGAGGCACGGCCGTGTGACTTGAAGTCCAGGCCGTACCAAGTTCTTGGGTTGGCCCAATTTGGTCCGTTTTAAGCTCGTTTCTCATTATTATCGTTCTCGGGTGCTTTCCTGAGTATAAGACATGAAAAGAAAGGATTAAGAGCACCTTTTTACATAAATTGAGGGCTAAATAATCCAAAAGCATACTAAATGTGGGATTAAAATATGTTACTTTTACGGTTTATCAAATACCCCCACACTTAAGCTTTTGCTTGTCCTCAAGCAAAATTCTTAACTTACAATTAAAATGAACTTTCCATAATTCATAATTCCTATCAACAATGTCTCATCATAATTCATAGATAATTTATACGTGGATCATTTAACTCAAAGATTCATAAAGATTCAAGCAATTCAAAGTCATACCTTAGTAGCACAAAAACATAGGTGTCTTCCCTTATCTAAGTAATTACCTTTAATTCAAAACCGACAAAGATTGGCATCCTCACTGAAGGTTCACTCAAATCACTGAAGGTTAAGGGTGTGGATACAGACTGAATTAAAGGGTTAGAATCGAGATCGAATTGACTAATTACCTAATCTAAAAACAATGAACTGAATATGAATATTTACATTGAATGAAAACTAATAATACCTACTATTGATAATTACTCTATAATAAAGAGTGTAACACCCCGTACCCAAGTCCGATGCTAAGACTGGATGCGAGACATTACCATGCTTGAACTCACTTAATCAAGTACTTACTGGCTATAAAATTGTGTTTCGACTTAAAACCTTTCTTTCTTGGTCTAGACATACGTATCATGGTCATACGAGGCCTTAAACACTTGTTTAGACTTTCGAAACTTATCGAAAATCCTCTCTCAAAATCAGAGGTTACACGCTTGTGGGGTTTGGGGCACGCCCGTGCACCCCTAAACACGCCCATGTTTCCCATCTGTGGGGAGATACTGACTTATCTGACACGGCCTTGACACACCCATGTCCTCCAACCGTGTGGAGCTACTGACTTATTTGACACGGCCTTGACACGCTCGTGTCCTCCAACCGTGTGGAGCTACTGACTTATTTGACACGGCCTTGACACGCCCGTGTCCTCCAACTGTGTGGAGCTATTGACTTATTTGACACGGCCTGAGCACACGCCCATGCCCAAGCTGTGGGTCTTACACGGCTCATGCACACGGCCGTGGGATTCACCCGTGGCCTATTCTAACAAGTAATCATAAGGTGCAGGGTTCGCACGGCCCAGACACACGCTTGTATGTCTAACTGTATGGACTCTTAGAGGCTATATACCAAGCCCTTTTCCATCCTACATTTCATACATTAATATACTGATTCAATAAAGTCTCAAATCAACTACTAAAACACATGAATTCATACATTTGATTCATGAAAATAAAGTGTTACTACCATACAATTACAACAACTTAGCCATCATCAAAGGCTATACACAATTAAACTACAAACCCTTTTTGGCCAACATAGTTTGGCACATTAACCATAACTTACTCAACCTTAAATTCTAGTCCTATACATGCCATGACTCATAAGGACTTGATACCTCAAATCGAATGTCTGCTCGATAGTGTGAAAACATCTCTAGCGGCCTCCAACCTGTATTAGTCAACATAATCTATAAAAGATAAAAAAAAGGAAAGAGTAAGCACTAATGCTTAGTAAGTTCATCTGCATAATCTGGAAAATATTAATATTCATTAAATGTAGATAACCATAAGAGATTATACTGGGTCATTCCCAATAACTCAAGGTTGCTTACTCAACCACTCTAGAAGCTTACTCATTTTATCTCTTACCGTACCACGAGCTAATTACTCGCTTACAAAAGAATCCATTCCTGCACTGATTATCATGTAATCATATAAGACATCACATCAAGTCTTATTAATAAGCTACTCATCTTTCGGTGGTTTCGCACTTAGCCCACCATTATCATACATTCATAAATAGTCATCCACATGTAATACTTTAATTCAATTGTTCATCCCAGAACACCCTCACATTACTACTCTTAACTTTTCTACTATTTTTTATTTGCATTCCCACAATATAAAAATAAATCTAACTCATGCAAAAAGGTGCATTAATTTCCCATATCCCAATAGGGGTTCATCACATATATATATATATAAATTGAAATCGTTTCAATTTAATTCTAATACATACTTGTGCCTTTCGTAGCTCAACTGCATACTTTCTTTACTTCAACATATACTCTGAAATACTCAAGTTATAAAATAACTCTCTTGAGTCTCATACTCATGAAATCACATAGAAATCATACCCAATATGGTATTACTTGAATTAACATATCGATGCCATGTCCTTGACACGGTCTTATACGAATCCTTACATCGAGGCCATAATCCAATATGGTCTTATACGAGACTTTAACTATCATCTCAACATTCTTCATGCATTTCATCCAAGGGTATTTCATATATCCATAGAGTGAATATACATTCCATACAACATCAGAATACATACATGAACTCATACATAATTTCAATAATTGCATGTGAACTTACCTCATTGTTGAAATAGTCAAAATGACTATTTGCCCACACTTCTCTTTTCACCCGTTCTAGGTTCAAAACCCGTTTTTTGATTTGAGGAGGAAATGAGTTGCTGAAATTTTGAGCTTCAAACACCCCTTGTTTGCTGTAACTTTCGGTGGAGAAGAAAGAGAGAAAAAGATGATATCTTTTCCTTTCTTTATTTTATTATAAAATATCAACTTAACCCACCAACTTTTGACCAAAACTAAAAGCTCTTGTCCCCTCTTGTCAACATGGCTGACCAACCCTTTATTATTGGCCTAATTGCACTTTAAAGACCTCCAATTAATATTTTATGGCTATTTGGTACCTTTAGCAAATAAACTAGAATGTTTGCACTTTATGCGATTTAGTCTTTTTTCACAATTTAGCTAAAAATTGCTAAAATTAAGGCACCAAAATTTCAATACATTCTTATAAACATGTTATAGCACATAACATAACATAAATATAATTTTATCAAGCCTCGAACTAGCGATTTCGAGATCACTATTTCGACTAGTCCCTAAATCGGGCTGTTACAAAGAGTATTTTCATCACTTAAAATTTGATAATACTTTAATACGAGCTTTTTCTTCAACAATTGGAGTTTAAATGCTCTAAGCTCTTTTATATACTACTAGTATTGAATATACTTGGATTATTTTATTATTTTATTTTAATTTATTTTTTTAGAACAAACTAAAATATTACATCATAAATGATAAATGTAACTACTGAAAAAATATAATTCGGTAATTTAATCAAATCAAACCTCAATTAAAGGGTAGTCAAAAGAATGGTGATAACAAATTCAAAGGGATTTTGGGTTAATATTAGTGGGTGAGTCAATAAAAAGGTTGTTAGGATTCAACGGGGTTCACTAGGGGTTAATTTGTAAAGGTAGGCTTTTTATGGAGTAGTGGGTTAAACCTAGGTGCCTTTATCATCTCAGTATATCAAATCATTAATGTGGTCTCGACATGTATAAACGAGGCAAGTTCTAGAATAACAGTTCAAAGTTGACACACTCATAATTAATAAAATGAGCACGAAAAAGAATATATGCTCTATAAGGCTCAAAATCTCACAAAAATTATGGGTGTTTTTGACATCAATCCTTATAAATTCCAAATTTCAAGGTAGTACTCAAATTCAGTTCAACGACCCATCAATTTTAATTTTTAGAAAGTAGACTTACCATGCTTGATTCTCTAGTATTCTTCAAATTTAATCATCAATGCACAATTAACTATAACTTACTCTAAAACATATCAATAATAATCATAAATCATTAGAAATTTCATCCTAATTAGTAAAATGAGAAAAATACTTTCGAACAAGTTTAAAATTCAGGGTTAATGAAAAATTAGGCATTAAATTGAGAATTATGCAAAAAGTTAGGCACTTTTATCCCCCCACACTTAAGATGTACATTGCCCTTAATGTACAAAGATAGGTAGTATAAGATCAAAAGAGAAGGATAGAGTGCCACTTCCTGAATTTTGGGTGATTTTCGGAGGGATGGCAGAGAAATATAAGTTGGAGGGGCCGGTCTGGTGGGGTGTCTACCGATGATTTTTGTGCTAGATAAAGAAATTGGGTAGCCTGCAAAGATATAACCAAGAAATCTAAAGAAACATTAATAATATACTAATATTATAATTAAAGATAAAGGGAATAAAGAGAATGAGACTAAGAGGAAAACTGAAATTAAAAGAAAAGACTAATGGATTAAGGGGTCCTTATTGTTGGATGGTTCGCGAGGTGGGTGTGACCTCTCAGGCTATGGTGCGTGATTCCCAAGCAGCCTTTAGAACCTAAAACCAAGAAACTAAATTAAAATAAACTAAACTAAGCATAAGATTGTTAAAGAGTAGGAAATTGAATCAAAAGAGAAAAAGAAAATAAAAACTATATGGTCTCAAAGACCCTTGGCTTGTTGTTTGAATGAAGCGGCCGGCATGAACTTATATAGATCGGTCTCCCATAGGGAGATTGTGATTGGCCTCTTACGCTTCTTTGGCATGATTTTAGTGTAGCTCAAGAGTTTGAACACCTTTTCTAATGCAAGACAGAAAAATTGAAAGAAAAAGAAGGAGGAAAGAAGGTGGGGGAAAGGGGAAGGGCTGTGGGGGGGTTAAATAGATTTTTGCTTCTGACGCTGTCCCACGGCCATGTATCTAGGGCGTGCTACTTTGCACGGCTATATCGCACGGTCGTGTTTGGAGGCATATGTGAGTGCCACGCTTGTTTCTCTCTGATGCCACGCCCGTTTCTATAATGGCAGTGTTGACCCACGCACGCCTCGCACGTCCGTGGTGGGGTAGGTGAGCCTGTGACTTCTGCAGTTGGTTGGGGCAGGATTCAAACGCCTCTACTATGTCAGTACGATGATTCAGAGTGCCCACATGGCCACGGCCATGGCCGTGTGCTAGACCGTGTGGTCTGGGAATATGCAATTTTTCAATTTATTGAATTCTAAAAAAGAAAATAGAGATAAGAATAAAACTAAAACTACCAAATAGAAATTATTGTTAGTACTCGGGTTGCCTCTCGAAAAGTGCTCATTTATAGTCTTAAGCTAGACTCTTCGAAAAAAGTTTCACGGAGGTTTAAAGGTTTGAACATCTTCCCTCATGCTTATAGCTCTATTTTTATGACAAATTTCAAGTCGAGAAGCATTTACCTTGGAGGTGTCGAATATTGAGTTGCTTACCTCGACTGTTTCGTGTGGGAAAATATTATGTACCTTAAAAGAATTTCTCCCTTTGGTTTTAGGTCTGTTGAAGTGATGTGGGGATTTGCTTTGTCTAACAGTACTTGGTCTCCTATTTTGAAGTGGTTTGATGTCCCTACGAGCTTTTCTGGCGGTTCCTTTGGTTTTACTTTGTGTGGATCCGGCTTTTCTTTGACTTGTATCTTCTGCTCTTCAAACTTGTCAAGCCTAAGGTCTTGTCCCTTGTAGGATTCTTCTTTATTGTTTTAGGACTTATGAGTCGGTTCAGGGTTGTCTTTATGTGGTGTTTCCTGTGATGAAAGTTGAACAATTTGATTATCTATTGAAGCGACTTTCTTACCTTCATCATCTGTTGTTCTGGCCGAGTCGAGAGCTTGAAGCTTAATCGATTCATCTCCTACACGAAGTATGAGTTCACCTGCGGCAACATCAATTTTAGTTCTAGCAATTGCTAGGAAAGGTCTTCCTAGAATTAAGGGGATTGAATTATCCTCATCTATGTCTAGAACAACAAAATCTACTGGGAAAACAAATTTATCGATTTTTACAAGCACATCTTCAATAATGCCCCTAGGAATTCTAACGGTTTTATCAGCTAGTTGAATACTCATCCTAGTTTGTTTGGGCTTCCCTAGACCTAGTCTTTTAAACAATGCATAAGGCATGACATTTATACTTGCCCCTAGATTAGCTAACGCATTATCAATAGATAAACTACCAATTAAACATGGAATTGTAAAACTCCCTGGATCTTTTTGTTTCTGTGGTAGTCTGTTTTGTAACATTGCCGAGCATGTTGCATTTAGTTCCACGTGGTGCTGTTCATCTATTTTGCATTTTTTTGTCAAGAGTTGTCTTAAAAATTTCCTCAAGTCTGGTATCTGGAAAAGAGCTTCAAGAAGGGGCAAGTTAATATGTAATTTCTTTAAGAGTTTAAAAACCTACCAAACTGTTCCTCTAAATCACCTCCTTTCAATTCTTGGGATAAGGTATGCGAGGTTTGTATTCTTTGATTATTGGTTTTGGCTTTTCATGTGCTACCTCTATTTTACCTTTTTCTTCCTTAGTTTCTTGTGCCGTGGTGTGCTCGTCTACTTTTGTACCCTCTTGAGCTGTGATGGCTTGGATCTATTCTTTTGGGTTTATTTTTGTGTTGCTTGGTAGACGTCATTGTTGACGTTCAGAAATCAGCTTCGTGAGATGTCCCACTTAGTAAGTTCTCCAACTTTATTCTCGATCCCTTTGATCAATTTTTGTTGTTTATCAAGTGCTGCTTCAGTCTTTTGGAAATGAGAATCTGTGGCTGCCATAAATTTCGTCAGCATCTCTTCAAGGTTTGATTGCTTCTCTTATGGATATGGCTGATTTTGATAATTTGGAGGAGGTTGCTGCCTTTGATTTCCTTGATTTCCTTGTCCTCCCTACGAAAAAATTGGGTGGTTCCTCCAACCTGCGTTATAAGTGTTACTATAAGGATTATTATTGGATCTGAAATTGTTACCTATATAGTTTGTCTGCTCATGTTCTGCTCCTGGTTGGTAGGGTGGGTACTCAGGATTTGCCACCTTCCCACTCCCTTCGCATTGCATTACTAGGTGTACCTATAAAGAACATAGATTATCAAGCTTTTTATTCATCATCTCCACCTGTGTTAACAGCATTGTCACTGGGTCTATGTTAAAAACTCCGACTGATTTTGTCGGTTTGGCCCTTGTAATTTGCTATTGATAGGTATTCAATGACATCTCTTCAATAAAGTCGTAAGTCGCTTGAGGAGTTTTGTTATTCAAAGTTCCACCGGCTGATGAGTCAATCATTTGCCTCGTTGAAGAATTCACACCTTTGTAAAAAGTTTGGAATTGAAGCCACAAAGGTAATCCGTGGTGTGGACATCCTCTCAGGAGATCCTTATATCTTTCCCATGCATCATATAATGTTTCTGCGTCATTCTACACAAAAGTAGATATGTTATTCCTAAATTTGGACGTTTTGGCTGGTGGAAAGTATTTTAAAAGAAATTTTTCGGTCATTTGATCCCATGTGGTGATTGACCCTCGTGGTAACGAGTTCAACCACTTCTTTGTTTTATTCCTTAATGAAAAGGGAAATAACCGAAGACGTATGGCATCGTCAGAAACGCCATTTATTTTGAAGATATCACAGAACTCTAAGAAATTAGCTATATGAGTATTTGGATCTTCGTCCTGCAAACCATCAAATTGAACAAATTGTTGAATCATTTGTATTGTATTAGGCTTTAATTCAAAATTATTAGCAGCTATAGCGGGCCTAACAATACTTGATTCTGCTCCTGTCAAATTAGGTTTAGCATAATCATACATAGTACGTGGAGCATTCTGTTCTTGCACATTTGGCGTGGATTGTTTTCGTCCATCCCTTCAGTAGGAGTGGATCTGTCTTGTTCTTCTCTTTGGTAGTCTAGAGCTCGTCTAATTTCTCTACAATTTCTGCGAGCGGTAGCTTCAATGTCACTTTCGTACGCTAAAGGTCCTCTCGGGTTCCTTCTAGTCATAAACTAGAGGTACCTGTTAGGAGAAGAAAGAAAGAAATTTAGTGTAAATAAAAATCTAAACTAAAAATAAAAGTAAATTGTGAGAAAAATAATAATGGCTAAAGTAATAGAAATAGAGCTTTCTTAATATTTTAGTGTTCCCCGGCAACGACGCCAAAAACTTGATCATGTCAAAAAGTCGAGTTTTAATATTTATAAAAGAATGATCGAACACAGAGACTAACTATGACAACGATAGAGGCAAGTGCACCTATCGAACAAAGAGTATAGTTTAGGCAAGAGTATCTTATCGAACCCAAGGGAACCTAAAAGTACTACTACTCACTTTCTTTCTATTATTTAGCTTGAAATATGGAGTGACTGGTTTATTAATCTAAAAACTAATGAAATACTTAAACTAAATGCAAAGACAAAAGAATGAAACTTTGGGAAAAGACTATGGAAAAACTCAGTTGATTACAATGATACCCTCAGGAAGAATCCACCTATGACTTCTCTTGTTATTTAACTTTTAATTCATATGACTTCTTTACTTAGCTTGATCCATGAGACTCCCTAACCTATATTATACCCTCTCTCGAGGCAAATAACGTCTAACCTTAGGTTAATTAGTGGAACTCTCATTCTCTTATAATAAACCCCTAAGGAAGCAGCAAATCAATCAATGGACTCCCATATTAGGTTTCACCCTAATCCGGCAAAATCTCGTAACCCTACCTCTAGGCACTCGATCACCTTCACTTAATTATGTTAGATCTACTCTTAGGCAGGGTCTATTCCTCCTCCACCTAAGCACATCATATTAAATTAAGAAACATAATTAAGAACAAACTAAGTACTTATCATATAATTTAAAAATCAAATAACAAAATCCGTAGGTTTCATCCCCTTCAGGTATCTGAAGGGTTTAGTTCATAACAAAATAAGAAAACATCTCAAGAGAAAAGATAAAAAAAAAACATAAGAAATCACTAAAACCCCCTGAAGGAATCAAAGAGGAGATCCTCTGTCTTGAGTAGAACTCCGGCTTCTTGAGATGGATCAACTGGCTATCTTCGAGTAATTTCAAATAAAAGCTCGCGTAAAACTCGCCCAAAAACTCCCCAGAACGCCTTGGGTTGTTTATATAGGCTCCTTAGATGCTTTACTTGGCTCCAAAGTACCTCTTTCAAGTATAATTACTATTAAGGTGTTTAAGTGGACTTAGGAGTATGTTTCTTTGGCTTCAAGCATCCAAATCCGAATAAAATTGCTTATTCCCGTAGCAGGGGCATGGCCATGGCACACGCCCGTGTAAGTCGACTTCAGGCCGTGTGTCAATTCTGTTGATTGAGGCACGGCCGTGGCACGGCCATGTAAGTCAGGATTCAGGCCGTGCTTCGGGTCTGTCGATTGGGACACAGCCATGCAAATCATGCTTGGGGCGTGTCTTTGAATGATTGGCGAGGCACGGCCATGTGACTTGAAGTCCAAGCCATGCCAAGGTCTTGGGTTGGCCCAATTTGGTCCGTTTGAAGCCTGTTTTTCATTCTTTTCGTTCTCGGGTGCTTTCCTGAGTATAAGACATGAAAATAAAGGATTAAGAGCACCTTTTTACATAAATTGAGGGCTAAATCATCCAAAAGCGTACTAAATGTGGGATTAAAATATGTTACTTTTACAGTTTATCACCATCCGATACAGAGCTATCGAAATCGAGTCATCCCCGGTACTAACTCAATACCTAACTCTACCTCTCGGATAGGTAAAAAACTCGGTAATTCTTCAGGAAACACATCCGGACACTCACACACAACTGTTATAGATTCAATCTTCTTTTCAGTCACTTTACTATCAAGCACATAACCTAAGTAAGCTTCATAACCTTCTCTCACGTACTTCCAAGCTAACATCGATGATATTACTGCTGGTAACCCATTCAGATCATTAGATTCAATCCGAATAATTTCACTGTAACATCTCAAATCAATGGTCTTTCTTTTGCAATTAACAATGGCATCGTGAAAAGTCAACCAGTCCATACCCAAAATTATATCAAATTTGTCAAAAGGCAACAACATCAAATCGACTGGAAAATATGAATCTTGAATCATCAACTGGCAATTTTTATACACTTTGTCAACCAATACACAGCGGCCTAGGGGGTTTGATACTCGAATCACAAACTCAGCAGACTCAATAGGCAGAGTTTTACTGGATACTAATGTTTCACACACATAAAAATGAGCCGAACCAGGATCAATCAACGCAATAACACTAGTATCATAAAGAGTGAATGTACCGGTAATAACATCTGGGGAAGAAGCATCCTCACGAGCGCGTATAGCATATGCTCTAGCAGGTGCACGAACCTCAGATCGAACTACTATATCTTTTGTTCCTCTCTGACTACCACCTACATTACCCGAATGCCTGGGTGGTCTGCCTCGCGCTGACATGTTGCTCGGTCTCGCATTCTGGATAGTGTTTTACTCGGTTAACATTGGGCACTCCCGGATAAAATGATCCATCGATCCACATTTAAAACATGACCGATCATGTAATCTAAAACTTCCAAACTGCCATTTACCACAATGCTTGCACTCAACCCTGTTCCGTTGAACATTATAAACACTGGCAATCGAAGTGGCTCGTGAACCCACAGGAGGTTGGTCTCAGTCTCGTTTAGAAAAGTCTGAAGTAGCTTTATGTCGACTAGATTCATCTCTGAACTTCTTTGATACTGAGTGAAAAGTCTTACTCGATGATCTTTTACGGAAATCTCTGGCTTCAAAATTAGCTTTTCTTTTCTCTTTCCCAAGCTCTTCGGCTTTACAGGCTCGCTCAACAAGTACCATAAACTCTTTAATCTCAAGTATGCAACCAGCAATTTAATGTCTTCATTCAAACCATTTTCAAATATTTTACACATGATAGCTTCGGTTGAAACACATTCACGAGCATACCGGCTTAGTCTCACAAATTTCTATTCATACTCAGTTACGGTCATACGGCCTTGCTTCAATTCCAGAAATTCTTTGCATTTTTGATCGATAAATCTTTGGCTGATGTATTTTTTGTGAAACTCAGTCTGAAAGAATTCCTAGGTCACTTTCTCTTTCGGAACCACTGATACTAGTGTATTTCACCAGTGACATGCGGTGTCTCGTAATAAGGATATGGCACATTTTAAACATTCATCTAGAGTACATGATAGCTCGTCAAGCACACGGATAGTATTATCAAGCCACAACTCAGCTCGTTCAGCATCATCATCATCATTAGATTTAAATTCTTCGGCCCCGTGCTTTCTGATTTTATCTACAAGGGGTCTATTAAATCTCATCAGATCTATCATCGGGGGTACCATAGGCATCAGAGATGGATTATTTAGGGGTGGAGGTTGTTATACGCTGGATTAGTTTGGACATATTGAGTAAACCAGTCGTTCATCATTTGATAGAAGGCTTGCTTAACCTCCCCCTCATGGCTACTTGAGATAGGTCGAGATTCAACTGGCACTGTCCCATGCGCAGAATTAGGCACTACGCTCTTGACATCATTAGCTACAGCTCTATCGGGATCCATTTACGATAAAAAACACATTTTCAAATGTAAGAAGTCATCACACTATTGCAATATAAAACTATGGCATGTATAGCTAGACACATGCGCCACGGTAGTCCTAGAATCGACTAAACCGTAGCTCTGATACCAATCAAAATGTAACACTCCTAACTCATAAACGTTACCGAATTTGAGTTAGGAAACATTTCATAACAATACACAACTTTCAAACAATTACAAATACGTACTTATCATGTTTGCATAAATAAAACAAATACTTGTTTTGAGTAATGAATGTACTCTATTATTCATAAAACGTATACACTTCATTCACATATAATCACATTATTACCTAAACAAATTTACCTCAAATCTATACAAATTATATGCATCCAAAATATAAGCATAGATAGTGTACTTATCACATCAAATTGAACCATTCTATCATAAGTCTAAATAAATCATTTCATATTCAATCACATCAATTCATAAAAATAAAATTATACATATCATGTCACATTATCCAACTCCAATTCATACACTAATTTATAGTACAAAACATGCTTCTCACACAAGTCTAAATCGTGACAAAAAATACACATGTTCTTCCATATTTTAATACCAAACTTAACTAGCATTTCATCTATTATAAACTTAGTAATTTACCTATTAATTCAACCACATTTGAGATCCTTAATGGCAAGCATAACCCGAATATGTATAAATCACTTACATATGAAATACACATTACCTTCGATACAAACGTAATCCATGATTAAATTCAGACAGATCATTAGCAAAACATACCCAACAAAGCTCACTTAATAAACCATGGTCGAATTTAAATAACTCAAGCATCAAGTATATTCATTATATCAAAAGCATATAAACTAATATTAATCAAAAGAAATAAGCCATTTTTGCATGGCTCATAATTACATATTCAAAGTTGAACAAAAATACATATTAGCCTATACATGCCATAAGTTCGGAAATAAACTTTTTAGAAGTACCAACGATTGACGATAGTGTGGATGACTTCAATAAAAATCCCCGAGCCTGTAGCTGAAGTCCAAAATCTATAAACAACATAAACATAAAGCACAGAGTAAGCTAACATAGCTTAGTAAGCCTTAAGGAAATAAAACTATTTAAATAAACATTCAAACATCTTAACTATTCAATTTGTATTATTAACATGATACTATAGCACAAATAAACTATCTTGGTCGAATGCTAATATTTCCATTTAACATTACATTATTCACTTTTCATTCCCAAAATATCAATATCTCATTTAAGTTTACAAACTTACCTAGTTGGCAGAATGATTAAGATCCAAAATCTCATCTCATAATTACCTACTTATACGGCCAAATACACATGGTTCATTCGATTTCCACATATGACTGAATATGCAAATACTATATATATATGACCGAACATACGAGTACCATATACATATATTTCATAAATGACTGAATATACAAGTTCATTAAAACATCACATGTACCCAAAGATTCAAATTTAATATAACATCATATGTGGTCAAATATATAATTTCAATACATTATCATTATATACACATACCTAAGAGGTCGAATATACAAGATCATTATATCAACTTACTTGCTCAATGATCACATAATTATGAGGTCTTATAAATATAGGTCTGAAAATAGATCACCGCTATAAAACCTGTTAGACATAAGCCTGGATCACACACCGGCACTAGGCCTGCTAGACTAGAGGTCTGATATTCAATCATCAGCATTAAGCCTGCTAGGCACAAAGCCCGATTAAGTTCACCAGCATAAGGCTTGCTAGGCCCACAGCCTGAATAATGATACTTTTAATTTCATATATCGAACCTTTTATACACTTCATAATTTCTGTACGAACTTTCAAATATCATATCTCAATCGAACTAACTTAAACATACTAAATTGTAGGTTTATTCACATTCGGCTACACAGTACTAATTCCAAAATTTCCAAATCAGCATATTACTAAGTTACATACATAATTTACAATGGTTTATTGCTTAAAGATACCTCGGATATCGTCGAACGACAAAAACCTCGGCTATTCAACTATTTTTGTTTTTCCTCGATCCAAGTTTGATTTCTTTGGTTCTTAATCTAAACATATTCAAATTAAGCTCATTCAAACATATTTTCATTCAATTTAGTCCAAAAACACATAAATGGGCAATTTACCATTTTGCCCCTAACATTTCATACTTTTTACAATTTAGTCCTATTTGCACAAAACACAAAATACACAAAATTTGACTATACACCTTAAGGGTCGAATATTCCTAGTCCTCATACGATTCTATACATTTCATTTATTTCACATTTTAGTCCCTCAAATTTTTTTTGTAATTTAGTCCAACATACTCAATTTCATCAAAAATTCAAAGACAAAACTTGTTAATCTAATACATATATATATATATATATATCATATTTCATCATCAGACAACACAAACAACAAGCTATCATCAATGGCTCAACTCAAAATATTCATCAAAATAAAAAAAATTAAGACATGGGCTTTGTGCATATCATAACAACAATCTTAAAAACGTAAAAATTATTAACAATTGAAACCAAACTAACCTTGAATTTAAACCAAAAATGGCCGAACCTAGCTTGTTTTTCCTTTCTTTTTCTTTGTTTTAGTTTCGGCAATTTCTTAAGAAAAAGATGAACATGGCATATTTTTTTTTATGTTTTATTATAACATATGTTATTAATATATTACTAATTTAACCTTAATAACATTTTAAACATAAAATAAATGGGCATAATAGACCTTAGCCGTCCACTATCTTTAAAAGTGGGTTTATTGCATTTTAAATGCTCCCATTTAAAAAGACAACCTCAATTTAGTCCTAACACATTAAACTATCAAGTTTATAATTTACGCGATTAAGCCCTTTTTATTAAATTAAGCACATAAACAAACAAATTTTTATACGAAACTTTCACACATGCTAATTCACATATAATTAACACGGAAAATAATATTTAAATATTTTTCTGACTCAGATTCGTGGTCCCAAAACTACTGTTCCGATTAGGGTCTAAACCGGACTGTTAAATTACAAGCTCAGTGTGTAACTCAACCCTATCAAATAGAACAACCTCAAATATAGTAACAATTATAGAAACTGAAGTAATTCAGATACAGATACAATCTCAGTTTCATATACGAATGCAATTTCATTCATAGAATCTGATACAAATACGGTTACAGATGCAAATACAGACACAAAAATAGATCCTACCCCCATCCACTACACACTATCTCTGTCCCTCCAATCACCAAATATGATAACGAGTACCTATCCAACTCCACATACCTATAAGTGAGCGTATGTCGCTTTTCAGAATAGTGCAATCAAGCTCTCAGAAATAATGTTGTAATCCACCAAAATCAAATAGTGTGGTCAAGCCACCAGATTAGATATGTGGTTACACTACAAATTAAGTCATCTCAGGTTACCCGACAACGATGACCTGCCACCTTGGTTTGCCTAGCAATGATGACTTACTACTATCAGTTTGCAGTTAAACTTTCAGAACACGCCCACCATCACATCATTATCCCACCCCAATGCACATGTCTAAACATATTACATACTCAGATGTATATAAATGAATCATGCTTATACAGCTTTCTCAAATTACAGATCAGAAGTAGAGATTATACCATAGACATGCTCTCGAATGTTAAACATGCAATATCAGTATTTCAAATTTTAGGTTTCACCTACAAACACTAATTAGATAACAAATGCATTTATATATCATACATATCATACATATAAGAACAGATTATCACGCTTTCTAAAATCACATTAACAAAGGTAAAATACCAAATTTCATGTCCCTAATACCTACATAACACATTTCAGAACCTATGAAATGACAAATTTTTGAATCGCACTTTAAATATAGCTCTAACAAAGTTTTACGAAAAATGGGCCCACATGCCTGTGTGGCCCATGCAGCTGAACATACGTTTGTATGTCCCACATGGCCCAAATAACCCAGCTCGTGTGACCTACACGATCTAACACACACCCGTGTCACCCACACGGCCCAACTAACCTAGCTCATGTGACGCATACGACCGTGTTGCATTGACAGTGGAGTTTTTGGCTTTGCATCGTTCACTATTTTTCGAGATTTTTGTTACACACTTGGTCAATTCTTAAAAATGACATTACAACACACTTCCAAACCCTAAAACATCATTCAAAATAAACAAATTAACAAAGATTACCAATCTTGAGTCAATTGTTCCACCAAAAATGCTAAGGTACTTGGCCTTTACCTAAGAAAAAAAACCAATTCTTAAGACACTTCGCTTGCTAGCAAAGTGTTGGGTGCTTCGCGAACTTCACCCAATGAATTCCCACATAAAAAAGGGCATCAAAATGCAATCAACTCTATCAAAAATTTCCCAAATAAGTTTGTCTCAAAATATCCATCTAAAAATAAGACGAACACTAATTATGTGAAATTTATAACAACTCTATTATTCCAATTCATACACACCAATCACACACTCGGAGACTATAGACGGAAAATGTCAGAACATCAATGAAGAAATCTTAAAAATGGTTAATAAAAAACAAAATAATATAGGATGAAATCACATACACACACAAAAAAAATAGTTGGGAAATGTATTTGGAAGAAAGAGAAAAAAATTGAAAAAAACCCAGAATTAGGAAAAAAGGATGAGGAAAACAAATTTACGAAAAAATGAGAGAGAGGGAGAGAGTGTGGGATATGAAAGGGGGTGGGAAACATGGGAGAGCATTTAAGAGATAATTCTCTATTTTTTTTTAAAAAAACCACCCACCAACTCTTAGTAAATTTGATTAATTATCTTTATTAGAATTTTCCCAGAGTTTAAAGCAAAAATAATTCCTCTTTGCACACGCAAGATTCGAACAAAGGACCTTTGAGTAAGTTGAAGCCATACCATTAAAACAACAAGCTCATTCTTGTCATTAGTTAAGTTAAAATAATAGATAAGCTTAATATCCAAAGACAGAGATTGGGATAAAAATAACAAAAAATTGAGGGAAGGGATTTGAACACAGAACCTTAGGCACGTAAATAGATCTCTTACCTATTGAACTAGATTAATCACTTGGAAAAATGTTCACAACTTAAATTCAAAAATAGAATGTGATTACTCTTGGTTTCACGAACCCAATTTTTGGGATGTGACAACTCTCCTCTCCTTAAAAGAATTTCGTCCTCGAAATTCTCGTTGTCACACCATTCACTTAACCAAAAAATCTAAAACTCCTCATTCCAAATTGACCATCATGCTACCGCTGTGCAACTCTGATTTCAATGCAATCCAGACAATATCCCTAGCTAACTTCCTATTCACTATCTCGGATTGTCTCTAAAACTTCCTACATAAATATCACTAACAATCCTTCTACCCCAAATTCTCAGAGACACCATTTACAACAAAAAATTGGGTACAAATAATTCTTAATCAATGCAAGGTAATATTGAAATGGGTCACAAAAGTACCTGTATCATTGCCAATTGCATCTCGATCCTCTCGACGCCTAGTTGAATGGACTAGTCTCCAATTACATTTTTGAGATGAAACTTGCATCCAACTAAGATAATATCACAAACAATCCCTAATACGATGCTCAACGGATCCACATCTAAAACATGCCCCCGTTTTCCTCCAACACTTGCCCAGATGACAAATATCACTAGAAGCGCAAATCAGAGCCCGATCCACACCTATAGTTACGTCAACCCATTGAGGTCTATCCATTCTGACCCACTTCCAAGGTCAAGAATTTGAGACAATAGGACCAGGGCTCTTACTATTTCTCAATTTATTCATTTCCTTATCCTCGCCCTCTAAGAAATTACTCTATTCCACCAACTTGCTTTCATTCGACTGAACTCACTTAGTCACTAACCCTTGGCTCACAGGTATATATTGGGCCTTAACGACCCTTTGTAAATCTCCAACCATACATTGGGACGCAACATTGTAATAGCCTGGTTTAGACCCTAGTCAGAACAGTGGTTTTGAGACCACAAATCTGAGGTCAAGATGTTAATTTAATGTTGTTTTCTGTGTGAATAGTATGTGACATAGTTTGTGTGAAAGTTTTGTGTGATAATTTGATCGTTTGTGTGTCGAATTAAGAGAAAGGACTTAATCGTATAAAAGGTAAAAGCTATGTGCTGATTTATAAGTACTTAAGTGTTGTTGTCTTCATAATAGGATGGCCTTATGAGGCAATTAAGCCATTATTAAAGATGGTGGATGGCTAACTGAAAAATTAGCCTTGATATATATTTGTTTTATATGTTTAATGAAAGGGTAAAATGGTAAATGATGAATTAAGTTATAATTTAATTAAAATAAAAAATTAGATAGCCATTTTCATATCATCTTTTCATCAAAAATTGAAGGAAAGAAAAGGGTTTTAAGCTTTGTAAAATTCAGCTATCAAGTTCTTTGAATCAAGGTATGTTTTAAGTCTGATTTTTGATCATTTTTACTTTTTCGTAATCGTTGCTTCGTGCTCTAGCTAACCCATGTTGTAATTTTGTGAATTATAGATGTTTTTATGATGAGCCATTGATGAATGTTTGAGCTATGTGCTAATTGATTGTGAAATATAAAAACTTGGTGTTAGGTTAACATAGTTTGTATTGGAATTTTTGATAAAATTGAGTATTTTGGGCTTATTTGAGGAAATGAGAAATTGAGGGATTGAAATGTTAAATAAATGAAATGTGTGGGCTTGTATGAGCATAGTGAGAATTCGGCTAGGCTTGAGCACAAGCAAATTATGTGTATATGATGATTTTATGAATTAAGGACTAAAGTGTCAAAATGTGAAAATGTAAGGGCTAATTTGTAAAATGCCCTAAATATGTGTGTTTGGACTAAAATGAATGATTTGATGATTGAATGGATTGAATTTGAATGTGTATAGACCAAGAGAAGAGACGTTCGATCGAGATCGAGGCAAAGATAAAGTGCTCGATTAATCGACCGTATCGATAGTTCGACATCCGAGGTAAGTTTGGATATAATACATGTTATTAAGATATGTTTTAACATTATGAGATGAATATGTATATGTGTATGGAAGTGAATTTCTATGTGCAAGATTTAATTGGTGGCACTAAGTGTGCGAAATTGAAATAGAAACAAAAATGAATAGCACTGTGTGTGCGATAATATTAAAGCTTCGGCTTATGGACGTGGCACTGTGTGTGTGATACCGAGATAAGTCGGTTGAAAGATTAGGCACTAAGTGTGCGATGATGATTATGATTCAGTTATGAAATTGGCACTAAGTGTGCGAATAAATCAAAATAATAGCGAAGGTTGAACGAGAGGTAATATCGAGCAATTGAGTAGCATGAATGGTGAGTAACTATGTGTTGATCAAGGTATGTTTGAACCTAGGTAGTTGATGATAGCCTTAATAGTTATATGAATAGATACTTGAGCATATGTTTGAGATTGATGATGAGCCTAATTGTGGAATCTATCTATATGATGATTTAATTGTGTAAGATGTGGTATTATTGAGCAATATGTATTAAATTACGAACTTACTAAGCTTTGGAAAGTTTACTGTGTGATTTGTCTTTCTACTTTGCAGTGTCAGTAAAGTTAGCTTGGATCGGGGGATTGTCAGCATCTCAATCACGCTATTGACAATCTATTTTGGGGTATTTTGGAAAGATGTACATAGTTAAAATATGGCATATATAGGCTAGTTATTTGAATCATGTTTGAGATTTGTAAGTAGCCATGAGATGTGGCTAGATATGTGATATTTTTTGGCATGAATGACTTTAGTTTATATGATGCATCTTTTGGTATAGATTGTGAGTTGAGAAATTGACTTATGGATGGAAATTTTGGTGATGATATGATGCTAGTAGGAATAAGTGAAATTGGAAATGAATTATGCTTGTGATAGGATAAGTTTTGGTATTAAATTTGGTATGAATAGAATTGGTATTGAATGCAGGGTTTGAATGATTATTTTGGTATGCTTTTGGGTAGTAATAAGTGCATGAGTTGTTTTGGTAAATGTTGTTTGTAGGTATGACCCATTTGGGTGGCATTTTGGTCTTACAAATGACCTATAATGTCACACGGCCATGGCACACGGCCGTGCCTAGTGACCGTGGGGTAAAGTCAGTAGCTTGCTTAAGGGCACATGGCCATTGCACACGGGCGTGCCTAGAAGCCGTGTGAGAAAGTCAGTATATGGCTTAGTAGTGCACGGCCTTAGCATACGGGGGTGCTTGGTAATCGTGTTACTTTGGCAGGATTGACCACGGCTAGGGTACACGGGCGTGCTTGGTGGCCGTGGTGAGGAATCAGGTTCGACCACGGGGAGGACACACGGGTGTATCTAGCAGCTGTGGAGGGCACACGGTTGGCTCACACGGCGTGTATCCCCCGTATTTTGGATAAGTTTTTAAGTTTTTGAGAACATCTGTATGTGTTTCGATTTGGTCCCGATCCTTCTCTAGCATGTGTTTAAGGTCTTATAGGCCTCAATAAGGGACTATATGTTTATGTTTTGATGTGATATACTGATGATTGACTTTGTGTCGTGAATGGGTTGTTAAATGATTTGATTGTTTGGTAATGCCTCTTAATCCTATTCCTGCGATGGTTTCGGGTTAGGGGTGTTACAAACATCGTCCCTCGTTCCTTATAATCGCCCATAGAAACGAGCATCTCCATAATCTCGTTAGTTTCTAGATTAGGCAAGCTACCCAAAGTAAAGATCTCAGTGCGAGCCATTTTATTACGTCCACTTCGTTCTTGTGCACCTCGATCATACACATCGCGTGAACTCATTTAACTTATCTATAGTCCAAAATTCTAAAATTAGCTTAGGTTTTTTTAAGAAAATGTCCTAAGTCTAAAGTTTAGTAGAAATGCTTAGTTATATTAAAGTAGAGAATGTTTTATTCTAGAATCCCTAAAGTCCAACAATTTTACTAAAGCACTAAAGTAAAAATAACTAAAGGAACTAAAGTAAAAAGTATCTTACTTGGATCGGTGGTGGAGACTTGGATTCTTTTTTTATAAGTCCATATATCAAAATCAATAAAAAATTGAATTATTTAAAACAATTCTCTAAATTTTGAACCCAAAAATCACAACCCGAGTTTTAAATCGAGCTATGATACCATTAAGTGTAACACCCCAAACCCGACCTAGATGTTATGGTTGAATATGGAGAAATTACATTAGCTTGTTTGAAAAAAAAATTGAAATCTAGATTTTAAAATCACGTGAATAAGAAATATTATTTTTGGCAATACTCTTACATATTATTTAGAAAAACACACGAGCAAAATTTATTTGTTTTGCGAAAAAGCACTTTAATTGATGCTTCATTTTTCAATGGAAATTTTAGAGTTGATTAGTTGAAATATGTGACTTCAATAAGTGAAAATGTATAATTTGTTTTTGATTAAGCATATTCTGAAACTCTCATATTAACCTTTGTAAAACTCTTTTCAAATTTGCAGCGAAAAATCCTTGGCTTATTTAACTTTGAAAATCAAGTGTTTATTTTAATTGACAAAAATCATGCAGAAAACTTTAACTAAATAACAAAAACCAAAATTAAATCTGAAAATTTATTCAAAAATGAAAATTCTAGAAAAGTTAAATTATTAATAAATTAAACCATCTTATGCGAGAAAATTAGTTCGAGTTTCCAAACGCCACCTATTCCTAATTCTGCCGATTACAAGCTCAGTGTGTAACTCAACCCAAATAAACATAATAGCCTCAAACATAGTAATAGATACATATATAGAAGAAATTCAAATGCATATACAATATAAATTTCAAATAAGAATACAATTTCATTCACAGAATCAGATATAGATACTGTTACAGATGCAAATATAGACAAAAAATAGATCTTACCCCCATTCGCTACACACCATCTCTGTCCTAGCAATCACACTAAATAGGGTAACGAGTACCCATCCAACCCCAAACATCTATAAGTGAGCATATGTCACTTTTCAGAATAGCACAGTCAAGCTGCCAAAAATAATGTGGTAATCCACCATAATCAAATAATATGGTCAAGCCTCTAGATAAAACGTCACATCCCAAAACTGGGTTAGAAAAAATTGGGATAGTGAAATCAAGAGTGGTCACGTCCTGATTTTAAGTTAAGATACTAAAAATTATTTAAAGTTGGTGATTTGGTTCAGTGGATAGATGTTGTGCTTGTGTGTGTGTGAGGTTTTAGGTTTGAAATCTGCCCTTGTGATTTTGTTAATTTTTAATTCAATCCCTAACTTTGGACATCTGACTTAAGTTTAATTTTTGCTCAACTAATGATAGAATGAGTTTGTTGGTTCAGCGGTAAGGTGTTAGCTTACCCTCTGGTCTTGTGTTCGAATCCTTGCTTATGCAAAGTATGAATTTTTTTGTTTGTTTTAAACTCTAGGAAAAATCTGATAAGAATAACTAATTGGGTTTGGTGGGAGTTAGTGGGGATATGGGTGGTTTTAAAAATATATATATTGTTAACAATTTTATTTCCCCTAAAATTGCTCCCCCTCAACAGTCCATGTTTTTCCACTTTTCCCAAAATTCCCATTCTATTTTTCATATTTATTTCTTTTCTCATCATCTTCTCCCATTTCCTTCTTCTTTTCTTTTCCTTCGATTATTCTTGTGATTTTCTTTTGTTATTCTTGGTTTATTTCTTGTTCATTACCTTTTGATTGTCGGGGGGCTACGTTGAAAGTTTGTTGCGATTTTAATTCATTAGTAGTGTATGTTTCAACCATTATTTTTCTGCTACTTCTAGTTGTATTTTGTTTAGGATTCAAGATTAACTTTGAGTTTTAGCCATTCTATCCTATTATTAAATGTTTCCATGATTGCTGGTTAGGTGAGGGTTTGGAAGATCGAGTTTCTCCAATTGGGTAGTGCTCGTTTGGGCTTTGCTTTAGAGTGGTAAGTGCACGAATCGTATATTAAGGATTGAAATTTTGACATTAGAATGCATTTTTGGTCGGGGTTTTCGATGTTTAATCAGAGTGAGTTTAATGAATATTTGTAGGTTTGTGAGTTATGTTGGTGTGCTTTATCAAATCAGTAATCATGTGTGTGATTCTAACCCAAAATGACATTAAAAACTTGGGAAAACTTGAAAACAAAGACTATTTTCGAAACTTTTCTGCGTCACAAGGCTATATGGACCACACAGGCGTGTGGGCCACACGAGTGTGTATTAGACCGTGTCTCAGGTCATGTGGACCAAATGGACTAGGCTATTAAGGTTGCGTGGCCTATATGGTCCTGTGGGCCCATTTTTTAAAAAAATTTACTTAGGCCTGTTAGATTCTGAAATTTGTAATCTTTCGTAGGATCCGTTAGGCTTAAATATGATTCTAAAATATGAAATATGATATTTTCCAAATGTACGTGATAGGGATAAGGTATGTGTTACAATTGCATGTGTAAAATGTGAAATTCGTATATGATTTGTAATCTGATAATTCTGTTAGTATGTTTTGATGTGAAACTCATGTATGACATATGTGGATATGATGTCTGTTAGTATTTGCATGAGCATTAGGGTAAGATATGATATGTGATGTAGGAAGTGTGATTCTGGTAGTATTACTACATCTTCTTGCGGTGTATCCGCAATATCAGTTATGGCAGCTTGATTGCTATTATAGTGGCTTGACCACATATTTGGTTCAGGCAGACTACCACAATATTTTTGTTTGGTAGCTCAGCTGTACTTATATCCATGGCATACCACCACAACCTAGTGTGATTGGATGGATGGACTCTTGTAGTCCTAACTGGTGTGATTGGTTGGACGAAGTTGGTGTGTAGCAGATGGAAGTAGGATCTATGTCTGCATTTGTTCTGGTCTATCATGACACTCTGGTATGATATATGTGTTTATGAAAATATGATATTCTGATCCAAAATATGTTCCAGAAATATGACATTATGATTTGATATATGTTTCTAGTAATACACCATTTTCATAAACATATTTTGATATATGTTTATGAAAATATGATATATGAAAATCGTATGATTTACCAAACTAAAAATTCAATTTTCAAAATTAAAAATTAGGAAAAATTTCGCTACGAAGATTAAGTAGCCACGTAAGTGTTTTTTGTAAATAAATATGTGGTTTTAAATGTTTGTTTTTGTACTAGAAATAATCTGCCAACATTGTACTTTCAAAACATGCAACTTGAGTTCGTATTTTGGGTTTTAAATAAGTGTTTTTAGACTTTGGTTTTTTTTTTTCTAAACATGTCTGAGAGTTTTGTAAAAAAAATTATACTTTCGAAACATGCACTGAGTTTGGTTAAAACAAAAGCTTTGATCAAGTTGATGTAATTCCTTAATATCCAGTCATAACTTCTAGGTCGGGTTTGGGGTGTTACATTAGATATGTGGTTATACCGCAAATTAAGTCATCTCGGGCTGCCCGACAACGATGACTTACTAATATTAGTATGCAATTGTAATACCTCGAAAATTACTACAGTAAGAAAGTAAGATATTATCCTTGATATAGTTAAGTAAGGAAATAAAGTGACAAAAAGAGAAAATTTTGGATTATGTCAACATTGGGAAGCATATAATGATATATTACATTATTAATTCAAGAAAGGACCAAATTGTAAAAGTGAGAAAAGTTTTGATGCCCAAGAGTAAATACTAAAAATTTGAGGGGTTAAAATGTAAATATGAAAAAATTGAAGGACCAATAGTGAAAATATTTTAGGGGTGGAATAATATAGAAACTAAGGAAAATGGATGAATTAGGACCAAATCGAATAGGTGAAGAATTATGAGGGACTAAATTGTGATTTTTCCAAATTAAGTGATGACTCAATGATGGAATTTTAAAAGATCATGAAGGGCAAAATGGTCAATTAGTAAGAGAGAGAGTTCTAGAATGTAATGATTATGTTGATGATATTTTAAATTAATTAATTAATTAATTATTACTTTATTAATATTTTAATAAGATATTTATTATTATTTTATTATTTTATTTAGTGTATATATATGTGTGTGTGTGGGGAAAGAAAAAACAACAACACACCATCCGTCTTCTTTCCCATGCACCAACGTGAGAAAAAGAGAGAAAGAAAGAAAGTTTTGCTTTCTTTACAATTTGGTCCTTTCACCAAAAATCCACCATTTTCACTTAGAATTCAAAAGAATTTCCATAGCCATCAAGAGAGAAAGATGACAAGGAGATTATGGGGAGCAAAAATATCAAGTTAGCTTCAAGAAATAGAAGCTGGAGGGGAGAGAAAATCAAATTAAAGATTGAAATCAATAAGACAAGGTAAGAACATCAAGATTTCAATATATTTTTTAAGTTTGTTATTATTGAAAAAGCATGAAAATGATGTTATAGTGGAGCTTTCTTATATGCTTCTATGTCCTTGATATGTTAGTGAAGGAAAATAAGAGAAAGTGATGGGAAATATTGTAGAGAAAGTAAATAAAAGTGTTACAAACTTGGTAATTAACATTTTGCACTAAAATAGTTTTGGACAGCAGCAGTAGTCTAACTTTGAAAAATCACCAAAAAGTTTGGAAATAGAATTAGAGGATGAATAAAATATGTAATTAAATATTATTTAGTATAGTTTCTTATAAAAGAAACATTGTAATCAATGGAATTGTAAATCATGAGATATAATAGGTTTTGTGAGACAAGGTCAGAATGATTTTGGGTTCCCCTATTCTGAATTTGGAAAATCATAAAAATTGGAGAAAAATAATTATGGGCTTAAATTTATATTTTAAAATAATTAATGAATATATTTTCAATATAAATAAACTAGAACATCATCCAAATCTTGTATAATGAGATAATTAATTTTTAGTGAAGAAGGGTCTGAACTGTTAGAAGCAGAATAGGGGTGACTTTAAAGAATAAACTGTACTTATTGGATAAATAAAAACTTCTGAATATTTTATGGTAAGAATATATGTGAGTATACTTTCAGGAAAACTTATCAGATATTAATTTGGAGTTCTGTAGCTCAAGATAAAAATAATTTAGCGACTATGACACGGATGGACAGCTTGAATATCCATATAAGTAAATAGTGAAAATCATAGATAATGTTACTTATAAGCATGTAATATAAATTAAAGATGTGGAATGGAGAGGAGGAGGAGGAAAATAAATATGAATATTAGGCTAGCATGGCTAATTTGCATGTTTTAGACACAGGGACTAAATTGAATAAAAGTAAAACTTTAGGGGTAATTTTTGTAAAATATCAAAATGACCAAATTGAGTGAAATGCATTATTTATTTTGTCTAAATTAATAAATTGAATGAAATTATTAATTTAGATCAAGATCGGTTGAAAAATCGATGAAAATAAAAATTACCAAAATGCCCTCAATCTTGGTATTTACGCAATTTAGCCGTGTAAGTTCGTGTAATCTAATTATGTGATATAATGAAATACGAGTTGATGATATATGAAATATTAATATCATGAATTAAATGATTTATGTTTATGAAGAAACGACAAGAGAATAATATTTATCATGACATGTAAATATGTTATTATCTTTGATACGTTGATACAAGGAAATTAAGTATGTTGAGACGAGTAATAAATTCAAGTAAAACATGTCGAGAAAAATAAATATGTTTAAGGGACAATATGTTTGATTTTGATTGGTTTCAAATATGAATGCTAGATGAAATAAAATGTCTGTTAAATAAATTTATAACTCCGGTAATGCTCCGTAACTCTATTCCGGTGATGGATTCGAGTTAGGGGCGTTACAACAATTAAACTACTAGAACACTTCCTCCATCACATCATTATCCCACCCCAATGCACATGTCTAAACATATTACATACTTAGATGCACATAAATGAATCAAGCTTATACAGATTTCTCAAATTACATATCAAAAGCAGAGATTATACCAAAAACATGCTCTCAAATGTTACATATGCAATATAAATATTTCAGATTTCAAGTTTCTTGTGCAAACACTAATCAAATAACAAATGTATTTATATATCATACATACCGTACATATCAGAACATACTATCACACTTTCAAAAATCACATTAAAAAAGGTAAAATACCAGATTTCATGTCCATAATACCTACATAACACATTTCGAAACCTACAAAATGACAAATTTTCGAATAACACTTCAAATACGGCCTTAACAAAGTTTTACGAAAAAATGGGCCCATATGCATTTGTGGCCCACACGGCCTAACTTACGCCCATGTGGCCTACACAACCCAAATAACCTAGCCTGTGTGGCCCACACGACCCAAATAACCTAGGCCGTGTGGCCCACATAGCCCAACTAACCTACCCCGTGTGACCCACACAGTTATCTGGTGTAGATAGTGGCATTTTTGGCTTCACGTCATTTGCCCTTTTTTGGGATTTTCATTACACACCTGGTCGATTCTAAAATAGGACTTTACAACACACTTTCAGACCCTAAAACGTTATTCAAAATAAACAAATTTACAAGGATTACCAATCTCGAGTCAATTGTTTTGCCACAAATGCTATGGAATTCGACCCTTACCTAAAAAGAAACCAATTCCTAAACACTTCACTCGCTAGCAAAATGTTGGGTTCTTCGCAAACTTCACCTAACAAATTCCCACAAAAAAGAGGGCGTCAAAATGCAATCAACTCTAACAAAAAAATTCTCAAATAAGGTTATCTCAAATTATCCATCTAAAAATAATACGAACACCAATTACGCTAAACTTATGAAAACTCTATTATTCCAGTTCGTACACCAATCACATACTTAGAGATTATAGATGAAAAAGGTTAGAACATCCATGAAGAAATCTTAAAAATGGTTAATAGAAAACAAAAGAATATAGGGTGAAATCACATAAATGAATCATGCTTATACAGATTTCTTAAAATATAGATCAGAAGTAGAGATTATACTCCAGACATGCTCTCGAATGTTACACAAGCAATATCAGTGTTTTAGATTTCAGGTTTCACTTGCAAACACTAACCAAATAAAAAATGTATTTATAAATCATACATACCATACATATCAGAACATACTATCAAACGTTTAGAAATCACATTAACAAAGGCAAAATACTAAACTTCATGTTCATAACACCTACATAACACATTTCAGAACCTGCGAAGTAAGCAATTTTTGAATCGCACTTCAAATACAACCCTAAAATTTTTTTACGAAAAACTAGGTCCACATACCTGTGTGACCCACACGACCTAACTAACTTACTTCGTGTGACCCACATGGCTATGTGGCGTAGACAGTGACCTTTTCATGTTTACATCATTAGTTATTTTTCGATATTTTCATTACACACCTACTCGATTCTAAAACACAACTTTACAGCACACTTCTAGACCCTAAAACGTCATTCAAAATAAATAAATTAACAAGGATTATCAATCTTGAGTCAATTGTTCTGCCACAAGTGCTAAGGTATTCGACAATTACCTAAAAGGAAACCGATTCCTAAGACACTCTGTTCACTGGAAAAGTGTTGGGTGCTTCTTGAACTTCACCTATCATATTCCCACACAAAAGAGCGCATCGAAGTGTAATCAACTCTAACAAAAAATTCTCAAATAAGGTTATCTTAAAATATCCATCTCAAAAAAAGACGAACACCAATTGCATGAAACTTATGAGAACTCTATCATTCCAATTAGTACACCAATCACACACTCAAAGACTATAGATGGAAAAAGTCAGAACATCCATGAAGAAATCTTAAAAATGGTTAATAGAAAACCAAAGAATATAGGGTGAAATCACATAAATGAACCATGCTTATAAAGATTTCTCAAATTACATATTAAAAGAAAAGATTATACTACAGACATGCTCTCGAATATTACACATGCAATATCAGTATTTCAGGTTTTAGGTTTCACTTGCAAACACTAATAAGATAACAGATGTATTTATATATCATGTAACACCCCAAACCCGGCCTAGACGGTACGTCCGGATCTGGTATGTCACATAGAAGGGTTGTTTAAAACTGCGCGTTCGTTTAAAAAGTTTGTATTCTTTTTGAAACTCCGAGCTCTGTTGTTTGTGAAAAATCGATTTGTCTTTATGGTTTTCTTATAAAAACGTTATTGTTATTATTTCTGAAAACTTATTTATAATAGAAATCAGATTTAGTGAATTGCGAAGATGTGATATTTTGAAAAAAGTTATTGTCGTTTCATGAAAACCACATATTTATAAGTTTAACAGTTATTAATGAAAACTTAAAAGAAAATAAACCAACGGCCTTATTACAAAGTATTAACCCAAAATAAATAACCTTGAAATAAGGTAAAACTAAATTTACTAAGTTCACGAGAAATATTCCCGATGTATGGCCACCACAGAGTCCTCCGCAACTCCAAATCCTCTAACGCTAGGGATCACCTGTAAGGTTAAAGCAGAAGGGTGAGTCACGAGAACTCAGTGTGTAATCCCTTAGTCGGTCACTAACTGGGCCTGAGTCATACAGAAGCAGACTGAGCCGAAGCCCATACAAAAGTAGACTGGGCCGAAGCCCTATTCGATAACAATCTGGGCCTTAGCCCTATAAACATGATAATGCAACCAGAGTATATAGCCCAACCTAATAATCCATCCGCTACACACCACCCCTACCAGCCCAACACAACTGTGGGGATTTCTAAATCGACCCACCCATCCGCTACACACCAATAAGGCAGACAAGCTGCTAATCACAGAATTTGTGGCAAAGCCACCAGAATAACAGAATATACGTGGCATAGCCACTATACAGATTGTGACAGAGCCACCAAAATATGTGGTAGAGCCACCAGAATATACTTTCTTCGAATCATCAAACCTAACCCAATGCATGATGTCGTGACATAAATATTTCGTGTATGCAGTATGTCACAATCATAATCAATCATAAAAATATCACACACATATCATTTAAACTACCACTAGGGGTATTCCGGTAATTTTACTCTCTAGGGGTATTTTAGTAATTTCACATTTAACGGCCCTTTCAAAGGCCCACTGTTGCCTTGAGTAACACAGGACCCATTTTGGGTCTCTACGAACTATTGGGCCCAAAAACTATTTCGGGCCCAAACGGGCCTACATGCTCATGTGGCCCATTTCGCATGATTTCGGTCTCAGATTTCCAGATTACGCAAACGAACCTATCAATTGATAGTTTTCCAACAGTTTTGCCCAAGTGGGTTGGATAGCCTATTGGGCCCATTTGGCCCGTTTCGGCGCAGTTAGGCCCGTTACAGCCTCAGGATCGCGAAAGTGCTTGTGATGCTCTCAATGACTTACCGTCATTATTCGTCTCTCGACTTACCACTACGAGCGTTTGCACGCTCGTGTGGTCACAGATACTGACTTTTTAGCTTTTGGACGATTCGCATAAAATCACGTGCAATCATTCAGAGGGGTGTGAGATTACACATCTAATTATGAGTTATGCTATTACCCCTTTTCCAACACCTATAGTGATAGTTGATAACAGGTTAGTCACCACTTGATAAACGTAACTAGAACACTTACTAAACTAACTCCTCTAACCACGATGCAATCTTCTTCAGTGTACCCAGTCCTTGGCCTTATCCCTTGACTACGAAAATCAAGACCCTAATGTAGTTTTGATGAACAGAAGTGTGTTAAACAACATCCAACATTTGGCCTCCACAGAGAAAAAGAAAGACTGAAATCCTACCCAAGCAGTCACGAGAGTTTTTTACTAGAACAAAATAAGAACGCGTTTGAATTTCCTTACCTTACCAGAGGAGTACCACCGATCGACAATTGCTACCCAAAGAGTTTCTGTAACACCCCGCACCCAACACCGATACTGGGTCTGGTTATGAGACATTACTACGATTGAACTCACTGAAACATGTACTTACGGGCTATAAAATTTCGTTTCAACTTAAAAACTTCACTTTCTTAGTCAACACATATAACAAGGGCCTACGAGGCTTTTAACTCATGTTAGAAAACTTTCGGAATTGAAATCAAATAAGTCATTTTTTAAGCAGGGTTCACACGCCCGCGTGACTTGGAACATGCCCGTGTACCCTGAAGCACGCCTATGCCCTCAAACCGTGTAGAGCTACTGATTATTTCCACACGGCTTAAACATGCCCATGTTTACCAACCTTGGGAGGTTACTGACTAATTTCACACGGCCATGACACGCCCGTGGGCTTAGACCGTGTGCTAATCCTTGATATACTGACTAAATTAACACGGTCTGGGCACACGCCCATGTCCAAACCGTGTGTCTTACACGGCATACACACACGGCCGTGGGATTTGCCCGTGGCCTATTATGATTAATAATACTAAGGTGCAGGGTTAACACGGCCTTGACAAACGCCCGTGTGTCCAATCGTACCGGCACTTAAAGGCTATTTACCAAGCCATTTGCCACCCTGAAAAGAAGATCATACATAAACTCAAATCAACAACGCAATAACAACCCATCTTTCATGAATAATACTACATGCTTCATTGATCTCAATAAACATACATACTTAGTCAAATACAAAAGAATAATGAACTTGATGGCCTATACAATAGCCTTTCTTAAAGCATATACACAAAATGAATGCTTCCTATACATGCCATACTTAGTAAAGTAACATGGCTATACCAAAATAAGAGTTGATAGTGTGCTGCAAGCTCCGACTTTAATGATCCACTAGTTAGCTTGGCGGGACTGCATAGTAAGAAAGAGTTATAATGTAAGCATATAGCTTAGTAAGTTTGTATGGACAACACATGTCAATATACTTGCTTAACATAAACCATCCAGCTTACAATGGTATCATAATTTCAGCTATAAAACTTACTTACTCATACTTGATTCTTACATGTCTTATGATACTTAACATTCTCATACTTGTAAGGTAAACATGGTACCTGTATCACTTGATCACATTGATCAATATACTTTAATAATAATCATAATTTCTTTTTCTTCGTCATTCATAACATCAATAATACTCAATTTCATCTTGATACTAACTTTGCTTTCTTAGCTTTCTTGATATCTTCTTTTTGACTTACTCGTTTGCCCGATGAATTTCTGCGAATAACCGAGGATACTAAATCTCGACCCACATAACTTGATACCAAAGCCATATCTTCTGTATGGTCTTACATGAAATGCCTCATCTTATTTTCAAGGCCATGTCTTGACATGGACTTATGTGAAGTCTTGCTCTTGATAACATACTCAATGCCAAGCTTGCCTTTGACTTACATAATAACTTGCTTGCCAACTTGATCAATGCCAAGATTGTCTTGGACTTACATGATAACTTGCTTGCTAACTTGATCAATACCAAGCTTGCCTTGGACTTACATGATATCTTGCTCAATGCCAAGCTTGCCTTGGACTTACATGGTAACTTGCTTGCTAACTTGCTCAATGCCAAGCTTGCCTTGGACTTACATGATATCTTGATCAATGCCAAGCTTGCCTTGGACTTACATGATATGTTGTGTGGTAGATCAAGTATCCTAGGGAAATTCATCTTCAATCGGGACTTGCTTGTACATATTATCGTGATTTCTTGCTTACAATTATTGTACATTATACTAAGCAAATTAATGATAAAAATCATAAAACTTAGAAATCATACAAACTTACCTCAATATACAAAATATATGTAGATATGCAATTTGGTCTACAACTTTGTTCTTACTTCGGTTTCGATCCAGGCTTCATTTTTCTTGATCTATAATCATAAATAGATCATTTAGTAATCATATTGACTAAATTAACACATAACTCATATTCTAGAAAATTACTATTTTGCCCTTATACTATCTAATATTTGCACTTTTGCCCCAATTCTAAAAACCCATTTTCATGCAACTTTCTTAAACTTCATGCTTAGCTAAATCATTTTCTCTTCTATAACAATCATCAATTCTCACTATTTCTAGTAGGTATGATCAATTTTATAACTATTACAAAATGGTCCCTACTACCATTTTTTTCATGAAACTCATTAAGGAAAAGATGTTTATCTAACATCAAACTCTCTTAAACTTCCATAAAACATCATTTAACAAGCATATCATTCAAGGGTAAATTTTGAACATGATCTTAGCTCATTTCACATTAAAATTAGCTAATTCATAATACAAGAACTTCAAAATCGAAGAATATTAAAAAGCGGGCTAAGATGAACTTACTATGAGGTTGAAAAAAATGAAGAACCCTAGCTATGGTGTCTTCAAATTTTCGACAGCACAAGGAAGAAGATGAGTGAATTTTTCTCATCTTTTTCCCACTTAAAACACTTAATAGGCAAATGACCAAAATGCCTTTCCTCACAAAAATTCTATTTAACACCACCTCAAAGTCAATTTTGTCCAAAATTTTATTTTTGGGAAAATTGCTATTCAAGGGCTCATAATTATTATTCTAAAGCTATTTCATGCAAAAAGCTTCTAGAAACTCATATATTGCAACTTTTGCAATTTAATCCTTTTTGGACCAATTGACCTCAACTTAATAAAATTGCTTTACAAAACTTTCATACTAACGTGCAAACATGGCATAAACTTGAAAAACTAATAAATTCACCTCGGGTTCGTGGCCTCGCACCACTATCCCTACTAGGCCCGAAATCGGGCTGTTACAATTCTCCCCCTCTTATGGATTTTCGTCCTCGAAAATCTTACCAGCAAAAAGGTTTGGATACTGGTTTCTTATACTCTCTTCTGGTTCCCATGTAGATTCTTCGATTCCATGTCTTTGCCACAATACTTTTACTAAGGCAATACTCTTATTCCTCAGTTGCTTGACTTCTCGAGCCAAAATCCTGACTGGTTCTTCACCATAAGTCATGTCGGGGCGAATCTCTATTTCTGAAGGGGTAATTACATGTGAAGGGTCCGATCAGAAGGCGTCGTAACATTGAGGCGTGAAACACATCATGTATCTTTTCTAATTCGGAGGCAAAGCCAAGCGGTAAGCTCTTGGTCCAACTCTCTCAAGAATCTCGTAGGGTCCAATATAACGTGGACTTAATTTACCTTTTTGGCCAAATCTGAGGACTTTTCTCCGTGGTGACACTTTCAAGAAAACTTTATCTCCAACTTGATACTCTATCTCCTTTCTCTTTAAATTCAATAGGATTTACATACATCGATCGGCCTTTAAACATTCTCGAATACCTTTCACTTTCTCTTGACTTCTTTAACAAAATCAACCCCGTGAATTTGGTTCTCTTTAAGTTCAGTCCAAAACAAATGAGTTCTGCACTTACGCCCATATAGGGCCTCATAAGGCGCCATCTTTAAGCTTGACTGAAAGCTATTATTATAGGCGAATTCTACTAATGGGAGAAACTTTTCCCAACTGCTTGGAAATCCAAAACACAACATCTGAGCATGTCCTCGAGTACTTGAATTAACCTTTCTGACTGACCATCAGGCTGAGGGTGAAAAGCTGTACTAAAACTCAATTTTGTACCCAAAGCTTCTTGCAGCTTCTTCCAAAATCTGGATGTCAATCTCAAATCTCTATCCGATATGATCGATAAGGGAACTCCGTGAAGTCTTACTATTTCTAAAACATACAAGTTTGCCAACTTGTCTAGTGAGTAATCCACTCGTACAGGTATAAAGTGGGCTGACTTCGTGAGTCTATCAACCACTACCCAAACAGCATCTTTCTTGCTCAGAGACAACGGTAAACCCGTTACAAAATCCATGGTGATAAGGTCCCATTTCCACTCGGGGACCAAGATGGGCTGAAGCAAACCCGAAGGTACTTGGTGCTCAGCTTTTACTTGCTAACAAATCATGCACTTGGAAACAAATTCTGAAATGTCTTTCTTCATTTTTGGCCACCAATACTGTTGCTTTTAATCATTATACATCTTGGTGCCACCCAGATGTACAGATAAACATCCGTTATGTGCCTCGCACAAAATTTTCTGGATAAGCTCCTCTTTTCTTGGCACACAAACTCTATCTCTAAACAATAAATATCCATAGAATTAATCCGAAAGTCAGATTCAGCACCTGACTCGCACTGAGCTCTCTTAACTTGCAATTCACTATCTTCTTTCTGAGCCTCCAAGATCTCTTGAAGGAACATTGGTCTAGCTCTCAACTCAGCTAAAATAGAACCATCATCGGACAAAGATATTTTTGAATTCAATGCTCTCAAGGCAAATAGGGATTTTCTGCTTAAAGCATCGGCGACCACATTCACCTTTCCAGGATGGTAATCAATGACCAACTCATAGTCCTTTATCAACTCTAACCATCTTCGTTATTTTAAGTTCAACTCTTTCTGCGTCATCAAGTATTTCAAACTTTTGTGATCGGTAAAAATCTGACATCGTTCACCGTATAAATGGTGTCTCCAAATCTTCAAAGCAAAGACTATGGCAGCCAATTTAAGATCATGTCGGATAATTTTTCTCATGAGGCTTCAACTGTTTGGAGGCATAAGCAATTGCCTTGCCTTCTTGTATGAGTACACAGCCTAATCCATTTAAGGATGCATCGCTATAAATTATGAATTCTTTCCCTACCTCGGGTTGTACTAAAATTGGAGCTTCTATCAGCATTGCTTTCAACTTCTCAAAACTTTGTTGGTATTTTTTCGACCACTCAAACTTCACATTCTTCTGTAACAATTTAGTCATTGGGGTTGCAATCATAGAAAACCCCTTGACAAATCATCTGTAGTAGCCAGCTAGGCCTAGAAAACTTCTAATCTCCGTGATGTTCTTCGGTGGTTTCCAGTCTATTATAGCTGAGATCTTACTTGGATCTACTCGGACTCCATCTCTCGAGACAATATGTCCTAGGAATCCCACTTCCTTGAGCCAAAACTCACTTTTACTGAATTTGGCATACAACTGATTTTCTCGGAGAGTTTGTAAAACTATCCGTAGATGATCAACATGTTCATTCTCGTCTCGGGAATAAATTAGTATGTCGTCAATAAAAACGACTACAAACTTGTCAAGGTATTGTCTGAAAATGCGGTTCATTAAGTCCATGAATACCGCAAGAGCTTTGGTCAGTCCAAAGGGCATGACTAAAATTTCATAATGCCTATACCTCGTTCGAAAGGTAGTCTTGTATACATCTGAATCTTTCACTCTCAGCTAGTAGTACCCTGATCTCAAGTCTATTTTGGAGAACACAGTCACTCCTTTCAATTGATCAAACAAATCGTCGATCCTAGGTAGTGGGTACTTGTTCTTTACTGTCACTTTATTAAGCTGATGGTAATCAATGCACAATCTCATGGTGCCATCTTTCTTTTTCACAAACAAAACTGGAACGCCCCATGGTGAACAACTTGATCTTGCAAAGCCTTTGTCTGTCAACTCTTGTAACTATAACTTCAACTCTTTCAACTCTGTTGGAGCCAATCTTTAAGGAGTAATGGATATTAGTACAGTACCGGGAGTTAGCTCAATTCTGAACTCAACTTCTCTAATTGGTAGTAATCCTGGTAATTCCTCAGGAAAAACATCCACATACTCACATAACTCTGTCTCTTTATCATTCAATACAAAGGCCAAAAATGCCTCATACCCTTTTCTTAGATATCTCTGCGCCATCATATGAGAAATTATTACCGACGATCTAACTTGCTCATCTGATTCTACATGAAGAGTATCCCCATTCTCACATCTCATCTCAATGTATTTCTTCCCACAATTTACAATTACATTATGAGTAGTCAACCAGTCTATACCAAGAATGAGGTCGAATTCATCAAATGGTAACAACATAAGATTTTCTTTAAAGCAATGACCTCTAATCATTAATGGACAATCTTTACAAACTTTATCAACTAACATACTCTTGCCTAAAGGACTAGACACCTTAATCACAAATTTTGTGGTGTCTATAGGCACACCCAAATCGGGTAATAATTTCATGCAAATGTAAGAGTGTGTGGATCCGGGATCTATTAAAGCAATAACTTTGGTATTGTAAAGAGAAAAGGTACCCGTAATAACATCAGGAGAAGATCCCTATTCGCGAGTGCGAATGGCATAAGTCCTTGCAGGCTCTCTACCCTCGGGTCTCACAGCCTGCTCTTTGGGGTTACCTCTTCCACTTGCCCCTCTTTCCGGGTTCCTCTGCAGTCCCCCTCTGACCATACTCCCAGATCTCGAGTTCTGAGTTCTCTCTTCTTTAGCCATCTCTAGACAATCTTTTATGAAATGGTCTTGGGAACCACATCTAAAACATACATTTTCATGTGCTCGACATTCTCCCAAATGGCGTCTACTACATTGTGGACATTACAGTGCATCAGTCTAAAATTCCCAAAGACTTGCAATGAAGTCGTCTATGCTTTATTTCCCAAATCTCGCTTACTCTTGTCTTTTCTTGAAAATCCAATAGAAGTAGCTGTTCGAGTAGAGAAATCTCTTAACTTCTTGGATGACGATTGGAACAACTTGTTCCACTGTCTCTTTCTAGAATCGCGAGACTCCATTTCAAATTTGTTCTTCTCTTTTACTAGTTCTTCGGCTTTGCAAGCCCTTTCCACTAGCACAACGAATTCTTTTAATTCGAGGATAGCAACAACCAGCTTAATGTCCTCGTTGAAACCATCTTCAAACCTTTTACTCATAATGGCCTCAGTGGACACACATTCGAGAGCGTACTTGCTGAGTCGTACAAACTCTCACTCATAATCGGTTACTGACATCTTGCCTTGCTTCAGCTCTAAAAATTCTTTCCTCTTCTGGTCTACAAATCTCTGGCTGATATATTTTTTCTAAAACTCTTCTTGGAAGAATTCCCATGAAATCTTTTCCCTTGGTACCACCAACATTGGTGTTCCACCATTGGCAAGTAGAATCTCTTAAGAGAGAGACTACACACTTCATGCATTCATCAGGGGTGCAGGATAGCTCGTTAAATACCCTGATGGTATTTTCTAACCAGAACTCAGCTCTTCTGGATCATCATCTTTTCTAGCTCGAATTCTTTTTCCCCATGCTTCTTGATCCTATCAATTAGAGGTTTATCTCCTCTTACCACCTCTACTACTTGAGGGGCTACTGGAGTAGGTTGTGGAACAGGTGGGGGTGGAAGGGGGTTGTGCATTCGGGTTCACTTGAACGAACTCTGTGTACCAGGCATCCATCATATGGAGGAAAGCTTCTCTAGCTTCTTCTCCTCCTCCTTCTTGACTCACCGTAGTGGATCTATTCTCATTATCATACGGCACCGTCCCTTCTGCGGGAGCTGGTGCGATACTTTTACATCATCCACCTCAGCTCTTTCGAGATCCATTTACTATATGTATAAACATAATTTAAGTCGTCAGGAGTCATCACACTATCATTATAAAAACATTCTTACGTATAGTATGTATAGCTAGACTCATGCTCGTGCTACGTTAGTCCTAGAACTGAAAAAACTGTGGCTCTAATACCACTAAATATAACACCCCACACCCAAGACCGATACTGGTTCTGGATACGAGACATTACTACGCTTGAACTCACTGAAACATGTACTTACGGGCTATAAAATTTTGTTTCAACTTAAAAACTTCACTTTCTTAGTCAACACATATAACAAGGGCCTACGAGGCTTTTAACTCATGTTAGAAAACTTTCGGAATTAAAATCAAATAACTCATTTTTGAAGCAGGGTTCACACGCCCGTGTGACTTGGAACACGCCTGTACCCTTAAGCATGCCTATGCCCTCAAACCGTGTAGAAACTATCGACTATTTCCACACGGCTTAGACACGCCCATGTCTACCAACCGTGGAGGTTCTTGACTAATTTCACACGACCATGACACGCCTGGGCTTAGACCGTGTGCTAATCCTTCATATCTTGACTAAATTAACACGGTGCAGGCACACGCCCATGTCCAAACCGTGTGTCTTACACGGCATACACACACGGTCGTGGGATTTGCCCGTGGCCTATTATGATTAATAATACTAAGGTTCAGGGTTAACATGGCCTTGAGACACGCCCGTGTGTCCAATCGTGCCGGCACTTAAAGGCTATTTACCAAGCCATTTGCCACCCTGAAAAGAAGATCATACATAAACTCAAATCAACAATGCAACAACAACCCATCTTTCATGAATAATACTACATGCTTCATTGATCTCAATAAACATACATACTTAGTCAAATACAAAAGAATAATAAACTTGATGGCCTATATAATGGCCTTTCCTAAAGCATATACACAAAATGAATGCTTCCTCTACATGCCATACTTAGTAAAGTAACATGGCTATACCAAAATAAGAGTTGATAGTGTGCTGCGAGCTCCGACTTTAATAATCCACTAGTTAGCTTGGCGGGACTGCATAGTAAGAAAGAGTCATAACGTAAGCATATAGCTTAGTAAGTTTGTATGTACAACACATGTCAATATACTTGCTTAACATAAACCATCCAGCTTACAATGGTATCATAATTTCAGCTATAAAACTTACTTACTCATACTTGATTCTTACATGTCTTATGATACTTAACATTCTCATACTTGTAAGGTAAACATGGTACCTGTATCACTTGATCACATTGATCAGTATACTTTCATAATAATCATAATTTTTTTTACTTATTCATAACATGAATAATACTCAATTTCATCATGATAGTAACTTTGCTTTCTTAGCTTTCTTGATATCTTTTTTTTTGACTTACTCATTTGCCCGATAAATTTCTGTGAATAACCGAGGATACTAAATCTCAACCCACATAACTTGATACCAATGCCATATCTTCGGTATGGTCTTACATGGAATATATCATCTTAGTTTCAAGGCCATGTCTTGACATGGACTTATGTGAAGTCTTGCTCTTGATAACATACTCAATGCCAAGCTTGCCTTGGACTTACATGATAACTTGCTTGCTAACTTGATCAATGCCAAGCTTGCCTTGGACTTACATGATATCTTGCTCAATGCCAAGCTTGCCTTGGACTTACATGATATCTTGCTCACCAAGCTTGCTTGGACTTAATGATAACTTGCTATCAATGCCAAGCTTGCCTTGGACTTACATGATATCTTGCTCAATTCCAAGCTTGCCTTGGACTTACATGAGATCTTGATCAATGCCAAGCTTGCCTTGGACTTATATGATATCTTGGTCAATGCCAAGCTTGCCTTGGACTTACATGATATCTTGATCAATGCCATGCTTGCCTTGGACTTACATGATATCTTGTGTGGTAGATCAAGTATCCCAGGGAAATTCATCTTCAATTGGGACTTGCTTGTACATATTATCGTGATTTCTTGCTTGAACATAACATGATCATTTCATACAACTATTGTACATTATACTAAGCAAATTAATGATAAAAATCATAAAACTTAGAAATCATACAAACTTACCCTAACATACAATATGTATGTAGATATGCAATTTAGTCCACAACTTTGTTCTTGCCTCGGTTTCGATCCAGGCTTAGTTTTTCTTGATCTATAATCATAAATAGATCATTTAATAATCATATTGACTAAATTAACACATAACTCATATTCTAGAAAAATTACTATTTTGCCCTTATATTATCTAATATTTGCACTTTTGCCCCAATTCTCGTAAACTGATTTTCATGCAACTTTCTTAAACTTCATGCTTAGCTGAATCATTTTCTCTTCTATAAAAATCATCAATTCTCACTATTTCTAGTAGGTATGACCAATTTTATAACTATTACAAAATGGTCCTTACTACCATTTTTTTTCATGAAACTCATTAAGAAAAAGATGTTTATCTAACATCAAACTCTCTTAAACGTCCATAAAACATCATTTAATAAGCATATCATTCAAGGGTAAATTTTTGAACATGCATCTTAGCTCATTTCATAGCTAAAATTAGCTAATTCATAAAACAAGAACTTCAAAAATACGAAGAATATTAAAACGGGGCTAAGATGAACTTATTATGATCTTGAAAAAAATGAAGAACCCTAGCTATGGTGTCTTCAATTTTTCGACAGCACAAGGAAGATGATGAGTGAATTTTTCTCACCTTTTTCCCACTTAAAACACTTAATAGGCAAATGACCAAAATGCCCTTCCTCACAAAAATTCTATTTAACACCACCTCAAGGTCAATTTTGTCCAAAATTTTATTTTTGGGAAAATTGCTATTTAAGGGCTCATAATTATTATTCTAAAGCTATTTCATGCAAAAAGCTTCTAGAAACTCATATATTGCAACTTTTGCAATTTAGTCCTTTTTGGACCAATTGACCTCAACTTAATAAAATTGCTTTACAAAACTTTCATACTAACGTGCAAACATGGCATAAACTTGAAAAACTCATAAATTCACCTCGGGTTCGTGGCGTCGCACCACTGTCCCTACTAGGCCCTAAATTGGGCTGTTACAGTTTCAGCCCTCACCAAACAGAACACAAGTGACTTGAGTTGGAGAAAAGTGAATAGATTCGGCCTAACAATCAAGAGTTAAGCTTGAGTGAAATGGCTTAATAGAGAAAAGCAGAGAAAGTAAAAAAAAATAAAGGGAAATTATAAACCGTAAAAGTAACATATTTTAACCCCATATTTAGTATGCTTTTGGATAATTTAGCCCTTGATTTATGTTAAAAAGTGCTTTTAATCCTTTCTTTTCATGTTTGTACTCAGGAAAGCACCCGAGGATGAAAAGAATGAGAAACGAGCTTAAAACTAGCTAATTTGGGCCAAAGAAGAAATCAAAACGGCCTAGACTTTAAGCCACACGGACGTGCCTCGTCAAATTACTTCACACGGTCGTGCCCCAATCGACAGAATTGAGACATGACTTGAAGACGATTTACACGTGCGTGTGCCATGGACGTGCCCCTGTCGCGAGAAAGAGCAATTTCACTCGGATTTGGATGCTTGGAGGTAAAGAAACACATTCCTAAGTTTACTTAAACATCCTGGGAGGAATTCTACTTGAATTAGGATACTTAGGAGCCAAGTAAAGCATCTCAAAGCCTATATAAACACCCAAGGTAGCAACTTAAAAGGGAGTTCTACAGAAGTCAAACAAAGGTGGTTTTCTGCGCGAGCTTTTATTCGTGGAATTACTCAAGATAGCCGTTGATCCATCTCAAGAAGTCGGAGTTCTACTCAAGATGAGGATCTCCTCTTCAATTCCTTCGAGGGTTTTTAGGATTTCTTATGTTTTGTTTTATCTTTTCTCTTGAGATGTTTTCCTATTTTGTTATGAACTAAACCCTTCAGATACCTGAAGGGGATAAAACCTATGATGGATTTTGTTATTTGATTTCTAAATTATATGATAAGTACTTAGTTTTTTCTTAATTATGTTGCTTAATTTAATCTGATGTGCTTAGGTGGAGGAGGAATAGACCCTGCCTAAGAGTAGATCTAGCATAATTAAGCGGAGTTGATCGCACGCCTAGAGATAGGGTGACTAGATTATGCCAAATTAGGGTGAAACCAAATATGGGAGTCCATTGATCGATTTACTGCTTCCTTAGGGGGTTATTATAAGAGAACGAGAGTTCCACTAATGAACCTAAGGTTAGACGTTATTCGCCTCGAGAGAGGGTTTAATATAGGTTAGGGAGTCTCACGGATCAAGCTAAGTAAAGAAGTCATATGAATTAAAAGTCAGATAACAAGAGAAGTCATAAATGGATTCTTCCTGAGGGTATCGTCTAAAATCAACTGAGTTTTTCCACAGTCTTCTCCCAAAGTTTCATTCTTTTGTCTTTGCATCTAGTTTAGTTTTTCATTAGTTTTTAGATTAATAAACCAATCACTCCATATTTTAGGCTAAATAATAGAAAGAAAATGAGTAGTAGTACTTTTAGGTTCCTTTGGGTTCGATAAAATAATCTTGCCTAAACTATACTATTGTTCGATAGGTGCACTTGCCTCAATCGTTGTCATAGTTAGTCTCTGAGTTCGATCATTCTTTATAAATATTAAAACTTGATTGCTTGACACGATCAAGTTTTTGGTGCCGTTGCTGGGGAACTAAAATATTAAGAAAGTTTAATTTTTATTACTTTAGCCAATTTTTTTATTACAATTTTTTATTATTATTTTATTTTTGTATTTTTATTTTTTTTTTGCTAATTTTTTCCTCTATTTTGCTTTTGGAAGAAAATTTTAGTCTATAGAAAAGATGGCACTGAATAATTATCAGTGGCAAGTCATGAGGACAATTCCTACTAAAACAGCCAGTGTCTTCAACCTCGACGTGGTCACCAGGTTATCTAATCTGTTAGAGATGATGAATAAAAAGATTGATGATTGGTATAGTCCCAAGAAACTGAGAAAGCTCACTATACAGAAAATCAGTTCCAAGAAACTGAGAAAACAATTAAAAGTAACGAGAATCGAATGGGGGAACTTATGAAGATAGTAAAGGAAGCAACTAATGCAGTCGAACAACTTGCAAAGCTACTGTCAGAACGACCACAAGGACGTCTACCAAGAAACATGGAGATCAACCCAAAGGAGCAAATTCAAGCCATCTCAGCTAATGACAGCAAAGGGTTAGAGGAACCCATTCCAATATAAGAAAATAAGGTAGATGAAGGTAAGGTAGAGATAACACAAGAAAAGCCAAACCAAGAATCAAGGAGTACCAACCTCGCATACCTTATCCCGAAGCGATAAAAAGAGATGATTCAGAAGAACAGTTCAATAAGTTTCTTAAACTCTTAAAGAAATTACATATTAACTTACCCCTTCTTGAATCTCTTTTTCAGATACCAGACTCGAGGAAATTTTTAAGACAGCTCTTGACCAACAAATGCAAATTAGACGAAGAGCACCACGTGGAGCTAAACGCAATGTGCTCAACAATTCTACAAAATAAACTGCCACAGAAATTAAAAGATCTAGGGAGTTTTACAATTCCATATTTAATTGGTAGTTTATCTATTGATAATGCGTTACTGGATTTAGGGGCAAGCATCAATGTTATGCCTTACAAAATGTTTAAACAACTAGGTCTAGGAAAACCCAGACAAACTAGGATGAGCATTCAATTAACTGATAAAACTATAAGAATTCCTAGGGGTATAATAGAAAATGTTCTAATCAAAATTGATAAATTCAGATTCCCGAGACTTTGTCGTTTTAGACATGGATGAGGACAACACGATCCTCTTAATTTTAGGAAGACCCTTTTTAGCAACTGCCAGAGCTAAAATTGATATCTATGGAGGAGAACTCCTACTTCATGTAGGCGATGAGATAGTCACTCTTCAAGCTCTTGACTCGACCAGAATATCAAGTGATAAAGATGAGAAAGTAAATTCAGTTGATAACCAACTTGTTCAACCTTCATTGCAGGAAACACCGCAAAGCTGCAAACCTGAGCCGGATCATAGACCTCATGCTAATAAAGAAGAATTACATAAGGAACTAGAACCACACGAAGTGAAACCGAAGGAAACCCCAGACGAACTGATAGGAACAACAAATCACATCAAAATAGAGGATCAGGTATTGTTAAATAAGGAAGACCCTCAAATCACCAATTCAGAACTCAAGGCAAATGAAGAAATCACTTTTGAGGTACTTAATGTCATTCTATACGGCGCAGTCGAGGTAAGCAATCCTAATGTAACATCCCCAAACCCGGCCCACGAGCCTTGACCGGATCTGGTTATGTCACTGTGGAAAATGTTGAAAATCTTTGTCTTTAGAATAAAACTTGAAAATTCTGTTAACTTTTGGAGAGGGTGTCCATTAAAAATTACTTAGTAATATAAGCTCGTTATAAAATATGTGAATTAAAACTTTATTATAATTTATTATATTATAAATCATTTGAAGAAAATATATCCAAGTATAATATAAACTTCAATAATCATAACTAGAACACTTTAAATAAAAGTGGCCCTTATTACATCAAATAAATACCCAAACCGATAAGATAAAATAATAAAATCAAATAAAACATCTACTGCATAAAATCTGCTTCTGCATGGCCACCCTTGTCTCCACTCCAACCCGGTCCGATCAACATGTCACCTGCGATGTTGGATAAATAATTGGGTGAGTCATACAGACTCAGTGTGTAATTAAACCACTGATATCCACCCACATGTTAACCACAAATCAACCCAATCAAATGCAACATGTAAATATAAACAGACGTTGCCACGTTCTGGGCTTGGCCCACATTCAATCCACATTCAAGTACTGGGCTAGGCCCTTTTCTCATTAATTCACTGATTACTGGGCTTGGCCCACTTCCCCATATGTTCTCAAAACATACCTATTCATATTTCATATTGGGCTTGGCCCATTTCCATATCAATTCATAATGAGACCATGCAATCATGATACCCAACCCAATCCTAAGGTCCATCCGCTACACACCCCCTTATCCAGCCTACCACACACCAGGGGACTATCGAGTCACCCTCTCCTTTTATCTCCAAAAAGGCAACCAATGCCATCCACGATGTAGCGTATAGCTAACATCAAACCACGATGGAGGACACAGCAATCCATCAAGCCACGATATGGCATAAAGTCAATATCAATCAAGGTAACCACGCGAACTAAGTCGCAAAGATCCATAACGCGACCTCAGTCAGCGCCAATCCATGATGTAGCACAAAGCTGACATCAACCACGCACTCAAGTACACCTGCACCTTCTTTCAAAACCCACCCATGCACATGTAACATAATATGATGTTTGAGATGATGTAAGTACATGATATTCACAAATACAGCATGCTCACATAGTTAAAATCAATTATCACATATTAGCCAATTTGCTACTAACCTGGTCGTCATCATACCCCTTTAGGGTATCCATTACACATATGGCACTGCATTCGTTAGCAAACATATAGCACAACAGAGATCATACAAATCCCGAAAACAATGGTCTAACTACACACCTTATAACCTCAAGCTCTAAACCTCGATCCCGACGCTATCGCTTAGCGAGACTACCGTTATCGCCTATCGTTTTCTGTTGCATGCCCACACCCCGGTGGCCAATCTCGTACAGCAGAAACCGATCTCTTTTTGAACTTCGGGATGGGAGCTTTCCCTTTCTCCTCTTGATTGGCACTCGCATCCATCGATGATACTTAATCAGAACCACACGATTAATCAACAAAGTCATAATCTACTATTAACGAATCTAAGTCACTTACTAATCATCCTTATCAAATAAATTGAAATCCAGAAGCTTCCTTTGCTTCATCGATTGCCCTATAAACCATAGTCACCATTCGGTCAACACCAAAACACAACCAATGGCCTAAGGTCAATATCAAAGAATCACTTACCTCTTTCACCGAATCTCGAAATGCCAATGGTCCTATGGTGTTGTCGAAAATCCTCATATACACAATATTAGAATCGGCTAATCCCAAAACCCATGGAAAAGGCCCTTTGGCGAATACTTACCACCCTTACCTTCTCTCAAAAATCCCAAGAGAATCCCTTTAGCTCCTTGATGCTAGCTACAACAAAGCGAAACACATCACCATGGCCCTAGGGACATTCGGCCATACCAAAACTAAGGCCAACCATTCGGTTTTGGCCACTAAAATAAGTAACTAGAACACTTACCCACAAGCTTTAGATGTCGACAGCACCACACTTCACAAGTTCGACTTCAAGCTTGATGAAATAGAAGAGAGATGAAGGGCTAAAGGTTTCGGCTACGGCTTCCACAGAATAAAAGAAAAAGAGGAAGTGTTTTCCTTGACTTGGTTTCGGCAAGAGGCTAAGGGAAGAATTAGAAATAATTTGGCAAGGTGAACAAATAGTAAAAAGGGTGGCCAAAGGTGAGCATCCCCCTATTTAAAGAGTTCGGCACCCCCTCCCCCTTGAAGACTCCAAAATCCGGCCACCACACACTAATTCAAACTAATTTGAATTAGTCCACTTCTCCAATTTATCCCATATTTTATCTCCTTAATTAAATCAAAATAACCCAATAACAACCATTATCTCTAATTTAAACTAAAATAATCCTATATTATCTAAAATAATAAAATAACAAAAGCCATCACCTACCTATCAGCCGAATTCAAAAATGATTAACCAGCATTCGCCTAATCCTTATCTAAAACTCCCATGTGTCATCAATTAGCAAAAAGCCAAAGAAAAGAAATAAAACCCATTCTGACCTCCAAGGTTCGAACATAGGACCTGGGGGAAACCAGCGGCCAAGTAGCGCCCCAGGCCATTAGGCCACTTTGATTTTTATGCCATAAAGCTCCAACATTTGTATTTAAGCCCTTCCTACTCAAGCCCATAACTGCATATGAAAAATAAAACACGCGAAATGCCACCGCAGTTCTCGAACCAGCGCCCCCGCTCGCCTCTAGCTCCTATGTGCCGCACGAGAACCACTTGGCCAAGTTGCTGCTTGTGTCAAAGACACGCCCCAGCTCTTTTTAAGGCTTTCTTCTTTGTAACGCCAAACATAAAAATTAAAACCAGTTTTGTTGTCGCTTGGACTCGAACCCAGGCCCTCAATGACGCTTACTTCCAAATTTCTTAGCGGTGCATGAAGCCACTTTGCCAAACCCATTTCTTGTGTCTTAAACTCTATAAAATTATTTAGGCCTTCTTGCCCGCTTCCCTTTTTCACCTAAATCAAATTTTTTTTCCAAAGCATCCCTTATAATTTAAAGTTCTCAAACCCTTAAAACTCCGCCTAAACATACTCCAAGCCTACTATCACTCGAATTAGGCATGAACGATAACCCCTAAATCGGATGTTACAATTCTATCCTCCTTAAAATAATTTCGTCCTCGAAATTACTTTACTAACGAACGTCCGTACAACCTATCTTACCACCTTACGCTTATGCTGCGCACTCTTGATCTTACTAAGACTATCATACCTTCCCAACACAGTTTCTAAGTTCGCACTCAAAATTCAAAACACCTCTCTTAGCAACACAGAAAAGGCTAATTCACAATCAAGCAAAGCAATCAAAGCATGTACCAAAGCAAAGGAGCTTACCCGCTATCACATCCTTGGTTGACTCTGACTAGAACCATTCCTTCCATGGCTTGAACCACGACCTCTCGTTGCTTGAGGACAGTTCTTAACCAAATGGGACTTCGACCCACACCGGAAACATTTCTTACTATTTCCCCAACATTCTCCTGAATGAATTCTCCCACACTTAGCACAGGGATGATTCCCATTCATATCCACTGGTGTACGAACAGGATTCTCGATCCTTGGTCTTTTCTGAACATTACCTAATGATGCTGATGGTCCAAAACTTCTCTTATTCTCGTTCCTATTCTTCTCTCGGTTCTCTCTTATAGTCTTCTTAACCTCTTCAGCGATCCGAGCTTTCTCCACTAAAGTGGTAAAGTCTCTTTCTCTGTGCGGACCAATCAACTCCCGTAACTCATCTCGCAGCCCATCTTCGAATCGAACACTCCTCTCATAATCAGTAGCCACGATTCCTTTGGTGTACTGACTTAGTCGCACAAACTCAGCTTCATACTCCGCTATCGACTTATTCCCTTGTACTAGATTTAGAAACGCTTTCCTTTGCGAGTCCAAATAAGCTGCTCCTACGCATTCCCTTCAAACTTGGCCTTAAAGAAATCCCAATCCAATCGATTTGTCGACACCTTGTTTGACAAAGAGCCACCAACGATAAGCTTCGTCGCGAAGCAACGAAACAAATACCTTTCACTTTTCTTCATTGGTGCACCAAATCATCCATGATTCTTTCAATCGCTTCTAGCCAATACTCCGCCACGTTAGGAGATACTCCCGACACTCCTCTAAAGATCTCGGCTCCGCTCGATCTAAGCCTTTTCGACATCGACTTTCGAGTTTCATTTCCTCTACTAACTCCCGCTACTCGCTTCTAGCACTCGCAACATGGCCCGCGATCTCGCGTCATCTTCTCTGTCGATCTTGCTCCTCCACGTCCACTTCAAGGCGGCACTTCACTTTCGACCCATGGCTGACCTATCGGCCCGGTCGCCATTCTACCTCTCTCAAGTCCCCTAGAACTCATCTCTATCGTCGCGATTTAATCGATTAAGAAGTTTTATGCATTAGTAATTGTTCCACTATTTAACCGCGAGCATATTTTATGAATGAAAGATTTTAGAAGTAGTTCTTTCGCTCACGTAAGGGTTCGATTCAAGTTTACTACTCTAATTCGAGAATCACCTTCGCTCTCGCTAGGGACACATTCATTCATCATCAAACACATTCATTCCTCAAATAGGGCACATTCAAGGGTATCTACCACACACATTCACTATTCGGACATTTTGCCCGTTTCTACCCTAGGGATATTTCCGTCATTTTCCTATAGGGGTATTTCGGTAATAAACCAAAGCGATTCCAAAATTGTAATAAGTCAGGATCTTTTTTTTTTTAAATTCCCAAAATTGAAAAGTATTATTTTTTTGAAAATTTACAAATTGAGATATAATGTGTTTTAAAACCGTGGTATTTTGGTAATTTTTCAACTGGTAGGTAATTTTGTAAATTTTCCCCCAAATCAGAGTATCCTGATACTTTGAAAACTAAGGATTTTGGTATTTTGCAAAGTAAAATCATTTTAACAAAAGTTGAGGGTAACGCGGTAATTTTACAACGCAGGGGCATTTTTGTAATTTTGCAAGTAGGGGTATTTTAGTAATTTTGTAAATCGAGAAAATGTCTTTCAAAATCAAATTTAGGGTTTACAAACCGTAGGGGTAAATTTGAAAATTTTAAAACTAAGGGTTTTAAAGCAAGAAAAGCTAGTCCCTTTCGGCTTTAATAATTGGTTTACCTATGAACAAGCCCTCTTGGTTAAGGTGAACCGTAGCTACGCACTGTAGGTTTCGAGTAAAGAGGAGGTGAGTCGCTAGGACTGCTTAAATACCAAGCTCTTACTGAGTACCACTCCTAGACATGCGTGCAGGTTGCCACACCTTAACTCGGCGACTTGCTTCACAGGTTGGTTTAATAATCCTTATGTCTTATGCATATGTTTGGGTAGACTAGTCCTAGGGTCCAATAGCCCTATCATTCTATTCTACGAGCCCAAATAAACCCATCACAGTTCATAATAGTAAAGCACTTCAAAAGTCCAAAGTACTTACCTAGTGGACTTGCCTTGGTACAAAGTGCCATGCCGTAAAAACTCGAAAAATTTCTTAAAAGCCCATATTTTTGAAAAGCCCATTTTGAAAATGTTTTTGGGCCCAAAACCCTCAAAGTCGAGTTTTGAACCGGGCTCTGATACCAAACTGTAACATCCCCAAACCCGGCCCACGAGCCTTGACCGGATCTGGTTATGTCACTGCGAAAAATGTTGAAAATCTTTGTCTTTAGAATAAAACTTGAAAATTCTGTTAACTTTTGGAGAGGGTGTCCATTAAAAATTACTTAGTAATATAAGCTCGTTATAAAATATGTGAATTAAAACTTTATTATAATTTATTATATTATAAATCATTTGAAGAAAATATATCCAAGTATAATATAAACTTCAATAATCATAACTAAAACACTTTAAATAAAAGTGGCCCTTATTACATCAAATAAATACCCAAAACTGATAAGATAAAATAATAAAATCAAATAAAACATCTACTGCATAAAATCTGCTTCCGCATGGCCACCCTTGTCTCCACTCCAACCCGGTCCGATCAACATGTCACCTGCGATGTTGGATAAATAATTGGGTGAGTCATACAGACTCAGTGTGTAATTAAACCACTGATATCCACCCACATGTTAACCACAAATCAACCCAATCAAATGCAACATGTAAATATAAACAGACGTTGCCACGTTCTGGGCTTGGCCCACATTCAATCCACATTCAAGTACTGGGCTAGGCCCTTTTCTCATTAATTCACTGATTACTGGGCTTGGCCCACTTCCCCGTATGTTCTCAAAACATACCTATTCATATTTCATATTGGGCTTGGCCCATTTCCATATCAATTCATAACGAGACCATGCAATCATGATACCCAACCCAATCCTAAGGTCCATCCGCTACACACCCCCTTATCCAGCCTACCACACACCAGGGGACTATCGAGTCACCATCTCCTTTTATCTCCAAAAAGGCAACCAATGCCATCCACGATGTAGCATATAGCTAACATCAAACCACGATGGAGCACACATCAATCCATCAAGCCACGATATGGCATAAAGTCGATATCAATCAAGGTAACCACGCGAACTAAGTCGCAAAGATCCACAACGCGACCTCAGTCAGCGCCAATCCACGATGTAGCACAAAGTCGACATCAACCACGCATCAAGTACACGTACCTTCTTTTTCAAAAACCCACCCATGCACATGTAACATAATATGATGCTGAGATGATGCAAGTACATGATATTCACAAATACAGGCATGCTCACATAGTTAAAATCAATTATCACATATTAGCCAATTTGCTACTAACCTGGTCGTCATCATACCCCTTTAGGGTATCCATTACACATATGGCACTGCATTCGTTAGCAAACATATAGCACAACAGAGATCATACAAATCCCGGAAACAATGGTCTAACTACACACCTTATAACCTGAAGCTCTAAACCCTCGATCCCGACGCTATCGTTTAGTGAGACTACCGTTATCTGCCTATCGTTTTCTGTTGCACGCCCACACCCCGGTGGCCAATCTCGTCTGAAGAAAATCGATCTCTTTTGAACTTCGGATGGGAGCTTTCCTTTCTCCTCTTGACTGGCACTCGCATCCATCGACGATACTTAATCAGAACCACATGATTAATCAACAAAGTCATAATCTACTATTAACGAATCTAAGTCACTTACTAATCATCCTTACCAAAATAAATTGAAATCCTCAAGGCTTCCTTTGCTTCATCGATTGCCCTATAAACCATAGTCACCATTCGGTCAACACCAAAACACAACCAATGGCCTAAGGTCAATATCAAAGAATCACTTACCCTCTTTCACCTGAATCCTGAAACGCCAATGGTCCTATGGTGTTGCCGAAAATCCCTGTTACACAATATTAGAATAGGCTAATACCAAAACCCATGGAAAAGGCCCCTTTGGCCGAATACTTACCACCCTTACCTTCTCTGTCGAAATCCCAAGAGAATCCCTTTTAGCTCCTTGATGCTAGCTACAACAAAACGAAACACATCACCATGGCCCTAGGGACATTCGGCCATACCAAAACTAAGGCCAACCATTCGGTTTTGGCCACTAAAACAAGTAACTAGAACACTTACCCACAAGCTTTAGGTGTCAACAGCACCACACTTCACAGGTTCGGCTTCAAGCTTGATGAAATAGAAGAGAGATGAAGGGCTAAAGGTTTCGGCTACGGCTTCCACAGAATAAAAGAAAAAGAGGAAGTGTTTTCCTTGACTTGGTTTCGGCAAGAGGTTAAGGGAAGAATTAGAAATAATTTGGCAAGGTGAACAAATAGTAAAAAGGGTGGCCAAAGGTGAGCATCCCCCTATTTAAAGAGTTCGGCACCCCCTCCCCTTTGAAGACTCCAAAATCCGGCCACCACACACTAATTCAAACTAATTTGAATTAGTCCACTTCTCCAATTTATCCCATATTTTATCTCCTTAATTAAATCAAAATAACCCAATAACAACCATTATCTCTAATTTAAACTAAAATAATCCTATATTATCTAAAATAATAAAATAACAAAAGCCATCACCTACCTATCACCAAATTCAAAAATGATTAACCAGCATTCGCCTAATCCTTATCTAAAACTCCCATGTGTCATCCAATTAGCAAAAAGCCAAAGAAAAGAAATAAAACCCATTCTGACCTCCAAGGTTCGAACATAGGACACAGGGAAACCAAGACCAAGTACGCCCAGCCATTCGGCCACTTTGATTTTATGCCATAAAGCCCCAACATTTGTATTTAAGCCCTTCCTACTCAAGCCCATAATCGCATATGAAAAAATAAAACACGCGAAATGTCACTGCAGTTCCTTGAACCAGCGCCCGCTCGCCTCTAGCTCCTATGTGCCGACGAGAACCACTTGGCCAAGTTCTTGCTTGTGTCAAAGACACGCCCACTCTTTTAAGGCTTTCTTCTTTGTAACGCCAAACATAAAAATTAAAACCAGTTTTGTTGCCGCTTGGACTCGAACCCAGCCTCAATGACGCTTACTTCCAAATTTCTTAAGCGACCATGAAGCCACTTTGCCAAACCCATTTCTTGTGTCTTAAACTCTATAAAATTATTTTAAGGCCTTCTTGCCCGCTTCCCCTTTTTTCACCTAAATCAAATTTTTTTCCAAAGCATCCCTTATAATTTAAAGTTCCCAAACCCTTAAAACACCTTAAAACATACTCCAAGCCTACTATCACTCGAATTAGGCATGAACGCATAACCCCTAAATCGAGATGTTATACCTAAATTCAACACTTTTGAGGTAAACATTACTCGACTTAAACTTTATATCCATAACTGAGTTGATCGCATGAGAAAAGATTTCCACCTCCTCAAACCACCATGATTGTGCGTACAACATGTAAGTCTAGCTCAAGACTTTAAATGAGCGCTTCTTGGGAGGCAACCCGAGTACTAACCGTACTAATTAGTTTGGTTTTATTTCTTTTCTTATTTAGCCATAGGTTTCGATACCCACACGGCCTTGCACACGGCCGTGGTCGTGGCCGTGTGGACACCGCGACTAGGCACATGAGCGTAGACCTTATCTCTATTTAATTATTTACTTTTATTCATATTTTTATTTTTATTTTTGTTTTTATTTTTACTTCCTTTATTATTTTCTCCTTTTTCTCAATGGAATTTAGATTTAGCCTAGGATACAATAAAACCAAGCCGGCTACTTCGAGGATTCAATTTCAAACGGTTTGAGACGCTTCCCCATGTTCACCTCCAATCTTATCCGGTTTCTTTTCATAGACTTCATCCAAAAATTTAGGAAGTGTTACTTCTCCCCTTCTCTTTTGATTTTATTATTACATAATTGTTTATCTATCTTTGTACATTGAGGGCAATGTACATCTTAAGTTTGGGGGGTAAAAGTACCTGACTTTTTGCATTATTCTCAAATCTTGAATTTAGTCTTGTTTTCAAGTATTTTTCTCATATTACTAATTAGGATGAAATTTCTGTTGATTTATGATTTGTATTGATATGTTTTAGAGTAAGTCATAGTTAATTGTGCATTGATGATTAAATTTGAAGGATACTAGAGAATCGAGCATGATAAGTCTACTTTCTAAAACTTAAAAATTAATAGGTCGTTGAAATGAATTTGAGTATTACTTTGAAGTTTGAAATTTACAGGGATTGATGTAAAAAACACTCATAATTTTTGTGAGATTTTGAGCCGTATAGAGCATACATTCTTTTTCGTGCTCACTTTATTGATTATGAGTGTGTCAACTTTGAACTGTTATTCTATAACTTGCCTCGTTTATACATGTTGAGACCACATCTATGATTTGATATATTGAGATGATAATGGCACATAGGTTTTAACCCATTCACACCACTAAAAGCCTACCTACAAATTAACCCCTAGTGAACCTCGTTGAATCCTAACAACCTTTTTATTGACTCACCCACTAATATTAACCCAAAACCCCTTTGTATTTGTTATCACCCTTTCTTTTGACTACCCTTTAATCGAGGTTTGATTTGATTAAGTTACCGAATTATATTAGTTCAGTAGATACATTTATCATTTATGATGTAATATTTTTGTTTGTTCTTAAAAAAAAAACCCAAGTATATTCAATATTAGTAATATATAAAAAAAAAGCTTAGAGCATTTAAATTCCAATTGTTGAAGAAAAAGCTCGTATTAAAGTATTATCAAATTTTAAGTGATGAAAATTATTATAGAGTAATTATCAATAGTAGTATCATTAGTTTTCATTCGATGTAAATATTCATATTTAGTTCATTGTTTCTAGTTAGGTAATTTTTCAAGTCAGTCTCGATTCTAACCCTCTAATTCAGCTTGTATCCACACCCTTAACTTAGCCCCGTTACAACCTTGATAAAGACCTTTTGATCTGTGTATCATCTCATATACAGTGGTGGAGATTTGATTTTCAGGCAAGCCTATGGGATTAACTTTTTTGGTTCGACTTGTGAGTGTTTATTCTTGAACCTTAAACACTTTGAGTGATTTGAGTGAACCTTCAGTGAGGATGTCAATCCTTGTCGGTTTTGAATTAAAGGTAATTATTCAGATAAGGGGAGACACCTATGTTTTCGTACTACAAAGGTATGACTTATCGTGATTGAATCTTTAGGAGTCTTTGAGTTGAATTATCCATGTATAAATTATCTATGAATTATGATGAGACATTGTCGATAGGAATTATGAATTATGGAAAGTTCGTTTTAATTGTAAGTTGAGAATTTTGCTTGAAGACAAGCAAAAGCTTAAGTGTGGGGGTATTTGATAAACCGTAAAAGTAACATATTTTAACCCCAAATTTAGTATGCTTTTGGATGATTTAGCCCTTGATTTATGTAAAAAGGTGCTTTTAATCCTTTCTTTTCATGTTTATACTCGTGAAAGCACCCGAGGACGAAAAGAACAAGAAACAGCTTAAACGGGCCAATTTAGGCCAAAGAGGAAATCGACACGGCTAGACTTCAAGCCACACTACCGTGTGCTCGTCAAATTACTTCACACTACCATGCCATGATTTACACTAGTGCCCCAATCGCTTAATCGAGACATGGCTCAAGATGATTTACACTGCGTGTGTAATAAGCGTGTTCTGTCAGCAGAAAGAGTAATTTCACTCGGATTTGGATGCTTGAGGCAAAGAAACACATTCCTAAGTCTACTTAAACATCCTAGGAGGAATTCTACTTGAATTAGGATACTTAGGAGCCAAGTAAAGCATCTCAAAGCCTATATAAACACCCAAGGTAGCAACTTAAAAGGGGAGTTCGGTAGAAGCGAAAGTAGCAGGCGAGTTTTCTCGCGAGCTTTTATTCGTGGAATTACTCAAGATAGCCAGTTGATCCATCTCAAGAAGCGGAGTTCTACTCAAGACAGAGGATCTCCTCTTCAATTCCTTCAAGGGGTTTTAGGGATTTCTTATGTTTTGTTTTATCTTTTCTCTTGAGATGTTTTCCTATTTTGTTATGAACTAAACCCTTCAGATACTTGAAGGGGATAAAACCTATGATGGATTTTGTTCTTTGATTTCTAAATTATATGACAAGTACTTAGTTTTTTCTTAATTATGTTGCTTAATTTAACCTGATGTGCTTAGGTGGAGGAGGAATAGACCCTGCCTAAGAGTAGATCTAGCATAATTAAGCGGAGTTGATCGCACGCCTAGAGATAGGGTGACGATATTTTGCCAGATTAGGGTGAAACCTAATATGAGAGTCCATTGATCGATTTACTGCTTCCTTAGGGGGCTATTATAAGAGAACGAGAGTTCCATTAATTAACCTAAGGTTAGATGTTATACGCCTTGAGAGAGGGTTTAATATAGGTTTGGGAGCCTCACGGATCAAGCTAAGTAAAAAAGTCATATGAATTAAAAGTTAGATAACAAGAGAAGTCATAGGTGGATTCTTCCTTAGGGTATCGTCGAAAATCAACTGAGTTTTTCCACAGTCTTCTCCCAAAGTTTCATTCTTTTGTCTTTGCATCTAGTTTGGTTTTTCATTAGTTTTTAGATTAACAAACCAATCACTCCATATTTTAGGCTAAATAATAGAAAGAAAGTGAGTAGTAGTACTTTTAGGTTCCTTTGGGTTCGATAAAATAATCTTGCCTAAACTATACTATTGTTCGATGGGTGCACTTGCCTCAATCGTTGTCATAGTTAGTCTATAGGTTCGATCATTCTTTATAACATTAAAACTCGACTGTTTGACACAATCAGGAAACAAAAGTGTTACCTTGCAACCAGAGAAAACCGAATTAGAGGGAAAGATTCGGCAACAACAGGGCAGCAAATAAAGACTGAATGTGGAGAAGAAGATGAAAGAAAGAGACTTAACTTCCCTGAACGCCTACCACAAAAAGATGTAGCCGAATATGCTACTCCCAACTCACTTATTCAGTCGAAACTCCCTTTGTTAGACCCCCACTTTCGGCCACCTCTTTTCATACTTTTAATCCCATGATTCACTCCTCATTCTGCTCACCAACATCCTTTCCATCACCCATTCAAATCATTTGACCAAGCCACCAACCTCCAAGGCAGAGTTCTGACTGAACTCTACTTCTTCCATCCAGCTAACACAAAAATAGAAGCCTTGATTTGCCAATTGTGGGATTCGAACCTCCAACCTCCTTGCACTTTCCTTGACGCCACACCACCTTGCCATATGCTCCACTTGTGTCTTAAAACAGGAGCAACTAAAGATAAGTCTATAGCCAAAGTCTAATTCTATTTAAAAAGGTAATCTAAAAGAAATGCAAGTGCCAAGACTTGAACCGTGGATCCCCTTGCTTCCCTATGGCGTCACTCCCTTGCTCCCTAAGTGGCGCCACTTGCCACGAGGCCACAACTCCTTTTGTGACATTCCTCTCCATATTTTATTCTTAAAGCTTACCTACTAACTCCCAGGGTTTTATTCACCTAAAACCAAAATTTTCCTAAAGCCAAATTTTGATCCCGAGACTTCATAGAAGCCCACTAACGTTCTAAAATCACTCACCTAATAGGTCCAACTTGCATTAATACCGTTCTCATGTTCTCAAAAATTCCAAACGCTCCTACGCCCAAGGTCCAATGGGCCCAATTCTAGTAGGCCCAAATTTGGGGCATTACAAATTTACCCCCTTAAAGAAATTTCGTCCTCGAAATTTCTAGCTATCTAATAGTGGTTTAATACCAGCTACTCCACCATGCTGCCGCTGCGCACTCTCATTCCAATAACACTCATACACTTCTAACCAAATCTAGAAACCCCCTTCACACAACCATATATCTAACCATAGAAGCAAACAAATATTTATCGTACATACATAAAATTTTCTACATTCAAACACCACATCCAACCAAATCATACCCGACTTAATGGTGATGAAGCAATCCTGAGCCTTATGCTCTGTAGACCTGCATCTCAAGCATGCTCCTGACCTCCTCTAGCATTCACCCGGATGACGCCTTTTGTAATACTTGCACGCCGAAAAATTTGGACGTGCCTTAACATGCTTCACAGAATGAGACTGCGACCTAAGAAAACTGCGATCTCTCTTCTTCTTATCGTCCATGCACCCAACTCGAAGTGCTTCACCAATTTCTCTAACCTCTTCCAATACCTCCCTAACTAGCTGAGTCAAGACATCACCACGGCTCACCATGAGACCCGCCTCGCCATCGGTGATATCTGGCGCCTCCTTTCGGTATTTGTCCCGACATCGAGGATCCAAATTTCTAGCATCTTGGCCTCTACCACGACCACATGTACCTCGTCCGCGTCCTCTGGTACTCATCTCGATGTCACGATTAACTGATTAAGAGTGTTATGTATCGCCTTAGTGTTCAAGTAATTTTTTAAGATGTTTTATGAAAGAACAGTAGTATGAGTAGTTTTCGCAGATCGAAGTTTCCTACTATTTCAGTCTCTATAGTCTTAATTCCTATAGCTATCGGTTTGAAGATACTACCACTAACTCTAGTAGTTTTCTTCCTCTACCATTTCATCACATAACCGAGATAAGGTAAGGGAACTTACGAATTTGGTGCCGGAGACTCGGGGTGCCATACATCCAATAAAGATATATTTTTCTAAACCAAATTTCAAACAAATTTTGAAAAATATTTTTGAACCCATTCCACAGCTGAGTTTTACAATCGGGCTCTGATACCATAAAATGTAACAACCTAAACCCGGCCTAGATGTTACGATTGGATCCGGTATGTCAATAGAAGGGTTGTTTAAAACAAAGTCGCGTTAAAAAGTTTGTATTCTTTTTGAAACTTCGAGCTCTGTTGTTTGGGAAAAACCGATTTGTCTTAATGGTTTTCTTGTAAAAACATTATTGTTATTATTTCTAAAAACTTGTTTATAACAGAAATTAGATTCAGTGAATTGCGAAGATGTGATACTTTGAAAACAATTATTATCGTTTCATGAAAACCATGTATTTATAAGTTTAATAGTTATTAATGAAAAATTAAAAGAAAATAAACCAACGGCCTTATTACAAAATATTAACCCAAAATAAATAAGCTTGAAATAAGGTAAAACTGAATTTACTAAGTTCACGAGAAATATTCCTGATGTATAGTCACCACAGAGTCTTCCGCCACATCAAATTTTCTAATGCTGGGGATCACCTGCAAGGTTAAAGGAGAGGGGTGAGTTACGAGAACTCAGTGTGTAATCCCTTAGTCGGTCACTAACTAGGCCTGAGCCCATACAGAAGTAGACTGAGCCAAAACCTATATAAAAGCAGACTGGGCCGAAGCCCTATCCGGTAACAATCTGGGCCTTAGCCCTATAAACATGATAATGCAACCAGAGTATATAGCCCAACCTAATAATCCATTCACTACACACCACCCGTACTAGCCCAACACACCTGTGGGGATTTCTAAATCGACCCACCCATCCGCTACACACGAATAAAGCAGACAAGCTGTTAATCACAAAATTTGTGGCAAAGCCACCAGAATAACAGAATATACGTGGCATAGCCACTATACAGATTTTGGCAGAGCCACTAGAATATTTGGCAGAGCCACCAGAATATACTTCCTTCGAATCATCAAACCCAACCAAATGCATGATGTCGTGACATAAATATTTCGTGTATGCAGTATGTCACAATCATAATCAATCATATAAATATCACACACATATCATTTAACCTACCACTAAGGGTATAACGGTCATTTACCCTTTAGAGGTATTTCGGTAATTTACCCTCTAGGGGTATTTCGATAATTTTACCCTTCAGGGATATTTTAGTAATTTCTCATTTAATGGCCCTTCCGAGGGTCCACTATTGCCTCGAGCGACATATGAACCATTTTGGGTCTCTACGAAATTATTGGTCCCAAAACCATTTAGGCCCAAACGGGCCCACACCTCGTGTGGCCCATTTTGCATGATTTCGATCTCAAATTTCCAGATTACGCAAATAACCCTATCAACTAATAGTTTTCCAATAGTTTTGCCCAAGCGGGCTGGATAGTCCATTGGGCCCATTTGGCCTGTTTCGGCCTGGTTAGGCTCGTTACTGCCTCAGTATCGCGAGAGTGCTCGTGACGCTCTAGACGACTTACCATCATTATTTGTCTCTCAACTTACCACTACGAGCGTTTGTATGCTCGTGTGATCACAGATGCCAGCTTTTCGACTTTTTATCTTTTGGCCGATTCGCATAACATCACGTGCAATCATTCAGAGTTGTGTGAGATTACACACCTGATTATGAGTTGTGCTATCCACCGATTCCAACACCTATAGGATAGTTTATAATAGTTAGTCACCACTTGATAAATGTAACTAGAACACTTACTAAACTAACTCCTCTTATCGCGATGCGATCTCCTTTAGTCTACCCAGTCCTTGGGCTTATCCCTTGACTATAGAAATCAAGACCCTAACATAGTTTTGATGAATAGAAGCGTGTTAAACAACATCCAACATTCGGCCCCCACAGAGAAAAAGAGAGATCAAAATCCTACCTAAGCAGTCACGAGAGTCTTTACTAGAACAAAATAAGAACGCGTTTGAATTTCCTTACCCTTACCAGCGTACCACCAATCGGCAATTCTACCCAAAGAGTTTCAGCCCCCACCAAACAAAACAAAAGTGACTTGAGTTGGAGAAAATTGAATAGATTCGGCCTAACAATCAAGAGTTAAGCCTGAGTGAAATGGCTTAATAGAGAAAAGTAGAGAAAGTAAAGAAAACAAAGGGAAACGAAAGTATTACCTTGCAACCAGAGAAAACCGAATAGGAGGGAAAGATTCAGCAATAAAAGGGTAGCAAATAAAGATGGAACGCGGAGAAGAAGATGAAAGAAAGAGACTTAACTTCGCTGAATGCCTACCACAAAAAGATGTAGAAGAGAGGATCTATTTTTGGCTATGAGGGAAAGACGAGGAAAAGAGGTAAGAGGAAAAGGAAAGAAATGATTCAGCCAGCAAATGAAAAAAAAAAGGATAAAGGAACTGAGATTTCAGTAAAAGAAAGAAAGATTGGGAAAACGACCTGAAATTCTATAGTTGAAAATGCAAAAACACAACTCCCACGAAAGAGAACTTTGAAAAGAAAATGGCACTCTGTGTAACACCCCAAACTCGGTCAACACACCACAACCGGATCTGGCATACTACGGAGTGATAACCTTTTAAAACCGAAAGTTTGTCGGATAATTTTCTTAGAAAACCCTGTTGTAGTATGAGAAGTTTAGAAATCCTTGCTTGTAAATCTACTTATTGTTGCAAGTTTTTAGAAAACATACAAGATATCATCATATAAGTGGTGTTACCCGATGGCAACATTTTTAAAAAAAACAAAGGAGTTATAGTTTTAAGAACATTGTTCTTTATCGGTTAATTTAACAAGTCCATATATCCAACATAGGTATAATCATAATAAAAATAAAAGCAAATAATAAAACCCAAAATAATACTTAGCGGCCTTATGACAAAACCAAAATCAAATTTAAAGAAAACGAATAAAACTGAAATAGTACTTTAAAATCAAAATTCGAATCAAGCATGCATGGCCGCCTCGAGTCCTCCCCGGCTCCATATCCACAATCTACGCCTCATCTGCAAAATATAAGGGAAGGGGTGAGTCACCAAGACTCAGTGTATAAATCCCCAACCCGATAGTGCAAGCACTCACACAAATCATCAGTAAAACATGCAAATCATGCAACCCATAATCTAACCATCCAATCTTCTTTATCTACCCCGTGTGGTCAAAACCACTGATGGTCAAAACCACTGGTGACCGTAGTCACAAATATATATAACGGTGTGGTCAAAACCACTGATGACCGTAGTCATGAATTGAGTGATGGGGCCAACCCATCGTGTGGTCAAAACCACTGATGACAATCCCGTAATCAACATGTGGGGCCAACCCACTGTGGTACCAAACCACTGGGACGAGTCACAATATTCATATATGGTCAAAACCACTGGTGGTCAAAACCGCTGGAACTTAGTCACAAATTATAATATCAAAGACGGGGCCAACCCGTCGTGTGGTCAAAACCACTGGTGACAGTCTAAGTATTCCTTCCCCCTCCTCTCATCAATCCCATCATGATGTCCATAACATACGTGACATAATATCATGTATCATGCAATAACGCATATCATAGCATATATCAATAACATGATGATGTATATCAAAAATCACATAACATGGGACTTACCCGGAATCCAAGCTCATACCTACAAGGCATAACCACTGATTTCATTGGCTAAAACAGTAACATAATAGGCATATTATACTAATAAAGTGTGTAAGCATTACACACCTGGCTATTCGTAAATCTAAGTGAATCTCGAGACTACACAAACTAATGAGATCCCAAACGTTGCTTCCTCCTTAAAGCCAATTTGGTCTCCAACCAAATCCCAAAACTACTCAAAAGATCTCCCTTTACCATCGGCCAAACCCTTAATCGGCAACCAAATTTCCAACTTTACTGTATTTGGCTACTTCTCCCTCCCTCTACAATCGGCTTAACACATCATTAGAGATCTAAAGGCCATTCAGCCATAACATGAATCCGAAACCAAAAGAGTTAGTCGCCCCTTACCTTAATGACTGATTCGGCTTCTTTACACCAAAGGTCGGTACCCTTTATTGGTGTTAGGGGCTTCGGCTACCACATAGAACAAGAATAAATTAAGGTTTTGATTACTAGCGATTGAAGGCAAAAGAGATTCGGCATTACCCAAATAGATCAAGAAGAAAAGATAAAGAAATCACTCACCAGGAGATTCGGTAAAAAGAACCCAAGAGGAGATGAATGTCGGCACTTGAGATGATGAAAAGAAAATGCAAAAAGAGAGAGGTTTATGAGCAAAGTATTCGGCCAAGAGAAGAACAAAAAGGTTTCAGCTTAAGTGATGGTTTGATTCAGGAAAGATGGTGAAGAGAAGAGAAGTGGAAGGAGATAGATTCGGCAATAGGTTTAAGAGAAAAGAAAGAACGGAATAGAAAGAAAAATGGAGGAGAAGATGTGAGGGTAGGTTTCGACTTTGAAAAAAATAGGAAGAAGAAGAAAAAGAGAATGGGAATGAAGAGGTTTTGGCAAAAAGAATGAAAGAACTTTCGGCACACCCCTTTTGCTAACCCAACCGATTCCTCCCTCATCCCTTAGTGTTTGGCATTCGGCCAACACTAAGCTCCCTTAGCCGATTCCTAAAAACCCTCCTCTCTATCCATATCAAATTTGTTGACTCAATCCTCATCTATCCATGAGAGTCCCACTTGAGCACACCTCTGCTTGCCTGTGGCATTAAAAATAATTGAGCAGAAAGGGATTTCTACAGCTCGAACCAAGGTCCTCCTTACCCTTTGTGGCGTCACCTCCCTTGTGACTTGAGTGGTGCCTCCTTGCCACTTTACCAAGGCTTTTCTTGTGTCTAAAACCTCAAATTAATTATCTTAACCCTTATTTCCCCTACCTCCTTTCTCTTAAGTGCTAAACAAAAGTTTTGGCCATGACCCAAGACTAACCCGAGGTCATGCCTAGTCCCCAAGACATGCTAAACTAGCACAACAGACATACCATCACATGCAAACACATGCAAAATACAGAGACCCCGTTTTAAGGATGTTCCAATTCTACCCCCTTAAAAATAATTTTGACCTCGAAATTACCTGGTCAGAAGAGTTGAGGGTATTGCTGCCGCATCACGTCCTCTGGCTCCCACGCGGCCTCCTCCGTACCATGATTCTACCATAACACTTTTACCAGGGGCACTGACTTCCTGCGCAAGACCTTGACATCCCGATCCAAAATCTGTATCGGGTCCTCCTCGAAAGGCAAGTCTGAGCTCACCTCAATCTCTGCAACTGGCACAACGTGTGACGGATCTGACCGATAGTGCCTAAGCATCGAAACATGGAAGACATCGTGAATCTGACTTAACTCTACTGGCAACTCGAGCTGATAAGCTACCGGCCCTACTCGCTTCAACACCGTGTACGGCCCGATAAACCTAGGGCTTAGTTTTCCTTTCTGACCAAATCTCAACACTTTCTTCCATGGCGATACCTTCAGAAAAACCTTATCATCCACTGCATACTCTATATCCATGTGCTTAAGATCAGCGTAAGACTTCTGCCTGTCCGACGCTTCCTTAAGATGAGTCCGAATCACCTAAACTTTATCCTCAGTTTCTGCCACTAACTCCGGACCTAATATCTACCGTTCACCCAACTCTGTCCAACACGTAGGAGTGTGACATTTTTGTCCATACAGTGCCTAATATGGTGCCATCTAGATACTCGCTTGATAACTATTGTTATAAGCGAACTCTGCCAATGGTAGATACTCCTCCCAACTACCACTAAAATCCAGAACACAGCCCCTTAGCATATCCTCTAAAATTTGAATTACTCTTTCAGACTGTCCATCGGATTGTGGGTGAAAAGCTGCGCTGAAATCCAACCTCGTTCCCAAAGCCTGATGCAAAGCTCTCCAGAATCTCGATGTGAACCTCGGATCCCTATCCGAGATAATTGATACTGGCACACCATGCAACCTTACTATCTTGGCCACATACAACTGAGCTAACTTCTGAAGTGGGTAATCAACCCTCGCTGGTATGAAATGAGCTGATTTAGTCAAACGGTCCACAATCACCCAGACTGAGTCCTTCTTGCTAGGCGTAAGGGGTAGCCCACTGACAAAGTCCATGGTGATCCTTTCCCACTTCCACTGAGGGATCTTCACCGGCTGAAGTAAACCTGACGGCAGCTGATGTTCAACTTTGACCTGCTGACATGTCAGAAACTTACCCACAAACTTCGTCACTTCCCACTTTAGCCCTGGCCACCAGAACTACTTTCGTAAATCCCGATACATCTTGCTACCTCCAGGATGCATAGCATATGGGCTGCTATGTGCATCCTGAAGAATCCTTTGCCTCAACTCGACGTCCTTCGGCATACAAGCTCTCCCTTGGAAACACAACACTCCATCGTGAGTCAAGCTGTAACCTTCCAAACCATTACTCTGTACTTGCAACCTTCGAGCCTTCAAACCCTCATCCACGAACTGTTTCTCTTTAATCCGCTCTACCCAAGTCGGCTTAACTCGCAATTCTGCCAACAAACTCCCATCGTCATACAGACTAAGGTGAGCAAACATTGCTCGCAAGTCTGTTACCACCTTACGGCTCAACGTATCAGCCACTACGTTAGCCTTACCCGGATGGTACTCAATTGAGCAGTCGTAGTCCTTCAACAACTCAATCTACCTTCACTGTCTCAGATTTAAATCCTTCTGCGTCAAAAGATACTTCAGACTTTTGTGGTCCGTGTAGACTATCGACTTTTCTCCGTATAAATAGTGTCTCCATATTTTTAGGTCGAAAACCACTACAGCCAACTCCAGATCATGTGTTGGATAGTTAACCTCATGCGGTCTCAGTTGTCGAGATGCATATGCTACCACTTTCCCTTCCTACATCAGCACACATCCCAAACCAGTATGTGATGCATCACAGTAGACCGTAAATACCTTTCCTGCCTCAGGCTGTACCAGAACCGGAGTTTCAGTTAGAATCTTCCTCAACTTGTCAAAACTTTCCTACTGTTTCTCCGACATACAAATGAAACTCCTTTCCTTAATAACTTGGTCAACGGCACCGCGATCAGAGAAAATCCTTCCACAAATCTCCGGTAATACCCCGCCAGGCCTAGAAAACTCCGAATTTCTACAACCGACCTAGGCGGTTTCCAATCCAACATCGCCTTAATCTTGCGAGGGTCCACTCTAATCCCTACAGCAGACACTACATGACCTAAGAAAGTCACTTCCCTAAGCCAAAATTTGCACTTACTAAATTTGGCAAATAACTGCTTCTCCCTCAGAATTTGCAAAACCACCCGCAAGTGCGTATCATGATCCTCCTCAGTCCTTGAGTACACCAATATGTCTTCTATGAATACTACGACAAATTGGTCCAAGTACCACTGGAACACCCGATTCATCAAGTCCATGAATGCTACCGGTGCATTGGTTAACCCAACGGCATCACCAGAAACTCGTAATGTCTATACCGAGTATGGAATGCCGTCTTATGAACATTAGCCTCCTTCACTTTGAGTTGATGATACCCCGACCTGAGATCTATCTTTGAGAAAATCGATGCACTCTTAAGTTGATCAAACAAGTCGTCAATCCGGGGCAACGGATACATGTTTTTGATCGTCCACTTATTTAGCTGGTGGTAGTCTATACACATCCGCATTGTACCGTCTTTTTTCTTAACAAAGAGCACAGGTGCTCCTCAAGGAGATATACTTGGTCGAATGAAACCTCAGTCCAACAACTCCTGGATTTGAGCCTTCAACTCCACCAATTTGTTTGGCGCCATTCTATACGGGGCTATAGACACCATGCGAGTTAAGATAATGTGTCTATACCGAATTCTACTTCCCGATCCGAGGCAGACCTAGAAGTTCTTCTGGAAATACATCCGCAAATTCTTCTACGATTCGGACACTCTCTACAGCTGCATCCTTGGCTCCCAAAGCACAAACATGCATGAATGCCTCACAACCCTTCCTTACCATTTTCACCCGCCTTCAGTACAGAGACCACATTGGATAAGTAATCCCTTCTATTACCTATCATCACCACTTCCTTACCTTCCGTCGTCCTCAATACTATGCGCTTAGCCGCACAATCTAAACTGGCCTGGTACTTCACCAGCCAATCCATCCCGAGAATCAGATCGAACTCCCCAAACGATAGTTCCACCAAATCAGCCAAAAACACGACCCCTTGAAGTTCTAGGGGTACATCCCTATATAATTTACTTATTTCTACAGAGTGACCTAGAGGGCTTATCACAGTCATCTTCCTAGAAGTAATCTCAGAGTTCAAGTTCATAGTTTCCACTATGCTACTGGCTACATATGAGTGCGTCAAACCCACTTCTATCAAAGCATTATAAGGTAGTCCAAAGATTAAGAACGTACTGATTATGACGTCCAGTGCATCACCCTCCTCTCGGTGCTTTGCTGCGTAGACCAGTCAGGCTGTCTAGCCTCTGTACCACTTACACTTCTGCCTGGTGCTCCACGGCCTCTACCAGAGCCATTACCTCCCCTCGTAGCACTACGGGCCCTCTGTGGCTACTGACTATCCCTCCTGTTCTGAGCACGATTCTGATCCCCAAACTGTAACCTAGCTGACCTCTATGGACAATCCCTCACTCGGTGCCCCATCGATCCACACTCAAAGCATCCCCTATTTCTGGTCCAACATTCTCCCGTGTGAAACATTCCACATCGAGCACATCGTGGCGACCACTGAGTATCAACAGCAGTAGGCCTAGTAGCTTGATTCAGCCCACTAAATCTACCCCATTTCTGCTAATTCCCGGTAGACCCAGATGATCTAAAATTCCTCTTATTCCAACCCTTGTCCTGATTCCGTCTAACCGACTGTTTCACTTCCTCCGCAACTTTGGCCTTTTCTACTAAGATCGCAAACTCTCTCTCCTACTGTAGAGCAATCAGCAACCTCAGATCATCCCTTAATCCGTCCTCAAACCTGACACATCGCTCATGCTCCGTAGCTACAATGCCCCGAGCATATCGGCTCAACCTTAAAAATTTTGCCTCGACTCGACACGGACTTACTCTCTCCGAACCAAACCTCGAAAACGCCTTCCTCTCAAGATCAATATAATCGGTCCCAACATACTTCTTCCGATAAGCTACCTTAAAATAATCCCAAGTGAGATCATCCGCTGTAGCACCATCCTGGAATCATGAGCCACCACCGGTATGACTCATCTCGGAGAAGCGACACTACTCCCTTTAGTTTCTCCTCAGCCGTCAGATCCAAACCGTCCATGATTCGTTCTGTCGCTTCCAACCAATACTCAGCCGTATTGTGCACCACACCAAACACACCTCGGAATACTTCAGCTCCATTGGTTTGGAGCCGCTCAGATATGAATTTTTGAGCTCCCGTACCTCCACCTGCTCCAGCCACTCTCTCCAAGATTACTCACGATCGCTGCGACATCGCATCTTCCCCGCTTGATCCTCGATACTCTACACCAAAGAGTGGTGGTGGTGGTATCTCATTCTCGAACCCTTGACCAGACCTAACGGGTCCTGATACGGTCATTCCGCCTCTATCGCGTCCTCGCACATTACGACCACGTCCCCTAGTACTCATGTCTATAATCGCGATTTATCTGCTTAAAAAATTTTATGAATTAGCTTCTGTTCCACTGATTACCCACAAATAAGTTTTATGTAAAGAAATTTGGTAGTGGTTCTTTCGATCATCACAAAGTTTCCATTTCTAGTCCTCTACCCTCATTCCACGTGTAGGGGTATTCTCATCATTTCACTACCTGGGGGTATTTTCGTAATTAACCTATCAGGGTATTTCAGTAATAAATCAAGGTTAATTTGGGAACATTTACAAATTAGAGGTATTTTAGAAATTCCAAAAATCGAGGATATTTTGGTAATTCCTTAAGCTAGAGGTATTTTCGTAATTTCATAAGCCGGGGTATTTTCGTAATTTCATAAGCCAAGGGTATTTTCGTAATATTTTTTCAAAATATGGTTCCAGGTTATTTTACAAAATTAAGGTATTTTAAAAATTTCCAATTTGGGGGTACTTCGATAATTTTCCATACTGAGGGCATTTTGGTAATTTTTACAAGTCAGGGGTGATTTGGTCATTTCTTAAATCAAGGATACTGTGGTAATTTCAAAACCAAGGTTTAAAGTGTTTCATAACAAAATGGCTGGTCCCTTTCGGGTTTTAGTTATTAAATTTAGCCTGTGAATAAGTCGTCTCAGTTAGGATGAACCGTCACTACGCACCAGGTAGGATTCGAGTGGAGAGGAGGTGAGTCACTAGGACTGCTTAAATACCAAGCTCCCCCTGAATCCATTCCTAGACATGCGCACAACGATTGCCACACCCTTAACTCAGTGACGTACTCACAGGTTTGTTTAGCGGATCTTTAAGTCTTATGTAATTTGTGTTGGAGTAAGCTACTCCTAGGGTTCAATAACTCCTAATCTACTATTCTACGATCCCAAAATACCCATTTTCCCCACATATAATTCACACAATAGTTAGGGATACTTACCTGGGCGGATTGGTGGCGGAGACTAGGTGCCATGCTGTTCAAACCATGTACCTTTTCAAAAAACTTTTCAAAACCCTACTTTAAAACATTTTGGGCCTCTGGCCCACAACCGAGCTTTTGAACTTGGCTCTGATACCAAAATTGTAACACCCCAAACCCAGTCAACACACCACAACCGATCTGGCATGCTACAGAGTGATAACCTTTTTAAACCGAAAGTTTGTCGGATAATTTTCTTAGAAAACCCTGTTGTAGTATGAGAAGTTTAGAAATCCTTGCTTGTAAATCTACTTATTGTTGCAAGTTTTTAGAAACCATACAAGTTATCATCTTATAAGTGGTGTTACCCAATGGCAACATTAAAAAAAAAAAAACGAAGGAGTTATAGTTTTGAGAACATTGTTCTTTACCGGTTAATTTAACAAGTCCATATATCCAACATAGGTATAATCATAATAAAAATAAAAGCAAATAATAAAACCCAAAATAATACTTAGCGGCTTATTACAAAACCAAAACCAAATTTAAAGAAAACGAATAAAACTAAAATAGTACTTTAAAATCAAAATTCGAATCAAGCATGCATGGCCGCCTCGAGTCCTCCCCGGCTCCATATCCACAATCTACGCCTCATCTGCAAAATATAAGGGAAGGGGTGAGTCACCAAGACTCAGTGTATAAATCCCTAACCCGATAGTGCAAGCACTCACACAAATCATCAGTAAAACATGCAAATCATGCAACCCATAATCTAACCATCCAATCTCCTTTATCTACCCCGTGTGGTCAAAACCACTGGTGGTCAAAACCACTGGTGACCATAGTCACAAATATATATAATGGTGTGGTCAAAACCACTGATGACCATAGTCACGAATAGAGTGATGGGGCCAACCCATCGTGTGGTCAAAACCACTGATGACAATCCCGTAATCAACATGTGGGGCCAACCCACAGTGGTACCAAACCACTGGGACGAGTCACAATATTCATATGTGGTCAAAACCACTGGTGGTCAAATCCACTGAGACTTAGTCACAAATTATAATATCAAAGACGGGGCCAACCCGTCGTGTTGTCAAAACCACTGGTGAGAGTCCAAGTATTCCTTCCCACTCTCTCTCATCAATCCCATCATGATGTCCATAACATACGTGACATAATATCATGTATCATGTAATAACTCATAGCATAGCATATATCAATAACATGATGATGTATATCAAAAACCACATAACAGGGGACTTACCCGGAATCCAAGCTCATACCCACAAGGCATAACCACTGATTTCATTGGCTAAAACAGTAACATAATAGGCATATTATACTAATAAAGTGTGTAAGCGTTACACACCTGGCTATTCGTAAATCTAAGTGAATCTCAAGACTACGCAAACTAACGAGATCCCGAACATTACTTCATCCTTAAAGCCAATTTGGTCTCCAACCAATCCCGAAACTACTCAAAAGATCTCCTTTTACAATCGACCAAACCCTTAATCGGCAACCAAGTCTCCAACTTTACTGTATTCGACTACTTCTCCCTCCCCCTACAATCGGCTTAACACATCATTAGAGATCTAAAGGCCATTTGGCCATAACATGAATCCGAAACCAAAAGAGTTAGTTGCCCCTTACCTTAATGACTGATTCGGCTTCTTTACACTAAAGGTTAGCACCCTTTATTGGTGTTAGAGGTTTCGGCTACCACATAGAACAAGAATAAATTAAGGTTTTGATTACTAGCGATTGAAGGCAAAAGAGATTCGGCATTACCGAAATCGATCAAGAAGAAAAGATGAAGCAATCACTCACCAGGAGATTCGACAAAAAGAACCCAAGAAGAGATGAATGTCGGCACTTGAGATGATGAAAAGAAAACGCAAGAAGAGAGAGGTTTATGAGCAAATTATTTGGCCAAGAGAATAACAACAAGGTTTCGGCTTAAGTGATGGTTTGATTCGGGAAAGATGGTGAAGAGAAGAGAAGTGGAAGGAGATAGATTTGGCAATAGGTTTAAGAGAAAAGAAAGAACGGAATAGAAAGAAAAATGGAGAAGAAGATGTGAGGGTAGGTTTCGGCTTTGAACAAAATAGGAAGAAGAATAAAAAGAGAATAGGAATGAGGAGGTTTTGGCAAAAAGAATGAAAGAACTTTCGGCACACCCCTTTTGCTAACCCAACCGATTCTTCCCCCATCCCTTAGTGTTTGGCATTCGGCCAACACTAAGCTCCCTTAGCTGATTCCTAAAAACCCTCCTCTCTATCCATATCAAATTTGTTGACTCAATCCTCATCTATCCATGAGAGTCCCACCTGAGCACACCTCTGCTTGCCTGTGGCATCAAAAATAATTAAGCAGATAGGGATTTCTGCAGCTCGAACCAAGGTCCTCCTTACCCCTTGTAGCGTCACCTCCTTTGTGACTTGAGTGGCGCCTCCTTGCCACTTTACCAAGGCTTTTCTTGCGTCTAAAACCTCAAATTAATTCTCTTAACCCCTATTTCCCCTAACTCCTTTCTCTTAAGTGCTAAACAAAAATTTTGGCCATGACCCAGGACTAACCCGAGGTCATGCCTAGTCCCTAAGACATGCTAAACTAGCACAGCAGACATACCATCACATGCAAACACATGCAAAATACAGAGACCCCATTTTAAGGATGTTACACTCTGCCATACACAAAGCTGAATATGCTACTCCCAACTCAATTACTCAGCCGAAACTCCCTTTGCTAGACCCCCACTTTCGGCCCCCTCTGTCCACACTTTGAATCACATGATTCACTCCTCATTCTGCTTCCCCAACATCCTCTCCATCACCCATTCAAATCATTTGACCAAGTCACTAGCCTCCAAGGAAAAGTTCTGACTAAACTCTACTTCTTCCATCCAGCTAACACAAAAATAGAAGCCTTGATTTGCCAACTGTGGGATTCGAACCTCCAAAATCTTTGCACTTTCCTTGACACCACACCACTTTGCCATATGCTCCACTTGTGTCTTAAGACAGGCGCAACTAAAGATAAGTCTATAGCCAAAGTCTAATTCTATTTAAAAAGGTAATCTAAATGAAATGCAAGTGCCAAGACTTGAACCTTGGATCCCCTTGCTTCCCTGTGGCGTCACTCCCTTGCTCCCTATGTAGCACCACTTACCACTAGGCCACAACTCCTTTTATGACATTCCTCTCTATATTTTATTCTTAAAGCTTACCTACTAACTCCTAGGGTTTTATTCACCTAAAACCAAAATTTTCCTAAAACCAAAGTTTGATCCTGTGACTTCGTAGAAGCCTCCTAACCTTCCAAAATCACTCACCTAATAGGTCCAACTTGCATTAATTTCGTTATCATGTTCTCAAAAATTTCAAACGCTTCTACGCCCAAGGCCCAATGGGCCCAATTCCACTAGGCCCAAATTCGGGGCGATACATATCATACATATTGTACATATCAGAACATACTATCACGCTTTCAAAAATCACATTAACAAATGCAAATTACCAAATTTCATGTCCATCGTACCTACATAACACATTTCAGAACCTACAAAGTGACAAATTTTCAAATTGCACTTCAAATACAGCCCTAACAAAGTTTTACAAAAAATGGGCCCACATACTTGTGTGGCCCACACGGCCTAACTAATCCATCCCGTGTGACCCACACTGTCTGGCATACGATCGTATAGCGTCAATAGTGGCCTTTTTTGCTTTACGCCGTTCGTTGTTTTTTCGGGATTTTTGTGATACACCTAGTCGATTCTAAAACATGACATTACAGCACACTTCTAAACCCTAAAACGTCATTGAAAATAAACAAATTAACAAGGATTACCAATCTCAAACCAATTGTTCCACCACAAATGCTAAGAGATTTGGCCTTTACCTAAAAAGAAACTAATTCCTAAGACACTCTGCTCACAAGCAAAGTGTTGGGTGCTTCACGAACTTTACCTAACAGATTCCCACACAAAAAAGGGCATCAAAATGCAATCAACTCTAACCAAAAATTCTCAAATAAGGTTAGCTCAAAATATCCATCTCAAAATAAGACGAACACCACAACTCTATTATTCCAATTCGTACACACCAATCACACACTCGGAGACTATAGATGGAAAAGGTCAGAACATCCACGAAGAAATCTGAAAAATGGTCAATAGAAAACAAAAGAATATAGGCTGAAATCACAAAAAAATGGTTGAGAAATGTTCTTGGCAGTAAGAGTGAAAATATGAAGAAAACCCAAAACTAGGAAAAAGAGAAGAAAACAAAGTTACGACAAAAATGAGAAAGAAGGAGAGAGTGGGATGTGAGGAGTGGGAAACATGGGAGAGAAATTAGGAGATAATTCTCCGTTCTTTTAAAAAAAACCATCCAGTAACTCCTAGTAAATCTGATTAGTTATACTTATCAGAATTTTCCACAAAGTTTAAAATAAAAATATTTCCACTTTGCAGGCACAAGATTCAAACACAGGACCTCTAAATAAATTAAAGCATTACCACTGAACCAGCAAACTCATTCTTATCATCAATTAAGTTAAAGAAATAAATAAGCTTAATATCCAAAGTCAAAGATTGGGAAAAAAAATAACAAAAATTTCAAGGGAAAGAATTTAAACACAGGACCTTAAGCACATAAACAAATCTATTAACCATTGAACTAAATTAATTAATTGATAAAATTTTCACAATTTTAATTTAAAAACAAAACTCGATCACTCTTGGTTTCACTAACCCAATTCCTACAAACCGATTTTTGGGATGTGACAGTTTAGGTAATTACAACTCTAAAATAATTAATTATATTAGAAGTCTAATGTTGATTGAAGATACTACATAGAAAATAGAATGAAAAAGAAGATCAAATTAGAAGATGATTGTCGAAACCATTTTAAAATCGAGTTTAGAAAAATGGGGATCGACTGTAAAAATAAAAATAGGAGTCGCCACCAATCTTTTTTACTTAGGTGTGATTGGATCACCTTGTAAAACGTTTTATAAAAAAAATTTAATTTTGGTCCATAAAAAACAAGAAAACGGGTTCAGGAGTCGGTTACGTATGAGGAAGGGTTAGCACCCTCATAATGCCCAAAATTGGTACCTAATCGATAAAATCATGTCCGAATGTTGAGAATAAAGAAAATTACAAGATATGATCCTTTTATTAGAAAGAAAACCAAGACTTCCTTATCCCAAAGGAATAAAGGACTTTACCCAATAAGTTAAGATATAGCACCTCATAACTTTGAAATTAAGCTCGTCTTTATTTTAGGAAATTCCTACCTCGAAATGCAAAATGTCAAACCCAGTAAGTTAAGGCACAACACTTTGAATTCCCAAAAATAGGTTTTTTTTTTTTATTTTGAAATTGATAAATCTCAAATTTCTTAGAAAAGGAAATATGTAATACCTAAAGTTTCGCGAGAAAAATCGAACCCAGTAAGTTAGGACAAAATTCTTCTTAAATTTTCCAAATATCACATATCACCATATTTTAAAAATCATTTGAAATAAAATGTGTCGATTCAAAAGATGTTTTTATAAAAGCTATGGTTTGGATAGGATATTACAACATATATTGAAATAAATAACAAATTATGAATAATAAAATAATAATATAAGTGACAATTTAATCTACAAATCATACTAACGATGAACAATAAAATAATAACACAAATATAATGAACTATATTAAACAATAATAAACAATCTAAAGCAAATAAATAAATAAACATATAATAGCAATAAATGAAAGAATAATATATTAAACATTAAAATTATAATAATAATACTTTTTATATAAAATAACACAAATTTAAGATAAAAGGTTCCTATAATAAATATATAATTTAATAATATAATATATATATAAATGATAGTAGTAAAATAATCAATAAATAGTATAAAGTATTTTAGAAGAACATATATAAAACTACATAAATAATATATAAATAAAACATATTAGATAATATAGATAATTTTTTAAAAAATAAGGATTTTAGGAATATATGATATAACCTAATACTATATAATGTATAAAAAAGATAATATATTAATAATACATAAAAAATTAATTCATATAAAATAAATAAAAATATATAATGGATTAGTACATATACATATATATATATATATATATATATACTTATACTATTAATATACAAATAATAAAGATATTTAATATGATAAAACATTTAATAAAATAACAACATAATTTAAATTAAAATAAAACAAAAGAAATTTAGGATTAAATAAATAAAGGGGTTAAACAGCAACTAAACAAATTAAAAGAATTAAATAAAAAATGCGCGTTAAATAACAAGGACCAAAACGAAAATTAATCCTTTTTCCAAAACGACATCGTTCAATTTTTAGCCTTTAAAGCAGCCCAAGGGTTAAATTGAAATAAAATGAAAATTTTAGGGTTAATTTAAAATAAATGAAAAGTTGATTTGAACAAAATTAAAAATAATAAAAATTGCGGAAGGACTGAAATGGAAATTAAATCATTAAATGAAAACGCGCGGATCCTTCGAGTCGGGTCAATTGCGAGCACGGATCACAAGCTTTAAAATGATGCCATTTCTTAAGCTTTATATAAGGCTGAATTCGGTTAAAAAAAACATTTAACACTGTTTTTAAAAAAAATTTAAAAATGCTCTCAAAGTCTTCGTCCAGGTTTCCCTAGTCTTCCCTTCAGGCCATAGTCACGCGCTTCACGCGCCGTCGTCCACAGCGGCGCATGGGTAAAAAATTCACCCTCTTTACTCCTTTTCTTCTTTTAACAGTATTTATGCAATATAAAAACAAAGAAAAAAAGTAAAAGGAATCACAAAATAAATAAAATCACCTCAGTTAGAAAATGTATTCCGTTTCGATTTTTTATTTCTTCGTATTCTTGTTTTTTTCCTCTCTGATACGTGTACAGATCTTTGTGTGTATCCCCCCTCGTTTACAGATTCGATGGGTTTTTATACCCTCGAAAAAGAAAAATAAAAAAAAGAAATGTTATATTTTTTCAATTTTTACAACGATTCTTTCCCTTTCTGTGTAGGTCGGAGGCTGTGAATCTGGCGATGATGCGGAATCCAGGCACGTTGATGGTGGCGCTATCGAGAGTTGATGGAATTGCGCGCAAAGGCTGGGGCGAGGTTGCTTGCGGCGCGAGGGTTTCAGAAAACCCTAGATCTAATGGGTCTTACTTAGGTATTGGGCTTTTTTGGGCCCCGTGTGCTTTTGGGTCTATTGGGTTATGGGTAATTAGGGTTTGTAACAGATCCTGTGTATTGGGCTCAAGGTAATTGGGTCAAGTATTGCTGGGTAATTTTGGGTTTTGGGTTTTTTATAGTTGTAAATGGACTTTATTGAACTGGACTTTTTATTTTTTATTTTTTTAATTTTGGTTTGCTTAAGCCCGGGCAAAAATGGGCATTTACAACTGCCGCTCTTTGCTCATTGTTATATAATGAGAATAGAGCAAAGACTATTAAAGGACCAATTTTGCCCGGTCTTGGTCGAGCCTTGAATTTTTGATCCTTGTCTTCTTCAAATGACTCCAATCCGAACTGCCTCTTCAAGGGAACTAGAACTCCTTTTGATTTCATTAAGTCTGCTAGCTTTATTCTACTTCTTGTAATTTCAAGAATGTCAAATTGATGTCTTTGATCTACTTCCTACAACTTCAGGAAGATAAGATCTGTTGTCTTCTGTTTTCTTAACTGTAACTTCAGGGATGAAGGTTAATACCTTTGACCTGCTTCCTACAACTTCAAGAAGATAAATTCTAAAAGTGTCTTCGATCTACTTCCTACAACTTCAGGAAGATAAGATCTGAAAGTGCCTTCGATCTACTTCTTACAACTTCAAGAAGATGAGATCTTCCGTCTTCAGCCTACTCCCTACAACTTCAGGGAGATAAGACTAAATTCTTTTCGATCTGCTTCCTACAACTTTAGGAAGATGAGATCTTCTGTCTTCACCGCTTCCTACAACTTCAGGGAGATAAGACTAAAATCTTTTCGATCTGCTTCCTACAACTTCAGGAAGATGAGATCTTCTATCTTCAGTCTACTCCCTACAACTTCAGGGAGATAAGGCTTAAATTCTTTTCGATCTGTTTTCTACAACTTCAGGAAGATAAGATCTTCTGTCTTCAATCTACTCCCTACAACTTCAGGGGGATAAGGCTGAAATATTTTTTTTATCTACTTCCCACAACTTCAGGAAGATAAGATCTTTTATCTTCAGTCTGCTCCCTACAACTTCAGGGAGATAAGACTAAAAGTGTCTTTTGATCTACTTCCTACAACTTCAGGAAGATAAGATCTTTTATCTTTAGTCTGCTCCCTACAACTTCAGGGAGATAAGACTAAAATCTTCTTTTGATCTACTTCCTACAACTTCAGGAAGATAAGATCTTATTTCCTCAGTCTACTCCCTACAACTTCAGGGAGATAAGACTAAAATCTTCTTTTGATCTACTTCCTACAACTTCAGGAAGATAAGATCTTCTTTTTTAGTCTGCTCCCTACAACTTCACGGAGATAAGACTGAAATGGTCCTCGATCTGCTTCCTACAACTTCAGGAAGATAAGATCTTCTGTCTTTGATCTACTTCCTACAACTTCAGGAAGATAAGATCTTCTGTCTTCAGTCTACTCCCTACAACTTTAGGGAGATAAGGCTGAAATTCTTTTCGATCTGCTTCCTATAACTTCAGAAAGATGAGATCTGAAAATTTATCGGTATTGCTACACCGTCCACTAAGGGACATGTCCTATAGACTCGGTTTAATATGTTTATGTTACATGACTAAGATGCTATGAAAAAAATGAATCAAATGCTTCTAGCTACATATAACATGTCATGAAGATGACTCCTTTTAAAGGATTAGGATGCAATGACCAACATGAATCAAATGCCCCTAATGAAATTTACTATGATACAGAAAATGTTATGAGTATGATTCCTATTCTAGGTGTTATCACTCATTTGTTTTTCATTCTTGTTCATCAATCATGTTCTGCTCAACCAGCTTGCCCCAATGTAATTTTTGAGTCAGCCCTGCTTGGATCTTGAGACATGAAGTTGGCACTTTCCACTGCAACTTCAGGAAAATAATATTTAGTTTCTTCCACCCTTCTGTTACAAATCAGAGGTGCATAACTTGTATCACTCAACTCGATCTGTTACACCATTCCCTGGGTGTAATGACCAAATGTATGTGTCTGAATGAATGCAGGGTATCCCGACGATGATCCCCTTTTATACTTAGCTTGACCTTGTTCGTCATTTGTCAATATGGTATCACCAACGAAATTGTCTTATCCAAAAAGAATCCGAAGAGAATCATTTTCCAATATTTCCAATCTCTTAGGCTTGGTGAATTCTGAACAATAGTCATGTTTCAGATTCCTCATATTATTTAGAAGCTTCTAGAGTAATATGCAAAACTCCTTTTATGAAAGTATTATTAGTCCATTAATCATTATTTCAATAAAAATACTTGAAAAAGATTACAATAATGGACAACAAAGAAATTGATCAAGAACATAGCTCGAAACAAATAAGCTAATCAAAGATAACCAAGGCAATAAATGAAAAATGATTGGTGTATCTTAAAAAGAATAAAGTAAATATAGCAAAGGCTATAAAAGAAAATTAATTGGGGTGTTTCTTTGAAAAGAGTAAAGTAATCAAAGATTTAAAATGGGTAACATGGGAAACTAGGTGCCCCAAATATCGCAGTCTGAGCTTCTCTGTTTCGATTTCTTAATGACCATTTTAAACTCAATATGTGTGTTTAGGGGATCCGGAGTACTTTGTCGATGCCCCAAGATGTAACATACTTCCTCATCGCTAATTTAGACGTAGCCAGAGTACTGTATACCCCGCTTTTTGGTTAAAATTTGAGCCACCCTTTTTGGGTTTTCAACTCAAATCCCCTTTGGTCTCAAAGTGCCCTTTGTGGGTTTTCACGTTGGCCTCTCCTTTTTCTTTCTTTTTTTCTTTTTTCATTTTTTCTTTTTCTTCTTTTTTTTTCTTTCTTTGAGGTGCCCTTTACGGTTTTCACATTGGTCTTTCCTCTTTCACTTAAAATATCTCTTGACTAAACCTAAATTCGCTAGATTGGGCAAGTTTTCATCATCCATCTCGATTAATATCAATGCTCCTCTAGAACAGGCCCTGCATAAGTCCTTCCCAATTTGGCATATGCTTTCTTCTAAAATCATTTTGTAGAAGAAAAATCTTTTTCAACATCAGGTTTCTTCGTGAAATTCCCTAAGATGAACTTCTTTAACGTAAGCCTGCATCATCTAGCCGTGACAAATAGCTTTTAACCTTTCCTTCGATTAGGTTTAATTGATAAAAATGCTTCAAACCAATGTGTAAGATGTTTCCTCTGTAAAGGTACTGGCCAACATTCAATAATCATAGAGAGTAGTGATAGCTTCTTATGCCAATCTTTACAAGTCTTAGCCACTTTCTTTTCTTTTCTCTTCTTTTTTCTTTTTGTTTTTTTTTTGGCAACTTTTGTTGCGCTGTGAGATGCTGCCTGATCTTTGGACAAACTGAAAACTTTGACTTTGTACAGTTATTTAAACGTGATCCTTTATGGCATTCTACTAGCTTCTGATCTTTTCCTTCTTTTTTTCTTTTTTTTTTTTTTTGAATTTGATGAGTTTGACCTTGTAACATTGGCATGTGAAGCTACTTCCTCTCTTAATGAAGTAAACGATGACTATGCTGATGAGTCGATATTGGCTAAAAGCTTTTGACGAGATTGACCCCATCACATCCATGCCCCACATATGAAAAATTTGTAAAGAACTGGAGTAGGCATATGAATCTTGTCTCCTTAAATTCAGCATAGCTGATACCACCCATTTCTATGTAGATCGGCAGTGCCTGATTCTCATGTTAAGCCTGCATCTTAGTAGCCTAGGTGTGTCCTGATATGATCGTGTAAAACGTCTTTGAGTCTTTTTGAAAATAACTCAATGATGTCTCGCATTATTTCTATGGTAAGTTGGGCTTCGACCTTCACCCCTTTTCTAAGCTCACAATATCCAATGACCCTTTGTAGAGTAAGGTTTGTCTTTTCATCTTGTTCTACCATCTTTAACAAATCAGAAGGTAGGTTACAATCTCTGTCATCTTCGAAATCCTTAGATCCCCTAGACCCATATCTCATTTAAAAAAAGAATTAGTAACAACGTCACTCACGTCGTTGATATCTGGGTACCTAGGTACGAAGGTAAGAAATCCAAAGAATAAATGATTCTAAGGATGATTATTGGTATAGTCATGAATAAAGAATGAAAGAATACAAAAGAATGTACAGTATAGAAAGAATATGTGCTCAAACAGATGCATTTTATTGAAATAAAATTTTGAACATAAGCCTGTTTCACAAAAGAGTTCTTGTTGCCTCTAGGCTCAAGACAACAAGCATGTTTTGAACATTACTCTAGATTAGCCCTAAAAGTACAAGGATTTCTTCCACAGTTTTATTATTCAAAACACTTCCAAGTACATAAGGGTTTAGAAGCTTCGTTCTCTGATTCCCTCTTTTTCTTCAAGGAGTAGCAACTTTCTTGTCTCCTCCTTCAATTACCGCATTCACTACCTTATTAAAGTGATCAGGTTTTGATGAATCGTCGAACTTAACAATTCCCATTTTAATAAACCTTTCGACCAACTTTTTAAATGTATTGCAGTTTTTGATTGAATGACCTGTTATTCCCGCATGGTACTCACATTGGGCATTCTCGTTATACCATGTTGGGAACGGAGGTTGAAACAGTTTCAAATAAAATGGAGACACCATGTGTGCATCAAACAAACTTTGATATGGCTTCTTATACGTTACATGGATTGACGTAAATTGGAGCCTTTCAGAGTTTTACTTGGGAGAAACCTGATTGCTAGTAACTACCATCCTTGGCTGATTTGCTGTAATCAGCTCTGAATTATTCATTTTCTTTCCTTCTTCTTCAGGGCTTTTGAGGTCCCTTCTCCTCTTTCTTTCATTTCTACCAGAGCAACCGGTTTGGCTTAATCATTGCTCGGGTTAACACCTATTGGAGAGTAAATGATGTCTTCTTTGTCATCCTCACTAGTGTCCACTAAGCCATTTCTTTTTCCAAGTCCTCCGGCTAGTAACTGGGTTAGCTGGCCTATCATATTCCTTTAAAATTCCAGCATTTCTTATTGAATCTCAGTCAATTGCCTCTACATCTGTATTTGCATTTGCTCTATCCTCACTAACCTTTGTTCCATGTTTTCCAGGTTAAGTGAAACATTTTACCTAATTAGGGTCATTTTATAAAAGTCTAATGAAAATGATGCAATGTAATGCGAATGCATGAATGCAAAGAGGTATCGATTCTAATCAACTTTATTTTAGAAAATTTTATTAGAAAATAAAATCCTTTACATAAAACGGACTACTATATGTTTTCATCCTAAGTCTTAAAGTTTTGATTTTCCCAAGCAGTGGAACTAACTTTTGACTACGATAGGACTGTAGCCCATATTTTATGCTCAACATATCTGCCTGTGATGACAAAGTCTGTAGATGCCCAGCTACCTCTTGAATCTGAACTATCGATTCACCCACGAGGTGATCTCGACTCTTAACTTGATCATGAAAGTGATGAAGCTCTTCTTTCCAACGCTCCTTTCTTGTTTCAAGAAGCTCGACCTGAAGTTCACAACTGTAATGTTAATTCTAACTCTTCAATCCTACCCTTCATTTCCTCAATCTTATTCAGACTTGACTTCAACTCGATTGTAGAATTATAGCTTCGATGGTAGTGAAGAGACTGTCCAAGCTTAGCATCGATCTTCAGAAAAATATTGATCATTCACCCTAGCTAGCGCCATACTCAGAAAGATTCTTCCGCTTCCATGGCTCATAAAAATCAAATTTTTTCTAGACAAAAAAAATTGCGAAATTCTAGAAAGTTTAAATTGTATCTGTTCAAACAATTTTTCAACTCTAACCAGAGGTGAAAGGCATCTATTCTAGTTCATCTCATTGAGTATATCAAATGAGGGATCACTATGAATTCCTTTCATTTCTCCAAATCAAATCCCTTGTAATGTTGTACACTCAAGCCAGTAATCTTGTACTTTTGATTAGACGGACTAACTTTTATCCTCAAATTCTTCAACACCCATTTTACCTTGTTCTAATAAGGATCTATAGCATTTGGATTTGCAAATCAACTACCATACCAGGTTGAATTATCATGGTAGTTGATACATCGATATTTAGTGAAACTTGAATGAAAACCCTTACAGCCAAGGACACCTCCTCCAATATTTGTAAAATTATCAGGATTATTTTGAAAGAATGATTGGAAAACAAGTAAACATCCCTGTTTTGCAACATGATGCCGTAAAATGATATCCAATACCCTTAGGATTTCTTGTGAGTTTTTTTATTCTTGTCCACGCAGAGCATTTTGAATAGCTTGTATGGGAATCTTTGCAACAAAGCTAATCTCCACTTTAAAGGTCTTTGACTGATAAGGCCATTTAATTATCTTCCTATCTTACCCATTTGAGTCATCATGGACATCAGGTCTTGCATTCCCGTTGTTTCTGTTAGATGTAACATCCTTAAATACAACTGTAAACTCATGCTTATTATTTTGAAGAGCACCAACAGTAAATAAACTTTTCTCCCCATCATAAGCAATGTCTTTTCCAGCCAATTCATTGTCATAGGTCTCTTGCACCCTTTCTATCACTTTTCTTCCAACATCCTTGCCATAAACTGGACGACCATCTTCATATGAAAGAGAAACACTGTAATGGTAGAAGTGCCCATCTGTACTCCCTATACTCTCTTTGAAGTGATTGGTGAGTATAGTTACCTTCTACCTTTTAGTTCCAACACCTTCCCATAGAGTGTCGTACAATCTTCTTCGCATTTGATTCTGCTTTGATCAGAACAACATCAGGAGGCACAAGTGTCAGGGATTCTAGCGCTGCCCCATTTTCTTCTTACTAAAATAAATCCATACCCTTCTTTCTCTAATTGCCTTTGCTATATGTGAACGATTGCATTGTCTTCGACTTCATCAAGGAATTCGTTCTCCATAACTAGCTTTCTAACTTAGAAACTGATCGTGAATCGATACCTCTTAAAGTATGAAATGATATGCACAAAAAAAGAAATACAACGAGTTAGTACCACAGAATAAAATACAAGGCAAGTGAAATAACGCAAACCTATCCGGGTAACTACTAAAGTTCGGCATAACTCTACCTAAGGTAGGTTCTTAGGGTTTACTATATACGGTTTCGATCTAAAGTTGCGGTACCTGAACCAGCAGATTCATCGATCCTCACCCATTATAGGCTCACATGGATCAAGTTCAATTCAGGGGAATACATTTTCCTATGGCTGCACGGAGGTGAAAACCTCACGAAGACATAGGTACGGATGTATCCCGAAAGCGATTCACTATCCTGCACGGAGTTGAAAACCTCACGAAGGAGTAGCTTCTCACTCCCACTTAAGGATGTGACCACAATGGTCATACAATGCAATACATAAACATTTTTTTAAATAGAACCACATGCAATAAATGGATCATATTTTTTTTAAAAAAAATAGATTTTAAAATTCAGACAAAAGGACATGAAATTATCCATTCTACGGCTTGACTCTCTTATTGGTCCCCAGTGGAGTCGCCAAGCTGTCGAAACCATTTTAAAATCGAGTTTAGAAAAATGGGGATCGACTGTAAAAATAAAAATAGGAGTCGCCACCAATCTTTTTTACTTAGGTGTGATTGGATCACCTTGTAAAACGTTTTATAAAAAAAAATTCAATTTTGGTCCAAAAAAAACAAGAAAACGGGTTCGGGAGTCGGTTACATATGAGGAAGGGTTAGCACCCTCATAACGCCCAAAATTGGTACCTAATCGATAAAATCATGTCCGAATGTTGAGAATAAATAAAATTACAAAATATGATCCTTTTATTAGAAAGAAAACCAAGACTTACTTATCCCAAAGGAATAAAGCACTTTACCTAATAAGTTAATGTATAACACCTCATAACTTTGAAATTAAGCTCGTCTTTATTTTAGGAAATTCCTACCTCTAAACGCAAAATGTCGAACCCAGTAAGTTAAGGCACAACACTTTGAATTCCCAAAAATAGGTTTTTTAATTTTGAAATTGATAAATCTCAAATTTATTAGAAAAGTGAAATATGTAATACCTAAAGTTTCGAGAGAAAAATCGAACCCAGTAAATTAGGGAAAAATTCTTCTCGAAATTCCCCACATATCACATATCATCATATTTTGAAAATCATTTGAAATAAAATGTGTCGATTCAAAAGATGTTTTTATAAAAGCTATGGTTTGGATAGGATATTACAACATATATTGAAATAAATAACAAATTATGAATAATAAAATAATAATATAAGTGACAATATAATCTACAAATCATACTAACAATGAACAATAAAATAATAACACAAATATAATGAACTATATTAAATAATAATAAACAATCTAAAGTAAATAAATAAATAAACATATAATAGCAATAAATGAAAGAATAATATATTTAACATTAAAATAATAATAATAATAATACTTTTATATAAAATAACACAAATTTAAGATAAAAGGTACCTATAATAAATATATAATTTAATAATATATATATATATAAAATGATAGTAGTAAAAATAATTAATAAATAGTATAAAGTATTTTAGAAGAACATATATAAAACTACATAAATAATATATAAATAAAATATATTAGATAATATAGATAATTTTAAAAAATAAGGATTTTAGGAATATATGATATAACCTAATACTATATAATGTATAAAAAGATAATATATTAATAATACATAAAAATTAAATCATATAAAATAAATAAAATATATAATAGATTAGTACATATAAAATATATACATAAAACTTATACTATTAATATACAAATAATAAAGATATTTAATATGATAAAACATTTAATAACATAACAACATAATTTAAATTAAAATAAAACAAAAGAAATTTAGGATTAAATAAATAAAGGGATTAAACAACAATTAAGCAGATTAAAAGAATTAAATAAAAAAGCGCGTTAAATAATAAAGACCAAAACGGAAATTAATCCTTTTTCCAAAACGACATCGTTCAATTTTTAGCCTTTAAAGCAGCCCAGGGGTTAAATTGAAATAAAATGCAAATTTTAGGGTTAATTTAAAATAAATGAAAAGTTGATTTGAACAAAATTAAAAATAATAAAAATTGCGGAAGGACTGAAATGGAAATTAAACCATTAAATGAAAACGCGCGGATCCTTCAGATCGGGTCAACTGCGAGCGCGAATCCCAGGCTTTAAAATGACGCCGTTTCTTAAGCTTTATATAAGGCTGAGTTCGGTTAAAAACAAACATTTAACACTATTTTTAAAAAAAAAAATTAAAAATGCTCTCAAAGTCTTCGTCTAGGATTCCCTCGTCGTCCCTTCAGGCTACAGTCACGCGCTTCATGCGCCGTCGTCCACGGCACCACGGGTAAAAAATTCACCCTCTTTACTCCTTTTCTTCTTTTAACAGTATTTATGCAATATAAAAACAAAGAAAAAAAAAAAAGAATCACAAAATAAATAAAATCACCTCGGTTAGAAAATGTATTCCATTTTGATTTTTTATTTCTTCGTATTCTTGTTTTTTTTTCTCTCTAAACGTGTACAGATCTATGTGTGTATCCCCCTCATTGATTCGATGGGTTTTTATACCCTCGAAAAAGAAAAATAAAAAAGAAATATTATATTTTTTCCATTTTTACAATGATTCTTTCCCTTTCTGTGTAGGTCGGAGGCTGTGAATCCGGCGATGATGCAGGAATTCAGGCGCGTTGATGGTGGCGCTATCAAGAGCGGATGGAATTGCGGCGCAAAGGCTGGGGCGAGGTTGCTTGCGGCGTGAGGGTTTCAGAAAACTCTAGATCTACTGGGTCTTACTTAGGTATTGGGCTTTTTTGGGCCCCGTGTGCTTTTGGGTCTGTTGGGTTATTGGTAATTAGGGTTTGTAACAGGTCCTGTATATTGGGCTAAAGGTAATTGGGTCAAGTATTTAGGAATTGGTTGCTGGGTAATTTTGAGTTTTGGGTTTTTTATAGTTGTAAATGGACTTTATTAAACTGGACTTTTTATTTTTTATTTTTTTGATTTTGATTTGCTTAAGCCCGGGCAAAAAATGGGCATTTACAATGATGACGAGAATGGTAGATTGAAGACGTGAAAATAAAAATTTAAATATATTTGTAATAATATTAGTATTTATTTTAAATTAGATTTTATTTTAATTTTTAAGGAGGTTGGATTTTTAATTTGTCTAAATATAATTTAGTTTAATTAAGAAGTGAAGTTTTCAAATTGTATTTACAATTAGATGATTTAATAATTTCAATAATTTTTAACTTATTAATATAAACTTCTAGAAAATTAAAGAATATATTGTGATAACCTCATCCAATTAGATAAACTGATTTTGAATAAGATTCATAAAGTTTAATTTGTTTATATTTTATACAAGTTAAATTTACTAGTTAAATTTACTTTTAACTAATAACATTGTTATTTGGTTTTAAATTAAAAAGAAATTTAAATATAAAATGTTAAAATAGTTTTTAATATTAAAACAAAAATTGTATTTTCTGTTTCAATATTAAATATAAAAATTAATAGTTAATTCAAATAATTTTAATACATTAAATCCAAAATAAATCAAATATCTCAATTCTCAAAATAATTTTAATTTATTATAATTTAATCTTTAACATATTTACAAAATTTTCTAAGATAGAAAAACTACACTTTCATTATAATTTAGATTATTCAATTTAATAAATAACAAATATCTTATTATTTTAAATTATTTTTATTTAAACCAAGACTATTTCAATTATTAGATGACAAAATTACAAAAAGTAGTATATACAAAACATGCAGTAAACAAATAGGTGTTATTACAAGACAAACAGTATGAAACATTTATTTTATAATAAAAGAACATTATTATTTAATACATTGATAATATCATTGATTTAATTACATCGATTTTGTAAAGATTAAAGAAAAGCAAGATTGAAGAATAAAAAGTATATAACTACAATATGGGGTAAAATACTAAAAAATACTAAAAAAAAATAAATTATTTACGGAAAAGGTCCAGTTAAAAAATATTTACGGAAAAGGGTCATTTTCACCTAAAAGCGCGTCCATGTCAACACAGAATCACTAATCACTGTGTGGCACCGATTCGATCGGCATCAACAACGATTCTGATGACTTTTTATTTTTAATTGTAATATAATTTTTTAATTTTAATTTTTATTGTAATTTAGTTTTATATATTTAATAAAATAACAGTTTTTTTATTTTTATTGTAATTTGATTTTTATTTTTAATGTAATTTAATTTTTTAATGTAATTTAATTTTAATATCTTTAATAAAATAGAAATGGTTTAATTTTTATTGTAATTTAGTTTTTATATATTTAATAAAATAACAATTTTTTATTGTAATTTGATTTTTATTTTTTAATGTAATTTAATTTTTAATGTAATTTAATTTTAATATCTTTAATAAAATAGAAATGGTTTAATTTTTTATTGTACTTTAGTTTTTATATATTTAATAAAATAATGCTTTTTATTTTTTATTGTAATTTGATTTTATTTTTTAATGTAATTTATTTTTTAATGTAATTTAATTTTAATATCTTTAATAAAATAGAAATGGTTTAATTTTTTATTGTACTTTAGTTTTTATATATTTAATAAAATAACAGTTTTTTATTTTTATTGTAATTTGATTTTTATTTTTAATGTAATTTAATTTTTTAATGTAATTTAATTTTAATGTAACATCCTAAATTTTTGGGCCTATGCGTTTAATGGGTAAATATGTAGAATGAGTTAATTTAAGTGTTAGGGGCCCAAATTTTAAGTTTTAAGGAGCCCAAATCTTCTAATTTAAGTTAGTTAAATTTGGCATTAGGGATTAGGGAAGTGGACGACACAAGGCTATTTTTTGGGGAATTTTATTATATTTATTCTATGTGGATAATAAGCGATAAATGCTATTATTTAAAGATTTAGTCTTTAAGGATAATAAGCGAGATAAAGACTATTTTGAGGAGATAATAGATTAAGATAAGGAAAAGGGATAGGAGCTATCATGTGTGGCATTGTTGGCTGAAAATCAATCTCTGCTAAAGGGAAGAATCGGTTTTCTATATAAAGAGGGGTGTCGAAATTTTGGAAGCCTTTCTTTTGTTTTCTTTTCTCATCTTCTTCCTCTCAAAAGCGAAAACCACCATTTTCTTCACCCTTTCTTCCTCTCTAAAATTTCTGGTTGGTAGAATCATTAACCTCTATTGTTATTTTTCTTCTAATCCCTAAAAGCCGAAATCACATCTCTATTATTCTAGTCTTCTCCTTAATATTCATTGGTCAAATCTCTCTTAGCCATCTCTTCAATTCGTAAATCTTCTAAAAACCAAAATTATTAGATCTCACCTCCTGAAGTTGCCGAATTTTCTTCAGTAAAGTCTGCTTGTGCCGAATCTGAGGAAAACAATAGGTATGTGTCGATTTTGAGTTTCCAATATTTCTCTGGCTTTTCAAAGTCCCTAGCCGAATGGCTATTTAGTAACTAATCAAGGGTTTTTCTTATTTTCGGCATTTCAGGATCTGAAGAAGAGTCCAACGCTTAGATCTCTAAGTCAAAGATTAGTAACACTCAAGTCGTGTTATTTTCGGGATTTCAAGGTAAGGAGATTGGTTTATTTATAAATATATGAAATCGGGTAAAACACTAACCATGGCCGAATATAGGAGAGGCCCTATTTTCGCATCTTTTCGGCTTTTTTAGCAAAGTTGTAGATCGGGATAACAAGGATATCGACTAAGAATATTGGATTTCGCGATATCAGGTGTGTAACTTTCCACACCATCTAGATCTATTTGTTAAATACATGATTATAAGACTTGTATGTTCTAATAAATGCCGAAATCTCGGCATAACGTTTGAAACCCAAAGAGGGTAAAGCAAATCACCAGGTTAGTGATCCCTGTCATTCTAAGTGAATGTTCTGATTAAATGATATGTGTATGCCGATTTTCTGTGATTGCATGGGTTGGGTTTGATGAAATGAGGAAGTTATATGTTGTAGCGGTTTTCACCGTGATCTGTTGTAGCGATTTTTATCGTGATCTGTTGTAGCGATTTTTACCGTGATCTGTTCTAGTGATTTTTACCGTGATCTGTTGTAGCGGCTTTTGCCGTGATCTGATGATGAGCAGCACGACTGCCATCAAGGCGTGTAGCGGTATGGGTTGATTGTAGAAATCCCCAATGGTGTGAATGGCTGGTACGGGGGCGTGTAGTGGATGGAAACCTAGGATTTGGGTTGGGCTTGCATATTATTTTTATTATGTATATTAATTCTGATTATTTTAGTTGTATGGGGCTAAGGCCCAAATCTAATGGTGCATGAGGGTTGCACACTGAGTCTCGCAACTCAACCAATTAATTAACATTTCAGGTAGCATTTAGTGCATCGGACCGGGCTGGAGAGGAGCGCAAAGTGGCCATGCAAAAAAACATTTGGATTCAGCAAAAAGACTCTAGTTTATTATTATTATTATATATATATATATATATATTTAATGGGTTTTAAATCTCGTTGTAATAAGGCCATGGGCCACTAGTTTATATTTTGTTTTATTATGGGCTTTTAGTATCTTTAGTTATTTAAATTTTATTTTAATTGAACTAAGGCATGTATTTAAATTTGAGTTTTAATTCATAAAGGCATATTTTATTTAAACTATTAACTATTAATTTTCCCGAATAAAGGGTTAAACATAAGAAAAATATTTTCGAAAATACAACATGTTTTACAAAATTTTCTTAGTGACATACCAGATCCGGTGGTAGCGTTTGGGCCGGGTTTGGGGTGTTACATTTAATATCTTTAATAAAATAGAAATGATTTAATTTTTTTTATTGTACTTTAGTTTTTATATATTTAACAAAATAACATTTTTTATTTTTTATTGTAATTTGATTTTTTCTTTAATAAATTAAAATTTGAATAAAATAAAAAGTTCTTGTACAAAAGTTCACTGTTTTCATAAAAAAAATAGAAATTATATAGCCACGAAGAGACAGAAAAGCTAAGAACACAGTCAACTATTTCGATTTGGACACGAGCAAGATGTATGCCCCGAGTTCCTACACCATCCGCACAGCCTACTTTGGTTGCTCGTTTCTCGGATATCCATATTGTTGCGTATTCTACTCGAGAAAGGTCAACCTTTTGGTTTGCGCCTCAATTGTCTATCCGGCAGCAGCTTATACGGTGCAAGTGATACCGACGGCCACTTACGTTCATCTGGGACTGGTGGGAATACGTGTCTCCACACGTACATGTTTTCTAATTTATACACTTCGTCGACATAGCTCATGGGATCAAGACTGAGATTCTGACAAGCCGCAAGTACATGAGCGCATGGGTAACGAAGTGCATCAAATATCCCACAGTCGCAGGTCCTATTTGTCAAGTGTACACGGTACTACCTGCCAACAATACCTTGGTTCGGTTTGTCAAACTCCGTGACATGAAACCATAGGCTATCGCGATCGTGACATACTGTGTGCATGGTGTTGGCCCATGCCTTCCCCCTATTTATTTCTTGCAAGACCTTTGGGCTCCATACATGGCCTCCTAGCATCTGCCCTCTATAACTCGCTGCTCGCTTCAGAAATAGTGCCTCTAAATGAAAATATGTCTCTCGCACAACCGATGTAATCGGCAGATGGTGGGTTCCTTTTAGAACAGAATTTATACATTCGGCCAGGTTTGTGGTCATATGACCATATCGTAGGCCACCGTCGCATGCTTGTGTCCACTTTTCGAAAGGAATATTGCACAGGTAGTTTGCGCCTTCTTCGTTATCTGAGCGCAAACTCACAAACATCTCTTGAAAACGGTCCTTATTGATCTCGTACCCTGCCAATATAAGTTGATAGTGAATATTACATACCACTTTTCAATTGAGAATAAATTAAATATTACAAACAAAATTATATTAATAGATATTACATACCCATATCGGTCACTTGTCGTCGCTGACTTTTAGATTGATGTTGCCCGTAGTAGTTGGATGCAACATGCCTTAGGCAATATCGATGGTGTGTGCGATGCCACAGGCTTCCCTGGCGCTCTATTGCGGCTAGTATTCTAGGGCCCCGATCCGATATAACGTATATATTAGGTTGGGGTAGACATGCCTCCTTAACCTAGAAAGGAAGAAGTCCTAGTCATCAGCTGACTCCTTCGGTGTTATTGCGAATGCAATCGGAAGGATTCTTCCACAGCCGTCTTGTACCACAGCTAGCAATAGTTGATGCCTATATCTACCATACATAAAGGTACCGTCAATTTGTACCAATGGCTTGCAGTATATAAAAGCATCTCGGCATTGCTTAAATGACCAGAACAGACGCTTGAACACTACACATCCACGGAGCAAAAGATCGTTATAGTACGTAGGTTCTGTTTTAAGTTCTGTTATGCTGCCTGGGACATATCTCTCTAGCACCTGACACCACTGCCACACTTCATTATATGAAGCGTCCCACCGACCATGCAACTTTTCTAACGCCTTCTGCTTGGCTATCTAAGCTTTTCTGTAAGAGGGCGTGTACCCCAATTGGCTACGGATATTGCCAATTAAGGCCGGCACTATTGTCTTGGGATCGGCCTTCACCGTCGGGATTATTCAGTCAGCCAACATGTTCGAATCCATCTTCGGATGATCTTGTGTAACATTTGTCAACGAAGTACGTTAAATAATGCAACATTACATAATATTAGTATTATTCAAAAAGATTGAACACATAGTGGTACTGTACCGGTAAGACATTATGTGGACCTTTGTACTTTTTGATCTCCCACAAGCCTGTCCTTTTCCTCAACGATACCATGATTTTCCATGAACATGTACCGTCTTGCACCGCATACTTTGCCTCGTACTTATCGAGCTTGGATTTAACCACCTTGTATTAACCCCGTTCCTGATGCTGTATTGTTTCATGCAGCAAGAAAAGTATTCTTGTTGGAAAACTGGTTACCAACTTCTAATTGGTCCAAATCCAACGAAAAACTTGTACGGTCACGCGTCCGGTGTGGTAGCTCAAGAAACTCCAATGCATCATCTTGAGATAGATCGACATTATGCATGCAGGCTGGAGGCGAGTACGCCCTGAATAGCGGATCTTCTTCTTCGTCGTCTGAACTGCCCTCAACATCTTCAGGTACAATTGGAATAGGCTCTGGTTCAGAAAATAATCCAATTTTTACACCATCGGGCCCGGGCTCTCGAGGTGGATCCACATCAAATTCATCATCCGACCCTCCATAACCTACAACAAACGAGGGCCCCTCGCATATGGATGTCGTAGGGAGTACATTATCCCTCCTTAAACATCTTTCATAACATTCCCAATCATATGTGGATTGCCAACCACTAGAAGTTGATAATGTCCCCCAATACGTATTTCTATCATCGGACATCGAAGGACAGATATGCATGACCCATCCACCAATCGAGTGCCGTGCAGGGGTTATGTTTTCCATACTACCACCGAACACGGGCACTTCCGTGTTTTGCCTCCCACTAATAGAGTGTCGGCTTGGGGTTGTGTATTCCTCTCGAACAGCAGTAGATGTTGAGGTTGCAGAAAGATCACTTGGAGATGAAAATTATACATATACCTCGATATAAGGTGATCCACTGGCAAGATGAGTCTCTACCATTGCCTCAAAGCTCCGAGGACCTTTGATGTTGAATGAGTCATATCTCACCGGATCAACCGAAGTGCAAAATCTATACTTAATAGACTGAACTTTCATTGGCATTGTTCTGAATATTTTACACCTAATTCTTTTGCAAAGTTCTACCAAATCGATGTTCCGATTAAAACTCAGTCGCGCTGTGTTCTCCGATAAGAAAACAACACCATTTTTGGTGTCACAAACCTCACCATCGTAGTAAATAACAGCGTTAATACGTTCACTCATTTTCAGTTTTTTTTCTTTTGCCTCAATTTCCCTTATGCAACCTGAGAATGACATTTGTCTGATTTATAGTCTAATTTTCCCGGAGACTACTGTAGCAAAAGCGCGTCTACGTGGGAGCTCTTTTTAGTACTAATGCCGACAAGGCACCTATTGGAAGCATTTTGTGCCATTTGTTCGAAACGTCTTCTCAAAATAATTTTCCCGGAGACTACTGTAGCAAAAAAGCGTCCACGTAGGAGCTCTTTTCAGTACTAATGCTGACAGTGCACCTTGCTAGAAGCGTTTTGGCCACTGTTTTGTTCGAAATGTCTTCTCAAAATAATTTTCCGGAGACTCATCAGAGCAAAAGAGCGTCCACATGGGAGCTCTTTTCAGTACTAATGCTGATAGTGCACCTCGCCGAAGCGTTTTGGCCATGCTTTGTTCGAAACATCTTCTAAAATAATTTTCACGGAGACTCTCGCAGAAAAAAGAGCGTCCACGTGGATCTCTTTTCAAGATTAATGTTGACAAGGCACCTATGGAAGCGTTTTGGCCATGTTTGTTCGAACGTCTTCTCAAAATAATTTTCCGAAGACTCATGTAGCAAAGAGCGTCCACGGGAGCCGTTTTCAGGACTCATGATGACAAAGCACCTCGCCGAAGCATTTTTTGGTCACTGTTTGTTCAGAAACGTCTTCTCAAAATTATTTTGCCACATACAACTATCAAAAAAATTCAATTAATTTTTGGGCTAATATATTTTGCCTAAAACCCTATATATTTTTACCATAGCCCGAAACCATAGAATATCATACTATAATAGGGCGGGAGAGAGAGGCAAAAGCAGCGTCACGTCAAGATTTTGGATTTGCCGCCAAGAGCGATCCGAGGACGCGCTTGTCGGCAAATCCCAAAATGCGCCGACGTGACGCTGCTTTGGGGTGAAACGGCCCTTTTCCGTAAATATTTTTTTAACTAGGCCTTTTTCGTAAATAATTTATTTTTTTGGTATTTTTGGGTATTTTACCCTACAATATGTCCTTATTTTAAACATTTTAAATATACTTTTAAATATTATAAAATTATTTAATTATGATTTGAAAGTTATTTATTTATTTTAATGTTATATTTATTAATTATTTTAATTACGATTACAAAATAATAATTTTAAAAATTCTATAAAAATAAATACTCACATAAATCGAAATCTAGTTATTTGAAATATGTTAAAAAAATATTTATTTGAAAGATGAATATCATATATATACCCCAGTAAAAAGACTTGCTTTATTGAAAACAAGAGAGAAGGAGAACCTCAAACCCCTTTTCAAGGGTTTATCCTACAAGCTTGTGGGGGAATGACGATGATGAGAAAAGTTGGCAATTGTTATGAAGGTACCTAACATTCGTACGTATAAATATACTAGGTTAAATTTTGCTATTAGTCTTTATATTTTATGAAAGTTCTAGATTTAGTCCCTATACTTATCAGAATTTGAAATTTTAGTCTTGACCTAAACACTAGCGGTGAATTACATTTGGTTAAATTCCATTAATAGTCTTGTACAATGTGTACAGTTGTATATTTGATTCATATTCTCCAATTGGATCATTCAATGTCCCTATGCTTTTCGAATTTTGAAATTCCAGTCTTGACACAAATGAAAGTCATTAATCCATTAACTGGATTTTTAGTAAGTCATATGTGGAAATAATAAGCTGACATGATATTACACATATGATAATATATTTAGTGCATCAAATTTAGGCAAAAGTGGAACTTAAGATAATGATTTTAATAGTTATTGTTTGGTGAGGACTGAAATTTTAAAATTAAGAAAGTACAATGATTAAAAATGAACAAATAAAAGTATAGGCATTAAATCCATAACTTTTACAAAATGCAAGGACTAGTAATAAAATCTATATGATATGATATTTCAAATGCATCTATCAATTTTTATTTGCTTTTAACCTTTTGGAATAAAAAAGACCCTCCATTTTTCTTTCTACTCTAGTTTACGATGGAGACCCAAGACCCATACTTGCCATTTTTCATTTGGTAAATGTCTAAAAAGCTAGAAGATCTAGCACTACTAATGGGTCTTCAGTCAATGGTGGTGTGATAACATAAGAGACTCCATTCTTGCTACAAGTTCTCTATATATTGTTTGTTGCAGTCCAAAAATGCAAAAAATTTCAATGAGAAGTGATTGATTTTACATGGTTGTAGAGGCATTTTCGTAATCTAATAGAAAATACAAGTTAAGTTTAGATCACTCAATATGTTAAAACTTACATCTTTTTGCTGATCGAAGGAGTGTTAATACCAGGTAAGTTTGTCAATTTTATTCTTTGCATGTATCTCTTATTGTTATCAATTTCCAAGCAAATGTAAGAAACAGTTGGTGGTTAGCAATTTTTATATTTCTATATAGGTCACTATATAAGGCAGCCTAATAAGTGATCTATAAAATAAATAGTTGTTTTCTACTTTTACAAGCTTGGGGATGGTATCAGTTATTGTGGTTAATGCTTATTCCTTTTGTTCCACAAACTTTTTATTAGTTTCTGTTAAAAAATAGGCAAATTAATTCCTATACATTAGACCAAATAGTAAATTAGCTATTCTATTAAAAATTTTATTAGTTTCTACCATTAAGTATTGATGTGGCTAACAGAGCAACCAGACAATGACGCATGGCATGCCACTTATACCTCATGCTAACATGGAGATGCTAATTCAAGCAAAATGGATAAGATTTTTAACATAGGAGGTTTAATTTAAGCAAGTAGACAGTGACACATCATCATTTAATAATAAAAGCGGATTGAATTTTTAACAGAATGATTTGGTTTACTCTTTGGTCTAATAGGACTAATTTTCCCATGTTATGAGTAAATGGGGCAAAATGCAATTCAACTCCTAATACAAGGGTCTCCATGATACTTTTACCCATCTTGAGCATATCACTAAATGAGCATTGGTTTAGATGAGAATTTTGCACCATCAGTGCATAATTATTTTTGGTATAGGATCCATGATGTAACACCTTAAACCCGACCTAGAAGTTTAGACCAAATCCCGGATGTTACATTGATCACCGAAGTGATTGTAGGTAAATTTTTACAAAACAAGACATCACCTCAAACCGAAACATTTAATCGTTTAAATTCAATCCATAAGTAGTTATGGATAAGTTTATTATAAATCGAGACTAAATGAACAAATAAGAATTAAGACGGAACTTGTACCACAAATTTTATAAAAACCTTACGGTTCAAAATCTGTATGACAAAATAGAAACTGAAAATATAACTTATACTGAAAATTTCCTCAAGACTGTCCGAGACCTCCGCACACCGAGTCTAGCATCAAAATTCTGGAAAGGTACCTAAAAAAGAAACACTAAGAGGGGGTGAGCTACTCGAGCTCAGTGTGAGTTCAAAACAAAACAAGAGACAGAAGAAATACGAATTTCCAATCAGTAGCGCAACATATCCTTAAATACTCACAGAGTCAGGAAGCATTCTTGGGGCTAATGTCCTAACAGAACACAACAATCAGAGCACACTAAGTACACACTGAAACTCAACACAAGTGTTGTGCAGACAGATAGAATACAGACAACCAATCTTACAGTCAGAACTCATATACAGATGCAGATGAAATGTAGTCAAGTGATAAAACCCACCCATCCAGCCGACATACCTCTCCGTCCCCCGATCACACCCCATAAGAGCTGTTTAAGCTCAATCGACCACATCACACCATGTAGGACCACGTAGGTCTATCCAACCCTACACAACATATATGTGGACCAAGCCACTCAGATATTAATACGCAGCAGAGCTGGCGTATGTGCTGTACAGTGCAATGCGGTAATTTGATGTACAGTCTTGTTGCGATTATCTCGCCACATCGAAATATAGTACTGCAAAGAAAGTTGAAACACATGCAAGATCAAAGGCAATAAATTACCGACTGAATATGTTACTGATAAACTGCCGATCGATCGAATTAGACTTCCTTCACTTCGCAATCCCACCCAAAACTTTATGCAAGTGTATGTATGTATACATTAATAGAAAAAACAAAGAGCACATCCACAGACAGTCTGATAGAAACAGATATGCGCATACACCTAGCTAATCGGGTTCAGAGTCAGACATCTCACACAACAATTATAGATATCACATAGGCCGCAGCCATAAACAAAGTCTTAATTACCATTTATAAGGCTTAGCCAAGGTTTGAAACACACAAACCCACAAACAGGTCATAAATCAACATAATACAAAAATTTGACAAGGTAGGACCACATGGCCGTGTGGAATTGCCCAGGGCGTGTAGGGGTCTACACGCCCATGTAGAGGCTACACACGCCCATGTGAAGGCCCCATATGAACGTGTAGATGGGGCACATGCCCGTGTGAACACCCTGTGTAATTCACTGTCCAAAAGTACTAAAAATTAAGAATAAAAGAGACACGGCCATGTGAAGATCTCACACGCCCGTGTGGGACACATGCCAATGTGGTACCAAAAATAATCAAAAACCCTAAATTCCCAAACACACACGTCTATGTGCCCATGGGACACGACCGTGTGAAAATCGACTAATTTCCCCGAATCTGCCACATGGCCGCGTGGCACCTAATCTTGCCTAGAAACCCTAATTCCTAATTCCACACGCCCGTGTGGCCACCTATGTGGTCACAAAACCACTCTAAAACAATCTAAAAACATGAATTTTGACATCAAATGATCCTTAACCTCTAACAGTGCAAAAACACACCCTAACTAGTCAAATTTTTACACAAAACCGCAACAATTGACACTTCAAATGATAACTTTAGAAACCCAATAACCATTTCGAAACTCATAGAACAAAATCAGAATTTTGTCAATAACCAAAAAGGAAAAGTTTTCGAACCTACACCTGTTTTGTGATCTACGACACTCCGACACCGACTTTGACAACGAGAAAACGACTCTCCAAAATTCCCCAACAAACCGATCTCAAGAGAATATAATGGAAAACCAAGGAAAAAGAACCTAAGGGAGGAAGAACCAGATAAAAACGTCCAGTAACAATAATAACTTCTTAAAAAAATAAAAAAATAAAAAATAATATAATATAATATAATATAAAAATTAAACAAAATAAGTAGCTATCAATAATAAATAAAATGTTTCTCCAAAACGCCCACACAAGGACTCGAACTCAAAACCTCAAGGTATTCTAACACTCACACCCCAAATATTCTAGCCCCAAAATTTGAAGTGTTACATGTGATCTACCATATCATATTCCTCATGGGAAACAACTCTAGCTTAGGCAATGACGCATACGATCAAGTCATCAATACAGACTATAACAACTCGATTTTCAGTGGTACTAGAAAAGGCAGTTTCAGAATCCCATTTCCATAAACCAAGTTTGTAAATATTAAATATGAATATTTGCGGGGTTAATATAAATGTATATTGATGTTTGGTCCATTAATTTTTTCAATCAAATTGTTAATTCAGGTACAAGGACTAAATTATAAAAGTCTAATCGCTATAAGTTTTTAAATTGCCAAAGACTTAGGGCCTTAAATTACTATTAGCTAAAGGTCCAAAATGGTAACTAAGCCATTTGTAATTAAGTGTTAGTGGAAGACGATTGCATTTTCATTAAGCTTTTTAATGATTAATTTAGTCAAACTAAACATGATTATTAAGATTAATTAAGTTTAATTATACTATATATACTCAAATAGATGGAAAGAAAGAGAAATTGCCATCTCTTTCATCCTTCTTACCTGATTCTTCATAGGAAAAATAAAAGAGAAAAACTTTCCTATGAAGTCATGGGGGTTTGATTTAGCTAGCCCATGTATCAATTAATAAAACTTTTAAAGTTTTAGAAAGTTTTCATTTTTATTTCTTGAAGAATTAGGTTTGAAATTGATATATTTTAAGCTTAGTTTATAGAAAAGACTATATTGTAAATCTTAATTATTAGTTTCATACATTATCGACCAAATTAAATAAAATGATTTTTACAAAATTTTAATAGGAATAGGAAGTAGAGGGTCCCTAATGAATATATGTGAAATCAGATTTTAAACCGAGGCTCAAAATTGGAAGTTATGACTATTTCAAATTTAGGAACTAAATTGCATAAAGTGTAAAATTTTAGGGATATCAAAAAATAAGTTCATATAGATTCAATCATATCATGGCATCATATAAAAATGTTATTGGTTGTATAAAATAATTGTATAGATCAAGATTTGGACCCAAGTGGAGCTAATAGGGGGAAAGCAAAAATTATGGACTAGTTCTTGAAGAATTCACTTTTTTGTATTTTGAACAGATAAGTTCATATGGAATTTATTATTTTATTTTGTTATGCGTGATTTTCTGTTTGATTTCATATATATAAATATATGTGTATGCTTGATTATGGATTGATTAATTGTGAATTGATTAATTCCAGCAAGGTAAGCAAGATTTTGATTATTACTTTCATTTATTTGGATGTTTTAAGCTTGAACCGACATTTCTGTTTTCAAAGCTTCTCCCACATCGATCTCTATAATGGAGAGGTTTTGGATTTTGATGATTCTTGATGAAAATTTATCTGAGATTGGATGTTTTCAAGTTCTAAATATTATTTTAAACTACTAGGAATCAAAATTTTTCAAGAAATTAAACATTTTCTCACTTTCTTCTCATTCACGTCATTTTCTTAGTTAAAGAGAGAAAGCTTTGATTTTTCATTGTTTATAAGAAGATGAGGTTTTAGTCAAGTTCTAGAGAGAGAAAATGAGGAGTGTTAGGTTCTTGATAATTTTTGATCAGTTTTGGTAAGTTTTTAGGCTTTGGATTATAGCTAAACCAATAGAAATTAGTTTTAATGAGGTTTGATTAAGGTTTAGGAGAATTCTTTTGTGAGATTTAGGAAGTGAAATAAATGTCTCGCTTAATCAAGCTACATCATTTCAATAGTTTTAGGCGTTTCAATTGTTGATTTATGTTTTACTAACTTGATTTTAATGTTTTGGTGTGAAATTAAAGCTAAGGAGGTTGGTGGGAATTCTAAAGCTAGAAGGAAGGAGAAGGTAGGAGAAGTGTGGCGATCGATTTATGCTCTCTAGTTTTTTATATTAGTTTATGTGTTAATATAAGTTAGATTCTTAGGTTGTTGTGAAATTTATGAATGATTTATTTGATTGAGGTGATTGTTGGTTTTAATATTGTCTAAAACATGATCATATAAAATGTTGGTATGTTGGTTACATATAAATGGTTAAGAGTGCTTAGATAAATTATTAAATATGTCTAAATTGTTTAAATGACCCTATTAATCAAATATTGGAATGTGTTTGGGTATTGTTGGCATGTAACGGGATATTGAGCTATTTGATCTTATATATATTATCAAGACTACTTATTGCACCTGGGAGTTGGTGTGTTTAGAGGGTATCTTGGTTGAGCCATATATATATTGGTGTGTTTAAAGGGTATTGTAACAACCCGCTTTTCAATGGTGTCACAAACAGTGGTTTTGAGACTACAATCCCGACAAGTGAGTTATTATTTTATTACTTAATTAATGTCTACGTGATTATTTTAAGGTCGTATTAAAGTTTCGTTAATAAATTTTAATGTTTAAACTATTAATTAAGTAAAAAGGACTAAATCGTAAAAGGAGTAAAATTGAATTCTATTTGTTAAAAGGGCTAAATAGCTATGGAAAGGAAAGCTAATGGACTTATATGGTAATTATACCATGTTATATGTTAGCGGATGTTTATGGATAGGTTTTAATGAAATTTCAATGGATAAATAAGTAATTAGTAAATAAGGTAAAAGATGATAAAAATGCATCATCATCTTCCTTCTTTCTTTTTTTCTTGTTGAAACCGTACAAGCCATAGCAAAGTAAGAAACTAGGTTCGGCCAAGATCCTATCTTGCATGTGAGTGAATTTAAGCCCTGTTTTTAATTATTTTTATGTTTTTGAGTTCGTTTTAGCTTAATCTAGCTAGCCTAGGGGTTAATTTGCAAAAATTTTAAAGGTTGAGGGACTTTTCATGGATGTTTTTGAATGTATTTTGAAGTTATTTGATAGATTATTAATCTTGGTTTTAAAATAAATATGTTTTGTTAAGTGATTTTTGATGACATTGCATTTAAGGATTTATTTGTGAAAATAGTAAAATTTCATGTTAAAATTATGAAATGTTAGTTTAAGTGGGTTGGTATGAGTCCCTAAGAAAATTGGCTAGCTAGTATGTAGGATTAAAATGGTTAAATTTCAAATTATGAGCTTAAGGACTAAATTGTAAAAAGTTAATATGTTAGGGGTAATTTTATAATTTTACATAAATATGAATTATGGATTAAATTTGGTTCAAGATAAACAATAACCAGACTTAAATCGAGGAAAGGCTAAAGCTTCAGATTAGTTTCGGATTCTACTTCTACGACCCTAGTTATCGAGGTAAGTTCGTATGAATTATAATCATATTAATGTTAGTTAAATTGACTATCAACTATATTGTGTTTGTTGTAAATGAATTTGAATATACATGTATCAATGTTATGAATAACTGATGGATAACGAGTCCCGTTTGAATCTTAAGAATTCTTAGGATACGAATGACATGTCATTAGGGATTTGATGTTTCGGGTGCTGGTCTTGAATGTCTTACTAATGGCTGAGGTCCTACATTTGTTGTGGATTCTCCACAACTCATGTGAGCAACATTGTGTAACTAACATTCTGACCCAGAGCTCATGTGAGCAAGCCCATTTCACAGCTCATGTGAACACTATTGAAAAGGAAAGGTTACTGTTATACGAAAAGGCACACTATGTGTGAGCATTCTCGAGTATCTGATGTAATTCTAGATGGTTCAACGGGTAAGAAAAGGAATGGCATGGTAAGTACACAATGTGATATTGAATCATATCTATGAAAAGGCAATTGTAATATATGCTGTGCATATGGAAGTCTACTTATATTATGGTTGAGTTCATATTTATCATGGATGAGCTTACTAACTTGTGGGTTTGATGATGTTTGTATAGGCTTTTTGACTTAGGTACAATTTACATATTGTTCTATCTTTGAAAATCTCCATACCAAGTATCTTATTTGTTGTTCCCAAATCCTTCATCTCAAATTATTTACTAAGCTTAGCTTTGACCTTTCTTATCTCTCATTTATCTTTGGTTGCTAACAACATGTCATTAACATAGAAGAGTAGATACACAAAAGAACCATCACTGTTTTTCTTAAAATAAACATAATGGTGAAAGTTCCTTCTTTTGAAATCATGAGCACTAATAAAAGAATCAAATCTCTAGTACCACTGCATTGGTGACTATTTCAAGTCATAAAGGGACTTTTTCAACAAGCAAACATAGTCCTTCTTTTCTGAGACTGTAAAACCCTCTAGTTGTTGTATGTAAATACCTTTCTCAACTTCTCCATGCAAGAACGTTGTTTTTACATCTAACTACTCAAGCTCTAAATTATACATGGCCACAATACCAAGCAAGGCTCGAATCAAACTATGCTTCACAAATAGAGAAAACACATATGTGAAGTCTACACCTAGAATCTGACTGTAATCTTTTGCAACCAGTCTTACTTTATATCTAGGTTTTTCAACTTCTGAAATTCTTTTTTTCTTTTTGAACACCCATTTATAACGAACAACCTTTTTACCTTTAGGAAGCCTCACTAGATCTCATGTTCTGTTCTTATGGAGCGATTTCATCTCTTCTTGCATGAAAATCATCCACTTTCTTAAATCTTCACAGCTAACTGCCTCGAAATAAGTAGATGACTCTTGATTTGCATCTATATCTTCAGACACATTTAAAGCATAAGCAACTAGATCAGTTTTGGCGTACCTCTTTGGAGCTTTAATATCTCTTCTAGGTCTATTTTTGGCAATAGAATATTGTGGTGAAGAAGAAACTCGACTCTAAGTTTCTGTACTAACTTGAGGAGTAGACTTTGTTGTAAATCCTGGATCAATCTCCACCTGCTTTTGTTGGTCTTTATTGGAAGAGTTTTAAAGAGATAAGTTAGGTAGCATAGCATTTTCATCAAAAATAAAATCTCTTTTAATCACAACTTTTCTATTTTTAGGACACCATAACTTATATATTTTAACACAAGCCTTATAACCAAGAAAACACATTTAATATATCTAGGTTTCAATTTCCTATTATCAACATGAGCATGTGTAGAACATCCAAAAATATTCAAATCAGAATAATCAGTAGGATTGTAACACCCCATACCCAAGCCCGAGGGTAGGACTGGATACGAGACATTACCATGCTTGAACTCATTAAAACATACACTTATGGGCTATAAAATTTCGTTTCAACTTAAAAACTTCTCTATATTAGTCTAACTATACATTTCATAGGCCTACGAGGGCTTAAGCACATATCTAAAAACTTTCGAACTTAATCGAAACTTTTCTTTAAAGTAGGGGTCACACGCCCATGTGGCTTGGGACACGCCCGTGTACCCCTTGACACGCCATGTTTTCAACCGTGGGGAGCTATTGACTATTTTCACACTGCCTGAACACGCCCGTGGGCTTAAATCGTGTGATAACCCTTGATATACTGACTTGATCCACACGGTATTGGCACATGCCCATGTTCAAATCGTGTATTCTACACGGCTCATACACACGGCCGTGGGGTTGTACCGTTGCCTATCCTGATTAATAATAATAAGGTCAGGGGTTCACACGGCCTGACACACGCCTGCAGTGTCTAACCGCAGTGAGCACTTAGAGGCTATTTACCAAGCCATTTGCCACCCTGAAATCAAAATCAAACCAATACATTTCAAAAACTATACAACATGCTTCATTGAATACAACAACATACATATAACCAATTTTGGCTAACCACTTAGCCATATACAAAAGAATAATGGTTTGATAACCTATACAATGGCCCTTCTTAAAACATGTTCTCAAAATGAATGCTTCCTATACATGCCATACTTAGTAAACTAACTTGGCTATACCAAGATAAGGATTGATAGTGTGCTACGAGCTCCGACTCCAATGATCCACAAGTTAGCTTGGCGGGACTACATAGAAAGAAAGGATTAAAGACGTAAGCATTTAGCTTAGTAAGTTTACATGTAAAACACAGATTAATAAACTTGCGTAATATAAACCATTTGACATAACAATGGTATCATAATTTTAGCTTTAGAGCTTACTTACTCATACTAATTCTCACATGTCTCATGATACTTACTATCCTCATACTTGTAATGTAAACATGGTGCCTGTATCACTTGATCACATTGATCAACATACTTTAATTTAATAATCATAATCTCTAATTCATCATTCATAACATAAATAATACTCAATTTCAACTTGGTAATATCTTTGCTTACTTAGCTTTCTTGTTATCTCATTTTAACTTTACTCATTTGCTCGATGAATTTCTGCAAATAACCGAGGATACTAAATCTCATCTCACGTAACTTGATGCCAAAGTCATATCCTAGATACGGTCTTACATGATATATCTCTTCTTGAATCAATGTCAAGCTTACCTTGAACTTATATGATAAATTATTCAATGCCAAGCTTGGCTCCTTGGACTTACATGATAACTTGTTCAATGCCAAGCTTGGGTCCTTGGACTTACATGATAACTTGTTCAATGCCAAGCTTGGGTCCTTGGACTTACATAATAACTTGTTCAATGCCAAGCTTGGGTCCTTAGACTTACATGATAACTTGTTCAATACCAAGCTTGGGTCTTTGGACTTACATGATAAATTGTTCAAACTTAATCACATTGATTTCTTTATTTAACAAACATTAAGCATTCCATGATAACAATGTACATTATACTACGCAATTCAATGATAGAAGTCATAAAGCTTAGAAATCATACAAACTTGCCTCAATATACAAAATGTATGTAGATATGCAATTTAGTCCTCGACTTTGTTCTTGCCTCATTTTCGATCTGGGCTTTGTTTTTCTTGATCTATAATCATAAATAGACCATTTAATAAGAATATTGACTAAATTGACTCATAACTCATTCTTTGGCAAAATTACTATTTTGCCCCTAGACTTTCTCATATTGCACTTTTGCCCCTAGGCTCGTAAAATGATTTTTATACAACTTTCTTAAACTACATGCTCAGCTAATTAATAGTATCAACTATAGCATTCATCAATTCTCACAAAATCACACATGTATGACTAAACTTAAGATTTTCACAATCAAGTCCCTACATGCATTTTCATGGAAAATCACTTAACAAAAGATGATTCTACTACCTCAAGTTTTCATAATCTTCCATAAAACATCAAAATACATGCATGTCATACATGACCACATTTTTTAACATCCATTATAGCTCATCAAATAGCTAAAAATTGCTTACTCATGCTACCAGGACTTCAAAAATACGAAGAATATCAAAAATCGGGCTTAGGAGCACTTACTAGCAAGCTTGGACAATTGAAAGAGCCCTAACAATGGCTATTGGAATTTTTGGAAGCTTGGGGAAGAAGATGAATGGATTTTTGTTATCTTTTTCCCATTTTAATCATTTATTAGGCAAATGACCAAAATGCCCCTCTTTTTCAAAATTTCCATAAAACTATCTCATGACCAATTTTGTCCAAAAATTAAATTTTGGGCAAATTTCTATCTAGGGGTTCATAATTACTATTCTAAAGCTATTTCATACAAAAAGCTTCTAGAAACTCATATTTTGCAACTTTTACAATTTAGTCCTTTTGGACCATTCAACCACAATTTAGCAAAATTGCTTCATGAAACCTTCATACTAGCATGCAAACATGACATAAACCTTAAAAATCATAATTTCATCTCGATTTCGTGGTCTCGCACCACTATTCTGACTAGACCCTAAATCGAGCTTTTACAATTCTCCCCCTTTAGGGATTTTCATCCTCGAAAATCTTACTAGCAAAAAGGTTTGGATACTGGTTTCTCATATTCTCTTCTGTTTCCCACGTAGCTTCTTCTATTCCATGTATTTTCCACAATACTTTTACTAGGGCAATACTTTTATTTCTCAGTTGTTTGACTTCCCGAACTAAAATCTTGACTGGTTCTTCACCATAAGTCATGTCGGGACAAATCTCTATCTCTGACGGGATAATTACATGTGAAGGATCTGATCGGTAGCGTCTCAACATTGACACATGAAATACATCATGTATCTTTTCCAATTCTGATGGTAAAGCCAAACGGTAAGCAACAGGCCTAACTCTCTCAGTAATCTCGTAAGGTCCAATGAAACGTGGACTCAATTTGCCTTGTCGGCCAAATCTGAAAACTTTTTTCCATGGTGAAACTTTCAAGAACACTTAATCCTCGACTTGGTACTCTATCTCTTTTCTCTTTAAATCTGAATAGGATTTCTGTCTATCTGAGGCAGCTTCTAACCATTCTCGTATCACTTTCACTTTCTCTTCAGCTTCTTTAACCAGATTGACCCCATGAATTTGGTTTTCCTTGAGTTCAGTCCAAAACAAAGGTGTTCTGCATTTACGCCCATATAGAGCCTCATAAGGTGCCATCTTTAAGCTCGACTGAAAACTATTATTGTAGGCAAATTCTATCAATGGAAGAAACTCTTCCCAACTGCCTTGAAATTCTAAAATACAACATCTGAGCATATCCTCGAGTACTTGAATTAACCTCTTAATTGGCCATCAGTTTGAGGATGAAAAGCTGTGCTAAAATTCAATCTTGTACCTAAGGCTTCTTGCAGCCTCTTCTAAAATCTGGATGTGAATCTCGGATCTCTATCCGATATAATCGATAAAGGAACTCCATGAAGCCTTACTATTTCTGAAACATACAAGTTTGTCAATTTGTCGAGGGAGTAATCCACTCGTACGGGTATGAAATGGGCTGAATTCGTGAGTCTATCAACTACAACCCATATAGCATCCTTCTTTCTTGGTGACAACGGTAACCCCGTTACAAAATCCATGGTGATACGGTCCCATTTCCACTCAGGAATCAAAATGGGCTGAAGTAAACCCGAAGGTACTTGGTGTTCAGCCTTTACTTGCTGGAAAATCATGCACTTGGAAACAAATTCTGAAATATCTTTCATCATTTTCGGCCACCAATTCTGTTGCTTTAAATCATTATACATCTTAGTACTTCCTGGATGTACAGAAAAACATTCATTATGTGCTTCATACAAAATTCTCTAAATCAACTCCTCTTTTCTCGATATACAAACTCTATCTCTAAACATCAAGTATCCATCAAAATTAATCTGAAAGTCGGATTTAACATCTGGCTCGCACTGAGCTCTCGTGACTTGCAATTCACTATCTTCTTTCTAAGCTTCTAAGATTTCATGAAAAAACATTGTCTAGCTCTCAACTCGGCTATAACAGAACCATCGTCGGATAAAGATATCCTAGAATTCAATGCCCTTAATGCAAAAAGGGACTTCCTGCTCAAAGCATCGACGACTACATTTGCCTTTCCTGGGTGGTAGTCAATGACCACCTCATAGTCTTTTATCAACTCTAACCATCTCCGTTGCCTTAAGTTCAACTCTTTCTATGTCATCAAGTACTTCAGACTTTTATGATCAGTAAAAATCTGACATCTCTCACCATATAAATGGTGTCTCCAAATCTTCAAAGAAAAGACTATGGCAGCTAATTCTAAATCATGCGTCGGATAATTCTTCTTATGAGGTTTCAACTGTCTTGAGGCATAAGCAATCACCTTGCCTTCTTGCATGAGTACACAGCCTAATCCGTTTAAGGATGCATCACTGTAAATCACAAATTCTTTCCCTAACTCAGGTTGTACTAAAATTGGAGCTTCTGTCAACATTACTTACAACTTCTTAAAACTTTGTTGGCATCGTTCTGACCATTCAAACTTCACATTCTTCTGTAACAGTTTAGTCATCGGGGTTGCAATCATGGAAAACCCATTGACAAATCATCTATAATAGCCAGCTAGGCCTAGAAAACTTTTAATCTCAGAGATTTTCTTCGGTGGCTTCCAATCCGTTATGGCCGAGATCTTATTTGGATCTTGTAATGCCCCAAACCTGGTCAATATGTTACGACTGAATTTGGATTGTTACAGGAGAAGAAATTTGAAAAGATTAAAGTGTAGTACCAAAGTTTAGAAAAACATCTTTGATTAGAGAGCTCAAGTCGAGCCACTAGAAAATTTGGTTAAATTGTACAATACACACTATCATCTTGTAGAGTTAATTAGGTGTGGGAAACGGGTTTGTTTTATCAAAATCGGACTTAGAAGATTTTGGAAAGGCGATAATCAATATGATGGTTGAAGATGTAATCTTTGAAAATAATTGTATTGCTAAGAAAATCCTAAGTTTTAGATATTTACAGCTTACCATTCATATGTTGAAACTTTGGAAAACCTTTATTTACATTTTTAAGAAAACTCCGTTTTCCGATAAATCATGACATACATAAAATCAGCATATAAACGAAATCCCCAAAATAGAAATAAAGTTAAAGCGGCCTTATTACAGATTAAATTCCCAAAAATAGAAATTTAAGTAAAGTTCGAGTTTACTAAAAAAAGTGCAACGCATGGCCACCTCGAGTCCGTCTCGACCCAAAATTTGCCATCTACTGATTACCTGTAAAAATTATCAAAAGGGGTGAGTCGTCGAGACTCATTGTGTAAATCCCCAAGTAACGCCATCTGGGCCTTAGCCCACACAATATGGCATATGTCACATGCATGCAATGCTGCCCAACCCCGATTATCTCTTCCTCCAAACATCCGTGGCATTAAGCCACTCGTGGTTCATGACCACCGTTGTCCTAGACCACTCGTGACATTAGTCACTCGTGATAATAGTCACTCGTGATAATAGTCACTCGTGATAATAGTCACTCGATATATATATATCCGTGGGGCCAACCCACTATGGTCATAGACCACCGTGACGATCTCTGATAATTACACATACGTGGGGCCAACCCACTGTGGTACTTGACCACCGAGATAAGTCACTCGTGACCGTAGTAACTAATTAGAATGTTTGTGGTTTCAACCACCGTGCTACTTAGACCACTCGTGACAATAGTCACTCGTGACCATAGTCACTGATTATCCCTCCTTCTTTCATTCAATCCCGAGCCTATTCTCTTTACATCATGCACAATATGTATGCAACCAATATCAATGTATAAAGAATCATATTTCATGCATGCATAACATCAAAATACACATACTTGCATTTTAACAAAAATATCAATATCGAGAACTTACCTGGCACCTCCAACCTTACCCCTAAGGGTATTTTGCCTATCACACTGGTTATTTCGGCTTTCAGCCTTACAGTTAATAACAAAACAATAGAGAAGGCGTGTAAGCAATACACACCTGATAACACGTAATACCAAACTATCTATGTCAGCGCTCTCGTTAGCAGGGACGACGGCAATTTGCCTATCCCAAATGGACGTTGGCTCTCTACCACAGCTAGGTGAAAAATCTCAAACCGCCGACACAGCACGCTTCTTAAACTTAAGAATAGGGATTACGGACACACTCCCTTCCCTAGCTTGATCGTTTCTTGCATTCATGAACGGCCTTGATCAGTACACAAGGAGGCGTAGATTTACTAAATAATAGGATTTGGTTAAGGCATAACATATCTGAAAGAAATGAATAACCGGAAAACCACGAGATGACCCTTTACCTTAAGATCCGAATGGAGTGATCCAACTCGGCAAACAACAACTCACCGCCTTCAAACTACAAGCACTTCGACTAGAGGAGTTTCCCGGAGTAATGTCCCAACACGAGAGAAGATAAAAGAGGAAAAGATTAGTCGTAAAATCATAACTCACAAGCAACATAGCCTTTTTCAGTTATGGCCAACTAGCACCGAAAAGAAAAGAAAGAAGAAAGAGATTCAGCTTTCGCAATCAGAGGGAAAAGAAATATTACCTACAACAAAATCCAGAGACAGCGTAAAATCGATTCGCTTGGGGTTACAAGAACTCTTCGACTAAAGGAAAGAAAAACAATCGAGAGGATGTGAAAAGAATAGATGCAAGGTTACGACTAGAAGAAGGAATAAAAGAGAGGGGAGTTTCGGCCAAAAGAATCAAAGAATAATAAAAGGAAAAAGAATATGAAAGGAGAAGTGTTATGATCAAGTAGAAGTTCGGCTATGGTGTTTAAGAGAAGGGCAAGGAAGGTGACAAGGTTTCGGCAAGAGAGGTGGCTTTAGAGGGTTTTGGCTTGTGAAGAAAGTAGTAAAATAAAATGATACCAAAATGTGAAGGGTGGATGGTAATGGAAGATTCGACTATGAAGTAAAATAATGGGGTGAGTGTTCGGTTTTGGCTGCAAAAGAAATAAGTGCAAAAGTGATAAAAATGATGGTGGTTTTGGTTTTGGTAAATGAGAAGAGAAGGAGAAACACTCCAAAAGTGCAAAAGAGAAAAAAAAATGAGAATGCTTCAAGCTAACTTTGGCTATACAAAACTTAAGAATGCCCACAAGAGGGATACGGCACACCCTTAAGACCACATTGCTCAACCACAAAGTCTAAGAGATACTAGAGAAGGTTTGGCCCCCACCTAGCCAAGCTAACCCGTGCACCCACACACACTCCTTCCCAAATCCGGCCAACCAACACCTCCTTTATGCAAACCCCACAACTTCCTCCACATTTCACTCTCCACTCCACATTCAAACTTGTTGACCCATTCTTGCTCTACCAATTCCTCTCCTCCCATCAATTCAAAAGTGTTGACTCAATCAACTCCCACACTCTAAAGTCCCAGTCGAATCCACCACTTCATCTCCCTAGCGTAAAAATATAAAGCTTCTCTTTACTGATGACATAACTCAAACCCCTTCCCCCTGCAGCTCCCATTTGACGCCACTTCCATACACTCTAGGTGGCGTCACCTTACCACTTTACCACCTCCTTCCTTGTGCTAACAAGACACAATTAAATACCCTTAAGGCCTGCCTCTGCTAGCTCTCCTCGGCCTAAGGCCAGAATCTAGCCTGGGTTCTAGTGACTGGCTGCCACACGCGCCTTCGTAAGTGTCGTCATATACAGCGGCCGGAGGCTAGAAGCTCTATTTTTTTTAATGCGAATCGAAAGGTAACGAGCGTCCTTTATTTCTAGTAGTATTTTTATAAAAATATTTGCATGAACCGAAAAGAAAAATATGAAAATATGAAAAGGAATAATCGGAAATCCTCTGCTATTGGCTTTTTTTTTCTGTTTTATTATTGTATTCTCTTTTATGTATATTCCTCTGTATGCATGTATCCCCCTTTTACATATTCCATTAGGGTTTTTATAACCCAAGAAATAAATTGAAGAAATAAATATAAAATCCTATTTGTTGCTATTGTCGGTATCCTTTCCTTGTTTTGCATGTGAATGGCAAGAATCACAGTGGTGATAAGGCACGCTGATGGTGGCGCGATGTCCAGTGGAGATGGCTAGCACAGCAAGCAGCAGTGTGAGGAAGAAAACCCTAGGGTTCGGGGATTCCAATTGCTAAAACAGTTTGGGCACTGGGCCAAATGCTTCTACTGGGCCATTGGGCCATTTGGGTTTTAGGTATTAGACCTAGTTGGGCTTTGGATAATCTGTTTAGTTTAGGTTTGAATTTTAGTTTTGGGTTGATTAGGCTATGAGTAAATTCAGGCTTGCAAATTGTCTGTAGAAGGACTTTATTAAACATTTTTTTTGGTTTTTTTGAATGGAATGGTCCCAGGCAAAATGGGCCGATTACAACTGCCCCTCTTTGCTCACTACTGTGTAACAGGAATAGAGCAAAGGCTATAAAAGGACCAATTTTGCTCGGTCTTGTCGAGTCTTGACTTTTTTATCCTCATCTTCTTCAAGTAGTCTCTAACCTAACTACAACTTCAAGAAGAGTGAGACTAATATCTTTGATCTTGCTTCACTGCAATATTTAGGAAGATAAGATTCAGTCTACTCCACTGCAAACTCAGGGATGCCAGACTAGTATCTTCGACCTACCTCACTGCAACTTCAGGAAGACAAGATCTGATATCTTCAATCTGCTCCACTGCAAACTCAGGGAGACAAGATCTGATGTTTTCAATCTGCTTCCTGCAACTTCAGGAATGCCAGATTTGTTATCTTCAATCTGCTCCACTGCAAACTCAGGGAGACAAGACCTGATGTCTTCGATCTGCTTCCTGCAACTTCAAGAATGCCAGATCTACTATCTTCAATCTGCTCCACTGTATACTCAGGGAGACAAGATCTGATGTCTTCGATCTGCTTCCTGCAACTTCAGGAATGTCAGATCTGCTATCTTCAATTTGCTCCATTGCAAACTCAGGGAGACAAGATCCAATGTCTTCGATCTACTTCCTGCAACTTCAGGAATGCCAAATCTGTTGTCTTCAGTCTGCTCCGCTGTAACTTCAGGGAGGCAAGACTGATGTCTTCGATCTACTTCACTGCAACTTCAGGAATGCCAGATCTGCTATTTTTATTCTGCTCCACTGCAAATTTAGGGAGACCAGACTAATATCTTCAATCTATTGTCCTCTAGAGGACATAACCTGTAGAATGGGTATATGCTTATGCCTAATAATTACGATGCCCTAGTCGAAATGAGTCAAATGCTCCTATTTAGACATGCTATGATATGTGAATGCAAAAATGTTATGAGAATGATTCCTACTTCAGGTGTCATCACTCATTTATTCGTCATCCTCATTTCTCTCAAAGTATCAGTCATATTCTGCTCAAATAATTTGCCCTATGGTAATTCTGAGTCCACTCCACTTGAACCTTGAGTGTAACACCCCAAACCCGGCCCATGCGTTATGACCGGATCTGACATGTCACATGAGAAAATATGCTAAATCCTTTTGATTCGTACTAAAATAGGTATTGATTTGTTAAAATCAAGAAAACAAATTTGATTTGAAATATTTGTTAAAATATGACTAACCTCGAAGATTGATCGATAAATCGATAATTTTAAACTAGAAATTTTATAAACCGTGACTTTTGAAAATATCGTTGATATTTCGAGAGAAAATTTTCGAGTTAAAAATATTCGTAGAAGTTTGTTATGAAATCCATTTGTTAATCTATTTTGGAAAATCCTTATTTAATTTTTTTTTAAAATTCCCATTTTAAAATAACTTGAGCAAAATATAAGTATGTCAAACATAAAGCAAAATAAAATAATCCAGAGGCCTTATTACAAAATTTAACTCAAAATAGTAAACTAATAAAGTGAACGAAAAAGAAATCTAAAGTCCAAATAAAACCATTTCTAAAGTATGGCCTCCACCGAGTCATCAATGGCCCAAATCCACATTACTGAGCATTACCTGCAAGGGCTAAGGAAAAGGGGTGAGTTACTAGAACTCAGTGCATAATCCCCTTACCGTTGTCCACTGGGCTTGAACCCGTTTAGCAATAACTTGGGCCAGAGCCCATTTAGCATAATCTTGTGCCGAAGCCCATTTACAAAACAGAATATATATATGTAATTATGTGCAAAGTATGCAACCCAACCCATCCTAATAATCCATTCGCTACACACCACCTGTACCATCCCATTACACCTATGGGTATCAAGTCAACCCCCCCGCCAAACGCACCAATCGCATGCAAGTTGCCATTTATAACAAATTCTGATTGTTGCCAAGCCACCGGAATCATAATGAATCATATTAACAAACATTTTTGTGGCAATGCCACCGGAATCACTTCTCTTCAACATTTTCTCAACCCATGCAAAATTATGTAAATGCAACATACATAGTAAATCATGATATTCACAAATATAAACAACAATCATTAATTCAGAGATTCATTACAAATATTCGGCCAATTATAACACTTTGCAAATCGACCCATTAGGGCAAACTATCAAATCGGCCCTAGGGGCATTTTCGTAATTCGACCCATTAGGGGCATTTTCATAATTCTCACAGTTAGGGGCAATTTTGTAATTCGGCCTATTAGGGGCATTTTCGTAATTCTCACAGTGTTAATATCATTTTTGACAAATTTATCAAAATAGTGTAATTTAGACCAATTTCTCGGTTTACGCCATATTACAATTTTAACCATAACGATTTATTTCCAATATGATATCGAATCTTAAAACCCACGGAAAAACGGTGTGAGATTACACACCATTTCAAACATGTATTCGGAACGGTATGAGATTATACACCAGATTACGGTAAGTACTAGGCCTTCTTGACCATCGACACCCTTAGAATCGTGAACGACCACGATTTGTCGATTCTCCCCGGATGATGGTCCACAACTCGGTGGAAAATCCCGAACCACCGATACTGACCTTCGTTTGAATATAGGAGTAGAGATCATAAATCTACTCCTTTTGCGATCTCCAATCACTTTTCCTTTCGATTCGATACCACACTATAATCGTATGATCAACAAGTGGGTAGATCAAGCGATTAAGTCCCTTTTCGATATTGGATCATATTTCCACCGTTTGACTTAAGGCTAGAATGATTCATGGCCACCCACCTAGAACACTACGAAAAAAAGGGTGATTAAGATATGAAGGAGTGGAAGATAACACCATTTCAGTTAAGATCAAGATTTACAACCGAATAGTGATAAATACCTATTTGGCTAGATAGAAAAGAATATGAACATAGAAAAGAATTCACTTACCGATTTAATCGAAGAAAAGAGTGTCAACCCAAATGAGAAAGAAATTATGAAGGAGTGATTATGGATTGAGAGGTTCGGCAATGGAGGAAAAAATGAACAAGAATAGTTTCGGTTATGAGAGTATGGATTAGAGAAGAAGAAAGAAGGCTTGAAGATTTTTGTGAAAGAAAAAGAAAAGAAAAGTGGAGAAGGTGTGCTTAACTAGTTTCGGTTTTCAAGAGAAGATAAGTGAAACAATTGGTCACAATGGTTAGGTGTTTTTGACAAGACAAGAAAGAAAAGAGAAAATGCTCGCTATTGTCTTGAAGTTGCAGCAATGAGAGGAGAAGTTGGAGAAAAGAACACAAAAATGCTAAAGGAAGTTTGGCCTAACAAGCACCAAAATTTCTACCAATAGGCAAAATAAATTCGGCTACCCTCTCCCTATACCAAAACCGTGTATACCTTGACAATAATGTCAAAAATTGGCCAACAAAACTTTCCAAAACATCACCCATGAAAAAGGCCAACATGTTCCTTTATCTTGCCTTTTTCTTTTGATTTCTTACCCTACCCTCATCCTTTCTTTATTTCCTTAGCCACCTTGCCAAAATTAAAAAGTCCATATTGCCTTATATACCACCTTGGCCGACACTTAGGGAAAGAACACAAAAAAATAGTCAAAATTTTGCACCAATTGGGATTCAACCTTTTCCCTTAAAGTCCTTCACGTGGCGCCATATCCCCTTTACCATATGATCATTTATGCTAGCAAATTACTCACCTATTTCCATAAGCCTTGATGCCACTTACTATCTCTCCTTAATAGGCTTAAACAAAAAATTTTCCTATAGCCTATCTTGAACCTGAAACTTCCTAAAAACCCTGTAACTTTCCAAAATCACCTTCCTAATAAGTTCAACTTGAAATAAAGCCATTCTCTTATTTTCCAAAAATTTTAAATGATTCCGTGCTCAAGGCCCAATGGGTCCAATCCTACTAGGCCCAATTTCGGGATGTTACAATTCTACCCTCCTTAAAGAAATTTCGTCCTCAAAATTTCGAACCAACTACTAAATGCATCGCTCAAGTCACACCACTATGCTTTCACTGCGCACTCTGATACTAAAACACTAATTCACTTTCTATCTTAATCTTGGAAACTCTTCACATCATCAAATATCTAACTCTCAGAAGCAAACAGGTATTTATCACTCATTCATAAAATTTCCTATGTTCAAACACCATAAAAACGTACCCGACTTGCTGGTGATGGAACAATCTCGAGCCTTATGCTCCTTAGACCCACATCTCAAACATGCTTCTGACCTCCTCCAACACTCACCTGGATGACGCCTTCTACTATAATCGCAAGCCAAAAGTTTGGACGTGCCTTAACACGCTTTACGGAATGAGACTACGACCCTAAAGAACCGCGATCTCCTTTCTTCTTACAATCCATGCACCCAACTTGAAGTGCCTCACCGATTCCTTTAACCTCCTCCAATACCTCCTTAACCAGTTGAGTCAAGACAACAAATTGACTCCATTATGAGACCCGCCTCACCATGATCGGCGATCTTGACGCCTCCCTTTCGGCACATGCCTCGGTCTGTCAAGATCCAGTCCTAGCACCTCGGCCTCTACTACAGCTACATGTACCTCGTCCTCATCCTCTAGCGCTCATGTTTGCTAAGTCGATTTAATCTTATTACAAGTCTTATGAATCATTATACTATTCAATGTTTATTAAACAATGTTTTATGGAGTATAGGAAGTAAAGTTTGTTTTAGCAAAACATATCCTAAAGTCTCAATCTCTACAGTTTCAGCTCCTAAAGCTAGAAGTTCTAGAGTATCTTTACAGTCATACCACAATAATCATAAAATGAAAACATAAACTTACTTGACTTGGTGCCGGATACCCGTGGTGCCATACTACCTTTAGAACATGCATGTACAAATTAAAATTTTAAACAGCTTTGAAAACGTTTTTGAACCCAAACCACAGCCAAGTTTTGCAACCGGGCTTTGATACCATAAAATGTAACACCCTAAACCCGGCCCATGCGTTATGACCCGATTTGACATGTCACATGAGAAAACATGTTAAATCTTTTTGATTCGTACTAAAATAGGTATTGATTTGTTAAAATTAAGAAAACAAAATTGATTTAAAATATTTGTTAAAATACTACTAACCTCAAAGATTGATCGATAAATCGATAATTTTGAACTAAAAATTTTATAAACCGTGACTTTTGAAAATATCGTTGATATTTCGAGAGAAAATTTTTGAGTTAAAAATATTCGTAGAAGTTTGTTATGAAATCCATTTGTTAATCTATTTTGGAAAATCCTCATTTAAGTTTTTTTTTTTTTAAAAATTCCCATTTTAAAATAACTTGAGCAAAATATAAGTACATCAAACATAAAGCAAAATAAAATAATCCAGAGGCCTTTTTACAACATTAACTCAAAATAATAAAGTAATAAAGTGAACGAAAAATAAATCTAAAGTCCAAATAAAACCATTTCTGAAGTATGGCCTCCACCGAGTCATCCATGGCCCAAATCCACGTTACTGAGCATTACCTACAAGGGTTAAGGAAAAGGGGTGAGTTACTAGAACTCAGTGCATAATCCCCTTATCGTTGTCCACTGGGCTTGAACCCGTTTAGCAATAACTTGCGCCGAAGCCCATTTAGCATAATCCTGGGCCGAAGCCCATTTATAAAACAGAATATACATGTAATTATGTGCAAAGTATGCAACCCAACCCATCCCAATAATCCATCCGCTACACACCACCCATACCATCCTATCACACCTATGGGGATCAAGTCAACCTACCCCGCCAAACACACCAATCGCAGGCAAGTTGCCATTTATAACAAATTTTGATTGTGGCCAAGCCACCGGAATCATAATGAATCATATTAACAAACATTTTTGTGGTAATGCCACCGGAATCACTTCTCTTCAACATTTTCCCATCCCATGCAAAATTATGTAAATGCAACATGCATAGTAAATCATCATATTTACAAATATAAACAACAATCATTAATTCAGAGATTCATTACAAAAATTCGGCCCATTATAACACTTTGCAAATCGACCCATTAGGGTAAACTATCAAATCGGTCCATTAGGAGCATTTTTGTAATTCGGCCCATTAGGGGCATTTTCGTTATTCTCACAGTTAGGGGCATTTTTGTAATTCGTCCCATTAGGGGCATTTTCGTAATTCTCACAGTGTTAATACCGTTCTTGACAAATTTATCAAAATAGTGTAATTTAAACTAATTTTTTGGTTTACGCCATATTATGATTTTAACCATAACGATTTATTTCCAATATGATATCGAATCTTAAAACCCACGGAAAAACGGTGTGAGATTACACACCATTTCAAACATGTATTCGAAACGGTATGAGATTACACACCTGATTACGGTAAGTACTAGGCCTTCTTGATCGTCGACACCCTTAGAATTGTGAACGACCATGATTTGTCGATTCTCCCCGGATGATGGTCCACAACCCGGTGGAAAATCCCAAACCGCCGATATTGACCTTCGTTTGAATTTAAGAGTAGAGATCGTAAATCTGCTCCTTTTGCAATCTCCAATCGCTTTTCCTTTCGATTCAATACCACACTATGATCGTATGATCAACAAGTGGGTAGATCGAGCGATTAAGTCCCTTTTCGAGATTGGATCCGATTTCCACCGTTTGACTTAAGGCTAGAATGATTCATGGCCACCCACTTAGAACACTACGAAAAAGAGGATGATTAATATATGAAGGAGTGGAAGATAACACCATTTCGGTTAAGATCAAGATTTACAACTGAATAGTGATAAATACCTATTCGGCTATAGAAAAGAATATGAACATAGAAAAGAATTCACTTACCGATTTAATCGAAGAAAAGATATTAAGGAGTGATTATGGATTGAGAGGTTCGGCTATGGAAGAAAAATGAACAAGAATAGTTTCGGTTATGAGAGTATGGATTAGAGAAGAAGAAAGAAGGCTTCAAGAATTTTGTGAAAGAAAAAGAAAAGAAAAGTGGAGAAGGTGTGCTTAACTAGTTTCGGTTTTCAAGATAAGATGAGTGAAACAATTGGAATGGTTAGGTGTTTTTGGCAAGACAAGAAAGAAAATAGAAAATGCTCACTATTGTCTTGAAGTTGCAGCAATGAGAGGAGAAGTTGGAGAAAAGAACACAAAAATGCTAAAGGAAGTTTGGCCTAACAAGCACCAAAATTTCTACTAATAGGCAAATAAATTCGGCTACCCTCTCCCTTTACCAGAATCGTGAATACTTTGACAATAAGGTCAAAAATTGGCCAAAAAACTTTCCAAAACATCACCCATGAAAAAGGCCAACATTTTCCCTTATCTTGAAATTTTCTTTTGATTTCTTTCTCTACCCTCATCCTTTCCTTATTTCCTTAGCCACCTTTCCAAAATTAAAAAGTCCACCTTGCCTTATATACCACATTGGCCGACACTTAGGGAAAGAACACAAAAAATAGTTAAAATTTTGCACCAATTGGGATTCAAACCTTTTCCCTTAAAGTCCTTCACGTGGTGCCATATCCCCTTTACCATATGCTCATTTATGCTAGCAAATTACTCACCTATTTCCATAAGCCTTGATGACACTTACTATCTCTCCTTAATAGGCTTAAACACAAAATTTTCCTATAGCCTATCTTGAACCCGGAACTTCCTAGAAACCTCGTAACTTTTCAAAATCACCTTCCTAATAAGTTCAACTTGAAATAAAGCCATTCTCTTACTCTCCAAATATTTTAAATGCTTTCGTGCTCAAGGCCCAATGGGCCCAATCCTACTAAGCCCAATTTCAGGATGTTACATTGAGACATAAAGTTTGTACCTCCCACTGCAACTTCAGGGGAATAATATTTGGTTTCATCCATCCATCCTTTTACCACTCAGAGGTATGGAATTTGTATCATCTTCAATTTGATCTGGTACACCATTCCTTGGGTGTAATGACCCGATGTATGTGCCTGAAATTTGCATGAATGCAGGGTACCATTTTTCTTTTCCGAGAATGATCCCCTTTTACACTTTAACATTGCTCGTCATTTATCGAGATGGTATCACCTAAAAATGTTTTATCCAATAAAAATATGAATAGATATTTATATTTTAATATTTTCAACCCTTAGGCTTGGTGAGTTCTAAACAATAGTCTTGTTTCAAATTCTCATATTATTTAAAAGCTTCCACAGTAATATGCGAAACTCCTTTTATGAAAGTATTATTAGTCCATTAATCATTATTTCAATATAAAATGCTTGAAAAAGATCACAACAATGGACAAAAAGAAATTAATCAAGTGCATTGATCGTCTCGAATTGTCGAGTTTTAAATATTTATAAATAGAATGATCGAACCTGGAAACTAACTCTGACAATGACTTAAGGCAAGTGCACCTATCGAACAGTAGTATTGCTTAGGCAAGACCGAATTGTCGAACCTAAAGGAACTAAAAGTACTAATACTCACTTTCTTTCTATTATTTAGCCTAAATATTAAATGATTTGGTTGATTAAATCTAAATTAACTAATTAATTACTAAACTAAGACGCAAAGACAAAAATAATGAATTGGGAAATAACTTGAAGAGAAACTCAGTTGATCACGATGATACCCTCAGGAAGAATCCACTTAGACTTCACTTATTATCTAACACTAAACCATATGATTTATTCACTTGACTTGATCCGTAAACTCCCTAACGTATTTTAAACCATCTCTCGAGGCGAATAACGTCTAACCCTAGGTTAATTAACGGAAATCTCTTTCTCACTTAATAACCCCCTAGAATAGCAGTAAATCGAACTATGGATTCTCATATTAGGTTTCACCCTAATCCAGCAAAATCTCGTCACCCTATCTCTAGGTGCGCCAATAACTCCATTTAATTATGCTAGATCTATTCTTAAACAGAGACTTTTGCTCCTCCACCTAAGAACATCGACTTGAATTAATATCCCGGAAACATTAACACAAGAATTAAGCACACATGATTAAGAACAGATCAAGTATTTATCATATAATTCAGAAGACAATAACAAGATTCATCTAGGGTTCATCCCCTTCAGGTATCTATAGGGTTTAGTTCATAATGATAAAATAAAATATCTCAAGAGAAAAGATCAAACAAAACATAAGAAATCCCTAAAACCCCATGAAGGAATTGAAGGAGAGATCTGCCGTCTTGAGTAGAATTACGGCTTCTTGAGATGGATCAACTGGCTATCTTCGAGTGATTCCCACGAATCTGGCCTTCTAGCTCAGCTCCTTGGCCTAACTGACTGCCTAACTGACCACTGGCTCTGGCAGAAGGTTTCTGCCGAACCCCATAACGTACCCTTCAGGTTGGCCTCTAAGGTCTTTATATAGGCTTTGAAATGCCTTACTTGGCCTCTAAGTATCCTAATTCAAGTATAATTCCAACTTGTATGTTTGAATAGGCTTTGGAATGTGTTTCTTTACCTTCAAGTATCCAAATCCGAATGAAATTTCTCTTGGCTGCAGCAGGGACATGGCCATGGCACACGCCTGTGTGAATCGATATCGTAGTGGTCGAGTCTCTGTGAAGAGACACGCCTGTGTGTTTGTGGTCCAGCCGTGTTCTAGTAATTTAATGAGGCACGACCGTGTGTCTTGGGCCCAGGCCGTGTCAATTTCTTCTTTGGCCCAATTTGGTCCGTTTTAGGCCCGTTTCTCATTCTTTTTGTCCCTAGGTGCTTTTCTGAGTATAAAACATGAAAAGAAAGGATTAACAACACTTTTTTACATAAATCATCCAAAATTATGCTAAATATGGGATTAAAATATGTTACTTTTACAGTTTATCAAATACCCCCACACTTAAGCTTTTGCTTGTCCTCAAGCAAAATTCTCAACTTACAATTAAAACGAACTTTCCTCCTATCAATACTGCCTTATCATAATTCATAGATAATTCATACATGGATAATTTAACTCAAAAACTCCTAAAGATTCAAGCAATTCTAAGTCATACGTTTGTAGCACGAAAATGTAGGTGTCTTCCCTTATCTAAATGATTACCTTTAATTTAAAACCGACAAGGATTGACATCCTCACTAAAGATTCACTCAAAGCACTCAATGTGTTTAAAGTTCAAGAATAAGCACTCATAAGTCGAACCTGAAAAGTTAATCCCATAGGCTTGCCTGAAAATCAAATCTCCACCACTGTAATATTAGATGATACACAAATCAAAAGGTCTTTAATAGGGTTGTAACGGGGCTTGGGTTAAAGGTGTGGATAAAGGCTGAATTAAAAGGTTAAAATCAAGATTGAATTGACAAGTTACCTAACTTTAGAAAAAAAAACTAATAACCTGAATAATTATATCACACGAAAATTTAAAATACTAATAATACGAGCTTCTTCTTCAAGATGTTGAATTTAATATGTAAGCTCTTAGAACATAGAGCTAATAATGAATATACTTTGTTTTTTTAAGAAAAAATCAATCAATACATAATACAAGAAAGAACTTTATCAACTAAAATAAAGTAATTAGGCAACTGATCAAACCAATTCTTGATAGAAGGGTAGTCAAAGGAATGGTGATAATAAATACGATCGGGGTTTTGGGTTGATATTAATGGGTAATCAATAAAAATGGTTGTTAGGATCAAAGAGGTTCACTAGGGGTTAATTGTGAAGGTAGGCTTTTTAGTGGAGTGAATGGGTTAAAACCTAGGTGCCTTTATCATCTCAGTATATCAAATCAAAAATATGGTCTTGACATGTATAATCAAGGCAAGTTCTAGAATAACAATTCAGTGTTGACACACTTATAATCAAAAAAGTGAGCAAGAAAAAGAATATATGCTCTATAAGGCTCAAAATCTCACAAAAATTATGGGTGTTCTTGACATCAGTCCCTATAAATTTCAAACTTCAAAGTAATATTCAAATTCAGTTCAACAACCTAGAAAATTTTTAATTCTGAAAATTAGACTTATCATGCTTGATTCTCTAGTATCTTAAAGTTTAAATCATCAATGCACAATTATATATAACTTAATCTAAGACATATCAATAAAAATCATAAATCATCAGAAATTTCATCCTAATTAGTAATATGAGGAAATTACTTAAGAACTAGATATAATTCAAGGATTTGAGAATAATGCAAAAAGTTAGGCACTTTTACCCCCCCACACTTAAGATGTACATTGCCTTCAATGTACAAAGATAGATAAATATCAACATAGTAGAAAATCAAAAGATAGGGAGAAGTGAAACTTCTTGAATTTTGATGAAGTTAATGAAAAGAATCTGAATAGGGTTGGAGGTGAATGTGGGGAAGCGCCTTGAACCATTTGAGATTGAATCCTCGAAGAAGCCAGTCTGGTTTTATTGTATCCTAAGCTAAATCTAAATTGCATGAGGAATAAGAAGAAAATAATAAAGAAAATAAAAATAAAAATAAAAATAAATGTAAAAGCAAAAGTAAATAATGGAAAATGAAAGAAGAAAGATAATTGGAAAAGAAAAAGTAAGAAGGAGGTTTAAATAGAGATGTGACCCATGTTTTGGGGAAAATTTTATCCTGTTGCCACACGTCTACGGCCATGCCCTTTTACCTACTTTTGGTGCCCACACGGCCATGACCACGGCCGTGTGGTCTAGAAATCTGCACTTTTGGTTTATTTGAATGTTAAAAAGTGAAAATAATAAAAATAAAAATAAAAATAATAAATAATAAAATAAAAATGGGGTTAGTGCTCGGGTTGCCTCCCAAGAAGCGTTCATTTAAAGTCTTGAGCTAGACTTACCTGTTATTTGTATGGTCATGGTGTTTTGAGGAGGTGAAAATTCTTTCTCATGCGATCAACTCGGTTATGGATATATAGTTTAAGTCGAGTAGTGTTTACCTTAAATGTGTTGACTTTAGGATTGCTTACCTCAACTGTGTCGTATAGGAAGACATTAAGTACCTCAAAAGTGATTTCTTCATTTTCTTTGAGGTTTGAATTGGTGATTCGAGGGTCTTCCTTATTCAACAATACTTGATCCCCTATTTTGAAATGATTTGTTGTTCCTATCAGCTCGTCTGGGGGTTCCTTTGGTTTCACTTCATGTATTCATAGTTTCTCTTTAAAGTGTGCCTTCCACTCTTCTAGTTTATCGACCTTAAGGCTTCGTTCCTCATGTAATTCTTCTTTATTGGCACGAGGTCTATGATTCGGCTCAGGTTTGTGGCTTCATGGTGTTTCCTATGGTAAAGGTTGAACAAATTTGTTATCAACTGAATTTACTTTCTCACCTTCATCATTGATGTTCTAGCCGAGTCAAGAGCTTGTAGACTGATTGATTCGTCACCTATACTAAGAATGAGTTCTCCTGTACCAATATCAATTTTAGTCCTGGCAGTTGCTAGAACGGGTCTTCCTAAAATTAAAGGAATCGAATTGTCCTCATTCATGTCTAAACGACAAAGTCTACTGGGAATACAAATTTATCAATTTTGATTAGAACATTTTCTATTATACCCCTAGGAATTCTTATAGTTTTATTAGTTAATTGAATACTCATCCTAGTTTGCCTGGGTTTCCCTAGACCTAGTTGTTTAAACATTTATAAGGCATAACATTAATGCTTGCCCCTAAATCAGCTAAAGCATTATCAATAGATAAACTACCAATTAAACATGGAACTGTAAAAAACCTTAGATCTTTTAATTTTTGTGGCAGTTTATTTTGTAGAATTGCTGAGCACATTGCGTTTAGCTCCACATGCGATGCCTCGTCTAGCTTCCGTTTGTTTGTCAACAGCTCTTTTAAAAAAATTTTATAATCGGGTATCTGCAAAAGAGCTTCGAGAAAAGATAAGTTAATATGTAATTTCTTTAAAAGTTTAAGAAACTTACCAAACTGTTCCTCTGTGTTGTCCTTCTTCATTGCTTTGGAATATAGTATACGAGGTTGGTACTCTGTAGTTGTCAGTTTTGGTATATCATGGCACACCTCATCCTTACCTTCACTTACCACAGGTTCTTCCCTTGGGTTTGGTACATCTAACCCTTCACTATTGTAAATGGCTTGATTTTGCTCTCTCGTGTTAGTTTCAGTATTGCTTGTCAAGCTTCCCTGTGGTAGTTCTGAGATCAGCTTAGTAAGTTGTCCAACTGACTTAGTAATTTCCCCAACTGACTTAGTAAGCTCACCAACTTGGTTCTTGATCCCTTCAATCGATGTTTGTCGACTCTTAAGGGTGGTCTCGGTGTCTTGGAGACGGGTATCTGTGGCTGCCATGAATTTTGTCAACATCTCTTCAATGTTCGACTCATCTTCCTGTTGGTGAGTTGGTTGTTGAAAATGTGGAGGGAGTTCCGGTCTTTGGCTATTTGGACCATCCCACGAGAAATTGAGATGGTACCTCCGACCTGCATTATAAGTGTCATTATAAAAATTATTTTGTGGTCTAGAATAGTTACCCGTATAGTGAGCTTGCTCGTTTTCCATGCCAAATCCGTAGGGTGGGTACTCAGGATTCGCCACGCCTCCTAAATTCAATCATATTGTATTTCGGGTGTACTTATGAGAGACTATACAAACCACCAATCTTTTATTCATCATCTCTAACGATTAGATAACTTTGGTGACCACGCCGAGGTTGAAGACACTGGCTGCTTTAGTAAGAATTGTCCTCATTACTTGCCACTGATAATTAGCCAGTGCCATCTTTTCTATAGACTAAAATTATCTGCCAAAACCGAATAAAATAAAAATTAGCAAACTAAAAAAAATAAAAATTAAATTGCAAAAAATTAAAAATTAAATAGAAATAAAAAATGGCTAAAGTAATGAAAATAGAGCTTTCTTAATATTTTAGTTCCCCGGCAACGGCGCCAAAAACTTGATCGTCTAGAATTGTCGAGTTTTAAATATTTATAAAGAGAATGATCGAACCTGGAAACTAACTCTGACAACAACTTAAGGCAAGTGCACTTATCGAACAGTAGTATAGCTTAGGCAAGACCGGATTGCCGAACCCAAAGGAACTAAAAGTACTAATACTCACTTTCTTTCTATTATTTAGCCTAAATATTAAATGATTTGGTTGATTAAATCTAAATTAACTAATTAATTACTAAACTAAGACGCAAAGACAAAAAGAATGAATTGGGAAATAACTTGAAGAGAAACTCAGTTGATCACGGTGATACCCTGAGGAAGAATCTACCTAGACTTCACATATTATCTAACACTGAACCATATGATTTATTCACTTGACTTGATCCGTAAGACTCCCTAACGTATATTAAACCCTCTCTCGAGGCGAATAACGTCTAACCCTAGGTTAATTAACAGAAATCTCTTTCTCACTTAATAACCCCCTCTTAAACAGGGACTTTTGCTCCTCCACCTAAGAACATCTGGCTTGAATTAATATCTCGGAAACATTAACACAAGAATTAAGCACACATGATTAAGAAAAATCAAGTATTTATCATATAAGACAATAACAAGATTCATCTAGGTTTCATCCCCTTCAAGTATCTAAAGGGTTTAGTTCATAATGATAAAATAAAACATCTCAAGAGAAAAGATAAAACAAAACATAAAAAATCCCTAAAACTCCCTGAAGGAATTGAAGAAGAGATCCGCCGTCTTGAGTAGAATTACGGCTTCTTGAGATGGATCAACTGGCCATCTTTAAGTGATTCCCACGAATCTAGCCTTCTGGCTCGGCTTCTTGGCCTAGCTGACTGCCTAACTGACCACTGGCTCTGGCAGAAGGTTTCTGTTGAACCCCTTAACGTCCCCTTCAGGTTGGCCTCTAGGGTCTTTATATAGGCTTTGAGATGCCTTACTTGTCCTCTAAGTATCCTAATTCAAGTATAATTCCTACTCGGGTGTTTGAATAGGATTTGGAATGTGTTTCTTTGCCTTCAAATATCCAAATCCGAGTTAAATTCCTCTTGGTCGCGACGGGGACACAGCCATGGCACACGCCCTTGTGAATCGACTTCAGGTCGTGGTCGAGTCTGTGAAGAGACACACCCATGTGTTTCGGGGGTTCCAGGTCGTGTTCTAGTAATTTAATGAGGCACGGTCGTGTGGTCTTGGGCCCAGGCCGTGTCGATTTCTTCTTTGGCCCAATTTGGTCCGTTTTAGGCAGTTTCTCATTCTTTTCGTCCTTAGGTGCTTTCCTGAGTATAAAACATGAAAAGAAAGGATTAAGAGCACCTTTTTTCATAAATCAAGGGATAAATCATCCAAAAGTATGCTAAATGTGGGATTAAAATATGTTACTTTTACGGTTTATCAAGCACAGCTCGAAGCAAAAGAAGTTAATCAAAGATAACCAAGGCAATAAGAGAAAATTGATTGGGGTGTATCTTAAAAAAATAAAGTAATCAAAGATAGCCAAGGCCATAAAAAATTGATTTGGGGTGTATCTTGAAATGAATAAAGTAATCAAAGATAGCAAATTCAAAATGGGTAAGATAGAAGCTAGGTGCCCTAGATATTCAGCCTGAGCTTCTCTGTACAAACTTCTTAAGGACCATTTTGAGCTTAATACGTGTTTAGAGGATCCAGAGTACTTTTTCAATGCCCCAAGATGTAGCATACTTCCTCATTGTTAATTTAGGCATAGCAAGATTACCACATGCCCTATCTTTGATCAAAATTTGAGCCGCCCTTTTTGGGCTTTCGGCTCAAAACCCCTTTGGTCTCAAAACGCCCTTTGCGGGTGGCCTCTCCTCTTTTTTTTTTTTTTTTGAATTTGAACTCAATGTGCCCTTTGTAGGTTTTCACGTTGGCCTTTCCCTTTCAGGTAAAATACTTCTTGACTAAACCTGAATTCATCGGATTGGGCAAGTCTTTGGCATCCATCTCGGTCAATATCAATGCTCCTCTAGAACAGGCCTTCTTCACAACATAAGGTCCTTCCCAGTTTGGCATCTGTTTTCCTCTGAAATCCTTTTGTAAAAGAAAGATCAAGTTCCCCTCGTGGAATTCTTTAGGATAAACCTCTTTTTCGTAAGCATGCATCATCTAACCGTGATGGATAACTTTTAACCTTTTCTTTGATTAGGTTTAATAGGCAAAAATGCCTCCATTCCATAAACTAATGGGTAAGATGTTGCCTCAGCAAAAGTCCTAGCCAACGTTCGATAACCATAGAAGATAAATGATAACTTCTTTATGCCAATCTTTACAAGTCTCGGTCATCTTTCTTACAATCCTTGTTTTGTTTTTTTGTTCTTTTTCTTTTTGGCTGCCTTTGTTGCTCTATGATATGTCGTCTGATCTTTGAATAGACTACAAACTTTTGAATTTGTCCTTTTTAGCATTCTTTGTCGGCGCCTAATCTTTTTTTTTTTTTTGAGATTGGAACTTAATGACTTCAACCTTGTAACATTGGCATATGAAGCTATTTCTACCATCTTAGTAAAGTAATCGAAAACCACAAAGATGAATAAATATTGGCTAAAAGCTTTTGGCGAGATTGACCCCATCACATCCATGCCCCATATATAGAAAATTTGTGAAGAAATGGAGAAGACACATGAATCTTGTCTCCTTAAATACGGCATAGCTAACACCATTCCCTTCTATGTAGATTAACAATACCCAAACCTCATGATTAGCTTGACTATTGTAAAATCATTAGCATGTGTCCTTTTGATATCCTTATGGACCTCTTTTAAGATTTTCCCAAGCTTTTCTTGATATGAACGTGTGAAAACATCTTTGAATTCTTGAAAATAACTCAATGATGTCTTGCCTTATTTCTGTGGTGAGCTAGGCTTCGATCTTTACCCCTTTTCTAGGCTCGCAATGTCCACTAACCCTTTGTAGAGTAGGGTCTATTTTTCATCTTGTTCTACCATTCTTAATAAATCAGAAGATAGGTTACAATCTTTGTCATCTTCAAAGTCCTGAGATCCCTCTAGACACATATCTTACTCGAAAGGAGACTCTGAGTTAGTAACAGCGTTGCTCATATCGTTGATATCTAGAGACCTATTGTAGGTTAGAAGGGAGATTCCAAAGAATAAATGATTCAAAGAATGATTATTTGTATGGTCATGAATGAAGAATGAAAGAATACTTGAAAGAAAGTTCAAAGAACAAACAAAAGAAAAAACTAAGAACAATTGTTTGTACAGTATGAAATGGAAAATATAAAAGAATATTTGCTCAAAAAGATGCATTTTATTAAAATAAAAATTTCGAACACAAGCCTATTTCACAAAAGGGTTCTTATTGCCTCTAGGCTTAAGGAAACAAGCGTGTTTTGAATATTACTCTAGATTAGCTCTGTAACACCCCACACCCGGCCCAAACACTATAACCGGATCAAGTATGTCACCAACAAAAATTTTATCGAAACATGTCGCATTTTCGGAAAAGCCCAAATATGTTTTATATAGAATATGCTTAAGTAAAGTAAAATCCAAACTTAAATACATGCCTTTTTAATTAAAATAAAAAGCTTAAATGACTTAAAGTAATAGAAGCCCATAATATTACATAATAGCCCATGGCCTTATTACAACGAGGTTTGAAGTCCATTAATTAAAAATATAAAATAAAACTTGAGTCTCTTTTTGCCAAATCTACATATTCTTCTGCATGGCCACTTTGTGTTCCTCTCCAGCCTGGTCCGAATCACTAGGTATACCTGAAATGTTAATTAAAGGGTGAGTCGCGAGACTCAGTGTGCAACCCTCATGCACCACTAGAGTTTGGGCCTTAAGCCCATTAAACAAAATAAACAGTGTAATAATCATAATAAAAATTAATAGCAACTAATATACAAGGCCCAACACGTTTGCCTAGGTTTCCATCCGCTACACACCCCCGTACCAATCGTTCACACCCTTGGGGATTTCTACAATCGACCCACACCACTACACACCATGATTGCAAATCATGCTACTCATTCACATATGATGGTCAAGCCCTTATAACATATAATGGCCAAGCTCAGATAACATTTAATGGCAAAGCTCAGATAATAGATTCACGGCATTAGCCGCTACACATGTAACGTATAACTTCCTCCTTTCATCAACCCAACCCATGCAATCACATACAAGCATTTTACTTATAACATTTAAACAGATTATTTACTAACCTGGGGATCCACTTTTTCCCTCCTTGGGCTTGCATCAATAAACCGAGATTTCGACATTTATCAAAACATAAAAAAAACACATGAACATACAATAATAGGCAGATCTAGATGGTGGGGAGGTATTACACACCTGGTTACCACGAAAATCTATTATCCCTAACGTAGAGCCTTATTTGTCGAATCCCGAAAATCCCTAAGACAACATCACCTTCCTACCTTCGACTTTTCCACCAAATCGGCACAGGAGACTTTTAATAAGATAGATTCGGCTACTAAAAGCAGAGAGGTAAAATCGACAGGCCTTAAATAAGTGTTTTGGGTTAGATTTGAATGAAAAGAAAGAGCGAAATCGCATAGAATAAAATCCCGAAACTTACCAAATTACTAAGGAGTATGTGGCTTATGGTGCACCTTCGAAATGTAAACCTCCCTTGTAGGTTCGGCTATGTGAGATGAGAGTATGAATCAAATGGAATTCGCTTTTAGAAAAGAAAAGAGAAAGCGTAGGAAAGGCTTGGAAATTTCGACAGAGAATGGGAGAAAAATAGGGTTTCGAATCACCAAATTGAAGAATACTACTCCCTATTTATAGAGAAATTTGACATATCATCCACACACGAGTTAGAATTTCGCCAACTTTTCCCTTCTCCCGATAGCCTTTATCTCACCCGATAACCCAATCCTTATCTCCTCAAAAAATAGCCCTCATCTTTCTCTTCATTATCTTCCTATTTATCAAGAAAAAAGAATTAAAATCCCTATTTTGTAGCTAGTGTGCCGTCCACTCCTAGGGCTTGTAAGTGCTTAATTTTTGTCTTAAAATTTGGGCTCTAAGTGGCCATACTAGGCCCAAACTCCTCCCCTTATGATACCACCTTATGCCCACTTAAAACTCCTCAAATCCTTGGGCCACAAGCCCAAATTTTGTCACTTAATTAACTATCTACTTAAATTATAAGCTAACACCATGTATTAGCCACCTAACCCATATTTTTAAAGCCCAATATATCACTTTAAAATACCCGAGCACTAATTTAAACCCTAATCCACATATTTAATCAAAAAGTCACCGATCCTTAGAATCTCAATTTAACATATTAAACTATCACCTTAATGTGCGGCCCACGTTTAGGATGTTACGCTTCTACCCTTTAAAATAAATTTCGACCTCGAAATTTACGATCGAAAAAGATGGGGATATTGTCGTCAGATAACCTCCTCCAGTTCCCACGTCGCCTCTTCTGGGCCGTGGTTTCTCCACAAGACTTTGACCAAAGGAATGAACTTCCTTCTCAACACTTTTACGTCTCGATCTAAAATTCGTATTGGTTCCTCCTCAAAAGATAAATCTGGCCTTACTTCAATTTCTTCCACTGGCACTATGTGCGATGGATCAGATCGATAATGTCTCAGCATCGAGACATGGAACACGTCATGTATGTGCTCCAACTCTGAAGGCAACTCCAAACGATAAGCCACTGGGCCCACACGTTCTAACACCCGATAAGGCCCAATAAACCGAGGACTTGGCTTACCCTTTCGTCCAAACCTCATTACCTTTTTCCATGGAGAAACCTTCAAGAAGACTTGATCTCCTACTGCAAATTCTACCTTCTTCCGCTTAAGATCCGCATAATATTTCTGCCGATCAGACGCTTCCTTCAATCGAGCTTGTATTAACTTAACTTTTTCCTCCGTTTCTGAAACTAGTTCAGGACCCAATACCTAACGTTCACCTAACTCTGTCCAACAAGTTGGGGTACGACATCTCCTTCCATATAATGCTTCATACGGTGCCATTTGAATACTAGCTTGATAGCTATTATTGTACGTGAATTCAGCCAAGGGTGAATGCTCCTCCCAACTACCCCTAAAATCGATGATGCAACCCCTTAGCATATCCTCTAAGATCTGAATTACCCTCTCAGACTGACCATTGGACTGTGGGTGAAAAGCGGTACTGAAGTCTAACCTTGTTCCCATTGCTTGATGAAGAGCCCTCCAAAATCATGAAGTGAACCTAGGGTCCCTATCCGATATGATCGACACCGGTACACCATGTAATCTCACAACCTCAGCCACGTACAACTTAGCCAACTTTTGCAAAGAGTAGTCAACCCGAATCGATATGAAGTGAGCAGACTTCGTCAGCCGATCCACAATTATCCAAATTGCATCTTTCTTGGTGGGTGTAAGGGGTAACCCACTAACAAAATCCATTGTGATTCGCTCCCATTTCCATTGCGGGATCTTTATCGGCTGCAATAATCCCGAAGGTAGCTGATGTTCCGCCTTCACCTGCTGACAGTTCAAACACTTTCCCACATATTTCGTAACTTCTCGCTTCAAACCTGACCACCAGAACTGTTCTCGCAAATCCCGATACATCTTTACTCCTCCAGGATGCATAGCATAGGGGCTACTATGCGATTCCCAAAGAATCATCTGCCTTAGCTCCTCATCTTTTGGCATACAAACCTTCCCATGAAAACACAAAACTCTATCATTGTTCAGACTATAATCCTCTACTTCACCCTCCTGCACTTGTCGGATTCAAATACTCAAGACATCATCCAAAAGTTACTTCTCCTTGATTAGACTCGTCCACATAGGTCTTACTTGTAGTTCAGCTACCAGGCTACCATCCTCATACAAACTAAGATGAGCGAACATCGCCCTTAGGTCTGCTATCACCTTTCTACTCAACGCATCCGCCACCACATTGGCCTTGCCGGGATGGTATTCAATCGAGCAATCATAGTCCTTCAAGAGCTCGATCCACCTACGTTGTCGTAAATTTAACTCCTTCTGAGTAAGGAGATACTTCAAACTTTTATGGTCGGTGTAAATTACCGACTTTTCCCCGTACAGGTAGTGCCTCCTAATCTTCAGAGCAAACACTACCACAGCCAATTCCAAGTCATGCGTAGGGTAGTTCAACTCATGCAGTCTCAACTATCGAGACGCGTATGCCACAACTTTTCCATCCTACGTCAACACACACCCTAAACCTGTGTGTGACGCATCACATTACACGATAAATTCTTTTCTTGCCTCTGGCTGAATTAACACTGGCGCTTCCATCAAAATTCTCTTCAGCTTCTCAAAGCTCTCCTGTTGTTTGTCAGTCCACACAAAAGATACTCCCTTCCTCAACAACTTAGTTAATGGTGCCGCTATTGAAGAGAACCCCTCAACGAACCTTCGGTAATATCCTGCTAATCCTAAGAAACTTCAAATTTTTGCCCCAGTTTTAGGTGGTTTCCAATTTAACACAGCTTCGACTTTCCGAGGGTCTACCCTAATCCCCTCTGCGAAAACTACATGCCCTAGAAAAGTCACCTCCTTCAGCTAGAACTCACACTTACTGAACTTTGCGTACAGCTGCTTTTCCCTCAGAATTTGCAACACCACTCGAAGATGTGCATCATGCTCCTCCTTAGACTTGGAATAAACCAATATATCATCGATAAACACTACGACGAACCGATCAAGGTATGGGTGAAACACCCGATTCATCATATTCATAAATGCTGCTGGCGCGTTCGTCAAACCGAACAGCATTACTAAGAATTCGTAATGACCGTAGCGTGTTCGAAATGCCATTTTATGAATGTCTCCTTCCTTCACCTTTAACTGATGATATCCCGACCTAAGATCAATCTTAGAAAAGACCGAAGATCCTTTGAACTGGTCGAACAAATCGTCGATTCTTGGTAATGGGTACTTATTTTTAATCGTCAACTTATTCAGTTGACGATAATCTACGCACATACGCATGGATCCGTCCTTCTTCTTTATGAATAGGACCGGTGCTTCCCGTGGAGACACACTCGGTCGAATAAACCCACGGTCCAACAGTTCCTGAATCTGAGCTTTGAGCTCCACCAGTTCCTTCGGCGCTATTCGATAAGGAGCAATTGATACTGGAGCTATACCCAGGAGTAGTTCTATTCCAAATTCCACCTCGCGATCCGAGGGTAATCCTGGCAACTCCTCCGAAAAGACGTCTGTGAAATTCTTGGCTGTTCGAACCTCATCGAAAGTCACCTCTTTAGCATCCAAAGCACTAATAAAAGCTAAAAATGAGTTACATCCCTTCCGAATCATCTTTACAGCTTTCAAGGCGGACACTACGTTGGACAAATAATTCCTTCTTTCTCCTAACACAACCATCTCCCTGCTTTCTGGGGTGCTTAACACCATGCGCTCAGTCCCACAATCCAATTTAGCACGATGCTTTGATAACCAATCCATTCCTAGGATAAGATCGAACTCTCTGAATGGCAATTCCATTAAGTCTGCCGGAAACACTACCCCTTGAGTCTCTAAAGGTATATCCCTAAACAGCTTGTTCACTACCCTAGATTGTCCTAAGGGACTAACTACAGTCATCTTCCTAGTAGTTGTTTCAGGATCTACACTTAAGGTCTCATATATCAAACATGCAATATAGGAGTGGGTTGACCCAATATCAATCAAAGCAAGAAAAGGGTTGTCAGCTATAAGAAACGTACTGGTTATGACATCCGGTGCGTCACCATCCTCCTGTCGATGAATTGCATAAACTAGACCCGGCTGCCTAGCCTCTACATTACATGCACCTCTGCCAAGTGCTCCAAGATCTCGACCAGCCCCATTTCCTCCTCTACCTGCACCACGACCCCTTAGTCCAGGCTGATCACCTCTCCTCACTTGATCAAGACTCGCCCACCGGCCGCCACGATCCATCTGGGGACAGTCCTTAATCAGGTGTTCTGTGGTTCCACACTTAAAGCACCCACTTGTCTTCACTCTGCATTCCCCATGGTGCGTTATGCCACATGTAGAACATGTCTGGTTCTGACTTGTCGAGCACGAACTGGCCCATCAGCCCTAGGCCTCTTCTGGAAATTCCCCGATGCTCTTGATGGCCCAAAACTCCTCTTATTTTTACCCCGATCCTTATCCCTTTCTTACCTCTTAACCCGTTTCACTTCTTCAGCTATTTTAACCTTATCTACCAAAATAGCAAAAACCCTTTCCCGTTGCGGTGTTATCAAAACCCTTAACTCATTTTTTAGCCCATCCTCAAACCGAACACAATATTCATACTCCGTTGCTACCATTCCTTGAGCGTAACGACTCAAGCGCAGAAACTCGGCCTCATATTCGGCCACAAACTTACTTCCCTGTACCAGGTTCAGGAATGCCTTCCTTTGGGCATCTATATAGCTTGCCCCGACATACTTCCCTTGAAATGACTCCTTAAAGAAGTCCCAGTCAATCCGATCTGCGGTAATGCCTTCTTTCACCGTGAGCCACCACTGGTAGGCCTCATATCGGAGGAGAGAAACAACCCCTTTCAACTTTTCCTCTACCGTGAAGTCTAAGTCATCCATTATGCGCTCAGTTGCTTCCATCCAGTATTCAACTGTGTTAGGAGCTACCCCAGAAACTCCCCTAAACACTTTTGCTCCATTGGCCTTAAGCCGTTTTGGGACAGATTTTCGGGCTTCTGTGCCCATGCCTACTCCAACAACCCTCTCTAAAACCCTCAACATCGCCTGAGATACAGCATCATCTCTGGGTGCCTCATCCCAAAATTCTCCTTCTACAGCCGGTAATTTCGGCATCTCGTTTCTCGACCCGTGGCCAGACCCTACTGGCTCTGATACGGTCATTCTACCCCTATCGCGTCCACGCAGTGGACGTCCTCGACCCCTTGAACTCATTCCTCCAATTGACGTTTATCTGATTAAGAATTTTATGGATTATTAATTTTCTTCCACTAGTTAACCACTAACAGTCTTATGAATAATAGTTTTAAAAGTGGTTCTTTCGAATTCGCATTCACAATACAGTCTCAAGTTCAATCATCAACATTCATGAACTCGCGTTCATTACAGAAAAGTGTTATCGTTGTTGCTGTTGTTGTTGTTTCTACTACCTAGGGGTATTTTCGTAATTTTATCCTATAGGGGTATTTTCGTAATTTTTTTCAAAATAAGGTCCTTGGTGATTTTGTGGAGTAAGGGTATTTTGGTATTTTTTTAATTCTGGGGGGTATTTTAGAAATTTTGAAAATTCAGGGGTACTTTGGTAATTTTGGAAATTTAGGGGTATTTCGGTAATTTTGGAAATTCGAGGGTATTTCGATAATTTTAGAAACCGGGGGTATTTCAATAATTTTGGAAATCAGGATCATTTTGGTCATTTCGCAAAATAAGGATAATTTTTCAAACGTTGATGGTTTTTTTTTTTTGAAACAGGGTTGATTGGAATTTTTTTTTTATAAAACAAAGGTATTTTTGAAAATTTTACAAAACTTGGGGTTTTTTTTTTAAGAAAAGGTGGCTGGTCCCTTTTGGGTTTTAATCATAGGGTTTAGCCCATCAACTAGCCCTCGTAACTAGGGTGAATAGTCACTACGCACCAGGTAGGATTCTAGTGAAGAGGAGGTGAGTCACTAGGACTGCTTAAATACCAAGCTCTCCCTGAATCCACTCCTAGATATGCGTATGCCTATTGCCATACCCTAACTCGACTAAGGTGAACAGTCACTACGCACCAGGTAGGATTCTAGCGAAGAGGAGGTGAGTCACTAGGACTGCTTAACTACCAGGCTCTTCCGGATCCTTCCTAGACATGCGTATGATTACATTACACCCTAGCCTTACGGCTCGTTAACAGGTTTGTTCAAGGAAATTAAGTTTTATGAATTTTAAGAAGTGGTTTAAGCTAAGCCTAGAGTCCATCAAGTTCTAATTCTAGCTTAGTCTCGTCCCACTAGGCCCACTAAGCCCACATATATAAATATCACACAATGGTTCTGAGTACTTACCCTGAGGACTTGGTAGGAGACGCAGTGCCATCTTGAGCTAACAGACTGTTATTATTTAAAACATGTACATTTCAAAAGCCCATCTTTGGAAAACGTTTTGAGCCCAAAACCCCTAGAGCCGAAGTTTTGAACCTGCCTCGATACCGATTTGTAACACCCCACACCCTACCAAACACTACAAGCTGGATCTCGTATGTCACCAAGAAAATTTTATCGAAACATGTCGCATTTTCTAAAAGCCCAAATATGTTTTATATAGAATATGCTTAAGTAAAGTAAAATCCAAACTTAAATACATGCCTTTTTAATTAAAATAAAAAGCTTAAACGACTTAAAGTAATAGAAGCCCATAATATTACATAATAGCCCATGGCCTTATTACAACAAGGTTTGAAATCCATTAATTAAAAATATAAAATAAAACTTGAGTCTCTTTTTGCCAAATCTACATATTCTTCTGCATGGCCACCTTGCGTTCCTCTCCAGCCCGGTCCGAATCACTAGGTATACCTGAAATGTTAATTAAAGGGTGAGTCACGAGACTCAGTGTGCAACCCTCATGCACCACTAGAGTTTGGGCCTTAAGCCCATTAAACAAAATAAACAATGTAATAATCATAATAAAATTAATAGCAATTAATATGCAAGGCCCAACCTGCTTGCCTAGGTTTCCATCCGCTACACACCCCGTACCAACCGCTCACACCATTGGGGATTTCTACAATCGACCCACACCACTACACACCATGATGGCGCTCATGTTTGCTCATTCACATATGATGGTCAAGCCCTTAAAACATATAATGGCCGAAGCCCGTATAACATTTAATGGCCGAAGCCCGTATAACAGTTCACGGCATTAGTCGCTACACATGTAACGATAACTTCCTCCTTTCATCAACCCAACCCATGCAATCACATACAAGCATTTTACTTATAACATTTAAATGTTTATTTACTAACACAGGGATCCGCTTTTTCCTCCTTGGGCTTGCATCAATAAACCGAGATTTCGACATTTATCAAAACATAAAAAAATACATGAACATACAATAATAGGCGATCTAGATGGTGGGAGGTATTACACACATGGTTACCGTGAAAATCTATTATCCCTAACGTAGAGCCTTATTTGTCGAATCCCAAAAATCCCTAAGACAACGTCACCTTCCTACCTTCGGCTATTCCACCAAATCGACACAGGAGACTTTTAATGAGATAGATTCGGCTACTAAAAGCAGAGAGGGAAAATTGACAGCCTTAAATAAGTGTTTGGGTTAGATTTGAATGAAAAGAAAGAGTGAAATCGCATAGAATAAAATCCCGAAACTTACCAAATTACTAAGGAGTATGTGGCTTATGGTGCACCTTCGGGAAACAGAAACCTCTCTTGTAGGTTCGGCTATGTGAGATGAGAGTATGAATCAAATGGAATTCAGCTTTTAGAAAAAGAAAAAGTGAAACTATAGGAAAGGCTTGGAAATTTCTAAGAGAATGAGAGAAAATAGGGTTTGTATCACCAAATTGAAGAATACTACTCCCTATTTATAGAGAAACTTCATATCATCTACACACAGAGTTGGAATTTGGGCCAACTCTTCCCTTCTCCTGATAGCCTTTATCTCACCTGATAACCCAATCCTTATCTCCTCAAAAAAATAGCCCTCATCTTTCTCTTCATTATCTTCCTATTTATCAAGAAATAAAAGAATTAAAATCCCTATTTTGTAGCTAGTGTGCCGTCCACTCCTAGGGCTTGTAAGTGTCAAATTTTTGTCTTAAAACTTGGGCTCTAAGTGGCCATACTAGGCCCAAACTCCTCCCCCTTATGATGCCACCTTATGCCCACTTAAAGCTCCTCAAATCCTTGGGCCACAAGCCCAGCTTGTCACTTAATTAACTATCTACTTAAATTATAAGCTAACACCATGTATTAGCCATCTAACCCATATTTTTAAAGCTCAATATATCACTTTAAAATACCCAGAGCAGTAATTTAAACCTTAATCCACATATTTAATCAAAAAGTCAGCCCGATCCTTAGAATCTCAATTTAACATATTAAACTATCACCTTAATGCACAGGCCCTCATTTAGGATGTTACAAGCTCTAAAAATACAGGGATCTCTTCCACAGTCCTATTGTTCAAAACACTCACAAGTATGCAAGGGCTTGGAAACTTCGTTCCCCGGTTCCCTCTTCACTTTTGACTTCTCCAAGGAGTCGCAACTTTCTTATCTCCTCTTTCAAGTATTGCATTTACTGGCTCATCAAAAATCAGGTTCTGATGAAACGTCGAGCTTCATAATTTCCATTTTAATGAACCTTTCTACCAACTTTTTAAATGTAGTACAATTTTCAATTAAGTGACTCGTTATTCCCGCATGGTACTCGCATTGGGCATTCTCATTTTACCATTTTTGGAACGGAGGTTGCACGGCTTCCTAGTAGGACGGAGACACCACATACACATAAAAAGATTCTGATACAACTCCTTATATGTCATCGGGATGGGTGTTAACTTGATCTTTTTTGTATTGGGCCTCGCATTGGATTCCTGCTTTGAAGAGCCTTGATAGCTAGTGGTTACATCCCTCGGCTGGCCTACGGTGACTGATTTGGGATACATGCTCAGGATACTCACTTCATTTTCCTTATTTCTCGGGGCTGATCTTTTGGCTCTTTCTCTCGTGTCTATCCTCTCACTCCTTACCGCATTTTCAATCATCTCACCAGACATTACTATATCTGAAAAGCTTATAGGGGCGCTTCCCAACATATGATTAATGAATGGGGCTTTTAGAGTATTGATGAAAAGCATCATGGTTTCTTTTCCTAAAAGCGGCGGCTGAACTTGTTTGACAACTTCCCTCCATCTTTATGCATACTGCTTGAAACTTTCATTTGATTTTTTCCCCATGTTTTGCAAGGTGATTCTGTCAGGTGTCATGTCTGTCACATGATTGTATTGTTTAATAAATGCTTGTGCTAGCTCTCTCCAGGAATTAATCCTAGCACGACTCAATTGGTTGTATCACCTGGACGCTGCCCCCACCAAGCTATCTTGGAAACAATGGATCAACAGTTGATCGTTATTAACATACCTAGTCATCCGTCTACAGAACATGGTAATATGGGCTTCACGAAAGCTAGTCCCATTGTACTTCTCAAATTCTGGCATTTTGAACCTGTGAGGAATTCACCAAATCTGTAACTAAGCTCAAGTCTTTAGCATCAATTCCATAATGATTATCAGTATTTTCTAACGCCTTGAAATTTTCTTCTAACCATCTACAACGGTCATCTAATTGCCTTAGTAATTCAATTCTCGTCCCTTCCCTCTCTACTATATCTAAATCAGGGATAACAGGATTAGCAGGGTTATCTCTTGGGTTAGATCCTGAGCCAACTTGGAAATTCATGGGCACCCCAGTATCAGCTTGACCTTGTTGAGGCCTAATTGTAACAGATGGTCTTCGAGGATATGCTTCAGGTTGTGTTGGTGCATGTGGTGGGGTAAAATCTGGAGGATACCTCATTATCTTCTCCAGCATTAGTCATGGGGCCTTTTCCCTTGTCTATTGCCCCATTCAGTAGCTAAGTCATTTGAGCCACCATATTCCTTTGGGCTTCCATCATTTGTTCCCTCATATCTTGTTGGATCTTTACCAACTGCTCTTACAGCTGGTCTTGCATATCTCTTTGAACTGTTCGAGTCTTTGATCCATATTTTTTGTCTTGGCGCGTGTACCATAACGGTGTTTAGTTTCCAGATTAACTTTTCTTCTCTCTCTTTCTGAAATAATTTCAACTAATTAGGGTCCTTTTCTAAAAGTCTAATGCAAATGATGCAATGCAATGCAGATGCATAAAATGAATGCAAAAGAAAGAGAGGCGTTGCTTCTGAATTCAATTCCATTAGAATAACTTTTCTAGAAAGCAAATTTCTTTACATAAAATAAATTACATATACGGCCTTGCCCTCCTATTCCAGGTAAAAAATCAATCCCTTTCTTCGCAAAGGTCAAATCTTGCAAACTTCTAATAGATGTCTCCACTAGCTCTTTTTTGCTTGGGCCGCGACTCACTACTCACTTATTTCCACAATGCTCGTTATCCTCTTCAAGAAAGCCGAGACGTGGTGATTCTCGAATAGTCTTTTTCAGCTTGAATCCTTGGGCAATAAAATCTTGTATTCCTTCATGGACTATCAGTCTTCTCTCGTTGTGTTTACTTGAACCATATTCGGATGACCGTATTATAATCCACTTTATCAAGAAATTCATTTTCTCATGACAAACTCTTCTATTTAGCAATCGAATTTGAATCAACACCTCTTTTCTATGATGTGAATGCAATACAATCAAAACAAAAGAGAACACATTAGCACAAGATAAATAAATAACAAAATAGGACACCTATCTAGGTGACCACTAGGGTTTGGCATAGTTCCACCTAGGGTAAGCCCTTAGGTTTTCTACATGTGGTTTTAGCTCTAAAGTTGAGCTACCTAAATCGACAGATTCCTCGATCCTCACCCATTATAGGCTCATACTAACCGAGTTCAGTTCAGGGGAATACATTTCCCTATGGCCATACAAGAGTGACAACTTCACGAAGACATAGGTACAGATGAATCCCGAAAGCAATCCACTAGCCCATACGGAGGTGAAAACCTCACGAAGGCATAGTTTCTCACTCCCACTTAAAGGTACGACCACAACGGTCATGCAATGCAATGCGCGTAAGAAAATATCAATTATATGCAATGACCCAAACAAATGCAACAAAAGGATCGTAATTTTCAAATCAAATTTTCAAATCCAATTTTCAAAATTTCGAAAAAGAACAGAAAATAGTCAATTTTACGACTTGACTGTAATATCCCGGGTTAAGGGCTATTTTGTTTTGGCATTTGTTTGCATGTTAAGGGCTTGCTATGTTGTTGTTTGTGTGGTTTCAAGGCTTAGTTGTAGGCTAGGAGTGAGCCTGAGTAGGTGGAAAAATTTTAGTTTTGGGCTTTATGTGATAGGAGTCAAGGAGCTGGGTCTTTATATTTTAATTGGTGTTCTTGAGCACAAGTGAGGAGCTAGCAAAGTGGCAAAGCATGCGCCACTTAGAGCTTGTGTTTGGCGTCAATTGCAAGGGGGGAGAGGTCTTGTGTTCAAATTGCGAAATGCCCCATTTTAGCTCCCATTTTGACGGCATGGAGGGAGGAGTTGTAGGCGCCTCGAACTCGCCTAAGACCTAGTCAAATGGTGGAATGATGGGTGGAGAGTGATTCTAGGAGGTGGACTAATTCAAAGTGATTTGAATTAGTGGCTTGGAAGTGTTTGGGGGAGGTTGGCGGTTTTAAGAGATTTTGGGGAGTTTGGTGGTTGGTAAGTGTTGTGAGGGAGTGAGGAGAGTCCAAATTTCACTTAGGCAATGTGTGCATTTTCGGTCTTAGCTAGTGTCAAACAAGTTTTTCTTTTGGTCTTCTTTTGGTAAGTCAATGTCAAGAAAACTCTCCCATTTTATTTTTCATTCTTGAAACCAAAACCCCAAGTGCTTTCATCTCTTTTTTTTCATTTGTTCTCTTTAAACCTGAAGCTTCAACAATCTTACCTTTGCCGAAAGTACTTGGTGTCCTTTAATTTTGTTGTTAGCCAAATGCCTCTCCCACTTTCTTTTCTTTTTCATTTGTGTTAAACCGAAACCAACTTTTGTTTTCTCTTCAACATTGAGCAGAAACTAGTTTCTTGAACTCTCCTTTTTCTGCTCGTATGTTCCTCTCTTGGAACCATTAGTAGCCGAAACTCATCCTCTAAAACACCTTCTCTATTTCTTATATTTACAAAATCGAAAGTAACCCCCCCTCTATTCATCTTTTACTTTGTTTTTCCCAAACCCTTTAGCCGAACCATCATCCCCTTCACTGAAATTTCCTTTTACTATTTTCTTCCATCTTGGCCGATTGTGAGGTGTGGTGTGGATCATTTTTGGAGTTCCGTTTCCAATCATTGGAGAAGGTAGTAGGTAGGGCCGAATGCTTATGTTCTGTCTTCTATTCTTTATCGGTATCTTCAAAGGTAAGAGTTGGTTTTGGTGTTTGTTTGGAAGTATAGTGATCATTTGTTTGGAATCGTTTTATCGTAGGGCATTCAAGATTTCGAAGCAGTCAAGCATAGCCGCGGTTCTCTGTTGATCGGTTGGTAAGTGGTGGTAAGGAATTGTTTTAACAGTTTAATCGTTTGGTATTTGTTTAAGCCGAGGGCCATTATTTTTGGTTGGTTGCCGATTGTAAGAAGTGGAGCAGAGCACTTGGTGTGGGCTAGTGTTCAAAAGCGTGTAGGTAGGTCTCGAGTTTCAAGTGTTGACTCTTTTTGGTATGTTCTGTTTTGGCCGAATGGTTTAAGAAATTAACCCATAGTTGGCCGATTGTTTTTAGGAGCAAGAGGATTGAGGGCTTTAGATCGGGTTCTTTGGGATTAAGGCTTACGATATATCAGGTGTGTAAACTAACACACTTTCTTAACTGAGTAATGTGATAACCTGATTGTGTAAATGAAACAGTGTGGTTGACTGATTTAATACCCATTGAGGTATGGATACGGATTCGGGTAAGTCCACTTCATTATGAGATATGTGATGGCATGTAATATCTTGATTATTGGTGTATATATTTTGAGATGCCATAGTAAGCATGTGAGCATGATAGCATGATTGCACGATTTTGCATTTAGTATGATAAGCTATTGGGTGACATGAGAGGAGGGGGAGTATGATATCCGTGTCTTTGGGACACTGTGTCTTTAGGACACCAGAGGTTTGGCACCTCCAGTGGTTTGGTACCACAAATGATATTTTGTGACTTTGGGTCACGGAGGTTTGGCACCTCGGCGTCTCGTCCCAGTGGCTTAGCACCACGGTGGGTTGGCCCCACAGCTTGATTATACGGGATTGACGCTGGTGATTTGGTATCACACGATGGGTTGGCCCCATCATCGGATTTGTGATCGCAGTCACCAAAGATTTGGTATCACACTGTGTCTTTGGGACACCGAGGTTTGGCACCTCATTGTGACTCGTCCACGTGGTTTGGCACCACCGTGGGTTGGCCCCACTTATGAGATACGGGATTGTCGCTAGTGATTTGGTATCACACGATGGGTTGGCCCCATCATTGGATTATTTGTGACTTCGGGTCACCAGTGGTTTGGCACCACATTATGGATATCGTGACTTTGGGTCACCAAAGGGTTTGGCACCACTAGTGGTTTGGTACCACACGGGTAGAAAAGGTGATATGGTTGGTTAGGATCGGGTGCATTACTTGCATTACTTTGTTATGATGTGTGTTGGCATGTTATATCGGGAGGGGGATTTACACACTGAGTCTTGCGACTCACTCTCTCCTTTGACATTTCAGGTGACACTTAGACGCGAACATGGAGCCGGGATGGACTCGAGGTGCTCATTCCATGCTTAAATAAGGATTTGCTCAGATTTTTATTAATTTGGTACTTAAGCATATTCATTACTATTTGGTTTTATTTGGGTTTGTAAATGGCCTCTTAAAATTATGTTTTGCTATGTTTATGTTTAAAGTAGATTTATAATATGCCTTAACAAATTAATTGGGTTAAAATGTGCTAAAACTTGGAAAGATAATGATTTCAAAACTACAAAAGCGATATTTTAAGCTATACCATCGAGTATCACACTATGATTTGGGATAAAGTGAACTCAAATGTTTTCTAACTTAAATACGATTTTCTACTAAGTCAAAAATGTTTTAGTAATAATAAGAAACAACTTAAACTTCTAAACGAGATAAGCTAGTTTTACCTACACATCGGATTAAGTTTTCAAAATTTCTGGGTTTTTAAATACACCATCAGATTTTAATCAAGCCTACTCGAGTTTTCCTTCAAAAACACAAATTCGCGAAGTGTTTTCCTCAAACATCTAAACTTAGACCTATTTTTCTCAAAATCCTTTTCCCTGTAACATACCGTATTCTATCGTGGTGTGTTGAACGGGTTTGAGGTGTTACAATTGTGGTATCAGAGCCAAGTTCAAAGGCTCGGCTGTGGGCCCGAGGCCCAAAATGTTTTCAAAAGTCTGTTTTAAGTGTTTTGTTTTAAAAGTATGGTTTGAAAGGCATGGCACCGAGTCTCCCAGCACCAATCCACCTGTAAGTACCCGTACTATTATTTGTGATAATGATATTGATGAGATGTGATTGAATGGCTAGTGATAGTAAGACTACCTTAGAGACTGAAACTGATAGGACACTGTGGACTCGCGAAAACAAAGCCTCTTTAATATTCATAAGACTTTGCTTTAAAATAGTGGAATAATTACTGATACATAAAATTTTTTAAATCAGACGAGATTTAGTCATGAGTACCCGAGGTGGACGTGGTCGTGGACGTGGTCGGGGTAGGATGACGGTTTCTGAGCCCGTAGGATCTGGTCAGGGGTCAGAGAATGAGATACCGGTTCCGCCACCAGCTGGAGGTGGTGAGTTCCAAGAGCAGAGTGGGGATGACACAGTGTCACAGGCGATGCTGCGGGTTTTAGAAAGGGTAGCTGGAGTAGGTGGAGGCGCAGGAGTTAGGAAATCTGTGCCTGAGCGACTTCGAGCAAACGGGGCTAAATTCTTTCGGGTGTCTCGGGTGTTGCTCCTAGCACTGCTGAATATTGGCTGGAAGCGACAGAGCGGATAATGGACGATCTAGACCTGACTGCTGAAGAAAAGTTAAAGGGGATAGTATCACTTCTCCGAGATGAGTCATACCAGTGGTGGCTTACTGTTCGAGACAGCGCTGCAGCAGAAGATCTGACTTGGGACTATTTCCGGGCTACTTATCAGAAAAAATACGTGGGAGCTAATTACATTAATGAGCAACGAAAAGCATTTCTGAGGTTAGTTCAGGGGAGCAAATCTGTGTCAGAGTACGAGGCAGAGTTTCTCAGGCTGAGTCGGTATGCCAGGGGTATGGTGGCTACTGAACATGAGAGGTGTGTTCGTTTGAGGACTACCTCTGAGATGAATTAAGGTCATTGATTGCGCCTCAGCAGGAGCGTGAATTCTACTGCTCTTCTGATTGAGAAGGCGAAGGTAGCCGAGGGCATTAAGGAGTCGGTGAGGCAAAGCACGGATAGGAACCGACACAAGAGGAGTTTTGGATCTTCTGGGTCATCAAGTAATCAGCAGAAAAGGGCTAGACCGAGTGGGCCAAATCACTCAGGTAGGTTTGTTGCTGCTAGGCAGGGACCGCCGCAGATGTAACCATTGTGGGAAAGCTCATTGGGAGAATCTTTGGACGGTGGAAAAGGTCGTTTGAGTGTGGCTCGTTGGACCATCGTGTGAGGGACCTGTCTGCGCAAGTTGGCTAGGATTCACCGAGAGTCGTACGTACTCAAGACAGAATAATGGACCACCACCGCAGAGGGGCCGAGGTAATGGCGAGGAGGTAATAGTTCGGTCGGGCCGTGGAGCATCGAGGCGAGGTGCAGTAATGCCGAGGCCGACACGGTAGGGTGTATGCGCGAGGCCGAGAGAGGGCGACGCACCGACGTCATTACTGACGCGTTTTAATCTTTGGTTCTCTATTTATCGCTTTGATTGATGTGGGTTCAACACATTCATATGTTGCAAGTAGCATAGTGAAGACCATGGAGTTAGACTCGAGATATCTTCTAGGTAGATGACCGTAATAAGCCCTTTAGGTCACTCTGCGTTGTAGATAAACCGTATAGAGACGTACCTCTAGAACTCCAAGGGGTAGTATTTGAGGCTGATCTTATGGAATTGCCGTTTGGGGAGTTCGACCTGATTCTTGGGATGGACTGGCTGGGTAAGTACCAGGCGAAGTTGGACTGTCGACTAAGCGCATGGTTCTCGAAACACGGTGAGGTGATGAGGTAGTTCTAATCGGTAATAAAAGAAATTATCTGTCCAATGTGGTATCTGCTTTGAAAGCCGAGAAGATGGTCAGAAAGGGCTGTGAAGCGTATGTGGTTCATGTGTATACCTTGGAGGCTAAAGAGTCTGCTATGGAGACGGTTCAGACAGTTAAGGAATTTGTTGATGTGTTTCTTGAGGAGCTTCGGTTTGCCACCGGATCGCGAGGTAGAGTTCGGATAGATCATTACGGAACCGCGCCAAGATATCTATAGCTCCGCATGTGATGGCACCTAAAGAGTTAGTGGAGCTTAAGGCTCAGATCCAGGAATTGTTGGACCGAGGCTTTATTAGGCCAAGTGTTTCGCCTTGGGGAGCGCCGGTACTCTTCGTCAAGAAGAAAGACGGTACTATGCGGATGTGTATAGACTACCGCCAACTGAATAAGCTGACGATCAAAAACAAGTATCCACTGCCTCGGATAGATGACTTGTTTGATCAGCTGAAGGGTGCGTCGGTTTTCTCGAAGATCGATTTAAGGTCTGGGTATCACCAGTTAAAGGTAAAGAAAGCGGATATCTGTAAGACGACATTTCGTACTCGGTATGGGCACTTTGAGTTCTTAGTTATGCCGTTTGGGTTGACTAACGCGCTGGCAGCTTTCATGGATTTGATGAATAGGGTGTTTCAACGATCTCGATCACCAGTAGTGGTTTTATCGACCACATCTTGGTATATTCAAGGACCGAGGAGGAACATGATGCGACTTACGGGTGGTATTGCAGATTCTGAGGGAGAAACAGCTCTATGCAAAGTTCAATAAATGTGAATTCTGGCTTAGGGAGGTGACGTTCTTGGGTCATGTAGTATCGGCTGAGGGGATTAGAGTGGATCCTCGAAAGATTGAGGCAGTTTTGGGTTGGAAGCCGCCTAGGTCAGTAGCTGAGGTTCGGAGTTTTTTGGGCTTGGCAGGATACTACCGAAGATTTGCAGAGGGTTTCTCGTTGATCGCAAAGACCGATGACCAAATTATTAAGAAAAGAAGTTCCGTTCATTTAGACCGAGAAGCGGCGGGAGAGCTTCGACAAGTTGAAGAAGATTTTAACTAAGCTCGGTTCTAATTCAACTTTGAGGTCGGTAAGGAATTCACAGTTCTTCGCGATGCATCACATACGGATTGGGTTGTGTCTTGATGCAGAAGGGAAGGTTGTGGCTTACGATCTCGGCAATTTGAGGCCACATGAGGTAAATTATCCAACGCACGATCCGGAGTTAGCGGTACGTAGTTTTTGCCTTGAAGATTTGGAGGCATTACTTGTACGGAGAGAGATCGATAGTCTACACGGATCATAAGAGTCCGAAGTGCCTTCCACCCAAAAAGACTTGAATCGAGACAACGCAGATGGATTGAGTCACGAAAGATTACGATCGCTCAATTGAGTATCATCCGCAAGGCTAACGCCAGGCGTACGCGTTGAGTATGTAAGGTTGTTTCGATTTGAGAGCGTTGTTTGCCCACTTGAGTTTGTATGATGACGGAGTATTCTCGCAGAGCCGCAGTTTAAGCCTACTTGGGTTGAGCGGATCGAGAAAAATAGTTGATGGATGAGGTTTTGAGTCGCAGAGAACACAAGTGCAGAATGATGGTTTGGAGGGTTACAGTGTGTCTGGTGATGGAGTCTTTGTGTTTCGGGGAAGCGTGTATGCCAAGAGACACTGAGTTAAGGCGAAGATTCTTCAGATGCACATAGCAGCCCTACGCTATGCATCCTAGAGGTAGCAAAATGTATAGGGATCTCGGAGAACGCCTACGTGGCTGTGTCCGAAAAAGAAGTGACAGAGTTTGTAGGGAAGTGTTTGACATGTCGCAAGTCAAGGTCGAGCATCGCTTGTCGTCTGGATTGCTTGACCAAAGAAGATCCCACAAGGAAGTGGAAAAGGATAACTATGGATTTCGCGGTGGATTACCGCTACACCGAGCAAGAAGGATTCGATTTGGGTAATTGTGGATCGATCGACTAAATCACTCACTTTATTTCGGTGAGGGTGGATTACTCACTTCAGAGGTTGGCGGTTGTATGTGTCGAGATTGTGAGATCGCACGGGTGCCGATGTCGATCATCTCGAATAGGGATCCCATTTACGTCAAGGTTCGGAGAGCGTTGCATCGAGCTCTGGTGCGCGATTGGATTTCAACATCGCATTTCATCCGCAGATGGTGACGGGCGATCGGAAAGGTTATCTGATCTTGGAGGACATGTTACGAGGTTGTGTATTGGCCTTGAGGGTAGTTGGGAGGAGTATCTACCGTTAGCTGAATTTGCCTACAACAATAGTTACCAAGCAAGCATCAAGATGGCACCATATGAGGCGTTGTATGGTAGGAAGTGTCGCTCACCTACTTGTTGGACAGAGTTAAGTGAACATCAGTTGTTGGGACCAGAGTTGGTTGCTGAGACCGAAAGCAAGGTTAAGTTGATTCAGACTCGGTTGAAAGAAGCTTCGGACCGGCAGAAGTCCTATACCGATCTTAAGCGGAGAGATATTGAATTTGCTGTGGGAGATCGAGTTTTCCTGAAGGTCTCACCGTGGAAGAAAGTGTTAAGGTTCGGGAGGAAAGGCAAGCTAAGTCCGAGGTTTATTGGACCGTATAAGGTACTGAGACGAGTGGGACCAGTAACGTATCAGCTTGAGTTGCCAGCAGAGCTAAGTCAGATTCACGACGTGTTCCACGTTTCGATGCTTCGGCGTTATCGCTCAGATCCATCGCACGTGGTGACAGTAGAAGAGATCGAGGTAAACCCAGATTTGACCATGGAGAAAGAGCCTGTACAGATTTTAGATCGGGATGTGAAGGTTCTACGTAGGAAGTCTGTGCCTTTGGTTAAGGTTCTTTGGCGAAATCATGGCGTGGAAGAAGCTACGTGGGAACCCGAGGATATGATGAGACAGCAATACCCGCAACTCTTCTGACCAGGTAATTTTGGGGCCGAAATTATTTTTAAGGGGGGTAGAACTGTAATATCCCGGGTTAAGGGCTATTTTGTTTTGGCATTTGTTTGCATGTTAAAGGCTTGCTATGTTGTTGTTTGTGTGGTTTCAAGGCTTAGTTGTAGGCTAGGAGTGAGCCTGAGTAGGTGGGAAAATTTTAGTTTTTGGGCTTTATGTGATAGGAGCTGAAGGAGCTGGGTCTTTTATATTTTAATTGGTGTTCTTGAGCACAAGTGAGGAGCTAGCAAAGTGGCAAAGCATGCGCCACTTAGAGCTTGTGTTTGGCGTCAATTGCAAGGGGGGAGAGGTCCTGTGTTCGAATTGCGAAATGCCCCATTTTGGCTCCCATTTTGACTCATGGAGGGAGGAGTTGTGGCGATTCGAACTCCGCCTAAGACCTAGTCAAATGGTGGAATGATGGGTGGAGAGTGATTCTAGAGGTGGACTAATTCAAAGTGATTTGAATTAGTGGCTTGGGAGTGTTTGGGGGGAGGTTGGCTAGTTTTTAGGAGATTTTTGGGGGAGTTTGGCCGGTTGGTAAGTGTTGTGAGGGAGTGAGGAGAGTGCCAAAATTTCACTTAGGCAATGTGTGCATTTTCGGTCTTAGCTAGTGTCAAACAAGTTTTTTTTTGGTCTTCTTTTGGTGTCAATGTCAAGAAAACTCTCCCATTTTATTTTTCATTCTTGAAACCGAAACCCCAAGTGCTTTCATCTCTTTTTTTTCATTTGTTCTCTTTAAACCGAAAGCTTCAACAATCTTACCTTTACCGAAAGTACTTGGTGTCCTTTAATTTTGTTGTTAGTAAATGCCTCTCCCACTTTCTTTTCTTTTTCATTTGTGTTAAACCGAAACCACTTTTGTTTTCTCTTCAACATTGAGTAGAAACTAGTTTCTTGAACTCTCCTTTTCTCGTCAGATTTTCCTCTCTTGGAACCATTAGTAATCAAACTCATCCTCCAAAACACCTTCTCCATTTCTTATCTTTACAAAACCGAAAGTAACCCCCTCTATTCATCTTTTACTTTGTTTTTCCCAAACCCTTTAGCCGAACCATCATCCCTTCACCAAATTTCCTTTTACTATTTTCTTCCATCTTGGCCGATTGTGAGGTGTGGTGTGGATCGTTTTGGGGTTCCGCTTCCAATCATTGGAGAAGGTAGTAGGTAGGGCGAATGTTTATGTTCATCTTCTATTCTCTATCGGTATCTTCAAAGGTAAGAGTTGGTTTTGGTGTTTGTTTGGAAGTATAGTGATCATTTGTTTGGAATCATTTTATCGTAGGGCATTCGAGATTTCAAGCGATCCAAGCATAGCCGCGGTTCTCTGTTGATCGGTTGGTAAGTGGTGGTAAGGGATTGTTTTAATACTAATCGTTTGGTATTTGTTTAAGCCGAGGGCCATTATTTTGGTTGGTTGTCGATTGTAGGAAGTGGAGCAGAGCACTTGGTGTGGGCTAGTGTTCAAAAGCGTGTAGGTAGGTCTCGGGTTTAAGTGTTGACTCTTTTTGGTATGTTTGCTTTTGGTGAATGGTTTAAGAAATTAACCCATAATTGGCCGATTGTTTTAGGAGCAAGAGGATTGAGGGCTTTAGATCGGGTTCTTTGGGATTAAGGCTTACGATATATCGTGTGTAAACTAACACACTTTCTTAATCGAGTAATGTGATAACCGATTGTGTAAATGAAACAAAGTGGTTGATTGATTTAATACCCATTGAGGTATGGATACGGATTCGTAAGTCCGCTTCATTATGAGATATGTGATGGCATGTAATATCTTGATTATTGGTGTATATATTTTGAGATGCCATAGTAAGCATGTGAGCATGATAGCATGATTGCACGATTTTGCATTTAGTATGATATGCTATTGGGTGACATGAGAGGAGGGGAGTATGATATCCGTGTCTTTGGGACACGGAGGTTTGTCCAGTTTTGGTACACAAATGATATTTTGTGACTTTGGGTCACCAGAGGTTTGGCACCTCGGCGTCTCGTCGGTGGCTTAGGGTTTGGTACCACAAATGATATTTTGTGATTTGGTATCACACGATGGGTTCACCCCATCAGGTTTGGCACCTCGGTCACGGTGATTTGGGACACCGAGGTTTGGCACCTCATTGCGACTCGTCCCCTGTGGTTTGGCACCACCGTGGGTTGGCCCCACTTATGAGATACTGGGATTGTCGCTAGTGATTTGGTATCACACGATGGATTGGCCCCATCATTGGATTATTTGTGACTTGGTCACCAAAGTGGTTTGGCACCACATTATGGATATCGTGACTTTGGGTCACGGTGGTTTGGCACCACCAAGTGGTTTGGTACCACACGGGGTAGAAAAGGTGATATGGTTGGTTAGGATCGGGTGCATTACTTGCATTACTTTGTTATGATGTGTGTTGGCATGTTATATCGGGAGGAGGATTTACACACTGAGTCTTGCGACTCACTCTCTCCTTTGACATTTCAGGTGACACTTAGACGCGGACATGGAGCCGGGATGGACTCAAGGTGCTCATGCCATGCTTAAATAAGGATTTGCTCAGATTTTTATTAATTTGGTACTTAAGCATATTCATTACTATTTGGTTTTATTTGGGTTTGTAAATGGCCTCTTAAAATTATGTTTTGCTATGTTTATGTTTAAAGTAGATTTATAATATGCCTTAACAAATTAATTGGGTTAAAATGTGCTAAAACTTGGAAAGATAACGATTTCAAAACTACAAAAGCGATATTTTAAGCTATACCATCGGGTATCACACTATGATTTGGGATAAAGTGAACTCAAATGTTTTCTAACTTAAATATGATTTTCTACTAAGTCAAAAATGTTTTAGTAATAATAAGAAACAACTTAAACTTCTAAACGAGATAAACTAGTTTTACCTACACATCGGATTAAGTTTTCAAAATTTCTGGGTTTTCAAATACACCATCGATTTTAATCAAGCCTACTCGAAGTTTTCCTTCAAAACACAAATTGCCAAGTGTTTTCCTCAAACATCTAAACTTAGACCTATTTTCTCAAAATCCTTTTTCCTGTAACATACCGATTCGATTAGTGGTGTGTTGACCGGTTTGGGGTGTTACATTGACTCTCCTTGTCCCCAAATGGAGTCGCCAAACTGTCGAAACCATTTTTAAAGTTTTATGAAAAACAGAAATCGACTAAAAAAAGAAGACGGGAGTCGCCACCAATCCATTTTTGCTTAGGTGTGATTGGGTCACCTTATAAAATATGTTTTGTTTAAAAAATTAATTTTGGCCTACGAAATTCGAGAAAACAGGGTCGAGAGTCGATTACATATGAGGAAGGGTTAGCACCCTCATAACGCCCAAAAATTGGTACCTAATTGATAAAATCATGTCCTAATGTTGAAAATTTGAAAAATTTAAAATACGATCCTTTTTATTTGAAAGAAAGCTAAACTCACATATCTCAAAGAAATAAAATGCCACACCCAATAAATTAGGATGCAACATTTCAAGACTTCAAAACTAAGCTTGCCTTTATTTGTAGAAAATCCTTACCTCGAGATACGAAACATTATATCTAATGAGTTAAGATATAACATTTTGAATTTTCGATAATAAGTTTTGATTTGAAATTTATGGGTTTTTTAAAAAGGATACTTAATAACTTAAGTCCCATGAGAAAAATTAAAACCCAGTGAGTTAGGGTATAATCTTTCTCGAAGTCTCCAAATATCATATATCGCCGTATTTAAAAAACTTTGAATAAAATACGTCAATTTAGCAGAATGTGTTTTTATAAAAAAAAATGGTTTGAGTAAGATATTGCATTAATGCATTACAACATACATACCAAATAGCAATTCACCATAATTACAAGTCATATTAACAATTAATACTATTATAGACAATTAAAGAAAGAATAATATAAAATAACGAATGATACAAATAATATAATAACCATACTAAAGCAAGCATAAAATCATAAATAAAAGAGAATGGATAAACAAATAAGATAAAAAACAGAAACAACCAAAGATAAAAAAACTACTAAATAAATATGAAACTTGATATGCGAGATTAAGTGTAAAATAAAAGAACAACATAGAATGAGTGATATATTGAAACACCCCACACCCGGCCCACGAGCCTGAACCGGATCTGGTATGTTATAAAGTAAACCGATTGCAAAATCACTTTCGATACTTAGAGAAAATTGTAAAATTTTGGAAAAACTATTATTTTCAGTTGGGCTTAGATTGGAAACCCATTTATTTGATTTTGAAAGCCCATTTAATGAAATACATCCAATAAAGTTCTTAGTATGAAACTTAGCAATAAGCCAACATAAAGTATAATCCATCCTTAAGGCCTTATTACATCAAGTAAAACCGAAATAGAATAAAAGCAACTAAAATAAAATTTAAGTCCAAACTAAATGAAATTTTCTTCATGTAGCATGGCCTCCTCTTGGTCCACCGGCCGGTCCGTCATTGCTCATCACCGAAAATAATTCCCACAATGGGGTGAGTCAACAGACTCAATGTGCACACAATACTATCAATCAATAAATCGGGCATTCATGTTTAAATCATCAAGTCCATATAATAATGAAAATTATGATGCAACCCAAACCCAATCCTAATGGTCCATCCGCTACTCTCCACGTTGTGTCATTAGACACTATAATCAAATTTAAACGTTGTGTCATTTGACCTTGTTGTAACCGGTTACCAAATTTACAATGTGACCGTAGTCAACATTTTTCGTTGGTGAGACCGAAGTCAACACCTTAGTTGGTGAGACCAAGTCAACACTGTTCTCCCCCTTTCACATAAATCCCGAATGCCCCAAAACATATATATAGCATAACTTAATTTCATGTTCATATTCGTATATTCGCATGTTATTAAATAACATTTTTTTCCACAATCCTATCGAAGTAGGAAGCGTGCACAGGTACTTTTGCCACATTTGTGGTACATAGCCACATTCACATTATTATTCATGTCATATATTAAAATATTTAGCCATACAATATCGAAGGATAGTAAGGGTACACACTTTTTTCGCTTAATAGGTTCCTTGATATCTCGAGAAGCCCGATCTAATTTTTAGATCTATTAATTCCTATATTCGGCCCACCATATAAATACATTAATAAACCTATTTTGGCTTAAAACGAAACCAAATCCTAGTAGGATTTGTAAGGAAAAACTTACCTTTGCCGATTTGGTGATTATATAAATCCCGAAGTTTGGTTTTCCTCTACTTGATATTCGACCAACCTTGTAGTTCAATATGGTTAGTTTTGACTTTTCAAAAATTAAGGAATGGATTTAGATACTCACACAACCCTTAGCCGAATATTTTAGAGGCCTACCTTAGAGATTCCAAATCCGAAAGTTCCTTTTGTCTTGAATAACTGTCAAATCCCTAAAGATCATAGGTTAGATTTGATCTAACTTTAATAAGTGGTAGTTGGCCTTTAGCGAATGTGTCTTACCTTAATTTTCCTCGAATCAAAATCCGAAACTCCTCCTCGACATTGGCCATAGACAAAGAGAGGTTATTTTCTTAAGCTTTGATTTAAGCGATTTAAAGAACAAGAATCAATTGTTCTTACCTTGGATCCTTGATCTTTATGTTCAACGATTGTGGAAACCCGAGATCCCTTGTATATTCGCCATGATCAAAGAGAATAGGAATTTAGGCCTTTTACTTTCTACAACTAGAAAGAAAGGAATTTGAATGGCTTAACTTACCTTGAAACCTTTAATCACTTGTTTCCTTGTCTTGGATTACTGAGATCCGGCTATGGAGATCTAACCGAGATTTGGAAGAGAAAAGTTTTGACTAGGCAATGGCAAAGGGGAGGGAAAGAAAAGATGGAGTCCTTGCTTAGGGGAATTTCGGCAATGAGAGGGAGAAGAGAGAGCAAAATTTCGGCAAAGAGAGTGAATGGGAGAAAAGTCTCTATTTTCCTCTTTTAACTGAAACTGCTAGACCAAGAGTCCAAAACTTGGCCACTACTCTCCCAAGTGATAATTTAATCTCTATTAATTATCACTTAATTAAATTAAAAGTCTTTAATCCATCCTTTAATTCCTCATTTATCTTAGAAGAATAAATCCTTTATTTATCACTTAATTTAACAGTTTTATTAAAAATAAAACTCTCTCCTTTTTAGCTACCAAGTCTAGTCCACCCCTAGCCTTGGGAAGCAAAATTAAACCTTCAAAATTGCTTTCAAGTGACTCGAACTCATGCCATTCCCATAAACCCTAAGTGACACCTCAGGCCACTTTTCCAAGCTCGATTGTATGACAAAATTCACCAACTTTTTCTTTTAAGGCCCTCTTGCCCTTATCTCCTATTTTGGGCTTTAAAATTTGTCATTCCGGCCTTATTTCTAAGTTGCCTAAAATTTTCAAGCTGCTCAGAACTTGCCATTTTCCTTACATCTTCAGGTTTCCAAAATGTTTAGGTTTCCAAAATGTTTTAGGTTTCCAAAATGTTCAGGTTTCCAAAATGTTTAGGTTTCCAAAATGTTCAGGTTTCCAAAATGTTTAGGTTTCCAAAATGTCTAAGTTTCCAAAAACGTCTAAGTTTCCAAAAATGTCTAAGTTTCCAAAAATGTCTAAGTTTCCAAAAATGTCCATTTCCATTTCCATTTTCATTTTTATTTCCATTTCCATGCATTTCTAGGTTTCCAAAAGTATCAAAAATTTATTCATAGTACTTGAAACTTATCATTTCATACAATTAAACTGGAAATGCATAGGCCCTATTCAGGATGTTACATATATACCAAATAATAAATAGATATTGCAAATTATATATATATATATATATATATAAATGATATGGCAAAATCTAAAAAATAATATATATATATATATAATAAGTAAATTACATTTTTAAATAAATAATTTATATATAACTTTAAATAAAAACATATCAATAATATAATAATCTAATACATATATGCATAAAACTACATATTTAAGATTAAATAATATAAGCAATATAAAATATATGAAATTTTATACAATATTAAGGATAAAATAATTTAAAAATTATATATAATATAATGTAATAATATATAATATACAAAATGAAAAGTGTAATATAATAACTAATGTGCAAATTTTAAAATAACATATAATATATGAATAATATCGAATTTAATAAAATAACCTAATATAAATAATAAATAATAATAATTTATATATAATACTAAAATAATTAAAATAAGAATAAAAGTAAAAATAAAAATAATTAAAAAATCAAGAAATAGGATCAAATTAAAACAAATAAAAAAACTAAGGTAAAATTACAAAAAGGATGATATTGGAACGCACGCCAAACTATAGGGACCTATTGGGCAATTATGCCCGATCTCCTAAACGGCGCTGTTCTGATATTAGCCTTTAAATAGCCCGAGGGACCAAATTGAAATAGACACAAACTTTCAGGGCTAGATAAAAAAATAAAAGAAAATTTAAATTGGACGAAATTGTAAAGAATAAAATTGCGGAGGGATTAAAGAGGAAAATTGCCCCTTTTATAAAAACATGCGGATCCTCCCCGGGTATCAGGTCAACGCACGGATCCTCCTTGGGTATCGGGTCAACGCGCGACTCCTAGCCCCTGAACGACGTCGTTTTGGCCTTTAAATGAGAGCTCTCTTTCTCCTCAGCCTGAGGCCAAAAATCAGCCCAAAAAAATGAAGGGCCTATATAAGTAAAAAAATCAGCCCAAAAATTCATTTCATTCACCCCTTTAAAAAAAAAAAAACGAGAGCTCAAAATGCTCTATTCTCCTCGGCCTGAGGCCAAAATCCGGCCTGAGTTTTGGTGACTGGCCGCCGCACGCGCCGTCGCACGCGCCTTTGTAAGCGTTGTCATATATGACGGCCAGAGGCCAGAAGCTCTGTTTTTTTTTAACGCGAATCAAAAGGTAATGAACGTCCTTTATTTCTAGTAGTATTTTTATAAAAATATTTGCATAAACCGAAAAGAAAAATAAGAAAAATGAAAAGGGATAATCGAAAATCCTCTGCTATTGGTTTTTTTTTGTTTTATTACCATATTATCTTTTATGTATATTCTTCTGTATGTGTATCCCCTTTTACAGATTCCATTAGGGTTTTTATAACCCAAGAAATAAATCGAATAAATAAATATAAAATCCTATTTGATGCTACTGCCGGTATTCTTTCCTTGTTTTGCAGGGGAATGGCGAGAATCACAACGGTGATAAGGCACGCTGATGGTGGCGATGTTTGGTGGTGATGGCTAGCACAGCAAGTAGTGGCGCGAGGAAGGAAACCCTAGGGTCCTGGTTTCTGTAACATCCCAAAATTGGGCCTAGTAGGATTGGGCCCAATGGGTCTTGGGCGTAGGAATGTTTAAAATTTTGAGAACAAGAGAATGACATTATTGCAAATTGGACTCATTAGTTAAGTGAATTTGGAAGGTTACAAGGTTTTTATGAAGTCTCGGGTTTAATTGGGCCTTAGGAAAAATTGGGTATTTTAGCACTTTAAGGAGAGATGGTAAGTAGCTTCAAAGCTTATAGAAATAAATAAGTAATGTGCTTGCATAAATGAGCAATTAGTAAAGAGGTTATGGCATTACATGAAAGGCTTTAAGGGAAGAGGTTCAAATCCCTTTGTTGCAATTTTTGACTAATATTTTTGCACTTTTCCCTTATGTGTCGGCCAAGAGGTATTTATGGCAAGTTTGACTTCTTTATTTTTGGTATGGTGGCTAAAGAATTAAGGAAAGGTTGAGGTTGGGGAAAGGAATCAAAAGGAAAAGGCAAGTAAAGGGAATAAGTGGCTTATTTCATGGAGAATGCTATGGAAAGTATGGTTGGCAAACTTTTGGCCCTTATGACTATGCATGTGGACGGTTTTGGGGGTAGATAGCTAGCTGAAATTGTACTTTGGCATTTGGTAGGGTCTTGGTATTGTTTTGGCCAAAAATCACATTTGCAACTTTAGTGTCATCTTATCCCAATTTGCTATTCTCTTTGCCGAAATCTTCTAGCACAATAGTGCATTTTTCTTCTCTTTGGATTGGTTTCATATCCACATTTTGTCCATCTTCCTTGATAGCCGAATATCAACATACAATTTCCTCCATAACCGAACTTTCATCTTTTCTCTATTTCTTCTTCTCATCCATATTAACATCCGTTTCTTGATCAATCGAGATATAGTGGAAGGTCGAAACTTGGATTTTTCTAAAGTCGTCGTATAATCGCTAGAAATCGGATCCAATATTAATAAGGGACAAATCACTCGAAATATTCTACCTTCGGACATAGTGGTCAATGACGAGTGGTTCGTTAGGAAATCAAAATCAGGTGTGTAATCCCGTACCTTTCGTATACATATCTGAAATGGTGTGTAATCTCACACTTCTCAGAAAGTTTGTATGAAATATTATGTGAATCGATCGAAATATCAAAGAAAATCGAAAACCGACATTCGTGATCACTCGGGCGTGCGTATGATCGTAGTGGTAAACGTATTTTGTAATAAAACAGTTTCGGTTAGAAGCAGTGACGTGTTTTTGAAAAATCACGAAAAATAGAAGAAAGGAATTAGAAAGTGAATGAGATATCAAATAAAATCTTACTGTATCTATTTTGATAAGGAAGAAATGGAGAAGGAAAAGCAATTTTATACTCTGAGATATGTAAATTTTAGTGAGACTGGTTCTGAATGATTTCGTGGTTCCCTGATTTGTCTTGGAAAAATTGTATAAAATTGTACAAAGTGAATTAAGAGTTATAGTTCATATGTAAATATTACTTAGTGAGTGAGTCAGTTTTCAATAGAAACAAGCGGGAACAACATATGAAAACTGTACATTGAGATATTTGAATTTTGGGTAAGAGAGGTCAGAATCATTGGATAGTGAAACAAGGGAAACTTTAAGGAATAAACTGTACTAAATGGTTAAGACAAAGATTCTGAAAAAAATTTAGTAAGAAGATATATGAGTTTAGTTTCAAGAAAAATTTACGCATTTTGATTTCGAGATTCCTATCCCAAGTTATAGTCAATTTAGTTAGTACAACGCAGATGGACAGTATAAATTGTTATGCCCAAATTAGTAGTTAAGTCTAGATTGTGAAATTACCGAATTACCCTTAGTGGGTAAATTGTCGAATTACGAAAATGCCTCTAAAAGACCAAAATATGGAAATGCCTCTAATGGGCAGATTTGCAAAAGTGTTAATGGGCCAATCTGATATTTTGATAAATGGGCCAATCTGATATTTTGATAAATGGGCCAATCTGTTATTTTGATATGTAACACCCCAAACCCAGCCCAAACACCACGACCGGATCTGGTATGTCACTAAGGAAATTTTTGTAAAACAAATCATGTTGTCAGAAAGCCCAAATGTAATTTATATAAAATATGCCTTTATGAATAAAACCCAAACTTAATTACATGCCTTAGTTTAATTAAAATAAATGTTTGAATAACTAAAAATAATTTATCCCATAATAAAACAATATATAAACTAGTGGTCCATGACCTTATTACAACGAGATTTAAAATCCATTAAATGAAACATAATATAAAAATAATTAACTTGAGTTTTTTTGCATGGCCACTTTGCGCTCCTCTCCAGCCCGGTCCGATGCACTATGAGTTACCTGAAATGTTAATTTAATAGGTTGAGTCGAGAGACTCAGTGTGCAACCCTCATGCACCATTAGATTTGGGCCTCATAAAACATAATAATAATTTCATTTACATGGAAACAAATAATATGCAAAACCCAACCCAATTGCCTAGGTTTCCATCCGCTACACGCCCCCATACCAACCAACACACCATTGGGGATTTCTACAATCAACCCACACCGCTACACACCAAGATGGCAGTCATGCTGCTCATCAACATATATTGGCCGAAGCCCTTATAACAGATCATGGCAAAAACCGCTACAACATATAACAGATCACGGTAAAAACTGCTACACATATAACGTATAACTTCCTCCTTTCATCAAACCCACCCCATGCAATCACAAAAATCAATACACTTATAACATATAATCAGAATATTCACTGACCTGGTGATTCATTTTTACCATCTTTGGGCTTCCATCTTTATGCCAGGATTTCGGCATTTATCACAACATATAATACTTATAAACAGGTATTTAATAGACAGATCTAAATGGTGGCAAAGTATTACACACTTGATATCGCGAAATCCAATATTCTTAGTCGATGTCCTTGCTATCCAGATCTATTATCCTTAATCTATAACTTTGCTTAAAAGCCAAAAAACTGTAAAAATATGCCCTCTCCTATATTCGGCCATGGTTAGTATTCTACCCGATTTTATATATATAAATAAACAAATCCTCTTACCTTGAAATCTCAAAAGTAACACGATTCTATAACTTAGAGATCTATGCGATTGGCCTCCTTCTTCAAATCCCGGAATGCCGAAAAGAAGTGTGAAATAAGAGATTAGTTTCTAATAGCCATTCGGCTAAGAACTTTGAAAAGCCGAAAGAACAATGAAATCCCAAAATCAATACTTACCTATTGTTTCCTTCAGATTTTGACACAAACAGACTCCATTAAAGAGGATTCGGCAACCACAGGAGATGAGATCTAGCGATTTCAGCATTTATGAAAATCCCGAAAAAGATAAACTGATGCATTTTCGGCTTTTAGAAAAACTGAGTGAAGTGTTTCGGCTTAGAAGGAAAGTGAAAAGAAAGTGGAGAGAAAGAATACTTAGGGGTTTCGACTTTCAGAAGAAATCAAAAGAAAAGAGATTACCAAGAAGAACTGAGAATTTCAGCACAAAAGATGAAAGAAGAGAATGGGGTTCAAAATGCCGAAATTGAAGAGGTACCCCCTATTTATAGGGAATTTTGGCACCCTTCCGAAGATGGAATTTCACCCAACTCACTCGAAAGATAACTCCTATCTTTTCTCCTCTATCTTTCTATCCCTTATCCTATCAAAACACTCATCCATAAGAGGCCACATTTGCACCAACTCTCCCTTTATTTTATCAGCTTGTTATCCTCATTAATTAAACAAAAATAATCACTAAATTATAGCCTTGTGCCGTCCCCCATTAGCTCACCTTGGCTGTCGAAATTTTGACCCAATTCTTTGGGCCCAACTGAACCTCAAATTAACATATTAAACATAATATTACACACAATACACAAGCCCATTAATACCTTACCATAACATTCTAAGTGTTACATGCATCTCATAAATTTTAAATGTTCCCATTCTCAAGGCCTATTGGGCCCAATTCTACTAGGCCCAATTTCAGGATGTTACAAATGTACCCTCCTTAAAGAAATTTCGTCCTCGAAATTTCTAACTAACTAGTAATCGTACTACCCAAGTCTCATCACTATGCTTTCGCTGTGCCCTCTAATTCCAAAGCCAAATAAACACTTAGTATACTATGGTAGGATACGCACCATTATTAAACTTCGAGCGTCTTCATCCCCTTGTACTAATACTACCGATTCGCGTTTATCTGATTAAGAATTTTATGAATTATTAGTTTTCTTCCACTGATTAACCACGAACAGTCTTATGAATAATAGTTTTAAAAGTAGTTCTTTCCAATTCAAACCTATCTACAGTTTTAGTCTTCTTAATTCTAGGAACCATGCACATTCAACATCCATACACACCAACATACAAATAGCATCCATCACCTAAGGGTATTTTCGTCATTTCACTATCCAGGGGTATTTTCGTAATTTTAACCTATAGGGGTATTTTCGTAATTTTCCAAAATATGATTCCAAGTGATTTACGAAATAAGGGTATTTTGGTAATTTTTAATTTGGGAAATTTTTACGAATCAAGGGTACTTTAGTGATTTCAAAACCAAGGTTTACTTTAGGGTTGTACAAAACAAGGTGGTTTGGTCCCTTTGGGTTTTAGTTATAGGTTTTGGCACATCAACACGTCCTCATGGTTAGGGTGAGCAATCACTACGCACTGTAGGATTCCAGTGAAGAGGAGGTGAGTCACTAGGACTGCTTAAATACCAAGCTCTCCCTGTATCCACTCCTAGACATGCGTATAGCCATTACCACACCCTAACATGGCTTAAGGTGAACAGTCACCACGCACCAGATAGGATTCCAGTGAAGAGGAGGTGAGTCACTAGGACTGCTTAAATACCAAGCTCTCACCGTATCCATTCCTAGACATGCGTGTGCCTGTTGCCACACCTTAAGTCAGTGATCAGTTCACAGGATTTGTTTGGATAATTTAAGTCTTATGTAATTTAAGAAGTTGTTTAACCTAAGCCTATAGTCCATCAAAGCCTAACTAATCTAACCTACGTCCCATAAAACCCATCAAGCCCATATTCATATATATATCACACAAGGAGTTTTGAATACTTACAGCGGACTTGGTAGGAGGCAGTGCCATGCCGAGAAAACAAACCTGTACCATTTTTAAACATGCATGTTTCAAAAAAACCATTTTAAAAAACGTTTGAGCTCAAAACCCAAAGTTGAGTTTTGAACCGGCTCGATACCAATTTGTAACACCCCAAACCCTACCAAACACCACGACCAGGATCCGGTATGTCACTAAGGAAATTTTTGTAAAACAAATCGTGTTGTCGAAAAGCCCAAATGTAATTTATATAAAATATGCCTTTATGAATAAAACCCAAACTTAATTACATGCCTTAGTTTAATTAAAATAAATGTTTGAATAACTAAAAATAATTTATCCCATAATAAAACAAGATATAAACTAGTGGCCCATGGCCTTATTACAACGAGGTTTAAAATCCATTAAATAAAACATAATATAAAAATAATTAACTTGAGTCTTTTTGCCGGATCCACATATTCTTTTGCATGGCCACCTTGCGCTCCTCTCCAGCCCGGTCCGATGCACTATGAGTTACCTGAAATGTTAATTTAATAGGTTGAGTCGCGAGACTCAGTGTGCAACCCTCATGCACCATTAGATTTGGGCCTCATAAAACATAATAATAATTTCATTTACATGGAAACAAATAATATGCAAAACCCAACCCAATTGCCTAGGTTTCCATCACACCATTGGGGATTTCTACAATCAACCCACACCGCTACACGCCAAGATGGCAGTCATGCTGCTCATCAACATATATTGGCCGAAGTCCTTATAACAGATCACGGAAAAAGCCGCTACAACATATAACAGATCACGGTAAAAACCGCTACACATATAACGTATAACTTCCTCCTTTCATCAAACCCACCTCATGCAATCACAAAAATCAATACACTTATAACATATAATCAGAATATCCACTGACCTGGTGATTCGCTTTTACTGTCTTTGGGCTTCCATCTTTATGCCGAGATTTTGGCATTTATCACAACATATAATACTTATAAGCATGTGTATTTAACAGATGATCTAAATGGTAGGAAGTATTACACACCTGATATCGCGAAATCCGATATTCTTAGTCGATGTCCTTGCTATCCGGATCTATTATCCTCAATCTATAACTTTGCTTAAAAGCCCAAAAACTATGAAAATATGCCTCTCCTATATTCGCCATGGTTAGTATTCTACCGATTTTATATATATAAATAAACAAATCCTCTTACCTTGAAATCCCGAAAGTAACACGATTCTATAACTTAAAGATCTATGCGATTGGCCTCCTTCTTCAAATCTCTAATGCCAAAAAAGTGTGAAATAAGAGATTAGTTTCTAATAGCCATTCGGCTAAGGACTTTGAAAAGCCGAAAGAACAATGAAATCCAAAAATCAATACTTACCTATTGTTTCCTTCAGATTTCGGCACAAGCAGACTCCATTAAATAGGATTCGGCAACCACAGGAGATGAGATCTAGCGATTTCGGCTTTTATGAAAATCCGGAAAAGATGAACTGATGCATTTTTGGCTTTTAGAAAAACTGAGTGAAGTGTTTCAGCTTAGAAGGAAAGTGAAATGAAAGTGGAGAGAAAGAATACTTAGGGGTTTCGGCTTTCAGAAGAAATCAAAAGAAAAGAGATTACCAAGAAGAACTGAGAATTTCGGCATAGAAGATGAGAGAAGAGAATGGGGTTCAAAAAGTCGGAATTGAAGAGGTACCCTCTATTTATAGGGAATTTCGACACCCCCTCCAAGAGAGGAATTTCGGCCAACTCTGTACTCAGAAGATAACTCCTATCTTTTCTCCTCTATCCTTCTATCCCTTATCCCTATCAAAACACTCATCCATAAGAGGCCACATTTGCACCAACTCTCCCTTTATTTTATCAGCTTGTTATCCTCATTAATTAAACAAGAATAATCCCTAAATTATAGCCTTGTGCCGTCCCCCATTAGCTCACCTTGGCTGCCGAAATTTTGACCCAATTCTTTGGGCCCAACTGAACCTCAAATTAACATATTAAACATAACATTACACACAATGCACAAGCCCATTAATACCTTACCATAACATTCTAAGTGCTACATACATCTCATAAATTTTAAACGTTCCCATTCTCAAGGCCTATTGGGCCCAATTCTACTAGGCCCAATTTCAGGATGTTACATGATAAATGGGCCAATCTGATATTTTGCTAAATGGGCCAATCTGATATTTTGCTATATGGGCCTAATTGATAATTTGTTATAATGAGCCGTACTTTTTGTAATAAATATCTGAATAAATTATTGTGATTTGTTATGCATTATATACATGATTTGCGTGGGATGGGATAATGATGAAGAGAAGTTTTAGTAGCTATACTGCCTAAATCTGGTGGCTCTGCCACAAATCTAAAAAATGGCAATGCTATGTAAATTCTGTTAATCTAGTGGCTTGTCTACAAATTTGATATAAATGGCTTAATGCCTACGTTTGGTGTGTTGGCGGGGTGGGTTGACTAAAGATCACCCACAGGTGTGTTGGTTGGTACGAGTAGTGTGTAGCGGATGGAAAACTAGGATTTGGTTTGGGAATTGCATATCATATGCATATTATATATGATACATTTATATTATTGTAAGCAGGCTTTGGCCCAATTAATTGCTTAATGGGATTTAGGCCCAGTGAACAATGGTAAGTGGATTATACACTGAGTTCTTGTAACTACCCCCCTTCTCTTAACCTTTGTAGGTAATGCTCAGTGACGAGGACTTGGAGCCATGGATGACACGGTGGAGGCAATGCTTCAGAAATAACATTTTTGAATATTAGTAAACTACCTTTCCGTTTTATTTGATTACTTTTATTGTTTCGGGTTTTAAAGTTGTAATAAGGTATCTAGACTATTTTTATTTTGCTTAATGTTTGGGATGTTTTTATTATTCTTCTTAAATTGTTTAAAAAGGAATTTTCTAAAAATATAAATAATGGTTTTCAAAATTGATTAATAAATGGATTTTATAGCAAACTTTTACAAATAATTTAACTCGGATTCTCTTTCAAAATTTCAATGTCATTTTCAAAAGTCCTGATTTTAAAGTCCACTACTTCGATTTTCGACTCATCAACCAACATCTCAAAAATACTTGTATTTTATCTACGTTTCGCAATGTTTTTAAAATGCTTCTGCAACTCTATTTCCAAACGTCATATTTTTATAAATTGTTATTTCAAATATGTTTTCGCAACCAAAAAGGTTTTTAAAGATAATTACGTTTTCAAGAAGATAACAATTGCTTAAGTGTTTTGGGTTTTAACAAAGAGGCTGTAATTCTCAAACAAGTTTTTAACAATGGCAAAGATGGTTTTGAAAAGAAAAAAAAACACTTCCATGTGACACGCCAGATTTGGGCCTAACTTCTAAGGTCGGGTTTAGGGTGTTACATTTCCAATTGCTGAAACAGTTTGGGCACTAGGCCAAACGCTGCTATTGGGCCATTGGGCCATTTGGGTTTTAGGTATTAGACTTAGTTGGGCTTTGGGTAATCTGTTTAGTTTGGGTTTAAATTTTAGTTTTGGGCTGATTGGGCTACGAGTAAATTTAGGCCTGTAAATTGTCTGTAAAAGGACTTTATTAAATAATTTTTTTTTGGTTTTTTTGAATGGAATGGGCCCAGGCAAGATGGGCCGATTATATGTTACATAAAATATAAAATAAGTATAGGGATGAAATTTTAGCCTTTGAAGTAATGAATCACATAAATGATAATGAAGTAATAAAAGAAGAGAACCATTATAGTCTTAGCCAACTTGTGCTGGAATGGGAGGAGAGAATGCAAACGGGGCTAGGAATTGGTGTTTTTTTTTTATTGTTAACAGCACGTACAAGTATCTCTATGGATATGGATTAGGATTTATCGATATTTTTAGTAGATTAAATTATGAGTTCAGTCAGATTTTTATGCATGTTTTAAATTACATTTTGGTTATTGAATTTAAAGAAATAATTAGTGATGTTATTGATTTATTATATTTTAAGTTGATTAAACAATTAGTTGACGTAGTATGTTATATCATTTCAAATAATTTTTTTGATAAAAATGTAATGTTGTTCTTTTATGTAGTTTAATTTTTTTAAAAAATTTAGGTTTAAATAAATGTTTGGTGATTGAATTTGACATTTTAAACATTTTTAAAGCGTATAAATGATTTTAAAAATATTAAAATTATATAAAAAGTTTAATTCATTCTCTTAATTTTGAATTACAATCTTCTTTATGGTAGTCGTTGGCTTCTTATTTCCATCAACAAAATCTCTATTATATATATATAATATCATGCGAAAAAATTCCCTTATAATACAATCAAAATCCAGTTGGGTTTCAAATAAAATTCAATTATTCTTAATTTACAATTCAAATATATTATTTATTTTATGTAAGTAACCAACATTTTGTGGATTTGTTTTGAAAAGAAATTCAAATTTTAATAATTATTTATTTACTACTTCCCAATTATTTTTAAAAACTAAGGTCACTTTTAATATAAATTAAACTAATCATTATTTAATTAGTAGAAATATGTATTTTTAAATCATATAATATTTTGCTTAGAGTTTAAATTTTTTACAAAAGTTAATATTTGTTACATTATAAATAAAAATTTTAAGTATATGCAAAATATAAATATAATACTAAATCTCTCTCAAATGTTATTAATTAAAAAAATAAAATGGTGTAGCATTTCTAAGTAAAAAAATCAAATATAGAGTAGTCTTTCATATTATGTTGTTAGTTAAAAGAGAAAGGAATCTCATATTGCTTAGGAACAAGCTGCAAAACTATTCATGAGTCTATATATACACATATCTCATATCCCACATTGCTCTAAGAAAACAAAGTAAATGAGACTTTGAGTCTATATAAAGATTTAATTTGTAAGTTATATTTCTATATTAATTGATTACACCCTAAAAAAATGGTATTGTCACTTTGAACTTTTATAAAGGTTTATTCTCGTAAATTTTTAAAAAATTTGGTCTATTTTTATAATGTTTAAAAAATGACCTTTTTTAAAAATTTAATTCGAGAATAATTTTTTTTAGAAAAAATACGGGCTAAAATGCGTTTTTGGGTGAGCGTTTTTACCACATCAGCAAAGCGTGCCATCAAGAAAGCGTTTTTTGCTGATGTGACAAAAAAGCTCATCATGAACGCATTTTTCTGCTATATTTTCGAGAGAAATGACCATTTTCAATAAATAATTAGGAAACAAGTTATGTTCCGTAAATTTTATAAAAAATAGGTATTTTCTAATAATTTACCTAAATTTAAATAATAATTATTTTATAATTTTTTAAAATTAATTGATTAAAATATAAACATATTAATAAATTAACTATTGATCTTTAGTGTAGTTTGAATTGATTAGAGGCTGAAATTTTGAAAATGTTTAGTTCTTTACATCATTACATTTGTTCGGATTTACACGCGCTTAAGAAGGAGAGTTTGAAGTTTTATGAAGTGAAAATGAAAGCCTGAAATATTTGGGTACAGGCCTTGGGTCACCATCAAGACTGCATATCACTGCCAAACTTTGTCCTATTTTTTGCTACACAGTTTCCTTTTTCTTTTCTTTTTTTAACTCTCAAGTACTTATTAACCTGCCAAAGCGGCCTATCAATGTCTGAGAACCCTTCACAGTTCTCTCTTTCTTTCTCATATCTTAAGCCATTGGACAAGGAGAGTTGTGTCACTTATTTTCCCCCATTCTCTTTCTCTCTTTATTTCAAATCCCCTCTCTCTCTTACTTTATCAATAGTGTTTTAACTTCAGTTTGCTTGCCCTTTTTCTGTGAAATCAAAAGAGAATCTGAGTGATCATCTCTGATTTCTTTTTCTCTTTTTTTCCCTATCTTTAAGCATACTTTTTCGTAGTTCTTACACCAGTTAACTGCAGTCTTTCAAGAATTTCTTGCTGACTCTCTCTCTGCTTGCTGGTTTATGTGTATTTTTGTCTGTGTGATTAATTTCAAACCCCAAAGCTATCATCTCTTTGTTTCCTATTCAATTTTACCAGATTCTCTCCCAGGAAAAAAAAAAAAAAATCTTAGGACACCCTTTTTTCTGGGTTTTTTTTTTCCTTATCAATTCTCATGGAAGCCATGTATCTTTCATTTCGTCGTCATTTCTTGAGTTATTATTGTCACCTATATGCTTGCAAGTGAACGTTGTTCATCACTTTTCTTATTATCCCCCGATCTTTCAAGAAAAACATAGAAGAGTGAAGTGAAACCCTACAAAGAGCATCAAAACAAGAAGCTAAGATAACATCATCGGCACGAAAAGCAGTAGCTTCCAAGATCTTTTCATACCCAAGAAAGAAACTGATAATGGACTTGGTTTCCCCACAAAACAACCCAAATGACTATCCAAGTCGGATGGTAAGCTCAAGCACCATAGCAACTATGGCTGCCAACAACAGCAGCATCATCAGTAGCAGTAGTAATAGTAGTGCAACTGCAATGCCTAATTCTAGCAGTACAACTATGACTCCACCTCCATCGACCACTCCAAGCCGGTATGAGAACCAGAAGCGTAGAGATTGGAACACTTTTTGCCAATACCTGCGAAACCATAGGCCTCCACTCTCACTTTCAATGTGTAGTGGTGTCCATGTCCTTGAGTTCCTTAGGTACCTGGATCAATTTGGGAAGACCAAAGTTCACAACCAGACTTGCCCTTTCTATGGTCTCCCTAACCCTCCTGCTCCTTGTCCTTGTCCTCTTAGACAAGCTTGGGGTAGCCTGGATGCACTCATTGGCCGACTCAGGGCTGCCTATGAGGAGCATGGGGGTAGGCCTGAAGGGAACCCTTTTGGAGCTAGAGCTGTGAGGATTTACTTGAGGGAAGTCAGGGATTTCCAGGCCAAAGCTAGAGGTGTTAGCTATGAGAAGAAAAGGAAGAGGCCTAAGCTGAAGGTACCTGTCCCATCATCACCACAACAACAATCATCAGCTCCTACACCACCCACACTTGCTGATGCCACTGCTGCAAGTGAGTTTTCCCTTTTCAAACTTGTTTAATTTTATGCTTTTTTTCCCCATAGCTGAGCTTATACAATCTCTGTATGTTTTGCTTTGGTCACTTGAAAACTAGGTTAGTCTGCTTTGGAAAGTTGGTACCCTTCGAATTGGTCTTTAGGGGACAGTTTGTAATGGTAATGACATGATGATCAGTTACTAGGAAGCAGAGGTAACTGGGAATGAATAGTACAAAAAAGAAAATGATGGCAACAAAAGAAAGATCCTATTAACATGTAGTAAAATAATAATAAATAAATTCAAATTTAATCTAATTAGTCCATGCACTTTCATAAATTTAGGTCTAAATTTTGTTTCTACAAAAGGTATTTACTCAAACCAGTCATCAAACTGTTATGTACTTTGGATTACCTTTCTAGCTTGCTGCTGCTTGCTTTTCTTGGGTTTTTAATCTCAGTTTTCTAGTTTTGGCTTGATGCTAAAGGAGACATTTCCTATTCTTTTCTTTTTCTTTTTTCTTTTTTTGCAGCAAGTACTATATAATTGGATCAAGGATAAGGGGTCCTTTTGCAATTAGCAACTGTCTGGGATGATATGGTTTAATGGTTTTTGTTTTTCTTTTTAAGGTATTTTCTCTTTTTCTAGTTCATCATATTTCAATGGCTTATATAGTTTATCAAAATGTTATATATACAATTTGATGGTATAAGCCAATGCCACTGCTAGGCCATATATATCTTGTAATTTTCTATGTTTTTTTTGTTCAAATATTAATATGAAACCTGTTCCTATATATCCAATTCTCTTCCCGATGATTTACATAATGTCTAGAGAATTTGGCCAAGTTATTTATAGCGCATAATTTTATATTTATAAGTGAATTATGATGCTATATCATTCATATATAAAATTAAACAAAGTGGATGTATCAAATATTGATAATAATAATAAATATTTGTAATGGAAGACAAAGCATAATGGGATGTGGAAACTCACGAGCTTGTCCATAGTGTAGGTTAAGTATATCAGATACAGGATCCAGTTAATTAACGAGTATTTATAGATATTAAAGGTTAGTTGATTGTCATTTGAAAATTATGTTAATTCTTTATATATTACTTTCACTAAATTCTATGAAGAAAATTAATCTAATACTTACACTTTTGTTATTTAATCAACATCAGTCTTAATTAGTAATTCCATTAGACACCAATTAAAATATAATAACAATCAGATCTATATTGTAAGGCAAAAAGACAAAACCTAGATTCATTTTTTGCTAATGTTGGTGACAGCTAAAACAAAACACAAAACACACACGTCATGAAAGTGTTAGGTTTATACAAAATTTTGAGCCAATTAATAAAGCAGATGGAATATTTGAAGGTTTGAGGCCTAATCAAAGGGCTATTTGTTAATCCACTTAGGCAGACAAACTTTTGAACATTATTAAGTATAATACTTGTTTAATGCTAGGCTGATGTTTGATTATCTCTTCTTCTTTTTTGGTTAACATCTAGCGTAATCCTTTTGAATGAATATTAAATTACTATTTTCAAAGCTTTGGAAGAATGAATATTAAAGGTTCCATAAAATCTAATAAGTTAGATTAATTCATTGAAAAATCGTAATTTAATTATTCCTTTCGCGTGTGTTTCTGGAACTGCTGACACAAACTAGTTTAGACTGACTCTTGTGGACTATATGAAAATACTAACTAATGCTGAATCATGGCATGCTATATGGAATGTGTGTGTATATATATGTGAGTTGTTATGAAGCAGTTCGTGTTGTTATTGGAAATAAATTAACATGGAAACCTTGGTGTATCTGCCAATGAAAACTCATGCATTGGCAGTGAAGAAATGGTGGACCATATCACAGAACATAAAAACAGCATGCATGCACCAACTTGAGTAGTCACATTGTTGTGCCAGTAACAGTCCAGTCTAAGCACATAACTCAAGAAAGCCTTTACAATTTTGTCTTGGGGTGAACAAATGGGTGGTGCTTCAACTTATAATTTCCATTGATTATTCTGCTGATTTTTAACTGCCCAAAATAGTAACATACATGATATATGTATATATACACACACACGTACATGTTTATGCATAGAATCATATTCATATGAATGGAAGGGTGGAGAAGCATGAATAAGATGCTCTTGAGCTATAAAATCATATATATGTACTCATCACATAGAAAGCTTGATGCTTAGGTGATCAATGTATATGAATGAAATTGAATAATGTATTTGAGTGTGTTTGAATGTACTCTAAACACTTCTTCTTGATTAAAGCATTGAAAAGTTATGTTATTAGTTCCTCTCGGTAAGTAATAACTATTTATGGTATATGATGTTAAAAATGGCCCAATATTCAACCATTACAACTTTATAGATAGAATTATGAAGAGGCTATTTTGCAAGTTTCTTTGCAAATTTCAGTGATTAGAGAATCTTAAGCTCAAAATGGGATGTAATCATGTGCCCTACATATTGAACCATATGTGTGTATCATGTTTTTTTGTTCAACAAATGTGTATCATGAAAGATAATTTTCTTTTTGGCTAAGCTTGAATGATATATGGATTTATATTTGATGCGCTTAATGATGAGGACTAATAATTAAAAAATTATAAACCTAAGTAAGATTTCCAAGTCTTTAGCTTCAAGGGTTGGAAAGCTATATATTATTATATAGTGGTTCTAAATATTTCTCATGTCTTGCTAGATATTCATGTAAAACGTTTTCTATAATTCCCCCCAAAACCCCGAGTCTTAAAATTGTCTCTGGATTCAACTTTATCAGCCAAAAGTCCTGCAAGAATGTCCGGTTGACGCAAGCTTTAAATTGTGCCATATGACATATCGTTAAATTCTTCCTATGGATGGAGAAGGTATAATTGCACGTGAAAAATATTACTTGGGTCAACATAATTAAGGGTTTTCGTTGACTAATTCAAGCTTTACGTATCCCAAGCCATAATATGCAGAACTTTTACATATGCTTGCCTTATAGTTCATGTTCTTCGTCTTTATTTGTCCTAAACAAGTTTCAAGTCTGCCCATATTGTTGTTTAATGGGAAATTTAGATACTACATTTTCATGTGAATGTCTCGTAGGAACACTTTTATTGGCAATCAATTAATCACTTCATTAAAAACTAATAAATAAATTAAAATTTAATTAATTGATGGCATCACATGATTTACCATCTGTATATAAATTTATATTAAAAATGCATTAAAAACAATTCCTTATTTTTGGTAAATATCTCTCTTCTTCATGCATGCGATAACCTCTAGAAACGATACTAGGATTTATTAAATTAATTAAAAATAAATAGTAATAATACAACTTTTGTACTCCATGTTTTAGATATTAATTAACATGTAGCACAAAAGAAAATAATCTCGGTCCTATTTATAAAAATTTTGGGTAGACTCGAAATAGTTAATTTTATTTGCTTCATATTGTATTTTAGTTAATTATATTTTAAATGTTATGTTTTAGTCATTTACATTATCGTTTTGTTACAAAGTTGTCACTCTTTCGTTAAGCTTCGTTACCTTCCTAACGATAATCCTACGTGGCAGTTCAAATGAACTTTAAATGCTAACTTAGATGTCCAATTGGGATGAAAATAATTTTTACAAACAAAATGAAAAAGAAAACTAAAAGGAAAAGGAGACTATCCGTTTTTCTTTTTCAGTTCAAGTTATAATTAATTTAAAAATTTTCAATTTAAGTTGACATTTAAAACTTATTTGAACTATCACATAAGATTCAGTTAGAGATAATGTAACTTAATAATAGAGTAACTATTTTATAATAAAATGATAATGTAAATGACTTAAAATAATATTTTAAACATAAATAATTAAAATATAATTTGAGGTAAAAAAAAAAAAATTTTTTAAAGAAAAATAGTAGCATTTACAAAGGCTTCTTTGGGGACGCAAAAGGCACAGTCCCATGTATAAACCAAAAAATCCGTACTAAGCAAAGATCCCCGCAATCTACGGTGAAGGAGCAAAGCAGTTGACACGTGCATCAATCAGGTGGACCCTACCAGCCTCGTGCTCCCACGTGGACATTTGTACTGCTTGTCTAGAAATAGACGATCTTTCCCCCCACGACAGCAGTTTCTGCCTCGTGCACCGTGGTCCACTTGATTTTTCCCACATGGCCTCATATTCACCCTCCGATGTACCCAAATGCGTCCGTACGAGTATTGTTTTTCGTTTTTATTATTATAAATTTTCATCTTTCCTTCTTTGGGCGTCGCCTACTTTTGCCATTTATGAAGAACTTTTTTTTTCCCCTTATTTCAATTCATTATAGATTAGGTTTTCAAAAAAAATATTATTAATTCGAAATAAAATTACTTGCATGTAATATAATTTAAAGAAAGAGTGGGTGTGATTGATTTTTATATAAATTTGGACTGATCCCCATGCAATACATAAAATATTAAATTATGAAGTCTCTCCTTGTTTTTTCAAAACAATATTATATCATTTGATTTCATAATAGACTCTCTCTTTAGTTTTCTCTTTGTATGTGCATGTAGTAACATCAACAAATGCAGGTGGTGGGATAAAAATGAGGTGATTTCCATTCTCCTTACTTATGCAATTCCCCCTATTTATAATAGTAATTTTATGTTTAAACCATACCACAAAATTATATGTATCCATTTTTTTTTAAATACTACAGTGTTAAAAAATCATATTATGGGTAAATTATTTTAAGTTAATTGATACTTGTCAAATATCTTAAATTTTTTTCGACTGTAATAGGCCTATTTTACCCTACCCACTAAACTAAAAAACCAAAATAAAAATATATTAACAGTCCAAGTTTTGGGTTTCAAGCCCAATTACAAAGTAGCCCAAATTAATAAAAAAGCCCTAATAGCCCAAGCCCATAACGTTAACTAATTTTCATAAAACCTAACCCTAGCCCATTTCCCATGTGCGCCACTTGCCTCCCTCGGCCACATCGCCTGCGCCTCGATCCCGAGGCCTGTCTAGCATGCCTTCGCCACTGTTTCACCAAAACAGCAAGTTCCGCCATCCGTTGACTCGCCAAGACCAGCAAACAAGAGCAAAAAAAAGCAGAAACAGAACACGAAGGAACAATAACAAGGACAACGAAGCAGTAGATATAATTTAAAAGAAATTTATAAATCGACTATAAAGGTCGAACTCAAGATATAGTATTTTTGGACGGAGACACATGAAAAAATTCAAATACAAAAGGGAGAAAAGAAATACAAAAGGTCTAGTTTAAAGAAAAGGTAGCATTTTTATTTTCGAAATAGATAATAAATAAAAATACAACACTTACTTGCGGTCGATCTCCTCGCCACCGTCGATATCTCTTCTGGTATAAAATGCCGTCGAATCCTTGGGGATTCGGCCAAGGCTGCGGCAGAGAACGTCGGAAGCCAAAAAGTTTTCCCCTTTTTTGGGAGTTAGGGCTTTAATGTAGTGTTTTCAACCCCAAATCGAAGTTCTACACAAAAAAGGGCAAGGAGAGGGGTTTTTTGGATTTTTCCGACCACCGTCGATGGCGGCGCCAGAGCCTATAGCTGGAGAGAGAGAAAGAACAGAGAAAAAAGCTATCCTTTTAGTTTTTTTTTTAAACTAAGGGTTGAAATTAAATTTTGAAAAAAAAATTGGCTTAAATAGCCAGATGAAACGGCGTCGTTTAGGGGGCCAACCCGAAACCCGACCCGCTCCGGGGAGGATCCGCGTGTTTTTTATTTTTGGGCTATTTATGCCCTTAGTCCTTCCGCTTTTTTTATATTTTGCAATCTAGCCCTATTTATGTTTTTTATATTTATAATTTTACCATATAAGTTTGTTCTTGTTCCATTTAGGTCCTTTATGAAACGGTGCGTTTTGAGGACAGGGAATATTTTCCCATTTTGTAACACCCCAAACCCGGCCCATACACCATGACCGGATCTAGTATGTCACTAAGAAAATTTTTGTAAAACCAATCTTGTTGTCAGAAAGCCCAAATGTAATTTATATAAAATATGTCTTTATGAATAAAACTCAAACTTAATTACATATCTTAGTTTAATTAAAATAAATGTTTGAATAACTAAAAATAATTTAACCCATAATAAAACAAGATATAACTAGTGGCCCATGGCCTTATTACAACGAGGTTTAAAATCCCTTAAATAAAATAAGATATAAAATAATTAACTTGAGTCTTTTTGCCGGATCTACATAATCTTTTGCATGGCCACCTTGTGCTCCTCTCCAGCCCAGTCCGATGCACTAAATGTTACCTGAAATGTTAATTAATTGGTTGAGTCGCGAGACTCAGTGTGCAACCTTCATGCACCATTAGATTTGGGCCTTCGCCCCATAAAATAGAATAATAAACTCATGTACATATATATATAACACATAATATGCAAGGCCCAACCCAATTTCCTAGGTTTCCATCCGCTACACGCCCCCGTACCAGCCATTCACACCATTGGGGATTTCTACAATCAACCCACACCGCTACATGCCTTGATGGCAGTCTTGCTGCTCATCATCAGATCATGGCCGTAGCCACTACAACAGATCATGGCAAAAGCCGCTACAACAGATCACGACAAAAGCCGCTACAACAGATCACGATAAAAATCGCTACAACGTATAACTTCCTCCTTTCATCAACCCAGCCCATACAATCACATAAAATTCAATATACTTGTAACGTATAAACAAAACATTCACTGACCTGGTGATTTGCGATTACCCTCTTTGGGTTTCCGTCATTATGCCGGGATTTTGACATTTATCATAACATATAAACTTTATAATCATATATTAGTCAAACAGATCTAAATGGTGGGGAAGTATTACACACCTGATTAAAATCGATACCCTTGCTAAACCGATCTACTACCTTGCTCAAAAAGCCGAAAAGATGTGAAAATAGGCCTTCTCCTATAATCAGCCATGGTTAGTGTTCTACCCGATTTTACACACTAAAATCAATAGACTTCCTTACCTTAAAATCCCGAAAGTACCACGATTCGAGTATTACTGAACCTATGACGTGGAGATCTATGCGATTGGCCCTACTTCGGATCCCGGAATGCCAAAAATAAAATAAAAATATAAGGGATTAGTTCTAAATAGCCATTCGGCTAGGGTCTTTGAAAAGCCGAAAGAACATTGAAATCCCGGAATCAACACTTACCTATTGTTTCCTTCAAATTTTGGCGCAAGTAGTCTCCATTAAAGAAGATTCGGCAACTTCAAGAGGTGAGATCTTAGTGACTTCGGCTTTTAATGAAAATCCCGGAGGGATAAACTGATATGGTTTTGGCTAGAAAGAAAAGAGAAAAGAGAGCAAGGAGATGCTTGAAGATTCGGCTACCTGAAGAAGAAGAGAAGAGAGAAAGAATAGGGGAGAAATTTTGACAGAGAAAATATGAGAGCTTTAGCAGTGATTTCGGCAGAAAAGAGAAGAATGAATAGCAAAATTCGGCACATACACCTTAAGCCAAAACCGAATGCCCCTTTCTTTTCAAATTCCTCAAAGTTTCGGCTAACATTAAACACTTAAAGATGGCTCCTATCTTTCTAATTTTACTCAAACTAGAAGAGCCTTAACTAGCTCCAACACCTCCTTCCATTATCAGCTTTTTATTCACATAATTAAAACAATAAAACTCCTTAAAAAAATGCCTTGTGCCATCCCCCCTAAGGCTCCTTGTAGGTGCCGAATTTGGCCCTAAAACTTGGGCTTAAATCAACCAAAATTTGGGCCTTCATGATGCCACCTTCTCCTATCTTGTGGCGCCCTTAAACTTTGGGCTCCAAGCCCACATTTGGCATTATTTTTCCTAACTTCCTTCCTTTTAACCTCATAATGCCCAAACATGAATTATTCTACTGAGATTTTAACCCATTCTTGAGCCCAATTAGCACCCTAAATTCTTAATTAATAAATTAATCATACACTTCACAAAAAATGCACAAGCCCTTAAAATCAAGATGTTACACATTTGGTCTCCCATCTCATCCGCACATTATAATTTACCCCCCTTATTTTATTTTATTTCGATTTATGCCCTTAAATCCCATTTAAATTTTAATTTAGTCCCTTTTATGTTTTTTTTGTTATGATTTAGACTCTTAAATTTATTTCAATTTCGATTTAATCCCGTGTTTATTTAATATCAATTTTATAGATTTATATGTATTATTTTCATCTATTTATTTATTTGTTTACATATACATATATTCTTTATTTTTTTCATTATTATTTTTGCTTTTAGTTCATATTATTCTTGATTTTTTACTTAAGCATCTTTTGTTGCCCATTATTATTATTATTATTATTATTATTATTATTATTATTATTATTATTATTATTATTATTATTTTATGTTTTGATTATTAATATTAGAATTAGGCTCCGTTTGTTTGGTGGACAATGTTTTTCGAAAAATATTTTCCGGATTTTCTAGCATTTGTTTGGTGAAAATGAATTCATAAAGGAAAACATTTTCCAAACACGGTAAAATCACTTCCTTGGTTTTGGAAAACGTCTTACCGATTTGGAATCAGTAAGATATTTTCCATTCCCTTCTCTACACTCTCATCGTCTCAACTTCAAAAATTTCTTCGCAGACTTTCTCTAGAAAGGTATATTTTCTATTTCCACTTTCATTTCTACTCATTTTTTAGACGCATAATTCTCTATGGCTTGTAATTTTTTAGACTGTTATGAAGGAGGAAAAGGAGAGACCGTTTCTGGAAATTTTTCGAATAGAGGAGTTGGAAAGATTTTGAATTTTCTCTGTATTTTAATAATGAAAAATCTTTCCAATTCCTCCCATTCCACTGATTTCCAACACTTCCTCTCCATTTTCTTACCTTTCTTCAATCCTTTTTGTTTTATCATTTCCTGCAGTTTGTAAGTGAAATCGGTAATCCTTACCTAATTTTCTTACTCTTCTGTTTTATTTTTATATAGATCTGTTCTTAACTATCTTCCATTGATCTTCTGAGATTTGCTTCTTGTTGTATAGTTCTAGATCCTTGGTTTTATTTTTTAGTTAAAAATTAGGTAAAAGGGAACTTAATCTTGAAATTGTAAGTGAAAAATTCTGGATCTATCGTTGAGTTGGTGGAGATCAAATTAAGTCGGGATATATTGATTTAATTGAAAGGTAGGTGGATTTTATATCTTTTTTACCCTGTTTTTGAAAAAGTTAAAAATGGTGGAGCGGTGAAAATGAGATGGATAAGGTAGATCTATGTTGTTTGTTTAGAACATAAAGTTTCTGTGATGGAAAAAGTGGTGTAACTTGAAGCATAATAATTTTAGTTTGCTCACCCTATAACATTCAATAAAAGCAGGAGTTTCGTTCTATTTGTTGCTAACCACCCATCTCTAGTTTATGGTTTTTAGTTCTATATTGAACATTTTAGCTTTCAAATCTTCTGTTTGTATATTCTAGATGTTTATGTTATGATCTTTTTATCTTGATTACTGTAATTTAAAAATCATTTTGGAATGTATGTTTATTTTGCAGAAAGCAATTTGCAAGGAGCCTCAAGAGTCAAAGGTTCCCCCATCTCTTCCTTTTAGTGATAAATTTTTATTTTCTTGATGCAGTCATGCCATTTATACATTTCTGTGAAATTTTTCTATTTATTGTCAAGGATCAATTTCATAACAATGTCATGCAAAAATCATAAAAAGATATTTATAAGGTTTACAATTAAAATAGTTCTTTATAAAAGAATCAAGACTGAAACTCAGTTGTGATGTTAGGCAATAACTAGGCTGTCGAGTTGGGTCTTTTTAGGCAAACAATCTATACCTAATTCTAGTTCTATGTTGAACATAGTTAAATGTTGTTTGTGTGGAAAATTTTGGATCTGTCGTTGAATTGGTGGAGATCAAATTAAGTCAGGATCTATGTTGTTTGCGCGGTGAAAAAGTCAAGGTAACAAATACTTGAATTTTTATTTTGTTTTTATTATGTATGTAATAGGCCCAATTTGCCCGGGCCCATTAACCAAATTTAAACCCAAAAACAAAACCAAAAAATTAAAGACAAATAAAAACCAATAAAATAATAGTCCAATAATAAAAGTCCAATATAATAAAATTATAAACCCAATAACTTAAATCAGTCCATCAGTCCTTTATAAGCCCAAATTCTAAAAAACCCTGAGGCCCAAATGGCCCAAATGTTCTAAGGTTCCAGAAACCCTAAGGGTTTCGAGCGATCTAGCCAAGAACCTCTCTCACGCTTGCAAGGCAGCACGTCATCCATGCTAGCCTCCTGCGAGCAGTTTCCACATCTGTACCTACAATAAATTGGAGAACAATGACAACAAAGAGGAGTATAACAGAAAAGAGAAAATGAAATGTATTTTTGAGGGATTTTATTTTTGGATTTTTCGGCTTTATAAAGCCAAATGCAAATCAGTTTTAGAGGATCCCATTCATTTTTTGTATTTACGAATGCACATATATTGAATACAAAAATAAAAAGCGATTGAATCCAATTTTAAAAGGTGATTTTGAGGTTTTGATAATCGGTTTCTTTCATTTTTCCTTCTTTCTTCTTTCTGCATCTTTGTTTTTTTTTTTTTTGTGTTCATATGAAAATCAAAGGGGTAAAATAAAAGAAGTGAGTGACTTACCTCGATTTGAGCACCATTCGCGGTGGCTCCACGGTGGCGAGGGCGAAGGATCGGCACATTGAGGAAGAGTCACAAACCCTAAAAGGAGGAATAAAGAAAATGGGGGAAATGGATTTGTTTCGGTGAGTTTTAGGGAAATGGCAGATTGCCATTCAGATTTTTAGGTTTTAAGAATAAACCAAAAACGATGTCGTTTAGGTCTTTGAAAATCGAATGCCAAAACGGCACCGTTTGGTGCTCAGCCTGTGCATTCAGGTGTTGAAACGGCACCGTTTGGTGTTTAACCCGCGTGCCCGACCCAAAACCAGGAGGATCCTCGTGTTTTATTAAAAGGGGATTATTTGCGTGTTTGGTTCCTCCCTTTCGCGTTGACATTTGATTGAGCCATCTTCCTATTTTTTTTATTTTTTAATTTTCTCTCTGAAATTTGCACGTTATTTCAATTTGGTCTGCGCCAAAACTGTGCGCTTTAGGGATTTTGGAACATTTTTATTTTCAATCCTCGCATGTTTGAGTGCATTGCATTTTAGTCTTTACTTCAGTTTCAATGGTTTATTTTATTTATTAATTATTCCTTTTAGTTTGATTTTGTTTCAATTAAGTTTTTTATTTCAATATGTGTAATTCATCATTTTTTTAAACTTATTTTAGCATTCATTTTTTTAAAAACGTTTATTTAAGCATACATTTAAATTACTTTAATAATTTTACTTTGTTTATTTTTTTATTTGTTTAATTATATAGTTATTATCCTTTATATCATGTTGCTTTAAAATTTTGTATAGTATTTAATTTTAATTACTCTTAGATATTATCATATATATATATATATATATATATAGTTTATGGTAAGATTAGTTTTATTCTATGTACATTATCAATTTCATATTACTTTATGTACGTATTTTCTTTTATATATATATATATATATATATATATATTCTAATTCCATTTATTTATATAATTTAGTTCCTTTAAATCCCTATTTTATTAAATATTTTGTTTATTTCTAAAACTTTTATATATTATTATTTTTATATATAAATAATTTATATTGGGTTTTTATTTCATACATGTAATTGTTGTAGATTAGCATATATTATTTTGCACATTATTTACTTTAAATTTATTTTATTTAATATTTATTTTAAAATTTATTTATATTATTATTTCATGTATTAGTTATTTTCATCTTTGTGTTTTATCTATTTCAAACTCTATCGTGTGGTGTTTATTTGTAAAATTTCCATTTATTTAATAATTCTTAAATGGCTTTTATATCATATTGACTCCAAGTTTCCGTCGTTTATATTATTATTCTTTTAATTTTATTCATCCACATTTGAAGACTTGCCATATTTTATTTTAATTCGTTTTTTAAATTAGCTATATTTTAGCTTTCGTTGTTTCTCGATTAATAATGTTGGCATTTTCAAAATAGGAATTGTGAGATTAATGTTTTTGTATATTTTGAAGTGTATGCTCATTTTATTATTCTTGTCATCCATTCATACAAAGTTGCATTCACGCATTATTATTCCATGCTCGATATTATATTTTTGTTTCTCATTATCGAATAGTGATTCAATAAAAGCACTTTGAGTCAATTTTAAAATCGCTTATTTAAAAGTTTTTAAAAACAAGTCAATATTTGATGTTTGGAAATTCGAGGAATTGGGCCCTAACGTGCTAGGTTTCAGTCCTTCATCTGACCAAATAATTAAATACCCTTTTAATCGCATGATTTGGAAATGGTGAGATGATCTTGGTTTTGAGGTTTAAGACGTCATATCCTAACGTATTGGATATGGTGTTTTATTCTTTCTGAACGAGAAAATCTTAAATTCCAACTTAAATTAATCAAACATTTTTCAAAAGGAATTACATTTTAATTTTTTTTCTAATTTTCAACATAAGGACATTAGTTAATCAATTTGGTACCAGTTTTGGGCGTACGAGGGTGCTAATCCTTCCTCGTACGTAACCGACTCCCGAACCTGTTTTTCTATTTCGTAGACCAAAATTATTTTTTTACAAGGTGATCCAATCACACCTAAACAAAAAAGGTTGGTGGTGACTCCATACCATATTTTTAAAGTCAATCCCGTTTTTCAAAATAAAAAAATGGTTTCGACAGCTTGGCAACTCCGCTGGGGACTGGTTGAGAGTCAGGCCATAGATAGATTAATTTTTGTCCTTTCGATTGAAAATTTGGAAAATTGATTTGAAAAATCATGTTTCTTTTGATGCATTTGTTGGTGCTATGATTGCAGTAATGTTGAGTCTCATAAAATACTTTGGCATTGCACTGCATGACCGTCATGGTTATACCTTTTAAGTGGGAGTGAGAAACTATACCTTCATGAGGTTTTCACCTCCGCATGGGCTAGTGGACTACTTTCGGGATACATCCGTACCTATGTGCTTCGTGAGATTTTCATCTCCGTATGGCCATAAGGAAATGTATTCCCCTGAACCGAACTCAATCCATATGAGTCTATAATGGGTGAGGATTGAGGAATCTGCTGTTCAGGTACCCTCTCTTTAGAACCAAACCACATATAGTGAACCCTAGGAGCCCACTTTAGGTAGAACAATGTTGAACCCTAGCAGTCACCTGGATAGGTGCTAGACTATTTTCTGTTTGATTTGATTTTTACCATTTGTATATGATACTAACGTGTTTTCTTTTATTTATGACTACATTGTACTTCGTCATTATAGAAAGGAGGTGTTGATTCATATTCGATTGCTAAATAGAAGAGTTTGTCATAGGAAAATGAATTTCTTGATAAAGTGGGTTATAATACATTCATAAACACAACGAGAAAATATTGATAGTATATGACTTTGCCTCATTGCTCGGGATTCAAGCCAACAAGGATTATTCGAGAGTTATCATGTCTCAATTTTCCTAAAGAAGCTTAGGAGCATCGCGGAGGATAAGTGAGTGAAGAGTCACAGCCCGAATCAAACAACAAGAAGCTAGAATAGGCATCTATTGAGAAAGTTCACGGGACACGACCATAACGTTCTAATACGAAGAAAAGGATTAGTGTCTTGACTTGGACTATGAGGACAAAGCTGCAGATGTAATCCGTTTTATGTAAAGAAATTTATTTTCTAGAAAATTTCTTCTAATGGAATTGAATTCAGAATCAACGCCTCTCTTTTTTTGCATTCATTCCATGCATTTGCATTGCATTTCATGCATTTTCATTACATTATATGCATTAAAATTTGTAGAAAGACTCTAATTAATTAAAAATTATTTTAGTAATCTGGAAACCAGCATCGTTACGGTACTCACGCAAAACAAAAGCCATGGACCAAAGGTTGGAAAGAAGAGAGAAAATGCAAATACAGATACAGGAGAAATTGACCAAAATTCAACAAAAGATGCAGGAACAAATGCTAGAATTCCAAAGGAATATGATGGGCCAGTTAACCCAATTACTAGCCGGAAGACTTGAAAAATGAGTGGCCCAATGGTCAACAGTGTGGATGATGATGAAGACATCGTTTATTCCCTAATAAGTGTCCCGACTTAACTAGATACGCATTCGCATGGGTACCCGTCATTATCGAACCCCAATGTCAGACTGATATTTCGGCCCTGTTGAACTGCCCGATGGGTTCAGGTTTTAACCCGGAGGATGATCGAGCCAAACCGGTTGTACTGGCAAAAAAAAAAAAAGAGGAGAGTGGAATTTAAAAGCCTCAAGAAAAAGGAAAAGAAAGCGAATAGTACGAGTAGGTATAACAAGGGCCATTCAGAGCCGATTACAGTAAGCTAGCCAAGGACGGTAACTACCAGTTATCAGATCTCCCCAAGGCAAGAACCCAATCCAAGACCGAAGTCAGAGAAATCGTAGTTCACACTCATCCCAATCACGTATATGGAGTTGTACCAAATTTTGTTTAACGCACATGTTGTATCCTCTTTTTATATAGAACCAATATGGCCCTCATACCTCAAATGGTACGACATAAATGCCCAATGCGAATACCATGGAGGAATCACAGGGAATTCGATCGAGAACTGCGTCGCTTTTAAAACGATAATTGAAAGACTCATCAAATTAGGTATCGTAAAATTCGATGATCTCTCTAGTGCGAAAATTCATTACCCAACCTTTCTGTTAAAGGGGTAAACATTATGAGTTCCACGATAGATAGGGGCATGGGATCCAAGAATGCATTGAGCTCAGGGCCCTAGTGCAAGGCCTGATGGATAATAAATTGAGGAGATCAAAGACTCAGTGGGAATGTTGGGGAATCTAAACATTAACGACATATTCGAAGAGAGAACTGGGAATAAAATTTTCCAAGCCCTTACATACTTAAGAAGATTTTAAACAATGGGACTGTGGAAGGGATCCCTGTATATTTAGAGCTAATCTAGAGTAATATTCAAAATATGCTTGTTGCTTTAAGCCTAGAAGCAATAAGAATCCTTTTTGTGAAATAGGCTTGTGTCCAGAATTTTTATTTCAATAAAATGCATCCTTTTAAGCGAATATTTTTTTCTTTACATTTCATATTGTACATTCTTTTGTGTTTTAGAATATTCTTTCATTCTTTATTCATGAATATACCATACAAATAATCATCCTTAGAATCATTTATTCTTTGGATTGTCTTCGTACCTAGGTACCCAGATTTCAATGACATGAGTGACACTGTTACTGACTCCCTTTTTTAATGAGATATGGGTCTAGGGATCTAAGGACTTTGGAAGATGACAGTGATTGTAGCCTATCTTTTGATTTGATAAGATTGGTAGAACAAGATGAAAATATATACTACCTTGCAAAGGGTCAGTGGACGTTGCGAGCTTAGGAAAGGGGTAAAGATCGAGGCCTAATTCACCACAGAAATAAGGCGAAACATTATGGAGCTATTTTCAAGAATTCAAATATGTTTTTGCACAATCATATCAAGATACGCTAGGCTACTGAAATGTGGGTATGCTGTTAAGGTTGGGAACATCTTAGAAGAAATCCATAAAGATGTTTAAAGAACTCATGTTAATAGTTCTACAATGGCCGGGCTAATCAAGAAGTTCGGGCTACTGGTTTACCAAGAAAAAGAAATTGCATCAGTTACGCTGTAAATGCCAAATTGAAGAAGACAAGACTTATGTGTCTCCTCCTTTTTTTTTATATGTGGGGCTTGGATGTTATGAGGCCGATTTCGTCAAAAGCATCTAGCCGATACCAATTTATATTCGTGGTTAACAATTACTTCACTAAGAGGGTGAAGGTCACTTCTTATGCCAAAGTTGCAACGACAGCAGTCATTAAATTCAAATGCAAATGTAAATCCAAATCCAAATTCAAATCCAAATTCAAATTCAAATTTAAGTTCAAACACAAATTCAAATATAAAAAAAGTGGCAATAAAGAATGCCAAAAAGGAATATGTCAAGCATAATTGCACAATGTCAAAGATTTATAGTCTGTTCAAAGATCAGACACCATATCAGTGCAGCAAGGACAGCCAAAAACCATTCAAAATTTTTGAAAAATGACTGAGATTAAAGATTGGCATAGAGAAGTTACCATTTACCCTCTATGTTTCTTGAACGTTGGCCAGGACCTTCACCGGGGCAACATCTTTCTCATTGGTTTATGAAAGGGAAACAATTATTGGAAGTTAAGATTCCTTTTCTCCAAGCTTTGATTGAATTGGATGAAGTAGAATGTCTCCAGTAAGCTTGATTGAAAGTATTCATCATGGTCAAATGTACCAAAAACGGATGATACGGGCTTATGACAAAAAGGTTTGCCCAAGAGAATTTCATGATGGGGACCTGGCATTAAGAAGGATTCTTCTCATACAAACGGACTTCAGAGGAAAGTAAATGCCAAATTTGGAAAAACCTTATGTGGTGAAGAAAGGTTGTTCTGGAAGATCATTAACTTTGACCAAGATGGATGGCAAGGACATGCTCAGGCTGGTGAATTCATATTTCATCTAAAAGGAGAGGCCAAGGTCAAAACCCACAAAGAGCGCCTTGAGACCTTTAAAAAAATCAAAAAAGGAAAAAATAATTTTTTTCAATAAAAAAATCAAAAAAAAAGAAAGAAGAAAGAAAAAGGAGAGGCCAAGGCGAAAACCCATAAAGGGCGCTTTGAAACCAAAGGGGATTCGAGTTGAAAACCCGAAAAGGGCGGCTCAAATTTTGATCAAAAGTGGGGCATACAGTAGTCTCACTACGCTTGAATTAGCAATGAGGAAGTATGTGACGTCTTGCGGCATCGATAAAGTACTCCGAATCCCCTAAACACATATTGAGCTTAAAATGGTCCTCAAGAGGTTTGAATAGAGAAACTCAAGCTACGATATCTGGGTCACCTAGTTACCATCTTACCCATTTTGAATTTGCTATCTTTAATTGTTTTATTCGTTTTAAAATATACTAACAATAAATTCCTTCTTGGTTGTATTTTCTATCTTTGCTTAACTTAGTTGTTTCGAGCTATGCTCCTAATTAGTTGTATTCTTGTCCATTGTTATGATACTTTTCAAGCATTTTGCATTGAAATAACAATTAGTGGACTAATAATACTTTCATAAAAGGCGTTGCGCATATTACTCTGGAAGCTTCTGAATAATAAAAGAACTTGAAACAGGACTATTGTTTAAAACCCACCAAGTTTAAGGGATGGAAATATTGGTGGAGGATGAGTCTAAACTGAGACTATCTCTCCAGATTTTTGTCAAAAATGGTGATTGGACAAAATGACAAGATATTGCGTCAGTAATACAATTTTGACAAAAAATGGGCAATGTTAAACTCGAGTGAAAAAGGGGAATCATTCTTAAGAAAAATTGATATTCTGTATCCATGCAAATATCATCCTTACACATTTGGTTAGGTCACCTAGGGAGTGATCAGTTGATGGAACAGTTACAGATCCTATACTCCTGATTGACAGCAGGTTGGATTGAAGATGAAACAAATTCTATACCCTTGAGTGGCTGTGCGATGGATTGGAAAAAATTCAGATCCTATACCCCTAAGTCACAATGAGATGAACCTTGAAGTTAAAGTGATGCAAATCTGTTGAGCAAGATATAATTATTTTCTTAGATTTTCTGTCGAGAATACTAGCCGAACAAGATGGCAGCATAATACGTTAGTGATAAAACCTTGATAAACAATGAACGATGACACCTTAAGCATTTAAAAAGGGATCATTCTCATAAAATTCTGCATTCATGCAAAACACATTTTGTAACAGACCGAATTTGACCCTAGTCGGAACGGTGGTTTCGGGACCACGAATCCGAGTCCAAGAAATATTTTAATATTATATTTTGTGTTTATTATATGTGAATTAATGTGTGTGAAAGTCTCGTAGAAAAAATTATCGTTTAAGTGTTTAATTTAACGAAAAGGACTTAATCACGTAAAGTGTAAAAGTTGCAGGCTATAGAGTAAAGTGCTAGAATGAGGATGGTTTTTTAATATGAAGCATTAGATGGGTAAATAACCCATTTTTAAGTTAGTGGGTGACATATGACATGTTTAACCTTAATTTTTATATTGTATAATTATTTATAATAAGGTTATAAAGGTAAATGAATAAATGTCATATATATGTTAAATAAAACATAAAAAAATGGCCATTATCATCTTTTATTTGCTTGGCTGAATGTTGAGAAAAGAAATGGGGTTTGGTTTCCTTTGAATTTCGGCAACTTCAATCACAAATTCAAGGTTAGTTTGATTTCGGTTCTTGATAATTTTTACGTTTTTGAGATCGTTGCTTCGAACCGTAGCTGACCCATGTTAAAATTTTTAAATCTAAGCATGCTTGATGTTCGACCATTGTTGTGTTCATGTGGTTTTTGATGTTAAATGATTTTAGATGAAAGATATGTTAAAGATTAGTATGTTTTGTATTGGAAGTTTTGATGAAATTGAGTATTTAGGGCTAATTTGTAAAAATAAATTTTTATAGGGACTTATTTGCAAAATAAATGAAATAAATGGACTTTTAAGGTCCCTAGGAAGATTCGGCTCTTGAGTAGCATGGGGAAATTTTGTGTATTTTGTGTTTTATGCAAATAGGACTAAATTGTAAAAATGTGAAACATTAGGGGTAAAGTGGTAAATTGCCCATTTATGTGTTTTGGGACTAAATTGAAATGAAATGTACTTGAATGAGCTAAATTTTAATGTGTTTAGATCAAGAACAAAGAAAAAGCAGATTTGGATCGGGAAAGACAAAGGTTATCGACTAAATTGGATTACGTGGTTCGTCGACAATGAGGTAAGTCCTTAAGCAAGTATACGCCAAAGAATTATTTATGAACATAGTATATGATGATTTTTGAATATTTAAAGCATAATTATACATGTTGGCCGAATGTGGAGTATGAATTTGTAGTGAAATTAATTTGGTAAACACAATATGAATATGTATGTTTGGATTAATAGGTGAAAGTAAAAGGAAGAATATGAGATGGATAATAGTTTAGCACTAAGTAATCATGTATCACAAAGTTAAATGTATTGATATTCGGCTTCGTGCCTATCGAGCTTAGTACCGGGTGATATATTCGGGCTTTGTGCTCGTGCTTAGTGTGCTTAGTGCTTAGTCTTAGTGATATATTCGCTTCGTGCCTAGCGAGCTTAGTGCCTGATATATCCGGTTTCGTGCCTAGCGGCCTAGTGCCGATGATATATTCAAGCTTCGTGCCTAGCAGTGCTTAATGCCTAGGTGATGCTTTAAAACGAAGGAACCATAAATTACTCGAGGTGTAACATAGTGAATCTATTGTGTTAAAAACTCAGGTAAGCATAAGTCCCATTTGAATTCATCAGAAGTAAGGTAAGTTGTGATTAATGTTACTTGAGTTGAAATATATTATGTTAAGAAGAATGTTATGTGAATTTGAGCTCATAATTGACGTGTATGAATATAGAAATAATAGAATTTTTGGTGTGATAATGTAATGGATATGAATGTTGAATTTACATGATTATAAACATGCGATTCATGTAACATATGTACTTTGTGCTTTGATGAGTTGCAGGTTGATGGTAGTGAAGTATAAGTAATTGAGTAAATACATTACTAGTATTCGGTTTTGTATCAGTTGCATATCGAAATATACATATACAATGTCCTACATTTATTGATTAAAATGTTAAAGTGCTTGATTAGTGAATTATCTTTTGCTTAAGACTTACTAAGCTAGTGAGCTTACTTTGTATGTGTTTGTATTTCTGTTTTATAGATCATTGATTCAACTACGGGCTCAGGGGATCATCAAGAAAGTCAACCACACTATCTCTCTCTTTGGTATATATATGTTTACTTTTCGAATCAAAGGCATGTATAGGCTGAATTATGACTTGAATGAATGATGTTTGGTTTTGTAAATGTATATATATATGGCCTTGCTAATAAGGCTATTATTTTTGGTTAAGCATCGTTTGTATGATTGATATAATGGTTTGTTTTAATTTTTGGTATAAGAGGTGTGCATATTATGCTTGGAAGTTTAATATGGTTATATAGAAATAATCATTTATATGTATTTTATATATATATATATATATATATGTATGTATAAGTATGCATATTATGTCGTGTGAATTTTTCTACTTAAATTATTATGTGGTTGGTTATAATTCGAGCTGGTCACGAAAATGTGTATACTTATGTTTTGGGTTGATCATTGGAGTTTTAAATTGAGGACCGAATATATGGTCAATGGATTGGTTATATTTATATATTTTGGACTAGTCACATATCATACGTGTTTGGTAGGTTATTCAATAATCTTTGTGCCCATTAATTAATAAGGTAGGATGAATTGATAATTATGGTTTGACATGGTTTTTGTTTTAGGGACATTAGCATATTATGATAGCATGATGTGTATGTTTGGTTATGCTATAATGTTCGAATGTCACATATGAGAAGGAAAAGCTAATAGAGTATCATGGATCTATTCGTTTTTGTTATGCATATTTGTATAAGGTATAAAAGATATATTGATATTAGAATAATGAAATAGATGTATTTATATATGTTTAACATATGAAATTTGGCGTTGTTATGTGGAAGCTTGATTGAAACTTGTATAGATTATGAGTAATGATGTATTGCATTATGAATCATGGTTGTTTGTAATGTAAGTCTAAATCATCATTTGTTGATATGGAAATTTAAATATGCATATTGGGTTTATTCCATATATGACTGTGCTAAATTGTGTCTAGTTCGGTAACGCCTCATAACCCTAATTCGGTGACGGGTACGGGTTAAGGGGTGTTACACATTTAGTTAGGGGCATTTGATTCATTCCGATCATTGCATCCTAATCATTCTCATAACATTCTGCATTCAGGCAAATGTCATATCATTTAGTTAGGAGCATTTGATTCATTCCGATCATTGCATCCTAATCATTGTATCTATTTTTTTTTAAAAATGGATCATTTTCATGACATTTTTGCATTCATATCATTCATAACATATGTGGCTAGGAGCATTTGATTCATTCTGATCATAGTATCCTGATCATTTGGCATAAACATATGCATGTGGAACCGAGTTTACAGGTCGTGTCCCTCAGAGGACGGTGTAGAACATCGGTGAATTGTAGATCTTGTCTCCTCGAAATAGCAGTGGGGCAGATCGAATTTGGCGAATCTTATCTCCATGTATTGGTAATGGAGCATATTCAAGTTACCTAGCCTTATCTTTCTGAGGTAGCAAGGGAGCAGGCTGAAGATTATAGTCTTATCTTCTTGATGTAGCAAGGGAGTAGACTAAATAAAATTGTAGATCTTGTCTCCTCGAGATAGCAGTGGGGCAGATCGAATTTGGTGAATCTTATCTCCATGTATTGGTAATGGAGTAGATTCAAGTTACCTAGCCTTATCTTCCTGAGGTAGCAAGGGAGCACGCTGAAGATTATAGTCTTATCTTCCTGATGTAGCAAGGGAGCAGACTAAATAAAATTGTAGATCTTGTCCCCTCGAGATAGCAGTGGGGCAGATCAAATTTGGCGAACCTTATCTCCATGTATTGGTAATGGAGCAGATTCAAGTCACCTAGCCTTATCTTCATGAGGTAGCAAGGGAGTAGGCTGAAGATTATAGTCTTATCTTCCTGATGTAGCAAGGAAGCAGACTAAATAAAATTGTAGATCTTATCTCCTCGAGATAGCGAGTAAGCGAGATCAAAGACGCATTTAATCTTATCTTCCCGAGGTAGCAGGGGAGCAAATTTTAGCCACTAGTCATAACTTCCTGAGGTAGCAAGGAAGCTGATTGAAGATTGTAGATTTTTTCTCCTAGTGATAGCAGTGGGGCAGATCGAAAATGATGGATCTTATCGTCCTGAGGTAGCAGCGGAGCAGATTGAAGCCACAAGTCTAAATTGGATCGAAGCACTAGTTCTCATGCTCCTGAAAATACAGCGGGATAGAACAAAGCTACTCGAAAAAGAAAAGCACTGAAAGAGGTCAAGATTTAGCAAGACCAGGCAAAATTGGCCCTTTTAGAAGTCTTTGATTTATTCTCGTTACACGTCAATGAGAAAAGAGTGGCAGCTGTAATAGGCCCAATTTGCCCGGGCCCATTAACCAAATTTAAACCCAAAAACAAAACCAAAAAATTAAAGCCAAATAAAAACCAATAAAATAATAGTCCAATAATAAAAGTCTAATACAATAAAATTATAAACCCAATAACTTAAAACAGTCCATCAGTCCTTTACAAGCCCAAATTCTAAAAAACCCTGAGGCCCAGATGGCCCAAACGTTTTGAGGTTCCAGAAACCCTAGGGGTTTCTAGAACAGTCTAGCGCCGCAACCTCTCTCACGTGCTCGCCGCGTGCGTCATCCATGCTAGCCTCCTACGAGCAGTTTCCACAGCTGTACCTGCAACAAATTGGAAAACAATGACAGCAAAGAGGAGGATAACAGAAAAGAGAAAATGAAATGTATTTTTGAGGGATTTTATTTTTGGATTTTTCGGCTTTATAAAGCCAAATGCAAATCAATTTTAGAGGATCCCATTCATTTTTTGTATTTACGAACGCACATATATTGAATAAAAAAATAAAAAGCAATTGAATTCAGTTTTAAAAGGTGATTTTGAGGTTTTGATAATCGGTTTCTTTCGTTTTTCCTTCTTTCTTCTTTTTGCATCTTTGTTTTTTTTTTTTTTTGTGTTCATATGAAAATCAAAGGGTTAAAATAAAATAAATGAGTGACTTCCTGGATTTGATCGCCATTCGCGGTGGCTCCACAGCGGCGAGGGCAAAGGATCGGCGCATCGAGGAAGAGTCAAAAACCCTAAAAGGGGGAATAAATGAAATAGGAGAAAGGGATCTGTTTCGATGAGTTTTAGGAAAATGGTAGATTGCCATTCAGATTTTTAGGTTTTAAGAATAAACCAAAAACGATGTCATTTAGGTCTTTGGAAATCGGATGCTAAAACGGCATCGTTTGGTGCTCAGCCCGTGCGTTCAAGTGCGGAAACGACACCGTTTGGTGTTTAACCCGCGTGTCCGACCCAAAACTAGGAGGATCCGCGTGTTTTATTAAAAGGGGGTTATTTGCGTGTTTGGTCCCTCCCTTTCGCGTTGACATTTGATTGGGCCCTCTTCCTATTTTTTCTATTTTTTTAATTTTCTCTCTGAAATTTGCGCGTTATTTCAATTTGGTCTGTGCCAAAACTCTGCGTTTTAGGGATTTTGGAACATTTATATTTTCAATCCTCGCATGTTTGCGTGCATTGCATTTTAGTCTTTACTTCAGTTTCAATGGATTATTTTATTTATTAATTATTCCTTTTAGTTTGATTTTGTTTCAATTAAGTTTTTATTTCAAAATGTTTAATTCATCATTTTTTAAACTTATTTAGCATTCATATTTTTTAAAAAAAATTTATTTAAGCATACATTTAAATTACTTTAATAATTTTACTTTATTTATTTTTTTTGTTTAATTATATAGTTATTATTCATGTTGCTTTAAAATTTTGTATAGTATTTAATTTTAATTATGTTAGATATTATCATATATATATATATATATATATAGTTTATGGTAAGATTAGTTTTATTCTATGTACATTATCAATTTCATATTACTTTATGTACGTATTTTCTTTTAAATCTATTTATGTATATATATATATTTTCTTATTCCATTTATTTATATAATTTAGTTCCTTTAAATCCCTATTTTATTATATATTTTTTTATTTCAAAACTTTTATATATTATTATTTTCATATATAAATCATTTATATTAGATTTTTTATTTCATACATGTAATTGTTGTAGATTAACATATATTATTTTGCACATTATTTACTTTAAATTGCTTTTTATGTAATATTTATTTTAAAATTTATTTATATTATTATTTCATGAATTAGTTATTTTCATCTTTGTTTTTTATCTATTTCAAACTCTATCGTGTCTTGTTTATTTGTAAAATTTTCATTTATTTAATAATTCTTAAATTAATTTTATATCATATTGACTCCAAGTTTCCGTCGTTTATATTATTATTCTTTTAATTTTATTCATCCACGTTTGAAGACTTACCATATTTTATTTTAATTTATTTTTAAATTAGCTATATTTTAGCTTTCGTTGTTTCTCGATTAATAATATTGGCATTTTCAAAATAGGAATTGTGAGATTATTGTTTTTGTATATTTTGAAGTGTATGTTCATTTTATTATTCTTGTCATCCATTCGTACAAATTTGTATTCACGCATTATTATTCCTTGCTCGATATTATATTTTTGTTTCTCATTATCAAATAGTGATTCAATAAAAGGACCTTGAGTCAATTTTAAAATCGCTTATTTAAAAGTTTTTAAAAACAAGGCAATATTTGATGTTTGAAAATTCGAGGAATTGTGCCCTAACGTGCTGGGTTTCAGTTCTTCATCTGACCAAATAATTAAATACCCTTTTAATCGCATGATTTGGAAATGGTGAGATGATCTTGGTTTCGAGGTTTAAGACGTCATATCCTAATGTATTGGATATGGTGTTTTATTCCTTCGGAACGAAAAAATCTTAAATTCCAACTTAAATTAATCAAACATTTTTCAAAAAGAATTACATTTTAATTTTTTTTTCTAATTTTCAACATAAGGACATTAGTTAATCAATTTGGTACAGTTTTGGGCGCATTTAGGTGCTAATCCTTCCTCGTATTTCTAACCGACTCGAACTGTTTTTCTATTTCAGAGACCAAAATTATTTTTTACAAGGTGATCCAATCACACCTAAACAAAAAAGGTTGGTGGCGACTCCATACCATATTTTTAAAGTCTATCCCGTTTTTCAAAACAAAAAAATGGTTTCGACAATGTAAACTGTGTATTTTGATTGATGCTGCTGCTTTTGTTTAATTGGATGTTAAATTTTGAAATTTTAAAGGAGCTATGACTTCTTTTTTTGCTTTGATTTACTAGTAAAAGTTAAAATTTGATGTAGATTAGCTTTTAGGCCTTTGTAAAAGCTTACAATTCAATTTATGAGACAGCTATGCATTAATGATTGTTTTAAAGGAAAGGATTAAACAAATTATACCAAATGATATAACCCCTAAATGATATAATCCTGTTTGAAATGTATGTAACATACTCTGTCAAAAGTTCTAAGAGCGAAAGGGATTCACATAACTTTTAACAGAGGACAATCAATTCAACATTGAAAAGATGCATAAAAGATTAAAAATTACAGCCATGAGCAATTTGTTGCTAGTTATATAAATATGTTGGACAGGGATGTAAGATAATATGTATTGGATACAACAAGGAAAATAAATAAGAGGAGCAAGCTAAATACAGCCCATACCTAACTAATCTCCAGCTCTTTCTTTGTCCTACATGGAGTTTTAAGGAAAAACACTCTTTTTCTTACACTAGAAAATACACTCCAAAACTCATTAAAAAATCATTAAACTTCTCAATGATTTACTGTTAAGTTTGCTGGACTGATATCAACAAGCCAAAAACAAGACAAATAAACCAACTTAACTCAACTAATCAATAAATGATGTTTAAACTCCAACCCTTTAATAAAAGGAGAAAAAAATAACATTCAAAACAAAACCTTGACTTTCCCAAAAACTTAGACCAAAGTTACACTGGTCAAAATACTCATGAAAATACAACCTTTCGATTTTACAACATATTTAGATTTTTTAAGCGCTAAAGGAACCAAAATGTAATTAAAAGAATCAAAATCTAGACATACTAAACACAACCAAGTTGGCGTACCACAACTTAAATTATAGCATCTTGAACAAATAGGTTGAATCAAGAGAAGCACTCCAAATAATCATTCAATGAATCTTTCGGTGAGAAAACCAGAGAAAGATGCAAAATTTAAGTTCCACATCTCTAAAAAATAACTCAGTATAGATTGTTTGTCATTTTCTTCCTTTAAATTTTTAGCAATTTTCTTTACAAAAGTAAATCTAATAAAAGTTAAAATATTTGGCCCCGAATAGCACCATTAAACAAGAACCCAATGTTTTAGTGAAGGCATTTATCCCCACATTAGTTAACAAATAGGTAGTCATATAGGTAGTCATAAAAGGGTGAATAAATTGCATTTCCATGTACATGCTCTTCCAAAGCTAGTAGGGTTGGTTATGGATATAATAGAATATGTCATCTCCTATCTTATATGTATGTATGCACTTTAGTCATGGTAACTTTATTCATATATGTGATCTTATGAAAAGCTTGCATCTTTTTTGTAGTGATTTTCATATTTGTGTGTCGTTATTTTCTGTAGATGGATCGTAATCAAGATCAAAATGCAATTGTCGGAGTCGTGGCTTCAGTTTTAGCTTTTGGGGCTATTTGGATTAAAAATTAAAAACTAGGAAGGAAATTGCTTCTCACCCTCGTGTGAATCGAGATTATGAAAGAGAAAATTATATTAATAGTATTTTATATAGTGGTGACCAGCATTGTATTGATGTGATAAGGATGAGACCGATCGCCTTTTTTAATTTGTGTGATATTCTTAGTAGGAATAATTTGTTACAATCATCTAAATCTATCAATATTAGGGAGCAAGTAGTTATATTTTTACATATAATTGGTCATAATATAAGGTTTCGAGTGATTGGATCTAGATATTATAGATCAACCGAGACAGCTTAACTGTTACTTGAGGTTGTATTGAGAGCTATTTTGAAATTGTATAAACTAGTTATTAGATTACCTGATGAGTCAACTCCTAGTGAAATCAGAAACAATCCAAGGTTTTATCCTTATTTTAAAGATTGTATTGGAGCATTAGATGGAACTCATATTCGTGCATCCGTTCCACTTAGCATTCAAGGAAGATTTCGTAGCAGTAAAGAGGGGACGACACAAAATGTATTGGCTGCCATTACATTTGATTTGAAATTTTCTTATGTTATAGCTGGTTAGGAAGGTAGTGCACATGATTCTCGTATTTTAAGTGATGCACTTTCACTCCCAGGAGGATTAAGAATTTCGGAAGGTAATAATTATCATTAAATACCAAATAGTTCTAGTAAGCTCATAATTTATTAGTATTAATTATGTTTTGTAAAATTGTAGGTAAATATTATCTTGCTGATGCTGGATATGGCATCCGGAATGGATATATTACCCCATATCGTGGTGTGCGATATCATTTAAAAGAGTTTAGTGCTCAAGGGCCTGAAAATGCAAAGGAACTCTTTAATCTTCGTGCATCCAACTCTTTGCGAAATTCCTCTACTTTCTCCTCTTTTCTTATTTTCTTGTAACCTCAAATCCCTTTCTATACCTTTGAAACCGTGTATCCTTTGACACTAAGAGTGATAGCTGAATATTTTCTTGTGATTTAAAGCCTTAGCCGAATCTTATAGCTTTCTTCTCTCTTTCTTCTCTTGAGATCATAAAGTGCAGAACCACCATTGTTGTTCTCAAAGCGAATCTCTAAAGGAGGGTCGTCGACTTTTCTCTTGTAGCCTCTTCAAGCGACATAGTGGTAAGTGATCTCCCTTAAAGCAATCGGTTTTATTCTTTCTTCATGGGTGTGCAAATCAATGGTTGGTCTTGATTTTTAGAGCATGGTAGAATGTATAGGGTGTCATAATAATGTGTCTTTTGTGTGTAGTAAACTACAGGGAGGAGAGCTTTGGGTATTAAGATCTAAGGTAAGGCAAGTATTCGACAAAGGGCCATTTATTATGATGTTAGAAATTAATCTAACATAAGTTCTTAGGTATTTGACGAGATACTACAATCCAAGGTCACTTTTCGGGATTTAAAATCGCAAGGTAGGTGTACATGAGTATTTGGCCAAACTCTATATTAGTACTTAGATCTATTTCTTAAAGGTTTAAAAGCCGAAAACTGACCAAAACAAGTGATCTAGTATAGGCCGATTGCAAGAGGAACCAACACAACGTTTTCGGCATTTGTTTGATAACCCAATCGGCAACAAGGTAAGTTTCGAGATTTGATTAAATGGGCCGAATGGCTTTTAGCTAAAATATTGCATTTTGACCGAATGTAGGAACTTGAAATCTAAGGGTCTAGGACGCTAGATCGAGTCTCCGGGATTTGGAGCAATTTGCTAAGTTAACTGTGTGTACCCCACACTATTTCTTAATAAGTTTTATGGCAATGTTTAATATATATATATATATATGTGTGTGTGTGTGTGTGTGTTATTAAGAATGTGAAAAGTATGGCTAAGGTACCATACAATGGTACAAAGTACTAAAATGCGTTTTCCTACTCCTACTATGAGTATGATATGGTTTGTTATGCCATGAATGTGAGTATGATAAGAATGTGAATTAAGGCATGATATTGCATAATGTGTATGATAGATGGGGCATATGGGATATTATGAAAGGGAAGTGAATGTGGTGACTCATGTCACGATATAAGAATGTGGTGACTTGGACACATTATCCGAATGTGGTATCCCATGACACAAAATATTATCGGTGGTACGTGCCATGAATTTATAAGAGGCGATGAACACGTCACGGCGGTAGTGCCGATGGTGTGTGCGGATGGAGGGTTGACTTAGTAGTCCCCACGGTGTATGAGGTTAGTGCGGGTGATGTGTAGCGGTTGGTAACTAGGCTTGGGCTTGGGAATGCATCATTAATTGTTTATTTTGATATGAATGTGTATGACTTGATATGCACGAATCTATTTGGACTTAGTGTTTGTGTACACATTGAGTCTGTTTGACTCATCCGTTGTGGGATCATTTTTGGTGTGTACGATAATGGACCGGGTTGGCGGGAGCTTAGTGGTGACCATGCTCGAACAAGAAATTATTTTATTTGGACAATTTATTTTATTTAAGTACTTTCAATTTATTTTGGGAATATTTTGATGTAATAAGGCCATAGTATGAACTATTATGCATGCATTTAAATTTAAAATAAACTAAGTAAATATTATGACATCTAAATACAAATGTTTTCAAAGGCAAAATCTTTAAAATTAAATCGGCATATCTTTTACTTAAAGTTTTGGAATTCAATAAATAAATTTTATAAAACTTATATTTCACAAAACGAACTAGTTCCAACTTGAGCCCAACCCAAATCGAGTTTTCTCCCAAAATCACTTAAAGATTTTCTAAAACCCACAAATTTGAACCGTTTTACTCGAGGAACATACCAGATCTGGTGAGGCTCGTTGGTGGGTTTGGGGTGTTTGATTTAAACTCTCGGCCTTGGGTTTAAGGCCCAAAACGTTTTCAAAGTTCACCAAGAGGAATTTTGTGAATTAAGGAGTTTTTCGGCATGGCACACTAAGTCTCAGGCAAAGTCCCCTGTAAGTACCGATCTCTTGTGTGATTTATATTATGACTTGTAGAAGGTAGAAATGGAATGGAACGAGATTAGCATGATAAGTACTGAACCCTAGGACTAGTGTACCCAACAAATACATAAGACTTAAATGCCTAACTAAACAAACACGTGGTTAAGTCGAGAAGTTAGGGTGTGGCAACCATTGTGCACATGTCTAGGATTGGTTTGATGGGAGCTTGGTATTTAAGCGATCCAGCGTGACTCACCTCCTCTCCACTCGAATCCTACCTGTGCGTAGCCTCTGGTTCACCCTAACCAAGAGGACTTATTCACTGGCTAAACCCTAACTAAAACCCGAAAGGGACTAGCAGATTTTTTATGAAAACCCTAGTTTTAAAATTACTAACATTCATCATTACGAATCACTATTGAACGTGTTTTGGAATTTTGAAGAAACAGTTTCTTGTATTAGATGCTGAACCATTTTGGAATTTTCAAACTCAATTAGATATAGTTTTGGCTTTTTGTATTATTCATAATCATATAATGGGAGTTGATCCTAGTGATTTACTTAATCAAGGATTATACGATGAGCCCGAGTCTGATTTGATAATACCAACTCTTACGGAGAGAGAAGAAAGAGAAGAAGCAAGAGAATGGTCTGCCAAGTGAGATGAAATTGCACAAACTATGTGGACTGATTACATGGCTAAAAATATTAGGTAGGTTTAGGGCTTAGGGTCATTGTTTCTATGTTATGTATGTTTTAGGATTAAATTTTTTTTATTTTTTTATTTTGTTAATGTTAGTTGGATAATTATATTGAAATTTTAGTTTGTTGGATTTTGAAATTATTATGTCTTGAATTTTTAGATATTGATTATGTTTTAAGCTTGTTAGATATTGAATTTATTATGTTTTAAGCTTGTTGGATATTGAAATGATTGACAATGACAATTAGTAATGTAGAATGGGTAAGGGCAACAAAGAAGGGACCTCCAAGCAATTCAGGTGGACAAAATCGATGGAACATGTTTTTCTTGAAATTCTAGCAGAGGAGGCCCAAAAGGGAAATAAGCCTCTAATACTTTCAAAGCAGCTTCTATTAATCGAGTTGTCGAAGCTATTTCTGAAAGATTCCATGTCCAATGCGATGCGAAGCATGTGAAAATTTATTTGAGGACTGTAAGAAACCAATGGCAGATTATATGCAAAATTCGAGGTGAAAGTGGTTTTGGATGGGATGATAACATGAAAATGATCACGTGTGATAGAACGACATATGATGCAGTAGTGATGGTAATATATGTATAAATATGTTAAGTATATTTCAATTGTTTTTTTACTTGTTATTCTAATTGTGTATAATATCCAACAGGCACACAAGAAGTATGAACCATTTTTGAATAAAAGCATTGATCATTATGATGAAATGACTTTGGTTGTTGGCAAAGATATGGCAACAGGGAGTTTTGCCAGAACATTTGCTGACATAGATTTGGATGATGGTAACCAAGATTCAGTGCCTCTAGACTGCAACAATGAAGAGGCTGAAGAGGTAAGAAAAAATGTATCTTCATCTAACACATCCAAACGTAAAAGAAAAAATGTTCAAGAAAGTGTCGTTGATGAACAAATTAAACTTGTGGGTAAACAACTTGGCAAAATTGCTAATGCTTTGGAACAATTTACTGCGGATAAGACACCACAGCTTTACGAACAAGTGATGTCGATGGAGGAAGAAGGATTTGATTATGACTTCTTGTGTTCTGTGTTTGATTATTTAGTGAGTCATGAATCTGAGGCCAAAGCTTTTTTAGTTAAAAGTAATATGCATAAAAAAATTTGGCTTCAAAAATTTTCTCAAGGTTGAAGATATTGATACTTTTATGGGTGTAATATTAGTTATGCACTTGGACAATCTTGTTGTTATTATGTGGTGTACTACTAATTTTGCATTTGGATAATATTATTAATTCCTAGTATTAATTGTGGTTTGGAAGCTAATTCATAATTATTCAACCCTTATTTTTATTTTTAACACAATTACAAATAATTTATTTGACTTTGGTTGTTTTCAATTTATGACGGTTAATAATGTAGCTTAATAATTGAGTATTATTATATATTTAATTTGATTTATTTATTTATAAATAAATCATTGCAATATATGTAAAAATAATTTAAAATATAAAAATTTATTAATATGTATATAAATTTATTAATATATGTAAAAACAATTTTCCGAAAAATATTTTTAGGAAATCTACCAAACAATGAAAAATATTTTATATGATTCATCCAAACATCAGAAAATATTTTCAAGAAATCATTTTCCGAAAAAGTAAATCAATTTTCGATATCATTTTCGGAAAACATTTTACCGGCAAACAAACGACCATTAATACATTATTTTATTTATTTATCTATCTATTATCCCTTATCCTTTTACATGTAATATATATATATATATATATATATATATATATATATGATGTTTATATTTTCTTTATTCTACATTATCATTATTTATTTTTCCTCATTATTATTTAATTAGTGTAGAATTAAAAGTTTTCATATGATCATTGCTTGCTTATTTGGTATTTCTTTTATCGTCATCATTTTCGATATTTTAATATCGTCATCATTTGATATTTTAATCTTTTGTAAATCGTTGGTGTTATCATTTCATTTTATCGTAACTACGTCATGAATCATGTTTAAATATATTCACGCATTTTTCACTATGCCCGAATAACCTAAATACGTATCGTTTCAAATATCATTAATTTTACCTAAATACGTCAACAAAATTTTCAAAAATAGGCAATGTTCCGTACTTTGACGATTCGATAAAATCGTGCCCTAACTTACGGGATTTCGATTTTTTCTCGTTGAATTCAAATAATCGAATATCCTTTTCAAAATTAAAATACGTGAGGTTTAAACAAAAAAACAAAAGGCAAGCTTATTCTCAAAGGTTCAAGGTATAGTGTCCTAACTTACGGAATGTGATGTTTTGTTATCTCGAGACTAGAGGGTCTTTAACATTTATTTCGATTTGTTCAAGTAACTTGTGAGCGAAATTAACATCAATACAAAGAAGGATCGTATTTTTAAATTATTTTCAAGTTTTTAACTTTCGACACTAAGACACAAAGTAATCAATTAGGTACCAATTTTGGGCATCACGGGAGTGCTAATCCTTCCTCGTGCGTAACCGACTCCCAAACTCGTTTTCTCGAATTTCGTAGATCAAAATCATTGTTTTAGTAAATCAAACATCTTATTAAAATGATCAAATCACGAGGTAATCGATCACACCACATAAAAAAAGATTGATGGCAACTCCAAATTTTCATTTTTAAAAGTAAAAGTCGATTTCAAAAATTGGTTTCGACAGGTAAGTTATAAAAAATAATCACGGAACTATTAGTTTATTTTTGTTTTGTGACTAACATTATCAAAATTTAATGTCTTTGTTACTCCTTTGTTAAATCACTAAAAATGACCTTTTTATTGGCATAATAATAAATTCATCCTCCAATATTTATAAATTCTATCAATTGAGTCTCAATTCTAAAAATTCAACAAATTCAACCCTCAACATTACACATCTTGTCAATTTAGTTTTACTTCTTAAAATTCAAAATTGAAAATTGAAAAACTTTAAAAATAAAAAATATTTGAAATTTCAATTTTCAATAAAATGCATAAGATTTTATAAAAGTTAATACTCATTTTTCTTTTTGACATGAAATTTATTTATTAAAAGTATACTTTTATAAATAAAAAGCTTTTTATAAAACCCCAAAACAAGACTTAAACCAAATTCAAACATTTCCCTTTTTTTAGTTTATTTCATAAATAATAAATTTTATTATAGATCTAACATTGTTCCTTAGTCCTTGTCAAATTTGTCGAGTGTTGAGTATCACCTTCGCCACAAACACTGGCACCAATAACCCTTACTCTAAATTCCTCGATTTAGACATCCTCCATCACACAACCAAACTAGGAATTGGTTGTGGAGTTGCAGGTATGATCTTCCACATACTAGATCTCCAAAACCTCATCATCACCTATATATCCCCAATCATACTCATCCTCAAACACAATCTTAAATGCCACAAACTTGTTCTTGGAAATAACCTAAAGACATCAATTCTCACCATTTTCGACCTTAGACTGTGGTTTTTGACATGGTGGTTTTTAATGTTGAAAAAAGGAAAAAGCTGAAAATGTGTGAGTCTTCTTCATGGTTTTTTCCCTTAAATTAATTTATTTATAAGATTATTATAATAAATAAGTTTCATGTTAGAAATGAGGAAAATATATATTCATTTATTTATAAATATTTTTATGTACTTTTATCGAAAAATGAACTTTTGAATAATTTTATTGTTTAAAGTTATTTTTTTAATTTTAAATTTTAAGAATCAAGATTAAATTGACAAAATGTGTAAAATTAAGAGCTAAATTTGTTGACTTTTTAGATTTGGGACTAAATTGATAGAATTTGTAAACACTGGAGGGCTAAATTTATTATTATGGCAAAAAAAATGCCACCATTAATGATTGACTAAAATATTAAATTTTAATAACGTTAGTGACTAAAACTAAAAAGTTTTAAACCTAAATGACCAGAACAAAAAAATACTAATGATTGACTGATTTTTTTTTATAATTTATCTAATTATTTTTTACAAAGTTAGCACTTGAGGTGAATTATTGGTGTTGATATATATAATCCAAGGAAACGTTAACAAAATGATCTTCCAGAGAATAAGCAGTTGTTGTCCTTTCTTTATTTATACTAAATTAAATAATTTGTTATATTTAAATTTTGATTGACTTAATTCGTATAAATTTAGTTAGGAAAGGATTAAAATTATTTTTGATAAAATGTAACTTCCTTTTCATTCTTCTATTTTTTATCAAACACACCTATGGGAAAAACAATTATGTTTTTCATCATTTTAGTTTCCTTCAATTTTCTATCTTTCGAATTTTCTTTCTACTCTATCAAGTAAAGCTTAAAGCCTAAATTTATTATTATGTATTTTCTTAAAGAGTGAATTTTTTTATGAATATATATATCGACTTCAATCCTATTATTTATGAATCCTCTCTAGAACTATTCTAGAATCCAATTATGTTCAATGATTATGTACAAGTAACCAATCATACTACCGGTTCAATAGTAAACTTGTGTAGGCTTTTAAGTTAATTGGCATGAGATCTAGGGTTAGATCCCTATGCTTATATACCCTTTTCCCCTTCCTCATTGTAATGTTATTGTTCACTTGTATCAAAAGATAATAATTATGTACAAATCAATCACTTATAATAAGTAAAGGTGTAAATCAATCACTATAGCAATATGAATTTAGAAAAAAAAAATTAGGTTAGAGTTTGAGTTTGATTTGGCCCAATTTATCTAAATAGTTTATTTTACTATTTAAAAATATATTTTATACTAATATTTATATATTTATATATTTATGTAATTAAATTTAAATAAAATATTTTAAAATTATTCAATTTAAATTTGGGTTGCACAAGGTAGAAAAAGAATCTTTATTCAAACTTAGTTCAAGCCAAGTTAATTAGACCAAGCCAACTATTTAACCCTTAAATAAGTCTAACTATAAGTACAATTTTACAAATTTTTAATGAACTTTACGTAATTCTAAATTATCATTTATTAATCTACTAAATTCTCAAGAGGCTTATGTAGAGGCAAATTAATTCCTTTCAAATAAACAGAGTAATTTAGTCCATATATTAGAAGAAATTAAGCAAATAAGAATAATTGATAATAGTCAAGGGCTAAGTCAAGAAATTTAGATTTTAAGTTTAATTTTTTAAATAAAATATTCATAAAAGTCATAAACTAAAGCATAATAGTAATCATTGATAAATCAATGTATTTAGCTAAAGTAAGACTATTAGAGAGCGACTAGAAGAAAAGTTACATCAAATAAATTTAAATAGCGCATACGTTCTTTTATAATTATCCACAATGTTTTGTCGTGTGTTGAAACTGTTGAATTGTCTTCTTGTCAATGTTATTAAAAATATTTTTCTCAACATATGTAATCAAACAATCATTCATCCATTAATCTCCAATTTGATTCTTCAAAATGATTTTTTACAATTTTCATTGCAAAAAATATGTTCTCCACACTTATTGTGGCAACTAGCAAAATTAACGCAAGTAAATATTTTGAACAAATAAATCTAAGCATTTCTTTTAAAAAATACTCTACTAGTAAATTTTGTTTACTCATGTTAAATATTTAGAACAAATAAATTTAAGTTTCAAACACCAAGGTTTTCACGAAGCAACTTATAACTAATAATTTTCTTTCACAAAATAAAAATCAGTTAAGCTTTTTGGTAGCATGAGAATGCAATGTGTTGATTTTAAACTTTCAATCAATATTCATGAAATTCAAGATTATAAATACAATCAATCCTAATTTATTCAATGATTTAGATTAATTAACCTCCAAAATTAATTAAACAATTAATATGTTAGGAATAAAATTAATATCTCAAACTCATTTAAAAACAAAAATTAAGTTTTGCAATAATAAAAAAAATCATAATCTGTCACCAAAAACAATCCTAATTTTCTAGATGTTAACCACAATTCTAATTTTCTAAAGATTAATCAATAAAGCTTAAAAGGAAAGGAAGAGCTATTATCAAATTAGGGACTAACTTGAAGGTATTGAAATATTGATCACTCATCTTGTAAAAATTCTAAAGAGAGTGTGCTAGAGATAAAAAAATAATTGAGAGAAAAGTTTCGAGTGTTGAAAAAAAAAGATAAAAAGAATTTTGGATCTTAGTAATGGAAAGAGATTCTTTTATTTTTATATAAAATAAGTTATAATTTTTCAAAATGTTAATGGATGATTTTAAATTCTTTGTAAAACCAGATTTTATTTTTGAGGTTGAACCATCATGGAAAATATTTGGTATATAAGTTATTAGATTTAACAAGTTGGGTTATGGGTTGGTAACTATCTAATTAAATTCTTTTCTAAATAAAGGAAGATAAATTCAAATGAAAAAAAAACATGGTTAGGCGCAATTTCACAATTGGTTGAATTTTAAATAATATATATATAATATACTCAACATTTTATTTAATTAAATCTAAAAATTTCTTATAAAACTTCAAAAGAAAAAATTTAATTTTAATTTTAAAAAATTAAAAAGTTTTAAAAAGAAATTTTAATTTTTTAATTTTTCAAGATTTTGGAAATGTTTATTAATGTTTTAAAATATTATTTAATTTTTAATTTTAATTTTGAAAATTAAACTAATTGAAGATGGACAACTGAAGATGTTTTACACAACTATGTGTTTCTTTTTCTTTTCAATGTTGTAATCAATTATCTTTTTCTTTTTAATTTTCATATATAGGGACTAAACTACCTCGTTAATTTGAAATTGAAAAATTACTCTTAATTTAATAATTTATTAATGAAAATACTAATAGATTAAATTGCTCTATTTATTTGAACAACTAAATTGCCTTAGATCTTATATTACAATAATTTTTCGGAGGGCTAAAATTAAATTGTTTATATCTTTATAATTTTTAAAGGATTAAATAAAATTTTTATCATTTTTAGGGGGACAAAGTGTAATTTTACCTTTACTATTTTAAAATTTTTAAAATTGTAAAGGTCAAAATGATAAATTTTCTATTTTAAGGGTCGAGACCATTGCCAGCCCCTAAATCCATCTCTACTCCTAGTATTGATTAAAATATAATTATGTTATTAATTCTTGTATTTTTATAGAATTTGAAATTTAATCCCTACATATTAAAAGTTAAAAATTCAACTCACATGTCAATTTAAAATTATCTTTCAATTATTATCATCGTTGATAGCTCACATCAAAATATATTTATTTTCCGTCAATCATATATATATATCATATTATATAAAGAAAATCTAATTAATACGTTAAGTTGATAAATTTCAAAAAAATCAACAATATTAATTATCAAAATATGAATTTTAAATAAAAATTGCAATAATTAAATCTCAAATTTGTCAAAATATAATTAGATTAACAGCAATTATTGTAGGGGATATAATGATGTAAATACAGAAATTCAAATTTAAATAATCAATATATTTCTATACAGAAATGAAATTGATGTGGACAAATATTGTTATATAAAAGATCCGATTTTTAAATTTTTGCCTAATAAAAGTTAAAACTTTGATGTCTTCCAGTAATGTACTAATTTTATTAATTTGCATGTTGAATGGTACTTCTGTAAAATTTGAAATATTTAAGTTGAAAACATTCAGAAAAACTATTATTATTATATTTTACACCATAATCATTGTAAAATTTATTACAAAACCCCAAACTATTTGTGTTTTTATTTTATTTTATTTTATTGTAGTGAGTGGAAGCTGTGTGTTGATTTGTTTGCTTGTGTGTGAATGTCAATGTGGGGGGTGGATGTAATGAAGGAATTGATGGTTTTGGAATGGGTGAATTGAACTGCTTCTTTTTCAATGTTTGCTGCCCCCCATTACACGGCCAGCCCCCCCTTCACCACCGCTATCACCATCATTGGAGGTTCAGATTTTGACATTCATTTCACCTCTTCACACCTGTTATGCTTATTATTTTGGTTATATACATTATGATAAAAAAATTATAAATATATTTGGGAGTATGAGGCAACAACCTCAGTGGTATGGAGAAGCAGTTGAGCAGTCATCAGAGGCGAAACTAGGGTTGGCATGAACCCGGCTCTCCCTAAAATATAATATTTCTGTTTAAATTCTTAAAATTTTTTAAAAATTTTAATTTAATAAAAAATTATATTTTAACCCTTTAAAATTATAAAATTTAATTTAATTATTTATAAATTATAAATATATAAATTATAAAAATTAAAATTTTAAAAAATTATTCTCGCTTCGTCCTACAGTCACTCTCTGTAATTCTAAAATAGGCAGCTCCGCTTATTAGTTTTCAGAAAGGCCATCATACATGGTACGATTCGAATCTTTGACTTCTTTCTTTGAATTATATGATGACCATTTTGTACTAGGGTTTTTGTTTTTCTTCCAGGCCTTACATTTAGCGTTTGCCCCCACTCGCCATTTGCCCCTGGCCACTACATTTACACTCTACTAATACTTGGGTTCGATTAATTTTTAATAATTTTGGTCGGTATGTAATAAAAAATATATTGCAAAACAATGTTAATAGATCAGGTCAGGCTTTAACAAAATTTTAAATTCATTTGATAGGTTTGAGTTTAGTCTGATCCGTAAAAATAAGTTTAAAATTTTGCTTAAGTCTAATCCAGGATAAAAATATTAAAATTCAGGTTGGGTTTAGCTTGTTCGTATTAATTTTTATATTAGTTTTTATATAATTTTTAAAATATATATTACATCAAAATATTAAAACATAAAATAAATATTTCCTAATAAATTGAAAATAAATTGAATATATATATTTATAATAAAATTAACAATAAAATAAGAACTATACAATATTCAAAGAATAACAATAAAATAATAACAAGATAATAGTGAAATGATAACAAAACAATGAGAAAATAGCAAGCAAGAAAGCAACAATTTTTATTTTTATTTTTGCAAATTTAGGCTAAGCTCAAGTCAAAAAATCCTTACTCGAGACCCAGTCTGTTTTTTAAACAGGTCTTAGTTTTTGCCTATCTCATTTTTTGAGCCTATATTTTTGTCCAAACTCTCTCACTTTTCGGACAAGCGCCCATGAACAAGTCTAGGTGTTAATAATTTAGAAATTATGTTAGTATTTTAACTAAAAAAAAGTAATTAAATTATCTAATGGCATTGTAAAAAGATGGTTTACCAAATGATGTCAAAAATTGAAGTATAAAAATTAAATGTTAAGTTTGATCGTCATATAGAGACTAAAATTAAAAATTTGACCAATGCTATACAATCTTAAGACCAAAAGGCTAGAAATGTCAAATTCAAGATTTTAAGTACTATACTTTTAAATTTAAAAATTCAAGTTATGTTAGTAACGCTATTAAAAATATAATATTTATCTAATAAAAAATCAAAATGTATCATATATTTTAAATAAATTCAACTAATTTGCTGAAATTTATAACAAAAGTAAAAGTAGAATGACCAAAAATATCAAATGGAATTGACCTTATTAATCCATTTTAATAAAAGAACAAAAATCATCCAACGATTAATATCAAGAAAAGAAATTGGTAAACAACAGAACAAATGAAATCACTATTAAATCCAAGAAAAAGAAACAAAAATTGCTGGCCATGCAAGCTGCAATCCTGTATTCAAGAACAAGGGCAGCAACTTTGTCATGCCCAGGCATGGGCATGGGATTCGTCGCCATGACTGCAGCTGTAGTAGCCTCGTCTGTTAGGTTAGGATTGCTAGTTGCATGCATTGTTCATGAATGGCTAAAACACCATCGGAGGGGAACATTATTTGCAAAGCTAGAATCAGGTTGGCCGATGGTCCCACCGACATGCTGAAGGAAATATACACCATCGCTCCGCTTGTAGCACGCAGTATATAGACGTAGCAGATTCTACAACACCCCTTATCCATCCTGTCGACCGGTACGGATAAGAGATGTTACCAAAACAAAAACTCAAAATATTGCGGTTAAAAATTTGAGAAAATAAAATTTTAAAACAATTAGGGAAAAAAATAATGATTCAAGTTTAAATCAATTACTGGACTTAGGAAACATGCTAATGTCGTTTAGGTTCAATTCATAAATGATTGGAGGTGTTTGGGGCCTTAAACAAGTTTTCGAGGGCTTAAAATGGCCTAACCAGTGTTTTCATAGTATCAGGAGATGTATCCGTACATCCTATAGATGTATTGATACAAGCCCTTGCCCTTGTTACTTTAACTTTTTAGCTATTGGCTTCTGTTGTAACGATACAACCAATTCATGTTTCAATACACGAGTTCCCAGAAGCTAAATTGGCTTCAAAACACATGAAATCATCCCCAAATATCATTATAGTTATCTATGAGTTTTAGATCATTTAAAAACCGGATCAAGATCTATTCAAACACAAATTCAAGTCACACACATGTCCAAATCAAATTTAGGAGTAAAAAGCTAACTTAAAATATCAAATAGTTTCAAATCACACATGATTACACAAGCCAATATACTCGTAAATACTCAAACTAGCCTAAGCCTTTATATACATGACAAAATGCAAATAAGCAAATATAAATTCACTACTATACAACCTTTAAACCACGCCAGTGATGCAATCCTCTAAAGATACGGTCTTGATAAGTGCTAAAAGTAACATATTTTAACATCATTCTTAATGCATTTTTGGGTGATTATTTGTTGTTAATTGTGAATTTTATGCTCCTAATACTTTAAGTTCATGTTTTTATGCTTAACAGAGCATTTGGGAGCAAAATGAGCGAAAAACGAGCAAAAATTGAAAAATCGAAGCTAGCTACAGGAGCCACACGAGTTGACCCAATCCACATGGCAGTGTGGCCCACATAGGCTACAGCACGGTCATGTGGTAGGACATGTCAATTGTGCGGATTTACATACTAAACAGCAAGAAACGTGATTTATAGGTTTTTCGGGCATTATAATATGTATATATGACAGAAATAAGAAGATAGGAGGGAGTCGTCATAGAATATTCAAGAAAACAACTCGAAAAACACCATTGAAATCGATTCTGAAGTAAATTTCAGTCAAGATTGAAGATTCTCAGTTGATTTCTTAGGAGATTATCATGAGTTTCTTTATTTCTTTCTATTATATTGTATATTGGATGTTTTTATTTTCAAGCATGAACTAATTTTCTAAATGCCTAGGGAGATGAACCCTACGAAGGATTCTGTCGTTTGATTTTTATTTTACACAATAAATACTTAGTTTCTTGTTCTCAATTATGTGTGCTTAATTCTTGGTTTAATATTTCTAGACTATTAATCTATGTTTGATATGCTTAAATCAGAGGAGGAAATCTTGCGTAATAGGGTGAAGTTGCATGCAATCCTAAAAATAGGACAACATAAATCTACCGGATTAGAGTCAAATCTAATAGGAGAATCCATAGCACGAGTTAATGCGATAATAGAGGTTTTAATTAGAAAAAATTTTAATTAGTCAACTTAAAGTCAGTTGATTACTCTCGAAAAAGATATTTGCATAATGGGAAAGGATTGTATGAAATAGTGAGGCCATGTCATCTGTATCCCTTTCCAATAGTTTTATGCCACATCAGTATTTTCATCCTGAATTTCAGGATTTTCATCCTGGAAAAAAATCAAATCCAAATTAAAATCCCGATTTTCATCCTGAAAAAAATCAAATCCAAATTAAAATCCTGAAATTCAGGATGAAAATACTGATGTGGCATAAAACTATTGGAAAGGGATACAGATGACATGGTGTCACTGTTTCATACAATCCTTTCTCTTGCATAATTTAGGAATTTCTATAAATCAATTTACTAAGTAAAGAAATTGCGTAATTTAGATTATAACGACAGATGAAATCTAGGTGAATTCTTTCTTGGGTATTATTTTGTTTCTTGGTTGTTAATCATTTATTTCCTGATTTATTCTTTATCGTGTATGATAGTTAATTAATTTAGGTAATTTTAGTTTTTAATCAATCACTCGATTTATTCGGTTAAATAATAGAAAGACGATAATTACTAGTACTTTTACTCTTCATGGAAATAATATATTTGCTCACTGTAGCTATAATATTAATTAATAGGTGCACTTGCTTTAATCAAAATTTTAATTACTTTCGCGACGCCTCAGGTCTCGAGCCTCCAAAAGAGACTTTTACCTACACATTTAAACAACTAACGCTATAAGCTTGAAGAGTTTAGTAAGTACACAAGGATTTCTTATCCTACCTTATACATAATTGTGTTGAATATTTTATAACCATAAGGTTGGGCCCAACTTTGCCATTCTCATAACTAATTCCACATTAGGACTCAACACTCAAGTAAGCTATCATACAAGAGTTCATTTCACTTATTGAGGTGACTTGCATAACTAGCACTTATTAATCATTAACGTGTTCTAATTTATACCATATCAATCTTAATTTTGTTTTCAAGCTATACACATTTCCATCAATAAATTTTAGATTTATTCACATATCACAAATGTAACACCCCTTACCTAAGTCTAATTTGTAACTTGAGCAAGAGATGTCACATTTGACTACCTATAATACCTCTCAACTTTCATACATGTTTTGGGTTTTATTCGGGTCTTATACGACACTTAAAACCATTCTCGAGGGTCTTACTATGAAGTGGGAGCATTCCAGAGTTATTCGGAGACCTTTCGAAGGCCTAGAAAATAGCATTTTCTTGAAGCAAGGGATCAAGAAGTATCGATACTCGAGCCAATTACTATAGATTTTTAGGTTTGAAGTTTGTAAGTATCGAAACTTGGATATAGTGGAGTCAAAATCAAACTTAAAGACACTTTAAAACATACCAATTCATACTCCAATCAACCCCAATTATTCTCAATCATTTTAGACCTTAAAATACCTCAAAATATGTAACATCCTAAATTTTTGGGCTTATGCATTTAATGGGTGAATATGTAGAATGAGTTAATTTAAGTCTTAGGGGCCCAAATTTTAAGTCTTAAGGAGCCCAAATCTTCTAATTTAAGTTAGTTAAATTTGGCATTAGGGATTAGGGAAGTGGACGGCACAAGGCTATTTTTTTGGGAATTTTATTATATTTATTCTATGTGGATAATAAGCAGATAAAGGCTATTATTGAGGGATTTAGTCTTTAAGGATAATAAGATGATAAAGACTATTTTTGAGGAGATAATAGATTAAGATGAGAGAAAAGGGATAGGAGCTATCATGTGTGGCAGTGTTGGCTGAAAATCAATCTCTGTTAAAGGGAGGAATCGATTTTCTATATAAAGAGGGGGTGTGCCAAAATTTTGGAAGCCTTTCTTTTATTTTCTTTTCTCATCTTCTTCCTCTCAAAAGCCGAAAACCACCATTTTCTTCACCCTTTCTTCCTCTCTAAAATTTCTGGTTGGTAGAATCTTTTAACCTCTTGTTATTTTTCTTCTAATCCCTAAAATTGAAATCACATCTCTATTATTCTATTCTTCTCCTTAATATTCATTGGCCAAATCTCTCTAGCCATCTCTTCAATTCTTAAATCTTCTAAAATCGAAATTCTTAGATCTCACCTCCGAAGTTGCGAATTTTCTTGAAGAAAGTCTACTTGTGCGAATCAAGAAAACAATAGAGGAGTCCAACGCTTAGATCTCTAAGTCAAAGATCAAGAACACTCAAGTCGTGTTATTTTCGGATTTCAAGGAGAGGCCCTATTTTCACATCTTTTCGGCTTTTTGAGCAAAGTTGTAGATCGGGATAACAAGGATATCGACTAAGAATATTGGATTTCGCGATATCAGGTGTGTAACACTTTCCCACCATCTAGATCTATTTGATTAATATATGATTATAAGTCTTATATGTTTTGATAAATGCCGAAATCCGGGCATAATAGAGGAAACCCAAAGAGGGTAAAAACAAATCATCAGGTTAGTGAATGTTTTGATTAAACGATATAAGTATATTGATTTTATGTGATTGCATGGGCTGGGTTTGATGAAAGGAGGAAGATATATGTTGTAGCGGTTTTCACCGTGATCTGTTGTAGTAGTTTTACCGTGATCTATTGTAGCGATTTTTACCGTGATCATTGTAGCGACTTTTGCCGTGATCATTGTAGTGGCTACTACCATGATCGATGATGAGCAAGATGACCGCCATTAAGGCGATGTAGCGGTGTGGGTTGATTGTAGAAATCCCCAATGGTGTGAATGGTCGGATGCAGGCGTGTAGCGGATGGAAACTTAGGATTTGGGTTGGGCTTGCATATTATTTTTATTATGTATATTAATTCGATTATTTTAGTTTTATGGGGCAAAGGCCCAAATCTAATGGTGCATGAGGGTTGCACACTGAGTCTCATGACTCAACCAATTAATTAACATTTCGGTAGCATTTAGTGCATCGAATTGGGTGGAGAGGAGCGCAAGGTGGCCATGCAAAAGAACATTTGGATCCAAAAAAGACTCTAGTTATTATTTTATATTCTTATTTAATGGATTTTAAATCTGTTGTAATAAGGCCATGGGCCACCAATTTATATTTTGTTTTATTACGGGTTTTATTACTTTTAGTTATTTAAATTTTTATTTTTAATTGAACTAAGGCATGTATTTAAATTTGGATTTTAATTCATAAAGGCATATTTTATTTAAAACTATAAATTATTAATTTTTCCCGAATAAAAGGTTAAACTCAAGGAAAATATTTTCCAAAAATGCGACATGTTTTATTAAATCTTCTTAGTGACATGCCAGGTCCGGTCGTGGTGTTTGGTCCGGGTTTGGGGTTTTACAAATTGGTATCAGAGCTCGGTTCAAAACTCGGCTTTGGGGTTTTTGGGCTCAAAACGTTTTTTAAAGATGGGTTTTTGAAGCATGCATGTTGTTTTTTTTTAAATGATAACAGGTTTGTTAGCTCAGCATGGCACTTGCGTCTCCGGCCCAAGTCCGCCAGGTAAGTATTCTGAACCTTTGTGTGATATATATATATATATATATATATATGTGTGGGCTTGATGGGCTTCGTGGGACGTAGACTATTTTAAATTAGACTTGATGGACTTTAGGCCTAGCTTAAACAACTTCTTAAATTCCATAAGACTTAATTTACTGAAACAAATCCTGTGAACTAGTCACCGAGTTAGGGTGTGGCAACATGCATACGCATGTCTAGGAGTGGATAGAGAGAGATCTTGGTATTTAAGCAATCCTAGTGACTCACCTCCTCTTCGTTGGAATCCTACCTGGTGCGTAGTGACTGTTCACCCTAACCATGAGGACTTGTTGACAGGCCAAAACTTATAATTAAAACCCGAAAGGGACCAGCCACCCTGTTTTGTAAAATCCTAAAGTAAACCTTAGTTTTGAAATCACCAAATTACCTTTGACTCGTAAAAATTACCCCGGACTTGCAAAATTATCGAAAATACCCCTGTAGGTTAAAATTACTAAAATACCATTGGTAGTGAAATGACGAAAAACCCTTAGGTGATGGATGCTACTTGTATGTGGGTGTGTATGAATGTTGAATGTGCATGATTCCTAGAATTAGGAAGACTAAAAACTATAGATAGGTTTGAATTCGAAAGAACCACTCTTAAAACTACTAATCATAAGACTGTCCGTGGATAATCAGTGGAAGAAAACCAATAATTCATAAAATTTTTAATCAGATAAACGCGAACCGATAGCATGAGTACAAGGGGACGAGGACGCTCTAGATGTGAATACCGGTGCGTACTCTACCATAGAATACTAGACGCTCTAGATGTGAATACCGGTGCGTACTCTACCATAGAATACTAAGTGTTTATTTTGGGTTTAGAATTGGGGTGAGCAGCGAAAGCATGGTAGTGAGACGTAGGTAGTATGATTTCTAGTTAGTTGAAAATTTTGAGGACGAAATTTCTTTAAGGAGGGTAGAACTGTAACATCCTAAATTTTTGGGCTTATGCATTTAATGGGTGAATATGTGGAATGAGTTAATTTAAGTGTTAGGGGCTCAAATTTTAAGTTTTAAGGAGCCCAAATCTTCTAATTTAAGTTAGTTAAATTTGGCATTAGGGATTATGGAAGTGGACAGACAAGGATATTTTTTGGGAATTTTATTATATTTATTCTATGTGGATAATAAGCAGATAAAGGCTATTATTTAGGATTTAGTCTTTAAGGATAATAAGTAGATAAAGACTATTTTTGAGGAGATAATAGATTAAGATAAGGGAAAAGGGATAGGAGCTATCATGTGTGGCAGTGTTGGCTAAAAACAATCTCTGCTAAAGGGAGGAATCGGTTTTCTATATAAAGCGGGGGTGTGCCAAAATTTTGGAAGCCTTTTTTTATTTTATTTTCTCATCTTTTTCCTCTCAAAAGCTGAAAACCACCATTTTCTTCACCCTTTCTTCCTCTCTAAAATTTCTTGGTTGGCCGAATCTTTTAACCTCTATTGTTATTTTTCTTCTAATCCCTAAAAGCCAAAATCACATCTCTATTATTCTATTCTTGTCCTTAATATTCATTGGCCAAATCTCTCTAGACATCTCTTCAATTCTTAAATCTTCTAAAATCGAAATTCTTGATCTCACCTCCGAAGTTGCGAATTTTCTTCAAGAAAGTTTGCTTGTGCGAATCAAGAAAACAATAGAGGAGTCCAACGCTTAGATCTCTAAGTCAAAGATCAAGAACACTCAAGTCGTGTTATTTTTGGATTTCAAGGAGAGGCCTTATTTTCACATCTTTTCGGCTTTTGAGTAAAGTTGTAGATCGAGATAACAAGGATATCGACTAAGAATATTGGATTTCACGATATCAGGTGTGTAACACTTTCTCACCATCTAGATCTGTTTGATTAATATATGATTATAAGTCTTATATGTTTTGATAAATGCCGAAATTCGGGCATAATAGAGGAAACCCAAAGAGGGTAAAAACAAATCATCAGGTTAGTGAATGTTCTGATTAAACGATATAAGTATATTGATTTTATGTGATTGCATGGGTTGGGTTTGATGAAAGGAGGAAGTTATATGTTGTAGCGGTTTTCACAGTGATCTGTTGTAGCAGTTTTTACCGTGATCTGTTGTAGCGGTTTTTACCGTGATATGTTGTAGCGGCTTTTGCCGTGATCTGTTGTAGTGGCTACGGCCATGATCTGATGATGAGCAGCACGACTGCCATCAAGGCGTGAAGCGGTGTGGGTTGATTGTAGAAATCCCCAATGGTGTGAATGGCTGGTACGGGGGCGTGTAGCGGATGGAAACTTAGGATTTGGGTTGGGCTTGCATATTATTTTTATTATGTATATTAATTCTGATTATTTTAGTTTTATGGGGCTAAGGCCCAAATCTAATGGTGCATGAGGGTTGCACACTGAGTCTCGCGACTCAACCAATTAATTAAGATTTCAGGTAGCATTTAGTGCATCAGACTAGGCTGGAGAGGAGCGTAATGTGGCCATGCAAAAGAACATTTGGATCCAGCAAAAGGAATCTAGTTATTATTTTATATTCTTATTTAATTGATTTTAAATCTCGTTGTAATAAGGCCATGGGCCACCAGTTTATATTTTGTTTTATTACGGGTTTTTATTACTTTTAGTTATTTAAATTTTTATTTTTAATTGAACTAAGGCATGTATTTAAATTTGGGTTTTTAATTCATAAAGCCATATTTTATTTAAAACTATAAATTATTAATTTTTCCCGAATAAAAGGTTAAACTCAAGGAAAATATTTTCCAAAAATGCGACATGTTTTATTAAATCTTCTTTGTGACATGCCAGATCCGTTCGTGGTGTTTGGGCCGGGTTTGGGGTGTTACAAAATATCATTCAAAACACCACATATTCATCTAGTTTCAATCATCAAGAAATATGCTTCATAAGATTCAAAACTTATCCACTTAAACACAACTCGTCCTTATGACATTTCACTATCTATTTAATACCTTCATACCCAAAGAATATCTATATACATGTCGCACTAATGTCCGTGATTTGAAATTCATGCTTCATTTTCCTTACCTTGTTGATGAGGTGTGATTTGGCAAACCACACTCGAACACCTTGTACTCGATCACTGTCGAAACCATTTCTTTTGAAAAAAATAGTATCGACTAGGATTTTAAAAATGAAAATGAAAAAAATGGGAGTCGCCACCAATCTTTTTTGATGAGGTGTGATCGGGTCACCTTTGTTTTAATAAAATATTTTGGTTTACTAAAACGGTGTTTTTGGTCTACGGAATTCGAAAAATTGGGTTCGAGAGTCGGTTACGTGCGAGGAAGGATTAGCACCGTCGTCACGCCCAAAATTGGTACCAAATTGATTAATTAGTGTCTCAATGTCGAAAGTTGAAAATTTGAAAAAGATTTTAAAAATATGATCTCTTTTAAAGATATTTGAATTTTTTCGAATTGGATATTAAGATTCTCTCGCTCCGAAGGAATAAAATATCACATCCAGCACGTTAGGATACAACAATTTAAATCCTTAAGTCCAAGATCATCTCATGATTCCCGAGACTCATGCATTGAAAATATCAAAAGGATATTCGATTATTTGGCCAAGCGAAAAACCGAAACCCATCACGTCCAAACACTGAATATTGCCTTTATTTTGAAAGATTTTCGCTTTTGGATAATCACGAGTGTAACACTCAAAGGCGTGCATTGATTTTGTTTGAAATAGAATGAAACGATTTAAATTGGATAAATATGTTGGGATTTAATTCACGAGGCGATAACATGAAATACAAATACACTAAGAGCATAGAACAATAATACAAGAATGCCATATTATACAAGTGAATGACAATGTTTAAAAATGCGAACAAGAGAGAAATGATACATATGATGACAATAATCAAAACATACATCCTTTAACCATTAATCAAAGACAAAAGAATTGAATAATATACTTAACAATTTAAAAGAAATAGTGTAAGGACAAATTAAAATTAACAAAATGTAAAACAATTTACAATTATAGTAAATGAACTAAAAATGTGAAAAGAATTTTGAAGTCAATAATATCTGAAACAAACTTTTATACAAGATGATATATATATATATATATATATATAAATTTAAGACAAATAATGTATATACACAAAAGGTAAAATGAATAATATAAAAAAACTTAATAAATAATAATGAAACATTTTAAAATGAACAAAATGGAGTTTAAAATAAGGTATATAAAATAATTGAAAATAGTAAAACAATTTCAAATAAATAATACATGAAAACAAATTCAAAATAAAATACATGGAAAACCATTCGAAATAAATAATATATGTGTACATAAAACAATTTGAAATAATATAAGGTATAAAATGATTTAAAATAATAATACATGGAAACTTAAAAAAATAATAAATCAATTGAAATAAATAATATATGGAAGATTTTAAAATAAATAATGTATAAAAAAGAGTCTTAAAATAAACAATATATATATAAAAAGGTTTAATAAAAGTAGTATACAAAAACTTAAAATAATAATAATAATAATAATAATAATAATAATAATAATAATAATAATAATACAATTTTAAAGAAAATAAATAAATAAACTCATTAAACAGGTCAAGGACTAAATTAAAAGGTGGACTAACATTCAAGGTATACATTCGAAATAAGGAAAAAGAAACCCATTAAGGACCGAAGTGAGATGCGTAGGAACTAGCGGGGACTAGGTGGGAAAATATTCCCTTGATTTCCCGCACATGTTCAGCGTGACAACCCAAGGGACCGAATTGAGACAAAAGAAAAATATGCATGGCCAAATTAAAAAATAGAAAAAGGGACTAAAATAGAACAATTAAAAAGCAGAGGGGCTAAAAGGTAAATAACCCTTTAATTAAAAATGCGCGATCCCCTGGAGTGGGTCGGGTCGCGCGCGGGTCATGGCCATATGGCGTCGTTTTGGCACACGGGCTGAGGGCTCAAAACGGTGCAGTTTTTTATTGCTATTAAAAACCCCATTTTTTTAAAAAAATTTCATTTGGCAGCTTCCTTAGAAAAAAATCATGAGAGCTTTGGGATTCTCTCATCGCCTTCCCTGTCTCTGGCCGAAAGGGCCACTGACCGTCCGTCCACCCACGCAGACGGTGGCCAACGTTGCGTGGAGATGGGCTTTTAGCCCCGTTCGAAACCCCCATTCTGAAGGCCAAGCCTTGGTGCCCCGAAAACCCGAGAGAAGAAGCCCCTCTTTTTGGGTTTCGGTTCGACTTTGACGACGGAGAGAAGCTGTAACACCCCTTACCCGTATTCGATGCCTAACAGGTACGAGGCATTACCGAGAGTACGGAACACTTACGGATGATTTAAACCATTTATCGCTCAAATATCAAAATTGATTATAGAAGTTTCCTTTAATGCACCCTTGGAGTCCAAATCATGCATTGGGATTGGGTCGGGATTGAATCAGTATCGTATGAAATTTTTCGCAAAATCGCTAAGTTTATCTCATTTACAAAGCTCCGTGGCCGTGTGGCTCGCATGATCTGCCTCTCGGGCAGTATAACTCTTTGACTTGCGTCTATGAAGGAACTTGAGTCACGGCCTTAGTACACGCCGTGTTGCTAGGCCGTGGGGTAAAGTTAATTTTCACAAATTAGGCTATTTTCCAAGCCATATTTCTCACTCATTTGATCCTTATTCTTCACCCACATTTAATACATACAAAACCAATTTAAGATATTCAACTGAGCCTTATACTTAATACCATTTGTTAGTCAGTACACTTCATATAAATAACAAGAAATGTATATGGGCTCAATTCTCATTAAATTTCTCTTGTACTTATACTTTTCACACTATGTATTCATATAACATATAACAATCACACCTCTGTATTTCATATATATTTTTATAACAAATTATCTTGGTTTCAAACTACTTCATATTTGAGTTTTACTTATCAAATCATTTGAAACATCATCTTTACGTATAGTGCACTAGAGATGCACAATTCTATAATTATGAATGAACACATTTATCAAACATATTCCATGTTTTTATATGTATAGTCTCATATTTCCATGTATCAATTACCATCATTTCCTCGTATTTTGACAAATACATGTAACAATTCATAAACATGTAATTCACTAACCCTTCCTGCCAATCACAATTTAAAGTGACAAATCACTTATTGAGCCCAATTTCAATGTTCACTACAATCTATCATATAAATTTGGATGTACGTATCCACCAATAAATTCCATGTACAGGTATCATCATCTCATATTTCCACATACATTACTTTACACATTATGAACTCAAATAACATATACAAGACATACCAATGTATTTCAAATACGTTTTCATAATATTTCATTTAGAATTAAGATTATTTCATATTAGAACTCTTCTCATTAACTCATTTGGAATACCAATTCATACAGATAATAGACTCAATGATGTACAAATATATAATCACAAATGAATTCATTCACAACCAAGTTCTACGTTCATGTCTCATCAACTCGTATTTCCTTATATCACATAATATATATATATATCATGATTTCCATTATATTATATCATGATTTCCATTCCCTTAATATTTTTCCATATTTATCCCGTTGAATTTCTTAGAATTTTCGATGGATTTTCAGAGGTACACTTTAGTGTACAAATCCAGGTCCGTCAATTCATGTTCATGTGGGCACATTTCCATTTCAGAGAGCACACTCCCGCGAATCTCATCCTTACAGCGGGATTACCAGTCCAGGCTAAATCCCCTGTAAGAGAGCACACTCCCGCGAACCTCATCCTTACAAATGAGATTACCAGTCAGGCTAAATCCCACAGAATATAAACTCATAGAGTATTGTCTGGATTAGCAGTCCAGCTAAATCCCTACAACGACAATTACTCTAATGAGCTTGATCCAATTACCAATCCAAAGCTAAATTCAGACCTAATTGGATTACCCGTCCGGGCTAAATCCATTTTCCACATATTCTTCGGAGGGCTATATCAGGATCACCCGTCCGGCTAGATCCTTTTCACACATATTCTTCGGAGGGCTATATCGGGATAGGATCACCCGTCCGGCTAGATCCTTTTACCGTCAATTCCTTTTCGAGAGATCCATCAATTTTCCTTTCATTCAACCGATTTCTTCCCTTTTATCAAATATATCAATGTTTCATCAATTTTCATACAATGAACATTCAAATTATATTCATATCAATAACATACATTTCAAGCATTTAAGAAGATAATTCAAGTTACATGAACTTACAATTGATTTTTATACCATAACGATAATCTTAGTTTCATAATAAATATTTGAAATAAAACATTATATCATTTCTACCTCAACGTTTATAAATTATAATCGAGCATGTGATCAATTTATACACAAGTCATTCATTTATTATTTTTTCTTCTCCTCTCCATCCACATCCTTAGTATAAACAACTCACTTGTAAGTAACATTATCTATTATTTTCACTATTTACTTATGTGAATATTCAAGCTATCCATCCGTGTCATAGTCACTAAATTATTTTTATCTTGAGCTACAGAACTCCAAATTAAGATCCGTAAATTTTATTTGAAACTAGACTCACATATCTTCTTACCTTAATATTTTCAAAATTTTTGGTATGGCCAATTAGTACATTTTATTAGTTAAGTTCTCCCCTGTTACACAGTCCTACTGCTCTGACCTCTCTTCACTAAAAATCAATTATCTCATAGTACAATTTTCATATAGTGTTTCCGATTATTTCTAATGAAAATAGGCTCACTAAGTAATACAGACATATAAATTATAATGCATAATTATTTTTGTACAATTTTTAGTGAATTTCTAAAGTAAGAACAGGGGCTCACGAAGTTATTCTAAACCAGTCTTACTAAAATTTAAATATCTTAAAATGTAGACTTCCTTTGCTTGCTCTGTTTCTTTTATATGAAAATAGACTTAACAAGCTTTAATTCTATATCTCACTAAACTTCTAATTCAATTTCTACCATTTTTGGTTATTTTCAAAGTTATACAACTGCTGCTGTCCAAAACTGCTTTAGTGTAATATGTTGATTTCTATTTTGTCCCAAATTCCACAATTCATACAATTCAGTCCTTGCTCAATTAACCCTCAATTGAGCTAATTTTCTCATTTAATACTTTTATCTATCATTTTAAACTACTTCATAACCTTTGAAAATCAGAATTTTAACATTAGGCCTTAATTTCAACTCTTTCACAATTAGGTCCTAAAACCAATTTCCATCAATTTTACTTGATAAAATCACCATATATCAAAATTAAAGCTTCAATTATATATTTATTCATCATATTATTCCAGCACTCATCCATAGAAACTTTAAAATTTGCCATAGAATCAAAAACTAATGACATACTAAGTTGGACCCAATTGTAAAAGTTCAAAAACATAGAAATTTCAAGGAGAAAGCAAGAATTAAACTTACATGAAGCCAGAGTATGAAAACCAGCTTGAACCCTCTTCCATGACTATTTTTCAGCTGATGAAAATGAAGAGAAATGAAGAGAATTCTAGATATTCCAATTTGGTCCCATATTTATTTAACTAATTTTGACAATTTTCCAATTTTACCCTTATTTCAGCCATTTCCTGATTTTTCTCAGCTATTGCCGCCCAAAATATCTCCTTTGGGCTTATTTTCACTTTAGGTCCTTCCACATTTGACAATTAAGCTATTTAATCCTTCTAGCAACTTTTACACCTTTTTCAATTTAGTCCTTTTTATTTTATTAACCACCCAAACGTCAAAATTTCCTAACGAAATTTTTATACCACTTTATTGACATTCTGTAAATATTCATAAAAATATTTTTGACTCGGTTTATAACACCGAGATCTCGATACCTCTTTTTCTCGATTTCTTGACCAAATAAATCTTTATAAAACACAATTTACTATTTCAAAAATCTTTTAAAAGCTACATTTGGCTCGTAAATATTAAATAATACAATCTATGAGTTCATTTTTCAGATTTGATGGTCTTGAACCACTATTTCTAATATAACTGAAATTTGGGCTATTATAGAAGCCTCCAACGACGCGCCCCCGGGGTTCAAGTAAGGTCCCCTTCGCCTTTCTTTTTCGATTTTGTTTTAGATTCGAAATAGTAAAATAAAATAAATAAATAAACGAAAGTAAATAATAATAGAAAAATAAAAAAACCTTGATGCTTCTATTCAGTTTTTATTGCTGATGATTCGTAAAAAGGAAAGAAAAAAATAAAAAGGGTTCGTTTCGGTTTATATAACCGATTTAATGATTCGTTTTGTTTGTTTCATTTTGTTTTCTTTTGTTTTTTTGTCGTTTTCTTCTTCGTTTTTGCTCGCATGGAGTCTCTTTGCGTGTCCTTGCTTCTCTATTGCAGGTGTCAATAGCGTGCGAGGAGTGATGGGATCTACTGACGTGCGCGTGGTGGCTGCTGGTGGAGGCAAATAGAAGGTCGGCGGCTAGGCTATTTTAGGGTTTCAAAAACCCAAAAATTTTCTAAAAAATTTTAATGTTTTGGGACTGTTTTAGTTGGGCTAGGTTGGGTCTGTATTTAGTTTAGGTTTGGGTCTTGATTCGGGCTGTGTAATTTGGACTCTGAATTTGGACATTTTATTGATTTGGGTTTTAATGGGCCCCGGGCTAAATTGGGCCTGTACAGCTGCCCCTCTTTGCTCATTGTCATGTAATGAGAATAGAGTAAAGACTTTCAAAAAGGACTAATTTTGCCCAGTCGACTTCTTTAGTGCTCCTCTTATGCATCTTGTTGCTTTGATCCACTCCACCACCACTTCAGGGAGATAGGACTTTGTAGTTTCAATCTATTTCTCTGTAACTTCGGAGTGATATGGGATTTGTGATTTTAGTCTGCTCCACTGCAACTTCAGGGAGATAAGACTTGTATCTTCAACCTGCTCCACTACAACTTCAGGGAGATAAGGTTTGTTTTGATCTGCTCTACTGCAACTTCAGAGAGATAGGATCTATAATTATAGCTTCAATCTGTTCCACTGCAACTTCAAGGAAATAAGATTTGCTATCTTCAGTCTGCTCCACTGCAACTTCAGGGAGATAAGACTTGGAACTTCAACCTGCTCTACTGCAACTCAGAGAGATAAGGTTTGATGTGATCTACTCTACTGCAACTTCAGAGAGATAAGATCTAATTTATAGTTTCAATCTGTTCCACTGCAACTCCAGGGAAATAAGATTCGCTATCTTTAGTCTGTTCCACTGCAACTTCAGGGAGATGAGACTTGTAACTTCAATCTGTTCTACTGTAACTTCAGGGAGATAAGGTTTGATGTGATCTACTTTATCGTAACTTCAGAGAGATAAGATCTAATTTATAGCTTCAATATGTTCCACTGCAACTTCAGGGAAATAAGATTCGCTATCTTTAACCTGGCCCACTACAACTTCAATGGGATAAGACTTATGACTTCAACCTACTCCACTACAACTTCAGGGAGATAAGGTTAATGGCTTCTATTTGTTCCAATGTAATTTCAGGGAGAAGAGATTTGTAGCTTCAATCTACTCTGCTAGAACTTCAAAGAAGTAAGAATTGTGGCTCTAATGTAATCTCAGGGGGAAGGGATTTGTAGCTTCGACCTATTCTCGCTGGAACTTCAAGGAGATGAGAACTGATCCTCACTGTAATTTCAGGGAGAAGGGATTTTTAGCTTCGACCTACTCCACTGAAGTTTCAACAAGACAAGAATTCAAGGAGAAGAGATTTGTAGCTTCGATCTTCTCTAGTGGAACTTCAAGGATATAAGAATTCAGAGAGAAGAGATTTGTAACTTCGATCTTCTCTGCTGAGACTTTAAGGAAATGAAGATTTTAGGGAGAAGGGATTTGTAGCTTCGACCTACTCCATTGGAACCTCAAAGGGACAAGAATTTAGGGAGAAGAGATTTGCAGCTTCGATCTTCTCTGCTGAAACTTCAAGGAAATGAGGATTTTAGGGAGGAGGGATTTGTAGCTTCAACCTACTCCGTTGGAACCTCAAAGGGACAAGAGTTCAGGGAGAATAGATTTGTAGCTTCGATCTTCTCTACTAAACCTTCAAGAAAATGAGGATTTCAAGGAGGAGGGATTTGTAGCTTCGACCTACTCTGTTGGAACCTTAAAGGGATAAGAATTCAAGGATAAGAGATTTGTTACTTCAACATTCTCTTCTGAAACTTTTAAGGAAATAAAGGTTTCAGGGGAAAGGAATTTGTAACTTCGACCTACTCCATTGGAACCTTAAAGGGATAAGAATTCAGGGAGAAGAGATTTGTAGCTTCGATCTTCTCTACTGAAACTTTCAAGGAAATGAAAATTGATAATTTCGACCTATTTAAAATTCATGCTTCATTTTCCTTACCTTGTTGATGAGATGTGATTTGGCAAACCACACTCGAACACCTTGTACTCGATCACTTTGTGCAATCTACACGTTTGAAAACAACACACTCAAACATTTCATGGAAGGTTAATAAGTACTCGCATGAATTCTTTACTTATCTTAGTATTAATATAAACTTCATTTATTTACACTAATTCTTTTATGCCTTTCTTTAATCACATTACTATAGCATATCAAATATTTTATTAATGTAACATGTCTCAAGTATAAATTCTTCACTTAACACTTAGTTCACTTAGCATTTTCTTCAATTAGCCTTTACTTCATGTACTCCTTAGCAAACGATGGAAAACCAAGAAGGATACGCAGAACAACACGAGCACATAAGTGCCAAGCATGAGCGCTCATTTGACATATCAAATATATCCTACCAATTCTACCTTGTTTATTAGGGCCTTTACATTTTCTTATTCACTTATACACGTTAATTTTATTTCTTGTCATGTTTACATGTCATATTCAAGTATATACTTTTACACGAATAATTAACATCAATTATCACTTAATCCACTTATTAAATATTCTTTCACTAACTTTATATATCACTTATCATATTCACTTTCATGATCACTTAATTACTAACTTTCACTTCTAATATTCTTTATAGTTATTTCATAAAAATAACTTATGAGTACTTGTGATAGCGCTTGTTCATACTTTAACTTTTAATGTTACTTACTATCTTTCACTTTACTAATTTTGTTAATTAATTCATTTATCACATAATAATTTCTAGCTCAAGATCACTTATTTACACTTTTCAATACTCTTTTGAATATTAGTCAAATTAGTCTCACTTTCTAACATATCAAGGACATGATCATGAACGTATTTTCACTTTCACATAATAAATCAATTTACTCACTTTAAACTCTTATAATTTCTAAATATCATTTCTCATTAATTCTTTCACACTAGTATTATTTTAAATTAAATTTACATTCACATCACTTAATTTATACCATATTTCAATTTAGTCCATTTTAAAGTAAATAGAATTCATAGGGGTACTTACCTATTTTTAGGTAGATTTCACTCCCTTTGCTTCACTTTTTTTTTCCTTTCACCCCTTTGTCACTTCCTTTCCTTTGTTTACAACACTTCCATCACTTTTTTTTTCTTTTTATGTTCATGAACATAATAAAAATCTATACTAGAAATCACTATCTCTTGTTTCTTAACTCATCAAAACAGAAAATTCACAAGAGAACACTTGAATTCTTACCTTTTCACCTTGATTTCTCACACTTCCTTAACTTTCTCTCACTTCCACCTATGAACTCATGAATTCCATTATGAAAACTAAATTCTTGATGTTTTTAGAGACTCAATTTCACTTGAAAATTGACTTAAAAATCAAAGGTTTTGAGAGGAGAATATGAAATTAGATGGAGAAGGACCAAATTGTAAGAAAATAAAACTTTATTTCTTTATCTCCTAGCTTGCACGTTTGTATAAGGAACAATGTGAAGAAAATTATTCATTTTTCCTTTTATAATTATATAATATAAAAGAATAAAAAATAAAATATCTTAAATATAATAATTTCCATCCAAGGGTCACCATTTCATCTCACTTAAAATCCAATGGCTAATATTTTTCAAAAATCCATAATTTAATAAATAATATAAGTACATAATTATCTTTAATCCAATGGTCTACATTAATTCCAACTTCATTAAGTAAATTCAATGGCTCAAATTCAATACACATGTCCATGGTATTTTGGTAATTTTACCAAATATAAATTCATTTGAAAAATGATCATTTTTCCCTTTATAATCTTTTATTTTCACATTTGATCCTTTCTCACTTTTGGTAAAATTCCAATTTTAGTCCATTTTTTTCTAGCAATTCAATTTAATCCAACATCTTTTAAATTTTACAATTGACCCCTTCACTTTTCATAACTTTACAATTTAGTCTATACTCGGATTAACATCTTATGATACACCACTTATTTCAAATTTATTTGTTATCCAATACCCTTCTCTACTATCACTAATATATCATATTTTATTTAGCAAGAAAATCTACTATGCATATTCCCAATATAGCATCACCTATATAGTGGTTTTAGAGGCATTACAATAAAACTTAACACATCAAAATTTGATTTTCTTTCTTATTAAGCCAAGGGCTACTTAAAACTAATTCTTATCTCACATGTTATTCTCACATATATCAACATACATGCCTACTTAAAACCAAATATCGAATTGTCTCACACGTGTGCTAAGTCACTTAATCTTTATCAAACTGATTACCTTATATATATTCTTTAGGCAAATCTTTTATCCATAACCAATTTGCTTTAACATTTACCAACTTGGTTACAACTTATATTTCTCATATGCATTCAACTAATATTCAAATTTATGCCTCTTAGTCAAGTTTTCACTTCATATTTTGAATAGATTAGTTTGATTTACAAGTTTGCAGACTAAACTTTGTCGCACACACGTTAGTGAAATAAATAGTAATGTAAAATATTGATTCAAATCACAAGATTGAGCCAGAACAATATAGATATATATAATCTCAAAAACAGACTAAACGTCTGAATTAAAGGAAAAAATAAAATTACTTATTGGACTAAAATATCCACAGGCATTGAAGGGCCTGACTGATCTGGGTATTTCGCGTCGCCCATGTCATGTGCCCCCAACCCCGACTCACAAGATTGAACCAAAATAATATAAATATATATGGGCCTAAACCAATCTAAACACCTCAACGTCACCACATCATGAACCCCCAACCCCAATAAGTTTGGATTTGCACCTCTCTTACACACAAAGGATAACATTAGCTTAATCATTCAATATTTATCTAGTTGGTTCATATATATAAACATATTCCACTCTTGATATCTAATCAATGTGGGACTAAGCTATCCATTTTCCTCAACATAATTCACAAGTGACTTACTTTGAGATCAATTTCTCATTCATCACTCAACTATTTTGAGCATAAGATATACCATTGTAAAGGTATCATGGGGTAGAATATAAACCATACTTTTATGATTCAAATCTTCACTTTTACTAATCGAGAATACATCTCAAAGCTTCCAAAAATCTATTTTTTCCAACAAACATATTGTGGACTAAGTTCATTACTTATTTATTGCATTCCAAATTGATTTATTATCAAAATCGATTTCATAGCATTTTGTAGCTTTAGTAATATAGACTCGAATATACAAAATTCTGTCCAAAACACACCAAAGATAATGCACCCAAGGTGCCTAGCCAAACACACAAGATATAGATAGAAATTGCATACCCTCCAAACACATCAAGAGCACAAATGTGCTATGCCATAAGGCTGTGAAAACTCCCTCACACACATGCCCATACAAGAGCGCATCCAATTCTTAGGGCATGCCTATTGTATCCTTGCTAATGTACCAAGCTCACAAAAGCATTTCATCTTATTAATCAATTTGATATAGTTCATATACTTGCATAACATAATATGTTTTCATGGTTTCCAAATCACACAATAGAGCTTATATTTCTCACACATCACATTTTGATATTTGTTCGCACCTAAATATCACTCATACTCATCCACATTATCACATTGTCACCTAAGTGACCTATATCATCATATATGGCTTCATGTGTTTACATGAGTACTTAACAAATTATCTCATGACTCAAGTTATTCTTATTTCTTAATTCACATTCTCATTTGATCATTAGGTGACAATGTCACCATAACGCACTTTATTAGACAATTATCTTATATAATTTTGAATACCAATGCTTATTAAGCAATTTCATTACCATATGAATTTCATATCTCATATTAATCTTTGCCTTATCATATCACACTTTCTCTTAGCCTAGTTTCAATTTCACATTATGACTATTTACCTTTTATAACATATTAACATATATTTTATTCCAAACAAGAATCATGTTATAACACCTAAATTCTCAAAATATATCACAATTTCATTTTTAAAAGTTTCAAGATAAAACACACTACCATTCAAAAAAAAGGATAAATTTCATTAACATTATTAGTTTCTTTCAAATTTTCTTAACATATCAAGACAGACTTAATCATATATTAGCACACATAATATTTGTAATCATTCATTTCACAATTTATCCAAACATATATTTATGGTATTAAAGATAAAGTTAGTGTCAATTGATTCTTAGCTAGATTAGCATAGACATTGTTACCAATGTAAGAAAATACGGGTTCAAGTGCGTTGAAATGTAATATCTTTCTATTTATGGATTTTTTTTCCTCAAAAATTAAAAAACACAACAAAATATCAATGCTCAAGCTTATTAGCTTTCTCACAACAAAAATCCCAAATGTAGAAAGTAGGAATGATAGAAACATAATTTCTTATCTTATTTGAAGTTTCTTTTCACTATTTTCAATTTTCTCTCATTAAACTCATAAAACCTTGAATTTGGATGAAAAAGATACGGTGGAAATGAGCTTAGGAAGTGATTTTCTAAGTGACTTTAACCAGAACTCAAAATTTGGGTGTTGAAAATTAACTTGATTTTGAGAAAAAAGCAAGAAAATTAAAAGGGAAATTTTCCATTTCACAAGAGAGGAGGTCAACTTGTAGAGGCGAAAGGATATGTTTTTTTTACCCTAAAAATAATCCAAGTCAAAGTTGGTCAAAGTCCAAATAAAATTTGTGTAATCCACATTTACTCACCATGTTATCAACACATCCAATGGCACAAATTTAATCCCAACCATATAATATCTCCACTAAAAATATTTCTAACATAAATCTAATGTGAAATAACCAAAATACCCTAATACAAAAATTTTACACTTCAACGGTTTCTTAGACATTGTTGACATTGAACTTACCACGTAATATATCCAAACTTCATAAACCATAATTATTCTTTAACATAAGTCCACAATAATAAAAATTAAACTTATTTTCTCTTCACGGAAAAGTTATTGTTTGATCCTTTTTACTTTCAAATCTTATCCAATTTAGTTCAAATGTGATCCTCATCCTATCACTACATATTCCACATGGTTCCCATGTCAAATCATCATTATTAATTCACATTTTCTCAATTTGATAAAATTGCAACTCTTTCCATCTCAAATATGAAATTAATTCCTCGATCTCTCTTTTAACTAACTTATTTTCAACGATACCAAATGTCGCATTGAAATTTTGGGATATTACAGTGTCTATATGCATCGGTAGGTTGTGATTTCTATAGAAGAATCTGTTAGAAAGACGCTACAATTGCAAGGAGTTGAAACAGAGAAAGAACGAAAGAACGAAACAAGAAAAGAGAAGTGAGAAACAATAGACCAGGAAATGTTTAAAAAGGATTTGGTAAGGTGTTTGATCCTCGTGCAACTTAGCCTCTCACCTCAATTGACTAGGTCTACACTTCTGGGATATCCCGGAACATTCCGTTAGTCATTCTTGCACGCACACCATTCCGGACTTGTAGCACCAAGAATGGCCTTACTCAGGCAGACCGTGACACATGCCGCAGCTTGGTTTGATTCTAATGTAAAACTAAAATAACTTTAGTGAGAAATACATTAATTATATTTTTACCTTATGTCAGAACTGTATTTAACCTCTCTCTTTTTAATGAAAATAAGTGAAATTAAAGTGGTTTTAAGTGGAAATGCAGAATTGCAGATTGTGGTCGCCGCTGAAGATTGGAGGCCAACAAGACATTAGGTGGTTTCAAAAATCGACCAGTTGAACTTTCAGAAGGAATTTTTCTTTCTTATGCTACAAAAATCAGTCAGTACGCAAAATATCCCACCGGAAAATAACCTACTCTTATCACTCTTCTTCTACCTGAAAGAATGGTGGATTGAATGGAGGCTGTACGTGCAGTGTGAAGGCAGGATATCAATATTTACAGTGACGAAAAATGTGGGATATATGGACTCGAATTTTGAATCCGAATCACCAAAAAAAATTTTCAATCATGTAGGTCGACGACTGCGAATCTCCTCCTTAAGGAGTTGAGCCACACGGTCTACATCCTTGGGAGACCTTTTGTCACTTAATATGCTACAAAGTGAGCTTAATTCTTCAGAGCTTGCCTTCTTGAATAAACCTAGTAGTGTGTCGACTTCACCGGGCAGGCATTTGTTCTGAGGAGCCCCTGCATTATTTTGTTCCCCAGATGTTCTAAGCAAGTTGCCACCATTACCAGAGGTATGAGAATGTTGTAGGAACTGCACCTGAGGCCGAGAGTAAGGCCGAGAGTCCCAATACTCCATACAAACTCGATTGCGATCCATTGCCTCAACGGCCTGGTTTATGTTTAAACCATACGAGAAATGAGTTTTTACTTCAAATGTCAGAGTTAAGCATTTATCATGAAATCAAACTGTTAAGCCATTAATAATAGTCAATACATAAAGGGCGAGGGGAGAAACAGTTAAAATAACCTAGTTGACCAACATTTTTCATATCATAATGTGAAAACTAATTTACCTGCACAATTTCTGGTGAAGAAAAACCAAACATCTCAAAGCCATCAAGGCTGCCGGGAGGCTGCAATGGTGGGAGGTTGGTCCTTCCTAGTCTATGTTGTTTCGTTATCTCTTGATTCACTTTCTCCCTCACCATCTCCCAGCATCTGGCAGCTGAAACATGAACAAATACTTCACTGGGACAGTGCTCCACAGATACCTGAAACCAAATCAACATTTAAGGCCATGCACGCTTAAAGAACAATGCATTTCTGGCCATTATTTGCCCACTTTGCTCTAACCAAAGATGAAATCAAAACTAAGTTGGAAGATAACTTTTGAAATAAAAGTTAAAATTCATCAGATGAAAAGATGACAGCAAGCACTCCAAATGGTATTTGTTTAGAAAGTTATACTATTATCTAAAACAATCAAGTCTGCTGGGGACCAAGAGGAGTGATTTGTTTCCTATAGATCAGATGGCAAGATTCAGTCAAATCTGCCAAACAATCAAATATCATTAAGATACATAGCATACATAAACTACTTTCTTGCTCTCTGCAAAGATCAACACAATGAACATCAGAGACAAATAATTCAGGAACGAAGATAAATCTGTCCACACTACTATGAGTTCCCAAAGTCATGAAGGCATATGAGTAAGAACAACATTTTCAGGTAAGAGATAAAATGTAGTAAAAACACTACATTTTTTCAGGTAAGAGATAAAAATGTCGTTAATAAGATAGTGGTACAAAAACATAGTTGATACCATAAAATTTTCAATTACCATGAACAGGGGTCCATCCCTCTCCGCATCCAAAATTTCTGAGACATAGTATACCATATTTGTTGGATCTAAAACACTAATATACCTAACCCGGCTCTTAAATCCTGCATTGATTAGAATAACCGAGTAAATACATCTAGCTAGTATACTTAGCATATTGACATGCATCAGCCTTAGTAAACACCAATGCAACTAACCTTTTGGGAAAATGGCCTGGCTGTTACACCATAATTTCCCAGAGAGCACAACTCCAAATTCCAGAGGCTCAACATTACAGTTGATCCTACGCACTACCTTAGCAATGCGAGGACCTTTCTGCCGGACATTTCTGTCAACATTATTTTGAGAGCAAGACGGCCCACCTACATTAGTTCTTGTGTTGTCAACTAAATTTGCAGAGGCAACGGCTCCCACCTTCTCATGCTTATCCTTGTCAACTTTTTCACTTCCCCAAGGCAGCAGATGCTGAAGGCTGCTTTCACCAGTCAATAGATTATTCTTGTCATTATCCATCTCTATGGTATTAGAAGAATCCTGAACATTTCTACCAGATTCTGCAGTGGCAGATTCTAAATGGCAAAAATCATTCTGGCGACTAGATCCTAGCAATGTGATTCCATTTCCAGAATGCTCATCTTTCACTTCAGAATAATGAGATGAATGATTATTTCTTTGTACATCAGGGGAATTGGCATCCTTTTGATTCGTAAATGGAGTATCAGTTACAGGGGTAGTTAAGATAGCCTCATTCCTGTAATTACATGTGCTTGCTTTTTCACCAGATGGTGCCACCCTCACTGAGGCTTCTGGATGCTCTTTGATAGAATGTTCTTTTGGTATTTCTGAAACTGGTTTCTCTGGTTCATCACCTTCATCATCACTAAGAAGAATAGTATTAACGACTGCTGGAGATGAAGGCTTCTTCACTCCACTTGTCATGGCAGTTTGGCTTCCAGGCATGCTCAAGTTTAAAGCAGAAAGAACGGATTCCCCTTTCTTCAACTTAGAATTTGGATCTTTTGATGGTAAAGTAGCCTCTGATTGTTTATTTCTTTGTAGCAATAACATCTGAGCAGAAATTTGAGCTAATATCAAGGGTTTCTTTTTCGAAATATCTTCTACTGGTAATTCTCTGGAGGAAATGACTGATGGTTGAGGCACTTCTTTAGGTACTCCTTCCAATGTATGGGATAACCTACCACCTATATTGTCCTTGGTTACATATGAACTCAGGGCCAGCCCAAGATCTAGTCTTGCCCACCTATATATTGCACTTAGTTTTCCTTCCACTGCTTCAACAAGGATATTTAACTCATTTATATCATATCTAAATAGGAAGATTTTGGAACCTCTAGCACATGAGCAGAACTGCTTTACATGATTCAGGCATGCATATCTATCAGGGGAGCAATGACAACCTGCTGCAGAAAGGTGCAAATCAAAAAAACATATACTGCATTCTCGCTCACTGGTAGCATCAAAATTGCTCTCCATTTTAGCAGTATGAGAGGAACTGCAAAAATATTCCCTGCTTAGACGTTCCATCTCAACACGTGCCTGTGCGCAATAAAAATATATAAAGTGGGTCAAAATCAACCCAAGGTCATATAAGCATTACTTATATGCTAAAAAGTTAATAAATATTACAAAACTGTGGTAAACATGAATTCTATTTCAGAATTTGCATTGAAATTAAATTAACTACTAGATACAGGTTATGTTATCAACAATATAGAAATGACTTGTGTATTTCTGCAATTGAATACTAGATCCAAATCCAGGGATAAATTCATACGTATTTTCTACAAAATGAATTTTACATATACACATACAGCATAATAGGTCATGGGTCTAAATGGAGGTATACAATAAACATGGAAATATACATGCATGAATTTATCTACATGCATATATATGCACATAAGTATTTAGAGATTTGGGAACAACGATTACTAGAGATTGGACTATTCCAAAACCGCATAAAAAGTTTACAAAACATTCAATTTGAATTTGATGCAAATATCTAGCTTAAGAATGAAATTTACACAGTTCAGATCTAGATCATGTACATTCTGAACTAAGCAAGAATTCATAAAGTCCCACACAATAAATCAGCCCAAAGACAAATAATGGACATAACACTTACCTTGAGAGTTTTAGCTAAAATTCCATCTTTGCCACATACACCTTTCCACCTTAAGTTATCAGAAGTATGCTTCTTCAATAAACTGAGCTCCCAGTGGGCTTTGACTGCTTCCCTTGCTGCTCCAAGCAACAATTTATCATGTGAGATGGAAGTTTTCCTTCCCTGTTCACGGTATAGCTCAATAGCAATCTGTCCATGTGGTAACCAGTCAACAGGAGCTACATTTACTGCCTCCGCACAATTGAAACCACAGTTGAACCCTGCATGATATGCTCTAGGGAATGTCAGAACAAATTCTCCAGCATTCTGAACACATCGATAGACAGGTACCCCTTCAGATTTTAGTATCGAAGGGGACAGCTGAGTGACCTGCATGAAAGAAAGACGGTCAGAGCATATTTGGTATTGTGCAGTGATATTACAGTAATTAAGCATACATGGGAGAAAAGATCAACTATGGATTACGACTACAAATTTAATCTTCCGTAGCATGCAACAATGAACAGTTAGTTAAAAACATCCACTACATTTGCAACATGATGTACAGACTTGTTATGCAGTACTCTAATATGATAGTGAACCAGAAAAGCACCCTCACATCTCTCAGATATCCAATGTAGAAAAGAGACTAGAGCCAGTTCAGGTCCACTCAGTTCATATATTACCTAAAACTAGTTCAGGTTACAAGTCATTTTGCTAGTGGCTTGGAAAGGTCGCTTTGTGATCTTCTCTTAAACATTAAAAATTTTAATTAGGAATCAGTATAGCCAGTACCTCTTGAATGGTTGTGCCAGGTTCTGCTTAGAATTGATTTTACCAAGACACTAAATGATTGATCCAAGTAAAACATGCCATCTCAATAAAGAGCTATCAGCTATCTGGATTATCTCATAATTCAAGAAGCAAGAGTATACTCTGATAAATTTGGCTTCTTAGTAACAATTGGCATGCTCCAAAACAGTTAGATAAAGTTGCCTAGGTATAATTACAAATATAAACACCAAATCATATATCTTTTAACTCACCAGTTTGTGAAGCAGGTCAGGTTGTTCATCAAAAAGGTCAGGCAAATGCTTTTTCATAGCCTCCTCCAGTTTAGGAGCATCCTTTCCAGGAACGCCATACCAAATCTTCGGTGCACCCCAATGCATGAAATTCAACGAGTATAGGTGGTGATCTTCAACATGCTAGTCCCATCCACATAAAACAAATGGAAAGAAAAACAATCATAAGCATCCTCAGGTCATCCAAGTAATGGCCTTAAATGAGACTTCAAAAACTCATTAGTCCAAAAGAATCATTACTTGGTGAACACCTAAAAACATAAAACTACATCCACAAAATCTGCATGGTACAATAGGTGGCCTAATATTTTGTTAAGGGTTTCTTCCATTATTTTGGTAACAAATTCATCCATGGTTTCACATCAGCGCTATCCAGGACCTGATCACTTTTCAGGCATAACAACCTTCTTAACTATTCTTATTATGCCAAATTACAGGCACATGATCTATGAGAGGACCTAATGGGGTATAAACTCACCCAAACAAAATAAATAGACATGAATTCATTTCTCACAAGCTAGGTTAATGCAAAATTATCAGAAAATACCAGAGCCAAGAGTTCGAATCACACAAGGGAAGTCTTACCCAACAGAAGGAGGAAAAGCACATTCCTACATACAACCAGGGAACCAGAACCCCAGAAATATCACTGCTTTCATAATTGAGAACGGATCCAGGTAACCTGGGGAAGTTATTTAAGTTCCAACCAGAATTTATGTACTTCTCGTTGGAAGCAAGTCCAACTTGACTAGACTTCTTAGGAAACCCACTGCCAAAAACCCCAGTTTCTAGATCAGCCCCATATAAGACCTGAAAAGGAAAGAAGCATATGAATTAGCAACCCCTCTTTGCAACCAGTTTAAATGAGAGAAAGAACAGCGCAGATAAATAAAACAGGAGCTTGATTGCTCTAGTTTGAGTGAAAAATAACAGTTCTGTTGATGTGAGGTTTTTAAATACTTTAACAGAATTAAATTGTTGGAAATAACTATGAACTATTTCCTTTTGTCTACTTAAAACTTCATTGCCTTTGTCCATCAGATTCTCCTAGTGACATTTTCTAGAATCCCCAATTTGGAACTTCCCAGCCTTGAGAAACTCATCTCAGCTTTAAGAAAAGCTAAAAAAAAATAGTTTTGACAAACCCTTATTTGGTCCAAACATAGCCTCCTGGAGCAGGACCATTACTTCAATAGCTCCGGCAGCCGGCACTAAGTAAATAAATCAACAGAAAGGAAAGGTGATATTTTTCCAAATTCACAAATCTCACCTCTATTTCCTCAGTTGCTTTCTCCACTATGCGCCAGTATTCACCCTCAATATTCTCAACTGAAGCTTCATGGAGATCTGGCAGAACGGTCACTTTACCTTCCATATCTACATCATTTTCCTTCCTCCTAAAGTACTGAGCCTTGAAATCATCAGCATACTTCTGAAATTTATCCAGAGTAAACTCTGGACCAGGTTCAAACCCAAACCTCTCTACTTCACAAAATCCGGCATCGGCAGAGCAGATACTTCCACCATCAGAACTACAGTCTACAGCCATTCTCATGTATCTTCTCCTTTTCCTCCTCATACTGTTATTAACTTTTGACATTTTCCTCATTGAATTACGATTCTGAAGTTTGTCAACCCTCTGCACACGAGTAGCAAATCTAGCATTTTCCCATATATTCTTTTCTTTGAGAGGACAAGGAGGTTTCCAAGAAGATGGAGGAACAATGCGACAGATTCCATATTTTTCTGCTTTTGGTCGTATGCTAGCTATATAGTTCAAAGTATCTTCAAACTCCTGAAGAAACAATACAAAACCAGTTAAGATATTTAATTCTCTAATTCAGAACTGCAGATTTAACCAGTAACAACTATAGTGGGCAAATTATGATATTCAAACAACTCAAAGTTGTAAGCAACATTGAATACCTTTTCTGTCGGGTAGAACACAGGCGCATCCTCAACACCTGGCCTACATGCTTCCTCTGGATGCCATCTTGCAATCACCTGTTCCACCACTTAACATATCAATGAAATAATATTTGAAGACAACGGCTAACAAAAAGAAAAAACAGCATATCAATCGTACAATCCAGATTGTATTAGTTTAGCTCCATTTTCAATTACCAGTCATTGTCACTTTAAGCTACATTAAAATATAAATTAGCCAAAACTTAACTATAAGGCATTTCTAAGTCATTCTTACATCTAGGATGTTGCTACTACAGATTGATTAATATAACCGTATGGTCAAAAAAACAAACGACAATAGAGGAGTGGTGCGCCACATAGCGAAACATGTAAAAGGTTAACAAAACTAGGAAAGAACAAAAGAAGTTGAAGAACTTACCTTTTGGCAATCATTACACTCTGGACATCCACGAATGACACCTTTAGGAAGATTATGTCTCAATCTTTGATTCTGCTCAAATGAATGGCATACATGAACTACCAACATATAGAATTGCCATAAAGTGATAGCATACTATTTTGAATTTTTTTCAAAATCAGCATCCAGAACTTTTATAAAACAATGTTTTCAAAAAAACAAAGAAAAGAAAACAGAAGGTTCAACAAATAAGTTAGAAGAAGAAACTAACTTGATCAAGCTTTTCACAATCAAGCTCGTCTTCCAGACTGTTATCGTATCTGCCATAGTTAATCCAAGGTCTTCGCCTCAAAGACCTTGTAATCTTTGTGCTTTCACCATTGCCCAACTCAGTTTCCTTCTGGACAGGATTGGCAACAGAACTAATTGTGGTTGCGGAGGCTGAACAATACTTTACATTATCACTCTCATGTTTCACATTCTCTTGTGCCCCCTTGTTAGAGTAAAAGATGCATATGACTCAAAACCTGGTGGAACTGGTGGAATATCATCGTTCTCTTCTTTAACACAAACTCTCATAAGTTCTGTCCCCATCAGTATTGCTACACAAGCCAACAGGTGACAATTCAAACACTGCACCTGTATCTGGAATAGGAAATAGATGAATACAAAACAGGCCTACCTTAATTAAGAATCAATTCAGCATTGCAACATCCTAACCATAATTCTGAACTGCTGTAAAAAGCAACTTTATCTACACAGAAATAGAAAGCAGTTATTAAGAAAACAAATAGACAAACATAATCCAAAAGCTTCACTCCGTTCCAAAATCAAACCATTATGTTCCTTAACTCAGTATATATCATGTAAACATCACATTAACTGTTATAATAAATCTCAGGTTTTCTCCAGAAAACCACAATTCAGTACTAATAAGAAGATATGAGGATGCTAAGAACACGGGACAACCATATTCCTGCATATTTGATACTGATAATTGCTAATTGAGAATGAGAGAGAGACCGAATAGTATAAAATTCACAAGATTTATGCTTTAGTCTTATCCCTGGTATACATTTTCATTCTCGCTATACTTGTAAGGTTCAATGCTGAAGTATGTTGCTGGGCCTAACACTTAGAGGCATGATAAATCATATTTCCTTTGACTCATGCGTAAGTTAATCCCCAAATCCTAGAATCATGCCATAGATAATAGCTGAAATGAAGATACAAATATAATTTTGTATCTACACCACCTGAAGTTATACAAAGAGCCATAAGATTCATTTGATAAAACTCCTACCCCAATTATTAATATAGCCTAATTAGGTAATTCAACAAGAATAATGCCTTCTCATTTTTTTTATATAATCGATTAAAACCAGTGAAGTAATGATGCAGTCGAAATCTATGTGATTTTTCTACCTTCAAAATCATGATCCTTCAAATATGTAACCTTGCAATCAAATTTTCTAAAAATAATATTTCCAGAAAGTTCTACATAACAGGAAAATAACACCATGCAGACCCTTCTTGGATCAGAAATTTTTCCATCAATAAATCTTATCAACTGTAGCCTTCAGAAATTCATATGCAAAGATAAGATTGAAAATCATACTCATAAACAGATTTTCCAGTTTTCTTTTATATATAGATATATATATATATAAAGAGAATCAAATCAAGAGACCTAAACAAAATTTATGCTACATAAATGTCCAGCTAAATCCGTGATCGAGGTCCTGCATTACTTTCCCAATTGATTAAGCAGTCCTAAACCCTAAAAGAACACAAATAAAAAATTTGATCGAGAAAATTTTCAGAACAAAATAAAATAAAATACAGCTCATAAAATTCTAGTTTCCTATTTTATAGTCATCATCAGACAAAAAGGAATTCAAGAAAAATTTCCTAAAAAAAATCTAAAAATTAAATAAATTTTTTTTAAAAAAATGGAGCTTACATGATCCAAAAGATTTCTATAATTTGACTTCACTTAAGCAGCTGAAATAACTCCTTTTGACTAGACCAATTCTTCTGGGAGAAAAAAATCACTAAAAATTTTCTAAATTTAAAACCAAAATAAAAATTTTAGAAAAATATAAAGTGGAAACGAATTGAAAAGTTGAATCTGATTTTAAGCGGATCTAAACCTAACCCTAACCCTAAGACCAGAAGAAAAATCAAAATCAACAGAGGAAAAAAAAAGGTTACTTTTTTCGTATGATAAAATAAAAAACCAATAATTTTTTTTTTCTAAAATTTCTTGTTTTACAAGGGAACCCCACAAATCCAAATATGACCATCAAAACCCCTACCTTCAAAATAAAATCTGAACGCAGAACAACTCCAAGGAAAAGAACGAAGATGATAAGGGTAAATATGGAAGATTAATTAATTCACCGCTTCAAGAAGTAACAGATTTTCGTAAATTGAAAATTCAATTTTTTTAATAAAAAAAGGGTTAAATTTCTATAGACCTAATAAATTTGTTTCAGTTTTTTGTTGTGTCTTTATGAAGCTATTGGAAGCATAAACGGTATTTAATTTATTGAGAGGGGTAATTTGGGGAAAATAGGAAGCAGAAGGTGAAGAGTTTTTTCATTAATGGATAAATAAAAAATTAAAAGAAAAAGGTAAATGGGGAAATTCAGGATAATTTTTTAAATTTATTTACCTGTGGGCTGTTTTCCTTTCCTGCGGACGCCGCATGGAACAAATGATAAAGTTTCTGCTTTCTTCTCACACTGGCATCAACTATAGTATGGACCGACTATTTCTATGAGGTCATTTATTTATTTATCACGTTTTAATTTTAAAAACATTATTATTACTGAAACGTTAATTTCTAAATTTAACCAAAGGAAGTTTGTTGAATCTCACTTCAATTCGCATTTCATGGAGAATGTTAATTTGAATGTATTAAATTGTATTATTTTTTATTTATTAATTAAAAATTATAAATAATTATAAATATTGTATTAAAATATATATATAATAAAATTATTAAAAAATTTAACAAAAAGAAAAAATTTAAATGACTAATTTAATTGAAAATTATTTGAAATTCATTTTCTATTTAAATTCTTTTATTTGTCTCAAAATAACTTTAAATATATATTATTTGCTCCACACTCCCTGAGCTAATATACATTATCCTAATTCCAAATTTTAGTATATATAAGTAAGGATGAACAAAATTGATTTGATTTGAAAAAATTAAAAAAAATTTAAATTTCAAGTTAATTAAATCAAGTTATTCGAGTTTTTTGAATTATTCGAGTCAACTTGAATAAGAAATTTTAGATTTCGAGTTCGAGTCGAGTTAAATTTTTACAATTTAAATAATTCAATATTAGATTAGTATAAATACCTTTTGACCCCTGTCAATTTTGAAAGTGAGCAAATTGATCTCTTAACAAAAATTACAAAAATAAAATAAAAGTAATTTTCAAATTTTGAAAATATTTTTAAAATTCAAAATATTTATAAAAATTTAAAATTTTATTTTTAAAAAAGTATAAATTTAAATATATATAAAATTTAATAAAATAATAATTATGGAATCTAAATAAGTGGTTAATGATTTAAGTTTATCATACTAATTTTTTTTTATTTTGCTTTTAAAAGGTTTTCAAATTTATGTGTTTTAACATGGAAATAATTATATTGTACAAGATTTTAATTTAACATTATTAATTTTACTAATTTAACTCGAACGGTTTCACTAGATTTGATCGAACGCTTACTCTTAATTCGAGTTATCCAAAAATCTAAATAAGAAAAAGCAAAACTACGTCGTTTTGATAATTGTTTACCTTTTCTAAAGTTAAAAGTAAAAAATATCAAATTGCAAAACTACGTTATTTTGATAAATATTTACTTATTAGTCTTACTTTCCTTCTTGAATTGCCCCATTCTCATTTTTTCCTTTATTCAAAATTAATCTAAAAGCTTATAGTTCTACTAGTAAAATAATCGATCCATGTAAACGAAGCATTGAGTATAAATAATAAGATTCATTAATTCGACTTGACTAGAATTTTTTTCAACTCGATTCGAAAAAATTCAAATTAAGTTCGATTGTTAAAATAAGATTCATCAACTCGAAAAACTTAAAATTTTTTTACTCGACTCGATCGAATACTTATCCCTATATATAAGTATTAAAATAAACTATCAATATAGTAACACATTTATTATTTTCCAAAAAGAATGAAAGGTTAGTTGGATTAACTTACAACGGTTTTAACTTTTAAGTATATAGTAAAGATTTAAAAATTATATAATTTTTATATAATATATTTTGAGATTAGATTTTTCTTTAATTATTTTTTTATGATATGATATGATTTAGTTATACATTAAATTCAAAAGAATAAGACAATAAAATGGTCTCAACTTGTGACAGTTGAATTACGAATTGTGGAATTTCCAACTCAACATTAGATTTGTTCAAGAATCAGATTATTTGTCATAATTTGAAATCTTTGCTTGATATTTTAAAAGTTATGAAATAAAAAATAGATTAAAAACAAATATTGGATAAATAAATTAGACTTATTTTAAATATAAATTAAATTTGGACTCTAACATTTAAGATTCAAAATTGATCCAAATCCAATTCGTTTTTTAATATTTTAATTTATTTTATTTTCATATATGATCTAATTTATATTATATAAAATGCAATTTGAAATAATATATAATATAAGCATAAATGAAAATTTATATAATTTATTAAATATTAAATTTAAAAGTATAATACTTTATAAAATTTTAAAAATAATTAAGTTATTTGTTTGCAAATGCAGTAGATTTAAACAAAAGTTAAATCACCATATTTCAAGCTAAATTTGGCTTTGACAAACATTATGTGTGCTAATATTTTATATAGGTCCGATATCGGGGCAAAAATAGCACAATTTTATAGTGGCCGAAATTAAATTATAATTTTTATAATAATAAAAATATAATTTTATCATTTTAATAGTCTTTATATTTATATTTTTAAATGATTAAATCAAAATTTTATATTTTTAAAAGAGGTCTAAGCGTAATTTTATTTTTATTAATTTAAATTTTTAAAAAATTAAAATCTAAATAAAAATTCGATTTTAGGGTGGCAAGATTTCTCCCCTGGTGCGATACAAACCTAGCTTAACTTTGCTTATAAATATTTTAGTATTATAATTATAAAAATCAAATCCGTAAATGCCAATGATACTTTTGCTAGATAACAATGTTAGAGGTATTGAAAATTTTGTGTGAATTCTCATATTTTATTAGTTAACCTGTGTATTAATTTGATAATTAAGATATTTATTATTTTAAGTGTCGTCTAAATTTAAATTATATTAGTCGTATTATATATCACAATAATAAAAAAACACGTAAGAATAAAAGCAAGAAAGACTTAATATGGGATTCTAACAATTAATTTTGGTCAAAAAGGGGTTAGCAAGAAGAAGAAAGTAACGTGTACGAAATTATGATGATTTGTAAATGGAAATTGGATTATACCAAAAGTTAAAATAAAAAGGTCTTAGCCACTAAGAAAAAAACCATAATATCTCTTCTTTTAAGCCAAGCCAGTTGGCAAATAACCCCTTAATAATCACCAATTTTATCAACAAAAATTATATTTATTCAATCAAATAATTCTACGTGAAAGAATAGTAGACAAATATAATATAAAAATAATTATTAGTTTAATTAGAGATGCTCATTAATCGTGTCGTACTAGACTTATATAATGTATCTAAATTTATTCTTTATGTTCAAGTCTGTCTCGACTTGAAAATAAATTTATTTTTTGTCTAAATCTGATTTAATTTAAGAAAGATAAATTTAGATTTGACTCGTCTTGCCCATATTTCATTTATTTTAGATTAATTTTATTTAAAATTTTAAAATATAACATTAAATGAATAAAAATGCTAAAATAAAAATTTCTAACACTTTAAAAATATTTATATTAAAAACACTACTATAAATATAATAAATATTTTATTATATTAAATTTTAAATAAATGTAATAAATATTTTATTGTATTAAATTTATTTTTGTTGGGTTAGTTAGTTAGTTAAGTTTTTTTAATTTGCATAATGAGTTTAATTATTGTTGAGTTAGTGATTTAATATAAATATAAATATATAATTAATAAAATATTATTATAACATAATGTATTTAGCTCGCTCGAGCTAAAATATATTGTCCAAAACTTAGTCCATATAGAAAATGGATCTTGAATTTTACTCAAGTCTATTTTTTGAGCTTTATATTTTTATTCAAATCTTGTCATTTTAGATAAGTTTTAAGATCTAAATAAATGACTCGACTCATAAGTAGGCCTACTTTTTAATTCATGATGATTTATTTGTATTTTTATTTGAGATGATTTAGGAAGAGTGGTATTAATAAACTATTATAATTGTTATTCTGGACAAATAAAATTGTAATAAGATTTGAGCCGTTGGAAATTGTAACGACACGAGTATGCTACTTCTCTTTAGTTTACATTAATCTATAAATATGTTAATTAGTTTATTAAATATTGTAATTTTATTTATAAAAGGCACATGTTAAAAATAATTTGCATATCTTAGAATAATATAATAATAATAATAATAATAATAATAATAATAATAATTAATTTGCATATTCTTTCTCACCTCAATGAAAATTTATTGTCTTCGATGACACATCATTAAACCTTAAAATCGATTTTAAAATCATATAACTCACATTAAATTATAAAACATTTTTTTGTTTACTGTTTCTCGGAGTTTAATTCCTTAAATAAATACTTTTACAGTTTGAGGATAATGTTAGACTCTTGGAGCATGAAAGCTTAGACTGATATCAATAAGGGTAAATTTGGTTATAGTTGAATTATTTGTTCAAGTCTGAAATTTTATTCGAAAAGTAGGAGGGTTTGAACAAAAATATAAGTTTAAAATAAGAAATAATGCTTTTTCCAAATATGTCGGGTCTCGGGTAGGATTTTTTGGTTCGAATTAGTTGTTTTGCTATTGTTTTGTTGTTGTTTTGATACTATTTTGTTGTTATTTTTTAGATATTGTGTAATTTTTGTTTTATTATTCATTTTGATACTATTTTAGAGTCATTTGTTTGTCAAATTATAACTATTTTAGTGTTATTTAATGATAAAAATTTTTTAATGTATTTTCAATTTGTTAAAAATATTTATTTTAATGTATTTTGTGTTTTAATGTTTTCGAACATTGGAGATGACATTGTTGGAATGGGTAGCCACAAACTCCGAACATGAACCGTAAAACGGATATGAAGAATGACAAAAAAATATATTTTTTATACAAAAAATAATCTAAAAGAAATTAATATGGATGGACTGAATTGGTCTCGAATTTAACATTTTTAATCTGGAATGAAATTAGGCAGAATTTTAAGTTTATTTTTAAATAAAATGGATCTAAAATTTTATATCGAATCGATCCGAACTCGACAAACCAAACACATGATAAAGTTTAAAGCAGATATATATTGTTAGAAGTTAGGTTTAATCATTTAAACCACTACATATTAATATGGTAGTTGGAGTCTTGGAGAGCACCCCTTGCTTGTTGAAATCAAAATTACACAATTTATTTAGGTAGCATTTGGAACTGAAATTAGAATTAGAATTTGAAATTTATAATTTTTAATAAAATATCTAAAATTTAAGATTTTGAATTTATTTAAATTTGTTATTTATACAATTCAAATATAGATTTAAAATTCATCTAGTTTAAAGCTTTAAAACATTTTTTAAGAAATATTATACATGTATACATATAAAACTTAAATTACTTCAAAAATAGATTTAAATTTAAATCACTTCAAAAAATTTAAAAATATTTTAATTATAGTAAAATGTACAATTTTCTAAAAGAAAAATAAAAAATTAGTTACAACTTTAGTAGCTGATACTATTTCATGTTTTATTATAAAATTATTTCACTTACAAAAATTTCTACTCAATAACACTTATTTCTTGTATTAATTTTTAGGTAAATTAGGTCATTAAATTATAGTTGTTGTTATTTTGTTATTCAATTATGAAATATTGTAAAATGGTCAATCAATTATTAGTAATTTTATAGTAATTTTATTTTTGTCCATCCGACTATGAAAAATTACAAAAGGTTTACTCAATTATTCGTTTTTGTCTTTTTTGGTCACTCAACTATCTTGAATTTTTAGGTACTTTTATTTTTTCGTTAGTCAACTAGTAACTAAAAAAGACAATATTAAAATTGTTTTAACATATTTGGATAATAATACAAACTATAAAGATTTTAAAATTAAATATTTATATTATTTTGTTTTCAGTTTCTTAACCACGGTATTTTGAAATGTTACAAATTTATAAAAAGTTGAAAAAATAAATATAATATAATTTATTTTATACAAACAGTCTGCATAACCTGAAATGAGAAATTAATATAATTTATTTTCTTCAGATTTTCCTTTTTTCTTGAATTAATTAATGAGTTGTTGTTTGTATTAATAATTTGTTATTCCTAAAATTTAAATTTCAGAATTAAGAGACAAATACCGGTTTGAATTAATTAGTGAGTTGGTTGATAAAGTTAAATTCTTAATTATCATAGGAGAAGGACAGCCTAAAATTTCATCTGCCGGACCAATTTAATTGAATTTAATATATTTTTTCATTTTCTTTAAAAAATTTGTTTTTGAAGACGATCTGTGAGAGATAGGAGAGTCCTGTGAATTGCATACACATGTAAGTCTACAATTGTCTATAACTAATTTTGTTTTGAAAATTTATACAATATTAAAAATTATAAAATGTCCTAACAATTCAAAAGTATATATAAAAATAAAAAATTCCAATAAATTTATTTTAAAAATATATAATGTTTTATAAGTTTTTAAAAAGTAATAAAAATTAAAAATCTCTAAAACATTTTCAAACGTTAAATTTTAATAATTTTAAAAATTATAAAAAATAAAAGGAAAACAAAAGAAAATATAACTACAAATGTTATAAAAGTGAGAGAATTATAATAAACTGAAAGGATAATTCTAATTTTACTTATACTATTAAATTAAGCTTTATTTGATAAATATTTTATATAATAAATATAATTCTTTTGAATAAAACTTGATAAATTTTAAGTGACAATTTATTTCAAAATTTTTATAAGAGATAAACTTTTAAATATCCACTTCAAACACTTAGAAAAATTTTGAACAAGTTCGAAATGGTTAACAATATTTTTCAAACATTTTTAACAAGTGAAAATTGCTTCGAAGGTTTAAAGTATCGCTAAGGTATTAATACCTTGAATCAAGTATTGATATTCATGCTTGGAATCGATGCTAAAATGAGCTTCGAAGTTTAGAGATATTGAGCAAAAATCAAAAGTATTGATATCTTTAACAAAGTATCGATACATTTCCTATTTTATTGATACCCTTACTTGGTATCAATACTAATTTAAGCTTCAATGTTCAAGAAAATTGAGCAAAAATAAAAAGTATCAATACCCTAAAAAAAGTGTCGATACCTTAAAAAATTTATCAATACCTTGTCTGGTATCGATGCTGTTTTGAGGTTTGAGGTTTTGAAAAATCAAAGAAAAAATTGATTGAGTACCGATACCCTCCTAAGGTATCGATACCTCATAGCAAGTATCAATACACTCCCTATTGTATTGATATTATAGGCTTTAACGATCACTAAATTGAGGCACTAAATGCCCAAAGGATTGATACCCTTCCAAAGGTATCGATTCCTTTTGTTGCAGGAGTTGTTAATGCTCTAGTTTTACACCTCCAACGGCTCTATTCAATTCCTTAACAACTAAAACGATTGGAAATCAATTAGGGGCTATAAATACCAGCTTCCAACGCTTCTAAATAACAAGAGAGATTACAAAAGATCAAGGGCTATCAAGAAAGATAAAAAAAACTCTTATACCAATCTTTTGTGCTTTAATTCTTCATCTTTTTCTTGTAAACACTTGTGAGCATTTATCATATTTTTTAAGCTCAAGTGTTTCTTATTGAGTGTGTGCTTAACTTGCAAACATTCTAATCATATAAGGATTGTTTCTTTGTTTGCTTATTTGCTTACTCTTTTGAGAGGGTTTAAGTTTTAAGATTTGGGTAGAAATCTTAAGGGAGTTGTAAGGTTAAACCTCGTCCTCAAAGGTTGATTAAATTAGTAAATTTGGGAAAATCCTTAGTGGTGGAAAGCTAATGTTGTTGAATAAGCAATTGTGGTTGAACCAATCTAAATTATTTGTGTTCATTATTTCATTCTCTTATCATTGCTTCCACAATTTTTTTAAGGGATAATTCACCCCCTTTTGGCTATTTCAATTGATCGATCGAGCTAACAATTGGTACCAGAGCTAGTCTCTAAAGACAATTTAACAATTAAGAGAAGATCCTTGGAGAGCTCAAGCAATCATCAACATATTCTATAAAGAATGACATCCACTTTTGAAAAAGTTTTTTTTTATGGAGAATCTTAATCTATCTCAAAGCCTCCATATTTCAATGAGCAAATTACTCTTATTGAAAGACAATAATGATACTCTTCATTCAATCCAATGATCTTGTGACTTGGGGTATTGTAATGGATGGTCCCTCTATTCCTCAAAAGCAAGAAAGAGAGCTAATGGTTCTAAAGAGTAAAAAAGAGTGGAACGAATAAGATAGTAGAAATATTCAACTTAATGCCAAGGCCATGCACACTCTAGTTTGTGCACTTGGTCCGGAGGAGTATAGTAGGGTGTCATCTTGTTCTAGTACCAATAAGATTTGGGACAAGTTACAGGTCACACATGAAGAAACAAACCAATTAAAGAAGTCCAAAATTGGAATTCTCACCCTCAATTATGAAACCTCCAATATGATGCTCGAGGAGGATATCAAAATGATATCCGATAGATTCACAATCAACATTAATGGGCTCAAGTCATATGGGAAGACATATCCTAGTGATGAGGTGGTGAGAAAAATGCTTAGAAGCTTGCTAATGTCTTGGACATCTAAAGTGACCATCATCTAATAAGCAAAGAATTTGGAAACACTCACTCTAGATAAGCTTATCTGTTTTTTGCTTATACATGTGATGAGGCTCAGCGAAAGGGTTAAAGAGGTGAAAGTTGAAAAGAAGAATATAAGTGTTGCTCTCAAATCCACTACAAACGAAGAAAATGAATCAAGTGATGAAGTGGATGAGGATAAAGAAATGACCATGTTTGCTGAGATATTTAAGAGATTCATGAAGTCAAACAAGGGAAGAATATTTCAAAGAAAAGAAGGATTGAAGCATGAATCCAACAAGGAGAAAGATCTCGTAATTTGTTGCGAATGCAAAAAGTTGGGACATATCAAATTCGATTGCCCCCAATGGAAGAAAAATGAGTCAAGCAAACAAAAACATAAGGCCAATGTTGCTACTTTGAGCAACGAAGATTCTTCTGACAATGAAGAACAATAAGTAGCCAACCTTTGCCTTATGGCCATCGAAGTCTCTAAGGTAACTTCTAACTCATCTAGTTCAATATCTTATTCATTTGATGAGTTACAAGATGCCTATGATGATTTAGGTTTAGAATTTAAAGTCATGGTTTCAAAACACAAGAAAAATATTTCAAAATTGTGAGTTGAAAATGACTTACTTTCCAAAACAAATCATGAACTTGAGAAGAAAATAAAGGAAATGTAGGAAATTATTAATGAATTTGAGAAAAAGAATTTTGACTTGCATAATTTACTTTCAAAAGGTCACGAGGATCATTAAAAGCAACTTGAGTTGCTTGAGAAGGAAAAATCATTATCTAACAAAGTTTCTCCAAAAAGATTTAAAAAATGAAAAAACTCAAAAACAAACTTTGTTAAATCAAACTTTAATTTCTATAGGAATAGAGGTCCCTTAATAATTTACAAGGTAAAACTTGTTAAGAGTGTATGTAACACCCTTAACCTATCTCCATCACCAGATTAAGGCTAAGAAGTATTACGGCACATGTCAAAATAATTTACATAATTAATCTATTCATTCATTAATTCAAATAACAACATCCGAATATGCATTTCATTCATAGGAAAATAAAATTTATGGGCTTTAAAACGAGTTTACGGGGCCCTAAAAATATTTTGAAACAATCAGGGACAAATTTGAATCAAAATAGAAAAATATGAAAAATTTGAAAATTTTGGAAACAATGGTCACACGGCCATGTGAAAGAGGCCAACCCATATGGCTGCCCCACACGTCCGTGTGCTCAGACCGTGTAACTCACTATGACCATGTGAAAAATCTTGTACTTAAAATTAATAAGGCACATACACACGGCCGTGTGGATTAGCCTAAGTCGTGTGCACCTTAAAAAGCTTAAAAAACAAGGCATACTTTCATCCAAAACTTAGGTACCAAGTCAAATCAAAATCAACCTTTTCCAAACTTTAAATACATATTTAAACAAGCTTAAAACATGCCAAAACAATCAACCTAAGTGCCAAATCAATATGTCATCATTGACACCACAATTCAATTATCAACCTCAATTCACATGACATATCAACTAATTTGCATTCAAATTTATAAGTTTATATATAAAACTCGTACTAAACTTATCATTTTTTATTATTCATTCACATTCATTCCTACTATGAATCAAACATTTAATTAAGGTTTATATCAAAAGACCAAAACAACTTTATATAAACATATTCACACCAATATTAAAGGCACATACACAAGTAAACTTATACCAAGCTTAATACATAACATTTGTAATTAGTATCCAAGCATATACAAATACGCCTATTACTAGGTGTGTTCAATTGGTTAATCGACCCAAACTACTATTAACCGAATTAACTGACCCTTTTAAACCCTTAACCGTTAACCGAACCAAAATTTTTTCAAAAAATTAACCGAACCGAACTTTTTCGGTTAATTCGGTCGGTTAACCGAATTAACCGAAATTTATATTTTTTTATTTTTGGTTAAAGCAAGTATAAAACATATAAAAAATTAACTGACTTAACTGACCGATTAATTTATATTTCCAAAAAATTAACCGAACCGACCAAATACTTATATATTATAATATTATTTATTAAATTCGGTTAATTTGGTTAACCGATCGATTTTGAACTTAATTAACCGTTAACCGAACTTCCAAAAAATTATTAATCCACCCCGACCGAATTAATTCGGTTAACCGACTGATTAGCCGAATTTGGTTGGTTAACCGAATTAATATGGTTTTACCCGAAATTTTCACACCTTACCTATTACATATGAGCCTTATACATGCCATTTATAATCATAACCAAAACGTTCAAAAACTACCAAAATGATCGGCGGATAGTGTGATAGGCTCCGACAAGATTCCAACCGATTGAGCGTTCTGATGATCTATAAAAATAGAGGAAAACAACTATGCAAGCATTTAATGCTTAGTAAGTTCATATAAGAGAAACTTAACCTTATTGTTCCTTAATATTTAATCATTCAATCATGTTCGTTAAATCATATAGTAATTGACTTTTCTAAACACCACAATTTACATCATTAGTAAATAACTTAACAATTCATCATTTATAAAACATAAGATACAATATGAAATGAGTTAATAACATTACTTCACATATGTGATTAATGCCTGATTCATTCGTTTCATAACTCATCTTACCATTTCATAAAATCATCGATATCACCTTTCCATAACCTTATAGAATAACATTGGATACTCAAGAACACCTTTCCATATAGCCATAGCCTTTTCAATAATGCTCACACGAGTTATGAAATAGGCATGCTCACATGAGCTATGAGTCAAGATGTTAGCTACATGATGCTGCTCATACGAGCTATGGAGAATCCGTAACAAATGTGGGACCTCAGCCATTGGTAGGACATCCAGGACCAGCACTCCAACATATAATCCCTATGACATGTCATTTGTATCCTAAGCATTCTCCATGTTCAAAAGAGACTTTTGTCGTCAAATATTCAATTATCGAATTATTACCGAATCAATTGTAAATAATATAACATTAACAAATAATCAACCAAATAAAATTTAATTAAAATAAAATTCATATGAACTAACCTCGACCACAACGGTTGTATCAATAAAAGTCGAGAATTAATTCGAGACTTTAACTTTTCATCTATTCAACTCCAGCTGATTCTTTTCTTGATCATGCACCAAAAGAAACTTGAATGAATTTTCTCAAGCTCAACAATGGTGATTTTCAGCAAACACAAGAAAATGGAAAAAGATGATAACATTATTTTACTTGTACATGCTTTTATTTATTGTTTTACTACTTTACCCTTTAATAAACACTTATAAATAACCAATTCATGTCCATCATTGTCCACCACTAATATAAATGGCATAATTACCTTATAAATATACCAACTTACATTTCCAAGGCCATTCAATCCATTTAATTAGTAAAATTTAACTTTTGCACATTTTTCAATATAGTCCTTTTTACCTAATTAACTATTTAAACTTTAAAATTTCTTAACGAAAATTTAATACAAGTATAATTTAACCCTATAAACAATAAATAAACATTAAAATTTTTACTCACTTGTCGCAATTGTGGTCCCGAAACCACTATTTTTGACAACACTAAAAATGGGTTGTTACAATGTATGGGTCCCTAAAGGACTTAGCACGACTTAAGACAAGAATATCTTTTTTAAATGGATACCAATAAGGACTAGAATTTTAGGAACTAATGCTTATGAACCCAAAAGAATTTGGGTACCAAAAATCAAAACTTAAATCTATGTTTGTAAGGGAAGGAACATTCCTTCAAGGTGAACAATTCAAGCGGAGACTCATAGTACCTTAATAGTGGATGCTCAAGACACATGACCGGTGACAAGATTCATTTCATTAAACTAAAGCCAAAAAGTGGAGGAGCAGTTACATTTGGTGACAACTCTAAAGGACTCATTGAAGGAATTGACTCTGTTGGTAAAAATTCTTCAATCTTTATTGAAAATGTTCTATATGTTAACAGTTTTAAGCATAATTTTTTGGGTATAAGTCAATTCTCAATGTCATATTTGATTCAAATGGGTGTAAAGTTATTGACACTGTTTCTAATAAGATTGTGTTTCTTAGTCATAGAGTATGAAACATGTACATGGTGTATTTAGTTGATTTGCATGATTCAAACATTTTTCTTATGGCCAAAAATGAAAATACTTCTTGGGTATGACATAAAAAATTAGGACATGCTACTATAAGCATATTGCATAAATTGGCTAAAAATGATTTAGTAAAAGGTTTGTCAAAAATTGATTTTGATTTAAATAAGATTTGTGATGCATGTGTTAAAGGCAAACATAAAATAGTTTCTTTTAAACCTATCAATGATGTGTCTACTATTAAAGTTTTACAATTGATTCACATTGATCTTTTTGGACCTATTAGAACTACTAGCTTGAATGGAAAAAAATATGTTTTTGTACTTGTAGATGATTACTCTAGATTTACTTGAGTTTTTTTCTTAAGTACTAAAGATGGAAATTTAGAAAAATTAATCACATTTTCAAAAAGCAATCAAAATGAAAAAGGTTACTCAATTTCTAGTGTTAGGAGTAACCATTAAAACGAATTTCAAAATATTGGTTATTTTTATTATTTTTATTCCAATGGTATTAGCCACAATTTTTCAGCACCTAGAACCCCTCAACAAAATGGAGTTGTTGAGAGGAAAAATAGAACTTTAAAAGAAATGGTTAGAACCATGCTTTGTGAAAATAATTTAACAAAATATTTTTGGGCGAAAGCCATAAACCCGCTTGTTATAATGTAAATCGAGCAATGATTAAACTTATTTTGAAGAAAAACCATACAAACTTTTCAAAAATAAAATGCCTAACATTAGCTACTTTCACCTTTTTGAGTGCATATGTTTTGTTTTAAATAATGGAAAAGATGATCTTAGCAAGTTTGATGCAAAAAGTGATGAATGAATTTTTTAGGTTATTCTTTAAACTCTAAAGTTTATCGAATCTTTAATAAAAGAACTTTAGCAGTTAAAGAGTCTATACATGTTGTTTTTGATGATCTTAACTCCCTTCCTAGAAATAATTCTTATGTTAATGATGATGATGTAAGAGCATTGAACAATAATGAGAAATTTGATCAATAATCAAATAAAAATATCTAAAAACAAACACAATATTCTCTAAAGGAACTCTCTTTAGAGGAAAAGGAAATTAGTCGTCAAAGAGGGTACAACTATGTGAAGGATGATAAGATTTTGGGAGATCCATCCAAAGGGGTAACTACTCAATCCTCTCTTAGAAATACTTGTAATTATGTTGCATTTATCTCATACAGAGAACCAAAGAATATCAAAGATGCATTAGATGATAAATATTGGATATTGACTATGCAAGAAGAGTTAAATCAATTTGAGAGGATTAAAGTGTGGACCTTAGTTTAGAGACATTGTGAACAATCTACTACAGGTACTAAGTGAATTTTTAGAAGAAAACTAGATGAGAATGGTAACATAGTGAGGAACAAGGCTAATCTTGTTGCTCATGGGTACACTCAAGAGGAAGAGATAGACTATGATGAAACTTATACTCCGTAGCTAGAATGGAAGCCATTAGAATGATTTTATCTTTTGCATGCTTTAATGATTTTAAATTATATCAAATGGATGTTAAAAGTGCTTTTCTAAATGATTTTATAAATGAAGAAATGTTTGTTAAACAACCACCTGATTTTGAAGACTCAAAATTTCCAAACCATGTTTTCAAACTTTCAAAAGTTTTGTATGTTTTAAAACAAGCTCCTAGAGCATGGTATGAAAGATTATCAATCTTTTTTTTCTAAAAGGGTTTTAGTAAAGGGAAGGTTGACACAACACTTTTTATTAAAAGAAAAGGTAAATATATTTTAGTAGTACAAATATATATTGACAATGTTATTTTTAGTGTTGCTAATGTTCTTCTTTGTCAAGAATTTTCTAAGCTAATGCAAAGTGAATTTGAGATGAGAATGAGGGGTGAGTTCATAATCTTTTTGGGGCTCCAAATCAAGTAAAGGAAAGATGACATCTTAATCAATCAAGCTAAGTATATAAGGGAAGTGCTTAAGAAGTTGGGGATGGATATCCTCAAACCACAAGCTACTCCTATGAGCCCTTCTACAATGCTTGACAAAGATGAGGGAGATAAATGTGTTGATGTTAAACTTTATAGGTTAATGACTAGTTCTGTACTTTATCTTTCCACAAGTAGACCGAATAGCATGTTTAGTGTTTGCTTATGTGCTGGACATAAATTATGTCCTAAGGAATCACATTTGCATTCCGTTAAGGGAATCTTTATATATCTTAAAAACACTCCTAACTTAGGCCTTTGGTATCTTAGAGACTCATCCTTTAGCTTGCATACCTTATTGGATGCGTATTTTTGAGGTTGCAAATTTGATAGGAAAAACACCACCAATACTTGTCAATTGTTAGGCAACTTGCTTATATCATGGTTTTCAAAGAACCAAAACAATGTTGCATTGTCTACCATCGAAGTGGAATACATCTTCATCGGTAGTTGTTGTACTCAAGTTTTATGGATGAAACAAAAACTAAAGGACTATGCAATTGATGTATATACCATTCCTATTAAGTGTGACAATATTAGTGTTATTTGTCTCATTAAAAATCTCATCCAACATTCTATAACCAAGCATATTGAAATTAGACATCATTTCATTAGAAATCATGTCTAAAAAGGAGATATCATTCTAGAATATGTTGATACTTTGCATCAATTAGTTGATATTTTCCCTAAGCCACTAGATACATAAATGCTTTGGATACTTAGGAGAGAACTAGGTATCACTACCTTACCTTGATTTTGTGTTCCAATGCTTTTATACACTTTGATGTTTTTAACATGTTTTATGGCTTAAAATTAATTGAAAAAGTTTGTAACCCAAAATTCTTATTTTTACTTTTGTGAAAATATGACACAATTGTGTGTCTGCTTTAGTGGTTAAGTGTTCTGGGAGTGTCTGAGAGGTCCCAAGTTCAAGCCCTATCTTTGGAAAATTTTAGTATTTTTCTGATGTAAGCCTTACACTTGCTTAGTGGGCTTATATTTAATTATTTGTAGAATCATATTAGAATGAGCCTACTGTTCGAGTGGTTCGAATCCCTGCACGAGCATGGGAGTTTATTTTTGCTCATTTGACCGAGAGAGTTTCGGTCAAACAATAATCTTGAGGAAGTTATCAGTAGTGGGGTAGTGGAGTGAATTTGGGGATTTGGGGATAATTTGGTTTATTCCTTTTTTCAAAATTGTTTCGAAAAAAAAAACTGATCTTTCTTCTTTTCTCACTACCGAAATTATGTCTCCTTCTCTTCCATTTCTTTTTTTTTTTTTTTTGAATCCGTATCGTTCTTTTTGTGCAACATTGGGCTGCGTTCGTTAGGTAAGTCTTGTTTTTGTTAAGTCTTATTGTTATTTGACTCAGTGATTGATGAAGAGTTTGTTTTGTTACTCTCGTTTTAGGCGAATGGCAAGATTTGGCTGGGGTTTCTGCAACGATTTAAGTGTTTGGGGTTCTGTTTGATAGCAGTAAGTTTTTGTGTGAATTGATTAATAGTATAAGGCTTCAATTGTGAATTAAGTTCGGTTTTGATTTCGTAAGTGTTAATAATTTGAGCTCTGGAATGTCGATTTCTAGGTTTTGGAGGCCCCGGGACTGCGTTAGCTGCAAAAATGAACTAGGTGTGTACCCAAAACGCAGAAATCAAGCTTTTGGTAAAAGCCAAAAAGGCCACTATCATCGCCACACAGGTGTATGGTCACCTGTGTTGCAGGCCATGTGCGGTAACACGGCCGTGTGATCGACGAAGGCCAAGCCATGTGCAAGACACGGTCGTGTGATGGCTGGGGTGTGGCCGTGTGGGCTCTACGGACTAAACCAAACTGGGCATGTGGGCCCACGGACACACCACACAGGCGTGTGATATCTGGGCCAGGCCATGTGATCCACACGGGCAAACCACCCATGGGCGTGTGGGCCCATTTAGTTAAAATGTTTCCTAGTGTTGTACGGGTTGCCCAAGTCGACTGTGAATCTACTGTAGGGTTGGTAAGCGCTACTTAGACCCCAAATCATGTGGCCTGAATATATAATGTATGTATTGACCATGTTAAATTTACGCATATTTACTGATCCGTAAGTATGACTGATAACTGAATTTTAGCATGTAAGCATGTATTTCTCTATGTCTGCATTGAGCATGTTTAGTTGCATCTGTATTGGGGTGGGATGATTGATTATTGGAGGAAGTATACTGAAAGGCTTACATGCCTATTATCTAGTAGCTCAGCTGCAATATTATTGATATGTGCCGTATTCGGTACGACTTGGTTTGTAGGGCTGGGTGGGTGTTTTAACCCCCACATAGTATGTAGGTGTAACACCCTCTAACCTATATCTATCGTTAAAATAGGGTTACGGAGCATTACCGAATATTTCAGATCAAATATGAACATTACATAATTATCTAACAAACATATTATTTCTCATATAATATCCCAATCAATTCAATTACTTCATTCAATTCAAATCTAATTTTCATACCTAAACATACTATTTATAATCTTAATATAGTACATAAAATATATATATATATATATATATATATGTATTCAATAACATTTTATAACATATTTTGCGACACTTTTCAAAATGAAAAATACAAATGTCCTAGGTACATGCCATTACTAAAAAGACATGTACTTCACCACAATGAGTTCGGGATTGGCCTTGGATGCTAAATCAGCAATTTGACTTTAACTTAACCTGCGTACGGAAACAAACCGTACGCTAAGTATAAAACTCAGTGGTATTTCTATAATCCTAATATTTTAAAAAAATAACATAAACAATCAAACATATTTAATTCTTCAAAAACATTAAACAATCAATAAATCAATTCACACACTTAACATTCATTTCTCATCAATAGTTATTTCAAATAGCTTTTCTACACTTTGATTCGCAAAACTTCTCACAATATCAATACTCATTTCATGAACCCATAGTTCACACATTTCGTTTGCATATCTCAATTCAATATCTCATTTCAATCCATATCAAAATCATTCATTATCATTCATATCATATCAACTTGCTATCCCAAATAGCTTTCATTGTATAAATATGATTCATGTGTCTCACCACATTTCACTTTGTCATTCAATATCAATCATATCATTGTTATATTCAATAACCCCTATTAACATGACTCGGACTCTAACGGATACACAGATCCAACCAAACACACCAATATGGCACCCAGTGCCTCATCAAATAGTTCAATAAGTTGACACCCAGTGTCTCATCGGCCATGCAGAAGTAAGTTGGTACCCAATACCTCATCGAATCTATCCGAAGTAATATAATGACACCCAATGTCTCATTGACTCGAAGTCGAAGTAACCTTGAACACTTCCAATCCTATGGCATGCCAACTAGAGGTGTGCATGGGTAGGGTGGGCAAAAAAAAAATTTTGACGCCCAAGCCCGGCCCTAAGATAAATTTGGTAGGCCCGAGCCCGACCCAGTTAATATTAATTTTTTAACTTATTTTGTTAAAAAATAAAATATAATAAATAAAATAAATTTAAAAAAATAAAAACAAATATTAAAACAAGAAACAAATAAAAAATGATACTAAAACAAAATATAAAAACATTGAATTTTTTCTACCAATTTTTTGAGTTTTTAGTGGTTGATGATGCCCAAAGATTTTTTTTTTTTGAGTTTTTAGTGGTTGATGATACACAAAATTTACTATGATTAAAAGATGTATTTTTTTTTTTTTTATGTTTAAGGTTCTTTGAGTTTTTAGTGGTTGATGATGCCCAAAGATGTATTCTTGTAAGATACAATCATGTTTAAAAAAGGAATGGTAGCTATCAAATATCAACGGAGAAATTAAAGGGGTTGAGGCTCAGGGGTGCACTGAAATTGTAAAAGAGGATGAAAGGACTTGAAATATTTGTTTATTTACTGTTGTTGCACATTGATAGAGCTGTGTTGTCCCTTGAATTGGGGTAATTGACCATATATAAAGATCCTACTATATGTTATTTTTTATTGTATTTGTAAGTATGTAGATCATGCAAGAAAACTTCAAATCAAATGCCTACAAATGTGGGGTCTAAAACAACAGTTGCAATTCCCCTTATAGTCGGCCATTAATATGAAGTGGGACCAAAGTATTAAAATTCAAAAAGAAACCATTTGGAAAAATGCCACATACAGGAGGACTAAAAAGTTGACTATCTATGTGCTCAACATTGACTAATCTCCATTCCTAGTAAATAAAATCAAGTAGCAAACTATAGGATCTCAAAGATCATATCGAAATAATATTAAAAACGACAACAAAACAATAAGAAGTAGTTATATTAAAATTGAAACAACTTGTTTGAACTAAAATAATAACCAAATTGATAATAAAACAAAAGTTCTACAATATCGAAATAATATTAAAAACAACAACAAAACAATAAAATACCATAAAAGAACAATAAAACAGCATCAAACAGCACCAAAACATCATCAAACAGCAACAAAACGATGCCAAATAGCATAAAAATAGCAGAAAACAGCAGAAAAATAACATCACCAACATCCCCAAAATAGTACCAAAAACCTGCAAAATATAATCAACCAACCAAAATATCTATACATTAACCAATTAACATATTTAATTTTATAAGAAACTATAAATTGTAAGCTAAATTAAATTGTCAACAGTTAGAAAGGAAGGTAACCTAAAAAGCAACCGAAGAAACATCGTCCTCATCGTCCAAATCGTCCTCATCGTCATCGTCATTCTTGTCATCAATTTCTAACATGAAATAAGAATTAATAATTAGATTGTCAAATTGATAAAAAATAATATAAAATTAACAATAAAATGAGAATAATAATTACCCGTTGAAAATCCCTTAGCTCGCATCCAATCATCAAGGCAAACAACGGCTTGAACCATTTTTGGCTTAAGTGAACTTCTCAAAGGTGTGATAACTTTCTTGCCCATGCTAAAAGTAGACACGGAAGCTACAGTCGATATTGGAATTGCCAAAAGATCACGAGCCAATAATGAAAGCTCATTATATCGAACTGAACTTTTGTTCCAATAATCCAAAACATCTATTTTACTATTCAACTCAAACTCCGGTTCTTCCAAATAAATGTCCAACTTTGACTTTTCACTCTTAGTGCTAGATTCATTTAAATACAGTTTATAATCATCACTCTCATCAAAATCTCCCCCAAAACCAACACTATGAACATTGTATTGATGCAAACTAGAATCAACGGGATCTTTATCTGAGACATTAGAATTCTCGGCCAAAGAGGAAGACGTGGATGCGATTTCTTAACATACTCATCAAGCAAGAGTCTAAGATTGCTAAGAATAGTTTCAACAAAATCTGAAGCATGAATACTATAGATTGTAGTAAAGCAATACTGCATATAATTCAACTTGTAACGAGGATCTAAAATTGCAGTACATGACAATATCAACGAATACTCAGTCAATATTTATTAAATTTCTCTTGCATTTGTTTAACCATTGGAGTTAGAAAAGAATAAGGACCTTCAACTGTATCAAGCAAGACTTTGTGAACCTTCCAAACCCCTCTAAAATAAAGATTGGCCGTCGGATAATTAGAACCAGAAAAAATACAAGTCACATCATAAAAGACTTTCAAAAATTTGCAAAGAACAGCAACATTTCTCCACTCCTCGTCAGAAAGTGCAAATATTTTATAGTCTTTATCCGGTTGGCCCCAATAATCTAGCACATCTTTATAGTAGAGAGAAGATTCAAGCATCAAATAAGTAGAATTCCATCTCTCACACACATCTTGATGCAACTTTTTGGTCACATTCAAATGAAAACTTTTGTCGGCCACATCATAAAATCTTTTCCTACGAGTTCTCGACTTTTTTATGCACTTAATTCCATTTCGAATCTTACCAACAACATCATCAACAAGTTCCAAACCAGCTTTAACTATAAGATTCAAAATATGTGCACAACATCTAACTTGAAAAAAAGCACCATCACACAAAATAGCTCGGTTCACACGAAAACAATTTTTAAGACAAGAAACCAACACATCATTATAAAAAGCATTATCCAAAGTGATGCTAAAAATTTTCTTGTCTATACCCCATTGAGATAAACATAAAACAATTTCATCCGCTATGTTCAAACCATCATACGGAGGAAATAAAGCTCTAAATCTTATGATTCTCTTTTGTAGCTTCCAATCTTTATCAATCCAATGAGCAGTAATGCAAATATATTCATCATTAGTATGCTCTGAGTTCCAATTATTGGAAGTTAGACAAATTAAACCGGGTGCTTTAGCTAACTCTTCTTTAATATGATCTCTCTCTTTTACATAATACATTAGGACATCCCTAACAGCTGTACATCTACTTATATTCTTAAAATTAGGACTAGCAATTCTCATCATGTATCTAAATCCCGATTCTTCAACTGTCCTAAATGAATGCTTGCCACATACAAGAAAAGTATAAACAACTCGACGACACTCATTAGCATCAAACTTGTAGTTTTTTATAGATGGACCACCTCCTGATGATGGTTGATTGGCTATGGTGTATTGAGTGATGTCCTTATTAAATTTTTTCAAACATTGATTTAGATGACGTCTTAAATGAGAGGTTCCACTAGAAGATTTAGCGAGAAAGATACTCTTCAAATGATTACATTGTGCCTTCAATTCATTTTTGTCCTCGCATTCAAGCTTTGCCATTTCATCCCACACCTTTGAAGTGATAGACTTTTGACGTTTGGTAGCATTTTTGAAAACCCCAAACCCGGCCCACGAGCCTCGACCAGATCTGGTATGTTCCTCAGGAAAAACCGGTTCAAATTCATTTTTTTTTTTGGAAAAGCTTGAGTGATTTTGGCAGAAAACCCGAATTGTGTTGGGCTTAAGTTGAAAATTGGTTTAATTTTGAAATCAGGGTTTATTTAAAATTTTACTTTCAAACTTAGAAGACATGTCGATTCCTTTGTCTTAGGTTTTATCTTTAAAATTGGAATTCATATTGTTTTCACTTCCCCTTTTTCATAATATCCCATATACCCATGTCATACAAAATCATGCAACATAATGCCTTAGGCTGCATAATTCCACATTCTTATCATATTCATATTCATGGCAAAACAAGTCTTATCATACTCATAGTAGGAGTAGGAAAACATACCTTAATCAATGTGCTCATCCATAAAATTCGGTACTCTTTGTGTCATGAGACACCATATTTTCCACATTCGTATAACATACATACATATTAACAAAATCATGCAACATAATGCCTTAAACTTATTAAGAAATAGTGTACATAACATGGTACTTAGATATTACATGCCTTCTTGAAACCTTCTTGAAAATCTGATCTAACACTTTAGATCATTAACTATTACATTCGCCAATATTAAAATTTAATGAAAACCCATTCGCCACAAATCCAAATCCCAATAGGATTATTACACTTAAAACCTACGTTGTTGCCGATTGACTTAAGAATCAAGTCTCGCAATCTTTGCTATACTCCTCGTTGTATTCGGCCAAGCACTAGATCTCTACATAGGTTAGTTTTTCGGCTTCAAAGATAATAAGGAATAGATCTAAGTATCAAAATAGGGCTATAGCCGATTGTCCATAGCGCTTACCTTGTGGTTTTGAAATCCCAAAATCAACCCCCAACCAAGGAGATGTCGAATTACCTATAGTCATAGGTTAGATTTAAATCTAATCTTTAAATCACATAATAATGGCCTATGGTGAATATCACTTTATTGCTTACCTTAAAACTTGAGATCCCGAAAAGATCCTCTTCCAAAGTCGACAATACTTAACTCCCAAGCACCCATTCATAGATTCACCAAAGAACAACATGAGGATTAGATCTTTAGTTTTGACAAGCCTAAGAGTAGAAGAATGAAAACCGAATTTGATCTTACCCTTATTGAAGAATTCGACAAAGAACTATGTCACCACCTCTGAGTTATTCGGCTTTGAAACTTGAAGAAAAATTCATGTGGAAGTCCCTTATATAATCGGCTCTTGAAAAGGGTAGTAATGGTTATGGATTCGGCTTCCACAAGGGTCACAAAAGAAAAGGTATGAGGTAGTAACGGCAATGGTGAAAATCTTTGAAGAAGAAACGATGGAGAAGTCGGCTAAGCTTTCTTGAGTATTCGGCTTTGGCAAAATAAAAGAGAAAGGAGAGAGTTTGCTAGAGACTTTCAAGAGACTTAGAAAAGAATGAAGAATGGCCTTATTTTCTCCTCTTTGCCAAAATTATCACCAAAGGAATCCCTATTCGCCAACACTAGCCAATTCCTAGCTTTTCTCTTATCCATTTATTCAATAATAGAATTAATCCCTCAATTATCTCTTATCACTTAAAAAAATATACCAATAATTATCCATCACTTATCCATCTATTTGCGAATTTTAACAAAAATAAAACACCTCCCTTTTAGTGCCTTAATGCCGTCCACTTCTCCCTCTTAGTGCCGAAAATAAAAACTCTTTTGTTTACCTTGTGGCTCGAACCTAGGCCCATTTGCATAGCTTGTATGTCACTTACTCGGGCTTTAAGTGGCATCCTATAGCCACTTTACCAAGCCTATTTGTATGTCATATTTCACATACATTTTCTCTTAAGGCCTTATTCACTTAGCTCCCTTAGTAAGACTTAAAATCTAAAAATTTTCTAAGGTATTTCCCTACATTTCAAAGTTCACGATATTCATAGATCACATTCAGAACATTCATAAACATGATATTTCATATAATTAAGCATGAATGCACAAGCCCATTTCAGGATATTACAACTTTCATACTCATTAAATCCATCATCCACAAGTATAGAAATGTTCGAACTAGCCATAGTCATAAAAACTCAAGTCCTGGAATCCAAATAAACCAAAAGTTAATATAATTGTTAAACAATTATATATAATATATGAATCATTCAATATTATTATTTACTACTACCATAAAATGTTAGCTAAAATTAGCCCAAATTATTTTTGCCACAAATTCAATTAGAAGCCATTACTGTGGGAAGCATTGAATTCTCCAAACAAAACACTTTAATGTTAAACTAAGATTCAAATGGTATGGATAAGACAAAATGTGCCATATGCTGCTAAACTTGAAATTGGAAGTATGAGAAAAAACTCTTGTAAAGAAATAAGACATCTTCAAAAGAAGCAAGAAATTTTCTACCTCTTGCCAAATATAAATCATAAAAATAGCTAAATATTACTTATTAAAATTAATTTATTACTAAATTATATACTAAAAGATGAAGAAAAAATAATAGTCCTACACAAACGCAACATAAATGAAATGAATGAGTAAATATCAAATATAATGATTTTTAGCATTTTTTCACAAATAATATTTAATAAATGCATCTATTTTTAACAAATAAATTAATTCTTAACTTCAATCATTAATTAATTATACTTGAAGACATATTCCAATGATGTGGATACAAATTAAATTATGTAATCAACAATAAATGTACTTTTATAAGAAAGTTGAGTGATAAATATAAAATATAAGTTGAGTGATAAAACCTATATATTTGTGATAAGAAAGTTGAGTGATAAATATAGGTTGGTATATTAAATAATAAATGCACTTATGCGCTTTTAGTATAAATAACTAATTGTATAAATAACTAATTGTATCGATAAATTTAGGTATAAGTTTTAGCATTTTATTTACCAAGTAAACTCCCACGGCTGTAAAGAAAATTCAATATATACTTTTGGCACCCATGTGTTATCTATAATTACTGTCTCGAGAGATATTTATTTTTAAATCAAATGTCATGTAATTAATATAATTTTGAAATATTGAAAAGTAGCCACAACACCTGTAATTATTTTTAAAGTATGTAATTAACATTGATGGCCAGTCTAAAAATTTTGGCCAACCATCGGGCTCCAAAATGGCCCTGGGAGACAACCCATAGTAATTAGGGTACATTTGGAGCAAGGGTCATTTAACCTCTTCTCGGCGTAGCTTGAAAACTGACACAAATTTGGGTCATATGGCAACTTGGAGGCCGACAATCTCTGGAGGCCTTCTAACAAGTTTGTGCCACAATCGCACTACCGGATGGCCATTTGAACAACTTTGGCTAGCCATCACGCTTAAGGTTAAATCTTAAAAATTATCGGATCTGGATTTGAGGATGAAATTTGGTATCAATAAAAATAATAAAACTTTCTCTAACTTTGTTTGAACCTTATAAAGATCTAATAAAAAACTTACAAATTAGACAAAAAATTCATTAAGTGATAAACTTAAAAAAAAAAAAAAAAAGAAGAAGAAGAAGAAGAGGCTTACAGCGTGGGTAGAGAAAATGAGCTGAGCTTGAGGTGGAGAGTGGAGGTGAATGGGTGTTCGGGCTGGATCGGAGTTGAGCTGCAGACGGAAAGTTGAGCTGCGTCGTGAGGTGAGACTTGGGAGGGTTGGACAGAAATTTGAAATGAGGGAAAAATGAATTAGGACTGCTGATGGATATGAAGGTAAAGGTAAAGGTAAAGGTAAAGGTAAAGGTATAAATGAAGTCAGACAAATGAAAGGTAAACGTAAAAATTAACAAAGGATTATAAATAAATTATTTTATATATATTTCGGGCCGTGCCGAGTCGGGCCCGAGCCAAAAAAATTTTACCCGAGGCTCGGCCCGTTTTTTAAACGGGCCTCATTTTTTGTCCAAGCCCTTTTTTTGGGCCTATATTTTTACCCGAACCCTCCCATTTTTTGGGCGGGCCTTCGGGTCGGGCCGGGTGGCCCAACCCATGCTCAGCTCTAATGCCAACTATATCCGACTTAGCCCGATACAGTTAATAAGGTATTCAATTCACTTTCAATTTTTCCAATCAATACACATTTTAATTAATCACATAAATTCATAATTCAATACAATTTAATTCACTTTTTAATAGCAAATATTCAAATATCACAAATCTCATATTTAAAATTTTCAAACAACATATATTTCAATTCAAATAATTAAATATACTCATAATTCAATTCAATTCAATTCAATTCAAATAATCGATTTATATTCAATAGATATATACCAATTCAATCAATATAAATTCAATAAATTTATCACATACTATATCAATCTATTTCAATTGCAAAACACAATAATTCTCACCTTAACACTTACCATATACATTAAATAAAAATATATAACAACTAATAACTAGTTTCGGATTATAGAAATATAAACCGTATTTTTCGAACTAACCCTCGTTGACTTTTTCTTTCCCTTTCTTAATCAATGTCTCCACTTAACGTTAGCACTTGAACTTGGAACCTTTAAAACTCTAATTTTCCTTTTTCTTTTCTTTCTTTCTTTTTCTCTTTTCTTTTCCCTGTTTTCGTTTTTGCTATTCTGTTTCTTTTGTTTCTCTTTATGTTTTATTTATATTACTTACTTTACTTTATTTTATGTTTATAATAATATAATATAATATAATATAATATAATAACATAATATCTTTTACTTAAATAATAAGTAAATAATTAATTAATATATAAATTTTATTTTGACACATTTTTTATTTATACCATCCAATTGTCATGATTTGATTTATTTATTTTATTTACTTTATTTAATTAATATAATATAATAATATAATATTTACTTAATAAGTAAATATATAATAATTACTAATATATGTATTTTATTTATACACATGGAAATTATTTTTATCACACACATGTTAATTTATGGTTTAATTCCTTATTTAGTCCCTTGAATATTTTCTATTCTATAATTCAAATTTTACCCTATATTTAATCTTGTCCTTATACCTAATTACTCCTAACTTAAACAAATTCACATATCCAAAACCTAATTAACCACATAACTAACTTCGTAAATATTTTTAATAAATATTTACGTTTTTTCTAAAATAGTGACCTGAAAATGCACTTTCTGATACCTGTAAATTTTGAGTCATTACAGTAGGAATGGTTGGAGATGGTGTGTAGAGGCTGATGGGTAGGACACTGATATCTGTTACTGTATGCATATTGTATCTGAGATGGGCTAAGGCCCTAATTTAAAACTGAAACTGTATTTGAATGGGCTAAGGCCTAAACTATATCTGAATCTGTAATGGGCTTAGGCCCAAACTGCATTTGACTGATAATTGTTGATTACCTGTATGCATGCCTTCTATGGGGATTACACACTGAGTTTACGTAAACTCACCCCTTTCTGTTTTATTTGTACAGGTAATCCCCAGACTTAGACGGTTCGGTGTGGCGGAGGACTCAGCGGTGACCACATGTTTATTTAATTGTTTTTAATTTATTTATGGTTTTTATTTCCTAAATGGTTTGAGGTTTTTTTGATGTATTTGGGACTTTTGGACTATTACTTTTGTTTTGGATTTTAATTGTTTTTATGGACTTTTAAACTACAAATCTCGGTTTAATTAAAAACAACGTTGTTTCCTAAACGCAAACGGTTTTCTTTGAATATCACAGTTTTAAAAGCTTCCGCTATAGAATATGTTTTTAAACGAATCGAATTAACGAGAAAATACTTTTGAAATTGACGAGGGATAAATAGAAGCTAATAAACGGAAACGGTCTTAACTTGATAAATTCAATTTCAAATTCCATTCCATTTGACATCGTCAGATTTGGCCATAACGTCTAGGCCGGGTTTGGGCTGTTACAAAGCAAGTATAAGTGATTTTATGGTTCTCATTTGCAAATAGATAGGGGTAGTTAAAGTTGCATGACTTGTCTATTTGGTCTAGTATAAAATTTTTTACTGCCTTTGAGTATGCTCGAATAGACTTTATTTGATACAAATGATCAAATTTTGATAATTTTATGATTTTTTATGATTCATATGCATCATGCCTTAATTCTACATAATTAGATGTATGAAATCATTAGAAATGACAAAAATAGCTTTTTAAGTCAGTTTAATGCATCTTAGGCCTTAGAACTAAGTTCAGGAATGTAACACCCCCTAACCCTTATCCATCGCCAGAATAGGGCTATGGAGCATTACCGGACATTACAAATCAAATAGGAACAATGCATAAATTATTCATACATAAATATCATAATTCAATCATATAGTCCTTTTATGAACCTTCGAGGCCCAAAACACGTGTTGGAAACAAATCGGGACTTAATCGTGTGTTTCGAAATTTTTTTTTGTGAAATTTTAAAATTTTTCCTAAGTACAGGGGTCACACGCCCATGTGATCAAGGGACATGCCTGGTAGATGACAACTTTTTTCGTAAACAAGTTTGTGCGGGGATGTCCCTAAAAGGGTTTTAAATGCTGTTCTATAGGCCTATAAAGTATCATCTACTTTTACTACCCAATCTTTCCTATTTGATTAACTGCTTTTTCTAAGATTCGCTTAAGCTCCCGATTTGCCGCTTCCACTTGCCCACTGGTTTGAAGATGATAAGGGGTAGGTGTTCTGTGGTGTACTCCATATTTTCTTAAGACTTTTTCAAATTGAGTATTGCAAAAGTGAGTGCCCCTACCACTGATGATTACTCTGGGTGTTCCAAAACGAGAGAAAAGTTTCTTAAGAAACTTTACTACAGCTCTAGCATCGTTAGTAGGTAAAGCTTGGGCTTTCACCCATTTTGACATGTAATCTACTGCTACTAAGATGTATTTATTTCCGAATGAACTAGGGAACGGACCCATAAAGTCAATACCTCATACATCAAATATCTCACATGATAACATATATGTCTGAGGCATTTCATCACGTTTAGAAATATTACCTGTTCTTTGGCATTTATCACACGAAGCGGCATACCTGTTGGCATCTTTGAAAAGAGTTGGCCAATAAAATCCTGATTCGAGTGTTTTGTGTGCTATCTTAATCCCATCGTAATGTCCTCCTGAAGGTCTTAAATGGCAATGTTCTAGGATTTTTCTTGATTTCGCCTTTGTAACGCTTCTCAATTACTTGATCTGCACATATGCGAAAAAGAAAGGGATCTTCCCAAAAATAGCTTTTCGCATCAGCAAAGAATCGCTTCTTTTGATGATGTGTTAGCCTTTTTGGTAAGATGTTAGTAGTTAAATAATTCGCAATATCTGCAAACCACGGTACCTCGAAATTGGTTATAGAAAGGAGTTGTTCCTCTGGGAATGAATCATTTATTTTACTCTCGTCGAGCTATTCAATATGTGGGTTCTCAAGCCTAGAGAGGGGATCTATCGCAAGGTTTTCAGCTCCCTTATTATCCTGTATGTCCAAATCAAATTCCTGTAAGAGTAAGATCCTTCGAATGAGTCGAGGTTTTGCATCAGGTTTAGTTAAGAGGTAACAAAGAGCTAAATGATCAGTGTAAATGACAACTTTAGATAATATCAGTTACTGTCTAAATTTGTCAAATGTAAAAATTACAGCTAGCAATTCTTTCTCTGTGGTCGTGTAGTTTTCTTGTGCATCTGTCAATGTTCTGCTAGCATAATAAATTGGCTGAAAATGCTCCTACTGCAAAATCACTCGCATCACACATTAGTTTAAAAGGTAGATTTCAATTAGGTGCAATTATAATTGGAGCATTTATTAGTTTATTTTTGAGGATATTAAATGCATCTAAACACTCTTGATCAAAATTGAAAGGAACATCTTTTTCTAGTAATCTCGTTAAAGGCTTAGCTATTTTAGAGAAATATTTAATGAATCTTCTGTAAAATTTAGCATGTCCTAAAAAGCTTCTAATAGCCTTAATTGAACTAAGAGGAGGTAATTTTTTTATGGTTTCAATCTTAGCTTTATCTACCTCAATCCCTTTACTAGAAATCTTATATCCTAACACAATCTCCTTTTTAACCATAAAGTGACATCTTTCTCAATTCAAGACAAGATTTATTTCCTCACATCTTATTAGGACTCGTTTTAAATTTTAAGGCAAAGGTGGAAAGAATTATCGAATACTTAGACGCGTTCATAAAAACCTCCATAATGTCTTCTACAAGTTCATCAAAGATTGCCAACATGCAGCGTTGAAATGTAGCAGGAGCCTTACATAATCCAAAAGGCATTCTACGATAAGCAAATGTACCGTATGGGCATGTAAATTTTGTCTTCTCTTGATCTTCAGGAGCTATTGAGATTTGGAAGTAGCCAGGCAATCTTTCTAACATTTGATCAATAAAAGGTAAAGGGAAGTTATCTTTTCTGGTGGCATTGTTTAGCTTCCTATAGTCAATACAGACTCTCCAACTTGTGACTGTTGTTGTGGAAATTAATTCATTTTTTTCATTGGTTACCACAGTCATGCCTCTTTTCTTCGAACTACCTGCACAGGTCTTACCCAAGTGCTGTCAAAAATAGGATAAATTATTCCTGCATCTAGAAGTTTGACAACTTCTTTTATGTTGGGGTTTAAATGTCTCTGAGGTTGCACACGCATTTATACTCATCTTCCATTAAAATTTTATGGGTGCAAAATGATGGGCTTGTTCCTTTAATGTCCGACATTTTTCACGCTATGGCTTTTTTGTGCTTCTTTAGTACCTTTAGCAAATCTTCTTTCTCCTTGGGTCCTAGTTCTGAAGAGATGATTACTGATAGTGTAGAATTATCCCCTAGGAATACATATTCTAAATGTTTTGGTAATTGTTTTAGTTCTAACTTGGGCGGCTCATCAATAGAGGTTTTTTTTTAGTTTGTCGTTGATCTCGATGGACTCTATTTTTGTCTTTCTAGAGGATAATGTATTGGGATTCACTTCATTGGTATCGTCATCTTTTCCCTCACCTTGTGAAAGACACAGTTCCATCGTGTCACTGTGCATAATTTTCTGCAAAGATTCTTGAAAAATATGATCAGTGGCATCAACAAAGTAACAAGAATCATCTTGCTCTCTAGAATATCGCATGGCATCATAAAGTTGGAACACAATTTCCTCATCTCCTACCCTCAATGCGAGTTTACCATCACCAACATTAATGACAGCCATAACAGTAGCTAGAAAGGTCGTCCCAAAATTGAAGGTACCCTACGTCTTCATTCATGTCAAGCACAACAAAATCAACGGGAAATATAAATTTATCTATTTTTACCAGAACATCTTCAACAATTCCCTTAGGATACTTAACAGATCTATCAGCTAACTGAATACTCATCCTAGTGGGTGTTGGTTCCCCAAGACCAAGTTGCTTAAACATTTTATAAAGCATTAGATTAATACTGGCACTTAAATTAGCTAATGCTTTTTCTATGCTCAAACTACCAATTAAACAGGGAAAAGTGAAACTTCTGGATCTTTCAATGTGGTTGGCAGTTTGTTTTGGATGATAGCTGAGCATTCTTCATTAAGTTCCACTGTTGAAATTTCCTCGAACTTCCTTTTATTTGTTAGAAGCTCTTTTAAAAATTTTGCATATGTTGGCATCAGCAAAATAGCTTCAACAAAAGGTAAGTTAATATGTAGCTGTTTGAAAAGTTTAAGAAATTTACTATATTGTGCGTCTAAGCGGTCTTTCTTCATCTTTGCTGAATATGGGATTGTTGGTTTAATTTTTTCACGGATCGATGTTATATTTGCCTTATCGATTTCTTGTGGTACCTTTTTCTTTGTCTCGATTAACTTCCTTCCACTTCTCAGTGTCACTGCCTATACCTGCTCTGTTTTCCTAGGTAAGCTTTCTGATCGCATTTCAGAAATTAACCTAGTAAGTTGCCCAATCTGATCCCTGAACTCATGTGTTAATGCCTCAAGTTTTGTTTCTATATTCTAGAAACGTGTTTCTAAGGCTGCTATGAAGTTTGTTAGCACCTCTTCAAGGTTCGACTTCTTTTTCTGTGGGTAGGGTTGTTGTTGAAAGTTTTGGGATGGTTGTTGCCTTTGATTTCTTTGACCGCCCCATGAGAAATTGGGGTGGTTCTTTCAATCTGGATTATAAGTATTACTATAAGGGTTATTGTTAGATCGAAAATTATTACCCATATAGTTCATTTTTTTGCTTTCCATGCCTTGTCCGTAAGGTGGGTACTCAAGATTCACCACGCCTTCACTTGCGTCACATTGCATAACTGGATGTACCTGCGAAGAACCATAAAAACCATCAAATTTTTTATGTAGTAACTCTACCTGATTTGATAACACAGTTACTACATTGAGGTTGAAAACTCCGGCTGGTTTGGCTGGCCTTGTCCTTGTAACTTGCCACTGATAGTTATTTAGTGACATCTCCTTGATAAACTCATAGGCTACTTCAGAGTTTTGTTATTTAGAGTTTCGCCAGGCGTCTGAATCGATTAGTTGCCTTGTTGAGGGGTTCACACTGTTGTAGAAAGTCTGCACCTGTAGCCACAAAGGTAATCCATGGTGTGGACACCTTCTCAAAAAATCCTTGTATCTCTCCTATGCGTCGTAAAGTGTCTATAAATCCATCTGCACAAAAGATATCATTCCTTAACTTGGCCGTTTTGGTCGGCAGAAAATATTTCAATAAAAATTTTTAAGTCATCTGATCCCATGTAGTGATTGATCCTCGTGGAAGAGAATGTAACCACTGTTTAGCTTTATTCCTTAAAGAAAAGAAAAATAACCGAAGACGGATGGCATCATCGGAAATGCCATTTATTTTGAAGGTATCACAGAATTTTAGAAAATTCGCTAAGTGTGTGTTAGGATCATCATCCTGCAAACCATCAAACTGAACAAACTGTTGTATCATTTGTATAGTGTTAGGTTTCAGTTCAAAATTATTTGCAACAATAGTAGGCCTAACAATACTTGACTCGGTTCCTGTTAAACTAGGTTTAGCATAATCATACATAGTACGTGGAGCGTGATGTTCGGCCACCTCTGAGGTGGCGGATGATTTTCAGCCATCTCTTCTGTGGTATTAATTTCGGCTTATTGCTCTCCTTCTATGTAGTTTAAGCTTCGCCTTATCTCTCTGCGAGTTCTGCGAAAGTACCTTCAATATCACTATTGTAAAGTAGGGGTCCTACCGGGTTCCTTCTAGTCATAAACTAGAGGTACCTAAAAGGAACAAAAGAAAGAAATTAGCAAAAATTTTAAAAAAATAAAAATGAAAATAAATTACAATAAAAATGACTAAAGTAATAAAAATTAAGCTTTCTTAATATTTTAGTTCCCCGACAACGGCGCTAAAAACTTGACCGTTGTTTTGTCGAGTCTTAAAATTTATATAAAAAATGATCGAACCTGAAAACTAACTAAGACAATGATGGAGGCAAGCGCACCTATCGAATAGTAGTATAGTTTAGGCAAGACCGAAATGTCGAATCCCAAAGGAACCAAAAGTACTAATACTAACTCTCTTTTTATTATCTAGCCTAAGAATTAAGGGAATTTGTTGTTTAATCTAAATTTACTAACTACTAAACTAAAGACTTATAAGACGAAGAAGAATGAAATTTGGAAAATAACTTGAGGAAAAATCAATTGATTAAGGCGACACCCAATAAAGAATCTACCTAGACTTCACTTATTATATAACACTGAACCAAACGATTTATTCACTTGACTTGATCCGTAAGATTCCCTAACATATATTGATCCCTCTCTCGAGGCGACTAACGTCTAACCCTAGGTTGATTAATTGAAATCTATTTCTAATTAAAACCCCTAGAATTGCATTAACTCGATCTATGGACTCCCATATTAGGTTTCACCCTAATTCGGCAAAATCTCGTCACTCTATCTCTAGGCGCGCGATCAACTCCGCTTAATTATGCTAGATCTACTCTTAGGCAGGGACTTTTGCTCCTCCACCTAAGCACATCATACTTGAATTAATATCCCGAAATATCAACACAAGAATTAAGGACACATAATTAAGAACAATTCAAATATTTATCATATAGTTCAGCAAACGATAATAAGATTTATCTTAGGTTTCATCCCTCTCAGGTATCTGAGGGTTTAGTTCATAATTGTAAAAGAAAACATCTCAAAAGAAAAGATAAAACAAGACATAAGAAATCCTTAAAACCCCCTGAAAGAATTGAAGGAGAGATCATCCGTCTTGAGTATAATTCTAGCTTTTTAAGATGAATCAATTGGCTATCTTTGAGCAAATCTCCACAAATCTGCCCTCTTTGGCCTAGCTGAACGCCCCCTAACTAAAGCCCTGGGTTCCCCCCTTTTAGGTTATACTTAGGGTGTTTATATAAGCTTCGGAATATGTTTCTTCGCCCCTAAATATCCTAATCCGAGTGAAATTTCTCTTTGTCACGACAGAGACATGCCCATGGCACACGCTCGGGTGAATCGATTTCAGGTTGTGGTTGAGTCTGCTGGAGAGACACGCCCGTGTGTTTCGGGGTCCAGGCCGTGTTAGAGTAAATTAGGGAGGCACAGCCGTGTGGTCTTGGGCCCAGCCATGTTGATTTCCATTTTGACCCAATTTGGTCTGTTTTAAGCCCGTTTCTCATTCTTTTCAACCTCCGGTGCTCTCCTGAGTATAAAAAATAAAAACAAAGGATTAAGAGAACCAAATTACATAATTCAAGGCTTAAATCATCCAAAAGTATGCTAAATGTGGGTCTAAAATATGTTACTTTTACAACTTATCAATGGAAACCAGGAAATAAAAATTATACTTGTAATAATAAAAAGAAAAAATTTGTTAGGAGAATAACTCCTAATAAACTTAAAAACAAATATATAAATGTTTTATATGTGATGAAGAAAGTCATATAGCAACAAATTGTCCTAACAAAGGCAAAAATGCTAGGAAAATGATTAAGAATCTTGAAGAACAAGATTTAGAAATATGTTTCAGTGAGGAAATAAATCCTACTGAAATATTAAATGAATTAATATCGAAATGATTCTAATCTGATTCGAAGAATATATTTTTATGTTAGGAAGTAGTTCTAATAATCAATTAGAAGAAATTCTAAATCTGAACAACAAGATATTAAATTAGGAAATTTAATCGGAGAAGAAACAGACTTTTCTGATGAAATGATAGAAAAAATTACTAAAAATTATATTTCTAAAGAAGAAATTTATAAAATATGGTCATAAAGACATATAGAATAAATTAGCGGTAACACGGTCGCTAAGGATACTAAAGGTGGATTAACAGAAATCCCATTATTTACTAATGATAGAATAAAGAGGATTAAGAAAAAATATCCTCAGGTTAGATATATACATTTAGGAATAATTATGATAACAATGAGAGCCTTATTTAAAAAAGGCCATGATATTCCTATTATAGCAGTATTATTAGATAAAAGATTTGAGAATCCAATAAAAGCACTTATTGGAGGAATTCAATCTAATTTACATACATGAGTTATAGGATTTAAAGTTAAACCAAATTATTTTATATCCATAACAGACCCTCTAATAGAAGAGTGTCTATGTCTAAGAATTCAGACAAAAAATTCTGATATTAGAGATTTAGCAGAAGATTTAGCAATAAGCTGGGCTTCTATTAATGAATATACTAATACGACAGAAGTAGAAATAAAAGAAATAAATAATAAAATAATTGAGCTTTTTGAGTTCAATAAGTTTACTACGGAAATTCAACCAAAATTATTACATTTAAAAGACATATCAATTCCAAAAGACTGAATGATAGAAAAAATAATAATGCAAGTACTTCTAAACTAGAAAATACTATAGAATATATGTTATCCGGAGATAAGTTATATTTTAAAAATAATATGATAACTAATACTGATGATAATTTAGTTTTACCTCTAATTCTCAACTAGAGGAAGACGAAGAAAATATAAGTACTTCTACACCAATAGGTATGAAAATAGTTCATATTCCTATTTTTCAGTACTACACCTAGTAAAAATTCTAGAAATACTAGAATGGAAGATATACAATCTTCAATAGAAGATATTATTAATTTTCAATCACGAAAAAATAATACATATGTTGAAATTACATTACATAATAAAAAATATAAATCATATTCTTTATATGCTTTACTAGATATAGGAGCTACAACCAGTAGCTGCAGAGAAAATGCTATTTCATCAGAAAAATAGGAACTTATGAAAAATCCAATAAGAGCTACTGGGGTAGATGGTAATGAAACCTTAATTCTTTATAAAGCTAAAATATATCAATCTACATAAATAATGTTAGATTTATAATACCAAAAATATTATGTTTTCCTGATATGTATGGTGATATGTTGTAATAGCCCAAATTTTAGTGATATTAGAAATAGTGATTCGAGAACACCAAATTTGACAAATGAATTCGTAAGTTATATTATTTAATATTTACAAGCCAAATGTAGCTTTTAAAAGATTTTTGAAATAGTAGATTTTGTTTTATAAAGATTTATTTGATCAAGAAATCGAGAAAAAGAGGTATCAAGATCTCGGTATTATAAAACGAGTCATAAATATTTTTATGAATATTTACGGAATGTTAATAAGGTAGTACTAAAATTTCGTTAGAAAATTTTGACGTTTGGGTGGTTAATTAAAGAAAAAGGACTAAATTGAAAAAGGTGTAAAAGTTGCTAGAAGGATTAAATAGCTTAATTGTCAAATGAGGAAGGACCTAAAGTAAAAATAAGCCCAAAGGAGATATTTTGGGCGGCAATAGCTGAGAAAAATCAGGAAATGGGTGAAATAAGGGCAAAATTGGAAAATTGCCAAAATTAGCTAAATAAAAATGGGACCAAATTGGAATATCTAGAATTCTCTTCATTTCTCTTCATTTTCATCAGCTGAAAAAAAGTCATGGAAGAGGGTTCAAGCTGGTTTTCATACTCTAGCTTCATGTAAGTTTAATTCTTGCTTTCTCCTTGAAATTTCTCTATTTTTGAACTTTTACAATTGGGTCCAACTTAGTGTGTCATTAGTTTTTGATTCTATGGCTAATTTTTAAAATTTCTATGGATGAGTGCTGGAATAATATGATGAATAAATATATAATTGAAGCTTTAATTTTGATATATGATGATTTTATCAAGTAAAATTGATGGAAATTAGTTTTAGGACCTAATTGTGAAAGAGTTAAAATTAAGGCCTAGTGTTAAAATTCTGATTTTCAAAGGTTATGAAGTAGTTTAAAATGATATAGAAAAATATTAAATGAGAAAATTAGCTCAATTGAGGGGTTAATTGAGCTAGGACTGAATTGTATGAATTGTGGAATTTGGGACAAAATAGAAATCAACATGTTACACTAAAGCAGTTTTGGACAGCAGCAGTTGTCTAACTTTGAAAAATCACCAAAAATGGTATAAATTGAATTAGAAGTTTAGTGAGATATAGAATTAAAGCTTGTTGAGTCTATTTTCATATAAAAGAAACAGAGAAAGCAAAGGAAGTCTACATATTTATATATTTAAAGTTTTGTAAGACTGGTTTAGAATAACTTTGTGATCCCCTGTTCTTACTTTATAAATTCACTAACAATTGTACAAAAATAATTATGAGTTATAATTTATATGTTTGTATTCCTTAGTGAGCCTATTTTCATTAGAAATAATTGGAAACACTATATGAAAATCGTACTATGAGATAATTGGTTTTTAGTGAAGAGAGGTCAGAGCCGTCAGACTGTGTAACAGGGGAGAACTTAACTAATAAACTGTACTAATTGGTCACACCAAAAATTCTGGAAAAATTATAGTAAGAAGATATGTGAGCCTAGTTTCAAATAAAATTAACGGATCTTAATTTGAAGTTCTTTAGATTAAGATAAAAATAATTTAGTGACTATGACACGGATAGACAGGTTGAATATTCACATAAGTAAATAGTGAAAATTATAGATAATGTTACTTACAAGTGTGTTGTTTATCCTAAGGATGTGGATGGAGAGGAGGAGGAGGAAAAATAATATATGAACGACTTGTGTATAAATTGATCACATGCTCGATTATAATTGATAAATGTTGAATTAGAAATGATATAATGTTTTATTTCGAATGTTTATTATGAAATTATGATTATCGTCATAATACAAAAATTGAACTTGTGAGTTTATACGGCTAAATTTTAGTGATCATTTGTTAATTTTATGAACTTTATAATGTGTTATTTCATATGTGATAATGATAAAATCGTGAATAATGTAAAAGCATGAAAATTGAATAAACGATCAAATTGAGCACTTTAGTGCAGCGGCAAGACGAATTGACGAAAAAGACCATGATTGAACCATGGCAACAAATGATAAGTGATAGCTTCAGCTACACTTATCTGATCAAGGAAAAGTGAAAGTCATAAGTGATAGCTTCGGTTACACTTATCTGATCAAGGACAAGTGAAAGTGAAAAGTGGTAGCTCCGGCTACCTGATCAGTGAAAAGTGGTAGCTCCGGCTACCTGATCAGTGAATAGAGCTAGCTTCGGCTACAAGTGATAAGAGATTTCTTTGTAAGACCATATTTGGGAAATGACATCGGTGTGATATGTGTTTATGATATAAGGCCATAGCTGGGCTATGGCATTCTAGTGAAAAGACCACAGCTATGTTATGGCATCAGTGATTATCAGTGAAATTCAGTGCATACCGGTGCAGACCAATTCCGTAAGACGTTCACTAATTTGACAAAGTTTGGTAAGTGTTGCATAGTATTATGTGATATAAGGAAATACGAGTTGATGAGACATGAACATAGAACTTGGTTGATAAAGGAGTTCATTTGTAATGTTATATTGTACAACCTTGCGTGTATTATCCGTATGTATTCCAAATGAGTTAATGATAAGAGTTCTAATATGAAATAATCTGAATTCTAAATGAAATATTATGAAAAATGTATATGAAATACAGATGTATGATTGTTATATATTACATGAATACATAATGTGAAAAAAAATATAAGTACAAGAGAAATTTAATGAGAATTGAGCCCATATATGTTTCTTGTTATTTATATGAAGTGTACGACTAACAAATAGTATTAAGTATAAGGCTCGGTTGAATATCTTGAATTAGTTTTTGTATGTATTAAATGTGGGACCCTTGTAAATGAGATAAATTTTGGGACATTGCGAAAATTTTCATACGATTCTGATTTAGTCCTGACCCGATCCGAGTGCATGATTTGGACGTCAAAGGTAACTTTTATAATCAATTTTGATATTTGAGTGATAAATGGTTTAAATTATCTGTAAGTGTTCCATACTTCTCGGTAATGCCTCGTACTTTGTTTTGGCAACGGATATGGGTTGGAGTGTTACATATGTTATTAGGAAATAATTTTATAAATCAATATTTATCATTTTCTATTAATAAAAAATCAGTTATGTTATTTATAGAAAAAACTTCTATAGAAATACCACTAGTAGAAAATCTTAAATTTATTTGTACTAATAATTACTGATTTTCTTAGCAGGCCTTATGGATAGAGGTAAAAAACCTCAAGAAAAAGTTGGAGAATGGACAACTGTCTATAAAAAACCCAACAAAGGGAAAATAATAAGTCCTAATCAAAGATTTATTACTATACCTGCTCAAGTACCATTTTATCCTAACCAAAGATATTATGTACCATATCCAATGGTAAGCCAACCATTTGGAACACAATCACCGAACCGGTGAGTTATTTTAATTGATCTCAAGATCCAAATTTAGCATCTCAAACCAGTTATGCTGAAATTTTAAAGAAACAGAAAATTTGTTGAAACAACAATAAATTCCTGAAATAAAATATTTTTATAATCCAGGAATACCTTTGGAATATTATAATTTTATAAAGAAAATATGGAAAACCCATATTTTTGAGTAAAGAGCAAACTTTAGAAGAGCTCTTACACAATTTTCATATTTTTTTAGTTGAAAGAACAACTAAAGAAAATGAATCCCATGATTTATTACTTAAATCTATTTTATACTGAGATTGGGACGAGATACTAATAGAATATATGAATATTAAGGAGATAAATAACCTTCTTGATATATTCTAATATTTTATTAATAAAGGGACAAAAATTCTATTATTAATAAAATGTTTAGAATATATTTATATAATAAATGTAGACAAATTCTACTACTAGATGTTTTACAAAAATAAATAGAGCTATTTGCAACCAAAGAAGCTCAATTTAAAGAAACTTTTTTAAAATACTTTTTACAAGCTTATGTTTTTACTAATGATATAGGAGAACAATTTCCTACTATCAAATTTAGACTAGATCATGAACCATTTGATATAACCAGTATTGAATGGGTATTTGTTAAAGAAATAACAGTCCAAAATCTTTCTTTTCATTTACTAAAAGATTTTCCTACTATAGTAAAATCTAGATTAATAAATTTTACTAATATATATTATTTTGTTTATTATTTTCATATAGAAATAAATAGTTTTATTGGTATAGCTGAAAAAGAAAAATTTTATCAGCCATATCAAATTTGGAATATTCGTACAATGCTTTGGGGAAGATCCCTCTCAGCAGTAAATGAAGATAAACAACACTTGGCAAAAACCATTGCCAAGTGTTATAATGATTTTTCTAATTATCAAATCCAAGCCGGAATTGATTTAATGACCAAGGCCCAGTATTACTTCAACAAAACACTTATATGTTCTGGACCGATGGCAAGAGAATTTTAGCATCTGACACTGGAAAAAGCCAGGAAGAAATCAAAGACATGTGGGAAAGCTGGAATTCACCAATTCTTTCACCAAAGTCATTACATCTCGATGAAATCGAGGAAATGAATCTCAGAAACAACTAAGAAGGATAACAACAAAACACAACACGAGAAAGAATGACATCCAAGAAAGGAGCATTCAATTTTGGAGGCGATGTGAAAGGAAGGAAATCTATTCACCATCACCATCCATAGATGTCCATAAACAAATGAGACAAAAGATTATGGAAGCAACCATTAATGCATGAGAAACGTGGAAACAACCATCAAGTCAACATTTATTTCAAGAAGGCTACGTGGAAGCAACCATTAAGCCAGCATTAAAGTCATCCTTATCAGGATACTATACGAATTTGAATTGTAAATAAATTAGAGTCTAGAATTTGTATTATAAATAGGCATTGTGGTAGCCTAAACAAGGCATCGGATCGGGAAAGACATCGAGAAAGGAATCAAGAAAAAGAAATACAAAAAACCCTCTTTTGTATACTTACTCTCTTTATCTAAAACCAAAAAATAATTTCTTGATCAGCTTTGTAAATTATCTTTGTAAATTATTTTACTATCCTTTTGTAAAATAAACTTCTACGATATTAATATAGCCTTCCGTTGTGCATATACCCCTCTCCCCTGTGCACAACGGAAGGCTATATTAATATCGTAGAAGTTTAGTTTACAAGGATAATTTACAAAGCTGATCAAGAAAGATTTTATGGTTTTTTGAGAAACTATACAAAAGAAGGTTTTTTTATCTCTTTTTCTTGATTCCTTTCTCGATGCCTTTCCCGATCTGATGCCTTGTTTAGGCTAGCACAATGCCTATTTATAATACAAATTCTAGACTCTAATTTATTTACAATTCAAATCTGTACAGTATCTTGATAAGGATGACTTTAATGCTCGGCTTAATTGTAACATCTTGAAATTCAGAATTTTATGTTTTGCATTATATCATGCGATAGGCTAGTTAAAATGTTAATTGTGTATGTTTAAGGGTCCTAAGAAGGCTTGGGGTTGAGTTGGGCCTTAGCAAAATTTTTGTGTTTAAATAATTTAAGGAGAGAAGGTAAGCGGCATCAAGGCTTAAGGAAATAAGTGTTTATTTTGCTAGCACAAGTGGAGCACATGGTGGAGTGGTGTGGCGTCAAGTGGAGAGCATGAAGGGAAAGGGTTCGAATCCCATCTATTGTAAATTTTTGAATTTAATTTTGTGCCCTTATTCCAAAGTGTAGGCCATGGTTCTAAATATGGTAAGGGAGACTTTTTATTGATGGGAAGATAGCTAAGGAATATGGTAAGGAGGAAGACAAGGGAAAAGAAGGAAAGAAATCAAAGAAAGGGATAAGGGAGGGGGACATATTGGCCAAATATTAGGAGTTGCCTAAGGAAAGAGTTTTGGTCAACACTCATCTTTTGGTATAGGTGATTCACGATTTTGGTTGGGGGATTTTGGGAGCCAATTTGCTATAGCCTTTTTGCAAATTGTGCATGAGAGGTATTTTCTTTTTGAACATTTTTGTGCCTCTTTTCCAACCTTCCTCTTTTCGCCGAAACACTCAAATCATTTTGGTTCTTTTTCCTTTGTTTTGCCGAATTACTCAAGACATTTTGGTCATCTTTCTCCTTGGTATTAGTCGAAACCCCCTAACACTACTTTTCCATCTTTCTTTCTTTTTCTCACCATTTCTTCAACCTCTCTTTTCTTCTTCTTAGTTGACAACTTTGATTGGCCGAACCTTCCTTGCCCTTTTCTTTTCATTAGCCAAATCTTTAACATCCTCCCTCTTCTCTATTCTTGTGTGTTGAACATTTCTCCTAGGTTGAATCGGGTAAGGGCTTCATTCTACTCATTTCATTTTCTTTCCTTCCTAGCCGAATGTGTGTCCATCACTATTCGATTGTTCTACTTTATTTCTAAACCGAAATATCACTCTCTCTCCTATTTCCTCATATCGTAATCAATTCTTTTTCGTAGTGTTCTAGTGGTTGGCCGAATACCACATCCTTGTCGATTCATCCGTAGCCATAAGCCCAATCGGTGGAATCGGATTCATCATCGTTAAGGTAAAGAGTTTCGTTATGGTTTATTTCGATATCTTTCATTGCTTGGCTATTCCGTTAAAACGGATCGATGGATTTGACTAATCGGATATTATAGGGGACTAAATCGCTCGTTTTTCTCTACTCGTTGATCCTTTGGAAGTAGTGGTAAGCCGAATCCTATCCCTAAACAATTACTTTCACTCATCATAGTATTTTTCTAACCGAGACTTTTCCAATAGAGGCAAGTGGTAACGATTTGAAAGGAAAAGCGATAGGAGAACACAAAAGGAGTGGATTTGCGATTTCTACTCCCAAGTTCAAACGAAGGGCGTTATCGATAGTTCGAGATTTTCCACCTGGTTGTGGACCATCATTCGGTGAGAATAGACAAATCGTGGTCGTTCACGATACTAATGGTAAGTATTTCATTAGATCGTTAGATTTAGATATTTGGATTAAGAAAATCTCGTTTGTTGGTTAATCGAGTGTAATGGTGATTTAGGTGTCGACGATCAAGAAAGCTTAGTCCTTCCCATAATCAGGTGTGTAATCTTACACCGAAATTCCATAAATCTGTGATTTATCATCTTGTTAGAAAAATTGATCGATATTGCTTAAGAACTTAATAACGGTAATATGATATGAATCGAGTGATTTGCTTAAAAATCGTTAATACTAAGATTTGTCAAAATCGGTGTTAATTTGTAAAATTATAAAAATGCCCTTATGGGCCGAATTATGAATATACCCTCAATGGGCCGTTTTATCAAAATGCCTTAACGGGCCAAATTGTTTAAATGTCTTTAAAGTGTTGATTTACCAAAATGCCTTTAAAGGCCAGTTTACGAAAATGCCCCTATGAGCTGAATTACCAAAATGCCCCTAATAGGTCGATTTGCTAAAATGCCTTAGTGGGCCGAATTATTAAATTGCTTTAATGGGCCAATTCACCGAAATTAATTCATTAGATTATTGGTGGTTATATATGTATCTGGATGTTTAATTATGATGTTGCACTTTTACATATTGCATGGGATGGGAAAAATTGTATGGAGAGCAGTGTAGCCTGGTGGCATTGCCACAATTTGTTCATTAATATGCTTAATTATGATTTCGGTGGCTTGACCATGAAAATATTATACTTTAGCAGCTTGGCTGCATATTGGTGTGAGCGGCGGGGTGGGTTGACTTGATCCCCACAGGTGTGATTGGCTGGTCGGGGTGTGATGGATGGATGGGTTGGGTTGCATACATTTACTTCATTTAAGTATTATTATGTAAATGGGATTCAGCCCAAGATTATGCTATATGGGCTCACGCCCAAGACATTGCTTTATGGGTTCAGGCCTAGTGGATGACGGTAAGGGGGATTATACACTGAGTTCTAGTAACTCACCCCTCCTTCTTAACCCTTACAGGTAATGCTCAGTGACGAGGACTTGGGGCCATGGATGACTTGGTGGAGGCCATACTTTTGGAATAATGTTTTCGAATATTAGTAAACTTCTTTTCCGTTTTATTACGTTACTTTTACTATTTTGGGTTTTAAAGTTGTAATAAGGCCTCTGGGATAACTTTTATTTTGTTTTATGTTTAGATGTACTTAATATTTTTTTTCTTTCTTGAATTGCTTTAAATGAGAATTTTCTAAAATCATAAATAATGATTTTCTAAAATTGATTAACAAATGGATTTTATAACCAATATATATAAACATTTTAACTTGGATTTTCTTTTGAATTATCAATGCTATTTTCAAAAGACATGATTTTAAGGTTCACTAGTTCGATTTTCGATTTATCAATCAACCTCTCGAAATTAATAGTATTTTATCGAATGTTTATAATCAAACTTGTTTTCTTAAACTATAACCAAACAACAACATCTTTAATAAAAATCACAAGTTCTTTACTCGTTTTCCTTGTGTGACATGCCAGATCTGGTCATACCGCATGGGCCGGGTTTGGGGTGTTACATTAATGGTTGCTTCCACGTAGCCTTCTTGAAATAAATGTTAACTTGATGGTTGCTTCCACGTAGTCTTCTAATTTTGCTAAAATTGTTGTGATTGTTTCCACGTTTCCCATGCATTAATGGTTGCTTCCATCATGCTTTCATCATCTTTTGTCTCATTTGTTTATGGACATTTATGGATGGTGATGGTGAATAGATTTCCTTCTTTTCACGTCGCCTCCAAAGTTGAATGCTCCGTTCTTGGATGTCATTCTTCCACGTGTTGTGTTTTGTTGTTATCCTTCTTGGATGTTTTTGAGATTCATTTCCTCGATTTCATCGATATGTAATGACTTTGGTGAAGGAACGGGTGAATTCTAGCTTTCCCACGTGTCTTTGATTTCTGTTGTTATCGAAAAATCATCAATCTTCATATCAACTATCTTTCTTAATAACTGAACAGACTCTTCATTTCTTTCTTCCTGGCTTTTTCTAGTGTAATATGCTAAAATTCTCTTGTCATCGATCCAAAACTGTAACATCCTAGATTAGGGGTTGTGCGTTTGGAGCATAACTCAAGTGTTAATAGGCATTAAGTGTGGTTGGTGATGTTTTAAGGGTTTTTAAAACTCTAGGATTAAAAGGGGGATGCATTGGAAATTTTTGAAATTTTAAGTTAAAAGGGGAAATTGGGCTAAGGAGGCCTTAAAGAAAATTTTAGGAGTTTAGGGACATGAACCTGGGCTTAGTAAAGTGGCTTGGAATCCTAATTTAGGGGCCTTGGAGGCTTGCACAGGAGGGAAGAGGTTCGATAACGCAGGCGCATCGAGAGCTTTTATTTTTGCGTCAAAAAGGGGACTAGGCTATAAAGGGTTTAAGAGAAGTTGTTGGGGATTTATGGCGTAAGAAATACCTTGGTAAAGTGGCTTCCATGCTCCACTTAGGGCCTGGATATAACGCCAACAAGGGCCTTGGTTGGCTCACTGCAAGCAGTGGTGTTTTTTTTTTAGCTTTTGGCGTTAAGACAAGGGGAGCTAGGAAGGAGGCTTTAAAAGAAATTAGGCGAGTTTATATCACAAAAGCGCTTTGGCGGAGTGGCTTGGGCGTTAAAGCTTAAAGGGCTTGGTGCAAGTCATGGGTTCAAGACGCAAAGGAAGCAAAAAATTTTGAGGTTTTATTTTGCATTCGGTGTTAGGGAGAAGGAGCGAAGGATTAGATGACACTTGGGATCTTCAATTTGATAAGGATAATGCTTGTTTAATCCTTTTAAAATCCATTTACTGATGAAGGTAGGATAATTGTTGTTTTTTTATTCAAATAGGTAGATTAGTAGATAGAATAGGAGATTAAGTGGAGGATAATTGATTTATTTTAGAATTTTGAATAGGTGATTAGGAGATAATGAGATGGATTTTATTTTATTTTATTAAGGTGATAAAGAAGAGATTAAGTATGGATTTATTTTATTCACTTTGAATATGTGTTAAAGAGATAAAATAGGAGAAAGTGTGTAGTATAAATAGGGGTGCTCACCTTTTGATATTTCTTTTTTTTTCCATTCTAAATTCTTCTTGCCGAAATTGTTCTACCCTCTCCTCCTCTTCTTTATTTTTTCTTCCAACCCAAATCCTTACTTATTCTCTTGTAGCCAATCTCAAGGTACTTTATTTTCTCTTATTGTTATGCAGTCTTTGAGTCGAAACCTCTCTAATATTAGTCACTATTGTCGAATCTTTCAACCTCTTATTCTCTTTTCTATTTCACAATCTTTGAGGTCAATCTACAAAGGCAGTACCATCGATCTTTTGCTTTTGGTCTCGTGGTAAGCGTGTAAGGCCGATATTAAGGAGCAGTAAGGAGTTCTTTGGGATTCAAAGCATCAAGGTAAGTGGTATGTGTTAGTCGGCCAAGGGCCATTTTCCCTAGATTTATTGTTGCGAATCTAACGAGGTTAGCGGGGAGTTCGACACCTTCTAAGACAAGGAGCGGTTATGGATTTAGATCCGTAAGGTAAGGCAAGAGTGATTTTCGCCATAGGCCATTTTGGTATATAATGTTAGCCGATTCGACTTAGGTGGTGTAGGAAGGAGTTCTACAATCGCAAAGGTGCAAATCGTTAGACTTGGGTTTGAGATTTAGTCAATTGTGCTAATCAAAAGCGTAGTTATCGCCTTTGTCTCTTGAATGTTTATATGTGTTATATGTGTTATTTCATGTATATGTATAAAGTGAATGATAGCGAAATAAGGGCTAAGATTGTGAATACCGTGGTGGGTGATTGAATAATCGGTCATTGATTTACGATAATAAATGATTATTGATGAATGTATAAAATGTGATGGCATGTGATGTATATTTGTTTCAAGTAATATGTTGCCATGGTACACATATATATGCCAGGACTTGGGATGTGACTATTGGAGGAAAGGGTGTACACTATGTACGTGGTCTAATGCTAGCCCGTGCTACATTAGCGCTTGATGTTAGCTATGTGCTTCATCAAGGGAGGTGTTAGCTAAGTGCCCATCTCGGCGGTTGATAGCTGTGTGCATCACCGTGGGCTGATTGATATGTGGGATCCCTATGGGATTGGTGGCTCAGCCACGGCCTTGAGCAGCAAGTCTGCCAAGGTAAGATATGTGGATCATTATGTGATCGGTGGTGGATTAGCCACGGCCTTGAGCAGGGGGTCTGCCAAGGTAGGTGTAATGGATGGACCCTAGGTTGGGATGGGCTTCATAATTGCATATTTATGTGTATAGATCGTGTGGATATGGGCCAAGCCCATATGTGGAGATATGTGAAATGACTATGCCTTAGGTCGGTTTGACTCACCCAATATTTTAAACCTTTCGGTGATGCGTAAAGCTTGGACCGGGTTGGAGTGGATACAAAGGTGGCCATGCGATGATTTTCATGCGAAAGATATTTTTAATTAATTAAGCATTTATATCTTGATACTTTGATTATTCAATTATTGTAATAAGGGCCCTAAAAGTATTTAAAGTCTGTTTAAGTGTTTCTCATTAAGTTTATTATTGTGTTTTATTATGGATTGACAATTGAGGAATTATTTGCAAACGATTTTATTTAAATCTATATATACTAAAGTTTTAATCCGGATATTTTATAAACACCACACCTTACTTAAGAATTTTAATGAACACTGTTTTCTAAACTTAACAAAATTTTCGTGTTTTATCCTTAAGTTCAAATTTGTTTCAAACGTTTTCATGATGGCATTTCAAATTCAAATCGTAGTGAATAGGCGGGTTTGGGTGTTACAAAAACACATAAGTGTTTTGTTGAACTAGATACTGGGCCTTGGTCATCAAATCAATTCCGGCTTAGATTTGATAATTAGAAAAATCATTATAACACTTGTCAATGGTTTTTGCCAAGTGTTGTTTATCTTTATTTACTGCTGAGAAGGATCTTCTCCGAAGCATTGTACGAATATTCCAAATTTGATATGGCTGATAAAATTTTTCTTTTTCAACTATACTAGTAAAACTATTTATTTCTATATGAAAATAATAAACAAAATCATATATATTAGTAAAATTTATTAATCTAGATTTTACTCTAGTAGGAAAATCTTATAGTAAATGAAAAGAAAGATTTTGGATTGTTATTTCTTTAACAAATCCACATTCAATCTTGGTTATATCAAATGGTTCATGATCTAGTCTAAATTTGATAGTAGGAAATTGTTCTCATTTATCATTAGTAAAAACATAAGCTTGTAAAAAGTATTTTGAAAAAGTTTCTTTAAAATGAGCTTGCGATTGCAAATAGCTCTATTTATTTTTGTAAAAATATCTAGTAGAATTTGTCTACATTTATTATATAGACATATTCTAAACATTTTATTAATAATAGAACTGTTTGTCCCTTTATTAATAAAATATTAGAATATATCAAGAAGATTATTTATCTCCTTAATATCTATATATTCTATTAGTATTTCATCCAATCTATATATAAAATAGATTTAAGTAATAAATCATGGGATTCATTTTTTTAGTTGTTTTTCAACTAAAAATGTGAAAATTGTGTAAGAGCTTTTTAAAGTTTGCTCTTTGCTCGTAAATATGGGTTTTTTCATATTTTGTTTATAAAATTATAATATTCCAGAGGTATTCTTGGATTATAAAAATTTTTTATTTCAGGAATTTGTTGTTGTTTCAACAAATTTTCAATTTCTTTTAAAATCTCAGCATAACTGGTTTGAGATGCTGAATTTGGATCTTGAGACCAATTAAAATAACTCACCGGGTTTGGTGATTGTGTTCCAAATGGTTGGCTTACCATTGGATATGGTACATAATATCCTTGATTAGGATAAAATGGTACTTGAGCAGATATAGTAATAAATCCTTGATTAGGACTTATTGTTTTCCCTTTGTTGGGTTTTTTATGGACAGTTGTCCATTCTCCAACTTTTTCTAGAGGTTTTTTTATCTCTATCCATAAGGCCTGCTAAGAAAATCAGCAATTATTAGTATAAATAAATTTAGGATTTTCTATTAGTAGTATTTCTATAGAAGTTTTTTTCTATAGATAACATAACCGATTTTTTATTAATAGAAAATGGTAAATATTGATTTATAAAATTATTTCGTAATAACATATCACCATACATATTAGAAAAACATAATATTTTTGGTATTATAAATCTAACATTATTTGTCTAGATTGGTACATTTTTAGCTTTATAAAGAATTAAGGTTTCATTACCATCTACCCCAACAACTTTTATTGGATTTTCATAAGTTTCCATTTTTCCTGATGGAATAGCATTTTCTCTGCAACTACTGGTTGTAGCTCTTGTATCTAGTAAAGCATGTAAAGAATAGGGTTTATATTCTCTACATTGAAATGTAATTTCAATATAAGTATAATATTTCTGGGTTGGAAATGTGAAAATGTAATAATATCCTTTTTCTAAGTTTCATTTGTTGAATTATTGGTTTTTCTTTTATTTTTGTGTCTTTAGAAATTTTACTTAATATATTAAGAAAGTGAACTTTTTTAATTAAGTTAGTAAATATTGGTTTTCCAATATTCTATATTTTTAATTTGTTTAAAATTTTTATTGTGTTTTCAACTTTTTCATGATTTTTATTAATAGATCCGAGATAATCTATCTTTTTGAAGATTTGAATCTATTTTTCTTTTACCATAACGATCTTGTTTATGAATTTCCCTAGGTTTTGCTATTTCATAATCATATGGATCTGGTTGTTCAAGATCCATGGGTTCGAGAATATCTATATTTTCATCCTCTTACATTGAAATGTTTTCTTCATCGAATTATGACTAGTGACATTTATATCTACATTAGAATTATTAGAACTACTACTACTTTTTGTAGTATCATATGTTAACATATAGTGGTAATTATATTTTGTAATTAGATCTTAATGTTTTTCATAAAGTTCTTCTATTAATTTTAAATATTCTATTCTTTCATATTTATCTTCTGCTTTTAGAAAATTTATCTTTCCAATGTTCTATAAGGGTTTTATAGGATTGGAACTCATATTTTCTTGTTTTTAAATTTTTCTCTTTTTGTTTTTTTATTATAAGTTGAAGATGACTCTTCCAAGAATCTTCATCTTCATCGAATAAAGTTAATATTACATTACTATTACCTAAATCTAGATCGATTATATATTTTTATTAGTAATAACTTGATCTAATTTATTATTAACATTTGATAAAAGTTCTTTAGATTCGTTGTTCAAATCTAAATCATGTTACTTCTCCTATATTATCTACTTTTCTATTTTACTAACTTTATTATATAATTTATTAAAATATATAGAAGTCATATCTATTAAACTATTGATACCTTTACTAAGAGCCGAAACATTATTTTCATTCTTAGAGTAAATATGCATAGTATGATTACTGGTTTTATCTTTATATAAACAATCCATTTCTTCCATGTTATTTATCTTTGGTACCTAAATCCGTCTGTTATCTTAAACGTCTTCACTCAAACACCTAACAACGTCCCACTCAGACTTCAACGACAACAAGAAGACAGAATCACAGATATATGGGTTTTAAGATAAACAATAGTGAAATAAACAAAATTGAAAATAAAAGGTAGAAACTTACAATGAGTACTACGATATTATAACCCCAGAAATCGTTACTCTGGGGCTCCTCTGATACCAATCACAAGGGAGGGTATATGCACAACGGAAGGCTATATTAATATCGTAGAAGTTTATTTTACAAATGGATAGTAAAAATAACTTACAAGGATAATTTACAAAGCTGATCAAGAAAGATTTTTATGGTTTTTGAGAAAGTATACAAAAGAAGGTTTTTTATCTCTTTTTCTTGATTCCTTTCTCGATGACTTTCCCGATCCGATGCCTTGTTTAGGCTACCACAATGCCTATTTATAATACAAATTCTAGACTCTAATTTATTTACAATTCAAATCCACACAGTATCTTGATAAAGATGACTTTAATGCCAGCTTAATAGTTGCTTCCACGTAGTCTTCTAATTTTGTTAAAATTGTTGTGGTTGTTTCCACGTTTCCTATGCATTACTGGTTGCTTCCATCATGATTTCGTCATCTTTTGTCTCATTTGTTTATGGACATCTATGGATGGTGATGGTGAATAGATTTCCTTCTTTTCACGTCGCCTCCAAAATTGAATGCTCTTTTCTTGGATGTCATTCTTCCACATGTTGTGTTTTGTTGTTATCCTTCTTGGATGTTTCTGAGATTCATTTCCTCGATTTCATAGAGATGTAATGACTCTGGTGAAGGAACTGGTGAATTCCAGCTTTCCCACGTGTCTTTGATTTTTGTTGTTATCGAAAAATCATCGATCTCCATATCAGCTATCTTTCTTAATAACTAAACAGACTCTTCATTTCTTTCTTCTTGGCATTTTCCAGTGTCATATGTTAAAATTCTCTTGCCATCGGTCCAGAACACATAAGTGTTTTTTGAAGTAGATACTAAGCTTTGGTCATCAAATCAATTCCGGCTTGGATTTGATAATTAGAAAAGTCATTATAACACTTGTCAATGGTTTTTGCCAAGTGTTTTTTATCTTCATTTACTACTGAGAGGGATCTTCCCCAAAGCATTGTACGAATATTCCAAATTTGATATGGCTGATAAAATTTTTCTTTCTCAGCTATACTAATAAAACTATTTATTTCTATATGAAAATAATAAACAAAATCATCTATATTAGTAAAATTTATTAATCTAAATTTTACTATAGCAGGAAAATCTTTTAGTAAATGAAAAGAAAAATTTTGGATTGTTATTTCTTTAATAAATCCCCATTCAATACTGGTTGTATCAAATGGTTCATGATCTAGTCTAAATTTGATAGCAGGAAATTGTTCTCCTATATCATTAGTAAAAACATAAGCTTGTAAAAAGTATTTTGAAAAAGTTTCTTTAAATTGAGCTTGCTTTGGTTGCAAATAGCTCTATTTATTTTTGTAAAACATCTGGTGGTAGAATTTGTCTACATTTATTATATAGACATATTCTAAACATTTTATTAATAATAGAACTGTTTGTTCCTTTATTAATAAAATATTAGAATATATCAAGAAGATTATTTATCTCCTTAATATCCATATATTCTATTAGTATTTCGTCCCAATCTCTGTATAAAATAGATTTAAGTAATAAATCATGAGATTCATTTTTTTAGTTATTTTTCAACTAAAAATGTGAAAATTGTGTTAGAGCTTTTCTAAAGTTTGTTCTTTGCTCAGAAATATGGATTTTCCATATTTTGTTTATAAAATTATAATATTCTAGAGGTATTCCTAGATTATAAAAATCTTTTATTTCAGGAATTTGTTGTTGTTTCAATAAATTTTCTGTTTCTTTTAAAATCTCAGCATAACTGGTTTGAGATGCTGAATTTGGATCTTGAGACCAATTAAAATAACTCACCTAGTTTGGTGATTGTGTTCCAAATGATTGGCTTACCATTGGATATGGTACATAATATCCTTGGTTAGGATAAAATGGTACTTGAGCAGGTATAGTAATAAATCCTTTATTAGGACTTATTGTTTTCCCTTTGTTGGGTTTTTTATGGACAGTTGTCCATTCTCCAACTTTTTCTAGAGGTTTTTTTTACCTCTATCCATAAGGCCTGTTAATAAAATCAATAATCATATTATTAGTTCTTTTTATGTAAATAACTTCAAAATTAAAATGGCATAATTCATTATATCATCTAATTCTTCTAGGTACGACTTCTAAACTTTTGTTAGCTAGAAATTGTTTAACCGCTTGATTATCGGTTTTATAATAAAATTTTCAGGTGCTAAATATATTAATAATTTTTATTCCTTTTTATTGCTAATAATTCTTTTTCGTAAATAGCATAATTTATTTCATTTGGTTTAAATTTTCTCGAACTATATCCACAAATTAATTCCTCATCTTTTATTGTTTTTGCTTTTAATACATATCCCCAATTTTTTTCGAGGCATCTGCTTTCTAGAATTAATTTATCACCGGTTTAGGTAAATAAACTTTAGGAATATAATTTATTTGGACTTTATATTTTTTATAATATCTGAATCCATTTTAGACCATTTAAAAGGTTTGTCCTTTTTAGTTTTTCATATAACTCATCTAATTTTTAGATAAATTGGGAAAGAAATTTCTACCATAATTAATAATTCCTAAAATTATTGAAGTTGTTTTTTATGTATAATATTTTCGAAATTCTATTATTTTTACTATAATATGATCTTGAAGTTTAAGACCATCGTGAGATAATATTAATCCTAAGAATTCTATTTCGCTTTTTATAATTCGATTTTCATAGGACTTAGTATTATTCCATGTTTTATGAATTCTCTAGATATGATATTTAAATGTTTTCTATGATTTTCTAATGTATCTGAAAATATTAAAATATCATCTATATACACGACACAGAATTTTTTATATTTTTTAAAAATAGAGTCCATCCATCTTTGGAAGACTTGTGATGCATTACATAATCCAAATGGCATTACTTTCCATTGATAATGTCCATTGGGTGCACTAAAAGCTGTTAAAGGTTTAGATTCTTCTGTTAGCATGATTTGCCAGAATCCTGATTTACAATCAAATTTACTAAAATATTTTGTTTGTTTAGCTTGATTTATTAAAACTTCCTTTTTTGGAATAAAATATCCATTAAAAATAGTTTTTGATTTAATCTTTTATAATTAATGACCATTCTAACTTTTCCCCTTTTTATTTCAGCATGGTTTCTTAACATAAAAGCGGGACTAGAATGTGGGCTATTAGCTTCTTTTATTAATCCTTTTCTAATAATTCTTTTATTTGTATATCAAATTCATCTATATCTTGTTTAGTATAGATCATAGGTTTTACTCTAATAATTTTATCTGGATTTTTAATTTAATAGTACAATATCTAGGGCTATTTTCTATAATTTTAATGGTTCTTCACTTAGGTGGATAATTTGGGCCTCGTGTGGCCACAAGGAGTCCAATAGAATAAGTTTAAATTCGGCTCATCAAGGGAAAGGGTGGACGGCGTCTAGCTAAGACTTTAAGTAACTTTTATTTAATTACTTAAAGAGGAAGCAATGGACTGCAATAGGGACTCTTAAGGAAGAGTTTAATTCTCCTTAAAACTTCGGCTAAATAGGTGGATAAATGATGATTTATTTTAGATTATTTTCAAAGAGATAATTGAGGATTATTCTTTAATTTTTAATTAAAGAGATAAAGCTATCAAAATAGAAGAGTGATGGCCAAGTAAGGGATTCTAAGTTAGTAATTTCGGCTATAAAAGGAAAAGAGGGCCATTCATTCTTTCTTCTAACTCTCTCTCTCGAATTCTCTCTAGCAAATATCTCATTTCTTCATTGTTTTGCTGTCGAAAATACACCTTGTGTAGCAAAAACTTCATTACCAAATTGCTCAAACTCTTTTCTCTTCTTCTTTCATAATCTTCCAAAAGCGAAAGTTTGCTAAAATCAAGGCCATAGCCGAATAGTTTTACGACTTCAAACAAGGGTTGTCGACTTACGTATTAAGGGTAAGAACTAGTTATCATTCGATTTTCATCCTTTTCTTTTAAGATTTCTTGAAATCTAGGACTAACCCCATTAATATCTTGTTACCAAAACTTTGAAGAGATCTTTTCAGATTTAAGAATTGTCAACTACAAGAAGGTATCTTTCGGATTTTAAGGATCTAAGGAATTTCGACAAGACATTAAGGAAGCAAGGATCCAATTCGGATTTAAGATTTGGAAGGTAAGCACCTATGTATATTCAGCTAAAGCCTAGATTAGTATTTAGATCTGTTCTTTAAATATTCAAAATAGCCGAAACTAACAAGTTAATAAATCTAAGGATCAGTCGACTACAAGGAAGAAGAAATTCTTTTCACGAAGGTACACCATAGGCCACGTGTTCCCTAGTTATTCGGTGAATTTCGGGATTTAAAATCCACAAGGTAAGACATGAATATTCGCCAAGGCCTATTTTTGGTGTTTTAGATCTAGTTCATATTTATTCAAAGCGAAACTAATTTGTTAAAGTGATTTAAAGCTTTGCGAATACAAGAAAGAGTATAGTGAAGATTTTGGATTTGGCACCAAGGTAAGTTTTAGTGTACTAATCCTACTAGGATTTGGATTTATGGCGAATGGCTTACTAAGTATTAAATGATTGATTAAATGTAGAGATTTAAGATCTAAGGCATTAGATTAATCTTTTGGATTTGGATTGGAAACCTTAAGCGAATCAGTGTGTACCCACACTAAATCTCAATAGATTTACTGGTTTTAATTCATTATATGTGTTAATATGAAAGTGTAAGAATATGGCTAAGTAATGTGTGTACCCTACCTTAAGTTTTAATATGTTCATGGCTATGTTTTAAATTAAATGTGTATGTTTATAAGAATGTGAATATGGCTAAGGTACCATACACTAAAATTATTTTCTAATATTTTAAACAACCAATGATTTGTTTTAAGTAGTTTAATTTGTTCTTTCCTAGATGGTGTAAAGTTTTTATCACAAATAAATTTATAATTATCCACTAAGGGTATTTCTCTTGAAATATTTTCAGTAGTTAATATTCTGAAATTTTTATCAATAGAGAATGATAAATGTTGATATATAAAATTATTACCTAATAATATATCTCAATGCATTTCATGAAAACATAATATTTTAGGTACCACAAATCGTACATTATTTATGTATATTGGTATATTTTAGCTTTATAAAGAATAAAGGTTTCATTACCATCTACCCCAATGACTCTTATTGGATTTTTCATAAGTTCCCATTTTTACGATAGAATAACATTTTATTTGCAATTCTTGGTTGTAGATCCTGTATCTAGTAAAGCATGTAAAGAATATGATTTATATTCTCTAAATTGAAATGTAATTTCAATATAAGTATAATATTTCTTGGGTTGGAAATGTGAAAATGTATTAATATCCTTTTTCTAAGTTTCATTTGTTGAATTATTGGTTTTTCTTTTATTTTTGTCTTTAGAAATTTTACTTAATATATTAAGAAAGTGAACTGTTTTTAATTCAATTAGTAAATATTGGTTTTCCAATATTCTATATTTTTAGATTGTTTAAATTTTTTATTGTGTTTTCAACTTTTTCATGATTTTTATTAATAGATCTCGGATAATCATTTTGAAGATTTGAATCTATTTTTCTTCTACCATAAGGATTTTGTTTATCAATTTCCCTAGGTTTTGGTATTTCATAATCATATGGATCTGGTTGCTCAATATCCATGTGTTCAAGAATTTCTATATTTTCATCCCCTTCTGTTGAAGTGTTTTCTTCATCAGAATTATGACTAGTGACATTTATATCTACATTAGAATTATTAGAACTACTACTACTTTACGTAGTATCATATGTTAACATATAGTAGTAATTATATTTTGTAATTAGATCTTTATGTTTTCATAAAGTTCTTCTATTAATTTTAAATATTCTATTCTTTCATATTTATCTTACATTTTAGAAAATTTATCTTTCCAATGTTCTATAAGGGTTTTATAGGATTGGAACTCATATTTTCTTGTTTTTAAATTTTTCTCTTTTTTTTCTTTTTTATTATAAGTAGAAGATGACTCTTCCGAAGAATTTTCATCTTCATCAAATAAAGTTAATATTACATTACTATTACCATAATATAAAGGATCTAAATCTACATCGATTCTATATTTTTATTAGTAATAACTTGATCTAATTTATTATTAACATCGATAAAAGTTCTTTAGATTCGTTGTTCAAATCTAAATCGATTAATTCTCCTATATTATCTACTTTTTCTTCTATTTTACTAACTTTATTATATGATTTGTTAAAATATATAGAAGTCATATCTATTAAACTATTGATACCTTTACTAAGAGCCGAAACATTATTTTCATTCTTAGAGTCAATATGCATAGTATGATTACAAGTTTTATCTTTATATAAACAATCCATTTCTTCCATGTTATTTATCTTTGGTACCTAAAACCGTCTGTTATCTTAAACGTCTTCACTCAAATGCCTAACAACGTCCAACTCGGACTTCAACGGCAACAAGAAGACAGAGTCACAGATATATGGATTTTAAGATAAACAACAGTGAAATAAACAAAATTGAAAATAAAAGATAGAAACTTACAATGAGTACTACGATATTATAACTCTAGAAATCGTTTAAACAACTTTATTAATATTATTATTAATATTAATATTACTTTATTATTATGTAAATTAATCAGCAATCATTTGTTTTAGATATTAATATTAGATTTTCAGTCGGGACAGAGAGCCTAAGGTTATGAAGAGTGGTGGAGAAGAGAATGTAAAGATTGAGGGTTGAAAGAAGGTTGACATAGTGTAGACTTAGTATTCTTTTAGAGTTGATTCTTTTTCATGGTTAAAACAATTGAGCGCACGTTATGCTTGTTGACTAATAACTTAATGCTCCCAATAAAGATTAGGTCATCAGTTGTCTGGATAGTTATCTCGAAGGGTGAATTTATAGGTGACTTCAGGCATGTTCTTAGCTTGTTAGGTGTCCTGTCTCGAGTGAAGATATAAGATTATTATTATGTCATAAGGAAGTTATAAACTTTATAAAATTTCTGGTAGATTTCTGGTAGCATGTAACAAAGAAAACAAGATTTTGCAGTTTGGTTTTTTAGTTTTGATTGTGAAAGAGACTAAATGGATGCAGGGTTAAATTTCATTTTAGATCTTAATAGTCACTAGCCAAAAATATTCAATACCGAAATCTTAATTAAGAAACATTTAATTTCTTTCACTCTAAACCAACAAACATAGGTGGTTTAAATTCTATGCAAAGTACATCCTAATTCCGCCTTTAGACTCGTTAAAACATGCTTAGTTCGTCTAAAGTGGACTTTATCATTTGGTAAATTTAAGTTATAGTGTACAGAAGAATAAAAAATAAAAAGTATGAAAAAGCTTAAAAATATTGTAGAAAACTGTGAAGCAAATTGCGCTAATAAAATTAACTCGGATGACTCCACTCCACTATAGATTTGATTTTCAAATTAGAATAAAAATACAACATATTAAACGAAACGCTGAGTTTAATAAATAACACATTGTGTTCATGTTATGTTTGCATACCCGAATTATGAAACATGGATCCACTCCCAGGAGGAATTTTAATCAATGATTCTTGATTGCACTTCCATAATAACTCCCACTTCTTTATTCAATTAACTTACAACAGATTTGAAAATTTTCATAATACAACACCATTAATCTATGTTTCATTCATAACACAACTCAATGGTAAATGGTGCCACCCAAATTGAAAAATGACAAATAGAGGGAGCCAAAAACAATTGCTACACAACCAAACCATGATCCAAACTTAAAAATAGGACAATCCTACACTCAACCATACCACTGAAATTACACTACTAAATGAAACAACCCAGATCCCAGAGAGGAAAATACGGACTTAGTTTGTACCTTAGAAATCGAGAATGGAACGGGAATTAAAATGTTCAGAGATTCTTTAAGCCTGGATTTTGATTATCGTCTTCGGCCATGTGAAATTTGTATACATAAAGCTCACTCCAATTGCATGCTTCATCATGTTCTGTAAAATCATGCATGCAAAGGCCTGGAAACCCCTCACTGGTGCATCCATATACGTTCCACAAGGCCAAGCCCAAAATTTTCCTCCAACGTGATCCAATGTATCTTCTTTGCCCATCGAGGCAACATTCTCTTTATGGTGCTCAGAATATAAGTGTGTTGAGCTCTTCTCTGAGCATCTGTGGAGATATGACGATAGAGAAAAATAAGTATAAGTGATGAACAAACACTTGGTGTCTGAGTTTCCATGAACTTCCAGGTCACTTGATTATAAACGTTTATTCTTCAATCCGGTGCCTTTGCAGGACAGCCAGCATGCAATGCATTGGCTAGTGCATTCTTTTACACAGCTAATTTTCTTCTCTCTTTTGGAAAAAAGGCTGGAAAAGTATAGAACAGCACAACATGAACTGGACAAGCTTACCCTATTCAACTTAGAAGGGAGCCTCAAGTGATTCATCCCAAACTTCTGCACTTCCATTAGAGGCATCTTCAACATCATCTTCCATTGAAAGCCTAATATATTCTCTATGTGCAAAACGGTCCCACTCTGTCAATGTAGGATTCTCACGCTCCTGTTTGTTCCGACATAAATGAGGCTGTTATCCAAAACTTGCATAGAAATACAATGGAATATCGTTCCTAGTAATGGTAATATTAAACAAGTAAGAACAAAACTATCACATGTACCTGACGTATGAGGAATGGATCACGAGTTTCAAAGGCCATGAATTTGTTAAGATTGAAAAGGATATTGAAAACACTTCCAGAAAGTTTAGAGCCCTTCAGGTCACGCAATGTGATATAGCTCTCAGCCTGCAAACAAGAAAGCTTCAATTGCTAAACATGTAAAATAATCTATTTTCAGTTGAGCCTATAGAAAGGAACATTCAATGTAAAGTCAACTCCTAAAAGATCAAACTAGTATATTACAAAGTGCCATAAATCACCTTCAAAAGGAACAATATAATTAGCTCATTAAATCATAATCTATTACAAAGTGCCATAAATCACCTTCCAAAGGAACATGAAAAGAGATTAAACCCAAAATTTGCCAGAAACCTGCCCTCTAGACAGTTGTACTATACCAGCACAATTCTCTAAGTTTGAATTTACAAGCTGTAAAACGAGTATTCTGATTCATTTCCATGAACACACTCCAATAGGAACCATACTGAACAGGCAGGAAATAAAATGAAAGCAACGATAAAATGGCAAACCTCCGGCTTAATCATATCAATTATCTGACATAAGATGTCCTCAAAGAGCACAGGTTCCTGCGCCATGCATTCCATTCGATGCAACTGCTCCTCATAAAAGAATTGCATTTCATTACGTGTTAGAATTCCATTGCCATCCAAATCTATACACTTGAACCTACAAAAGGAAATAAAAACATTGGGAAAAACTAGCCAAGAATGAAAAATTACTTGGAACTCCAATCTTAATGTGATCAAATTTTCAAAATTTTTGGGTGAGGAGTACCAAAAATAGGCTTTCAAATATTTTGGGGGCCTTTTTCAAACAAGTGAGTTTATAAGTAGAGGTATATTCACTTCAACACCAAGGAGGTATAACTTTAAAATTGATAATCAGTGAACAAAACACACTATAATACCCTTGACTGTACAGAGAAAGAGCACAAACATACCAGTACTCAAGGCTAGGCTCGGATGACTTGTCCTCCTCCGCAAGGATAAAGTATGCAAAATCTTCATACCCCATCTTTCCTTCAACCTTACTGGTAAACTTTCTTGGAACCTAAGATGTGATGGAAGCATAACATGAGTAAAAGTTCAAAATTTGTACATAAAACAAGCCAATCAATGAAACAGGAAAAGTGATAGAAGGGTAAAGTGGAATAGACTAAATTCAATTAAATGAAAAGCTTCCTTCTGCAAGTATAATGTGGTTTGGACCAAGGAATAAAAATGGCATCTGATTCAGACAAACCTGAGAAAATATCCTATCGACAATCCGGTAGGTAAGTGCATGGTTACCATATCTGATAAGGTTCTCCTTGTCGATCAAGAAATCATGATCCGTATCCAGCTCCCAAAACTTGCAGTATATCACGTAGAAGTGCTCATATGAAAAGTACCTGTACATAGAAATATTAAAGAAGAGAAAAAGATTGAAATGTCAAGATAACTGGTATCAGACAGAATGTATTAAGCATGCATCAGAAAGCAATTATACAAATTGATGATTTTGCAGAATTTAAAGCAAAATAAAAACCAGATTCATGCTCTATGCATTCAATGAGATCTCCACCTCAAAACTTTATTAATGTCCTCTTCCTCATCAGCATGTAGCATAGCATCAATCAAGTTTCCGCGTTTCAACTCCCTAAGAGTGAGGCGACCATTCTGAGATCTATTTATGTAGTAATATATTCTGTATATTACAGTTTCAGCTGGCCATGTGAAACAAAAATTATGTTAAAGCAACATCAGACAAAATGAACAACATATTTGACAGCACAAGAGACCATCTAGACCAGCAAACAATTGGACAACACAGAGGTAGCAGTTTATATTAACTGTTTGAGCAATAGTAAACAGCATATATAATGGGAAAGGGCCCAACATGTTAAGACTGATATTCTTTAAGCTGTAATGCTTGAATTGGTCTAAGATATTTTAGTTTCACATTCAGTTACACAATATATACAATATGTTTCTATGGCAACCCCTCTCATATGCTCACAAAAAGTCAATAATCAGCCCCATTATAATCAGAACAACATAAGATTACTCCGGATTAAACTAAAAATAAATGTGTTTATAAGAATTTATCGTGCAAACTCATCTTGAAGATAGGCATTTTAGAAAATGGAAGCCTGGCCACTGAAACTAGAGACTAGAATAAGAACTTCATGGCCAATCATTCTTTCTAAAGATAATGTGTCCAACATTCTAAACAAGAATCTGAATCCTGTTTCCTATGCACCTTATGCTTCCATCAAGAGAAGTGCACACTAGCTCATCAAAAACATAGGCTAGCATTCCTACTTTGTCAACATGCTATCTTCGTTTTAACAATTGTTTCTAACACTTAACATAGCATTATACATTATCAAACACATTTGAGACAGAACTATATCAGTGAAACAGCTCCATTCATAGAAATTCACAAGGAAATAGATGCATTTACAGGATTTGCAAGTTCAGATCTCGGGGTTTTTGGTTAACGGAATGTAAGATTGCCTCTGATAATAGGATTAATGGAATGTAAGATTACTTAACACATTACTGGGTATGTTACAGTATGTTAGAATCCCTTAAATTAAGGATTGATTATTAGGAGATCGTCTGTAAATAGAAACCAATCCTAATTACTGATTCTTAGGCTGTCACTATCTTCTTGTGATTATTTCCTACCTTAGTATATTTTCTATCAATATATTTGAAGCTAACCAGCAGAATAATATATGAGAAATATCTCTAATTTTCTACATGGTATCAGAGCCTTAGGAATCATTCGATCTCTCTTTCTTTTCGAAAAATCCCTTCCTAAAATTTCCTCCGTTTTTTTCCATGGGTGATCTCAATGACGCCATGTCCGAAACTGAGATCTCACAAATATCTCAAACTAGCAATCGAGGGATCAATCAAAGTGACATCAATTCTTCACTAATAATCACTAGTTATCGACTAGATGGAAAAAACTTCCTGCAATGGTCTCAATTTGTCGTCATGGTGATTCGTGGTCGTGGCAAGTTAGGGTATATCAATGGAGACCTCCCACGTCCAAATGTAGCTGACCCGACTTATGCTACTTGGGAACTCAACAACTCCATTGTTATGGCGTGGTTGATTAACTCGATGGAAGGCCACATAAGCCGAACCTACCTTCTCTTCAAAACTGCAAAAGACATGTGGGATGCAGTTAGAGAGAATTATTCTGATCTTGGAAACGCTTCTCAAATGTTTGAGATAAAACTCAAGCTGAATGATATTCGACAAGAGACACTAGAGGTAACTCACTACTACAATAATCTGAAAATATTGTGGCAAGAGTTAGACATGTACTACGACGCAGATTGGGGTGAAGGCTTAGAACAATCTAAGTTCATGACTCATCTCAACAAAGAACGGCTCTATAAGTTTCTAGCTGGACTAAGGAATGAATTAGATGAAGTTCGGGGCAAAATTCTGGGTAGATCACCCCTTCCAACCATTGGTGAAGCGTTTGCTGAAGTAAGACGAGAAGAAAAACATCGTCTTGTCATGATGGAAGAACCTAAACCAATGATCTCTTTTGAAAACCAGCCTACTGAAGCTTCTGCTCTCGTCTCCAAAGGTCCATCAACACAAAAGTCACGTGCTGGGAGTGATTCTGGATCAAACAGACCGGTATGTAGCCACTACAACCATGTTGGTCACACTAAGGAAAAGTGTTATAAGCTTCATGGTTATCCGGATAAAAAACAGAGAGAAAAGAAAACTGCCATGTTGTCCTCCAATGCTGCAGATGAAGTGCTTGATGTCCACCTAACCAAGACTCAGCTTGAAAATCTCCATAAGATACTTAGTACCTCTACTGGACATGGGACTCTAGCCACTCAAGGTACTGCTCTTAATATTGCTCTTGAATCTAATAATCAAACCTCTTGGATACTAGATTTGGGAGCCTCGGATCACATGACAGGTAACTTCACTCTGTTTCAAACCTACACCACTTGTCATAACAATTCCAGAATCCGAATAGCTGATGGTTCATACTCACCTATGGTTGGAGTAGGGAAAGTAAAAATAACAGAAAACTTTTCCCTTGATAATGTTCTACATGTCCCAAACTTGTCTTGTAATTTACTTTCAATAAGTAAACTTACAAAAGATGGAAACATGATTGCTGAATTTTCTAAACTTGGTTGTGTACTACGAATGCAATCGGGAAGATGATTGGCACTGCTAAAGTTGATGATGGATTATACGTTTGGAATAAAAACAGCACACAAGGGGGATTGGCCCTATCTACTTCAAAAGAAGACAATATTATGCTATGGCACCGTAGGTTAGGACATCCAAATCTCTTGTATCTAAAAAGGCATCTTCCGCTGTTATTTAGAAATAAAAGAATAAATTCTTTGAAATGTGAAATTTGTGAGTTATCCAAACATACCCGAGTGCCATACCCTTTAAAACCATATACCCAATCTCAACCTTTTTCCTTAATTCACAGTGACTTATGGGGAGCTAGCCGAGTGAAAAACATTACAGGTGCTAAGTGGTTTATAACCTTTATTGACGATCATACTAGGGTATGTTGGGTCTATCTATTAAAAGAAAATTCTGAAACACCCAATGTTTTTAAAAATTTTCACTCTAGCCCAATTCAACTCCATCATACATACCCTCCACACTGACAATGGAAGAGAATACCTTTCTGATCATGGCATTATACACCAAAGCTCTTGCCCAAACACTTCTCAACAAAATGGGATTCCCGAGAGAAAAAATCGACACCTCCTGGCTGTGGCTCGAGCCATTATGTTCACTATGAATGTCCCTAAATATCTTTGGGGCGAGGCTGTTCTTACTGCTTGTTACCTCATTAACCGAATGCCCTCAAAGGTATTAAACTTTCAAACACCTCTAAATACCCTTCTAAAATCATTTCCCCTATTCCGGGTTACTAACCTTCCAGCTAGAATATTTGGTTGCAAAGCCTTCGTCCATAACCATCAACCAAATCAGTCAAAACTTGACCCTCGAGCTCACACCTGCATATTCATTAGTTATTCTTCCACCCAAAAGGGCTATAAGTGTTATTCACCTATTTTACGCTGAATGTTTGTCTCTCGGGATGTGACCTTCTTTGAAAATGAACCATATTTTGGAGCCTCTCATCTTCAGGGGGAGACCTTAAATGAAGATGGAACCCTTAATACCCTTCTTATCATACCCCCTCAAGATCCTATCACTACCCTCAATATAGATACTATTTCTCCTTCTATAAACCAAACAGTTAGCACAATCCTACCTGATCCTAATACCACATCGTGACTGCCTTCTAATCAAGGAAAACATCAAGAACAGGTGCCTAAACTGCAGGTTTACTCCAGAAGAAATCGTCATCCTGAAACTGATACAGCAGTGCCGATCCCATCTCTCCCCGAGGATTGTTCTGAAGCTACTGAAATTGAAGTCTCACCTCCGTCACCGTCCATCTATCTTCCAATCGCAGTGAGAAAGGGCACAAGGAGCTGCACTCAACACCCTATATCTCGGTTTGTATCCTATGGTAACTTATCTAAGTCCTATAAAGCATTTGTGACTAATATTGATTATGTAAAAACTCCAAAAACTATAGAAGAAGCACTTGAGTCAAATGAATGGAGACAAGCTGTAATGGAAGAAATGGAGACCCTCAAGAATAATGGAACTTGGGAAGTTTCAAATCTGCCTAAAGGGAAGAAAACAGTGGGCTGCAAATGGATTTTTACTACTAAGTTCAAACCTGATGGCCATATTGATAGATACAAGGCTCGATTTGTGGCTAAGGGCTTCACCCAAACTTATGGGCTTGACTATGAAGAGACATTTACACCGGTTGCCAAGCTCAACACCATTAGATTTCTCCTATCTCTCACTGTCAATCTTAATTGGCACTTGACTCAGTTGGATGTTAAAAATGCTTTTCTCAATGGGGAGCTAAATGAAGAAGTATACATGGATTTTCCTCCGGGGTTTGAAATACATGGATTTTCCTCCGGGGTTTGAAGAAAGTAAGGACCAAGTTTGTAAGTTGAAAAAGTCGTTGTACGGGCTGAAACAATCTCCAAGGGTATGGTTCAGTCGATTTACAAAGGCTATGATAAGCAGACAATATACTCAAGGATAGGCAGACCACACCATGTTCTACAAGCACTCAGAGCAAGGAAGATGTTGCATTCTCATTGTCTATGTTGACGATATTATCGTGACAGGAGATGATACCAGAGAAATTGACAAATTAAAAGAATTTCTCGGAACAGAATTTGAACTTAAAGACTTGGGGAATCTTAAGTACTTTCTTGGCATGGAGGTAGCAAGGTCTAAAAGAGGCATGTCCATCTCCCAAAGGAAATATGTCCTCGATTTACTATCTGAAGTTGGTTTGATGGGTTGCAAACCAGCTAAAACTCCTATGGAGTTTAATCTCAAGTTGGGTACTGATCATGATGGAGAAGAAGTTGATAGGGGGAGATATCAACGATGGTAGGTGACTTATCTACCTAGCTCACACTCGTCCGGACATTGCCTTTAGTGTGAGTGTCATAAGTCAATATATGCATGCCCCAGGGAGAAACACCTAGAAGTCGCATATCGAATACTAAGGTATTTAAAAGGACTCTGGAAAAGGCCTATACTTCAAGAAGAATGACAACAGAATGTGGAGGTTTATCTGAATCTTGATCAAGGTGTTCTATCAACGACAGCGCCTACTAGTGGCTATTGTAGCTATGTTTGGGGTAACCTAGTGACATGGAGGAGTAAAAGCAATCTGTGGTAGCACGCAGCGGTCTGAAGCGAATATCGAGCACTAGCACATGGTATTTGCGAAGGAGTTTGGGTACAAAGACTAATGAAGGAACTAAAAGTTCCTTATAATATGCCTATCACAGTTGTTTTGTGACAACCAAACTGCTATCATATAGCTCACAATCCTCATGCATCACGATCGTACTAAACATGTTGAGATAAATCGTCATTTCATAAAGAGAAAATACACTCGGGAGAAGTGAGTGTTACCTATCTACCTACCGGACAACAAAGTTCTTGATGTGTTAACAAAAAGCTTGAATTTGGCAAGTCGAGTTTGATAAACATCTACACTACGACTTGAAGTGTTAGAATCCCTTAAATTAAGGATAGATTATTAGGAGATCATCGTAAATAGAAACTAATCCTAATTATTGATTCTTAGGCTGTCACTATCTTCTTGTGATTGTTTCCTACCTTAGGATATTTTGTCTATATATTTGTAAGCTAACCAGCAGAATAATATATATGAGAAATATCTCTAATTTTCTACACAGTACCCTGTGTGTTCATTTGACCAAAATGTAAAGATTCTATTATTTGGTTGATGGAATGTAAGATTACCTAAAAGCACATTTTAATAAATTGTCTTTGTTATAGAATTTGTTTTCTTAAACAAGTTTAATTCCTTCAACATTACTTGGAAGATATGGACAACAAAGTTCTTGGAGCTCTTCCATTGGACTCCAAATTTTTATTCTCATTTTGTTACAACCACCTAAAACTTACATTTAACATGGTAATATTATAATTAATATATTAATTACATTAATTTTCCTTTCCATGAAAAAGAAAATACAATCCTTCAAATACAAACCTTATTCCATTATTTGAATACGCTAATCTCAAATTTTTATTACTACATATCATTTTTCTTTTTACTAAAGTATTTTAGATAATTTTTAAATTACGTTAAAATACTATTTATATTAAATATGATAACTAATCCACTTTTATTATTTTATTAAGTTAAAATATTTTATTATAATAATTTTTAAAAATATATCATGATATATTTACTTCATATATAAAAATGTCATAAAATAAAGGGATAAATTTGATCAAAATTAAAAAAGGGTAAAAATGTCATAAATGAAGAATATCCCCAGAATCTTACATTACCTATGAAAAAGTTAAAAGTATTAAGATTACCCCCTATATTTCGGAATCTTGGCACTACTGGAAATGTAAGATTGCCGACTCAAGATAGTCTTTGTGAACCAAATGTGAGAATGTTATGCCAGAATGTAAGATGACTTAAACCAAACACCCCATTAGTGGTTCCGTTATTTAATGGAGTCAGTTTGGAAACAACTTATAGAGTGTTCAAATGCCTTAGATATTGTAAAAGGAGGGGGGAATCGAAAAGTGAAAATGCACCCAAATCCAAATAAAATGAGACACAAACCATATCTTTCCTGAAACTCAGGTGTACTCTGTAAGAATTCCAGCCCTGGATGAGTTGCCAATAGTTCTCGGAGCACAGGTTTGAAGTCGTCCTGTCAAATAGGTAAGTACAGAAGACATTAAGTTTAAACATATACTATTAGACTATCAAGAAATATTTCAGTTGAATTAAGCTCTCAAAAATGCATAAAGACCTGAATGAGGTATTTGAGATCAGGTTGCTTTAATATTGTATATACTTGGGTTGCTATATCCATGGTCAGCATGTTGCCATTGACCCAATAATCAATAAATGCATCTCTGTAAGCAGTTTAATGGAAAATTCAGTAAAAGCTAACAAAATGACATCACAGTTGAAAAGCAATTAAAAGAAGAAGCAATAACAGATTAGGAATCAGATTCTAAAATAATATTTTCTGTATTTATCACTGTCAATGATAATTTATATTTATAGCACATAGTTCTCCAACAAGGCCAGCTGGGAGAGCACCAAATTCCCATAATTTTCAAATAAATATCCTAGCAGTTCAAAGCATATGATAGATCCAACATATAAATCAGCAGTTCCACTTTCATGAACGAGAAAATGTACCTTGTAATAAAACCAGTGCCATTAACATCAATTTTTCTGAAAAGTGATGGGGAGAAAAATGAAGGCAGTTTGCAGATTTCCCTGGTCACTAGTTTGAATTCTGGAATGTATAGATAGTAAAACATGAATATAAGATGAGTTCCAGAAATATATGTTAAAGCACACGTGCATGTATCTTACCATGCAGCTGCAGTCCATCCGGATGGCCATAGAAGACCTGACTGGTTCGAAACATGCATTGTTCCTTTAGATCATTTGGAGGTGGACGACCATTTTTAAAGTAAAACTAGAGGAGTTAACAAGTACCAATGTTATACGTTATAGCCAACTTCAGAACAGAAAGGTAAATACAGCAGAAAAAACACAGCCAAGAAAAACGACAGAGAAAAGAAAAATACACTATCAATTAAAAGAGATCCAAACCTGAGGTATCAGCTCTTTAACAGGCTCACTAACTACTTTCAGTGGAGAGCCTAAGTTTGAAAGACCAGCCCTTTGTTTTGTTATACGAGGGGAACCAGATATACTTCTTGGTGAAAGGGGAGGAGCACTGCCAGCAGGAAACATGGAAGGTAAAGCATTGCTTGCCGCTGTACTTCCAGAGGAAGCATTTCCAGGAACATTCAAGGGATTACGTGCCTTTGCATCATTAACCAATTGCGTCACCTAGCAAAGTAAAAAAATTAAACAAAAGTGCAACTGCGCACATAGGCTCAGAGGAAATTTGAAAAATTACATGCATAAAGGGTTCTTTTGCTAAGGTTAGGAGAAGTCACAATCTAGCAAAATGAGATGTCGTGGAGAGATGGCAGAGAGGAACATCAGAGCAGACTTTGAATAGCAAGTGCTGTGGCAGGCGGTGGTGATGGATGCAAATAAGAGGCTGAGAAAGATAAGAGCTATGGTGGCCGTTGTGTAGAATGAAAGTTGCAGAGATGAAGTATTTTAGCAAGAAAGGCTTTTAAGTGTTAATGCAACGTTTGTTCATTAAAGAAATAAGGAGGAAGCACTTGCATTCCCATAAGAAAGGTTAAGAAGAAATTCTTAACAATTTCAGTATTTGAGCCTCCAAGCCATACTCTCCAGGACATCCAAAAGTGGAATAACACAAGAATCCTGCCAACCTTCCAAGGTTATTCCCAAATAGTCGTTCCCAATGAGGTTGTTCCCAAAGGTGCTCATGCAAGGAACAATATTTCCCGGAACTACTATTGATAAAACAATTAGTAACCAAAAACAAGCATCTACAACATGAATTCAGTATGTTATGCTTCAAAGACAGCATAAACATTCCATATATAAAAACAAAAAAGAATATTAGCTTTATTATCATTCAAGAATATACAAAAAGCTATTCTGGGATTTTGTTAAGACTGTTAAGCCCCAACACAAAATCAGTTTACATCTGGAAGATTAGCAATCGGATGCCAAATATTCCTTTCACATCAATTTAATCCATTAAATTAAACTACCTTAATTTCTTCTTTAAATACGGGTTCACATACATACCTACAATTAACTAAATAAAACATGTATAACATAATAATATGTCGTCAAATAAAGTTTAATTAGTATAAAACATATATTTTTCATTTTTTAAAAAGTATTTTACCATTAAATAATCGAGTAATCAACTGATTACAAGTTAGAACAATAAAAAGGCACTAACTATTAAACCTTTTCCGTTCAAGATATAAAGAAAACAAATCAAATCAAACACCGCGAAGATTCGAAATTAGATAAACAAAAAGTACCAGCTTGTAAGTATCGGGAAGCGAAAGCCACTGTTCGAAAAGCGTTTGCGTGAATTCAGGATTGGATTTGAGAGCCAACGGAGACATCTCCTGGAGCTGCAATAGCTCCGGATCCAAACACGCTATATCTCCAACAACACCTGCCTCCATTTTCTCTTCTTCGCATAAACAAACAAAATCTTAAACAAAGTTTCCGCACAGATCAAAAGCAATCAGCTTCAAAAGAATTAAACCAACAATTTTAAGCTCGGAAACTTACCTTTTACTAAGCAATTGAAAAATGCGAATGAAGAACTACGATATTGAGTTGGGGAACCACTGGAAACCCTAGATCTCCATGGAAACAGGGAACGGAGCTATGCAATTTTTCTTTTTCTTTTTTTTTTTTTTTTTTGACTTTAGCAAGTGAGTGATTGGTAGTAAACTAAAGTGAGATACAATTTTTTTTTTTTTTTTGAGAGAGAGATCAGCTAAGAAATTACAGAGATTTGAGTACACATCCGAGAAGATTTTTTTTCTCGTCTTAAACTAGAAAGAAAAAGAGTCTACTGATTTTCTTGTGAAAAATTAAAAGGTTAAAATCTACTTTAAGTCCCTGTATTCTTCATATTTCGTCTTCAATTTTCATTTTAAAAATTTTAATCTTCTTTTCAAAATTAAGATATAATTATTAATATCATTAAAAATTCTGTTAAATTTACTGAAATTTTGAAATAAAATTAATTTTTTAAAAATTAAATAAATAACATAATAGAAAGTTTCATGACCAACTACAATGTATTTTGTAATTATAAGCAAGAAATTCTAAATAAAAATAGAGAAAATTGAACCTATTTTAACCCAATTAAATAGTTAAGTGAATCAACGTGGCCATGTGGGGAAGGAACCTCTTCAACTATCAGCTTCGTTATGCAAGCGAAAAGACCATGCGAATAAACTTAGGTCTATAATAAAATATTCTGGTAAAATTTTACGAAAGGTCCTTGTACTATGTCTTTTTTTTTATAGATTTAATCCTTTATTACAAATTATTAATTTCTAATTCCTTTACATTTTGAAATTTGCATTTTTAGCCGTAAGACAAATATTTTTTCATGAATTCCGTTGAAATAAATACACATTAACATTTATCTTTTGTTTTTTTCCTAGCGGCAGTGTTAGCCTCTGGGCTAGCTATCGCTCACCTTTTTCTCTTGCATATCAACCTCTTTTTCTTTCTTCTTCACATTTACTCCATGTGTCTTCTCTCTTTTCAATTTGCAGATATATTTTGTGGGGATCTTTTTTGTCTTCACATGTTGTGATGGACAGATGACGATGTCTATCATCGTTGAAACATCATCAACCACTAATAATTTCTTTTAGAAAGTAGGCGGCTCTTCATTGACTTCTTAACCTGTTTCTATTTTGAGAGTTTCAGAATAATAAATAATTTCATGAGCGGTTTGGACTCATGTTGTTTTAAGTTTTATATTTTTTTATTGTTTAATAAGTTTTCACTTTTAGAAATTTTTGTCTACCCTTGTAGTACGCTTTTTAGTCTTACTTATGCATATAGTCTTGCTTTGCAAGTGATTTTAGGGTTGATTTTATCGCCATCCTCTCTAGTTTGGTGGATGCTTGGTTCTTTTGTTGACTTATGCCCGTCGTTTTGGACCATCCGGAGGTGATTTCTTTATTGTATTAAGTGTTTGCAATCACTTCTGATATGTTGTACTTGAGTTGTGACAGAGTCAATTATTAACGTGCCATAATGTTCTATTGATTCTGAAGTTGAAGCTTTTATTGTGTTGATGGAGCTTGTCCTTTAGGGTGTACAACGGGTGTTTGTTATTTTCCCCAAATTGTATGGTCTCATTCATTGAATAAATTAATGAATTTTCCTTTCAAAAAAAAATGCACATTAACATTTTTTTTTTTTACAATTGGACAACTATTATACATTTATTTATGTTTTAAATATGGAAAACATTTGTCTAAAACAAAAAAAAAAATCATAGGATGTCAAATTATTTGACAAAATTAATGTAAAAAGATTAACCTCAAATTTAAAATATACATTTTGAGGAGTAGGATTGTAAATAAATTAATTATAGTAGAGGTATTAAACTTAAAAACACACCTAAAACAAACACTTTATATAAAATTTAATCAATTATCTTTAAATCTAATTGACACAAAATTATTATTATTTGTTAAATAGAAATATCTTATTTAAATTTATTCATATTATTAACAAGTTTATTAAATATAGAGTGAGAAAAACTTGGGCTGAGAAGAAGATGATTTGTAAAATAAAAAGGTCATATTAGGCATTAAAGCTTGTGCTCCGAGACACTCTTTGATGCTTAAGTCAGAAAAGGAGAAATTGAATAGATATGGTGGAGTGAAAGTAAGGTCGGCTCTTACCCTAAAGTAGATATCCATTTTCCTATTATATGAGTTGTTGCAGGTGTCTCAATTGTATGGTGATGCATGGTGGTGCTTAAGGTGTAACTGTTTCATCCTACTAATTGGCTAAGTTTAGCTTCCTTTATTGGTAGAGGTTATCCCATATTTTACACAATATTATTGTCTTTTCATTACCTCGTTAGAGGTTATTTCAGGTCTTGATCAAGATTTGCTAAGATTGCTCTTTGTGACACCTATCCCTCTTCCTTTTGTAGGTTAGTCTCCTTTCATGGGATTTACCCTTTGTTCTTTAGTCTTATAATACATGGTATAACAATGTTTCACCGTGTCTAAGAACAACTATAACTTAACTAGTTAAAAACCTAGGAATGCAACTATGCTTCGAACATTAATGTTGGTTGGAAAGTTAATGCTTTGGTAGCCTTACTTTGCCTTATTTGTCACAAAAAGAGTGTTTGATGAGGTCATTTCCCAAGTTAGTTTAGTTTTTGATGAAGTTCTAGTTTATATAAAATTTCTTGAAAAGATTTGAATGAAAGATCCCTCAAGGGCTTGAAAATGCTCCTTTAAAGGATTTGTAATAACATTCCTCTAAATGATTTGAGATAATCCACTACGTTAGTTTAGTTTTTGATAAAGTTCTAGTTTATATAACATTCATTTTAAGGATTTCTCTCATTGATATCTTACTACTATTTGATACACTCTTTAGATACCATTTTTGCATGTTTATTGTAATATATTTTGTTATTCTCTTTTCATTATATTAGTGAGCTTAACTTTGCAAACACTTGCCTTTTAGAGGTTAATCTTTGGTTTGGTTATTTTCTCTTTGTAATTAAATAGTACAGTTAAGGATTTTGGGTAGAAAACCTTTCAAAAGATGGAGGTTGCTAGTTATGCCATTGTAAAAACTAGAGGGTTCTAATTTTGCCATAAAAACTAAGGGGATGAGGTTCTAACCAAGCCTTTAAAAGTTAGGGATTATAAATATTACACCTTATCCTGGAAAGGTATTAATTCAATAGAATAGTTTAGGAAAATCCCTAATTGAGGTATACCAATGTAGTGGAGGTAGGCATTTAGGGCCAAATCACTATAAATCAAATTGTCCAAGCTTTTCCTCCATTTCCTTTATATTTAGAAAAGTTTGTAAATTTTTTAAAATCTCAATTCATCCTCTCATAACATTTTTGTGCCTAACAAAGATGCTATGAAAATGATATGTGATTATAGATATGATGTTTTCATACTTGATAATAATATGGAGTTGGTAACTAGATGAACTAGTACACATGTTATCCTTGTAACACCGTATACTTGACCTGATCATCGGGTCTGAGCTACGGGATGTCACATTCATTTTTGGAGTAACTTCAATCAATTATATTCAAATTTCATCATTAAACATTTAAATACGAGCATTACATGCATAAAACAAGACTTATACTCATTTTCGGGTCATATACGAGCTTACGGAAGCTTAATACTACCCCAAGATCGAACAATGACTAAATTGCAACATTTTCAAAACTTTTCAGGCTGGTTTGGCGACTTCTAAGGTTTGGTGTCGCGATCTTAAAGACAATATGCAAGCTTCCCAACCTGAGCACGAAATTGTCAAGTTTTCAAAATAATCAGAGTCGACATCGAGACGACATCGAGACCTAAACCCTAAACCCTTCACATTATTTTCTATATAATGCAATTTTGCCTGAAACCTTAGCAAATGTTACACCATGTTTTTAAAATAAATATTGTAGAAATTATAACAAGCTAGTGAATAGTCAAATGATTAAGTGCTTAATTAATTTCTTAAAGGTCCTATGTTCAATTCCCCACATTCTTGTGTTTTTATTTAATTTTTCGCTCATAAAACTTTGGTCAAAGCTTCCATAACCTTCTACTCCTAGTTACCATGCAAAGAAAGATTCTTTCCTCCTTTAGCTAGTCAACTTTCCTCCATTAATCCCCTTTTCACTCTACATGTTCCCTCTTGATCCACTTTTCATGCCATTGTCCCTCAAAGCTTCCATTTTCTCCCATTTATCAAGCTTGAACCGTCCATCCCACCTAAGTTAGCCACCATTCACTTTTTTCTCTCATTTTGGTGTCTCTTCCTCCTCTCTTGACCGATTCCTCCATTACTCCACATTTCTCTTCCATTTTCTTCTTCTTTGAGCCACCATTGCACCTCTTTTTCTCCACTTCTATTCCACCTTCCACCATCATTAATTAACCACACCATCTTCGCAGCACCACCTCACCACCGCCTGACCATTGTCGTGACCACCATTTTTCTTATTTTTTATTTTCTCGTATCAAAAATTCGCCACTTCCACCTTAATCTCTATTTTTTAGTTTTGATAAATCCTCGCTGAAATTTTATTGCTTTTATCCTAAAAAGATCCTTTGCTATCAATTATTTCTTTGATTTATCCTTTCTCTCCTCTTGACCGGTTGATTCAACAAAGATTTGGTTAAGGAATAATGTAAGTATGGGATGATATTGGGCACTAAATCATCACTTATTCCTCATCTTTTTATTAATATCCGAATGTAGTATTAGTGTTAGACATTGTTTTTCTTCGATATTAACATATCGTATATTGATCTTGTGTGAAAGGTCGATTGTTAACAACTTGGAACACCTTTGACTTTTAGGAAGTGAATCACATATCTGATTCTAATCATATTAGCGTAAGTGTGGTATTGGAAATCAAGATTAATATGTTTTTATGTAAAAGGATAACTTAAGTAACGATTTAATGATGGATTATTCGTTTTGTGTTTAGATTCAAATAGATCTAATTAAATTTGAAAGTGGGCGTTAAAAGGAGTTTTTCGCATTAGAGTTGCTTAGATCAAGTGTGGGTTTTAATATTAAACAAAAATAAACCTATGTTTTATATTGTTAAAATTATTATTTAAGTTATGTTTGATTAGGATACTTTATGTATCCATTAAGAGAGATAAAACCCATCGTTATGGACTATGTCAAGTAAGTGATTCGAAACCATTGATTTTGGTGATATATATGATGTGTGATTTTTTGATTATTAATGATATGAAAATTATGAAAATCTCATTCTCATGTTATGTGATCTTATGACATATTTGATTTTTGCATGATTTATAAAATGTTAAATTTTGGTACCATGTGTACATATATGATTTGCATGTTAAGCATGCCTATGTGATTTTAAGTGAAAAGTGATATAATGAGCATGTCTCACATGCCAAAGTGAAAAATGATTTTTAAGTGAAAAAGTGATTTTGGCCACATCACATACATAGGGTGGATATGTGAAAGGTGGAAGTGTATAGCAGTTCATCTGCATTAATGTGTCACTATTCACGATTTTGATTATGTAGCAGTATATCTACGATTTTGGTGGCTTGTCCACAATATAGATTATTGGCGGTTTATCTGCGATTTTGGTGACACTGTTAACAATTTGGTGTGTTGAATGGATGAGTTCTAGAGAACTCAATTTTGGTGTGTAACGAAGATGGGTAGGATTGTTTTCATAAAATCTGCATCGTTTTACAAAATATGCATTGACATGATCATGCATAGTATAAGTTTGAAATATTGAGTTATATGAAATTGATATGATTGTATAATGTATATGTTTATATGTATGTGATTGTGTTTATGTTAATCTCACATGAGTTTTATAGCTTACTCTTCTTTTGTTTTCTGATTTTATAGATAACCCTGAGGTTAGGATTCAATGATGGCATTTGGAGGAGTTTCTCCAAAGTCTTTTTAAATTAAAGTAATTAAATTTTATTTTGATATGTTGATATTTTGGGTTTGTAATAAGTTTGAGTATGGATTGTGGCATGAGATTTTATTTTGGGGATTTTTCATTCTGATTTGCATAAATTGCTTGCATGACATTAAGTTTTAAAAACTGCATAAATTAAAATTTGATAAGATTTCGCTTGAATCTCAATTTTTAAAATAGAATCTGTTAATAACACATTTTTCCACATTTTTGAAAAATGAGTTTTTAATAAAATTAGACTTAGTTTTCAAAATTATTAATGTTTACAAATGAGTTTTCTAAAGACATTTGATTTATGAAGTTAATATGTTCTTATTTCCGAAATAATGACGAATAACCAAGTTCTCCACTTTTGAATAAAAAGACAAATGATTTAGAAGTATGATTGAAAATCTGAAATAGTTTTGAATAAATGATTGAATGTTTAAAATTGAGATATTACTTATTTTGATTCCTGAAATTTGCATGGCTTTTATGAAATTAAAATAAACGTGTTATTTCATTTGTTTTGAATTGATAAGCCAATAGTTTTAAAATTTTTTTTTAAATTCCGAAAGTTTATTTCGGCCATTTTCGTGGACAATTGGTTTTTGAAATGAGATTGAAAATAAAGTTGAACATTCAATTTTACTAGTTTTGAATGAACTGCACAAATGGTTTAAAAAAGTATGTTTGAAATCAAGAAAAGTTTCTCTAGGCCATTTCGGTGGCCAATGTAGCTTTTCGAATTCAGCCATAACAACTGGGCCGGGTTTGGGGTGTTACAGGTGTTGTTGCAACTTCATCAACAGTTCACTAGGTTCCCAATTTCATACATTTTTAAACTAGCATATGGCAACCATGCCTGATCTCAAGGCCTCAATTGCTCATTCAACATATATACAACATGTTTAGTATACAATTTAAAAAGCATCAACACCATTCTCATGCATAACCACTAACCATTTCATTCATATACTACATCATTACTCAAAATGGACCCTGTTCAACTTGAAACAAGATAACCCTATGTACATGCTTTTTAACAAAATGAAAGGAACTTTACAACTATATTAAGTCGATGGTTGCAGTATGGATGTTGACTTCACCTCTCGAGGCTTCAAGGATTACCTGTACCTATGCACGGAACAAACAAATCATACCACTAAGTGATAAAGTTCAGTGGTACTTTCATGATTCAAGATAACATATCTTAAACAATAGCAATTGATCACAAAATACAAATACATTGTGTAACACCCTAACCCGTATCCGTCGCCAAATTAGAGTTACGAGGCATTACTAGATTAACCCCAAATCAACACTCTCATATAAATCATTTTATTTGAAGTGATGCATAAACAAACCATGCTTTCAAATTCAAACATTCACTTATCTTTTATTCATAACATATTAGCAAACAAACATAATCAATTTAACATGGCAATCAATCCCTTGAATGGTCATAGCCGAATGTACCAATAATAAAATTATACTTTTATTGCTTACTTTAACATTTACAAAAGTATCACAAATCTATTTAGCCAAAACCCTACTTATCAAATATAGGTCACATCAAAACAATATCAATTACCAAAAGCATCCAACCCTATTATCTATCAATCTCTTATATTAACATATTCAAATCATAGCATACTTAACTTGCAAATTCTTTAACCATGTCAATCCACATATATGAACTAAAACGTTTATCTCATGATCAAATCGGTTAGCTTACTTACTAACTCAAAATATCCACACAGCATTCTAGGTATATAAATAAACATAAATATAATCATACACATAACTAATCAATTAACTATATATATATATATATCATATTCGGCTAACTAATATAACTTCAATACAAAATATTTAAACTGTGATCGTGATTTGCTTTCCTATTTGGAGCTTAATTAGCTAACCATTCAAGCAAAATTTATGCACCTATTTATCAAATTTATCAATTCGTACATTCATTCTTACTTCACCAATATACACCTAGCATTAACCGAACATAATTTCATCCATTACAAGCATATATTATCGTTAGTTAGCTTATAAGTCATACATGAAATATTCATTCGAAACTTACAAATAAAATACCCTCATAATTTCATGAAACACACATACCAAAATAAAGTTATATCAAGACCAAAAATGCACAAACATATACATCATCTCAAGCATATTCAAACCAACCCTAGCATGGAAATAAAGCCATTTTCGCATGGCATTTATATACATACACATATACACCAATTGAATCAATTCAAAAAGTAGCTTAACCTATACATGCCATAGACTTTAAGTTCATTCACAAAAGGTACCAAATATAGTTGATAGTGTGATTGACTTTGACGATAATCCCCGAGCTCGAACTTAGACTTCAATATCTATAAAATAGTTGTAACACCCCAAACTCGACCCATGCATTAAGGCCAGATCTGACTTGTCACATAAGAAAAATGCTTTTAAGTAAAAGTTCTTTTTATTCGTACGTAAATTGATTTAAAATTAAGTAAAACAAATATCCCATTTAAAATATTTGACAAAATATTACTGAATAGAAGATTGATTGATAAATCGATAAATTTAAACTAAAGATTTTACAACCATGTCTTTTGAAAAGTGTTGATGAAATTTTATGAGAAGATTTCCGAGTTAAAAATATTTTGAAAATTTTATTAAGAAATCCATTTGTAAATCCATTTTAGATAATGTTATTTAAGTTTTTAGAAAATCTCATTTGAAGTACTTAGAGCAAAATATAAATACGTCAAACACAAAACAAAATAAAAATAATCCAGAAGCCTTATTACTACCTTAACTCAAAATAGTAAAGTAATTAAATGTACTAAAGAGAAATCCAAAGTCCAAATAAAACCGTTTTTGTAGTATGGCCTCCACCGAGTCATCCATGGCCCAAGTCCCCGTCACTGAGCATTACCTGAAAGGAATAAGGAAACGAGGTGAGTTACTAGAACTCAGTGTATAACCCCCTTACCGTTTTTCACTGGGCTTGAACCCATTTAGCAAAATTTTGGGCCTAAGCCCATATAACAATAACTTGGGCAACTTGGGCCGAAGCCCATAAAGCATATTATTAGGCCAAAGCCCATTTACAAAACAGAATATATCAAATGAATCAAATGAATGTAATGCAATCCCAAACCAACCTAATAATCCATCCGCTACACACCACCCGTACCATCCATCACACTTGTGGGGATCAAGTCAACCCACACCGCCAAACACACCAATCGCAAGCATTTTGCCTTTTATAACAAATTTAATTGTGGACAAGCGACCAGAATCACAAAATATACGTGGCATAGCCACCAGACAGATTGTGACAAAGTCACCAAAATATGTGGCAGAGCCACCATATTACTTCCTCTGATCATCAATATCCCAATCCCATGCAGAATTATGTAAATGCAACATACATAGTAAATCATGATATTTACAAATATAACAACAATGATCAATTTAGACAAAAGTTCGGCCCATTAACACTTTGCAAATCAGCCCTTTAAGGCAAATTGTCAAATCAGCCCATTAAGCAATATATCAATTCCCATTAAGCAATATATCAATTCGGCCCATTAAGCAATATATCAATTCGCCCATTAAGCAATCTATCAAATCGGCCCATTCAGCTATATATCAATTTGGCCCATTAAGCAATATATCAATTCGGCCTATTAAGCAATCTATCAAGTCGGCCCATTAGGGGCACTTTCATAATTCAGAAATTTTCGCAATCCAGATTTAACTACTAATTTGGGCATAAAAATTTAAACTGTCCAACTGCGATGTACTAACTAAATTGACTATAACATGAGTTAGAAATCTTGAAATTTAAATCCGTAAATTTTCCTTGAAACTAGACTCATATATCTTCTTACTACAAATTTTCCAGAATTTTTGGCGTAACCATTTAGTACAGTTTATTCCTTAAAGTTTCCCTTGTTTCACTGTCCAACAATTCTGACCTCTCTTACCTTAATTTCAAATATCTCAATGTACGGTTTTCATATATTGTTCCCACTTGTTTCTAGAGAAAATAGGCTCACTAAGGAATCTATACATATAAATTATAACCTATAATTAAATTTGTACAATTTTATAAGATTTTTCCAAGATAGATCAGAGAACCACGAAGTCAATCGAATCAAGATCACTAAAATTAGAATATCACGACGAAAAATAAAATTCCTTTTCCTTCTATGTTTCTTTCATATCAAAATAGACACAGTAGCTTTTATTCGATATCTTATTCACTTTCAAATTCCCTTTCTCCTATTTTTCATATTTTTCAAATCACATCACTACTCTCGACCAAAAGCTGTTTCATTGCAAAATATGATTACCACTATGAACCTCACGCACGCCTCGAGAGTGATCACAGATGCCGGTTTCCGATTTTCTTTGGTATTTTGACCAAATCACGAACATTTCATGCAAATTTTCAGAGAAGTGTGAGATTACACCATTTCAAACATGTATTCGGAAAGTACGGGATTACACACCTTGATTAGGATTCTCTACAGAACCACTCTTCGTTGCCCCCTAAAAATAAAATCGATCAAAAGTTAGCCTCGATTTCTTAAAGTTTCCAAAAGCCCAAAAGTACTCTCTCACAAAAGTCACTTACCACAATCACGATCCTTCCCTACTAGATTCTAAAATCCGGCCTTGCACCTTGGCTATTGCAACGAGTCCCAATCAACTTTCGAAACCAAGGCTAAGAGAAAGATAATAGCAGCAAAGGATGGCTTGATTCGGCCTTCATCAAAAGAGAATAAGAGGAGTTTAAAATAACACTAAGTGGCTAGGTTCAGCTTAGCCAAGGGATGAGAGTTTCAGCTTAGCCAAGTCAAGAGAAGAAAGAACAAACAACATGAATAAGAAGAAAGAACCTTTACCTTAATAATAGGGATGAACCGAAATGAAGAACACGGTTTGGCACTAGTAGTAAGACAACAAAGAAGGATCGGTAGTTTCGGTTTTCAAGAGAAGATGAGTGAAAAATAATTGATCACAAAGGCTACGTGTTTTCGGCAAGACAAGAAAGAAAAGAGAAAAAGTCCACTATTGTCTTGAAGTTGCGGCAATGGGAGGAGAAGTTGGAAGAATGAACACAAAGGATGCCAAAAGGAATTAGACCTAACAAACACCAAAACTATCAAAATGCTCCCATCAAAATTCGGCTACCCTCTCCCTTTTTCCAAACCATTATCATCCTTACCAAAAGATGAACATAGACCAAATAAAACCTTTCCAAAACATCCCCACGAAAAATGCCAACATGTTCCCTATTCCTTCCCTTTTCTTTTACTCCTTTCCATCCATATTCCTTACCATATTTCCTTAGCCACCTTGCCAAAATTAAAAAGTCCACCTTACCAAAAATACACCCATGGCCGACATTTAGGGAAAGAATACAAAAAAATTACTCAAAAATTTTTGCACTTGATGGGATTTGAACCTCCTCCTCAAAGTCCTTCATGTGGCGCCATATCCCCTTTACCATAAGCTCCTTTTTGCTAGCAAATTACTCATTTATTTACTTAAGTCTTAATGCCACTTACCTTTTCTCCTTAAAGTACTTCAACACAAAAATTTACCTATAGCCTAACTTGAACCCGGAGCTTCCTAGAAACCCCGTAACCTTCCAAATTCATTTAACTAATAAGTCCAATTTGCTACAACGTCATTCTCATATTCTTGAAAATTTTAAACATTCTTACGCCTAAAGCCCATTGGGCCCAATCCTACTAGGCCCAATTTCGGGATGTTACAATAGTCAAATAAACACATACAGTAAGCTAATATAGCTTAGTAAGTTATAAGCAATGGTAAAATATACAAGTAATCATTATACAAATTAAATCAATCTAACTTGATCATCTACGAACTCATAACCATACTTATATAACATATCACCATACGATAATTACCATATTTAATAGTCTCAAACCGAATACTCATGTATCATTATTTCATCTCAAATAAACTTAAAGATTAAATATCACATCTCAATTGTATAATTTCATATACAAAAACAACTTACCTTATTCGTACTAGATTATTCAACTATTATGTATCACATACCTATTTATTACCTCTTGTTTATCACCATTCATTAGTTTATGTCTTTGGAGGATCCGTAATCCCGCACACATAGTGCAATTCATGTAACGTATTGCACACTTAGTGCCGTTACTTTGACAAAGAGCACACATAGTGCAATTCATGTAACGTATCGCACACTTAGTGCCGTTACTTTGATAAAGAGCACACATAGTGCAATTCATGTAACGTATCGCACACTTAGTACCGTTACTTTAATAAAGAGCACACATAGTGCCATTTACTTGTAATGTACCGCACACTTAGTGCCATTACTTATTTTCTGCACACTTAGTACCAGACAACCGATTTCACACACACAATGCTCGGTGTATAAATTCACACACATAGTGCTCATTAACTGATTTCCTCCTCTTCCATATAAACATACATATATGCACATGTTCGAACCAACCTATTTTTCCTATGAATTTCCTTCAAATTCGGCCATACTAAATAAACATGTAAATATATCCATCTATTCAAATACAAACATCACTCTCATTTCATTTTCACATTTAACTATCCCTTAATACATATATATACATAATCAATCAACCCAATTAATCAAAGCATATATATATATGTATGTATATTAACCACACATTCGGTTAAACATAATATATTCCATGCCACATTAGGCATTATGAAATTAAACCTATTTACTTCACTTTAACATATACATATTAATATAGATTAAAGTTCACTTCAACCCAATTGCTTAAAAACTTACCTCAGAAATCGACGGATTAAGTTTCTCGGCTATTCGTTCAACTTTGCTTTTCCCCGATCCAATCCCGATTCTTTTCATTCTTGATCTAAATAAATTCAAATTAAGCTCATTCAAATATTCAATTTAATCCAAAAACACATAAATAGGCAAATTACTATTTTACCCCTGATATTTACAATTTTTACAATTTAGTCCCTATTACACAAAACACAAAATACTCAAAATTTGCACACACTCCTTTAGGGTCGAATATTACTCATGCCCACACAAGTCCATACAATCCATTTTTTTCATATCTTGACCCTTCAATTTACAAACTTCACAACTTAGTCCTAATTGCTCAAAATCATCAAAATTTCCAATACAAAACATGTAAATCTAAAACATATCTTTAATATATATTCATCAAACATCACAAACACATTTTCTCATCAATGGCCGAACTCCAAACATGCATCAAAATCAGAAATTCTAGCATGAGTCGGATAGTATTCGAAGCAACGATCTCAAAAAAGTAAAAATTATCAAAATCGAGCTAAACACATACCTTTAATCAAGCTCCAAAAATGGCCGAACCTAAGGAACTTTTGTTTCTTCTTTCTTTTCTTTATATCCGGTCATGCAAATAAGAAAACCATGGCTTTGTTTTATTATATTATGTTTTTATATTATAAAACTTTATTTACCAAATTATATATATAATAAACCTTTATAAAATAATAACAAAACATGTAATGGTTGTCTTTCACTGTCTACTATAACATAACATGGGTAATTTACCACTTAAAGCCTCCAAATTAATAAAACAATCACTATTCAGCCCTTTCACAAATAACCACTAAGTTTTTATTTTACGCGATTAAGTCCTATTATTAAATTAAGCATATAAACAATCAAATTTTCATACGAAACTTTCACACATGCAATTTCACATATAATAAACACAGAAAATAATATTTAACTATTTTTTGACTCGAATTTGTGGTTCTGAAACTACTATTCCGATTAGGGTCAAAATCGGGCTGTTACACATTGCCTATCGAATTTATATTCAATCAAGCACAACTATTTCATACCATAACATGCTAAATACATATATGGAAAATATCAATTCAATCCATTTCATATGTATAAAAGAATTGATCAATACATACTACTTGTCAAGTACTAATCTTTATACTACATTCATATTCATTACCAATCATGAATCAAACATACATTTATATACCTTTAACATTATGTCATCTAATTCCATATTCAATTAACATTATTTACCTTTTTAACTTACCATTCAAATCCCTATATGGAGTCAAAAGACTCATTCACATTTATTTCGGCCCCTTAGACTCATTTTCTATTAATTTGCATGATAGGTTATATGCTTTCTCTATCACAATTAACATATGTACATATTTGATTCTGTAGCATTATATAATTTCATTTCCATTTCTTTATAAAACTTACAATTTATAACCCCCATTAACCTGACTTGGACTTAGACAGATACACGGATCCTTCAACCAACACACCAAACTAGCACCAAAGTGCATCATCGAATAAACTAAAGTAAGGAAAACTGGCACATATAGTGCATCTTGGCGCACGAAGCGCATTATGGCGCATAATCCTTTACACAATCCAATCCTATGGCATGCCAACTATATCCGACACAACCAGAACAACTAATAGGGTACCAATGTTCAATTTCATTTTATGATTCAATACATATTTCATCTCTTAATCACAATCCAATTTATTATCAATACGCATTATGTTTCATGTTATATAACATATTTCCATCCAATTTCTATATCACACATCACATTTTAACTATTTCATGTCATTTTCTATTTTATTCGTTTTAGTCCACTATCTCGAATTTCCATAACACATAATCATATGAAGTAATGTTCTGATTCATTATATTCTTAGTAGTGTAATCATATGTATTGTACAATTGAACTATGTATTGTAGGTGTATACTTGATATGTGTAAACATAATTACTTTTAATACTTAACATGAGGTATTATAAAAATCATATAAGCACCACTAAGTATAGAAGTATGCTTAGTGTGATGGGTTTGTTTTCCACACGTAGGTTGAAGTTTATGTTTGAAATGATGACTTCAAGAGATTGTAGTGAGCCAAGAGTCACATCCATTTGAAGTAATTTTATTGGTTGTTTCAATGTTGTTTTGTTATGTATATATTTTAATGTTTGAACTCTAGTTGGCATGTACATAATATGTAGTTGTCTATAAGTTATACTTGGCATGTGTATATATGTAAGTATTTAAATTTGGTCATGGTTAGTTTGTGCATATGTTTGGAATGGTATATAAGACTTAGTTAACACTTATGAATTTATGGTAGAAATTTGATAGTATAATTTGGAGATCTTTAGAATTTGCTTATTAAATATTCCGTTATAAATTGGTAGTAAATTTTGTATGTTTTAATTCTGTAGAAATATATTGTGATATGTTGAGATGTGATAAGATGGCCAAAAATGCTTTTGAATAGTTGTAATTTAGGTTTTTCAATTGCGAAAAGTTTAACGAATATTAGGGAAACTCTGCTAGATTTTAAAGAGCTCTTTAAAAATTAACTAAATGAACCACTATTGTATAGTTAAAAGAATAAAACGATAGTAAAGACCGTAGATGACACTATGCATCAATTGTGACATTGTTTACTTGCAATCATTATTGGTCTTGGTAAGGGGTGTTACACACCCATTATTGAGTTCCTTCTCCTCTAGCATAGTTGTATTGAACCTTTTGACACACTTTCATAGGATTTGATCTAGGTTTTGCTTTATCACCATCAAGTTGGAAGAGGTTATTGATGCTACAACTTTCAAAGTGTCCTAGAAAACTACGATTAACTTGGTGAAAGTTCACTATTGACCTCAACGTTAAATAGCAGCACCAAATCCTAACAAAGACTTTGAGAGTGGTGGGGAATACATGACATTGCACAACATTTGATACACTTGTAGGACCATGAAAGGTTCAAAAGTGATTCAAGTGGTCTATGGGGTCAGTGGTTCCATCGTATGTGTTAAAGATATATTAATCTTGAGCAATACTTCTAGTTGACGAATCACCAAAGAAAAAGGAGTTATGCTCTGCATCTAAACACTCACATTCATCATAGTAAGGTTGTTTAAAATTTTTAAATTTTTACTTGATAGCAATCACTTACTTTTCAAGGTTAAAGTCATTATACAAATATTGGTTTTGACATGGCGTCGGTTCTGGTTATATCACATTATTGCAAGTTAGACCCATGGTTAACTACAAAATGATGAGTTGGTTGGTTTTGCTTATATGGTTTCTTATTTCCCACTTGTGTATTCATGTTTTGCTAGTTAGCATTTGGCCAAGGTTGTCCTTAGGCTAACCTTCCACAATTCACACCCTCATCTCAGCCATGGGAGCAAAACTCTCTAAGTGGTCTTCTAAAATGCGTTGAGTCTGGCCTTGGTTTGTTTGTACATTTCATTGGCTCTATAGGAGTTAGGTTAAAATCTCTTGTTATGCTACCAAGCCAGATGAAAGAAGTTATAGTTGGGCTGGGTATTAAGGGTGATAGTCAAGATATTGTTGAAAGGAAGCAAACAGAAATGTGGCATGAGTGTAATGTTGCTAATATGTGGTATGGACGTTGTAACACCCCTAACCCGTATCCGTCTCCATATTAAGGTTATGAGGCATTACCTATCAAAGCATAACCCAAATCAAGCATTCATAAATAAATATTTATATACTTATAAACATTTTACCAAAACAAAATATATATTAACAAAACCAATATACATATATGTCAAAACCTTGTTTAACCGAATCTAGGGTACACCAAATTCAATACCAATTGCCGAAAGCATCCATTCATATCAATGATCACACCTCTTATAATTAACATAGCCAAATTATTCAAATAAACTAAACATATCTTACAAATGACCTAAAACATATAAAACCAAGCTCACTATATACACATATGTATATCATGACCAACATTGTATGTATATCCTATAATGTCATTTATACCTATCATGAAAATTATTTCACCAAATCATACAAACACCATGGTCGAAACTACATAACTATGATTTAACTCAATAATCATTCATGCCACATATTTTAACACCAAGCATAAATACATCAGAAATTGTACTTTCATAATAAGTTAACATTATAGCCAAATTCGCATAAGACCCTAATTACCACAATTTAGCCATTTTCGCATGGCATATATATATACACACCATTCAAAATAAATTCAAAAGTAACATAGCCTATACATGCCATAGTTACAAAATTTTAGCTTATGAGGTACCAAAATTAGTCGATAGTGTGATAGACTTTGACGATGACCCCCGAGCTCGAATTTGGCTTTCAAAATCTATAAAACAATGCAAATAAACACATACCGTAAGCTATCATAGCTTAGTAAGTTATAAGCAATTTCACAATAACAATGCATTATTACATTATATTAGAAATACAAATTTTATAAATTCACAAATAAGATTTACAACCATAGCTATAAATTATACCACCTTTCATAAACTATCACCTTTCATAGCTCTAAAAGCCTAACACCCATACATTTAATAATTGGTTTCATATGCAAATACCACTTACCAAATTTATACTTACAATTCAAATAACAACTTCTCATGATATCAAACTTACCGAATTCAATCTTGGATTAAATTTTACTCATACCTTTAAGGCGCGTTGACCGATCTCACACACTTAGTGCTCGGGAGTTCAATTCGCACACTTAGTGCTCTTTAACCGATTTCGCACACTTAGTGCTCGGAAGATCAATTCGCACACTTAGTGCTCTTTATCCGATTTCGCACACTTAGTGCTCGGAAGATCAATGCGCACACTTAGTGCTCTTTGTCCGATTTCGCACACTTAGTGCTCGGAAATTCAATTCGTACACTTAGTGTTTTTTCTCAATTTTTACTCCTCATTCGTATAAACACATATAAACTTAACTCCAACTACATATATATATACATATTCGAATCAACTATTTCATCTCATAAAAACATTAACACATTCGACAATATCCAATACATCTATATATACATCTCCATTTATTTCAATACATCATTAAGAATAATTTCAGTTCAACTCAATTGCTTAAAAACTTACCTCGGATATCGACGGACTATATTTCCTGACTATTTGCTTAACTTCGCTTTTCCTCGATCCAATCCTGATCCTTTTTGTTCATGATCTATTTAATTTCAAATTAAACTCATTCAACATATTTTTATTCAATTTAGTCCAAAAATACATAAATGGGCAAATTACATTTTTACCCCTAATATTTCACATTTTTACAATTTATTCCCTATTACACAAAACACAAAATATTCAAAATTTGACCACACTTCTTTAGGGCCAAATTTTCATAACTTTAGTACAAGCTCATACATTTCATTTATTTCACATTTTGACCCCTCAATTTATAAATTTCACAATTTAATCCTATTTAGACATTTTTACCAAAAATGTCTTAATTAAACTTAACAATCTAACATTCTATATTTATTTTCCATCACTAAACATCAATTTAATCAAGCTATCAACAATGGCATTTCATGAATACATCATCAAATTCAAAAATTCACACTGGGGCTAGCTAGTATTCAAAGAAACTATCTCAAAAACGTAAAAATTAATAAAAACTGAACTCAAATCACTTACCTATTTGAGCTTGCAAAGGGCCGAATGTTTCCAAGCTTTCTTTCTCTCTTTTTCTCTCTTATTTTCGATCACTTGAGAAAGATGAACACTTTCTCTTTCATTTATTTTATTTTATTCAATTATAATGCATTAACATATATTAAATTATATCATAATATAATAAACAATTCATATTACTATTACATGCATACAACCGGCCACCACTTATTATTTTTATGGTCAATTTGCTACTTAAATCCTCCAATTTATAAGGACAACTTCAATTAGGCACTATCTCATTTAATCATCAAATTTTCATTTCACACGATTAAGCCCTTTTATTTAATTAATCACACAAACAATCAAATTTTTATACGTAACTTTCACACATGCTAATTCACATATAATTAACACTAAAAATAATAATTAGATATTTTTCTAACTCAGATTCGTGGTCCTGAAACCACCGTTCCAATTAGGGCCAAAATCAGACTGTTACAACTCTCCCCCCTTAGGGATTTTTGTCCCCCGAAAATCTTACCGGTGAATAGATTTGGAAAACGTTATTTCATGGAATCCTCAAGCTCCCAAGTTGCTTCCTCGATTTCGTGCTTAAGCCAAAGCATTTTTACCAACGATATTTTCTTATTTAGCAACTCTTTCACTTCACGAGCTAGGATATGGATCGGTTCTTCTTCATAAGTTAGATCAGACTGTATATCAACCTCGGATGGACTAATCACATGAGAAGGGTTAGATCTATACCGTCGGAGCATCGAAACATAGAAAAAATTGTGGATCTTTTCAAATTCAGGTGGCAACAGCAGTCTATATGCAACCGGCCTAATCCGCTCCAAAACCTCATATGGTCCAATGAATCTTGGACTCAGCTTTGCCTACCAAATCTAAGTATTTTTTTCCATGGCGAGACTTTCAAAAATACTTGGTCACTTATCTAAAACTCTATATCTTTACGTTTTAAATCCGCATAAGATTTATGACGGTCCGATGCTGCTTTCAAACTTTCGCGGATCGCTTTTACTTTCTGTTTATTCTCTTTGATTAGATCAACCCTGTGTATCTTACTTTCACTTAGCTCGGTCCAATACAGAGGTGTACGACATTTACGACCGTACAAAGCATCGTAAGGTGTCATTTTGATACTCGATTGAAAGCTATTATTGTACGCAAATTCAATCAAAGGCAAGTATCGTTCCCATATACCCTCGAACTTGAGAACACAACATCTCAACATATCCTAAAGTATTTGAATAATTCTCTCGGATTGACCATCCGTTTGAGGGTGGAAAGCGGTGCTAAAATGCAATTTAGTTAGCTTGTAAACATTGGATCTCTATCCGAAATAATAGAAATATGTACTCCATGTAATCGTACAATCTGGGAAATGTACAATTCAGTTAGCTTGTCAAGCGTGTAATCTGTACGGACCGAAATAAAGTGAGCTGACTTTGTCAATCTATCAACAATAACACAAATTGCATCTTTCTTGTTTGATGTCAACGATAACCAGATATGAAATCTATCGTGACTCGATCCCATTTGCACTCGGGTATCATAATCGGCTGAAGTAATCCTGATGGCACCTGATGCTCGGCTTTTACTTGCTGACATATCAAACATTTTGACACAAAATATGAAATATCTCGTTTCATACCATGCCACCAGTAATGCTATCTCAAATCATTATACATTTTCGTGCTACCCGGGTGAATAGATAATCTACTATTATGAGCTTCATTACAAATCATCTGAATCAACTCAGGATCCTTTGGTACACATATTCGATTTCTGAACTACAAGCATCCTTCAGCTTCAATCTGAAATTCTGAGTCAGTATTCGAACCACCATGATTCCTTTTTGCTAATAAGTTTTTATTAACCTTTTGAGCTTCGCAAATCTGTTGAACAAATAATGGTTTTGCTTTTAATTATGCAACAATAGTACCATCGTCAATCATTTCCATATCTATGTTCATTTCACGTAAAGCAAACAATAATTTTCTGCTTAGGGCATCAGCAACCACATTAGCTTTTCCTGGGTGATAATCAATCAATGGCTCGTAGTCTTTTAACAATTCCAACCACCGTCGTTGTCTTAGATTCAGATCCTTCTGAGTCATTAAGTACTTTAGGCTTTAATGACCGGAAAAGACATGGCATTTTTCACCAAATAGATAGTGGCGCCATATTTTCAAAGCAAAAACTATAGCGGCCAATTCAAGATTGTGCGTTGGATAGTTCTTTTCATGCGGCTTTAATTGTCTCGAGGCGTAAGCTATAACCTTACCCACCTGCATCAGAACACAGCCCAAACCATTCAAGGATGCATCATTGAAGATAACGAACTCTTTACCCGACTCTAGCTGAACAAGCACTGGAGCTTCAGTCAATAAAGTTTTCAACTCATCGAAACTCTTCTGGCACTTTTCCGTCTACTCGAATTTAACATCTTTTTGAAGTAGCTTTGCCATCGGAGTTGCAATCATTGAGAAACCTTTGATGCATTTGAGCAAAAAGCGTGGCGTTGGAAGAAAAGTGATTTTGCTTACAACGGGAGAAAAGTTTATTCTTTGTTGGTGCTCTTCCAAATAACAAGTATGAGTTTATATGAAACAACGATAATGCAAGACACGATGACTCAAATGGGCAAGACGGGGAGAGAATTAAGCGATCTTATCAGTCAAATCGACTTTGTTGCATGAACACTTGCGTGCGAGAGCAACTCAAAATGCTTAGCGCGACGGAATCTAAAAACTCTCGAAGCATTGAGGGTGATAGATGTCATTTAAAATAGCATGCTACAAAGCAGGGGATGCCTCTTGGTTTGCCAATCTTTCAAGATAATGAGCGGCTTCACAGAGACATTGGAAGAGGTGCCCTTGGCAATAGGGCTTCCATTCAAATTTCATGGCCACTCAAAGAGGCCTTTCCACGAATATTGATATTCGTCCTAGCCGCTTGGGATCCTTTTCCAATCAGAATGCCATGGATCCTGGACTGGACCATGGCTAAGCAAAGCTTTAAGAACCTGAGGACAAAAGTCAGTCCATCCAATCACGAGTCTAAGATCACTTTGGATTGAAATGACGGTTGTGCAAAAATCCGTTGTTTTCATTGAAGGAGAAAAGTGTGGAAAAAAAGTTAATGGTGAAGGCGAGAATCTAGATTCATACATAATCATTTTATCGACCATCACAACATACTGATCGCCTTTTTTTTGCAAGACTTGCCATGCTTTAATGTCGGAGAGCCGAAACAACCTACATACATTCCTTTGGAGCTCCATTCCTTGATGTACTTGCAATTGACAAAGCACTAACTAGAGAGCTTCTTTGGTTAAGGCAATCTCGGGAAAGAGTGAAAGTCTTATCCTATGCTTCACGGGGAGCAACCATAGTCTTAGAACCAATCTTTGCGTTCTTGTGGTGTTTCTTTCGACTAATTCCACCCAAGTCGAAGGTCGTGCTTTGTCGGGGGCAATGATAGAAATTTCTTCTGAAGAATGGGCGATGGAATTGGTGGAACCATCTAGGATGGAAGGATAGTCTGTTGTGAACTTCTGGGCTCATCGTTGTGATCCAAACAACATTGCAAGGGATTTGATTCTTGTGAAGAAATGAAAAGAATTAGTATTGACCGGTTAGATAGATTCAAAGAGCGAACCGAATAGACGACTTTCACGATGGTTGGAATTGGAAAAGCTATTGAGCGATACAATCTAAAATGTCCGAGCTCATGATTCCTTCTTAGTCTAGAAAAACTCTAATCTTTCGAGCCATGAAAGCGAAAGAATCCCTTGAGTATGGCGCTAGCTAGAATAAATGATCAATCTTGAAAAAGCGATGCTAAGCAAGGATAGTCTCCTCACTACCTTCAAAGTCGTAACTCTGCAATCGAGTCGAAGTTAAGTGCGAAAACTCTCCTATAGTATTTAGAAGTTACCTAGAGTAATGTCTGTAATATTCTCTTTTGTGAAATAGGCTCGTGTTAGGCATCTTCGAACCAATCTCCAATCAATTCATAAATAATCATTCATTCTCTGTATAGGTGATGGGTCCCGGATATCAAATCTTACTCTCTTTCTAGTGATCTAGAAGGATCTTGAATACAGAGATTGCAACTTACTTCCTAACTTGTTATAGCGGATCTTACCTCGCAAACAACTACAAGCCAGCGAGGAGATGAAGATGGAAACTTAAGCAAGACATTATCACTGATCACAATTAGTAACCCTATATGAACTCACATTTACTAAATTTCAAAATTACAAAGTCGTGATAAACTTCAACAGAATGATTCAAAAAATTCAAAAAATTCAAAAAAACAAAAAACAAAAAACAAACCACAAAAAAAGCTAAAGAATATCACGCAAAATCAGTAACACAAGTCTCAATTGTTCTTAAAAGTTGGCATGCTCGGTTTCATTACCTTTTCACAAGATTTGGTTGTGGAATAGATTAGAATGTCATCTATATGATAATGACAAAATGTTCACTCAAAAGAATTGGAAGATATTCGAAAGGAAAAATAAATGCCTTATCTGACAAAAAGACTTGTTTTGAAGATATGGATACTAATCAAGATGGATGGCAAGGACACATCCAATCGGTGAGTTCAAATTCAAAAAAAAAACAACAACAAAAAAGTCTTGTAAAAAAAAGTTTTACAAAAAAATGGTAAAAAGAACAAAAAGCGAAAAAACACGAAAAAGAAAAAAGGGAAAAGAGGTCGAGGTGAAAACCCACAAAAAGGTACCTTGGGATCAAAGGGGATTTGAGTTGAAAACCCGAGAAGGGCAGCTTAAATTTTGATCAAAAGTAAGGCATACGGTAGTCTTACCACGCTTGAGTTTGAAGAAGTATGTTGCGTCTTGGAGCATCGATAAAGTACTCCGGATCCCCTAAACATATATTGAGCCTATAATGGTCCTCAAGACGTTTGAACAGATAAGCTCAGGCTGCGATATCCGGGGCACTTAGTTTTATTTCTACTTGCAAGATAAATAAATTTCTTTGATTATTGCCCGCTACCTTTGCTTAACCATTGGTTTGAGCTCTCTTAACCGTTCTTATCCATAGTTTAGATCTCTTTCGGACATTTTGTATTGAAATAACGATTAATGGACTAACGACACTTTCATAAAAGGAGTTTCACATATTACTCTAGGAAACTTAAAAGTAATCGGAACACGAAGCAGGACCATTGCTTAAAACTCCTCGAGTTTAGGGGCGGGAATAATGGTGGAGAAAATTACGAGGCGAGGCTATCTCTTGGATTGAAAATGGTGATTGAACAAAATAACGAGGTATTACGTAAAAAGTATCATCTCGATAAAAAGGGCAATGTATGAATGGGCAATCATTACATGAAGAATAATTTTGTATCCATGCAACTATCATGTGTGCACACACAGTCACGATCCAAATAGAAAGGTGCACAGACCAAATCAACAAATTCTATACCCACAGTCGTAGTGGGATTGGTTGAAGATGACATAGATTCTACACCCACGAGTCGTAGTGGGATGACACAATTTCTATACCTTTAAGGCCTGATGGGTTGATCTGAAGATGGTATAGCCTTAAAGTCTGTATGTGTGTGCGTGGAGTGGGCCTTGAAGTCACGTTAGGGCAAATTGTTTGAGCAAAATATGATTATTTCTTTGAGTTTACGGCAAAATTACCAATCGAGATATCGGGGTTGTACGACTACGGTGGGCGATGAGCGAGTGACAACCTAAGCATAAAAGGGGTCATTTCATTTTACATTCATTCATCATCATTAGGGCGTGCAATCATCGCATCGTTGATCCTATACATTTTAACAAAGAATCATTATCATGACATCCGCGTTCATGCAAATGTCCTCCATAATATCATTTAGCTAGGCATTCGATTGATTTACAATCATTGCATCTTGATGGAAAATCATCATTCTCATGACATTACGCATTCATGTAAATGTCATCCATATCCTACGCGTAGTTAGGAGCATTTGAGTCATTGAGCCAAACTCCAAACTTTGGTAATATTCTACGAGGGTCTCCAATCAAGTATAGCCAAATCTTACTCGGATCAACTCGAATACCTGATCTTTGAAACAACACGCCCCAAAGCTAACCCGTGTAACCAGAACTCACATTTACTAAATTTCGCGTACAACTGCTTATCACGCAAAATCTGTAACACAAGTCTCAATTGTTCGGCATGCTCAGTTTCATTACGAATAGATTAGAATGTTATCTATAAACACAACCACAAACCGATCTAAATACTGTCTAAATACCCGATTCATCAAATCTATGAAAACAGCAGGGGCATTAGTGAGTCCGAACGGTATCACTAAGAACTCGTAATGACCGTATCTCGTCCGGAAAATAGTCTTAGGCATATCAGAGTCTCTAACTCGTAGTTGATAATAACCCGATCATAAATCGATCTTCGAAAATACTGAGGCTCCCTTTAGCTGATCAAATAAATCATCAATGCGCCGCAACGAGTATTTATTCTTTATGGTCATTTTATTGAGTTGTCGGTAGTCGATGCACATTCTCAAAGTTCTGTCTTTCTTTTTCACAAATAATACTGGCATACCCGGAGAGAAACTCGGTCGAGTAAAACCTCTATCCGTCAACTCTTGCAACTGCGATTTCAATTCTTTTAATTCAGTCGGTGTCATTCTATACGGGGTTATCGAGATCGAAGTCGTCCTTGGCACTAACTCGATACCAAACTCTACCTCTCGAACAGGTGGCAAACCCGGCAATTCCTCTGGAAACACATCCAGGTACTCACATACAACTGGTACAGATTCAATCTTCTTTTCAGTTACTTTACTATCAATTACATAAGCAAAGTAAGCTTCACAACCCTTTCTCACATGTTTCGAGCCAACATCGAAGATATCACTGTTGGTAACCCATTTAAATCAGTAGACTCAATTTGAATTATCTCATTATTCTGGCACCGCAGATCAATAGTCTTTCGTCTACAATTCACTACAGTATCGTGCATGGTTAACCAATCCATACCGAGTATGATATCAAACTCATCAAATGGTAGTAACATCAAATCAGCCAGAAAACATGAATCTCGAATCATCAAAGGGCAATTCTTGCACACCTTATCAACTAGCACACACCGGCCCAAGGGGTTCAAAACCCGAATCACAAACCCAGTAGACTCAACAGGTAAAGTCTTACTGGATACTAAAGCTTCACACACATAGGAATGAGTTGAACCAGGATCAATCAGAGCAATTACACTAGTATTAAAGAGAGTAAATATACAAGTGATAACATCTGGAGATGAAGCTTCCTCTCGAGCACGAATGGCATAGGCTCTGGCAGGCGCACAAGCCTTGGATCTAACAGCTATATCCGAAGTCCCTCTCTAAGTACCGCTCCTGCGTACCATATTTTGGGGTGGCCTACCTCTAACTACAGCACCACTTGATCACACACTCTGAGCATTATCCTTCTCAGCTACCTCCGGACAATCCCGAATGAAATGATTTTGTGAACCACACTTGTAACAAACTAGGTTGTTGAACTTGCCCCAACATTCACCAAAATGTCGCCTACCACACTGTTGACACTCGGGTTTATTCGGTCGAGTATTGCCCATACTAGCAATCGAGGTGGCTCATGAACTCACTCGTGGTCGCTCTCGTATAGAAATCTCAGCATTAGTCTTGGATCGGTTACTGTCATTTCTGAACTTCTTTGATGCTGATTGAGAAGTTTTTCCCGCTGATCTCTTATGAAAATCTCTAGTTTCAAACTCAGCTTTTCATTTCTCATTTCCTAGTTCTTTGGCTTTGCAGGCTCGCTCAACTAGTACTACGAACTTATTTATTTCAAGTATGCCAACGAGCAATTTTATGTCTTCGTTCAACCCTTCTTCAAATCTTCTACACATAGCAACCTCAGATGAAATACACTCGCAGGCATATCGGCTGAGTCTCACAAACTCGCGTTCATACTCAGATACGGTCATGCGACCTTGTTTAAGTTCGAGAAATTCCTTGCATTTTTTATCAATAAATCGCTGACTAATATACTTTTTGTAAAACTCCATCTGAAAGAAATCCCAAGTGACCCATTCCTTTGGAACAATTGAAACCAAAGTGTTCCACCAATAGTAGGCAGAATCCTGTATTAAAGATATAGCACATTTCAAGCATTCTTCGAGCGTACAAGATAGTTCATCGAAGACACAAATAGTACTATTGAGCCAAAATTTAGCCCGTTCAGCATCACCAGTAGCTGTGGCTCTAAACTTTTCATCTTTGTACTTTCTAATTTTATCAACAAGAGGCTTATTTAATGTTTCAAGATTAATAATCGGAGGTACCACAGGTACTACAAGTGAATTAGCAGGGTTCGGGGTTGTTGAACAGCCGGATTCATCTGGATAAACTAATTAAACCAATCATTCATTATACTGAAGAAGGCTTGCTTAGCCCCCTCATCTTGGTTACTTGTAACTGGTCGAGATTCAACCGGCGCGGTCCCTTGCGCTGGAGCAGGCGCCACACTCTCGACATCATTAGCTACGGCTCACTCGGGATCAGGATCCATTTACTATACAAAAGATGAAAAATTATATTTGACGGTTAGAAGTCATCATACTATCACAGTAAAAATTATGGCATGTATAGCTAGACTCACATGCGTTACATTAGTCCGAGAACTGACTAAACTGTAGCTCTGATACCAATAAAATGTAACACCTCTAACCCGTATCTGTCGCCAAATTAGGGTTACGAGGCATTACCTATCAAAGTATAACCCAAATCAAGATTTCATAAATAAATATTTATATACCTATAAACATTTTACCAAAACAAAATATATATTACCAAAACCAATATACATATATGTCAAAACCTTATTTAATCGAATCTAGGGTACTCCAAATTCAATACCAATTGCCGAAAGCATCCATTCATATCAATGATCACACCTCTTATAATTAACATAGCCAAATTATTCAAATAAACTAAACATATCTTACAAATGACCTAAAACATATAAAACCAAGCTCAATATATACACATATGTATATCATGACCAACATTGTATGTATATCCTATAATGTCATTTATACCTATCATGAAAAATATTTCACCAAATCATACAAACACTATGGTCGAAACTACATAACTATGATTTAACTCAATAATCATTCATGCCACATATTTTAACACCAAGCATAAATACATCAGAAATTGTACTTTCATAATAAGTTAACATCATAGCCGAATTCGCATAAGACCATAATTACCACAATTTAGCCATTTTCGCATGGCATATATATATACACACCATTCAAAACAAATTCAAAAGTAGCATAGCATATACATGCCATAGTTACAAAAATTTAGCTTATGAGTACCAAAATTAGTCGATAGTGTGATAGAGTTTGACGATGACCCCCGAGCTCAAAATTTGTCTTTCAAAATCTATAAAACAATGCAAATAAACACATACCGTAAGCTATCATAGCTTAGTAAGTTATAAGCAATTTCACAACAATAATGCATTATTACATTATATTATAAATACAAATTTTATAAATTCACAAATAAGATTTATAACCATAGCTATAAATTATACCACCTTTCATAAATTATCACCTTTCATAGCTCCAAAAGCCTAACACCCATACATTTAATAATTGGTTTCATATGCATATACCACTTACCAAATTTATAGTTATAATTCAAATAATAACTTCTCATGATATCAAACTTACCGATTTCAATCTTGGATTAAAGTTTACTCATACCTTTAAGGCGCGTTAACCGATTTCGTACACTTAGTGCTCGGGAGTTCAATTCACACACTTAGTGCTCTTTAATCGATTTCGCACACTTAGTGTTCGGAAGATCAATGCGCACACTTAGTGCTCTTTGTCTGATTTCGCACACTTAGTGCTCGAAAATTCAATTCGCACACTTAGTGCTTTTTCTCAATTTTTACTCCTCATTCGTGTAAACACATATAAACTTAACTTCAACTAGATATATATATACATATTCGAATCAACTATTTCATCTCATAAAAACATTAACACATTCGGAAATATCCAATACATCTATATATACATCTCCATTTATTTCAATACATCATTAAGAATAATTTCAGTTCAACTCAATTCCTTAAAAACTTACCTCGGATATCGACGGACTATATTTCCCGACTATTCGCTTAACTTCGCTTTTCCTCGATCCAATCCCGATCCTTTTTGTTCTTGATCTATTTAATTTCAAATTAAACTCATTCAACATATTTTCATTCAATTTAGTCCAAAAACACATAAATGGGCAAATTACATTTTTACCCCTAATATTTCATATTTTCACAATTTAGTTCCTATTACACAAAACACAAAATATTCAAAATTTGACCACACTTCTTTAGGGCTGAATTTTCATAACTTTAGTACAAGCTCATACATTTCATTTATTTCATATTTTGACCCCTCAATTTATAAATTTCATAATTTAATCCTATTTAGACATTTTTACCAAAAATGTCTTAATTAAACTTAACAATCTAACATTCTATATTTATTTTCCATCACTAAACATCAATTTAATCAAGATATAAACAATTGAATTTCATGAATACATCATCAACTTCAAAAATTCAAGCTTGGGCTAGCTAGTATTCAAAGCAACGATCTCAAAAACATAAAAATTAACAAAAACCGAACTCAAATCACTTACCTATTTGAGCTTGCAAAGGGTCGAATGTTTCCAAACTTTCTTTCTCTCTTTTTCTCTCTATTTTCTATCACTTGAGAAAGATGGACACTTTCTCTTTCATTTATTTTATTTTATTCAGTTATAATGCCTTAACATATATTAAATTATATCATAATATAATAAACAATTCATATTACTATTACATGCATACAACCGGCCACCACTTATTATTTTTATGGTCAATTTGCTACTTAAATCCTCCAATTTATAAGGACAACTTCAATTAGGCACTATCTCATTTAATCATCAAATTTTCATTTTACGCGATTAAGCCCTTTTATTTAATTAAGCACACAAACAATCAAATTTTTATACGAAACTTTCACACATGCTAATTCACATATAATTAACACTAAAAATAATAATTAGATATTTTTCTAACTCAAATTCGTGGTCCCAAAACCACCGTTTCGATTAGGGCCAAAATCAGACTGTTACAGACGTAACTGAATGCTTTTGATGGGTTAACATTAACTCCAATGGGGTTAATCTTATGTTATTATTGTTGTTTTTCTAGTTACGGAAGGATTTATTAGGTTTGGGGTTGTAAGGTGTGGACTGATCATTGTTTTGTCGAGTTTTAAAATTTATAAAGAGAAAGATCGAACCTGGAAACTAACTCTGACAACGATTAAAGGCAAGTGTACCTATCGAACAGTAGTATTGCTTAGACAAGACCGGATTGTCGAACCCAAAGGAACTAAAAATAGTAATACTCACTTTCTTTTGATTATTTAGCCTAAAATATGGAGTGATTGGCTGATTTAATCTAAATTAACGACTACTAAGCTAAAGACACAAAGACAAAAAGAATGACTTGGAGAATAACTTGAAGAAAACTCAATTGATCACAACGATACCCTCAAGAAGAATCCACCTAGACTTCACTTGTTACTTAACACTGAACCATATGATTTATTCACTTAGTTTGATCTGTAAGACTCCTTAACGTATATTAAACCCTCTCTCGAGGCGAATAACGTCTAACCCTAGGTTAATTAGTGGAACTCTTGTTCTCTTATAATAACCCCCTAGAATAGTAGTAAATCGATCTATGGACTCTCATATTATGTTTCACCCTAATTCGATAAAATCTCGTCACTCTATCTCTAGGCATGCGATCAACTCCGCTTAATTATGCTAGATTTACTCTTAAGCAAGGTCTATTCCTCCTCCACCTAAGCACATTAGATTTAGATTAAACATGCATAATTAAGAACAAACTAAGTATTTATCATATAATTCAAAATTCAATAACAATATTCATCTAGGTTTCATCCCCTTCAGGCATCTAAAGGGTTTAGTTCATAATGAATAAATAAAACATCTCAAGAGAAAAGATAAAATAAAACATAAGAAATTCCAAAAACTCTCTGGAGGAATTGAAGGAGAAATCCACCGTCTTGAGTAAAATTTCGGCTCCTTGAGATGGATCCACTGGCTATCTTCTAGTAATTCCCACAAATCTGGCATTTCTGGCTCAGCTCCTTGGCCTAGCTAACTGCGCCGACAAAAGCCCTAGCAGAAGGCTTCTACCGAACTCCCCATTAAGTTGCACCCTTAGGTGTTTATATAGACTTTGAGATGCCTTACTTGGCCCCTAAGTATCCTAATTCAAGTATAATTCCTAATCGGGTGTTTGAATAGGCTTTAGAATGTTTCTTTGCCTCAAAGTATCCTATTTTGAGTAGAATTGCTCTTTTCTGCGGCAGGGACACAGCCATGGTACACACCCGTGTAAATCATCTTCAAGCCATTTCTCGATTCTTTGATTGGGGAACGGCCGTGTAAATCGTGGCATGGCCATGTCTTAGTTAATTATTGAGGCACGGCCGTGTGGCTTGAAGTCTAAGTAGTGTCGATTTCTTCTTTGGCCCAATTTGTCCCGTTTTAAGCCCGTTTCTTGTTCTTTTCATCTTCGGATGCTTTCCTAGTAAAAACATAAAAAGAAAGGATTAAGAGCACCTTTTTTACATAAATCAAGGGTAAATCATCCAAAAGCATACTAAATGTGGGCCTAAAATATGTTACTTTTATTATTTATCAAATACCCTCACACTTAAGCTTTTGCTTGTCCTCAAGCAAAATTCTCAACTTATAATTAAAATGAACTTTCCATAATTCACAATTCCTATCAATAATGCCTCATCATAATTCATAGATAATTTATACATGGATAATTTAACTCAAAGTCTCTTAAAGGCTCAAACAATTCTAAGTCATAAATTTGTAGCATAAAAACATAGACGTCTCCCCTTATCTAAATAATTACCTTTAATTCAAAACTGACAAGGATTGACATCCTCACTAAAGATTCACTCAAAGCACTCAAAGTGTTTAAGGTTCAAGAAAAAATACTCATAAGTCGAACCTGAAAAGTTAATCCCATAGGCTTGGCTGAAAATCAAATCTCCACCACTGAAATGTGAGATGATACAAATCAAAAGGTTTTTATCAGGGTTGTAACGAGGCTTAGGTTAAAGGTGTGGATAAAGGCTGAATTAGAAGGCTTAGAATCGAGATTGACCTGACAAGTTACCTAACTTTTAGAGAAATAATTGAACTAATAATCACATGAAACTTTGGAACTAATAATACTACAAGCTTTTTATTTGATAATTGAAATTTAAATGTACAAGATCACTTTCTATACTACTAATACTGAATATACTTTGATTTTTCGACTAATTTTTTTATATCAAATAGAAACATAATAAAGAAAACTTTATCAATTGAAATAAACTAATTCGGTAACTGATCAAATCAATTCTCGATAGAAGGGTAGCCAAAAGAATGGTGATTACAAATACAAAAGGGTTTTGGGTTAATATTAGCTGGTAAATCAATAAAAAGGGTTGTTAGGATCAAATGGGTTCACTAAGGGTTAATTTGTGAAGGTAGGCTTTTTGGTGGAGTGAATGGGTTAAAACCTAGGTGCCTTTATCATCCCAGTATATCAAATCATTAATGTGGTCTCGATATGTATAATCTAGGCAAGTTCTAGAATAACAATTCACTGTTGACACACTCATAATTAATAAAGTGAGCATGAAAAGAATATATGCTCTATAAGGCTCAAATCTCACAAAAATTATGGGTATTTGACATCAATCTCAGAAATTTCAAACTTCAAGATAATATTCAAATTCAGGTTCAACAACCTAGAAAATTTTTATTCTTGAAAAATAGACTTATCATGCTTGATTCTCTAGTATTCTTCAAGTATAAATCATCAATGCATAATTATCAATGACTTACTCAAAAACATATCAATAAAAATCATAAATCATCGAAATTTCACCTAATTGATAATATGAGAAAATTACTTAGAACAAGACTAAAATTTAGGATTCGAATAATGCAAGAAGTTAGGTACTTTTACCCCACACTTAAGATGTACATTGCCCTCAATGTACAAAGATAGATAAACAATTATGTAATAACAAAATCAAAGAGAAGGGAGAAGTAACACTTCACGAATTTTTGGATGAAGTCAATGAAAAGAAACCGGATAAGATTGGAGGTGAACGTGAGGAAGCGTCTCGAACCATTTGAAATTGAATCCTCAAGTAGCGGCTTGGTTTTATTGTATCCTAAGCTAAATCTAAATGCCATTGAGAAAAAGGAGAAAATAATAAAGGTAAGTAAAAATAAAATAAAAAAAAAAAAAAATAAAAATATGAATAAAAGTAAATAAGTAAATAGAGATAAAGTCCACGCCCATGTGCCTAGCTGTGGTGTCCACACGGCCGTGTGCAAGGCCATGTGGGTATGGAAACCTATGCCTAAATACGAAAAGAAATAAAACCAAACTCATTAGTACGGTTAGTACTCAGGTTGCCTCCCGATAAGCGCTCATTTAAAGTCTTGAGCTAGACTTACCTGTTGTACGCACAATCATGGTGGTTTGAGGAGGTGAAAATCCTTTCACATGCGATCAACTCGGTTATGGATATAAAGTTTAAGTCGAGTAATGTTTACCTCAAAATTGTTAAATTTAGGATTGTTTACCTCGACTGTGCCGTATAGGAAGACATTAAGTACCTCAAAAGTGATTTCTTCGTTTGCCTTGAGGTCTGAATTGGTGATTTGAGGGTCTTCATTATTCAACAATACATGATCCTCTATTTTGATGTGATTTGTTATTCCTATCAGCTCGTCTGGGGTTTCCTTCGGTTTCACTTCATGTGGTTCCGGTTCTTTTTTAATTTGTGTTTTCCACTCTTCTAGTTTGTTGATCCTAAGGCTTCGTTCCTCATATAATTCTTCTTTGTCGGCACGAGGTCTAAGATCTAGCTCAGCTAGGTGATTTCGTGATGCTTCCTGGAAAGAAGGTTGAACCAAATGGTTATCAATAAAATTAACGTTCGTACCTTTATTACTCAATGTCCTAGCTGAGTCAAGACCTTGAAGAGTGATTGTTTCGTCTTCTACACTCACCGAATTCTTCTTCTATGTGGCCTTTCTTTATTGCATCGGGATATGGCACACAAGGTTGGTACTCTGTACTTGCCAATTTTGGTATATCATGGCACACCTCAACTTTACCTTCACTTACCACAGGTTCTTCCCTTGGGTTTGGTTCATCTAGCCCTTCACTGTCATGAGCTAGTACGGTTTGAATTTGCTCATTTGGGTTAATCTATATGTTGCTTGGTAGACGCTTTTGGTCGTTCGGACATTAACTTTGCAAGTTGTTCAACTGACTTAGTAATTTTCTGAACTTGGTTCTTGATCTCTTTGATCGATGCTTGTTGATTATCGAACGTTGTCTCAATTTTTTGGGGACGAGTTTCTATGGCTGCCATGAATTTTGTCAGCATCTCCTCAAGACTTGACTCCTCTTCCTGTTGGTGAGGTGGTTGTTGAAAATTTGGAGGAAGTTCCTGTCTTTGGCTACTTTGATCATCCCACGAGAAATTGGGATGGTAACTCCAACCTGCATTATAAGTGTCATTATAAAAATTATTTTGTGGTCTAGAATAGTTACCCGTATAGTGAGCTTGCTCGTTTTCCATACCATATCTGTAAGGTGGTTACTCAAGATTCACCAAGCCTCCTAAATTCTAATCATATTGCATTACTGGTGTACCTGTGAGAGATTATACAAACCATCAATCTTTTTATTCATCATCTCTAGCTGGTTAGATAACCTGGTGACCACATCGAGGTTGAAAACACTAGCGGCTTTTGTTGGCGCTGTCCTCATAACTTGCCACTGATAATTATTCAGTGCCATCTTCTCTATAGACTAAAATTATCTGCCAAAAGCAAAATAGAAGAAAAATTAGCAAAGTAAAAAATAATAATAATAATTAAAAAATTGCAGAAAATAAAAAAATGGCTAAAGTAATAAAAATAGAGCTTTCTTAATATTTTAGTTCCCCGGCAACGGTGCCAAAAACTTGATCGTTGTTTTATCGAGTTTTAAAATTTATAAAGAGAAAGATCGAACCTGAAAACTAACTCTGACAACGATTGAAGGCAAGTGTACCTATCGAACAGTAGTATAGCTTAGGCAAGACTGGATTGTCAAACCCAAAGGAACTAAAAGTACTAATACTCACTTTCTTTTTATTACTTAGCCTAAAATATAGAGTGATTGGCTTATTTAATCTAAATTAACGACTACTAAGCTAAAGATACAAAGACAAAAAGAACGACTTGGAGAACAACTTGAAGAAAACTCAATTGATCACGACGATACCCTCAGGAAGAATCCACTTAGACTTCACTTGTTACTTAACACTGAACCATATGATTTATTTACTTAGTTTGATCCGTAAGACTCTCTAACGTATATTAAACCCTCTCTCGAGGCAAATAACGTCTAACCCTAGATTGATTAGTGGAACTCTCGTTCTCTTATAATAACCCTTCAAAATAGCAGTAAATATATCTATGGACTCTCATATTAGGTTTTACCCTAATCCGGCAAAATCTCGTCACCCTATCTCTAGGCGTGCGATCAACTCTACTTAATTATACTATATCTACTCTTAAGTAGGGTCTATTCCTCCTCCACCTAAGCACATCAGATTTGGACTAAACATGCATAATTAAGAACAAACTAAGTATTTATCATATAATTCAAAATTCAATAACAAGATTCATCTAGGTTTCATCCCCTTCAGGCATCTAAAGGGTTTAGTTCATAATGAATAAAGAAAACATCTCAAGAGAAAAGATAAAACAAAACATAAGAAATTCCTAAAACCCCTTGGAGGAATTGAAAGAGAAATCCACCGTCTTGAGTAAAATTTCGACTCCTTGAGATGGATCCACTAGCTATCTTCTAGTAAGTCCCACAAGTTTGGCCTTTACGGCTCTGCTCCTTGGCCTAGCTAAACTGCACCGACAAAAGCCACAGCGAAAGGCTTCTACCGAACTCCCATTAAGTTGCACCTTTGTTTATATGACTTTGAGATGACGTTTATATAGACTTTGAGATGCCTTACTTGGCCCTAAGTATCCTAATTCAAGTATAATTCCTACTCGGGTGTTTAAATAGGCTTTGGAATGTGTTTTTTGCCTCAAAGTATCCTATTCCAGTAGAATTGCTCTTTTCATGGCGAGGACACGGCCATGGTAAACGCCTGTAAATTATCTTTAAGTAGTGTCTCGATTACGTCGATTGGGGCACAGTAGTGTAAATCGTGACATGGTCATGTCTTAGTTAATTGTCGAGACACTAGTGTGGCTTGAAGTCCGTGTAGTGTCGATTTTCTCTTTAGCCCAAATTGGCCCATTTTAAGCCCGTTTCTTGTTCTTTTCATCCTCGAGTGCTTTCCTGAGCAAAAACATGAAAAGAAAGGATTAAGAGCACCTTTTTACATAAATCAAGGGCTAAATCATCCAAAAGCATACTAAATGTGGGCTTAAAATATGTTACTTTTACGGTTTATCATGGACTTTGCAAGGTAAATGGGTTTGTAACAATATAACTTCAGTTGGGATGGATGACATCTTGAATAGTGATACTTCGAGTAAGGTGGAAGAGTATATGGGTTGATCATATCATATATAAGGTGCATAAGGATGTAGGGTCTCATGGTCTGGGTACTAAATGGAGGTAAAAGTCTTGTTGGCTTCAAAACTAGTGGATGCTAGAGATGAAGGATTAAGAGAATCGATATTCACATTAGTGGGGAGGTTAGGAATACTAGTACTTATGTCAAGAACATGTAGCGGCTTTGTTCATGCGAGCGATATATAACTAGTGCAGGCATTTTCACTCTTAAGAGTGTTATAATTGAAGGTTCTAGTGTTTTAAGCGCTTTTTGGAAGACAATATGGGTTCACAAATGGAACAATTTGGCCATTAATTGGTCTAGGTTGGATATCGACAAGGTTAGCTTCAATAGTGGGATCCATGACTTTTCGATTTCGTTTTTAGATTTCCATAATCGACGCTAATTTTTTCAGACACTTTGGGATAACTCTAGATTGAGAGAAGCTTAGGTTGAAAAGTGAAAGACTTGCAAAGAAAAAAGAAAGTCATTAAGAGACATCGAAGTTCATTCTCTGAGAAGCACTTTAATACTTAAGTTAAAAAATTTGAAAATGAATAGCTCTATAGTGGAATGAAAGTAAATATTAACTCTTACCTTGAAGTTAGACATGTCCAAAGGTTAGGTAGCCCACCTGGCCTGACTTGGGTTGAGTTTGGATCAGCTTGATTTAATCTAAATTTAATTTAAATAATAATTTTTTATATTTAAATTTATTTATAAATATATAAAATATCAATTAAAAATATATATTTTAATATCTTATTAATTTTTGAACAATGAAAAAAACTATTTAAGCAGACTGATTAGGCCTGAAAACAAACTTAATCTTAAATTGTTTTTAAAATCAAATCTTGACACGATCCGACGCATGAAAAACTTTACTTGAAGTAGATATCCTTTCTTCTTTTTTACAGGAGTTATTCAAAATGTCTCAATTGCAACGTATAACTCCTTTTTGCAAGCTAATCTATTTTCATTGGCTTTTGATCATCAGACTCATATTACAGGGTGTATATTACAATTATAAGTTCAATTATCAAATTAAATATCAATGTGGTACTTTTATTTTCAATTTGTTCAATTTGGTATCTTTTATCATTATGGTACCTATCAATAACGGTGTTAAATTCTGACATTATTGTCCAGGTGCCCCAATCATGAGGTGCCATGTGGCATTGTGGATAAAAAAAGAAAATTTAAATTATAAAAAAGATGGAGTTGATAAAATTTTTCTCTTTTCATTCCTCCTCCATTATTTGGTGTTGTAGTTGAAGCCGGTCATTGCTCCCTCGATTTGGGTTCTTCTTCTTTTCCTAGTTTTTTCGTTTCTAAAGATACCTTTTGTTGTGGTGGTGGGTTCTTGGCATCTTCCATTTCTTTGCTTTGCTTTCGTATCAAAAGGTTTTAAAAAATTTGAAGAAGAAATAAAATAAAAGTTTGTATATCAAACAAATAATCTATAGAAGCAAGTTATGTTTGGCCTTGATTTTCAGTTTTTTTTTTTTTTGAGATATGAGTGTTGTATTTCATACCTTTCTCATTGGCAGCTTGACCCATTCCCATCTTATTAGGAACTCAACCAATCAAATTCTATCCCTTAAACCTCTTTAAAATTTGGGTATATAGGATCTTCTGTGGTCAAAATCTCTAAAATATCTTCTTCTTTTGTCAAAAGCCCTTTAATTCTTAATTCCTAACCCTATCAACTCCCTAATCTCTTATTCTCACCATGAACTAGTGTTGGCAATCCCCCTTTTATCAGAATAAAAGACCAAACCTTGGAAGAAAAAAAAGTTTAATATAAGAGAAAATGAAGAAATTGAGTGGGAAAGAAATAGAAAACTAAATTATTTTATTTAATGTTGGTTGAGGAGAGGAAGAGAAAGATCATATCTACGATTTTTTACTCGTACTTCAGTGGTTGAGAAATAGAAAAGTCTGTAGATCTCGTTCTCGTTGTTCTTTATGTTTGTTTATCGTCTACTTTTGTGTGTGTGAGAGAAACCCAAAGTATTCTCTTCTGTTTCTATGTTCTTTTGTGATTTTGAAATCCCCTTCTTTATCGAAGATTGATTTTGATACGAATAAAACTAGAAAAGAGAGACAGAGGAAGAAGAAAGGAGAATATTTGAGAAGAGAGAGAAAGACAAATTGATGGAATTTATTTGATAGTAGTTTTCATAACCTTCCATCCAATTACAGTTGCATATAAATAAGGAAACAAAACAGTCAAAAATTGGTTAAAACTAACAGTACGAACATTTATTCAAAACGCCTTATTTCTTATAAAGTCACTGTGCACAGTTTCATTAATGCTAAACGCACTGTTTGCCATATTTTAGTTCTGACCTGTATCAAATAGCCCCTTCTCGAAAGGATCCTTGTCCTCAAGGATCAATATGAGGAAATATCTCATTCAGTTGTTGTAGAGATTCCCAAATGGCTTCTTCTGGAAAAGAATTTGCCTACTCCACAAGTACTTCAATCACCGCATGTTGGCCCCTTTTTACCATTCTTCTGTCAAAGATCTTAGTTGGTTCCTTAGCCCAAACACCATTAGCATCCACTATAGGTAAAGTAGACTGCACCTGAGCTTTCCCACATGCTTCGTGAGCTAAAAGACATGAAAGGTAGAGTGCACTCGAGACTCCGGGGGCAGCTATAGTCTATAGGCCACCTTCCTTACTCATGTTTCTATCATGAAAGGGCTAATAAACTTTGGGAAGATCTTTTGATTCATTACTCGCCTTACCGAATGTTGCTTGTAATATTGTAATTTTAAGTAAACCAAGTCTCTTTTCTCAAACTAAATGTCTGATTTGTGTTTATATGTTGTTTCATTCTTTCATGGGATCTTTTTGGGTGAAATTGCATCAATTTCCTAGTTGCTTCACGATTCTGGAGGCTTCTGTCCATAGTGGCCACAACCGATGTCCCAGCAAAGTAAGGCATGTGTTGGGGTGGAGGCTACCTATATAAAGCCTCATAAGGGGTGACATGTATAATTGAGTGATATGATGAATTGTACCACCACTCAGCTAATGGCAGCCAACTTAGCCAGTCATGGGGTCTTTCCCCTATCATACATCTCAAGTATCCTTCGAGGCACCTATTCAACACATCTGTTTGTCCATCAGATTCAGGATGATAGGCCGTTGACATTTGTAATTTGGTTCCTGCCTTCCTAAATAAATCTTGCTAGAAGTTACTGATGAAGATTTTGTCCCTGTCAAAAATTATTGAATCTGGCATCCCATGTAATCTATAGATGTGATCCAAAAACTTCTAAGCAACCACAACGACAATGAATGGGTGGGAGAGGGCCAAGAAATGGCTTTATTTGGTCAGACTATCCACTACCACCAGAATGGTATTTTTTTCCTTTGGAACTTGGCAACCCCTCCATAAAATCTAAGCTGATTGATAACCTTGGGCTAGCCACATTTTCTGTCTTGCACCTCTGGCAAATTAAATATTCTTGCACCCATTTTCTAATATCTTTACCCATTCACCTCCAATACAGTAAACTTGCATTCTTTTCTTTGTCACATGGATTCCTGAATGCCCTCCCAAAGCATTGGCATGAAAGTGCAGAAACAACTCCTGTCTAAGATCTAGCACTGCTCTAATCACAATCTTCCCTTTTCTTCTTAAAAATCTACCATCTCAAGTGCATTTCGGATGGTGTTGGTTCTGTTGTTGGACCTCAATACACAACTTCTTTAGCTTGTCATCAAGTTGGTAATAAACTTGCACTCTAGTAAGTAAGCTAGAACTCACTGAGCTGCCAGATAAGTGTAAGAATTGACTTTCTCTAGCAGATTGCCTCCTGGAAAGTGCATCAACAACAATATTGTTGGACTCTTTCCTATATAGAATGGCATAATCGTAACCTAACATCTTTGCCATCCAAGGTTGCTAGAAGGGTGTGATAGCAACTTAATCAGATAGAAAACGCAAACTCTGATGATTTGTCCTAATCTTGAAGTGTCTACCTACTAGATAGGCATGCCATTTCTTTACATATAATAAGATGGCAAGCATTTCTTTCTTGTATATTGATAGTGACTGGTGCCTTACTCTAAGTCATTTACTAAAAAAGGCCGCTGGTATGCCTTTTAACTGTAACATTGCTCCTACTTCATATCCTGACGCATCAGTGTCTATGCAAAATTCTAGCTGGAAGTTTGGAAGAGCTAAGACTGGTGCTAAACACAAAGCCTCCTTAAGTTGGTTGAAAGCAACAGTGGCTTGGTCGGTCTAGTTCCAATCATTCTTTGATAAATGTAGGGACTGGCTAGTTAGCTACACACTCAATTTTTGGCTGATCTATAGCTATCGTTCCATTGGATATTATATGTCCCATATATTCCACTTGGTTAGTACCAAAGCAACATTTACTTTTCTTGACAAATAATTGAACCTGCCTCAAAATCATAAACATTTCCTTAATGTGCAACAAATGATTGAGCCAAGAAGTGGAGTATACGAGTATGTCATAAAAGAAAACTAGGATAGTCTTCCTTAAAAGTGACTTAAAGATAGCATTCATCAATCCTTGAAAGGTTGAGGGAGCATTAGTGAGCCCAAAAGGCATCACCAAAAACTCATAGTGGCCTTCATGAGTCTTGAAGGCAGTCTTGTGAATGTCTCTTTCACACATTCTTAATTGATGGTAACCCTATCGTAGGTCCAATTTAGAGAAGACCCTGGCCTTCCCTAACTCATCCAAGAGTTCCTCAATTATGGGAATAGGAAATCTATCATTGATGGTTAGCTGGTTGAGCTGCCTGTAGTCTACACAAAGCCTCCAGCTATCATTTTTCTTTTTTACCATAACAATGGGTGAGGCAAAGTAGCTGTTGTTGTCCCTAATAATCCCATCCTGAAGCATCTCACTGATCAGTTTTTCCATCTCAGCCTTCTGCACAGTGGGGTACCTGTATGGTTGAATTTTGACCACCACTCCATCTTTAAGTGGTATTTGGTGATCTTGAAATCTGGATGGTGGTAAACCAGAATGAGTTCTAAAAATATTTGGAAAGTCATCCAAAAGCAATTGCAAATTGACAGGATATGCAACAGGAGGTGTGGTCAAGGTAACCTGATCAGAAGTGGTCATTATCATGACACAAGGGCCCAATTCATAATTTGTCATCTATAAACATTTAGTAGATTGACTAGTAGACATGACTTAAATGTGACCAGGAGGATACCCTTAATTATGCAAGTATTACCATTGTATAAGAACTGCATGGTCATTGACTCGAAATTTCAATTAATGGATCCGAGAGACAAGAGCCACCATATGCCTAGCACAACATCACAACTTTTTAAAGGCAAAACCATAAAGTCAGTAACAAAATTCGACCCTTGAGCCTCCCAACAAATACCTTTGCAAGTGCCATTAGTGAACAAACATCTGTCATCTGCTATAGTCACCTTTAACTGCTCCTATTGCCAAACTGGTAAATTCAATTGAGCTACCACCCGAGCATCTACAAAATTATGCGTACTCCCTAAATCCACCAGAAAAATAGCCTCTATTGATCCCATTTTAGCTACGAAACGCATTATATGAGGGCCTTGAGAATATTTCATAGCATGTAAGGATACCACAAGTCCTTGAGGTTGATCACTTTTTGTAGGGGGTCCTCCAAATGGTCTAGACACTCTTAAAATTCATCCCATTCCTCCTTAGAAGGAGACTCCAGCAGCACTTGATAAAGTTGAGCCTTAATATATTTGTGTCCACTATGATACTTTGCCCCGCACCAAAAACATAGTCCTTTCTGCTTCCCATCTACCATTGCAGCTGGACTCAATCCTTTAGAAGGCACTCTAGCTCCCCAGAGCCTCCAGCACCACCAGGTCCCCTAGTCACAGAGTTGCTCGAATGCGGTGAAGATCTAGATGGGGCAAAAGTGTTAACCTTGTGGATAACAGGAGAGTGTGACACTTGTGAACCATATCTAGGCAACAAATTTGGGCTCACTGAAAATCCTTTCTTAGGGTATTGACTCAGTATACTCTCCACCTCCACCAATGTCTGAGGTCTAAAGAGTTGTAAGTATTGACTTATTTATGTTTTCAGGTTACTAACAAATATACTAAGGGCATATGCTTCAGATAATTGTACCTGGTTTAAAAGACTTACAAACTGATCGTGATATTGCTCCACTGAGCCTTGCTATTTTAAGGTAACCAATTCAACCATCGCGTCCTTGAAGATGTTTGATCCAAAACGCTCTATCAGGTTATGAGCACAACAAGTCTAGTCCAACAAGTGAAGACCCCCATGCTTCTGGGCATAGAAGTGATGCCAATCCAAGGCTTAACCTTCCAAATGAAGCATCACTGTACGCACTTTGTCACAGTCGGGCACTTCTTTAGCTACAAAGTATTGCTCCAATTTTGACCACTAGCCTCTAAATTCAGTTCCATCAAAATAGGGGCACTCTTACATGTATGAATGCTCTTGAGGAACCCTTGATTTAGGTGGGCTTGGGATCGTAGACCCTAAGGAAGTTTGAGTAACGTCTAAAGAGTCTTTGGGTAGGAAGCCAGAATGTGGCCCTCCCAAGACCCCTTTCCCCTTAGCTTGAGCAATAGCTGTAGTATTCGAAGTAGTGGGGGTGCCAAAGTAATTCTCAAATAGGGAATGCATCTCCATCCTAAACTCTTCTTTAAAGCCTTGCAATCGAGCCTCCATCTTAGCATCCCACTTGAAATCCAAGTGAGAGAGTTTACCTTGGACCTTCACCATTTCCTGTTGAAGGACACACACATCCTTCTACAGTCTCGTGGTCACCCAATCCCCAGCCATAAGAAATCATTTGGATCTGATACCTTGATACGAATAAAACCAAAAAAAAAAAAAAAAGAGACGGAGAAAGAAAAAAGGGAGAATATTTGAGAAGAAAGTGAGAGACATACTGATGGAATTTCTTTTATAATAGTTTTCATAACCTTCCATCCAATTATAGTTGTATATAAGTAAGGAAACAAAGCAGTCCAAAATTGGTTAAAACAAACAGTACGAACATTTATTCAAGACACCCCGTCTTTACTAAAGTCACTGCGCACCATTTCATTAATGCTAAACGCACCGTTTGCCATATGTCAGTTCTGACCCGTACCAGATTTCAAGTATGAATATGTACTTAAAATTTTTCTTTCATCTTTTCATCTCTATTTTTAGTTTCTAATATATGTTTCTTTTTACTTATATTTCTAGTGGGTTTTTGTCAAGGTTATTGGCTTTCAGATTTAGAGAATCATTGTTTTGTTCCGTTGAAATTACGGATCCCTATGTGATTTTTTTGGTTTTTTTATCTTGTATTATATGTTCTTCATGATTGTAGCTATCGTTATATGGTTTATTTCTTTTTATTTTTTGCTTAGCAAAATATTGTTGGCTGTTGTGTTTTTCGCTTCAGTTTTAATGTTTGGGTTTAAGATTTTAAAATTTGGGTTTCAATTTTCAATATTTAGTATTTTCATAATAGTTTCTAGATAAATAACTAAAATCATCTTACTCTTTTTAATTCAATGCATAATTTCTTCACAATAATAGACTTTTTAATATCCAAATCTCATAATTCACATTTACCCTTAATAATACTCATTACATGGTGAAAACTGCATTTGTACTCTCTTCTCAACAAAAATGGAAATTTTACGATTTAATCCCTATATTTTCCAACCTTTCCAATTTGGTCCCAAAAGTGTTTTTCATGACTCCAAAAAATATTCCAAATTATTCTTATACTAGTTAATCATTAATAACTCATATTCCTCATTTTGGTTAAATTTTCACTTTAGATTCAAACTATTCAAAATTTTCAATTTGATCCTTTTTGCTTCATTTCCACATCCAAAATACTTTTCATTGATTTCTATCTCCATTAAAAATTTTCCTCTCGTAAAATTCTTTATCTTGCTCATGTTTCAATTTTTTTCTTGTAAATCCACTATTTTAGATTCCGAAATAATGTCATGTGCTTTATAAATTTTTTTAGGTTGTTACACTACCTATTTCCCCTCTTTTTTTGCCAAAGACATTATTTTTGCTCAATCAGATCTTGAACAAACAAATTATTTAGCATCTTATCTCAATTTGGATATTTCTCAAGACATAAGGTGAATGCTAGAAAAACTCAAATATTCTTCTAGACTAATACAAATAAGCCAATGCCAAACACAATTAGTTCTTGACTTAGATTTTAAAGTGTGGATGAAGAAGGCAACTATTTAGGAATTCCTTTGCTACATAAACGAGTTAATAAAAATACTTATAAATTTTCTTGTTGATAAAATTCATAAATGGTTAAATGGATGGGATTAGACCTGTTCGTAGGTCAGGCCATCTGCCCAAGTCCGAAGGTCCGTGTAATGACCCAAAGTTCATGGGTACCGGAAAAGCAAGTTAAGGGCCTCCGTCTTAGTGAATCGAGTTCGTAAATATTTATTAGGAATATTTGTGAGGCTAGTTGTGTATTTAATTAGGCTTTAATTAAGTGAATTTAGTTTAATTAAAATAAATTAGGAAAAAGGGCTAAATTAAATAAGGGATAAAAGTTTAATTATAGATTAATAGAAAGAAGGAGGACCAAAATGGCAAATAAGCCATTCTTAATGGTTGTGGCGGCAAATATATGAAAGATCTAAGATTTTCTTAGATATTTACTCAATTAATTAATTAGTTAACTTTATTGTTATTATTATTTTATTGAATTATAAATTATATTAAATATTATTATATTATGAAATAAATTGAAATATGACAAATGTAGAGGGTGATAATATAAATGGTACATGTGCAATAAAGTGTATATACACACTTGTATTATAATTATTTATTTACTTAAAATTTAAGTTAAATGATATTTATTAATAAAATAATTATAATATAAGATTTTGTAGGATAAATAAATTAAATGATAACAAGTGGATGGTGATGATAATATATAAATGTAAAATAAATATGTGTACAATTGTAATATATGTATTTGTTATTAAATAGATATTTATTATAATTATTATTATAGTTTTATATTAAATTATTAAATTATGATTGTTATTATGAAAATAAATTAGAATGAAGACAATTGTATAATCATTAATGGTACATGTGTAACATATATGTTTATTCACTTGTAAATTATTTATATATTTTCTTATATAATCAACAAAAGATATTTATTATTTAAAAGATATTTATTAGATAAATAATTAAATTGTGAGATTTTTGTATAATAAACAAATTGAATAGTGACAATTGTAATAATGTAAATATATACATTTGTATTATATTTATTAATTTACTTGAAAATTAAGTAAAAGATAGTTATTAATTAAATAATTATATTATGATATTTTGTGTATAATAATTAAATTAAGTGGTGACAAATGTAATATAAATATGTGTTATTAAAAGATATTATCATTTATATATATATATATATAAAGATATAAAAGAAAGAAAATAAAGAAAGAATAGCAGAAGCCATTCGAAAACAAGAAGAAAGAAAGGGGAAAGAAAAGAAAAAAAAAAAAAAGGGGAAAACTAGGGTTTGAAGGTTTAAAGTTTTAATAGGTAAGTTAATTAAGTCCTTTTTACTTAATTTTGATGTTTTAGAAGCTTTAGAACAAGGTTTTGATGAAATTTAGTTGATACTTTGAAAGCTCATAGGTTTATAAGTATAGTTCATGTTGAACAAAAAGATGAGTTAGGGATTTAATTGAATGAATTTCAATTTAGATTTGGTAAGGGATTGAATTGTAAAAGAAGCTATAAGTTTTGTGTTTAAAGGAATAAATTGAAAGAAATTTCAAATTATAATTTTATTATGAAATAATATGGTGAAGTGAAATATGAAAGGAAATTGAAAAGAAATGAAGTATGAATTGAATTATAAAAGTAAATGAGTTAATTATGATTAAATTAGAATTAGGGTATAAATTGAAATTATTATTATTTTGTAGTTAGCAAAGAACCCGAGGCATAGGCACCGAAAGGAAAGAAAAAGTTATCGAGGAGTAATTAAACAAATTGAGTTTGTATTACTATAATTCAAATATATTTATTGTTAATTGTTATATTTTAATTAAGATGCATGGTAAATAAATTTAGGAAAGTAATTGAAATAATGATATTGATTTGAATGAAATTGATTTAAAAGTGTTTATGGCTATTGAAATTAAATGTGAACAAATTGGAAATTAAAAGTGATTTGAATTGAATGAAGAAAATATGTGATTATTTGAAATGTAAATTAATTGAAAAGTGATTAGTGATTTGAACTTGACTGAAAATGAATCGAAAATATGAATTGAATAAAAGTGAATTAAATTATGAATATGGTGAATATGTGAATTGTGAATTGATTGAAAAGTAAATTGAATTGAATCAAGCATGATTATATGTGATTATCTCAAATATGTATTGGTATTGAATTATATATTGATTAGAAAGTGGAAAAAATGAATTTGAATGATTTGTGATCAAAATTGAAAGTGAAAGTGAAAGTGAAATTGAAATTGAATAGTGATCTTAAATTTGGTATGAACGTGAAAAATTAATTGAGAATTATGGAATACTGAATATTGTTATGTGTACTGCATTGAATTTTGAAATTACTGAAGTAATGAATTACTGCAATACTGTGAAACTAATTGAAATAAGGAAATTATAATTGATACTAAACTAAGATGAAAATTGTATTGAAAAGTAAATTAAATACCCTATTAACTAGTCGGGCTAGTCGGATATAGTTGGCATGCCATAGGATATGGAAGAGTACGGTTTTTCCGCTTCGATCGATCGCACTTATGTGCGACTCATCATTCTCATTCTTGATTTGACACTTTGTGTGTAGAATCTCGTTATCAGAATCGTTAGAGATTCAACACTTTGTGTGTTGAATACTATTATCATTCTTATTACTATTACATTCGATTCTTCGTTTAGGTACTATGTACCGTTAAGGCACAATGTGCCGTACTGGTGTATTTGGTTGGAATCCGTGTATTCGCCAAAGTCCGGGTTTGTTAATAGGGTGAATAATTGAAATGAGAAAATTAAATAAATTTGATTGATTGTACTATTAAAAATATGAGAAAGAAATTATGAGTTGAATTGTGAATGGAATTAAGATGTGAGAATTGAAGCATTAACTTAAGGTTCATGAATTTGTTAAAATATCGAATTATTGATATTGAAATTAGTTGAATAAATGAAATGAGAAAATCGAATGAATTGATCAATTGAACTATTGAAAGTATGAGAAAGTGGAATTATGAATTTAAAATGTGAACTGAAATTGAAATATTGAAATAAGAAGTGAAAATAGAATGAATTGGAAATAATGAAATAGTGTATGAGTTAATTGAATATAATCTTATGAATTAATTATAATTATTTTTATTGAAAATGTTGGTTTAAATAATTATTGAAAGACTAATGTTGTAAGGTTCTAGATATGAAATAGAATAAGTTATTGAATTTGGATATAGAAATGAAATACATGAAATAGTGATTTTATGAAATGACTATTAATGAAATGCATGAAATGAACATGGAAATGGTAAGAAATATAAATTAAAATGAAGAAAAGTTATTTAAGATACATGTTATCAAGTAAATTTAAAGTTTTAAATGCATGAATGTTTTATTGAAAGTAAAATAGTAGTAAGGTAAATTGTGCATATTTATTGTTTTAAGTATTTGAATTATAGTAATATCACTGAGTGTATACTCAGTGGACGGTTTGTTTTCGTGTTCAGATTTGGTACAGAAAATCTTGAGAGTCAAATTTGAGATTGTAAGCTTCATCTCATCACATCTTCAAGCAACAATAGGGTATGTTTTAAAATTTTAAATAGAATGGCATATACTTAGGAAAAACTGTGTAGTATCCGTTTTTATGTTCAAATATAATAGTAATTAGTCAAAAATTACTTTGGCACCAAATGTAATATTCTTATATCAAGTTCCTTGAGTTGAACATGGTATAGAGGTGTTACAGCCCGCCTCAAAATATGGGATGGTTTGGACAAAAAAACGAAATTCAAAAAATGGGCTTGGGTTAGATTTAAGACTTGTTTTCTATTTAGGTCTAGGGTTTAGGGCCTAAACCCTAATCAATTATTTGCATAACTAGTTAATTAAGGAAGCTGTGAAAAATTTGTTCTGCATACCTTGTGGAATCAATAGTTTCCAAGTATTTGAAACAAGCTCGATATTCGACTTGAGTTCAATCGAACATCTAGTTATACTCAAGTTCAACTCAATAATTAACCTTAAGGTTAATATATATTAAGGGCAATAATATAATTTAATATTATAAAAATATGACAAGCTCGATAAGGATTACGAGCCGTTTGAGTCAAGTATTACTAATATCAAATTTGGCTTGATAATTACTGAATCGAGCTTAAATATTTTGAGTCGAAAACTCGAATGGCTTGTGAATACTAAATTAAAGTCATATTTGATTATTTTATTATTTTTAAAATTTAAATAAAATTTTCAGCCACTTAGTGTGTTGTAATCTAGTTATATTAAAATTATTGAACTTTTATTAAATTTTCTAATATTTATCTAAATAAAATAATGTGATGTTTATAGGCTCCGGATTAAGGGAGACACGCATTATATTTATTTATATATTTAACTTTATTTTTACTACATTTTACAATATATTTATCATATCTTAATCTTGTTTGTGCAGTTTAAAATTATTGATAGGAAAAGAAAGTTGAAAAAAAGTTAGCTTGTAGTTTCAACACTAGACAATAGTCTTTTTCGTTACAGTTAATGTATCTATACATTTTCCCTACATTTAATGTCTTAATGTTTTTCCTTACGTTTAATGCATTTCCCCTGCATTTAATATCTAAAACTATAATTTCTTTTTTATTTAATCTAGTGGGTGTCGAGTCACATATTAGCGACATCATTTAGAATAATATTTTTTTACTTATTTTGTCATGTCAGATTTTTTTTTAAAAAAATTTTCATTGGTTCCATTAACGTGTCAAGTGATACTAAAATTACTTTAGCAAACACTCCATTTTCGTAATTAATTTGTTTCAAATTTATTTTTGTAATTAATAAACTTTTAATATTATTTTTATAAAAGGGCAAATATCCCAAAAATACCAAAAAATACAAAATTACCGAAAGGACGAGTTTTCAAAAATATTGACCGGAAAGGCAATTTCCCAAAAAGCGTCCACGTCCACGGGGAAAAAGGCCTAAAGCGCTCCACGGAGGAGCGCTTTAGGCATGAATCAAAAAAAAATGTGACCGTTGGACCCCAACGGTCAAAAACCAACGGTAAAAAAAACTATAAATACCCCCAACCCTTCATTTTTTTCACACTTCAATCCTTTCTCATTTTTCTCTCAATTTTCTCTCAATTTGCTCTCAATTTTCTCTCAAGTTTCTCTCAAAGCCCTTGAAATTTACTCTTAAATTTCAAATAGTCTTCTACCATTTACTTAAAAAGCCCTTTATAATTTTTTAATATATTTATTTTTTGGAAAATTAAAAAATCTTTATTGGAGTACAATGGTAGAGATTTACATCGCTTAGACAAAGAATCACATTGGCGCCCAAAGAATTGAGAATGGTAAGTTTGAATTTTAATTTTCAATATTATTAAATTTTTTAATTATGCAATTTTAATTAATTTTGAATTTTATTATTTTTAAAATCTCAGAGATCGGTGTTGCAATGTTATATTCGCAACATGCCCGGTCCCCATCACCATTGATCGAGAATTACTTGCGGAAGCGGGTTTTTGCACACGGCCACGATAGGTAGGGGTTCAAGTTGGACCCGCTTTTGATAAGCGTTGATAGAGAGTGGAGACCCGAGACGCACACTTTCCATCCGCCATGCGAGAGTGTAGCATCACCTTAGAAGATGTGCGATTCTGATTGGGATTACGGTGGATTCGCCCGGTAGTCACCGGACCGTAATATCTCACAATTGGATGGCCGATGTATACTCTGAGCTCCTCGGGTGCCATTCCGGATAAATTGCAAGGAGGTCGGATCGATATGGTTTGGTTACGAGACATTCCCGCAATTAATGAAGATTCGATCGAAGATGAAAGAATACGGTATGCACGGCATACATACTTCGGATAATTGGAGGCTATCTCGATGTCGGACGTCTCTAGAAACCTCGTCCACCGAGATGGCTCTCAAACTTGTTGATTTCAGAGGTAACGGTGAATTCGATTGGGGGTCCGCTGCATATCGAGGTTGTATCGGGAGATGTCTTGAGGCGCAGATGCGGATAAAGCAAAAATCGGAGGTTGCCTATCACTACTGCGGTCATGGGCATGGTTTCGATTTCCATTTTACGTCCCTCGACTCGACCGACCATATTCATTCCCATTGATAACGAGGTAAATTTAATATTATATTTTTCAATTATGTCGTAGATTTATAGTATAATTGCATGCTAAGAGTTTATTTAATTAGGTGGAACCATCCAGAAGTCATGTTGGAATACCGACTCGCTTGAGGATATACTGACTCTATTGGAACAACGATCGGAATCACAAGTAAGTGTCAATTTCGTTATTATAATTTAGTATTTATGTATATAACTAATATTTTGGTAATGTTAATATAGTTTCAATGGACACTGATGAGGATCCGAAATTGAGGCAAGAATTCGGAGGAGTTCCTCCAAAATCCGAACAGTTAGCACGTTAAGGTCCCGCTAATCACCTACGCGACCGTGGAGATGCACCATCGATCGGGTTCTGCGGCAATTTGGATGTCGACAACCGATTCCGTGGCTTCTAAGGTGCTCGATGATGAGCACAAGATGTGGACTTACTGGCGGCGAGATACTGGATTGGCCAATATTTTGGTCGAACATATCGAGAAGTGGGAACCCGTTATGACTTTTTACCTAACCGAACCGATCGTAGTTCCCGAGTTAGCGTCGTCTTGAGTACATGCCATGGTTTAGAATCCATGGCAAGTCAGATCATTGTTGGTCAAGAGAGCGACAAAAATTCGCGAAATAAGGAACGTCAGCCCCTTTACATCCAAGGAGAAGGGTGATGAGACGGGCCAAAGAATAAATACCTACACGATCACGGGCCCATCAACGGCGCTATTATACAATATCGGGCCCATCAACGGCGCTTATATGATCACCGGGCCCATCATCAGCGCCTATACAATCACCGCCCATCGATTCGGTGACAACACCGATAACACAATCATCGCGATTTATGCGGTGCGTACCGCCTTACATGTATCCTCCTAACCCATATATGTTTCCTTTTCTAGTCCCCTGGTTGGAATCCATGGTCGGGTTCGAGTCCGTTCCTCGACAACTCTTTTAGCCACCGATCGTGAGGCCGACATCGGGTGTGGGATTAGAGGAGGTGCCGTCGGGAGCGATTCTTTCTACTGCACTCCTTCACCGTGACGGATGCGCCACCCCGCCGTGGTTTATGCAAACACCTCCGGTCATTATTTTATCAAGGTAGGTCATCATCGCAACACCTGAACTGCACCCACCGGGAGGATCGGATTCCCTTTGAGGTTCCACAACCCCACGGAAGCTAGAAGAAGGAGGAATCCAGGTAGCAGAATCACGATCGCCTGTGTGGCACCTGGTTCCCACCGACATCCGCACTAAACCCTAAACCCCATAATTTGAGTAATTGTAAATTAATTTATAATTTGAGTTTAATTTTTTTGTAATTAAGGTTTAATTTTTGTAATTAAGTTGTAATATATATTATAAAAATTGAGTTTGTTTTTTTATTTAATTTTTTAATTTATTTAATTTTAATAACTTTGAAAAAATATGTTTGGTTTATTTTTTTTTGTAATTAAGTTGTAATATATTTAATACAATTTGAGTTTTATTTTTGTAATATAATTTTTTTATTTATTTAATTTTAATAACTTTTACAAAATATGTTTGGTTTATTTTTTTTGTAATTAAGTTGTATTATTTTAATACAATTTGAGTTTGTTTTTTTGTAATATAATTTTTTAATTTATTTAATTTTAATAACTTTGACAAAATATGTTTGATTTATTTTTTTTTGTAATTAAGTTGTAATATATTTAATACAATTTGAGTTTGTTTTTTTTGTAATATAATTTTTTAATTTATTTAATTTTAATAACTTTGACAAAATAGGTTTGATTTATTTTTTTTGTAATTAAGTTGTAATATATTTAATACAATTTGAGTTTGTTTTTTTTTGTAATTTAATTTTTTAATTTATTTAATTTTAATAACTTTGACAAAATAGGTTTATTTTTTTTTTGTAATTAAGTTGTAATATATTTAATACAATTTGAGTTTGTTTTTTTTTTGTAATTTAATTTTTTAATTTATTTAATTTTAATAACTTTGACAAAATAGGTGTGATTTTTTTTGTAATTAAGTTGTAATATATTTAATACAATTTGAGTTTGTTTTTTTTTGTAATTTAATTTTTTAATTTATTTAATTTTAATAACTTTGACAAATTAGGTTTGATTTTTTTTTTTTTACTTAAGTTGTAATATATTTAATACAATTTGAGTTTGTTTTTTTTGTAATTTAATTTTTTAATTTATTTAATTTTAATAACTAGGTTTAATTTTTTAATTAATTTATTTAATTAGGTTTAATTTTTTTGTACTTAAGTCGCATGTCCTATTTGTCAAGTGTACGATAATGCCCGCCAACAATACCTTGGCTCGGCCTCATCAAACTCCGTGACACGAAACCATAGGTTGTCGCGATCGTGACAAATCTGTGTGCATAGTGTTCGCCGTGCCTTCCGGTTAATTTCTTGCAAGACCTTCGCTCCATACATGGCCTCCTTGCATCGCCTCGATAACTCATTGCTCTCTTCGAAATAGTGCCGCTTAAACGAAAATATGTCTCTGCAAAACCCAGTAATCAGCAGATGATGAGTTCCTTTTAGCATGTAATTTATGCATTCGGCCGGTTTGTGGTCATATGACCATATCGTGGTCAGCAAATCATATGCTTGTGTCCACTGTTCAAAAGGAATATTGCATGTAGTCTGCGCCTTGGCGTTATCTTCGCATAAATCGCCAACATCTCGTGAAAAGCGGTCTTTATTGATCTCGTACCGCCAATATACGTTGATATCGAATATTACATACCACTATTCAAATTGCGAATAAATCGAAAATTTCAAAAGAAATTATATTAATAGAAATTTTATACCCATATCGGTCACTTGCCGTTTCATCTTTTAGATCGGTGTTGCCCATAGTAGTTGGATGCCACATGCCTCGTGCAATATCGATGGTGTGTGCGATGCCACATGCTTCCCTGTCGTTCTATTGCCGCAAGTATTCCAGGCCCCGATCGATATAACGCATATGTCGTTTGAGGCGATATGCCTCCTTAACCTAGATAGGAAGAAGTCCCGATCATCGGTGACTCCCGGTGTTATTGCGAATGCAATCGGAAGGATTCTCCACGTACCGTCTTGTGCCACAAATGTAGCAATAGCCGATCGTAAATCTACCATACATGAAGGTACCGTCAATTTGTACCAATGGCTTGCGGTATGTAAAAGCATCTCGGCATTGCTTAAATGTCCGAAACAGCGCTTGAACACTGCGCATCCACGGAGCAGACGATCATTGTAGTACGCCGGTTTCGTTTCAATGTCATTGTCTTTGCTGGGACATATCTCTCAAAGACCTTACACCACCGCCACACTTCATTATATGAAGCGTCCCACCGACCGCAACTTTTCCAACGCTTTCGCTTGGCTATCCAAGCCTTTCGTAAGAGGGCGTGTATCCCGTTAGGCTACGAATATTGCCAATTAAGGCCAAGACCGTAGTTTTGGGATCGGCCTTCACCGTCGGATTATTAAATCACCAACATGTCCGAATCCATCCTCGGATGATCTTGTGTTACACACAGCAAATCGTTAAATAATGCAACATTACATAATATTAGTGTTATTCAAATCATTGAACACATAGTGGTACTGTCACTGGTAAGACATGTATGCGACCTTTGTACTTCTTCACCTCTCACATCCCCGTCCTTTTCCTCAACGACGCCATGATTTTCCATGCACATGTCCTTGCACAAAGACACTTCGCCTCGCATCTATCGAGCTTTGATTTAACCATGGTGTAGTTAACCCGTTCCGATCTTTGATTGTTTCAATGCACCAAGAAAAGTGTTCTTGTTGGAAAACGGTTACCAACTTCTAATTGGTCCGAATCCAACGAAGAATTTGTACAGTCCGCGTCCGGTGTGGTAGTTCAGAAACTCAAATGCATCATCTTGAGATAGATCGACATTATGCATGTGCTTGTTGGAGGCGCGAGTATGCCTGAATAGCGGATCTTCTTCTTCTTCGTCGAACCGCCTCAACATCTTCAGGTACAATTGGAACGGCTCCGGTTGGAAAATAGTCCAACTTCGCACCGTCGGCCCCGGCTCCCGAGGTGGATCCACATCAGATTCATCGTCGATCCTCCATAACTCGCAACAAACGAGGGCCCTCACGGTGGATGCCGTCGGTAATACATCATCCTCCTTAAACATCTTTCGTAAAGATTCCAATCGTATGTGGATTGCCATCCACTAGAAGTTGATGACGTCCCCAATGCGTATTTACGTCATCCGACGCGTCGATTGACGAATATGCATGTCCCATCCACCAACCGAAAGTGTCGTGCGGGGTTATGTTTTCCATACTACCACCGCACACGGCACTTCGTGTTTTGCCTCCCACTTACAGTGTGGGTCACAGGGTCGTGTATTCCCTCGAACGATACTAGATGTTGAGGTCGCACCGGATCACTTGGAGATGAAAATTCTACATATAACTCGAGATAGGCGATCCATCGACAAAATGATTCTCCACCATTGCCTCAAGGCTCAGGGACCTTTGATGTCGAATCGTCATATCTCACCGGATCGACAAGCGCAAAATCTATACTTAATAGACCGAACTTTCATTGGCGTTGTTAGAATATTTTACGCCTAATTCTTTTGCAAGTTCCACCAAATCGACGTTTGATTAAAACTCAATCGCATTGTGTTCTCGATAAGAAAACAACACCATTTTCGTGTCACGCACTTCACCATCGTAGTAAATAACACTATTAATACGTTCACTCATTTTCGGTTTTTTTTTTTTGCTTGAATGCTTTCGACAACCGAGAATGCAATTTGGTGATTTATAGCCTAATTTTGCGCGAACCTTTGAAGCAATTTATAAAAACCTTTACTATAAGATAATTTTCATAAAATAATATATGAAAAGAGTAATTCTAAAATTTACTTTAAAACATCCCAACTCATTGTATTAAAAACAAATCCCGACTCACTCTCCGCTCCGTCTCACGCATCCCCGGCGGCAAAGAAGCCTCTCGCTTCGCCAGCTTCTTCTCCCTCAATCTGATACGTCCTTAATTCTTCAACTTTTAAGTTTTTATTAAAATAGCTAACTGTTGGGTTTTGGGTTTGTATTGGATTATACTTTATATTGGGTAGTAATGGATTGCAACATGGAGGCCCATAGGATTTATGGAACAATAATAGATGGGAATAGTTTCGGTATTAAACGGCTGGCAGTAATTAGTAATGCTTTTGTTCTTTTCTTTTCTTGAATTTCTCTGTCTATCCCTCCTTTCCTTTACCTCTTCTGTGTAAATCTGTAGTGTGATTTTGGCACGTATCATAATCCTTCTCTTACCTTCTGAAATACCAGGAAATTGAACAAGGTAAATTTTTTTGAATCCCTAAATTGAGTCGTAAGATTTTCGGTTATCTTCTCTTTGCATTTGCATCACTCTGCTATATATCATTTTTCTGTTTTCGATCCTACTGCCAGTTATTGTCTCTGTGTTTACTTTGTTGAGTTTAAAACCCATCGGTTTAGCGGAACTAGCAAACTGTTTTCGCCACTATTTTTTACCAAATTGAAAAAAATTGCCTAAGTTTAAAGTAACTCTTTAATATTTAGTGTTAAGTTATTTTAAAATATTTAAATTTTTGTTTTAATTTATCGATCTATTTTGGAAATTGATCAATCTTGTCACTGTTAATAATAAAATCATTTTACTTTATGGTTCAGATGCCTCATAGAACACGTCCTATGACAGCTCTGTTAGTGTTCACTGGCCTCAATGCTTTGCTGGTCTCCACCATTACTCCTGTCTATGATTTTGTTTGCTTCCTTCCTTTCTGGGAGAGACGGGTTTGTTTCTTATTGCTCTTTTCTTTGCTTACTTTCTTGGCCCTGACTTTATATATGTGACATTGTGATATTTAATTGGGTGTTCATTGTTCTATAGTAGCATTTGTTGTTACCAGAGGAATTTGGTTGATTCCTTTGCCCCATGATGAGTTTGCTTGCTATTATTAATCTTAAAAGTTAGTTCTTGTGATTGTTAGGTCAATCTTGATGAGATAGAAACAATTTAGGATTGTTCAATGTTTACTATCAATCTAAACTCATTTTCTTCATTGGTTCTTGTGTGTTATAGGACAGTAAAACTGTAATTTATTTTTTTTAGTCAACTTGGGGTGGTGTTACTTGCTGGATTTTGGATTTGGTTTTGGTTTTAAGTGCATATATGTATGCCCTATACATCCAATCTTGCTGACATAACTTACTCAAAACAGTATATTTAAACTAATCTTTGAAGGGCTATACTTACTCATTAGATAACTAGTAGTTTATTTGCCACTAAGATTAAGCTTGGTTATGGTAAGATCAAAAACGAACCAAGACAAGTACAGTAGGTGCTTTCATGGTATAGAATTTAGGTATAGAATAAAATCAGTAGTAGGATGCGTTTGAATTTAAAAATAGCTGTGGCAATTAGGTGAGTTATAGTAAGAAGTAAAAATGATTACTGAGGGCACAGATTTTCAAATGAATCAAACTTTGATTTGGTTTAATTATATGCATAAAACATTGTTTTTTTTTTTTAATTATACACAAAATTTTAATTCAATTGTATGTATTTTTAAAGATAAATATACTTATTTGTGTATATATATTAAATAAACGTGAAATGAGATTACATCTATGAAGCATGGACATGTTGAAAAACCACTCATACTGATGCGGTACCGGTGTCCGACACGCCAGAATACGTACAGGAAATGTTGGGTTGAAGGTGGCTGAATGCATGATAATGATTGTAATAATCTCTATTCGGAACCCAACCTCTGTTTTTTGCGACGATTTTAATTTTGTGCATTTTATTAGGATGTTGTGAGGGACATCGTGACCAGTTTTTAATTATTCCGACATCATTACGGCAGTCGGTGGCGGCAACAGTGGCGCGCTGGTTTTAGGTTGAGAGGAAGAAAAATAGATGAAGATAATAGGAAAAAAAAGGAGAGAAATGAAAAAAAGAAAGGATTTTACTAACTTAAAATTATTTCTTATTATATTTGAAGTTAAGGTATAAATTAAATTTGAAAATTGAATTAATTATGAAATTTTGTAGAATAGAAATAAAATAAATTTTTTAATTATTAATTATATTAGCTAAAAATATTAATATGTTTAGATGTATATTGAATATTAATATATAAAATAAATTAAAAAGTATTTTGTTGCCGTTGTCTTGTATTGTCTGTATCCTCAATTTATAAAAAAAAAAAAATTGTATGTTGCATTCATATTCATAGTGTTACGTCGATAATTTTATGTATATGATTATACGTTTATTTGTAATTTTAGGATTTATTTCAATTATAAATTATTAAACTTATATACGGTTCATTTTTCTGTCTTTCATTTGGTTTCTAACTATGGCTTGTGGCTTCTTTTGTTTGGTTTGTTTCAGCGAGAACGGCGTCGTCTAGAACGGGTAACTTCATCAAATAAATTTCAATCGTCCTGAAGTATATTGGAGATTATTCTCGCTTTGAAACTAGATTTGTACTTGTGGATGGTTGCCATTGGAAGTGTTGCCGCCATCGACAGCCATCAATCATGTCGGAATAATTAAAAAAAGGTCACTCTGTCCCTCTCAACATCCTAATAACATGCACAAGATTAAATTTTGAAAATCGTGCTTTCGATTAGAGATTATTACAATCAGTATTATGCTTTCAGCCACTTTCAACCCAACATGTCCTATACGTATTTTGGCGTATCGGACACTGGTACGGCACCAATATGAGAGGCTTTCCAACATTTTCGTGCTTCTTAGATGTAATCCCATTTTACGTTTATTTAATATATATAAATAATTATATTTATCTTTAAAAATATATACAATTGAATCAAAATTTTATGTATAATTAAAAAAATACAAATGAAAGACAGAAAATGAACCGTATATAAGTTTAATAATTTATAATTGAAATAAATCTTAAAACTATAAATAAACGTATAATTATTTACATAAAATTATGTATGTAACACTATGAAGCATAGGCACGTAATACACGTACAAAAAGATTTTTATATTTTTATTAATTGAGGATACATACAATGCAAGACAACGGTAATAAAATACTTTTAATTTATTTTCATATATTAATATTCAATAGACATATAAATATATTGACCATTTTACCTATAAAGGCTCATTTTTAATTTTATTTATGAAAATGGGCTAATTTTTTTATTATTTACCGGAAATGGTCGAAAATGACAAAATGCATCTATGTAGGAGCGTTTTTAGGTGAAATTTTAGCAATATTTTGCCATGTCAGCACAAAACGCATTGACGTGGAAGCATTTTGATGACGTGGCAAAATCGCTCGACGCGATTTGCTCCGTGTTTTTCTAGGTTAGAGCTTTTTGCATGTTTTGTCCTTAGAGTTTTTTGGCTTAGGGTTTCTAGGGTTTATGATTAGGGTTTTGTTAAAACAATTTAGGGTTAGGGTTGTAAGGGTAAGATTTTGTAAAAATAATTTAGGTTTAAGGTTTAGAAAAAATAAATCAAGATTTAGTATTTTTTTTAAAAATTAATTAAACTAGGGTTTAGGAGTTTTAAATAAAGTAATTAAATTAGAGTTTAGAGTTTTTTTTTAAAATTAATTAAATTAGGGTTTAGTTTTTTTAAAATAAATTTGTGTTTAAGGTTTAGGAAAAATTATATTGACAATAAGGATTTTGAATTTTTTACAGTTGTTTCAGGAAAATTAATTTTGAGAAGACGGTTCTGAAAAATAATGTCAAAAACGCTTCAAGCAGGATGCACTGTGACAAAAATTACTAAAAAAGCTTCTATGTGAACGCTCTTTTTCTACAGTAGTTCCTGAAAAAATAATTTTGAGAAGACGGTTCTTAACAAATAGTGTCAAAAATGCTTCAAGCAGGATGCACTGTCAACAAAATTACTGAAAAAAGCTCTCACGTGGACTTTTTTTTCTATAGTAGTTCTTGAAAAAATAATTTTGAGAAGACGGTTTTGAACAAATAGTGTTAAAAACGCATCAAGCAGGATGGACTGTCAGTAAAATTGATGAAAAAAGCACCCACATTGACGCTATTTTTCTACAATAGTTCCTTTTTGGCCTTAGGCTATAAATGAGCCAAATTTCTTTCTCAGGTTGCATAAGTTATAGCAAGAAAAATTAGAGAGGCTAAGCAGAATAGAAATTGAAGATGAGTGAACGAATTAGTGCTGTTATTTACTATGATGGTGAGGTCCGTGACACCGAGAACGGCGTTGTTTTTTATCGAAGAACACAACGCGACTGGTTTTTAACCAGAACATAGATTTGACAGAACTTCGTAAAAAAATTAGGCGCAAAATTTTTGGAACGACGCCAATGAGGGTTTATTCTATTAAGTATCAATTTTGTGCTTCGGTTGATCCCGTGACATATGACTCATTTGATATCAAAGGTAGACGTAGTTTGAAGGCGATGGTGCGGACTCATTTCGCTAGTGTATCACCCTATCTTGGGTTATATGTACAATTTTAATCGCCAAATAAAGCATTTGCGACTTTAACATCTACTACTGTCCGAGAGGAATACACGAGCCTTACTTGACTCTCCGTTAATGGGAAGCAGAACACGAAAGCGCCCATATTTGGTGGCAGTATAGAATACACAACTCCTGCACGACACTCGATTAGTGGATGAGACATGCATATCGGTGGGTCGATGTTTGATGCTGAAAATACATATTGGAGAATGACATCAACTTCTAGTGGTTGACAATCCATATCTGATTGGGGACGTTACAAAACGTCTACAAGAAGGGATGATATACTCCCTACGACGTCCACCGGTGAAGGGACCTCGTACGTTACAGATGATGGTGGGTTGGATAATGAGTCCGATGTGGATCCACCTTGAGAGCCCGGCCCTGATGATGTAGAAGTAGTATTATTTTCTGACCCGGAGCTTATTCCATCCGAACTTGAAGACGTTGAAAGGGTTTAGATGAAGAAAAAAATATCTGCGATTCAGGGCGTACTCGCATCTAGTCCACATGCATAATGTCGATATATTGGTAGATGATGTGTCAGAGTTTTCAGATCTACCACACAGAAGGCGTGACCGTACAAGTTAGTCATTAGATTCTAGTGAATTGGAAGTTGGTAAGGAGTTTTCTAGTAAGGATAGTTTTCTTGGTGCATTGAAACAACATAGTATCAATCACGGGGTTAACTGCAATGTGGTTAAATTCAAATTCGAGAAGTTCAAGTTCAAGTGTGCAATGCAAAACGATACATGTTCATGGAAAATAATAGCTTTGGTTAGGAAAAAGATAGACTTATGGGAGATAAAAAAGTACAAAGGTCCACATACATGTGTTACCGGTACAGTATCACTGAGTTTTTAGGGTTTTTGAATAATAATGTTATTATTTAATATTGCATTATTTAACGTACTTCGTTGATAGATGTTTCACAAGATCATCCCAAGATGGATTCAAGTATGATAGCTCGCTTAATACTACCGATGGTGAAGGAGGATTCTAGGACTTCAGTGTCGGTCTTAATTGTTAATATTTGTAGCCAATTGAGGTACACCCCTTACCGCAAGGCTTGGATAGTTAAGTAGAAGTCGTTGGAAAAAATGCATAGTGGATGGGACGCTTCATATAATGAGATTTGACAGTGATGTCATGTGCTGGAGAGGTACGTCCTAGGTTGTATAATAGACCTTGAAACGGTCCATGCGTATTATAATGACCGATTGTTCCATGGATGCCAAGTGTTCAAGCGTTTGTTCTAGAGCTTTAACCAATGTCGGGACGCATTTGTGTACTGCAAGTCATTGGTACAAATTAACGGTACATTTATGTATGCTAAATATACCCATCGACTATTGCTAGTTGTGGCACAGAATGGTGATGGGAGAATCCTTCCAATTGCATTTGTAATAACACCGGAGGAGTCAGGTCATACAATTCGATCATGTCCAAACCGAAATAGTTGATAATTGCTATAATGAAATTATGTTACATTATTTCTATTGCCTTATTAAAAAGAACTTCTATTTTATTAAAAATATAAAAATAATTTACTATTAAAATATTAAAAACAACTTTTATTTTATTAAATGAAACAATATAAAAATAGTTTGTACAAATATATTAAAAAATCAATGTATGTGCCAGTCAAAATCAGTGCCACATGGGGATGGTCAACGATTACGCGTTGGATTCCTCCTTGGTTCGGCTTCCGGCGGGGGTTGTGGTTGCTCCAGTTGTGGATGTTGAGAGGATGACTCACCTTGATAAAATAAAGAATGTGAAGGTGTTTGCATCACCCACGGCGGAGGTGTTTGAATCCCATAAGGCGATGGAGATTGGTAATGAGATGAGCTCCCCGACAGTGCCTTATGCGATCCCTCCGGCGACAATGGCCTATATATCGTTGGTTGATTTGGAGTCATTGGGAAAGGAGATGCATCGGGCTATGCATTCCAACCTAGCATAAGACTGGGAAAAGGAAACATATAAGGGTTAGGATACATATAAGCGCTAAGATACGCACATGGTATAATCTGAAGGGGCTGTGGTGTGGGTGTCGTCGGTTGAGGCGTTGAGCTCGGTGATTGTGTGGGCGCTGTTGATAAGCTTATGCCATCATCCTTTCTCTTTGGATTTAAAGGGCTCAGTCGTTTCCTTTTGACACGGATTTGCCACACCTTTGCTCTTTCGATAGCAAATATGGCTTGTCATGGATTCTAAACCATGACATGTAATCCGGAAAACATGCTAACTCTGAAATGATGATCGGTTCGCGAGTAGGTATATGATCATACCGATTTTCCCAAATTTCGATATATTCCGAAAAAAAAACCAGCCAATTTGTATTCGATTGTTGTAAGTCAATTTTGTGCTTATCATCGAGCACCTCAGGTGCCTCGGGAATTGGTTGTCAGAATTCAAATTGCCACAACACTCTATCCGTCTGGTGCATCTCAAAAGTAGCACAGTTGACCAATGGAACCTTAACATGCCAAATGTTTGGATTTTGAAAGAATTCATCCGGAATTACTGCTAAAATTGTCGGATCTTCGTATGGTGTCCATTGAAACTATATGAACGTGATAAAAATATTAGTTATATACATAATACTAAATACTAAATATGAAACGACTATTTTATGTATATATATTTTATTTAATACTTATTTGCGCTTCTAATCGTTGGTCTAATAGAAGTTGTATATCTTCAAGAGCGGTAGGTATTCCAACATAACTCGCTGAATGATTTCACCTAATTAAATAAATTTTTAGCATATAATTTTATTTTAAATCTATGTAATAATTGTAAAATCAAATATAAATTTTATCTCGTTATGAATGGGAATATATATGGGTGGTTCACTCGATGACGTAAAAATGAAAAGCGAAACCAAACCAATGATTGTAGTAGTGATAGGCAACCTTTGATTTTGGCTTTATTTGGTGGCGTCACCCTGCACATCTCCCGGTACAATATTACCAACACGGCAAACCCCCAACTAAATTCGCCAGCTGCTCTAAAATCAACGAGTTTCAACAGCCACATCAGATGTACGAGATTTCGTGCAAGTTCGGTATCAAGTAACCTCCAATCATCTTAAGTATGGCTCCCCAATCAGCAGATTGAATGGACCCGGTGAGTGCGGACCCATCCACTGGCAATCCCAATTGTAATTGCACGTCCTCTAAAGTGATGGTACATTCTCCGCATGGAATATAGAATGTGTGCGTCTTGGGTCTTCACTTCTCTATTAACGCGCTGATGAGTTTCGGGTCCAACTTGCACCCCCAGCCTATAGCCACGTGCCAAAAACTCGCTTCTCTCAAGTAATTTTCTATTAACGGTGATGGAGGACCAAACATATTATGAATATAACATTGTAATACCCAATCTACAGATTGTTATAAAAAATTATAAAATTAAAATTAATTAAAATTACAAAAATGAAAAAATTAAATAATATTCAAAATTAAAATTAATCCTTACCATTTTCATTTGTTCGACGGAAATATGTTTATGATCAAGATGAATTAATTCCCGACCATTGCTAACACGATCAAATATTTTTGAAAGTATAAAAAATAGTACTAATTTAGAAAAAAAAATTAAATGAAATAATTAATTAAAGAGAGATTTGAGAAATTTAAAGAGAAATTTGAGAGCTTTGCGAAATCTAGGGAGACATTTGAAAGCTTTTTTGTTAAATTTTGAAGAAATATTGTGTGAAAAATATAGGAGGAAGTTTATATATATATATATATTTATTGTTGACCCTCTAATGATCAAAAAAATCAAATAGGCGTTGAGAAAAAAAACACGGAGCAAAACGCGCCCCTGGGGAAGCTATTTTGCCACGTTAGCAAAACTCTTCCACGTCAACACGTTTTGTGTTGGCATGGTAAAATTGCTCCCCCAGGGGCACGTTTTACTGAAATTTCACCTCAAAACGCTCCTACGTGGACGTGTTTTATCATTTTCAACTCTTTTCGATAAATAATAAAAAATTAGCCCATTTCCATAAATAAAGTTGGAAATGGGCCTTTATAGGTAAAATAATCTAATACATTAATATTTTTAGCTGATATATTAATGATTTTAACAAAATTATTTTAGTTCTACTCTACAAAATTTCATAATTAATTCAATTTTTTCAAATTTAATTTATACCTTTAACTTCAAATATAATAAGAAATAAATTCAGGTTAGTAAAATCCTTTCTTTTATCCTATTATTTTCATCTATTTTTCTTCCCCTCAACCTAAAACCAGCGCGCCACTGTTGCCGCCACCGACTGCCGTCAATGTTGCCGCCACAAGATTGTTAGACAGAAATTAAAATTCAGGTACTTTAAAAAGTAGACATACCACAATGATAATTTTATTAAAATACAAGAAAATTTGTCATTATCCCAATTAAATGCGACTAAATAAAATTTTAGAATCTAAGGTGAATTTAACATTGGTTTCACTTTTTAGGTAAAAATACAGTTGAAATAAAATAATACTTTTCGGAAAAAATTTTAACCAAAAACAAAACTCAAAAAGCACTTTTAAAAAGCCTAACACTTATTCAACTTCATCTATGAAATAATTAAAACTATTTATCACGATTCATGTTTTAATCTATGTTCTGTCATTCTATATTTTATGAATGAACAATTCATTTAATATAACATCCCAAACTTATCCACAACATAACCAAAAAAAAAAAAATAAATAAAGGAAGAAAAACGGAGATGTGTTCATTTCATTTATTATCCCCACAACTTAAGAATAAAGGAGGAGTTACAAATACTGAAATTACATATTAATTACCTCCTAATAGGGTGAAGACAAGTAGGAACAGAAATTGCCAGCCATGAATAAATATTTAACAAATAGGTAGGAACATAATTTTTTAAAAACAAAAACAAGGCCTGGATCGAATATCATTGTATCTTTCTCTTCATTATCTCTACAACAACATAGCACGACAACCAGTAAGATCATAATATATATATATATGACATTTTCCATCAAAAAATATGGAATTTAGCAGTGACGACACCCCATCATGCATGCAAGAAATACGTTTCCATTGGGATGGGAATACGAGGACTATACCAAAAAGAAGTGCTCCCTCTCTCTCTTACCAATTGGGACTATCACCCCTTCCTCTTTTCCATAAACCTCAAACGGTGCTCAGAGCTCTGATTCTGATCTTCACGGACACCTTTTGAGGTTGTAGCTCGGGAGAGAGACGATTTTTGCTCTGACCCTGAATGGACTCTCTGGCTTGTGGAGAGGCGACTGCTACCTGAGAGAAGCCAACTTGATCGACTATCGCTGGGCCCTAAAGAAGAGGCTGGCCTGCTGCTTGAGGCAACAGCCCTCCTGGACATGCTGCTAGGCCGGTTGGAAGAAGTTCGCACCCTTCCAGAATCATTATCCTGGAGAACCATGAGAGATATTCAGAACAGACTTTTGAATAATTGATGAACTCTAGACCGATGATTATGAACTCGATATCAAACCTCATACTAGAAGACACGGACAGATGTATTGAATATATTCCATGAAATAGGTTCAGATCCAGATGGAAAATGGATAAGCAAACAATAACTGAGAGCAAAAAATTAAAATTTATGGCAGTTAACGCATACCGTATCCTTTGATGGTGATGCCTTCTCTGATACCTTCTGCTTTGAATGATCACTGAGATGTCCACTGCCTGAAGCATTTTTCCGAGTAAATGCCTCAGCAGCACCCAAAACTCTATCCCGTGTTTCTCGTCCTACAGCCAAAAACGGCCAAGGCAAAGAGGGGAAAATGTTAATATTCACTTAAAACAAAAGAACTTTTTTTCTTTCACAAAGTAACAGCCCAGAAACATGTTGAATCACCCAGCTGTAGATCAGCAAAGTTAAGTACCCAAGCCTAGAGCATGATAATTGCAATTTAGAATCGTATCTAGAATAAGGAACTCTAGAAAACTACGAAAATCAAGAAATCCAAATACACCCTTAGAGTTCTAAACATTTTAATAACACGACACAACTGTATATCCCTCTCCCTACAATCTCTCAAGAGAACAGAGCACACCTGATGGCTTCTTTGTTCTTTCAGCAGATGCTCCAGTGTTTACAGCAGCTTTTCCACTTGATGGCTGAAAAGACATGATAAAGCAAATAAGAATAATCTGAGATAGGAGAGATGTACAGCTCAAGGTTGACACACACTGACCCGTTGTTTAGAGCTACTGGTGAGCTGAGGATACTTGAGTACAGTCCAGTCATATACATAGTCAAACTGATATCCTGTCAAAAAAACAACCTCGGGTCAAAAACTGCCAACCACCAGCCTCCAAAGAAATATTCTCAAATGATGTTTTCTCATGATATATAGGAATGTCACCTTATCATGCTTTCGGACAACTTGAAAGCAAGAAAACTAACTTCAGCTAGCAACAGAATAAGCCCACAGACAGATTATTGATTTTGTAATAACTGTGTTCACCAGTTTCAAATGCATTTTGATAGGAGTTGGTGTACAAAAAGCCTAACTCAATTTCAAGGTGTATGAGTTAGCTACTGATATTTGGGTACAAGTAATTATGACACAGTAACCACCAATCTGTGCAAAGTTTCTGATACATTTTAATGACTGTACACATGACCAGAAGAAACTAGAAAGGTAGGTCATCAGTTCCCCAGAAAGCAACCCATCTTCTAATTGCTTCCACCATAATGCACAATATGTTATATTTCGAAATGGTCATGCTTTGAATGGAAGTGGTTAAGATGCACATAGACTAGGGTATTCACAAGTTACAAATATTTTTGGGCATTACAAAAAGATACAAACAGCTCCTAACTTCTAGTAGTAACTGGAGATATGATGAAAGTATTTCGAACATGAAACTATAATGTTTGGTTCTTACCTTCTCGAATAAATAAGTCACGGAAAAGCTTCTTCAAGTATGAATAATCTGGCTTGTCTTCAAAGCGTAATGAACGACAATAATGGAAGTATGATATGAATTCTGATGGATATGACTTGCAAAGTACCTAAAGGAAGGATTCACATATTTTATGTGATTAGTCAAGAATGAGGGAAGCGTAGTGACAGGGTAATCCCACCAGCCTTGCCTTTTTAGAATTCAATATGAATTCCATGCATTAAACTATAAAGTGACAAGTTGAAACTTATAATACCTCAACAGGAGTTAGCATCTTCTTTTCACTGATTTTATCATACTTCTGTTTTTTTGTCCCTGCCTTAAGGCCCTGCCATGGAAGGCTGATTCCAGCAATATAAAAATTTTAAGAACATCAAAATGATAAATAATTTTCACATCAAATTTAGGATACACAAAAGAATAGTGCCGATATTGTTATAACCTTCCTCGTAAGAAATACATGAGCACATAACCAAGTGATTCCAAATCATCTCTTCTGCTTTGCTCTGCACATGAATTGAGAAACAATTAGATTGCACAATTTACATCATGTCTAACATGAATAAGCAGGCAACAACAAAATAACTAATGTGGCACTTTACCCACCAACTCCAAGGTGAGTGTTAACACTTGCATATCGAGCTGTGCCCGTAAGATTCTTGTTCTCTCTGTGAAAATAGAAAATTCAAAGTATATATCAAACACAGAGAATAAATAGATAAACAACCACTCAGATAAACAATTGAAACTAACCCTAGATGCTAGCCAAAATGTGATCACTTTCTGGACATTTCAAAGTAGCATGCAAGCAATTGAACATAAAAGAATGCAAGTAAAAGCAGCACACAACTGTTCAAGAACTTCCAATGTACCCTAGTGACATGCCTTCTCAAGCTTGTTTAGCTAGATGCTATCGTTTTCAAGAAGAGTTACCACTCATTAGCATCTAGTTTATAAATATCTACCTTTCAGATAGAAAACATGTTACAAACAGCTAATAAACAAACTAGATAAATGGAACAACAGGAAACAAGACTCATTGTAACACTATTATGGATAAGAAACAAATGGTAAATGCATACCTATATGGTATGTGTTTATGAGTTTGAAGATCCCTATACTTTTTAGCAAGGCCATAATCAATGATATACACCTGTTACAAATTGATACAATGGTTAGCAGCAAGTCAAGACATTTAGTAATGGCCCTCTCTATAACAAGTAAATACAGCTGTAATAAGTTTTGGGAATATACAAGTTATCAACTATTGGTACAGGCAAGAGAAATTGAAACACACTTCAATATAAAATCAGAAACTGACCTATGGCATCAATATGTATAATATTTAATAAAGCTCAAGATAAAGAAAGGCAACTTTAAAACTTTAAAGAGGACATCATGATAAAAGTTTACTATTGTACAAGTTATTTCAATACCTTAAATTAACTCCTCGTTAAACCAAATAAGTGCACCATATTTAAGATGCAAAAATGCTTATGTGAAAGCTTCACAAAAGAAAATCACACCGATGCATCCAGAATACAAGATCTTGCAGACAACTTCTCAGTTAACCATGGCATCGGATATTGAACTATTGAAGCTCACAGTGTACGCAAAAAAAGGATTAGTTTACTTTGAAAACTCAATAATTTTCTTTTCTAAAATCTCTTACAGAAATCTGAAGCTATTAACTGCTAAAATTATGAGTGTAAAAATTTTTAAACACAATAATTTTCTCTTTGAAGGCATAACTGCATTAGATAATCTTAATTTCCACTATTCTCTATTCCACCAACCATGAAGAATGATAAAATTTCAAATGAGTGCACTCCACCATCTAACTAGAAAGAGAAAGCATTTAGCTGAAGCACCTGATTTGCTTTTCGTCCCAAACCCATCAGAAAGTTGTCAGGTTTTATATCACGGTGAAGAAATCCCCTTGAGTGCATATATTCAACTCTGTTAATCTGAAGGTAACAGTAATAGGATAACTCATCACACTTGACGCTAAATAGGCAGAAAAACAATTTCTCCAGTAAGACAGGTAAACATACTAACTGATCTGCCAGCATTAAAACTGTCTTCAAAGAGAGCTTTCTATTGCAGTAGTTGAACAAGTCCTCGAGGCTTGGCCCTAGAAGCTCGATAACCATAATATTGTGCTCCCCTTCAACTCCAAACCATTTGAGGTAGGGAATCCCAGCTTCATCAAAAACAATAAAGAAAAAGAACAATGAACTTTAGCTAATTTTTTTTTCACATCTAGTTCATTTTTTCTCACTATACTTGTTTATAATCAGCATAGGAAATGACAAAATCTTACTTCCGCCTTGAAGAAGTATGTACAACTTTGACTCATAGTGAAGCTGAGGGTGCTTGGTCTTCACAGGTTCCTAAAAATTTAGGCGAAAGATGATTAAAATCCAATGACATTAAGGTAGGAATCTGTAGACACATTCCGAATTCACTTTTAACTTTTCAGGAAGAAAATGGTACTTTTCATTATAGAATGCATTCACTGTTGCAACAACTCTCAGTCTAGTTACATTTCTGAAAATTTCAGCCTATGTATAGCACCTCGAGCTTTAGACAGAGATATTTGGTCAAAATAAATAAATAAATAAATGACAGACAAAATGTTTACACACTTTCCAGCAATCAAAAAACTTGAAAATGCCCAAAAAAAGCCCTATTCCAAAATTCAGAACATCTTTTAATCCAAATCTATGTTTTTTCATTAGCATTTTCCAGCGCATCACGAGTCTACAACTCAATATTTTAACATCCACTCGATCCAATCTAGCAACCAACTGAAAAGTTAATCATTCTGAAAAGCACGTTCTGATCCAATAAATCTCTTAAGATCACACTTACTATATGACTAGATACATAGCTAAATTAGCCCGCATTCTCATAATGTGATGATAACTTATACAAACTCATTTCCACACACAGAATATTAAAAATCCAACTGATTGCATTGGAAATGCAAATAAAAGAAGCTAGACTGGAATTGTAAAACTAATCCCTAGAAATTTCTAATATCCAGGTGATCATATATCAATATCTAAAATCAGTAAAATACAAACAAAAAATATATTTATTAAAATTCAATTCCAAAAACACAAGGCTCATACCATCTTAATAGCAACTTCTTCCCCTGTCTGTACATTAACCCCTACCAAAATAAATTTCCAGTAAATCAGATTAATTATTACTTCAATTTAAAAGGTAAAAAAAAAAAGTAAAAAAAGAAAGGACAAGAGAAACAGATTTACCGAGGAAAAGCTCACCGAAAGATCCAGCTCCGATCTTCCGGCCCACTTTAAATTTTCCACCGACAACACGATCCATTATCAATTTGCTTGATTATTCAGAAAAATTTAATAAAAAAACTGAAATAAATTTTTTAGAATCTTTCATAACAAAATCTGCTCGAAATGAGAGAAATAAAAAGCGGAAATTTTTGGGCCAATGAACCACATTGCTGGAAAAAAAAGTGAACAGTTTCCGTGGGGAAAAAATCAATAAAAAGGAATCAAAACAAGAAGATTATCGAATGAAGAGAGGAAACCAAGGCGCGAAAAAGGAGAAAAGCAAGACAAGGATTTAGACAAACAAGAAGAAGAGGAAGAAGAAAGGGAATTTTCTCTGTTTCTCTGATTTTTTTTTTAAGAAATAAAATTATTTTTTCCCCTTAACTCAAAGGAAATTTATTTTTTCTTCCTTTTTACCTTTTTTTTTTCCCTTGTGTTTTGAGTGTTTTTTTTGGTACATAATTTCCCTCTGCTTTGTGCGCGGTTAGTGCTTAAGAAGGCGAGCGGCTAGAGCAAGCACGTGACCAACACGTGCATAATAGGTGATTACGTGGCATTAGAACGTATCATTATTTTTTTTTTTCTTGTTTCCATTTTAATATTTCCCGGGTAACCAAGCAGGGACAAAGGAGCTAGTTCGGCCAGAAAACTAAAAAACAGGGAAGCTAGAAAATCGAGAAAATGAACGAAAACTCGTTTCGATGAAGAATTAGCGATGGATCATAGATCTGTTGAACCAATTCCAAGCTATGTTGGAATCTGATCCTCTCATGTGAGTGATTCACGTTATTTCAAAATTTAGATCCTTTTTTTTTTTTTGTTTATGAAATTATATACAGATTTATCATTTTAACTTCTTGGTCATATTTGGAAATTAATATTCCATTGTGCTTAATTACTGATAAAATAAACAAAAAAATAGAAAATAAATCTTGTTGCATTAATTTAGTTAGAAGAATTATGTGAAGATTTAGCTAGGGTTACTGGAACATATTTTGTTTCCCGGGATTAAATTTTAATCCCATAAATTTAATAATTACTTTTTCATGCAACTATGTCTGTATACCTCAATTTGCAGCGGCTAGGAAACAAGAAGGTGACAAGTGACAACTCTACTTGGGGTGTTGAAAACTAAATTCTAAGGCAGATTCATGCAAATATACACTCTCTTTTGTCAGTCTTTATCAACTAGAAAGAATAATACATATGCTGTACATGCTTTGGCATTGCCATTAATGACCATTGATATTTTATGAAACACTTGTATGTGTGATGCCATTAATGTTAGAAAAGGGTTAAGGGGTTTTTGTAAGGAATTAGGCACTTGTTCTTTGTAATTTCATTGCCTTTTTTTTTTTATTATTATCAAATGCAGTCTAGGTATGTGTGTACAGTCCAATTCAACTATTCTTTCAATCCTTAATTTATAATGTTTATCTTTCACAGGCTCTATGGTTTCATCATTGTTTCCTTTCCCTTCATTTGATGCGGCATTTGATAACTTTTGATGGTATTTGGTGCCGTTCTGAGCAGAAAACTAGCTAGGGTAATGAAATCAATCTTTTTGGACAATGAATTATGTCTCCTGGATTCTTGATCAACCATTCAAGACATGGAGTTTGAGCATTTCGTAGAACAAGCAATGTCTTCAGCAGTTTACTTTTTATGGTTGATGAAGGTAATTGTAACAAAATTGCTTCAATTGTATGGAGATTGAACTGCAAGTGAAGCTGAAATTTGGAAATTTGAAGACCATATATCACATAAGACATCTTCAGAAAGATCTTTCCTTTGGGATTTTTCAGACCTCAGAAGCTTTTAATGAACATCTACATCCGAATTAGTTCATCTTTGTTAAATATTAACCATTTCATAACGTATCTCCATGACTATTTTATGTGGCTTTCGTTAAATTATATGCTCAAATTGGATTGAGGTGCTGAAAAGTAGTCTCTAATTGCACTTTTTCTAATGTTTGGGGAGTATTTTATTGACAAGAAGGTGACAAATAATGTTATGGTGATTGTAACTTCCAAGGATGCATCGTCATGTTTTCAAGCTTTGTGGAGATCAGGATACCCTGAGGATAAGGTAAGCTGTTATACATTTAAGAAATGTCTGACCATCCCTTCTCTGCCTAGGTCCTAGAAAGAAACTTGTATCTGAAAAAACTGGGGGCAGACTATTTTACCCGGATTTAGGGGCAAGTATACAGTACGGGTATACTCAATGTTTAGTATTTTTCGTTTCATATATTTAGAGAATCACGTCTCTATACTCATGCTCATATAGTTTCAAATACAGACATTGGTGTGAAGAGTTTGAGTAACATAGGAAGCAACCGCTGGCAAAACTGGAGTTTGCTGATTAGGTATGGAAGCTTTCAGCTTTCTATTAACATATGTGTTGTTTTTGGGTCTACTTATGCTCCCACTCTCTATACCTTTAGCACACATGAAATTTAGCCACTTTACTTTTAATACCGAGAATCCAGTTATTCGACTCTTTTGATTTAATAATTGTAGTGGCCAATATTACATGTGTGAAAGGCTGGATAAACAAGTAAAAACATTAAATTTGAGGTTGTGAGGTTTTTTATTCTAAATCTGAGGTTGTAAGGCTTTTAGCATTGTTTCAGAGAAGCATGATGCAAGTTAATATTTTTGTTGCGAACAATTATTTTTTGTCACATAATCCAATTTAACAGAATGTATTATTGATTAGACTTCAGTTATTAGTTATAATGAGAAGGACTAGATTTTAATTATATGAAGAGTATAAAGATTGGGAGCATAATTAGACCTTATTTTTTTCCGGGTCCAGAACATATGAGTTGGGAGTTTATAGCCCCATTCCTTTTAAATAGAAACGTTATCTTCCCATTCCTTTTAATGGCCTACCAAATTGAAGCCATGGAATATTAGCCAGTTCTTTAGAAATAATATGATTGCTTTCGTTGTCGAGTGGAGCCACTCCTCTCATTCACCATTCCTCACTGTAATATAATGCAGTAAATGTAAAGGCATGTAGTAACCAATGTTGTCGAGTGGGCTTCTCTTTGCTAGAGATTCGCTCAAGTAATCGATGTTGGAAGTTTTTTTTAATGAAAACTGATATTCTTGTTTCAGAGAGCACTTGTTTATAAATTCTTAATAAAATCTAGGAAGGATCGATTCCATGGGTTGATTTCTTTTCCATGAAATCTTGAATTCGAGGACCCAAGACCACTCGTTGGTGTTATCCAAATTGCAAGTCCCCATCAAAGCCAATGATGAAATTTTAGGAAAAAGTATTCAAGAAAATAAAAAAGAAAAATCGGAGCCATTGTTTTGATTCGGATAATATATATTTTATTTTATTTTATTTTCATGTAATTTGAAAGATATAATTATTCAAACTAGATTAAGACGGTTTTTAATAAATTATTGAAAATTTAAAAAAAAAATCTAGATGTATTTGATAACCATAAAAAAAGTATTAGATAATCATAATAAATTTTTACTAGATGGTTATTTATTTGGGTATTTTATTAAAAAGGGTCTATTTTCAACATTATTTACAAAAATGGGCCATTTAAAAGATTAATATCAGAATGGGCCAAAAAACTCAAAATGTGCCAATGTGGAAGCGTTTTAAGGGGAAAACACAAAAAAGCACATTGTCAAGGGTGTGCTTTTGCCATGTCAGTAAAAAGCGCGTTGACATGTGCGTGTTTTAGCCAGTGTTTTTCTAGGATTTTTGGGTTATTTCTATGTTATGGCTTAGAGTTTATAAGTTTAGGGTTAGGGTTTTTGAAAAAATAAATTAGGGTTTATGGTTTTTTAAAATAAATTAGGGTTTAGGGTTTTATGAAAAATAATTTTGGGGTTTAAGATGTAATTTTGACGTGAAAATTTATTTTGACGAGATGGAATATTTTTTGTACAGTCAGTAAATGTATAGAAAAAGCTTCCAGCTGGACTTTTTTTTTATACAGTTGATTTTAAAAAAATAATTTTGATAAGATGATTTTGAAAAAATATCCTGGGATTCACGGGAAATGTGATAGTTGGGGTTGAAAAATGTTTCAAACAGGATGTATTATCAGCAAAAGTAATGAAAAAAGCTCTCAGCTAGGTGCTCTTTTCAGTAGTGTTGGTGATAGTGCATCCCATTATCCCTTAGGCTATAAATGAGTTAAATTTCATTCTCTTGTTGCATAAGTTACAGCAAGAGAAATTGAAGAAGTTCAGAAGAATATAAATTGAAGAAGTTGAGAATGTATAAGTTGATTTATCGTATTAATATTTATACGAATCATTATATTTTTACATAATGTTTTTTGTTTTGAATTTTTTTGAGATAATTTGGTTGAAAATTGGTGAAAATATTAGTGCTGTTATTTTATACGACGGTGAGGTCCATGACACCGAGAACAACATTTTTTTATCGGAGAACACAATCGACTGGTTTTTAACTAGAACACAGAATTGACAGAACTTCGTAAAAGAATTAGGCGCAAAATCTTTGGAACAACGCCAATGAGAGTTTTGTCTATTAAGTATCGATTTTGTATTTCGATTGATCCCGTGACATATGACTCATTTGATATCAAAGGTGCTCGTGGCTTGGAGGCGATGGTGCAGACTCATCTCGCTAGTGGATTACCCTATCTTGAGTTATATGTGAAATTTTTATCGCCAAATGAAGCACTTGCGACTTTAACATCTAATGCTATTCCAGAGGAATACGCGACCCCTGCATGACACTCTGTTAGTAGAAGGCAGAACACAGAAGCGTCCATTTTTAAAGCAGTATGGAATACACGACCCGTGCATGACACTCCATTTGTGGATGGAATATGCACCTCGATGGGTCGATGTTTAATGCTGGAAATACATATTGGGGAATGGCATTAACTTGTAGTGGTTGACAATCCACATCTAATTGGGGATGTTATGAAAGTCCACGAGAATGGATAATGTATTCCTTACGACATCCATCAATAAGGGGACCTCGTACGTCGCAGATGTTGGTGGGTCGGATGATGAGTCCGATATGGATCCACCCAAAAGCCTTGTCCTAATGGTGCAAAGTTGTATTATTTTCTAAACTGGAGCCTGTTCAATCGAACCTAAAGACGGTGAAGGGGGTTTAGATGAAGAAGAAGAAGATTTGCGATTCACGGCATATTCACCTTCAGTCTAAATGCATAATATCAATCTATCGGTAGATGATGCGTTAAAGTTTTCAGATTTACCACACAGGAGGTGTGACCACACAAGTTCGTTGTTAGATTCGGGTGAATTAGAAGTTGGTAAGGAGTTTTCCAGTAAGGATAATTTTTCGGTGTATTGAAGCAATATAGCATCATAAACGAGGTTAACTACCACGTGGTTAATCCAAATCCGAGAAGTTCGAGACCAAGTGTGCAGTACGCAGTGCGCGACGGTACATGTTCATGGAAAATCATGGCTTCAGTTAAGAAGAGGACAGAGGTGTAGGAGATAAAGAAGTTCAAAAGGTCCACATACGTGTGTTGCCGGTACAGTATCACTGAGTGTTTAGGATTTTAGAATATTAATGTTATTATTTAATGTTGCATTATTTAACGTACTCATTGGTTGACAGGTGTTTCACAATATCATCCCAAGATGAATTCAGATATGATAGCGGGCTTAATACTACCGGTGGTGAAGGTGGATCCTAGGACTACTGTACCGGTCTTAAATGTCAATATTCGTAGCCAATTCAAGTACATGTCTTCTTACCGCAAGGCTTGGATAGCTAAGCAAAAGGCATTGGATAAAATGCACAGTGAGTGAGACGCTTTATACAATGAGGTGTGGAGTGATGTCAGGTGTTGAAAGGTACGTCTCAGGTTGTGTAATAGACATTAAACGTTGGTTCCATGGACGCCAAGTGTTCAAGCGTCTGTTCTAGAGCTTTAAGCAATGCCAGGACGCATTTGTGTACTGCAAGCCATTGGTACAAATTGATGGTACATTTATGTATGGTAGATATATCCATCAGCTATTGCTAGCTGTAGCACAAGATGGTGATGGGAGGATTCTTCTAATTACGTTTGCAATAACACTAGGGGAATCAGGTGACGACTAGTATTTTTTTTTCTAGGTTGAGGAGGCATGTATGCCCCCAACCTGATATCTGTATTTTATCGGATCGGGGCGCTGGAATACTAGCCGCAATTGAGTGATAGGGAAGCCTATGAGATCGCACACACCATCGGTATTATCTAAAACATATTACATCCAACTACTACGAGCAATATCGATATACAACTGAACGAAAATAAGTGACCAACATAGGTATTTAATTGCCACTAATATTATTTGGTTTGTAATATTCAATTTGTTCTGAATGGAAGAGTGGTATGTAATTATTGCTATCCACTTATATTGACAAGGTACAAGATCAATAAGGATCGTTTTCATAAGATATTGATGATTTTGAGGTCAATTAATGATTAAGGTGCAAACTACCTCTGTAACATACCTTTCGATCATTGGACACAATCAAACAACGGTGGCCTACGATATGGTCATATGACCTCAAACTTGGTTGAATGCATCAATTTTGTTCTAAAAGAAATGTGTCATTTACCGATAACCTCGATTGTACGGGAGACATACTTCTGTTTGGCGACAATGTTTCCAAAGCGAGCAATGAGTTATAAAGGCCAAATATAGGGAGGCTATGTATGGTGCCGAAAGGTACTACAAGAAATTAATAAGGCCAAGGCGCGAGCCAACTCCATGCGCACAGTGTGTAACAATCACGATAACATATGATTTCTTGTGACAAAGTTCGACAGATCGAACCAAGGTATTACCGGTGGATAATATCGTGTACACTTGAGAAATAGAACTTGCGATTGTGGGAAGTTTGATGCACTTCGTTATCTATGTGCTTATGTAATTGTAACTTGTCAGAATATTCGTTTGGATCCCATGAGTTATGTCGACGAAGTGTACAAATTAGAATACATGTACTACGTGTGGAGACATATATTCCCACCAGTCCCAAATGAACGTGAAGTAGTCGTCTGTATCACTTGCTCCGTTTAATTTGTTACCGAATAGAATTGCGTCACAAACCAAAAGATCGACCATGCTCGACTAGAATACGTGATAATATAGATATCTGAGAAAGAACGAACCAACAGAAGTTGTGCGGTGGTGTAGGAACCCAGGTCATACGATTCGAACATGTCCAAATCGAAATAGTTCTTAATTTATTAAATGAAACTATGAAAAAATAATTTGTATTGTCTTATTCAAAAGAACTATTTTATTGAATGACACAATATAAAAATAATTTGTACAAAAATATTCAAAACAACTTCTGTTTTATTAAATGAAACAATATAAAAATAGTTTGTACAAATATATTAAAAAAATCAATACATGTGCCGATCGAAAACAGTGCCACATGGGGGTGGTCGACGGTTACGTTCTAGATTCTTTCTTGGTTCAGCTTTCGACCGGGGTTGTGGTTGTTCGGAATTAACTTCTGGTTGTGGGTGTTGGGAGGATGACCTACCTTGATAGAACAAAGATTGCGGAGGTGTTTGCATCACCCATGACGAAGGTATTTGAATCCCATAAGGAGATGGGGATTGGAAATAAGATGAGCTCCTCGACGGTGCCTCATGCGGTCCCTCATACGACGATGGCTTATATATCGTCGGTTGAGTCAGATTCATCGGGAAATGAAATGCACCGAGCCATGCATTCCAACCTTACATAGGATTGAAAAAAGGAAACATATAAGGGTTAAGATACGCACCTAGCATGATTTGAAAAAACTGTGGTATGGGCATCGTCACTTGCTCCGTTGGGCCCTGTGATTGCGTGGGCGTTATTGATGGGCCCATCCAACAATTTATTGTCCTTGGATTTAAATGGCTCCATCATTCCCTTTCGACACAGAATTATCGATGCTTATGCTCTTCCGAGAGTAAATATGGTTTGCCATGGATCCTAAATCATGGCATGTAATTCAGCTAGCACGCTAACTCTGGAACGATAATTGGCTCGCAAGTAAGTATATTTTCAAATCCATTTTTCCATATTTCAATATATTATGAGTGAAAGATCGGCCAATACGTATGCGATCGCCGTAAGTCGATTTTGTGCTCTTCATCGAGCACATCAGGTGCCACAAGAATCGGTTGTCGAAATTTGAATTGTCGTAATACTCTATCCTTCTAGTGCATCTCGACGGTAGCGTAGTTGACTAATGGGACACTAACATACACTACACCAAAATAGACTTTTAACTACGTTTATAAACGCCACTAATAGTATTCTGCTAAAAAAGCGTCGCAAAAATCTTAGTAAATTTAACGGCGTTTATGAAAAAAAAATACTAAATATCATGACTTTTAAGCGCTTTTTCCACAAACGCCGCTAAAGGTCATGACTTTTAGCGACGCTTTTACCACAAACGCCGCTAAAGGTCATAACTTTTAGCGGCGCTTTCTCCACAAACGCCGCTAAAAGCATGACCTTTAACGGCGCTTTCTTAAAAACGCCAAAAAGCATGACCTTTAAACGCCACTAAAAGCATAAAGTCATGTCATGACTTTTAGCTTTAAAACACCACTAAAAGTCATGACTTTTAACGACGCTGCCACTAAAAGCATGACCTTTAGCTTTCTTAAAAACACCACAAAAAGCATGACCTTTAGCGGCACTTTTTCTAAAAACGCCGCTAAAAGTCATGAAAATAAAAAAATATTATAAAAAAGAATAAGATTAAAATATTATAAAAAAATTTAAGGGAAAAATAGTAAAATTAAACATTTTTCAGCCATAACATTTAAACCAAAAAAAAAAATTAAGCCAATCAATACTAGGATTTTAATTAACAAATTAAGCAACACCGTAAAATCAGCCAATAAAAGAAATGGGGAAAGAATAAAGAAATAAACAATAAGGATGTGATAAAATTTCATCAGCAAAACAAAATCATGGCGAGTTTTGAGTTATTTATCTGCTGCACCGACTCCTCATTGTTCATCACCTTAGGTTGTTGCTTCACAACTGGGGCAATCAACTTCCACACTGCATATTAAAAGAAGAGAAGATATTAAAGCAAATTCCAAAAGAATTGCATAACAGGATTCACTTCGTGAGATCTTGTTGCAAACCACTCATTGATGATTTTCACCCAAGTGCTTGTCCACCCAACATCCATGCTCCATCGATTCTTTGCAAAGTGAGTAGAAGCATATATACACTAGAAAAATACTCTTACAAAAATTGTGAAAATTAATATATATTACTCACTCGCTTGCGAGTTTTCGAGTTTCAAGCGATGAATAACATGGCAAAGTCGTGGCCCCAAGGAGAATATGATGTGGAAAAACCGTAATTATAACGGATATCATCCTTGGCTTTCACCTCATCTTTTCAAAACTGAAAAAACGTAAGAGTTGTTAAGAATTTCTTATCAGAATCGTAAGACATATCTTTGCTATAATGAAGGAGAATAAAAACCGTAATACTACCGCTTATAATTAACTTTAAGGAAAAGAAATAACTTGAACCACAATTAAAATCTTTTACCAACTTATTCCAGATTAAAAAAAGCAGTTTATTTTCAAACTTATTAGCAAAGTTGCCATAATTTCAAATTATATCGGTGGCACAAAATCGGATCTTAAAACATCTAGTACGTCAAACCCTTAAATAATTCTTCACTATCATCAAGTATATGATATTTTAACTATCAATATTGTCATTGCAAAATCCAAAGAGCGGATGCTCTTAAATAAATGCAATGTGACTTTTCAACCTCGGATAAGTCATTCTTGCCCAAAATAAAGAAGATATAATGCAACAGTGTAATCTAGCCATTCAAGCTAATCCTTGTTTCAAAGTAGTTTTCAATAAACTGAACAAGAAGAACGACTACTTTGCATATTTTAAAAATAACAAGAACAAGGAGAGCAATAACAAAACTAAGCAAAGAATGAGTCCAGAATACACTAGTTCATTATCTATTACATTTGTAATGCCATAAAGTTACCAAACTGTTTAACTTGGCATAAGTAATTGTAAAAGAAAAAAACAATAAGCTCATGGTGTCTCTCACAAATATTTGAAATAGCTAAAACATGGACCTTTTGTTCACATAAAATTCCTTAAATATTGGAAGAGACAGGCAAACATAAAGTCCCAATTTCATTTCATCAATCAATACTTCAACAAGCAATCTCAATGTCAAACAGCTTAAAGCAATATAGACATTGAAATTTAATGAGCTATCATTAGAAGCATAAAACATACAACACTCCCTATATCTATTTTTATTTATTTCCACTTTTTCTTTCATGGAGATTGTCAGGAAAAAGAAACACTTAAATTTAGTGCATATTGTATTAGAGTTATAAAAACTTCTATAACATTCATTTCAATACCATTCAATACAAAAAGGTGAAAAACATAAAAATAAAAGTTGCGAAAAACAAATTAGGAATAAAGAGTCTTGAGTGTTCAAAAATGGAAAGGAATACATGGAAAGGAATACAAGTCTGGTACATCCCAACAAGGAAAGCTAGACAAGAAAATCAATTAATTGCTTAGAACATACAAATTTGATTTACAAAACTATGCACACAACCGTAACAATATAAGGTCAACAAAAGCAAATAAAATACTAGTTACCTTTAAAGCCTTTTAAGCAGGATATATGTTAATAGGCATAAGAGTTTTATAGTACCAATAAGTACTCAACCACAAATAGAGAATCAACATAATGGTTAAAGAAATATACGATATTATCAATCAAAATAGCTATTTCAAATATAGCGGCACATAAAGACGATCTTGGATTACCAAGCTGCGAATATTGGTTTTCACAAATTAATTTAATATGATAATCCAATGGAGAAATTAAATGCTAAAAGAATATAAATGTACTAAACTTTTGAAGAATCGATGTATATCCTTGAAACAAGGGATAAGTTCAGATAAATACTTCATTACGTTGAAGATAGAAACTAATATTTGCGGACTAAAACATATATCAAAAAACATTTTGCTCCTACAATAGAATAATCAAATCCTTTGACAAATAAAACCAAGAACTTGAAATTAAATCAGGTTCTTTTGTAATCACAGACGCACAGGATATATAAGGTTAAACATATTGATTTAAAATGTATACCCAATAAAATAGATTCATATCATACATTGTAATACCCCTTACCCGTATTCGATATTAGAATAGAGTACAAAGTATTACCGGAGTTTACAATTTTTTATTTATTTTTTTACTCAATATAGCCCCTTTATAAATATTTAGCCTTCCTACAATTTTAAACCGAGACCAATCCACATCAACCAATCCAATTCAACATATTTTCATAATAGATTCATGCATATTTATAAGATAACATCAACACATACCAAACCAAGATTTGCTAGCCATACCAATGGTGGACCTTACTTTCATTTCATATTAGCATTACTTTATTAGCTTATACATGCCATTGATTTCTAAAATAAAGTTTATTTATATACCGAAATCTTGAGGCTGATAGTGTGATGTATCTCCTACCGAATCCGACCTCCGAGCTCTTCACACTACAAAATAGGGGAAAAAGAAACAGGATAAGCACTTTGTGCTTAGTAAATCCATTTAACAAGAATTATACTTACCTAACATTTTCAATACAATGCAATAAACATTCATATATCCATTCAATGCATTATTACCCTAACATACACAAGCTCAACATTCAAGTTAGTTCAATAATTTCCATGTATCAATAATATATACCATGATTGATGAGCTCATCAATACCATGATTTCCATTTCTTTGTTATATTTCCATATTTATCCCATTGAATTACTCGAAATTTCGATGGATTTTCGAGGTACACTTTAGTATACAAATTGAGTCCGTCAATTCATATTCATGTGCTCACATTTTCATTTCAGAGAGCACACTCATGAACCTCATCCTTACAGTAGGATTATCGGTCAAAGCTAAATCCTGTAATATAAACTCATAAAGTATTGTCGGGATTACGGTCCGGGCTAAATCCTGCAACGACAATTATTCTAATGAGCTTGGATCTCAATTACAGTCCGAGGCTAAATTGAGACCTAATTTGGATTACCCGTCCAGCTAAATCTATTTTCCACATATTCTTGGGAGGGCTATATCGAGATAGGATCACCCGTCAAGCTAGATCCTTTTTACCGTCAATTCCTTTTCGAGATCCATCGAATTTTCCTTTCATTCAACCGGATTTCTTCCCTTTTTATCAAATATATCAATGTTTCATCAATTTTCATACAATGAACATTAAAATTATATTCATATCAATAACATACATTTCAAGCATTTAAGAAGATAATTCAAGTTACATGAACTTACCTCGATACTAGTTCGTATACAAAACTACTAATCCGGACTTTTTCCTTTCCTCGATCTAGCTTCGTCTTTGAGTTTTTGATCTAAATAAATAAATTCAATCATCAATAATACATTTCATGTTCACATGTAGCATTTTCAATAATTCTATTATTATTTTTAATTCATTCAAAAGCTGTCTACTTGAGTCATAGTCACTAAATTATTTTTATCTTGAGCTACTGAACTCCAAATTAGAATCGTTAATTTTCCACAAACTAGACTCACATATCTTCTTTCCATAAAATTTTCAGAATTTTTGGTTTAGTCAATAAGTCTGATTTATTCTTTAAAGTCATCCTGCTTACTGCTTGTTGACGATTCGACCCTTTTTCACTAAAATTAATTATCTCTTCATACAAGATTCGGATGATGTTCTAGTCTATTTCTATTAAAATAGACTCATTCATGATTCTAAACATATAAATTTAAACCCCTAATTATTTTTATTCAATTTTGATGATTTTTAAAGTAAAAAGCAGGGAACCCAAATTCATTCGACCTTGTCTCACAAAATTTATTATATCTCATGATATACATATCTATTGCTTACATCATTTTTTCTATGAGAAACTAGACTCAATAAGCTTTAATTTCATATTTTGTTCATCTTCTAATTCGATTTCTACAATTTATGGTGAATTTTCAAAGTTAGTCTACTGCTGCTGTCCAAAATTGTTTTAGTGCAAATTATTTATTACCATTTTCTCCCTAAGCTTTCAATAAATGATAATTTCATCCCTGCTCAATTAACTTCTCAATTGAGCTGATTTCTCTCAATTAAAACTTTATTCTGTCACTTTAAACTATTTTATAACCTTTGGGAATCATAATTTAAGTAATAGACTTTAATTCCAAATATTTTCACAATTAGGTCCTAAAATCAATTTCTATTGGAATTACCTAATAAAATCATCTCATAAACAAATTAAAGCTTCAATTTCATGTAATTTCATCATAAATTTACAGCACTCAGCCATGGTAACTTTTAATTTCATCCATGAGATAAAAAACTAATGAATTTAGTAATAGTACCTAGTTGTAAAAGTCTTAAAAACACAAAAATTACAAGAAATAGGCAAGTATTAACTTACTTGGTGCAAAATTATGATATACCAGCTTAGAAAACCCTCCTATGGCGTTTTTGGATGATGAGAGTAAAGAAAAATGAAGATATTTCTAAATATCTCAAATTAGTCCTAGTTTTATTTAATAAATTTTGTTATTTTCCCATTTTACCCTTCTTTCAGTAATTCTCCTGATTTTTTTCTCAGCTTATGCCGCCTAAAATATCTCCTTTGGGCTTATTTGCTCTTTAGATCCCTTTTCATTTGACAATTGAGCTATTTAATCCTTAATAACTTTTACATTTTTCAATTTAGTCTTTTCATTTAATTACCTACCCAAGCGTTAAAATTTTCTAACAAAATTTTAATATCACATTACTAACATTTTATAAATATTTATAAAAACATTTCCTACTCAATTTTATGAGATCAAAGTCTCGATACCTTATTTTTACCCAATTCCTTCAATAATTCTTTTTCTAACTAACCACTAAATCGGTAAAATTTTCTATCGATATTTTAATACGATTTTCCTATCATATAAATATTCATGCAAAAATATTAAAATAAATTTCTCTTTAAATCGGATTTATGGTTGCGAAACCATTGTTCCGATAACCTTGAATTTAAGCCATTACATACATAGCTATCAACTCATCAACTAATTGAAAAAAATCAGATTTCTATCATGTACATGGATGGATTAGCTTACTGCTTAACTCACTTAACAGTGAAAGAAACTAGTTACAAACACTTTCTAGATTACTCTCATATTTGTTAACTCTTGAAACTGCAAGTATCAAAGAACATTTCACTAATTCTGAATATATACATAGTTTAAAATATAAAATCCAATATGAATAACACAAGGTGAGTGTGTTTGTAACGAGACATTAAAGGTTATCATAATTTAATGCATAAAATGACATGACCTCATCCTAAAACCAATAGTAACAAATCAATATGTAAAATATATTTACTTTCAAATAGTGAAGAGTTAAAATAAGGCATCAAACAGTTATTAATTCATGTATCTAAAAGCTTTGCTACGCAATACTCTATCCCCCAGCAGATGTTCTTCTATGTTACTTGGATTTGGGAGCAAATGTCATCTACCACTTTACTTGATTCATGTACATATCTAAGTGATGAAAGAAAGCTACATCAGGTGCATGATAAACAGATATCAGTGAAACAGTCACTGTAGTAGTATAAAAGGGAATACATGTGTTTCATTGCATAAAGACTCAAATTTGTCCTGAGACATTGAAGAGGAAAAACAAAAAATAAGACATACTATATAATGGTTAAGAGAAGTGAGGCACCAAATAAAATTGACAAAATCCTCAACTGGACATCTGAAATAATTTCAAGAAGGTCAGATGACAAGCCCATGGTACGGACTAGTATTGGAATATGACGATGGATTGCCTGCAATACCCATTTAATAAGAAAGAGAACACAGAGAGAACACCAAGGATTTTGATAATTTCTAAAATAAGGTTCAAATATGCATTAACCAAACCTGCTTAACTTCCTTCGACGCACAACTGTAGATAATAAATATTTGGCCAAAAAGTGAGTACTTCTGTCAATGAAAATAACAGAAAAATATTAATCCCTTTAGAGGATTATGAAGAAACAAGCACTCAATATATTATCCACAAGAATAAAGCAATCAAAATAGATTTTCTGAATATATTATCCACAAGAATCAAGCAATCTATTAAAGGAAAGAGAAACAAATAAGCTTTGTTTTTTTTTCTATGAAATATAGTTTAAGTTTCAGAGAAAAAAAATCTAGGTTTTGAACAATAATAACAATTGAAATTTAATATAAATATATATATGTCTTGATAAATATATTAAACACTATTTTTTTACTTTATTTTTATAAAATTCAAAATATAAAATTACCAATTCCTCCATCGCCGACGATAACGAGCTTGGAGCAATATAAGACTAGAATCATGTTCCACTTCCTGACTCTGCTTTTTATGACTATTGTTTCTTGACTGATCATGAAGCAATAAAGGTACAACATTCTGCCCAGACAGTGAATTTTCCACTCTTCTGGACTCAAAAAGGATATCAGCTTTCTTCTCATCGGCCCAAAAGTTAGAATAGCTGCAAAGTTTAGCATCTGCGAAGTGCTCTTTGGATGCTACAACAGGGCTTGGTTGATCAATGTTTTCATGCTGATATGCGAAGGACTGTGTTGGAGCCGCAGGACTATGCAGTACTTATGGTACAATTTTAGAACATGACCCAACATCATCCCGAAAAGATGATGAAACAGCTAAAGTGTTGTTTTCAAGAAGTTCATGAGGCTTGATCAGCTGCTGAGGAACTCGCGATATACCCTCTGGATAAGTCCACTCACTTCTACCCAACCCAATAGAATTATGGCCATCATTGAGATCAATTTGATACTTCACTGCCTCACCACCAGATGAAGTACCTGCATTATTCTTTGAAGACATGGCATTCTCCCTATTCCCTAAATTTATGAACAGTGGAAGAGGCTGTCCATCTAAAATTTCTTTCCCCGACTTCATTGAAACCATTCTCAAACGCTTCTTCAAGGTGTCATCTATTCTGTCTTCAGAAACGTCTCTAAATCCTTGAGAATAGTTTGAAATATTCGCTGCAATTTCAGTCCTAGAAAGCAAAGGATGCTTCTTAAAATCTTCGTGATCATCTTTTTTCCGTCCAGGGGAGTGCAGTAAATGACTGTGAACCTCAGTGGATGGTTTATGCCTTGCATGTTTCCAGTGATCCATCGAAGCAGCTTGATAATGATTCATAGATTTCCTAGCAGTTCCATTACTATCAGAATCTGATTTTGCAACACGATCAGACATGATATGGTCAACTATATTTTAATTTCAAAAGTCTCAGAGGCTCATTGCACCTTAACTGAAAAGAAAATTCAGCAAACACCATCAAACATAATATCCTTTATGTTTCAAAACAAAATTCAAAGAAATTAGAAATCAGAAATTAAAAACCAAAAGAAAATCAAAATTTAATGCTAATAAAGGCCAGTAAATGGAGCTTAGTGGAATTGAAGGATCAACAAATTATATGCGTAACTAATTACCCAACTTCAACCCATAAAGCAGGGAACCTCAGACATGTAAATTAGAAACCTTAAGGTTGAAGCAGTCAAAGAGTTCTTTGATTGCACTAGTTAAACCATTATGATCAATCCAGGCTCCCAAAGTTACAACGTTTGGTCCCTCCTACGAATTTTAAACTGGATAGCATGACCCCACATATACTATAAAGTTACAAAATGCATAAGAAGTACGTTTGGATTCTGGAGTTCATTCCATGAACCGAATCTGCCCTTTTCAAATAAAGAAGAAAAAGAACAGTACAAAAAAGACTACTCACTCATCCTTTCCCTTATTTTATATTTCATCGCTACTAATAAAACGGATTGTACTGTTCCGTAAGCAAAATTAGAGAATCATAATTCATAAACAACTCAAGCAGAGTAGGTAGTAAAAAATCGGAAGAAGTCGATACGAGTAAACAAGCTCCATGCACCAACTAAACAACAACTGAAGATGCTAAAAGAACGCAGTATTAAAGCGAGCGAGCAATAAAGAGTAAAAACTAAGTCAAAACCCCGGAAGAACTCACCTCAAACGGCTGAGAAAGAGGAATCAAGATTTCATGAAGAAAAGAAAGAAGGAAGATGAAGGAGAAGAGCAAGAGTGAAGCACAGATCCACTGCGTTGAGGTCGGCCGCGTCGTCGTTTTTTGGGGGTTGGAAAGGAAAATAGATGATCATTGAGAGGAGGAGCGGCATTCGGGCTAAGGATTGGGATTGGATGGAAATTAGGATTAGAGGTAGGATTTGGTAAGAGAGGAGTGAGAGTAAAATGGGGAAGAGGGAATTGAGAGAAATCATCCGGAGTTTGATTTGGTAGATTCATCGAGAGTTTTCTTTGACACTAGTTAATGTGAGGAGGAGTGGAAGAACAGGGTGACAATGGCAGAAGAAATCGGGGATTAGAAATGAGGAGTTAGGGATTAGAAATGGGTGAGTCGGCTGAGGAGGGAAAGAAAAGAAAGGGGCAGTGGTTCAATTTGTGGCGTTTATCAGCAGCGCCACTAGCACAGCAAAAAGAAAATCTTAAAACGGCGACATTTGAATATTGAAATATATTTGTGTTATTTTTTACAAAAAAAAATTGCTACTATAGCATGTTTTTTAAGGCGTTTTAGTAAAAACGTCATTAATTTGCTGTAAATATTTTGCAGCTCTTTTATAAAAACGTCATTGTTTCTTAATTTTAATTTTTTCTCTTTTTAATATATTTTCTCTTTTAAAAACATTTTTTAGAATTTTTTAAATTTTAAATATTAATCTTTTAACTGAAATATTGACTAAAATATTAAAATTTAAAGTTTTAATTTTAAATTTTATAATTTTTATTTTTAACATTTTAAATTTTTTCGATATCTTTATAATTTTAAATTAACATATAAAAATAATATTTAATTATATGTATACACCTAAATTTTGATAGCGATACATCTCGAAATTATATATATAAAATTCGATTTAATGTGTAATTGTAGACGTGAAATTCTATTTACGGTTTAAATGTATAGTTGAAACTTTTAATTTTGATTTAATCATACACAATTTTAAAAGTAAATACATCATATATATTTATATGTTGAATAAATATAAATATTATGCAATATATAAATATAAAATGATGTTATATTAATAATTGTGTTAATAATTTACAAGAACTAGATCAATTGCACATTAAACCATTGTTGATCATGTATGCTTTTGGGATTTAACCCATTTTGATTTATATTTTTTAAAATAATAATTTATATTTATCTTATTTAGATTTGTGTTATAAAAAAATCCAAGATACACAAGTAGTTCACTATATTTATCCCTAAACCCTAAAAATTAAACTTTAAACCCCAAACCTTAAATCCCAACCCCAAACTCAAACCCCAAACACTAAACTACAAACCTTAAACCATATATAAGCCATGAATCATAGACGTTACTTAATTAAAAAATGATTTCGACGCCTAAAATAAATTGATTTTTTATCATTTTATAAAAACCCCAAACCTTAAAACCATACTAGTTAGCCTAACCCCTAAAACCATAAACCACAAACGATTTTCTACGACATTTTTATCAAAACCTTAAACCTTAAAATCCTAAGTCCTAAACACAAACCCTAAACCTCAAACCCGTAATCCCTAAATTTATAAACCTTAAATCTTAAATCATTAAACCCTAAAACCCTAAATACTTGTCATAACTACAGAAGCTAACACCGAAACTTTAAAGTTAAACTTACATCGCATTTTAACCTTAAAGTTAAATTTATTTTAAATAATAGTATTTTAATTTTTTAATTTTTAACATATATTTTTCTATGTTTTTACTTTCAATTTTTTCTACGTGTCATTATTTTTTTGAAGAATATAAATATTCAATTAAAAATAATTGTATTTTAATTAATATAAATAGTTAGGATTTAGGGTTTCGATAAAACAAAACTTCTAAATAGTTTAGTTATGAATTTGTAACTTTTCATAATTAAGTCAGTTTCAAATAGCAAAATAAAATTAATTTGTACTTAAAAATGCAATCTCACCATTTTTATAGCATATATTTTTATAATTTTTAATGATTAAATCAAAATTGATATTTTGTCTCCATTCAATAAACCCTAAACCCTAAACCCGTAAACCTTAAACCATACACCGACAAACCCATAAACTCATAAACTCAAGCCATAACCCTAATCCTAAGACTAACCATAAACCATAAACTCTAAACACTAAATCTTGAAATGCTAAACTATAATTATAACTTTAAACTATAATTATAATTTTAATATATATATATATATATAAGAAATTAAATAATTTAAACTATAATATATATAAAGTCTATTTTTTATAGTAGCTAAACCTTAAATATAAATTTTATAAGGGACAAAAGTAATTAAAATAGAATGTTAATGCTTATATAGACACTAAAATAAATTAATTTTTATTAATAACCCTAACCCTAAAGCCTAATAGCCAACCCTAAAATCATAACCCTTAAATTATTTATTTTACGACGTTTTTAAAAAAGCAGCTAATGACATACTTTTTATGCGTTTACAAAAAAATGCCATTAATTCTCGATTTAGCAACTATATCTCAACTACAAAATGTAGTTGTATTGATTAACATCTTTGCGGCGTGTTTGTCAAAGCGCCACTAAATCTTTTCATTTAGCTGCGTTTTTAAAAAAGCGCCGCTAATGCTCAGATCTTTAGCGGCGTTTTTCTAAAAGCGCCACTAATGCTTAAATCTTTAGCGGTTTTTTTAAAAGCGCCGCTAATGCTCAGATCTTTAGCGGCATTTTAAAAAGTGTCGTTAATGCTTAGATCTTTAGCGGCGTTTTTTTAAAAGCGCCGCTATTGCTCAGATCTTTAGTGGCATTTTTCAAAAAGCTCTGCTAATGCTCAGATCTTTAGCGGCATTTTGGAAAAAAAATGTCGCTATTTCTCATTTTTAGCGGCATTTTGGAAATGAACGCCGCTATTGCTCAACTTTTTACGGTGTTTTCTTTCAAACGCCGCTAATGTATAATATTTTCGACGTTTTTTATTAAAACGCCACTAAAAACGCCGCTAAAAGTCTATTTTAGTGTAGTGATACCAGATGTTCGGATCTTAGGAATTCATCCAAAATTATTATCCGAATTGACGGATCCTAGTATGGTATCTATTGAAACTATATGAACGTGATAACAATATTAGTTATATATAATACTAAATACTAAATACAAAATCAACTATGTTATGTATATATAGTTCAAAAAGAAATATATACTTACAAGCGCTTCGGACCGTTGGTCTAATAGAAGCCACATATCTTCAAGAGCGATAGTTATTCTCCCGTAACTCATCTAATGGTTCTACCTATTTAAATAAAATTTTATTATAAAATTATATTTTAAATCATGTAATAATTTTAAAATCTAATATAAATTTTACCTCGTTAAGAGTGGGAATGTATCTGAGTTGTAAGGCCCAATTTCAAATCCGGACCCAATATATTTTACCCGAGCCCAACAAGCAAAACCCAACATTTTACAGACAATTTTAATCCAAAGTTTAGCCAAAAAAGGAAAAAAAGGAAAACCCAACAAGCGGAAGAACCCACGCCTCGACACGTCGTCTCAGCGTCTGCAATTTTTGTCTCCACGGCTGCGCCAAGACATGCACCCACAAGTACCTACAAAGGGAAGCGGCAGAGCGATGAAGGGGGATTCGGGGATTTGATTTTGTTTTATTTTAGGGGTTTTGTAGGATAAAGGGGAGAATCGAATGTAAAGGGGGTTTTTTCGAGAGATATATACACATGGTCTTTACTTTTCTACAAATACAAGAATGCAACAGACGTCTGGAGGAATACATAGAGCATTTAGGAATCAAGATTAAAAATCAAGAAAGATTTTACTTCTTTTCTATTTCTTTTCGGATCTAAATATTGTTTTTTCCTTTTTATTTTTATTTTTTTTCCATTGTTGATTTCTGTTTTGGGTTTCTCCATTTCTCATATTTTAAAAAATACATACGGTTTATATCAAAACCTTAAAGTCAAAAGAAAAGGAGGACGAAACTTACCAGGGTGTCGGTCTGGCGTGCGCGTGGTCGGTCACCAAACCAGTGGTGATCCGGCGGCGTGTGGAAAGAGGGGCTCAAACCCTAGGAAACAAGGAAGGGAAAGGGGCATTCTGGTTTTGTGTTTCTGAAACAAAATGAAAAAAATGGAATGAAATTTTTTTTTAAATTAATTTAACCTTAAGCAAACGACGTCGCAAAAGGGGGGGGGAGAGCCCCACGTGTTCCCTGCTTATGTAAGTGAATTTGCCCAAATTTACCCTAAATGGGTAAATTGCGCGTTTGGTCCTCCCTCTTTGCGCCTGCTTTTAATTGCGTCGCACTCCATTTTTTTCAATTTTTTTTAATTTAGCCCCGAACCATATTTGTTACTTCAATTTGGTCATTACTGAATGCTCTGTTTCAGGAGAAGGGTTAATTTCTATTTTGACCCCTCCAGGTTGCGCGCGTTTGGCAATTGAGCCCTTTATTCTTCTTTTGTTTCAAATTTAGCCCCAAAAATTTTGGTTATGATTCGATTTAACACCCTTTCCGTTTATTTTGGCTATTTTATCATTAAAATTAATTATTATTTTTTTAAATACTCTTTCATTACTCTTTATGTATATTATTATATTTCTATTATATTTACTATTGTTATATGTATATTTTTTTTATATTATGATTATATCATTATTCTATTGCTATCAAATATTTTTATTTTCTTTTATTACTACTTTGTTTTGTTCATACTATTATTATATATTATTTTACTTACTTTTTATTTATATTATTATTATATTTATATTCTATCAAACAGTGCCTTCATTTTATATATATTATTATTAATATTATTAAAGTTATTTTATTATATTTTATTATATATGTATTACATCTATTATTATTTTTCTTATTATTATTATTGTCACTATTTATACTATTCAGTTACTTTTTTACTATACATGAATATACTATTATTATTTCTATTTTTATTATTTTATCATATTCACTATAATTATATGTATATATATATATTATTATTTTGCTTACTTTTTTTGTATATTATTATCATATCTACATTTTATTATCAATATATTTTTTACTACTATTTTTATTAGTACTATTATTATAATATTATTTTTTATTAAATTTACCTTTTTTTACTTTATTCATTAGCCCCATTGATAGTATTATAAGTATTACTATTTGTTTTACTTGTCACATATTATTTTTGCTATTATAACATTATCGTTTATTTTTCTTTCCTCTATTTGTATTTACTATTATTATCCCTTGTTATTATCGTATTTACATTTCGACATTTTTTTCATTTTTTATATTTTTATTTCCCCAAAAGTCATAAAAAAGGGTTTCACAAAAGTAATATACATAGATTAGTTTTTTTTAAAAAAGGAAGGGATCGTGCCCAATCGTCTTTGGGCTTGATTTTTTCGTTCGTCTAGGTTACTAAATGCCCTTAAAGGATTTTGATCGTATTTTTGAAAATAAGGCAATGTTTTGTGTTTGGAAGTTTGAGAAATTCGTGCCCAATCGTGCTGGGTTTCGATTTTCTGTTCGTCCAAACAACTAAATATCCTTCAAAGATTCTTTTATCGCGTTTCTTAAATAAAGGCAATATTTCATGATTGGAAATCCAAGGAATCGTACCCAATCGTGCTGGGTTTCGATTTTTAGTTTAGCCAAATGATGAAGTACCCTTTTCAAATTGCAATACATGTATTTTGGAAATCATGAAATGATCCTGGTATCGAGAGTTTGAAGCATCGTGTCCTATCGTGCTTTGGATATGGTATTTCAACTTTTGAACAAGAGGGTTTCGATATCAATCTGAGTCATCCAAACATTTTTCCATATTTTAAAATATTTTCTAATTTTCAATATTAAGGACTTTAATCAATCAATACGGTACCAATTTTGGGCGTTGCGAGGGTGCTAATCCTTCCTTGTGCGTAACCGACTCCCGAGCCCATTTTCTTAAAATTCGCAGACCAAAATGTTTTCTAAAGTGACCCAATCACACTTCAAAAATGAGGTGGCGACTCTATTTTCTATTTTAAAGTCGGCCCGTTTTTCACAAAAAAATGGTTTCGACAGCTTGGCGACTCCACTGGGGACAATAAGAGAGTCAAGCCGTAAAATTGGTTGATTAATGTCCTTTTTATCAAAAATAAAATTTTTTTGTTTTTCAGTTGCATGAGTTTGTGTCGCGTCATATATACGCTTTGGTTTGAGAGACATAGAATATTTTTGGCATTCATATTGCATGACCGTTGTGGTCACACCCTTAAGTGGGAGCAAAATCTATGCCTTCGTGAGGTTTTTACCTCCGCATGGGCTAGGGGCCCTTAGGGATACATCCGTACCTATGGTTCCGTGAGGTTTCACCTCGCATGGCCATAGGGAAATGTATTCCACAGGCGAACTCAATCAAGTATGAGCCTATAATGGGTGAAGATTGAGGAATCTGTGGTTCGGTACCCTTTCTTTAGAACTAAACCACATGTAGAAAACCTAAGGGCCTACCCTAGGTAGAACCATGTCAAACCCTAGTGGTCACCCTGATATGTTCTATGTTATTTATTTTTCTTGTACTAATGAGTTTTATTCTTTTGATTGCATTGCATTCACATCATAGAAAAGAGGTGTTGATTTCAAATTCGATTACTAAATAGAAAAGTTGGTCATAAGAAAATAGATTTTTGATAAAGTGGATTATAATACGGTCATCCGAATATAGTCCAAGTGAATACAACGAGAAGACTTATAGTCCGTGAAGGAATACAAGACCTTATCACCCAAGGATTCAAGTTGACAAGAATATTCAAGATTATTACGTCTCGGCATTTTGAAGAAGCTAACAAGTGAGCAGGGTAGCGGACGGATCAAGCAAAAGGAGTTAGAGGAAGTATCTATTAGAATTTTACAAGACTTGACTTTTTGCGAAGAAGGATTCATGTTTTCACTTGGACTATAAGGACAAGGCCGTGTATGCGATCCGTTTGTGTAAAGAAATTTATTTTCTAGTAAAGTTTTTCTAATGTAATCGAATTGAGTCAATGCCTCTTATTTTTGCATTCATTCATTTACATTGCATTTCATGCATTTGCATAACATCACATCGCATCATGTGCATTTAATATCAAAAAGAACCCTATTAACTAGAGGTCATATTATAGTTATCTGGAACACCGCTATTACACTCGAAAAAAGACGAGAGCAATGGATCAAAGGATGGAAAGGTTAGAACAAATGCGAAAGAGATGCAAGAACAACTACGATCTCGGATGCAAGAGCGAGTTAGCCAAGATCCAACAGGATATGAGGGATCAAATCTTGGAATCTAGAGAAGCATGATGAGCCACTAACACAGTTGTTGATTTGGAGGGCTGAAACGGAAAAAGGCCTATGGTCGATCTTGGAGGAGATAATGAAGATTTTGCTTGCCTCCGGGCTGGCTCGACAAGTTCCCAAGTGCAACCACCAAGAATATCGGTCAATATCAAACCTCAAGACCAATTGATTGCTCAAGACTGGAAACTTCCCATGAGCTCGAGCTCTAACCCAAGTCAATTTGGTAAAACCAATAGTCCCGACTTGATGAGGTGGCGAAGGGAGGAAGTAAAAGCGAGCTTCCAAAAGAGTTCAAGATCGATGCAAATGGTGAAGGAGAAGTTTGAGCATTGGAAAGTCGATCACCAATGTGAAGTGGATGCTAAGAAGGTGAGTCTAGTCCGATTTAGTACTTCCTCCAAAGTTCAAGATGCGAGTTTGAAAAGTACAACGGACTAGGCGTCCGAGGCCCATATTATGATGTTCTATCGGAGAATGACGGGATATGTCAACAATGACCGATTGTTGATCCATTACTTTCGAGATAGTCGATTGGGCTGCAGACAAAATGGTACAACCGGTTGAGTTGTACCCAAATCAAATCGTGGAGAGATTTGGCGAGCTTTCATCAAGCATTACTGACCATGTGACCGATATAGCACTGACGGATCACGTTGCAAAACATGGAGAAAAAGCCAAGTGAAAGCTTGAAGTACGCCCAAAGATGGAGAGAGGTCGCTACGTGAGTCGATACCGTTACTAGAAAAAGAAATGACCATGCTCTTCATCAATACCACAAGGCACCTTTCATTAACCACATGTTAGGAGGCACGACTAAGAGTTTTATGAACATGGTGATGTCGAGCGAGATGATAGAGGACGCGATCAGGTGTGGGAAGATAGAGGCAGGAGAGAGCACAAGAAGAGTGGCGCCGAAGAAAAAGAAAGGTGAAGTAGGAAATATAAGCTCGGGTTATCCTAAACCTATTATTATTACCCAACCGAGAGCGGTAGCTGTGGGCCAGCAGGCCCGACCAAGACAAGAGCCCAACATGAGGCAAAAGACTGAGAAATTCTAATTTACTCCTATACCGGTGGCGTATAAGGAGTTGTATAAAACTTTATTAGGCGCACGTAGTAGCCCCTGTCTACTCAAAACCGTTGCAACCCCCATATCCTAAATGGTACAATGCAAGCACTCAATGTGAATACCATGCGAGGATAGTGGGGCACCCGATAGAAAATTGCTTTCCTTTCAAAAAGCTAGTCGAGGCTCATCAAAATGGGCATTGTGGAGTTCAATGATCGCTGTTGTAGAAAATCCGTTACCAGTCACATTGATAATGGGATGAATGCGATAATCGAGGCGCAGAAAAGAATCAAGTTGAGCGTTACGAAATAAGAACCCCAATGAGAGAGGTCCGAGAAGAATGGTGGAAGAGGTTTAATCGGACAAGGCGTAAGGGAAAATCCGGATACGAGGAACTATTGTGAGTTCCATAACAAGGAAGGCCATGAGATCCAACGGTCAAATAATTGAGCCCTAGTACGGGTTAATTGATAACAAAGAGTGGAGTTTTTGACTTTGCGGAAGGGAAAACGTGTGTACCATAGGAAGTGAGTCGAGAGAAAGACGCCGAGGTCAAATGGGGATCAATTACTTTTCCATATATATCCAAGGCATTCATATCGGAAAGAATTATCCTCCTAAACCGGAGATGACAAATGAAGAAGCGGTAGAAGACATGTTAAAAGCCTTGAGCATCAACGTCATATTCAAGGAGAGATCGAATGAAAGAAACCTAGGAGGCATTCGCCCTACGAGCTGAAAGTGTTTTGAATAATTGGACTGTGAAGGAAACTCCTATAGTTTTAGAGCTAAAAGCAGTAATGTTCAAAACACACTTATTGTTTTAAGCCTAGAAACAATAAGAATATTTTGTGAAATAGGCTCATGTTCAAACATCTTTATTTTAATAAAATGCATTCTTGTGTTTCATCTTAGAGCAAATATTTTTTCTTCTCCATGTCATACTATACATTCTTTTATTTTTTGGGATGTCTTCCATTCTTCATCATCCTAAGAATCGGTTATTCTTTGAATTTACTGCACCCACAATGGGTCTCCGGATATCGATGTCATGAGCAACGTCACATGAGACTCCTTCTAAGTGAAATATGGGTCTAAAAGGATCGAATATTTTGAAGATGTCGAGATTACAACTTACCCATTGATCATTAAGGATGGTAAAACAAAATGAAAATAGACTCTATCGTACAAAGGTCACGGACATTGCAGTCCAGGAAAGGAGTGAAGATCGAAACATTGCCCACCATAGAAACAAAGCGAGATGATATTGAGTTATTTAAAGAATTCAAGGATGTCTTTGTACGATCACATCAAGATATGCCTAGGCACGATGAGGCTACCATGAAAGGGAGATTTCGTCAGTGTTGCCGTAAATGCCAAATTGAGAAGACATGACTTATATGTTTTTTTATATGTGGGGCATAGATGTTACGGGGATGATTTCATCAAAAGTATCTAGTTGACGCCTATTCATTTTCGTGATTGTCAACTATTCCACTAAGAGAGTAAGGTTCGGTTCCCATAACAAAGTTACAAGGTCAATCATCAAGTTCAATTTCAACTTCGAGTTCAAGTTCAAATTTAAAAAAAAAACAAAACAAAACAAAAGAAAAAAAAGAAAAAGAAAGAAAGAAGAAAAGAAAAGAAAGAAACCATCCAAAAAAAAGGGATTTTGAAAGATGATGGACCATTTACCTTCTATGCTTCTCAAATGTTGGCAAGGACTTCCACCGGGGCAACACCTTTCTCATTAGTTTATGGATGGATCTGATCTTGCCCATCGAAGTTAAAATTCTTACTCTTTAGATTTTGTCGAATCGAATTTAGACGAAATGTAAGGGTTCACTCTCTGTATGACCGATGGCCCCGATCGAGAAGTGGCTAAGAGCTATTCGCCATGGTCAATCCGACGAAAGCGGATGATCTTGAGCTTACAATAAGAAAGTCCGCCTGAGTATTCCATGAAGGAGACTTGGTATTGAAACAGATCCTCCATATGCAAAAGGACTTCGGACGAAAGTGGATGCCTAATTGGGAAGGACCTTATGTTGTAAAGAAGGCCTTTTCTAGACGAGCTTTGATGCTAGCCGAGATGGATGGCAAAAGTCGGCCAAATCCAATTCATGCAGACTCAGTCAAGAAGTACTTCGCTTGAAAGTTGGCCAAGATGAAAACCCACAAAGGGCATCTTGAATCCAAAAAAAAAAAAAACGGAGAGGCCAAGGTGAAAACCTGCAAAAGGCACTTTGAGACCAAAGGGGCTTTGAGTTGAAAACCCGAAAAGGGTGGCTCAAGTTGTGATCAAATCATGATGGGGCATACGGTAGTTTTGCCACGCTGGAATTGACAATGAGGAAGTATGTTACGTCTTGGGGCATCGACAAAGTACTCTGAATCCCCTAAACACATATTATGCTTAAATGGTCCTCAAGAAGTTTGAACAAAGAAGCTCAGGCTGCGATATCTGGGGCACCTAGTTTCCATCTTATCCATTCTGAATTTGTTCATTTCAAGATACATTACCAATAAATTTCCTTTTTGATTGCATTTTACTATCTTATTTATTTCGAGCTATGCTCCTAATTAATTTCTTTCTGGTCCATTATTATGATCTTCTCCAAGCATTTTTCATTGAAATAATGATTATGGAACTAATAATGCTTTCACAAAAGAAGTTTTGTACATTACTCTGAAAGTCTCTAAATAATACAAGAATCCAAAACAGGATAATTATTTAGAACTAACCAGGCTTAAAGGGCTCAGAGCACTTGAGAAAAGGGTTTAGCGATGATTTAAATCTTGATTAGTTGTTAGAAGTATCAATGAACAAAGAAGACACACGCCAAGGGTCACCTTAATAAGCGAAGACAATAACTTTCAAATGTCAAAAATGGATCATTCTCATGACATTTTGCATCCATTCATGACATTCATAATACACATGGTTAGGAGCATTTTTCATGACATCCTAATCATTTGGCATAAACATATACCCCATGAAATCAATTCTGGTGGGTTCCCATAGGACAATGTAGCAAAATTGATGGGAGGGCCAAAAATATCGACCTTATCCCACTGGCGAGGTGGAGCAGTCAAAACATTGAGCCTCAATTCCCTAGCGGTAGGGTAGCAGGGCCAAAAATAATGAGATCTTATCCCACCGAAGGTGAGTGGAGCGGATCGAGAACGACGAGCCTTAATTCCCTAGCGGTAGGGTAACGGGCCAAAAATATCGGACCTTATCCCACCGGCGGAGTGGAGCAGTCGAAAACATTGAGCCTTAATTCCCTAGCGGTAGGGTAACAGTCGAAAATATCGACCTTATCCCACCGAGCGAAGTGGAACAGTCAAAAATATTGAGCCTCAATTCCCTAAGCAATAGGGTAGCAGCCAAAAATAGCGAGATCTTATCCCACCGGCGGAGTGGAACAGATCGAAACAGCAGCCTTAATTCCTAGCGGTAGGGTAGCAGGCCAAAATATTAGACCTTATCCCACCGGGCGGGAGTGGAGCAGTCGAAAACATGGAGCCTTAATTCCCTAGCGATGGCGTAGCAGAGCCAAAATAGCAGATCTTATCCCACCGGCGAGTGGAATAGGTCAAAACATTGAGCCTTAATTCCCCAAGCGGTAGGGTAGCAGGCCAAAATAACAGATCCTATCTCCACCGGCGAGGAGTGGAGCGGATTGAAGCAGCAGATCTTATCTCTCTTGGCGAGAGTAGAGCGAGATCAAAGATCAAGCCTTATCTCCACCGGCGAGAGTGGAACAGCTAAAGATAGTAGATCCTATCTCCACCGAAAGGAGTGGAGCGGATTGAAGCAGCAGATCTTATCTCTACTGGCGAGAGTAGAGCAGATCGAAAACAAGTCTTATCTCCACCGGCGAGGTGGAGCAGACTAAAGATAGTAGATCCTATCTCCACCGGCGAGTGGGCAGATTGAAACAATGAGATCTTATCTCTCTGGCGGTAGTAGAGCGGATCGAAAACAAGTCTTATCTCCACCGGCGGCAGAGTGGAGCAGACTAAAGATAGTAGATCCTATCTCCACCGGCGGAGAGTGGAGCGGATTGAAGGCGGCGAGATCTTATCTCTGAAAGGCGAGTAGAGCGGATCGAAAGACAAGTCTTATCTCCACCGGCGAGTGGAGCAGACTAAAGATAGTAGATCCTATCTCCACCGAGGAGTGGAGCGGATTGAAGGCGAGATCTTATCTCTACGGCGAGTAGAGCGGATCGAAAGACAAGTCTTATCTCCACCGAAATGAGTGGAGCAGACTAAAGATAGTAGATCCTATCTCCACCGGCGAGGGGGCGGATTGAAGACAAGCAGATCTTATCTCTCTGGCGAGGTAGAGCGAGATCGAAGATAGTAGATCCTATCTCCACCGGCGAGGTGAGGGAGCGGATCGAAGGTCACAAATTTTATCTCCATGTATCGACAATGGGCGGTGAGAATACAAATCTTATCCCCACTAAGCGAGGTGGGCGGTCGAAACAAAAACCCTATATCCATGAGAATGCAGTGGGTAGAATAAAGCTACCCGAAAAAGGAAGTATCAAGAAGTCGAGATCGAACAAGATGGGGCAAAATTGGCCCTTTTAAAGTCTTTGCTCTATTCTTGTTGCACAACAATGAGCAAAGAGGGGCAGCTGTAAGGCCCAATTTCAAATCCCGGACCCAATACTATTTTTACCCAGAGCCCAACAAGCAAAACCCAACATTTTACAGCAATTTTAATCCAAAGTTTAGCCAAAAAAGAAAAAAAGGAAAACCCAACAGCAGCAGTAACCCACGCCTCAGCCACGTCGTCTCCGTGCCCGCAATTTTTGTCTCCACGGCACCACGCCAAGACATGCACCCCACAGTACCTACAAAGGGGGAAGCAGCAGAGCAGTAGAAGGGGGGATTCGGGGGATTTGATTTTGTTTTATTTTTAGGGGGTTTTGTAGGATAAAGGGGGGAGAATCGAATGTAAAAGGGGGGGTTTTTTGTTTTTTCAGAGAGAGATATACACATGGTCTTTACTTTTTCTACAAATACAAGAATGCAACAAGCGTCTGGAGGAATACATAGAGCATTTAGGAATCAAGATTAAAAAATCAGTAAAGATTTTTACTTCTTTTCTATTTCTTTTTCGGATCTAAATATTGTTTTTTCCTTTTTTATTTTTATTTTTTTCCATTGTTGATTTCTGTTTTGGGTTTCTCCATTTCTCATGTTTTAAAAAATACATACGGTTTATATCAAAACCTTAAAGTCAAAAGAAAAGGAGGACGAAACTTACTGTGGTGTGTCGATGCAGGCGTCTTGTGGTGGTCACCAAACCAGGTGGTGATCCCATGGCGTGTGGAAGGAGGGCTCAAACCCTAGGAAACAAGGAAGGAAAGGGCATTACGGTTTCGTGTTTACGAAACAAAATGAAAGAAATGGAATGAAATTTTTTAAATTAATTTAACCTTAAGCAAGCGACGTCGCAGAGGGGAGAGCCCGCGTGTTCCTGCTTATGTAAGTGAATTTGCCCAAATTTACCCTAAATGGGTAAATTATGCGTTTAGTCCTCCTCTTTGCTTTGCTTTTAATTGCGTCACTCCATTTTTTCAATTTTTTAATTTAGCCCGAACCATATTTGTTACTTCAATTTGGTCATCATTGAATGCTCTGTTTAGGAGAAGGGTTAATTTCTATTTTGACCCTCCAGTTATTGCGTTTGGCAATTGAGCCCTTTATTCTTCTTTTGTTTCAAATTTAGCCCCAAAGATTTTGGTTATGATTCGATTTAACCCCCTTTCCGTTTATTTTGGCTATTTTATCATTAAAATTAATTATTATTTTTTAAATACTCTTTCATTACTCTTTATGTATATTATTATATTTCTATTATATTTACTATTGTTATATGTATATTTTTATATTATGATTATATCATTATTCTATTGCTATCAAATATTTTATTTTCTTTTATTACTCTTGTTTTGTTCATACTATTATTATATATTATTTTACTTACTTTTTTATTTATATTATTATTATATCTATATTCTATCAAACATTGCCTTCATTTTATATATATTATTATTAATATTATTAAAGTTATTTTATTATATTTTATTATATATGTATTACATCTATTATTATTTTTCTTATTATTATTATTGTCACTATTTATACTATTGATTACTTTTTTACTATACATGTATATACTATTATTATTTCTATTTTTATTATTTTATCATACTCACTATAATTATATGTATATATATATTATTATTTTGCTTACTTTTTTTGTATATTATTATCATATCTACATTTTATTATCAATATATTTTTTACTACTATTTTATTAGTACTATTATTATAATATTATTTTTTATTAAATTTACCTTTTTTTACTTTATTCATTAGCCCCATTGATAGTATTATAAGTATTACTATTTGTTTTACTTGTCACATATTATTTTTGCTATTATAACATTATCGTTTATTTTTCTTTCCTCTATTTGTATTTACTATTATTATCCCTTGTTATTATCGTATTTACATTTCGACATTTTTTTTCATTTTTTATATTTTTATTTCCCCAAAAGTCATAAAAAAGGGTTTAACAAAGGTAATATACATAGATTAGTTTTTTTTTTAAAAAAGGAAGGGATCGTGCCCAATCGTGCTGGGCTTCGATTTTTTTCGTTCGTCTAGGTTACTAAATGCCCTTAAAGGATTTTGATCGTATTTTTGAAAATAAGGCAATGTTTTGTGTTTGGAAGTTTGAGAAATTCGTGCCCAATCGTGCTGGGTTTCGATTTTCTGTTCGTCCAAACAACTAAATATCCTTCAAAGATTCTTTTATCGCGTTTCTTAAATAAAGGCAATATTTCATGATTGGAAATCCAAGGAATCGTACCCAATCGTGCTGGGTTTCGGTTTTTAGTTTAGCCAAATGATGAAGTACCCTTTTCAAATTGCAATACATGTATTTTGGAAATCATGAAATGATCCCAGTATCGAGAGTTTGAAGCATCGTGTCCTATCGTCTTTGGATATGGTATTTCAACTTTTCTAACAAGAGGTTTCGATATCCAATACGAGTCATCCAAACATTTTTTCCATATTTTAAAATATTTTCTAATTTTCGATATTAAGGACTTTAATCAATCAATACGGTACCAATTTTGGGCGTTGCAAGGGTGCTAATCCTTCCTCGTGCGCAACCGACTCCCGAGCCCATTTTCTTAAAATTCGCAGACCAAAATGTTTTCTAAAGTGACCCAATCACACTTCAAAAATGATTGGTGGCGACTCCATTTTCTATTTTAAAGTCAGCCCGTTTTTCACAAAAAAATGGTTTCGACACAGGTGATTCATTTGCAGATGTAAAAATGAAAAGCGAAACTGAGCCCATGATTGTAGCAGTGAGAAACAACCTCCGATTTAAATTTTATTTGGTTGCGTCGCCTGACACATCTCCCAGTACAATGCCGACAACACGGTAGACCCCTAACTAAGTTCGCCAGCTGCTTTAAAATCGACGAGTTTCAGCAGTCACCTCAGATGTACAATGTTTTATGACTTGTCCGACATCAGATAACCTCCGAGGATCTCAAGGATGTATGCCTGAGCGTATCGTATTCTTTCTACTTCAGTCCAATCATCCCCCGGCTCCGGGAACTTGTCTCGTAACCAGTCCATCTTGATTCGACCTCCGTAAATATTATCTAGAATCGCACCCAAAAGATCATAGCATATGGATCCCCAATTAGTAGATTGAGCGGACCCGGTAAGTATGGACCCATCCACCGATAACCTCAATTGTAACTGTACGTCCTCCAAAGTGATGGTACACTCCCCACATGGAAGATGAAATGTATGTGTCTCAGGTTTCCACCTCTCTACGAACGCGCTGATGTGTTTCGGGTCCAACTTGCACCCCCGACCTATATTGGTCATGTGCCAAAAACCCGCTTCCCTCAAGTAATTTTCTACCAACGGTGATGGAGGACCAGACATATTACGAATATAATATTGTAACACTCGATCTACCGACTGTTATAAAAAATATTAATTAAATTACACAAATGAAAAAATTAAATAATATTAAAAAAATTGAAATTAACTCTTACCATTTTTATTTGGTCGACGGAGATATGTTTATCATCGAGACGAATTAATTGCTGGGCCATTGCTAACACGATCAAATTTCTTAGATATTAGATAAAAAATAATACTAATTTAGACAAAAATTAAAAACTTAGAGAGCTTTTAGAGTTTTTTTGAGAAAATTAGAGAGAAATTGGGAAGAAATGTAATTTGGAGGAAATTTTGTACAAAAAAAGGGTGAGGATTTATAAATTTTTTTTCATGATCGTTAGCCCCAACAATCAAATTTTTAAAATGATCGTTCGGGCAAAAACACGGGCTAAAATGCGCTTACGTTGGCGCGCTTTTGTCATGTCAGCGTGCTTTTGCTGACATGGCAAAAGCGCTCCCACAGGAAGGCGCTTTTCTGAAATTTCCCCTTAAAACACTTCCACATAGGTGCATTTTGTGTTTTCTGGACCATTCTAGTAAATAATATTTTAAGTAGCCCATTTCCATAAATAATGTTGGAAATGGGCCCTTTTTTAGTAAAATAACCTATTTATCAATCACTTAATATTAAAAACAATTAAATTCATTTTCTAAATTAACATCAATTGTTATATTAATAAATTAAAAATAGAAACTTATTTGTTTTCCAAGGCACTCCGTGGAGTGTTGATGAGATTACTAAAATCTCATTTAGCTAAGCAAATAAGTATTCCTCAATTTCAATGATCTCATCTCATGAATCACAAAGTTATATTCCTAATTGGCTAGGTGCGTTTGAATTCCAATGGTGCGATAAGGATTGACGAGGGATTTGCCGCTGATGGAGGTTGTGTGAGGAATCATAAGGGTGAGTGGATCATTGGGTTTGCTAGATATTTGGGTAATTGTACAGTGTTGGAGACAGAGCTTTGGGAGATCTTGGATGCGTTGAACCTTATTTTGGATAGACGCTTCGAGAAGATCCTAATCAAAATAAATAGTCTTGAAGCTCTTAATGGGATTATGGAATATACTTCGGGGAACTCTAATTCTGCCATAGTCAGGAGAATTTATCAAACTTTGAAAAGAGTGAAGCAGTGGAAAATTTTACATATTCCCAGAGATGATAACTTAATTTCTGATAGATATTCCCAGAGAGGATAACTTAATTTCTGATAGTCTAGCCAAGACAGTTCGTACTAGTGTCACGGGGCTAGATCACTTTAGCCCGTAACACTAGGAGATTAAGCTTAAGACTGTTTTAGGATTCTCCTTTGAGGGTCTAGTTTATTTACTTTGCATATTCCTTTCTTTCTTTCACCAAAAAAAATTAAAATTATGGAGTAAGTATTTTTAAAAAAAATATTACTATCAAATAACATAATTATTTGGGTTAGTATTTGGTGTAACTTTAAAAATTGTGTTTTTAAAAAATTTAATATTTTACTATACTCTTTATGGGACACTTGTCAATTTACTAACTCAACTTGTAAAGTCTAAAACTCCACTGCTAATGTATCAAATATTTTTCTTAATTTTTTGTGTATTTGATTTTTATAAACATAACAACTAGTTTTATAATGTAAATTCAACGCTTAAAAAATTCTATACTAAAATTTTTGCACACACTTTATCAAACATCTAAATTATTTTATATAATATAAAACAAATATTTTAATTTCTAAATTATAAGAATTTTTAAAATTAGAACACCATTTTAAAATTAAAAATAGATAAATTAAATTGATATAATTTAATTTGGATTTATAAGTAAAATAATTATTTTGTTCATGGTAAATAAATAAATAAAATTTCTATAAGCAAATAGACGATGTTGTTAAGTATTTTTTAATATTTTAATATATTATAAGGACGCATTAAAATATTGTAAACCTATTTGTAAAGTGTTTTTTAATTTTAATCTCGACATTTTATTTTCAAAAATTAAAGTATTACATTATTAATTGTAAATTTGTAATAGTTAAGAGGAGATTGAACCAGCTTCCAGCCCACGATTTATGGGGAAAAGTTGAAAATGGAAATCTCGGGTCCATTTATTGGGAGTAAATGCAACATGGACAGTGGGCCGGGTCAAACAGCACCCGAATCCAACCCGATAGCCAAGACGGATTCCTTATCCTTAAGCTATATCCCGAAATCCAATTGAAAATCTGTGTGACATAATGTACAAGCGTTGAACACCATCAAACCACTAGGCCACCCAATTCGAACTCCCCAAATTTTCAGCTTTATCACCTTTTTCCTTTCACTTTTACAGGTACACTCACTTCCTTCCTTCAGCCTTTTTCTTTTTTATATAGCAAAATGATCTTCCTTCAACATTAAACACCAGAGCATAAAAAAAAAAGCCTTTAATTTATCAATGACAGTACTGTTTTCAACTGAGTTGATTCCTCATGGCCTACCCTTTCATCCACAACAACTAAAACCAGTTTCAAATTCATCTTCACATCACACTTCTTTGGTGAGTTGCTTGAGCCATGAGGGTACTAAAGACAGTATTAGGAAGTCTAGGAACAATCAAAAGGTCAGTGTTTCAGCTGAAACAAGACCAACCCATCTCTCATCTTTTGATTTTAAAGAATCCCATTTGATGAAATTGCTCAATAGGTCCTGCAAGTCAGGCAAGTATCATGAAGCATTTTACTTTCTGGAATGCATGGTTGGGAAAGGTTACAAGCCTGATGTTGTTCTTTGTACAAAGATGATTAAAGGGTTTTTCAATGGAAGGAATGTTGAGAAAGCTATTAGGGTGATGGAGATCTTGGAAAAATATGGGGAACCTGATGTTTTTGCGTATAATGCATTGATCAGTGGGTTTTGTAAGATGAACCATCTCGATTTTGCTAACAAAGTGCTTGATAGAATGAGAAGTAGAGGGTTTTCACCTGATGTTGTTACATACAATATCATGATTGGTAGTTTATGTAGTAGAGGGAAACTTGATTCAGCTTATAAGGTTTTGAACCAGTTGTTGAAAGATAATTGTAAGCCTTCTGTTATCACTTATACAATTCTGATTGAGGCAACTATTCTTCAAGGCGGTATCAATGAAGCTATGAAACTTTTGGATGAAATGTTAGCCAATGGACTTAGACCTGATATGTTCACTTACAATGCAATTATAAGAGGAATGTGCAAAGATGGTATGGTAGGCAGAGCTTTTGAGTTTGTTAGGGGCTTAAATGCTAGGGGTTGTCAGCCAGATGTTATTTCTTACAACATTTTGTTAAGAGCACTTTTGAACCAGGGGAAGTGGGTTGAAGGTGAGAAACTAGTGACAGAAATGGTTTCTAGAGGATGTGAACCAAATGTTGTTACTTACAGCATTTTGATCAGTTGTCTTTGTCGTGAAGGGAAGGTCGAGGAAGCAGTAAATGTATTGAAGATGATGAAAGAAAGGGGTTTGACCCCTGATGCTTACAGTTATGATCCATTGATTTCTGCATTCTGCAAAGAAAGGAGATTAGATTTGGCAATTGAGTTTCTAAATTATATGATCTCTGATGGTTGCTTACCGGATATTGTAAACTACAACACAATCTTATCTACCCTTTGTAAGAATGGAAAAGCTGATCAGGCTTTGGAAATCTTTGAGAAGCTAAGTGAAGTAGGATGTCCTCCAAATGTGAGTTCTTACAACACAATGTTCACTGCACTGTGGAGCACAGGGGATAAATTCAAGGCCTTGGAAATGATATTGGAGATGCTAAACAAAAGAATAGGTCCTGATGAGATTACTTACAATTCACTCATCTCATGTTTGTGCAGAGATGGGATGGTAGATGAAGCTATTGAGTTGCTGATAGACATGGGAAGAAGTAAGATTCAACCAACGGTTATCAGTTACAATATCGTTCTTCTCGGTTTATGCAAAGTACATCGAATCGACGATGCCATTGAAGTGTTGGCGGCAATGGTAGAGAAGGGATGTCAGCCGAACGAAACAACTTACGTATTGTTGACCGAAGGGATTGGTTTTGCCGGATGGCGTTCTCAAGCTATGGAGTTGGCCAATGCTCTCTTCAGAATGAAAGCTATTTCTGAAGATTCATTCAAACGTTTGACCAAAACTTTTCCTTTGCTTGATGTTTACAAGGAGTTTGCTCTTTCTGATTCTGATAAGTAAACCCCTTTAACCTTGTCATACTTATTTCATGGAAGCTTTTTTATTATATCATTATTTTCCTGTTAGAAATGTGTTTTACTGAACCTTTGCAAGAACACCGAGCAAGACCAGTGGCTCAGTTAGGTAACCAGGAGAAAAGATCACCTTTAGAAGAGTATTTTAACTTAATATGAACAGCCTAGGTTATTAGAGAGAGGCTTCTCTGTGGTGGGTAGTAAGCTAACGACTCTTTTTGGTACAAGTGAGACTCCGGCATGGAAATAAGAGAAGAGATTGAAAATACTGGGACCGAACCAATAGGCTAAGCCCCGAGTACAATAAGCTACAAACCTATCTGCAGCACAATGGTATAGAACAATATCAAGTAGAAAATCTATCAAAGTATTATAGTAGTTAATAACCAGCAAACTAACTAAACTGTATATTTATGTTCAACTTCAAGTAGAAAACTAAGTAAAAAAAGATGAAGCAAAAGCTCAAAAGCCAGTAAAGAGAAATTATTGTAATTGTACTAATTCATTGGTGTAAATAGCCTACCACATTAACCACATGCTAAAAAGAGATTACTTAGCTTTAAGCTGCTAAATAAAAATAAGTTTAAACAGAAGTGCATTGGAAAAGCTCTCACCTCAAAATATTGGCTATCAAGTTCACATAGTCTTTAACCCTACACTGCCCTTTCTCTGAAAACCCTCCATGCCATCAACTTTTGATACAACTTGGTAGCTTCTTGTTTCATTCCGGCATCAGCTATACCTTTGATTATCGTCAAATAAGTTGTCTCTTCTGGTTTATTCTGACTTAAGACCATCATTTCTAGAACTTGTACTGCCAAATCTATCTTCCCATTTTTACATAGCCTATGGATCGCCATTTTATAACCACTATTTCCAACTGCGTGTTTCCTCTCCGCCATCCCTTTAGTATCTTTACTGCTCCTTCAACCTGATCTGCACGGCAAAATCCTCGTACTAAACATCGATGAGTTATGTCATCGGGATTGATCCCATCTCCTAACATCTGATCATATAATCCCAATGCTTTCTCAATATCACCATTTCTAGCCAAGCCATCTATCAGAGTGTTATAAGTTACCAAACCAGGGGAGCAGCTGCTCCTACTTGAAAATTGAAATAACTGAAGAGCCTCCTCTACCATTCCTTCTTTCAAAAGATTTCCAAGAAGAATATTATAAGTAACGATGTTCGGAGAGCAATTTTGAGACAACATTTGATTAAACAAGTTGATGGCTCGATCCAAAAGTCCATATTTACACAAACCATTGATCAATATATTGTAAGTAAACACAGTTGGAGGATGAGAAGTTTCCTTCATGATAGCAAGTATCTCATCGACTTCGTCCCAACTCCCATGATTACAAAGAAAATGGATAAGGGTATTATATGTTATAACATTAGGCTCCATGCCTTGAGATAAAATATTATATATGACCAAAGCAGCATCCTCGTATTTCCCCTGCTTACAATTAAAACTAACCAGCGAATTGTAGGTAACAATGTCCAGATAACAGCCTTCAATGGCCATATCATGTAATACTTCCATTGCCTGCAAAGTTCCACAATGCTTGCAGACTAGCTCAACGAGAATGGTATATGTGATTAGGTATGGCGGGCATCCCTTTCTCAGTTGATTCTTCCAGAACCCAACAGCTTGATCAAAATTCCCTTTGTCGAACATACAGCGGATTATCGTATTGTATGTTATCACATCCGGAGGGCAACCACTCTAGCTCATGTCTTCCAGAAGGTCAATAGCAGATCTTATCCGTCCTCTCTTACAAAGATCACGAACCATCATGTTATGTGTAATGTTGTCAGGAACCCCACCAGACATTATCATAACTTGAAGAATTTGGCAGCTTTATCAAGTTCATCCACTTTTAGAAATCCCCTTATTAAGTTTATGCAAGAAGGGAAATGAGGAATTTGATTCTTACATGCCATAACTTCTATCAACCGTAACGCACCCTCCAGTTTTCCATTTCTGCAGAGCTTTTGAAGAACACCGTTGTTGGTTTCCTCATCGTTCCTAACAAAAGGTCCATCTAAAGCTGTCATCAAAGAATCCCAAATCTTTTTTGGAACCATTTTCTCTTCGAATTTTCCATTAATTAACATCTTACCATCTTCTGAACTCCTCCTCCATTCATCTTGATCAAATTCATCTAGGTCAATACAAACACTTCTCTGCAGTCCTCTGCACCATAAAGACACCGCCTCTCTTTCCGAATGGTTATCTACCTTCCACGGCAAGGAAGAGCGGCTTCTACGACAACATTTGATTAAACAAGATATACGAGATGTAGTTACATGTACCGTTGGACATGTCAGAGAGCTACAACCTGGACCAGCTCGTTTGAAACCCCATTGCAAACCATGAAAATGGCAAATCTCAACTAGACAGTTCTGAGGGGAAATGACATACCCCATCTCCTCCTATCCAATCAATATATAAATTTGAATCACTTGTTAACAGTCAACATGTTTGAAAAAACATAAAAATTGTGCTTACTCTTCATCAAACTCAACTAAGATAAATTCCCAACAGAAAATAACAAATAAAGATCTCCTTATTTCAGGATTTCAGGACAAAATTTATTACTTGGCAAATAATTCCCTTGCTTTCTTCGCTCATTAAAATGATAACAAAAGATTGAAAGTATAAAAAAGAAAAGAAAAAAAATTTATCCAAAAACCTCAAACTCAACTACTCATTTCCTATAATTCAAGCCATTGACCATGTCACCTTCATAGCATTCAAAAGATTTTCAATAACCCCACCAAATATAAAAAGCCCCAGAATTAAAAGCTTACCTGGATACTACGTCAAGGCTCAAATTTGAAGACCAAAAAGAAAATGTAATCGTTGGCAACTTTGTTTCTGGACATTGAAAACGCAGCAAAGCTTTCCATTTTTTCTTCTTTTAGTAAGTACGTTCAGGGAGGTTTGAGGATTGACGTTAATTACTAGGGTTCAGTTTGTGGTTAAATTACATTTAAGTACTTCTTTTGTAAGCCCGTTTACAATTCAGTATCTTTTCAGGAAGGGGAGAAAAAAAATTGAATAACCATTGCACCCCGAGTGAACCCAACTGATTTAACTCAAACGGGTTGATTTTGATGGTTTTTTTCAAATTGAAAATATCGACATATTTTTTTAATTAATAAAATATTAAATCATATCAAAGATTAATAGTCATATATTCACTGCTCAATATTAGGACTGTTTAAGATTTAGGTTACTCGATTAAACATTTAAGAAGGTAATTCGTAAAATAAATTTAAATAAAAATTTAAACTCATTTAAAATTTCAAATACTCAAACCATAAATAATATAATATAATATAATTTTTCTAAATTTATAATTTGTTAAATTTTCTTTTCTTTTTGGGTAAATTATATAATTATCCCTAATTTTTATTGAACTTATATTTTAATCATTCAATTTTTAAAAGTTACATAATTATCATAACATTATCAAATTGTTACATTTTAGTTCCTCCTTCGTTATCTTTTGTTAAGAGGATGACATGATATGTTATTTTAAAGGGTTAAAATAAATTTAGCCCTTAAATTATAATTAAAATATCAATTTGATACTTTAAAAAATAATTCTAAAAATTTAAAAGAATCTTAAAATAAATAAGAAAATATTAATTTCAAAAGAAATTCAAACAATCAAGCATATTAACAACTAGCTAAACAAAATTAAAAACACTAAATTCTCAAAAATAAGAACAATGTTCATTAAAAATAGATATAAAATCTCATTTTGATATCTAAATAATTTTTGGATCACTTTAATACTTAAAGTTTATGTCGGTTAACCAATTTAGTCCTTGAATTTAATCTGTTAATTTTAGACTGAATACTAGGGATTTTTACTAAAATATTACAAAAAAAAAAAATACGAAAATGGGGTGCACTTTTTAAAAATTACGAGAATGGTACAGAGAGGGTGGCCGCGCCTCTGGCAGAGGCGGAACCCCCCCACCCTTACTTTTTAATGAAATAAAAAAAAAAGTTGAAATAAAAAAAACACTAAAACGAAAAAAAAAGGAAATGGCAAGAAAAGTGGCGGGAGGTGGTGGCGCCTCACACAAAGCAACCGATGGTGCCTCTGGCGAGGCGGCACCAATGGTGCTCTGGAAGAGGCATCACCACTTCCGCCTCCCCCGTTTAAGCTCCCATTTTTGCTTTAGGGTTTTTTATCAAAATTTTAGCAAATGAGTTGAAGAAAAGAAGAAGAAGAAGAAGAAGAAGAGGAGGAGGAGGAAAGAAAGAGAAAGGAGGAAAAGAAAGAAAAAAAAATAAGAGTATGTAATTTTTTTTTTTAATAAGGAAGATATTGTTGTTATATGATATATATTGATGATTTTTATTATTATTATTGTTGTTAGTTAGTTTATAACTATTGTAAATTAGGACTAGGTTAATAACATAGTTAGTTAGTTATTATTATTTTAGTTAGAAACCCTAAAATGATATTTTAGTTAGTAGTTAGTATATTGTTAGTAACCCTAAAATAAAATATTAAAATAGTATTAGTGTATTAATATGTTATTATAATATTAATATTTTAGTTAATAATATGTTAGTTAGTAAATTGTTAGTATATTAATATGTTAGTATATTAATATGTTAGTTAAAAACCTTATAATAATAATATATTGTTAGTAATATAAATAAAATATTAGTTTCTACTATTAATATTTTAGTTAATATGTTAGTTAGTTAGTATATTGTTAGTAGACTAATATGTTAGTTAAAATCCTAAAACCTTAAAATAATATATTGTTAGTATATTAATAATATGTTAGTATATTAATATTTTATTTAATATGTACATAGTATATTGTTGTTGTTAGTATGTTAATAGATTGAATATTGTTTATTTTCTAAGCAATTTTGTTTATTTTTTAACAGATTGAATATTGAAGATGGATGATCGAGTTTTTCAGTATGTGTTTATTTCGATGGAATCATCTTGACAACAACCGTTGGATGCATATTTGAATGTCGGCAACAAATAGCAATGAGATTTAATAGAAATGTCTCGTTGGATGATATGAAGCGAAGGATAAGCATAAAAATTATTAGGCGTTGTGGGAGAACGATCTCAAGAATTTTCTACAAGTTTCCAATTTCGGCAGATCCGATCAAATTCACGAAATAGAACTTGTAGACAACGAAGACGTTGAGACAATGATCGCTCTTTACTGTGGGAATGGGAGTAACAAAAATGCACCGATTCACTTATTTGCTGAGTTTGCGGGTATTGGTATCGAGACAAATGAAGACAGCAATGCATATGGTGAAGAACATGGAGCTCAAGAACCGTGCATGGTGCCTCCAATATCATATGTTGATGCCGATTTGAATATACGTGGGATCGATATCGATCTTAATATTACACCAGATATTGATGCGGTTGGTGATGATGGATACGACAGTAGTGATCATTGTGAGGAAGAGGTCGATAGTGACAGCGATCCCGATATGGACGATATACCTGATGATATTGACGATGAAGGCGTGAATGATGATGGAAACATTAACGTCTTCGATCGGGAACCGAATGGGATATATTATGATACACAATAATCTGGGGCCACACATGTCGCTTCATAGACTCCAACGCAGTAGCGTGTAGTTGAAGTTCTCCGAGTACCTTGAAATATATCCTGCATGCCTTACCGGTGGTAAATTCGAGCATGAGTTATTCATAGGCTAGAGATTCGAAAGTAAAGAAGAGTGCGATTCTGCTATTAAACGGTATAGCATGGATATATCAGCGGATTACAAAGTCGCAGTGTCTAAACCGACGCTTTATATTGGGGAGTGTTGGAAGGCTGCGGAAGGCTGCAATTGGCGGGTACGGGCTGCATTCATTCAAAATTCACAGATGTGGGAGATACGAAAATTGGTTGGACCACATACATACAGATCGACACGTATGATAGAAGATCATAAAAAACTTGATTCCAAAACTATTTGTACGTGTATCCTGCCAATGGTGAAGGATATGCCAACCATTAAAGTTTCGGTACTGATTGTTGAAATACAAGCACGATTTCAGAATCGAGTATCATATCGAAAAGCGTGGATAGCTAAACAGATGGCAATGGAGCAACTATATGGAGATTATGACTCATTGTATAACGAGCTGCAGAGATGGATAGCTGCTATGAGAGACTACGTACCGGGAACAGTGATTGAGTTGTAGACACTACCTTATTACGGCCCAGATGACCAATTACAACCGGTGAGAAAAATTTTTCATCGGATGTTCTGGACGTTTAATCCATGAGTGCGGGAATTTTCACACTGCAAGCCATTTGTACAGGTGGATGGGACATAGCTATACGAAAAATATACACAGATCTTACTTATTGCGGTTGCTCAAGACGGTAATAGGAACGTGCTCCCAATAGCGTTTGTCATAGTAGATAAGGAGAATATGGAATCTTGGGAATTCTTCCTTACCAACCTGCGGAGGTATGATATTAGCAACGATAATATTTGCATCATCTCCGATAGAGCGAAAGGATTAATTGCTGCAATTAGGCGTTCCAGTGTGCCATGGAGATCCGTTTACTACATCCGTCACATTACGGCTAACTTCCTTCGACAGTATAAGAATGCAGATTGGAAGAGACAAGTGGTGAAAATGGGTAAAGGATAACCTTAAATTTTCAATATAAGTTTAAAGTTTTTATGTTATCTAGTTATCGTAACTTATCTTTTATTTAAACATATACAGCGTAGAGTTAGAGCCATATATTTTTAGGTAAAGAATGACTCGACTTGAGAGTGACATGGAAGGTCAAACGAACAAATCTTTTCGAGAGTGGTTGGGTACAATGGAGCCGTAAAAATCGGCTCAAAGTTTTGACGAGGGCTTTTGTTATAGTCAAATGACCATGAACTTGGTGGAGGGGTCAACGCTGTTTTGTTAAAAACACGACATCTTTCGATTTCATCTGTCTTCTCGGCCACATTCTATAGATTGACGACCTTGATGCCAAGAATGGGTGAATAGCAAGTCAACCAGATCAATGCGAGACACGTGTTTGTGGAAGATGTCAGGGATGCATTGATTGCAAACCGTCGGACTGCGAGGTCGATGATTGTAGAAATATACTCACGACGTATGGAAACTTTTCGAGTTACGGAGTCTATCGGTCATCGACCGGTTTGCCACCTAGGTCTTATGGAGTCGATCTTCGGAACAGACAGTGCGAATGCAAGAGGTTCCAAACACTTCATTATCCGTGTGCACATGTCGTGGAAGCGTGTGCCAAAGTGAACCTTAATGTCAAATAATTTGTGAATGATCTGTACACGTTCGAGCATACGTTGCGTGTCTGGGAAAACGAGTTCCCTGTCCTGCCCGACCTATCTACATAGGAGGTGTCTCGGACGACTTTCGAGCTTGTCCCAGACAGAGGGCTCCGCAGGAATCGGAGAGGTCATCCGCAATCATCCAGAATTCGTAATAAAATAGACCTTAGGGAGAAATCCAATGATAGGCGTTGTGGAATATGCAGGTTAGGTGGTCATAATTAAAGTAAATGCCAGCAACGAAACTATCATATTGGCCAATCGTCATGAGGGAGTGGGAATTGACATTATTCAGAAATACATGTTTTGTATTCATATCTTTGGTGATTTTTGTATTCATATCTCTAGTGATTTATATTTTGTGCCAAAATCAATTCATACTTTTTCTAGTCATTTCACATATACAAATCATGCTTCAATATTTAACCATATGAATATCATTTAAATAATCACATATTCAATTTAACAATATGCAAGAATTTATATTACAAGTACTTAATACATAAAATGTCCAAACCACTTAAATACCAAATCCAAACATACCATACATATTTTAAAGCTCAAAATAATCAAGTTAATTTTATACAAATAAGGTACAAACATTGTAATATCTACAAATACAAAATAGAGGAAAATCAAAACCGCAAGAAACACCTAAAATTGATGGTTCGATAGTGTGGTCCTAGGTGTATACTTCTGCGATTGTCGACGATCACGTCGTGGGTGCCCGCGACGACCAACATCCTCTTCAGCATCCGGTGGGGGTCCAGGTAGGGGTGTGCTAAACATAGTCGAAAAATCCTGTGGCTCGAACGGCATAGATGAACTCGAGCCAGAAGGAGTACCCTAATGCATTGAAAACGACCTAGAAGGCCTGATGTCATGCAGTGGATACGAGCCGAGAGTGCTGCACTTCGGTGTGTACGATCCAAATATATCAAAATCATACTGGTATCCACCTCCTGAGGAGCCCGGGAAGTAGTCATAGCCCGGCACATCCGGATGATACGAATGTGCATTGAATGTGAATGTGATTGCTCCGCTCCGCCTGCTCTCTCTTTCGAGTTTCGCTCGGGATCAAGATCTGCATTGCCTCGGCCTCTATATCGATCACGCCTCTTCGCCTATCTCATTGCATGTGTTGGGGACTACGATCATTGTCCCCGAATATATATGGTTTCCCCATACTAGAGTACCATTGTATGTACTCTAATGAAGGTTAAAAATCGGAAGCCATATCCATCCGGGGTATACGGGACATGTGGTCATTCCACACCGCAATAAATTGCCTATGCCTAACCCCCAATCCAAGCCTTGGTTCTCTCTCTTATTTTTACCATGAACCGCTCCCACCTGGCATGGCGGATCGGGGATATATTGCACGCAACCAAATTGTCGCAGCACTCGATCCCCGTAATACCACTTGACTACATGGAAACACACAATTGGTGCGTTTGTGCACCACATGTATGAGTGAATATTAGCGGACGGGGGTATAACGGCTGCAATTTCCAGTCGACGATATGACGTCCATATAAACTGCACGATTAATAACATTGTCAAAATTTAACACGGTGTGCGTAAGATATACAAACTAACAAGTAACTAATATTGGAATCACTTACCCCTTCCTCGGCGTGTTGCTCAATCATAAGCCGGTATTTCGGGACAGTGTACGACCTCCCGATGCCCGGATAAATACTCCACCTACAAAAAAAAAATTCAAGTCAAATATAATCAATATAAAGAAATTATCAATTAATAACAAGTTATATTTTATCATCTATTTACTAGTGGATATACATATGGTTGGTGCGTAACTAATGCGAAGAAAAGCATCCGATACAGAGCCCATGACTGCAATAGCGTAAGGCATCCGCCTATGTCTTTAGTCCCTGGCTGTGTCTTCGACAAAGCTCATGGTACAACATCGTAATAACAGCAGAGCCCCAACTATACGAGCGAGCATTGTCGAAATCAGCCAATAGGGGTGGGTACTGAATATGAACCGTATTGTTATTTGCATTGGGTATCAGTACACCCCCTATGATGTGCATAATGTACGCTCTAGCAGCGCACATCAACTCGGCTGCACTGGCACCAGGTGATAATTGTCCATACTTCGCTCTTAGCCATGTAAACTTCAAGCCCGTAAAATTTTCTTCGCCATCGCCGTACGGGTCCCCTAGTAGGCTCTGACAAAGTGTAAATGGGTCAGCTATCGCACTGAGGCCCGTAACGGGACTCCCGTCAATTGGGAGCCCAAGATGCACTGCAACATCCTCTAGAGTTATTGTGCACTCTCCATACGGGAAATAAAAAGTGTGGGTCTCCGGGCGCCAACGCTAGACTAGTGCGGATATTAAATCATACCGCAAGTCAAACGTTCGGATCAGTGCTACTGACCCAAATCCAGCTTGCTCAATATACGGTACCAATCGTTCATCCGGGAGATTTCTTAACCAATTCACGTAGCCCCTTAGTACACGGTACGAGTCCTGAAATCAGAAAAAATTATTATTATAACATAAATTATTATGTACCTATTTTGTTAATATATCCCGCGATCAATAAATAATAATATATTACCTTATTATTAGGCTGCGGATATGTGTGGAGTCAGTACTAATCAATCGAGCCATTGTTAGTCTTAGATATTTGATTTCTAACTGCATAAAAATTTAATTTTATATTAAAACACAAAAAATAACATGCCAATAAAATAATATAACAAAAACATAACATATTTTAATGTAACAAAATATAACATAATTTAATTTATTATGTACCTATTTCATTTTTTTTAATATAAATTTAGTAAAATCCACTTATTTAGCCCTTTTTTGTATTTTTCTTATTTCCAAACTCTAATGTAAATATATAATTTTAAATCTTTTATTATTTTATATTATTTTATTTAGTACTATTTATATATATATTGATTATTAATAACTAAGGTAGGTAGGTAATAATACTAATAATAATAATTTTTACTAACAACAATAATAATACTAATTAACTAAAATAATATTTAAAGTTTTAACTACCATTGTTTTTACTTACTACTACCAATATACTAAAATAATAATTAGTGTTTTATTTTAACTAACATAATAACTTTTATTACAATCTAACCAACAAAATTATTATTTTAGGTTTTTAACTAACTATCTATAATAACTAACACATAATTAATATTGTAACTTTTAGTAATACTAACACAATATATTAACTAATAACTAATTTATTATTTTAGGTATTTAACTAACTAACTATAATAATAAATAATTTATTATTTTAGGGTTTTAACTAACTAACTATAACACAATATAATTAATATTTAAACTTTTAGTAAATCATCATAATAATAATAATTAACTAACAATTATTATTTTAGGGTTTTACCTAACTAACTAAGTATAATAATAATAAATAACAACTACTAACAATATAATTAATATTTACTTATTACACTTGTTACTAAACTACACTAAACTAACCTAACATAAACTAAACTAACATTAACTAAACTAAACTAATAATACAACTAACTAACCTAAATAATAACTAAACTAACCTAACCTAAACTAAACTAACATTAACCAAACTAAACTAGTAATACAACTAACTAACCTAAATAATAACTAAACTAACCTAACCTAAACTAAACTAAACTAATAATAATACAACTAACCTAAACTAAACTAACCTAAATAACACAACTAACAATAACTAAACTAAACTAATTATACAACTAACTAACTAACCTAACCTAAACTAACAATAATCAACAACATAATAATAAACAAAATATAATCATCCATATTTAAAAAAATTACATACTTCTTATATTTTCCTTCTTTCTTTTTTTTCTTTCTCCTCCTCCTTTCTCTTCCTTTTTTTGGTTGCCATTGTGCTTCTTCTTCTTCTTCTTCTTTTCTTTATTCTTCACAAAGATGAATTGCAATTTGGGGACCATTATAAGGTCCCCAGAGCCACCGATCGGTCCTTTGTCATAGTGAATGGGTGCCGCTAGAGGTGTGCATGGTAGGGCGCCTACTGCCAAGGCGCTCAAAATGTGGGAGGTTTGGACAAAATATAGGCCGAAAAATAAGCTTGGGCAAAAAGCAGGCTTTAGAATACGGGCAGCCTCAGTATAATTTTTTGGGAGACCCGGCCTACCAAAATATTTTTATTTGTTATATTTTAATTGTATTTGATTTATTTTTAAATGTTTTTATTTGTATTTGATTTATTATATTTTTAAATGTATTTGATTTATTCTATTTTTTATTTATTTTTTGTTTTAATATTTATTTTATTTTTAAAATGTATTGAATTTATTATATTTTATTTTTAATAAAATAAAAAATTTATACTAGTCGGGCAGACTCGGGCCTACCAATTTTAATCTTGGTAGGCCTAGACAAATTTTCGAGCCTATATTTGGTAAATTTGGGCTCAGCCTACTAATCAGCCAAAAAATGTTAGGCCGGCCCAAACCCAACTGGCCGACCATACACCATTAGTCTTGCCTGCCTGAGCCTTGATCTTGCTGTGGCGAGGCTACACCAAGGTGTCGACTTTTCGAGTTTTTTTTTTTTGATTTCAGTGTTTTTTTTATATTGTAGGGGGGAGTAGGGTGCAGAAGGGCGGTGCCGCCTCTGCCAGAGGCACGATCACCCTCTCTATACCATTCCGATAATTTTTAAAAAGTACACCCTATTTTTGTATTTATTTTTTTAATATTTTAGTAAAAATTCCCTGAATACTATGCCACGTATCCTATTTCTCACATCATATATATGAAATTAAATTAAAATTTTAATTAAGAAATAATTATTTTTTAATTTCCTTCACCCCCAACCCGTTTCTCCCACCTCATTCTCTTTCTTCTTTCTTTGAAGAAATCCCTGTAATTTTCTTCTTCCCTAAACCCCAAAAATTTATTCTTACTTTGAAGACAAAACAAACGCAATCCCTGTAGTTTACCTGTCCCTTCTTTTATTTTTGCTTTTCAAATTAAAGTTCTGAGTTTCATTTCTCTCACAATCCCTCCCAAACTCTCTCCAACTGCAGTATACAACACTTGTTGTATACTTGTAAGCGGCAACGAGAAAATAGGCAATTCAAGCTTTTGCAAAAACAAAATTTAATATGGAAATTAGGACTAAAAATCTCAATGAACGGTGCCTGCATTCAAACTTATAGCAGAGAAAAACACAGTGAAAGAAAGGACAAGTTTCAAGCTTTTAATGGGAATTTTTTTTAAATGGCTAGTAAATGACCATCAAGTTCTAATCCGGGGATGCTAATAAAGCAGCCGACAACTTGGCCAAATCTGGAATCGGAAGATCGTCTCACTCGCTTCTGCCAAATTCAACTTAATGCTTTAGGTTCTGATTTCGTTCTTCGTTTTTACTTAAGCGTTCCATTTAATTTTCGTATTTAATTTTAAAATACTTTTAAATTTTTAGATTTATTATTAATTTTTAAAAGTATCAAATTGATATTTTAATTATAGTTCAAGGATTAAAATTGCTATTAACCCTTTACTTAATAGATGATGGACCAAAATGTGATAATTCGATAATATGTAACTTTTAACAGCTCACTAGCTGAAACGTAATTTTATTCAAACTTTAGCAACAATTGGTGCAATTTACCCTGTATTTATTATTAATTTATATCATAAAAATTAAATATATTATACTACAATATTATATTAAAATATAAGTCTAATGGTAAAAATAATTGAAAAATTAGTCACTTGAACTTTTCAAAATTTAATTTTTCTACTTTTATAGTATTATCGTTACGCTAAAATTAATAATTGAACTATTCATATGTAAGAAATTAAAAAAATTCAAACAATTTATATACAATAAGTTAATATATTTACCAATATAATTGAATTAGTTTCTTAATTTTTGTAATTCAGCTTGATTATTTCAGTGGAAATGATTCAATTCGATTATTTGGATTTTATCAATAAAATGGATGGGTTTTAAGGAATTTGTGAAGTTATTAAATTATATTAGGTAAAAACCAAACCACAAATGCACACTCTACCAGTCAACAGCCGCTGAATTGCTCCAAAGAATCTTCTGGTCTGGTTGTATGATTTTCTTAAATTTCATTGTTCTTCTTTATACGACACTTTCAAACGTGCCCGCACTTCAATTCATCAGTCGGATGATTTTATTTTTTTTAATAAATATTAAATTTATACATAAATTTTAGTCTAATATTTAGTTTGATACATAAATTTTAATTTGTTACAATTTTATATATAAAATTTGAATGTGATATATAAATATATATAAACTTTAATTTTGATACAATTTTAAATAAATAAACAAATATCTTGACAGTCTGGCTGAGTGGTCTAAGATGCCAGATTTAGGCTCTGCTCCGAAAGGGCGTGGGTTTAAATCCCACAGCTGTCAGAGTTTTCTATCAAAAGAAAAAAAATACATACATTTAGTTTTATATTTATCCATATTTCTTAAAATGACTCTGTACGTAATTGATGATTTACTATATTACTTCATTTTCTTCCTTTCGGGATATGCTATTTCTCTGCTCTTTTATTTCTCGGCGATTGAAATTAATCATTTGTTTAAGAAGAAATTTGCTGCCAAAAAAAATATAAAAGTTATTTTGTCGTTTGTATTTGATTGCTGGATTGAGTTAAAATAAAGTTTGCTCATCATCCTACAATTCTCCTTCCCCCACCCACAAATTTTAAGAATTGCTTAGTAGAGCAAACACACTTGATTTACTACTAATGGTTCAGTCGGTCAAACAGGCTCCACCAAGACAAGGAAGGCGAAAAGCTTCACCAGAGCTGTGCTCACTTGTGCAATATCCCTTTCTTCTGTAGCTTTGGCTTTTTCTGATAATGGTTCTGCCAATGAATTTAAGGACCACATAGATATCCAAAGTTAGAAATACAATTGACACACAAAAAATTAAGACTCTGAAAAAAACAAGTGGGAAGTATGTACTTTCTGTCTCACAAGGGCATCCTGATCTATCCTCTCCTTCCAGTTACTCTTTCGAAGCTTGATTGGTCTATTTCCCACATATTTACCTGCAACACATCATTTGTACACCAAACATATATCAACACCATGAACGCCCAAAAATAAATTGTCCAAATTTGGCTAATGTTTGTGAAAGTACCCACCATTCATCTCTTTAAGTGCAGCTGCAAGGTCAGAAGGGTTAGCAAAGCTAACGAACCCGTAGCCCTTTGTTTTGCCGGTCCGTTTATCTCTAACAACCTGTTGGAAAGATAACATATGCGCACACAAATATCTTAGTTATCAAATTGTTTTCTAGAACTCATGGATCCCTCACAGCTTTTTTTTAAAGAACAAAGATGGAATCCCAGCAGGTCAACCATAAGCATGACAGAAGGCATGCCATGCTCTCAGACAGAAATACGAGAAACAATATACTGCAAAAGTAATGCCGGTAATGGTACAGTATTAAACAAAATAAACCCAAAGATCATCATAGTTTAATCTTCATGTGCCAAAAAAATTTCATATCACACTAACAACTCAAAATGAGCATACTTACAAATCTGAATCTTATCACTCTTCTTAGCATGATAAAGACCCACACTGTATAGGTGACACTGAGTATTCTTAATCCAATGCAATTGAGCAAATATAAGCTTACAGGGGAAATGCACCACTATATTCAAGTCAGAAGACCAGAAAAAGCACAAAAGGTTTTAAACATTGTTGCCGGTTGGGACGTGGTATAGTAGTTCACGGACCAAAAAAAGGCTCTCTCAAGTTCAATGACATACAATAAAAACTAACAGATAAGGGGAAAACCATACACTTCCCATTTCCCCTCTTTAAGGCTAGACAAGAGGTAGGCATCCAACTTAAACAGTTTAATAGGTTGACTAACCTTATTCAGACTAGTTCAAAATCAATTCAGCCTGCTATGACTCAAACTACTCCATAAGTCAGGTCAAATATACCATACTCAAGCCCTGACCTGTAAGCCATTTTCCAGCAGTCAAGATCCAATATCAATCTCTACAATTTTGACAGGATCAAAGAATACCAATGAAAGTGGATTATCCATTAATTTTCAAACGTGCAGATTTAAGGCACAACCTACCTTAAAACACATAAACATATAACTGCTCTGTGCACTTCATACAAAAATCTGAACAGGAACTGCAAAGAGTTGATAGACATGGCAAAAAATGCTAATAAAAAGGAAATCTGAAAAAAACCAAGTAATTGAAAACTTACTCTAGCCATGTTAAATGAAGGAAATCGAGCAAAAGCTTTTGAAAGAACATCATCATTAACCTCATTACCAAGATCACCACAAAATAAGCGAAAGTCATCTGCAGATTATCAACAGGAATAAAATATAAGAACTATAAAGCAGAAAAGCACTTGCAAACACACACAGAAATAGTAAGATAAATAAACTTGAAAGTTGGATAGTTCATACTTTCTGGCCACTCAGCAAGCGTTGGATCCTCCCATGACTGACCAGCAGCTTTCCGTGGGATCGCTTTCTTCTTAGTTTCTGCTTTGTGCTCAATCTCACTGCTTGCAAGAGCAGCCTTTACGCTCTCTAGTGCTTCTGGGGTAACTATTTGAGCATCCCTTTGAAATAACTGTTGGGCCTGCCCAAATATACTGCAACTTATTACACAGGTGAAGGGCGTACTTGAACTCACAGCTATAAAATAAAATCAACCAACAAATAAAAGGCTTGGTTGCACTTCTACGTATACTATATAGTGTTTTTTTCTCCGAACTTAACATAACGAACAATAATTAGCAGCAAAGAAAAGCAAAACAAAATAAGTAAATTTCTAAAAGCGACACTAATTAAAATGTAATGATTACAAATTAGAGCTAAAAAATTCATTTTTTTTGGTTAAAATTTCAACTCTATATCCCACCATTCTTGTTCGAATTTTGATTTCAGTTCTGAATAACATAACCCAGCTAATTTTCAAGTTACCAAAAGAGTTGGTAAAACAATTTAAACCCGATATATCTCATAACTTCCATGAATTCAAATTTTCAAAATAAAAAAATCGAAATAATATTTATAGTTTATTGTTCTGCTGACCTGTTGGTATTGAGGGAGAGAATAGACGCCGGGTACGGGAGCAACAGAGGCAGGGTAGACAGGAGCCGGGGCGACGGAAACGGAGGGGGCTGCGGAGGCATAATGTTGGGGCTGTTGCTGGAGATGAAAGGGCAAAGGAAAATACGATTGATTTGCCGTCGTTTGGTAGGTGAATTGAGAAGAGGATGAGGAAGCAGGAGGTGTAGCGGAAGAGGGGGGAATCGACATGGGTGAAATTGACGATTTAGGGTTTTAAAGGAGATTGTTTGGAGAGAGAAAAATTGGGGGAGAATATAGAGGGAAATTTTTCGGGAGAATGGGATCCAACGTCCCTTGCGAGTTGCGATGAAGATTTAACGAAGTGTTTTTTTTTTGCCTTTCAGCGGTGCAGCCCAGGGGTCCTTAAACGCTGTCGCATTTGCTGTGAAGAAAGGCTAGGCCCAAGAGAACATAATTCGGCTTTGGACTTTATTGGAATCAAATCTAGAAGACCTAAGCTCAGCTCAGCTTGGTCCAGGCCCGCCCATTACCTTTTTTCTTTTATCATTACGCCTTTTATTATTAAACTAAAACAGTAAAAAATTGACTCCTTTAATTATTCTAAAATTTTATAAATTTGTTTATTACATTCCTTAACATTTAAATTTAAGAAAAGATATTTGGTACAGCAGAATTTTTAGGCTCCACAAACAAGATTAGGGATTGAAAAGTGTCTATTGGGTAATAATAGAATATTAAAAAAGACACACATGACTATTTTTTAAGGTTATTTGTGAAATAAAAAAAATTATCAGTGTATTAAATACTAACCCTAAATTTAAATCTACTTATAAAGTTTGGAAAAAGCACACATTTTCTTTTAAATCTACTCATAAAGTTGGGGGAAAACACCCCATTAAAAATGGTTTTATTTGGTAAATTTATTGATAAATGGATATTCATACAACTCCCACGATACCTGAGGGATTTATAGGTGCCTTAATTCTGTTATTTATATTTTTGTAACTTATGTTAATTGAAACCCTATAACTAGAAGATATGTATGAGCTTATTGTATCTGTTAACTAAATCAATCATTTGAAATAGCCAAGAGGAGGGGTAAATTGGCCCTTAAAAAAATTTAGGAAGCAAGGACAATAAAATGAAACAATGAACACAAATAATTTCGAGTGATTCAGCCCAATTGCCTACCCCACTACCTTAGCTTTCCACCACTAAGAATCTTCCCAAATTTTCTAATTTGATCAACCTTTGAGGACAAGGTTTAACCATACAATTCTTAAGACTTCTATTCAAATCTTAAGACTTAAACCCTCTCAAAAGAGTAAGCAAACAATGAAACAATCCTTACAAGATTAGATTGTTTGCAACTTAGGCACACACCCAATGAGAAACACTGGAGCTTAGATAATACAATAAATGCTCATAAGTGTTACAATAAAAAGATGAAGAATTTAAGCATAAAAGATTGCTATAAGAGTTTTTTTTTTTTTATCTTTCTTGATAGCTTTTGATCTTTTGTAATCTCTCTTATTCTTGTAGAAGCTTTGGAAGCAGGTATTTGTAGCCCCTAATTGATTTCCAACCGTTGTAGTTGTTGAGGAATTGAATAGAGCACCAGAGCATTAATAGCTCTTGTAACAAAAGGTATCAATACCTTTGGAGGGGTATCAATCCTTTGGGCATTTAATGCCTCAATTCAATGCTCGTTAAAGCCTATTGTAACACCCCTAACCCGTATCCGTTGCCAGAACAGGGTTACGGAGCATTACCACACTAAACAGATCAATTACAGACATTTCATATCATTTCTCATTTATATCAGAAACCAATCATAAACAATCATATTGTCCCTTATATGAGCCCTCGAGGCCCAAAATATGCAATAGTAATAAGTCAGGACTAATCCGGTTACTCAGAGAATTTTTCACAAAATTTCAATATTTTTCCTAAGTGCAAGTACACATGCCCGTATGGCCAGGCCGTGTGGCTCACACGATCGAGAGACACGTGTGTGTCTCAAGCAGTGTGAACATTCGAAATAAAGACACACGGCCGTATCCCAGCCCCTATCCAAATTAGGATGGTTACTGACTTGGGTCACACGGCCAAGCCACATGCCCGTGTGAGAGGCCGTATGAACATTTTAATTTACATTAATTAGGATTTAGGAGCAAGGGCTACACGGCCAAGTCACACGCCCGTGTGCCAGGCTGTGTGCCTCACACGGCTGAGACACAATCTCGTGTCTCTGCCCATGTGAAAATACCTGAGCATTTTGTTTTTCAATTTTAAAGATGCAGGGGACACACGGTCATTCCACACGCCCATATGCATGGTCGTGTGGCACACACGATTGAGACACACACCTGTCTCTACCTGTGTAGACAAAATAAGGCCATTCACTCAAACTTGTCTTCCACCTACATTAACACTTAAACATAATCCCAAGCCAATATAAACCATTCAATTCAATCCAAAATCAACATATATGTTGAAGTATTTATACTTACCAAAATACCATATGTACAAATAGGCATATTCTATCAATTTTACCATAATAAACCAATACACCTATATGATTTTCATAAATTATCCTTTTCAACCACACATCAAGCATATTAAAACCATATTACATATCAAAACATACCATTTACAAGCCATATCAATGGCTAATTCTAACCAAACACATACATACCATCCATGACCACTTTAGGCTATACATACCATTGTAACCAAAATGTATTTACCATATATACCGAAATAAGCTGATGGATAGTGTGATGATACCTCCGCCAAGCCTCCAACCCAACCAGCTTTCGAATTACTATAAAACAGAGGAAATAAAACAGAGTAAGCATTTAATACTTAGTAAGTTTGTATAACGGAAATTAACTTACCATTTAATTGCATTTAAGGTAAATATACATAATATATTCAAAGCAAGATGGCCAATAGCCTATACACATATCATCATAAAAATGTTAGTCATTTATTTCACTTGAATATCAATAAACAAGTATGAACTTATCATTAATCAAGTTTCCTTGTTCATGTACTTTCCATATCATGTATTCAAACTTCATATACAAGTCATGTTCATGTAGTCAAATATATGTCCACAATCTTTCATCACAAACTCATATTGTCATTCATCATAACTTTACCCGTTGAACCATTTATAATATCGATAGATACATGGTTAGTACACACAAAATGTACATACTATATTTTGTCAATTCATATCCAAGAATGCTCAGTGAGCATTTAAAGGGGAAGCTCTTCCAAGTCAAATAACAGAAAGCTCATGTGAGCTTATAACAAGAAGTTTATTCGAGCTTAGTAACAGGAAGCTCATAAGAGCTTAAATCAGAAAGCTCATGCAAGTTTAACGGGTAACTCCGAAGAGCTATTATTAGGAAGCTCATGAAAGAGCTTTTAATTGGGAAGCTCCGAATAGCCATATATTGGGACGCTCATAAGAGTTGCGGTGTGTCCGCAACACATGCAGGATCACTACCGATCAGAATGCTCATATGAGCATATAAATGGGAAGCTCGGAAGAACCATGTATCAAAAGCTTAAGAGAGCTTATATCGGGATGCTCATGTGAGCTATAACAGGATGCTCTTGTGAGCTATGGTGTGTTCGCAACATATGCAGAACCACAACCGCTTCGGGAACCCTATATCCATTTATTTTCATTTGTTCAAACAGAATTTATTTCTTGTCGGATATGTGATTTATTTTCATTCTTAACAATTATACAAATTACATACATATAAATCAAGCATATCAAATTAATATACAATTTAGTTACACGAACTTACCTCAACAATGTTCGTGAAACTTATGCTACTAATCCCTTACTTTTTTTTTACCTCGATCTAGCTCCGTATTTGGTCTATCCGGATCTATACAAGTAAATTTAGCTCAATTTAATATAATTCGTATTCAATTCAATTCAATTCAATTCACATCTTAGACAAAATTACCATTTTGCCCCTATACTTAGTTACACGAACTTACCTCAACAATATTCGTGAACTTGTATGCTACTAATCCGTTACTTTATTTTACCTCGCTCTAGCTCCGTATTTGGTCTATCTGAATCTATACGAGTAAATTTAGCTCAATTTAATACAAGTCATATTCAATCCAATTCAATTCACATCTTATGCAAAATTACCATTTTGCCCCTATACTTTTAATTAATTTTAGTTTCGTCCCTAGGCTCGGAAAATGAAATTCATTCAATTTAATCCTTATTCCAAGCCTAGCCAATTTTTTAAATATTACAATAACAGCCCATATATTTCACAAAAATCAAAATTTTTCCATAAATTTTACATCTTTTCAATTTAGTCCCTAAATCATAATTTCATCAAAATTTCTTTTACAAAAATTGTTTATCTATTAACAACATTTTTTTCTACCATAAATTTCATAATTCATCTATATTCATCCATGGAAAAACCCTAGTACCTTGATAACTTTATAAATTAATCCCCGAGATAACTAAACTAAGCTATTATGATCTCGAAAACATGAAAATTACTAAAAACGGGATAAGAATACTTGCCCAGTTAAGCCAAATAAGTTTGCTTGAACTCTTTTCTCTTAGCTAAGGTTCCATGTTTTTCTATTTAGGAAAGATGATGAAAATGATGATATTTTATTATTTTATTAATTTATCATATTTTCATCTTTTACTTTCCAATTTCATCATTTTATGTAATAGCTCAAATTTCAGCTTAAATCAAGATCGATACCAAGTAGGGTATCGATAAAATAAGAAAGGTATCAATACTTTTGATTTTTGCTCAATATTTCGAAAGTTGGAGCTAATTTTGATACGATACTAAGCATGGGTATCGATACTTGGTTCAAGGTATTCATATCGTAGCGAGGGTATTGATATTTTGATCCTTGGGAGCAATTTTCACTTGTTAAAAATGTTTGAACCAGATCACCTCCTTCAAGATCTTCATCATCTTCGTCATAGGGTTCGGCTTGCACAAACTTTAATCATGCACCAGTACGAAGGTCTTTCTTGTATCCAAGATGTCAAAGTGAACAGACACCAGGAGTTTGAGTCAATGGTAAAGGAGGATCGAATCGAGTGGGAATTTTAAGATGTTTGAAATATAAGAGAGATAGGTTCCAAAGAGATAGGTTCCAAAAGGTAAGGTTATGGCACTAAACAATTCTTTTTCTAAGACCTTGGTAATATTGTTAAACATTATCAAAGCAAGGCCAGGACGCCTAATTTTTTGAAAACAATCAAGCCATCAATAATCAATGACTCGAAAGATTACATGTTTTGAAATAGGCCTTAAAATCCTAGTGAGAATAAGGTGAAGAAACCAATTATGAAGATTAAGCTCGGAAGCATTTGAGCTAGGAATGACTAAAAGGCTAGAATCAAAGGACCTTTCTCATTAGAATCACCACCAGGAGGAAGTTTTAACAATTCTCCAAAGTTTTCAAGGTGAGACGAATATGAGTACTCAAAATATAGGAGTTGATAGCAACAATGGTCTCACCGAAGGGGTCATGTTCGAGAAAAGCATTGTAATAAAAGGCTCGAACAAGGTTGGCATGGGTGGAAGAACGAATTTTAAAGAAATCAACCCATTGGCAATTGATTACAATTTAGAGATAAGCAAAATTAAAATCAGCTAAAGTTTCAAAACCTAGAGGAGAAGAAACGTTAACTTTTCGAGAAGTAAAATATGCGTAAAAGGATTTCTCTTTTCGAGATTTTTAAAACAATCATTTAAAGACTCACTTGGGCCACTAGAGGGGTTAGACGAAGAGGCATCGACACGAGATCATTTCTTAATAGGCATGGTGACTAATAAGTAAGCCTAGACACATTAAGGAACTTAGAGACTTGGTTCGGTAATTTTATCGAACACATTGTAGACAAAGGTTTAGAGAAAATTTTCAAAGCAATGCAAACCCCTGAGCTTATATTAGAAATAGTGGTTCGAGACCATAAAATCTGACAAATGAACTCATAGATTGTATTATTTAATATTTACTGAGCCAAATGTAGCTTTTAAAAGATTTTTAAAATAGTAAATTGTGCTTTATAAAGATTTATTTGGTCAAGAAATCGAGAAAAAGAGGTATCGAGATCTCAGTGTTATAAACCGAGTCAAAAATATTTTTATGAATATTTACAGAATGTCAATAAAGTGGTATAAAAATTTCGTTAGGAAATTTTGACGTTTGGGTGGTTAATAAAATAAAAAGGACTAAATTAAAAAAGGTGTAAAAGTTGCTAGAAGGATTAAATAGCTTAATTGTCAAATGTGGAAGGACCTAAAGTGAAAATAAGCCCAAAGGAGATATTTTGGACGGCAATAGCTGAGAAAAATCAGGAAATGGCTGAAATGAGGGTAAAATTGGAAAATTGTCAAAATTAGTTAAATAAATATGGGACCAAATTGGAATATCTAGAATTCTCTTCATTTCTCTTCATTTTCATCAGCTGAAAAATAGTCATGGAAGAGGGTTCAAGCTGGCTTTCATACTCTGGCTTCATGTAAGTTTAATTCTTGCTTTCTCCTTGAAATTTCTATGTTTTTGAACTTTTACAATTGGGTCCAACTTAGTATGTCATTAGTTTTTGATTCTATGGAAAATTTTTTAAAGTTTCTATGGATGAGTTCTGGAATAATATGATGAATAAATATAGAATTGAAGCTTTAATTTTGATATATAGTGATTTTATCAAGTAAAATTGATGGAAATTGGTTTTAGGACCTAATTGTGAAAGAGTTAAAATTAAGGCCTAATGTTAAAATTCTGATTTTAAAGGTTATGGAGTAGTTTAAAATGATAGAGAAAAGTATTAAATGAGAAAATTAGCTCAATTGAGGGGTTAATTGAGCAAGGACTGAATTGTATGAATTGTGGAATTTGGGACAAAATAGAAATCAACATGTTACACTAAAGCAGTTTTGGACAGCAGCAGTTGTCTAACTTTGAAAAATCACCAAAAATGGTAGAAATTTAATTATAAGTTGAGTGAGATATAGAATTAAAGCTTGTTGAGTCTATTTTCATATAAAAGAAACAGAGCAAGCAAAGGAAGTTTACATTTTAAGATATTTAAATTTTGGTAAGACTGGTTTAGAATAACTTCGTGAGCCCCTGTTCTTACTTTAGAAATTCACTAAAATTGTACAAAAGAATTATGCATTATAATTTATATGTCTGTATTCCTTAGTGAGCCTATTTTATTAGAAATAATCGGAAACACTATATGAAAATTGTACTATGAGATAATTGATTTTTAGTGAAGAGAGGTCAGAGCAGTAGGACTGTGTAACAGGGAGAACTTAACTAATAAACTGTACTAATTGGCCATACCAAAATTTTGGAAATATTATGGTAAGAACATATGTGAGTCTAGTTTCAAATAAAATTTACAGATCTTAATTTGGAGTTCTGTAGCTCAAGATAAAAACAATTTAGTGACTATGACACGGATGGACAGCTTGAATATTTACATAAGTAAATAGTGAAAATAATAGATAATGTTACTTACAAGTGTGTTGTTTATACTAAGGATGTGGATGGAGAGGAGGAGGAGGAAAATAATAAATGAATGACTTGTGTATAAATTGATCACATGCTCGATTATAATTGATAAACGTTGAGGTAGAAATGATATAATGTTTTATTTCAAATATTTATTATGAAACTAAGATTATCGTTATGGTATAAAATCGAATTGTAAGTTCATGTAACTTGTATTATATTTTAAATGCTTGAAATGTATATTATTGATGTGAATATGATTTCAATGTTCATTGTATGAAAGTTGATGAAACATTGATATATTTGATAAAAGGGAAGAAATCCGGTTGAATGAAAGGAAAATTCAATGGATCTCGAAAAGGAATTGACGGTAAAAGGATCTAGCAGGACGGGTGATCCTATCTGATATAGCCCTCCAAGAATATGTGGAAAATGGATTTAGCCGGACGGGTAATCCAATTAGGGTCGAATTTAGCTTTGGGTGGTAATTCAGATCAAGCTCATTAGAGTAATTGTCGTTGCGAGGATTTAGCTGGGTGGTAATCCCGACAATACTCTATGAGTTTATATTACATGGGATTTAGCTCGATCGGTAATCCATTTGTAAGGATGAGGTTCATGGAGTGTGCTCTCTTCTGTGGATTTAGCTCGACCGGTAATCCCATATATAAGGATGAGGTTCATGGAGTGTGCTCTCTGAAATGGAAATGTGCCCACATTAACACGAATTGACAGACCTGGATTTGTACACTAAAGTGTACCTCTGAAAATCCATCGAAAATTCCAAGAAATTCAACGAGATAAATATGGAAAAATATCAAAGGAATGAAAATCATGATATATATATTATGTGATATAAGGAAATACGAGTTGATGACACATGAACGTAGAACTTGGTTGACGAATGAGTTCATTTGTGATTATATATTTGTACATCCTTGAGTCTATTATCTGTATGAATTGGTATTCCAAATGAGTTAATGAGAAGAGTTCTAATATGAAATAATCTTAATTCTAAATGAAATATTATGAAAACGTATTTGAAATACATTGGTATGTCTTGTATATGTTATTTGAGTTCATAATGTGTAAAGTAATGTATGTGGAAATATGAGATGATGATACCTGTACATGGAAATTATTGGTGGATACGTACATCCAAATTTATATGATAGATTGTAGTGAACATTGAAATTGGGCTCAATAAGTGATTTGTCACTTTAAATTGTGATTGGCAGGAAGGGTTAGTGAATTGCATGTTTATGAATTGTTACATGTATTTGTCAAAATGCGAGGAAATGATGGTAATTGATACATGGAAATATGAGATTATACATATAAAACCATGGAATATGTTTGATAAATGTGTTCATTCATAATTATAGAATTGTGCATCTCTAGTGCACTATATGTGTAAAGATGATGTTTCAAATGATTTGATAAGTAAAACTCAAATATGAAGTAGTTTGAAACCAAGATAATTTGTTATAAATATATATATGAAATACAGAGGTGTGATTGTTATATGTTATATGAGAAATATGGCTTGGAAAATAGCCTAATTTGTGAAAATTAACTTTACCCCACGGCCTAGCAACACGGGCGTGTACTAAGGCCGTGTGACTCAAGTTCCTTCATAGACGCAAGTCAAAGAGTTATCTTGCCGGAGGCACGGTCATGTGAGCCACACGGGCGCGGGAGCTTTGTAAATAAGATAAATTAGGGATTTTGCGAAAAATTTCATACGATTACGATTCAATCTCGACCCAATCCCAATGCATGATTTGGACTCCAAGGTGCATTAAAGGAAACTTCTATAATCAATTTTGATATTTGAGCGATAAATGGTTTAAATCATCTCGTAAGTGTTTCGTATTCCTCAGGTAATGCCTCGCACCTGTTCCAAAGATCGAATACGGGTAAGGGTGTTACATTTAGTGGTATCGAGCTATGGTTTAGTCGATTCTCGGACTAACATAACGTGTACAAGAGTCTAGCTATACATGCCATATGTGAACTATGATAGTGTGACATCTCCCGACTCTAACGAAATTATTTTGTTAAGACAGAGAAATTTCTAACCGAGCTATTGTCGATAATGCTAAAAATGATATTGAGATGATTGAAATGTTCTTACGATGTATTGAAATGTGGAAAGGTATGAATAGAAGTTCATGATAAGCATGTGTTAATGTGCTTAATGAGATAACCATATGTTGGGAAATGTGGAAAAGTGAAATGAAATGGAAGTCTTTATTGTGATAAGCTCGTTCATGTATGTTAGTATTCATATGATGTTATGTGTCTAACATGCTTGATTAAGTGAGTGTTATGAGTAAATTTACTCAAAATTCATGGAATGTATGTTTAAGTAAGCTTGTTTGAATAAGATAATCGAAAAGTTCGTGTAAGATAACTAAGTATGAAAATTTGCTTAGAGTGAATTATGTGATTATGATGATATCACATTGATGATGAATGCTAAGTCATATATGTGTATTTATGAGAGTCAAGTTAGAGGCTTTATGACCTCACCCCCTTACTAATATTGCTTTATGATGAAAGTTCGCGAGAATTATGTTGAATAAGTTCATAAGTGAGAAACTAAAGAGTCCAAAGGTGGAAAAAAAAAAAGAGAGAGTTGAGTATAGTCGACAAATGAACTCATTTTAAAAAAGAAATATCAGATTATTTTAAAGATTACAGATTATACAATGTCACGGATAAAGAAGAAGCTAGTCTCGACTATTCGACTCAATTGAGTATGAAGTTTAAAGTATGAGTTGCTGATATTCTTCTCGAATTGGTTTTCGTTGGTGAATGGAATGATGCGGGGAACAAGATGATAGAATTAGTTAGAGAAATAATAATTGAGTAGTAAAGATGTCTGTGTGTGATAGTTATAGTTGAGATGAATATGATGATTTTTCTGGGTATTCTATATATATTCTTTTATCCTTAGAGATATGTGTGTGATTGTTCAGCTCTGATGGAGTTCTTATGTTATGAGAATGCTAGCTAACTATGATGTTAGAAGAAAGCCCTATTGGTCGGGTCGATTTATGATCGGTATTTCTTTATCTATTCGGAATTCTATTTTTTTATGTTGGGATAAAGTCGATGGAAAAAATTTATGTTGGACTATTCTTTCGTTCTTATTGGATATTATTCATTATATATATAAATATTTGGAAATATATTATCTACATTATGATGGAAGTCCAAAGTTGGTAGCGTTGTTTTTCTTCCGGCCTTCTCGAGGAATCATCGATATCTTTATTATTATTATTTTTTTATGAGTTATGTTCTCGGATTTCTGGTATGGTATTGTATCTTGAATTTCGTTATCTTGGATTTCCTATCATTCATACTTCGTAAATTATTAATCATGGCTTATCTTTAAAGTGTGTTGTTTAGCTTGTAATAACTATGTCTGTTATGATTATGCTTTTGGTTTGATCATAGAAACGTGGTGATTTTGGTATCTGGATTTCTCAAAATTTTGTGTAAGGAATTGACATCGGAAAAGGTATAAGTAGTGAAAAATATTTGAACCTTTCCACTAAAGGAATTTTCAAGGACGAAAATTCTTAAAGAGGGGGAGAGTTGTAATAGCTCAAATTTCAGTTATATTAGAAATAGTGGTTCGAGACCATCAAATCTGACAAATGAACTCATAGATTGTATTATTTAATATTTACGAGCCAAATGTAGCTTTTAAAAGATTTTTGAAATAGTAAATTGTGCTTTATAAAGATTTATTTGGTCAAGAAATCGAGAAAAAGAGGTATCGAGATCTCAGTGTTATAAACCGAGTCAAAAATATTTTTATGAATATTTACAGAATGTCAATAAAGTGGTAAAAAAATTTCGTTAGGAAATTTTGACGTTTGGGTGGTTAATAAAATAAAAAGGACTAAATTGAAAAAGGTGTAAAAGTTGCTAGAAGGATTAAATAGCTTAATTGTCAAATGTGGAAGGACCTAAAGTGAAAATAAGCCCAAAAGAGATATTTTGGACGGCAATAGCTGAGAAAAATCAGGAAATGACTGAAATAAGGGTAAAATTGGAAAATTGTCAAAATTAGTTAAATAAATATGGGACCAAATTGGAATATCTAGAATTCTCTTCATTTCTCTTCATTTTCATCAGCTGAAAAATAGTCATGGAAGAGGGTTCAAGCTGGTATTCATACTCTGGCTTCATGTAAGTTTAATTCTTGCTTTCTCCTTGAAATTTCTATGTTTTTGAACTTTTACAATTGGGTCCAACTTAGTATGTCATTAGTTTTTGATTCTATGGCAAATTTTTAAAGTTTCTATGGATGAGTGCTGGAATAATATGATGAATAAATATAGAATTGAAGCTTTAATTTTGATATATGGTGATTTTATCAAGTAAAATTGATGGAAATTAGTTTTAGGACCTAATTGTGAAAGAGTTGAAATTAAGGCCCAATGTTAAAATTCTGATTTTCAAAGGTTATGAAGTAGTTTAAAATGATAGAGAAAAGTATTAAATGAGAAAATTAGCTCAATTGAGGGGTTAATTGAGCAAGGACTGAATTGTATGAATTGTGGAATTTGGGACAAAATAGAAATCAACATGTTACACTAAAGCAGTTTTGGACAGCAGCAGTTGTCTAACTTTGAAAAATCACCAAAAATGGTAGAAATTGAATTATAAGTTGAGTGAGATATAGAATTAAAGCTTGTTGAGTCTATTTTCATATAAAAGAAACAGAGCAAACAAAGGAAGTCTACATTTTAAGATATTTAAATTTTGGTAAGACTGGTTTAGAATAACTTCGTGAGCCCTGTTCTTACTTTAGAAATTCACTAAAATTGTACAAAAGAATTATGCATTATAATTTATATGTCTGTATTTCTTAGTGAGCCTATTTTCATTAGAAATAATCGGAAACACTATATAAAAATTGCACTATGAGATAATTGATTTTTAGTGAAGAGAGGTCAGAGCAGTAGGACTGTGTAACAGGGGAGAACTTAACTAATAAACTGTACTAATTGGCCATACCAAAAATTTTGGAAATATTATGGTAAGAACATATGTGAGTCTAGTTTCAAATAAAATTTACGGATCTTAATTTGGAGTTCTGTAGCTCAAGATAAAAACAATTTAGTGACTATGACACGGATGGACAGCTTGAATATTTACATAAGTAAATAGTGAAAATAATAGATAATGTTATTTACAAGTGTGTTGTTTATACTAAGGATGTGGATGGAGAGGAGGAGGAGGAGGAGGAGGAAAAATAATAAATGAATGACTTGTGTATAAATTGATCACATGCTCGATTATAATTGATAAACGTTGAGGTAGAAATGATATAATGTTTTATTTCAAATATTTATTATGAAACTAAGATTATCGTTATGGTATAAAATCGAATTGTAAGTTCATGTAACTTGTATTATATTTTTAAATGCTTGAAATGTATATTATTGATGTGAATATGATTTCAATGTTCATTGTATGAAAGTTGATGAAACATTGATATATTTGATAAAAAGGGAAGAAATCCGGTTGAATGAAAGAAAAATTCGATGGATCTCGAAAAGGAATTAACGGTAAAAGGATCTAGCAGGACGGGTGATCCTATCTGATATAGACCTCCGAAGAATTTGTGGAAAATGGATTTAGCCCGACGGTAATCCAATTAGGGTCGAATTTAGCTTTGGATGTAATTGGATCCAAGCTCATTAGAGTAATTGTCGTTGCAGGGGATTTAGCCTGGACTGGTAATCCCAACAATACTCTATGAGTTTATATTACAGGATTTAGCTTTGGGTGATAATCCATTGTAAGGATGAGGTTCACGGAGTGTGCTCTCTTCTGAGGATTTAGCTTTGATAGTAATCCTGCTTTGTAAGGATGAGGTTCATGAGTGTGCTCCTGAAATGGAAATGTGCCCACATTAACACGAATTGATGGACCTCGATTTGTACACTAAAGTGTACCTCTGAAAATCCATCGAAAATTTCAAGAAATTCAACGGATAAATATGGAAAAATATCAAGGGAATGAAAATCATGATATATATATATTATGTGATATAAGGAAATACGAGTTGATGAGACATGAGCGTAGAACTTGGTTGTGAATGAGTTCATTTGTGATTATATATTTGTACATCCTTGAGTCTATTATCTGTATGAATTGGTATTCCAAATGAGTTAATGAGAAGAGTTCTAATATGAAATAATCTTAATTCTAAATGAAATATTATGAAAGCGTATTTGAAATACATTGGTATGTCTTGTATATGTTATTTGAGTTCATAATGTGTAAGGTAATGTATGTGAAAATATGAGATGATGATACATACATGGAAATTATTGGTGGATACGTACATCCAAATTTATATGATAGATTGTAGTGAACATTGAAATTGGGCTCAATAAGTGATTTGTCACTTTAAATTGTGATTGGCAGGAAGGGTTAGTGAATTGCATGTTTATGAATTGTTACATGTATTTGTCAAAATGCGAGGAAATGATGGTAATTGATACATGGAAATATGAGACTATACATATAAAAACATGGAATATGTTTGATAAATGTGTTCATTCATAATTATAGAATTGTGCATCTCTAGTGCACTATATGTGTAAAGATGATGTTTCAAATGATTTGATAAGTAAAACTCAAATATGAAGTAGTTTGAAACCAAGATAATTTGTTATAAAATATATAAGAAATACAGAGGTGTGATTGTTATATGTTATATGAGAAATATGGCTTGAAAAATAGCCTAATTTGTGAAAATTAACTTTACCCTACGACTTAGTAACACGGGCGTGTACTAAGGCCGTGTGACTCAAGTTCCTTCATAGACGCAAGTCAAAGAGTTATCTGACCCGAGGCACGGTCATGTGAGCCACACAGCACGGGAGCTTTGTAAATGAGATAAATTAGGAATTTTGCGAAAAATTTCATACGATTCGATTCAATCCAGGCCAATCGCAATGCATAATTTGGACTCAAGGGTCTCATTAAAGGAACTTCTATAATCAATTTTGATATTTGAGCGATAAATGGTTTAAATCATCCTAAGTGTTCCGTACTCCTCGGTAATGCCTCGTACCACTTCCAAAGATCGAATACGGGTAAAGGGTGTTACATTTTCTTTAATTAAATTTCCATGGATAAATCATCATACTTATCTATTAACTCCATTTAATGGTCTCATTGATATATAAGGACCTCAAATTTTGAATTCTATAGCTATTTGATCCCTTTAGCTATTAGAATCCAACTTTTGCACTTTATGCAATTTGATCATTCATCAAATTAGACATGTAATCGGTAAAATTTTCTTAACGAAATTTTTATATGACATTCCTATCATAATGCAGACCATGTAATAATATCAAAATAATTTTCCTTTTGACTCGAATTTTTGGTCCCGAAACTACTGTTCCGATTTCACTTAAAACTATAGTATCGATACAATAGGGAGTGTGTCGATACTTGCTATGAGGTATCAATACCTTGGGGAAGGTATCAATACTTGAGAAATTTTTTCTTTGATTTTTCAAAACATCGAACCTTAAAACAATATTGATACCAGGCAGGGTATCGATAAATTTTTAAAGGTATTGATGCTTTCTTTAGGGTATCGATACTTTCTTTGCTTAATATTCTTGAATATCGAAGCTTAAATCAGTATCGATACCAAGTAGGGTATCGATAAAATAAGAAAGGTATCAATACTTTTGATTTTTGCTCAATATTTCTGAAAGTTGGAGCTAATTTTGGTACTGATACTAAGCATGGGTATCGATACTTGGTTCAAGGTATTAATATCGTAGCGAGGGTATTGATATTTTGATCCTTGGGAGCAATTTTCACTTGTTAAAAATGTTTGAACCAGATCACCTCCTTCAAGATCTTCATCATCTTCGTCATAGGGTTCGACTTGCACAAACTTTTATCATGCACCAGTACGAAGGTCTTTCTTGTATCCAAGATGTCAAAGTGAACAGACACCAAGAGGTTGAGTCAATGGCAAAGGAGGATCGAATCGAGTGGGAATTTTAAGATGTTTGAAATATAAGAGAGATAGGTTCCAAATAGATAGGTTCCAAAAGGTAAGGTTATGGCACTAAACAATTCTTTTTCTAAGACCTTGGTAATATTGTTAAACATGATCAAAGCAAGGCCAGGACGCCTAATTTTTTGAAAACAATCAAGCCATCAATAATCAATGACTCGAAAGATTACATGTTTTGAAATAGGCCTTAAAATCCTAGTGAGAATAAGGTGAAGAAACCAATTATGAAGATTAAGCTCGGAAGCATTTGAGCTAGGAATGACTAAAAGGCTAGAATCAAAGGACCTTTCTCATTAGAATCACCACCAGGAGGAAGTTTTAACAATTCTCCAAAGTTTTCAAGGGTGAGACGAATATGAGTACTCAAAATATAGGAGTTGATAGCAACAATGGTCTCACCGAAGGGGTCATGTTCGAGTAAAGCATTGTAATAAAAGGCTCGAACAAGGTTGGCATGGGTGGGAGAATGAATTTTAAAGAAATCAACCCATTAGCAATTGATTACAATTTAGACATAAGCAAAATTAAAATCAGCTAAAGTTTCAAAATCTAGAGGAGAAGAAACGTTAACTTTTCGAGAAGTAAAATAAGCGTAAAAAGGATTTCTCTTTTCGAGATTTTTAAAACAATCATTTAAAGACTCACTTGGGCCACTAGAGGGGTTAGACGAAGAGGCATCGACACGAGATCATTTCTTAATAGGCATGGTGACTAATAAGTAAGCCTAGACACATTAAGGAACTTAGAGACTTGGTTCGGTAATTTTATCGAACACATTGTAGACAAAGGTTTAGAGAAAATTTTTCAAAGCAATGCAAACCCCCTGCATCAAAAGCACAATATATATGTATCAAATTACCTCAATATCAAGATTAGAAAAAATAACACAAATCAATTGTATTTTTTTAAAATAAAAAGTAATGTTTTTACCTTGAAAGTCTTGAAAGGATGAAAAACCAAGGAGAAAGAATTGGAATCCTTGATAATATGGAGAGATGGGATGTTTTGTTTGATAAAATTTGAAGAGTGGAAGGAGGATTGAAAATTTTAGGTTTCGGTGTTGAGAGCTTTTGATGGTTTGTAAAACGGTTGAAGAGAAGTATGAAAAAGTTTTGCCCTAATTTGTTTTAAAAAACACAGTATAAACCCTTTTAAAAAAACCCCAAAGGTTTCAATAATTTTCAATACTTTTGTTAAAGTACTGATAATTCAATGCCCAAATTAGATCAAAAGTGCAGAAAACTTTCCTTCTAACGACCCAAAAATTTACGAGTATTAAAAAAGTGCATTTTCAAGTCCCCGTTTTTGTGAAACGGATTTGCAAAATTAATTATGTGGTTAATTAGATTTTAGTTAGAAGAATTAACTTGAATTAAGATTAATTAGGTATAAAGATTAAATTGAATTAAGTGTAAAAACTTAATTATAGATGTAATAGCCAATTTTGGCCCAAATAAAAAACCCAAAATAAGCCAAAAATAAAACAGTCCAATAAATGTCCAAATTCAATAGCCCCGAAGCCCAAAAATTAAACCCTAGCAGCCCTAAATCAGAAAAAAAGAAAACAACAAAAATAATCAAACCCTAGGTGCGCCGCACCTAGGGCCTTCTGATTGGCCTCAGCCACTGCCATGCCAGCCTCCGCGCGTGCCATCTCCGCCATCAGCCTCTGCACCACTACCTGCAAAATACAAAAGAAACACGCAACAGAAGCCAAGCAAAAACAAGAAGAAGAAAAACGACAAATCAATAGAAAACAAAATAGAAACCGACAAAAAGGATCTCTGTAAACTCAGTTATAAAAAACTGAAATCAGGCTCTTGTACTTTTTTGACGAACATTTTAGAAACAAAGAACAGAATAGAAGTTTGAAAAAAGGTGGATTTTTAGTCTGGTTGTTCATTTTATTTTCTGTTATCAAATATTGCTTTGTTTTATCTTTCTTTTTCTTTTAAAAAATTTTTACAAACGAAATAATAAAACAAAAATAAAAAATACAACAAAAAGGAGAAAAGACTTACCTGAAACCCCCTTGGTCGCAGCGTCGGAGTCTGTTTTCTCCGTCGGCGGAGCTCGGCTTAAGGAGGGGTGCCGAAGGCCCTCTCCCTTCGTTGTCGGGCGCCGAGTAAAGGCTTCAAAAGGGTTTCGAGAAAGGGCCGAAAGGGCTTGATTTTGGGCATCACCGACCACCGATAAGGTGGTGGCACGGTGGTGCGATGGGCGGCCGAAAGCGCAGACCAATCGTCGATTGAAAAGAGAAGAGAATGGCTGTCAATTTTTTTGTTTTCTTGAAAAGAGGGGTCTGCAAATAAAAAAATTGGGAAATTTGGGGCTTAAATATGCCCACCAAAACGACACCGTTTCATGGGTTTCCCCATACGCCAAAACGGCGTCGTTTTGGGGAAACCCATGCGACCCGACCCGTATAGCAGGGGATCCGCGTGTTTTTACCTTGAATGGGTAAATTTCGCGTTTGGTCCTCCTATGTTGCGGCCCCGTTTAATTGTATCTAATTGCATTTTTTCAAATTTTCAATTTTGCCCTGGATTCGTGCGGTATTTCAATCTAGCCCGGCACCAAATGCTGCGCACCATAGGATGGGTTATTTACCCATTTGGTCCTCATGAGCTCACGCCCATGGCACCTGGTCCCTGGCGCCCTTTTATTAATTTTTATTTTTACCCTCCCTTTTTACTTTGATTTCAAATTTGTCCTTAATCTGTTTAGTTTGTTTAATGCTCTTTTTTAAAATTGTTTCATACATGAATGCAATATTTTATTTATTATTTATTTTATTTTATATATTACCTGGTCTAAACTATTATATATTGACTTTTAAATTTTATATGTTTATACATATACCATTTCTTTTTAGAAAATGGTTTTTATATATTATCAATTTTAAACCTTTACCATAACATTTTAAATTGCTTTATATATTATTTACTTCAAACTTATCATGGACCTAAAATTGTTTTATTACTTATTTTAAAATTGTCTTGTGTATTATTTGTTCTTTTATATTATTCATCTAGTCATTCTTTGATTATTAATGCTAGAATTTAAATAACAAATATTGCTTGATTATTACTATTGTATTTCTTTAATTTGTTTATTTCATACCTTGTGTATTCTTGTCATTCACTCGTATTATATTGTGTTCATGCGTACTTGTCTCATGCACATTACTATATTCTTATGTCATCACATCGTAAATTAAACCCTAACATGTTATTTCAACTTAGATCGTCATCTTTTTTAAATCCAAGCAAATCATACATGTCTTTTGAATATTGTACCCGCTACCATTTTAAAATAAAAATTTTCAAAAATAAGGTAATATTTCACGTTTTAGAAATTCGAGAAAATCATGCCCTAACTTACTGGGTTTCGATTTTCCTCGTTTAGCCTAAATAACGGAATATCCTTTTAAAACAAAATACAAGTTTAAAATAAAAAGCTTATTCTCGAGAGTATAAAGTGTTATGCCCTAACTTATTAGGTGTGACATCTCGTTACCTCGAGATAAGGATTTCTAAAAATGATAATATTCCGTATTTAGAAATTCGAGAGACCGTGCCCTAACTTACTGGGTTTCGTTCTTTCTCGTTTAATCTAAATAATCGAATATTCTTTTAAAATTAAAATACACGTGTTTTTAAATAAAAGACGAGCTTATTCTCAAGGATGCGGGTGCCATGCCCTAACTTACTGGATGCGGCATTTCATCGCCTCGAGATGAGATGGTCTTTTATGATTATTCCAACTCATTCAAATGTTTTAAATTCAACATTAATAAAAAAATGATCGTATGTTTAAATTCATTTCTCGGTTTTCAACTTTCGACATTAAGACACTAATTAATCGATTTGGTACCAATTTTGGGCGTGACGAGGGTGCTAATCCTTCCTCGGCGTAACAGACTCCAGAACCCCTTTTCTCGAATTTCGTAGACCGAAAATATCGTTTTAGTAAACCAAAATGTTTTATTAAAACAAAGGTGATTCGATCACACCTAACAAAGATCGATGGCTACTTCCATTTTTCATTTTCGTTTTTAAACCAAAGTCGATTCCCGTTTTTCAAAAAAATATTTATGACAATAGATTAAAGAAAAGTTGAATGACTAAATAAATAAATAAATCAAATTGTGACAATTGTATGGTAATAATAATGTACATGTGTAATAAATATATATATACATTTGTAATACATATATGTATTTACTTATTATTTAAGAAATAATAATTATTATGTTAATATAATATTATATTAATATAATAAACATAAAGTAAATAATAAATAAAACAAAGAAAAAGAAGAACAGAAGTTGGAACGAAATAGGGGAAAGAAAAGGGAAAGAAAAGAGGAAGAAAAGAAAAAGGGAAATTAGGGTTTTTAAGGTTCCAAGTTTAATTGGTAAATCAATTTAGCATCTTTTCTTGTAATTTTTGAGTTTTAGAATCCTAGAACAAAATACTATTTGATTTATGTTGAAATTTTGAAAATTAGTGAAATTTTAGATGATGTTCATGTTGAATAAATTGAAGAATTAGGGGTTAAATTGATAGAATTTCAAGTTAGAATTGAGAAAAATATTGAATTGTAAAATAAATCATAAGTTTTAAGTAATAGGGACTAAATTGAGAGAATTTTGAAATAGGGGTTTTATGGTGAAATTTTAGAGCTGAAATTAGTTTGAAGTGAGAATGGAATGAAAATATGGAATTAGTTTTAGAGAAAATAAAGTTAGTCTTGGTTAAGGACTAAATTGAAATTTAGGCAAAAGTTGAGTTTAAATTGAAATATTCAATGTTAACTTGTGTTGTATTGATGATTTTCAATCATTTTAATTTCGTAGCAAACGTTTTAGTCGTAGACCTCGGCTAGAAAAGGAAAAGACAACGAAGATTAGCTTGGAAATTACGGTTTGTATTTCTATAATTGAATTTAATTATTAAAGTTTATTGTACTTTGATTATTGTATATGGTAAGTATGGAAGGTGAGAATTATTGTGTTTTACAATTGAGATGGTTGATTTGGAATGTGATGAAATTGATATGAATATGCGATTATTGTGGAAATTGAACATTGAATATTGTTATACTTGAAAAGTGAAATTAAACGCTATTAATTATATCGAGCTGAGTCGGATATAGTTGGCATGCCATAGGATTGGAAGAGTTCAGGGATACTTCGATCACGAGTCGATGAGACACTACGTGTCATAATATTATTACTTCGGATAATTTCGATGACGTACTGGGTACCTACTACTTCGGCATGGCTGATGAGACATTGGGTGTCACTCTATTACTTCGAATTATCCGATGAGGCACTGGGTACCATATTGATGTGTTTTGGTTGGATCCGTGTATCCGCCAAAGTCCGAGTTGTGTTAATAGGGATAAATAAATGAATCGGTAATAAGATTAATATTGGATATATAATTGAAAATTGTTATTGAATTTAATTGTGCAAATGAAATGCATGAACCAAATGTTTATGAAAAGAGAATTGCTATTGCTAAATGTTATGTGAATCAAAGTGAAAAAATATATTTGAATTAGCTATTGATGAAATGAAGGTTAAATGGATGATTTGAATTATTGATTGATCAATGTTCACATATGGTTATGCTTTATAATATTATTTTCTTTAAAGTATTCAAATTATAGAAATACCACTTAGGTTATACTCAACGTACGGTTTGTTTTCGTGCACAGGTTAGGTTAAAGCCGGTCGTTGAATCAGCATCCAAAGTCGATCTCAAACTCAAAGTGGTGAAGTACATTTCTTTTTAGTAATGGCATGTACCTAGGTTATTTTATGTAGGTAATTTTGAGAAATGATTGTAATGATGTTATAATATGAAATGGATTGAATATATATGTGAACATAGTGTTATGTTTAAAGCTATTAAGTAATGTGTTTTGGTTGATATTGTTATAAATTTAGAAATGGCTAAAATGAAGTTTAATTGATTGTTTGGATATTATATGTAAAATACCTATAAGAGTATATTGGTTAGGTACTTAGGATGATTAATTTGACATGTTTTAAATGTAATCGAATATGTTTTGGATTGGTTGAATGATGGGTTTTTGTGTTGCTTGAGGTCCAAGATTTGCAAGGTTGGTAAACTTGGTGAAAAAGGCTCATTTTGAGTCCACACAGCTTACATATGGGCGTGTGGTTAGGTCGTGTGTCCCCTGCATCTTAAAAATTTAAAACAGAATGCTCAGATATTACCACACGATAGAGACACAGGCGTATGACTTGGCCATGTGAGGTAAGTCAGGGAGTTACACGAGGTAAGACACGACTTGTAACACGAGCATGTCTCAGGACCACACATTTAAGTTAGAGCACAAAGCCTATTGGGCTATAAAATTCTTGAATTATGATCTTAAAACCGCAGGTGAGAAGAGGATGATGCAATTAAACGAACTAGATGAATGGCGAGCTGAGGCCTATAAGAATTCACGACTATATAAAGAGGCAAAAAAACGACACCATGATGCTTGTGTAAAACAATCAAAGTAATTCGAAGTAGGAGACTTAGTCCTGCTGTATAATTTAAGGCTGAAACTATTTATTGGAAAGTTGAAATCAAGGTGGTTAGGACCATTCGTGATAAAATCTATCTTTCCCTACGGCACAGTCGGTGTAACCCATCCAACTCAAGGAACATTAAATGTAAATGGCCATCGACTGAAACTTTATAATGGTGAAGATTTCAAGGAATTGATAGAGGAGCTTCAGCTCCGCGAACCTTCTTTTAGGAGTAAAAATAGGATGTCTAGCTTAAGACTTTAAACGAGCGCTTCTCGGGACATAACCCGAGCACTAACTTCACTAACCCCATTATTTTCCACATTTTAATTTTATTTTTCCTTTTAGCACCTAAACCAAACTAATTGATTTAGTAAAGCGCAGGTTCCCTACCACACGGCCTTATACACGGGCGTGCCGTTGGCCGTGTAGCTGCAATGGGATGAAAAACGGGCGTGTAAATAGACATACGAGAATAAGAAGAAAACTTTTCTCTAACACGGGCTGTAATAAAAAGACCATGACCGTACGATACGACCATGGTCTATTCTGAGTAAACCAATATGGGCAAAAGCCACGCCCGTGCCGACTAACCGTATGCAACACTAACTATATGAACACGGGCGTGGAAGAAGCGAACAAAATCATACACGGCCTATGGGCACAGGCGTGGGCAACATCACAAATGTGCCCAAATTCAAAAATCGTAAAAAATACGGGTCAAATAAAAGGGACACGGTGTGGCACTTGCCCGTGTCTCCTTCTCTATATATAGATCCCCACAATCGTCTTCCCAAAAATTTCCCCCACTGTCAACCCTAGCCATTTTCTCCCTAAAAATCACCACAAAAATTTCGACCACCATCAAGAATCACCCACCATTGTTTTCCCCCATCCAAAATCTTTCACTTTCCTTCATAATCACAACAAAGAACCAATTACATGCCCGTGCTCACGGAAATGTAAGGAAATGCTTTAGAAATGATAAGTTTAAAGAAGGAAACGAACGTTTTGGAAACTTGGAAATGTAAGAAATGTCTTAGAAATGAGTTTTAAGGCAATGTGGCCTTAAGAAAATTAATAGAAGAAATTTGACACAAAAACGGGCTTGGAAAAGTGACAAGGCACCACTTAAAGCCTAGTAATTACGCCACCCACCTGCTTGCAAGCTTAGGTTCGAGCATCAAGGAGCATTTCGAGAGTGTTTTACGTCCGAATTGGGCTTGCAATTGGTTATTAAAGCTAAACTAATCATGGGGCGCGCATAGGTGGATAATTTGGGCCTCGTGTGGCCAGAGTCCAATAGAATAAGTTTAAATTCACTCATCAAGGGAAGGAAGTGGGCGGCATCTAGCTAAGACTTTAAGTGATTTTTATTTAATTACTTAAAAAGGAAGCAATGGACGACAATAGGGACTCTTAAGGAAGAGTTTAATTCTCCTCAAAACTCGGCTAAATAGGTGGATAAATGATGATTTATTTTAGATTATCTTCAAAGAGATAATAAAGGGTTTATTCTTTAATTTTAATTAAAGAGATAAAGCTATCAAAATAGAAGAGTGATGGCCAAGTAAGGATTCTAAGTTAGTAATTTCGGCTATAAAAGGAAAAGAGGCCATTCATTCTTTCTTCTAACTCTCTCTCTCTTAGATTCTCTCTAGAAAATATCTCTTTCTTTATTATTTTGCCAATGTAGAAAATACACCTTGTGTGTCAAAACTTCATTACCAAATTGCTCAAACTCTTTTCTCTTCTTCTCTCATAATCTTCCAAAAGCCAATAGTTTTGAGACTTCAAACAAGGGGTTGTCGACTTACCTATTTTGGGTAAGAACTAGTTATCATTCGATTTTCATCCTTTTTCTTTTAAGATTTGTCAAATCTAGGACTAACCCCATTAATATCTTGTTGGTTGAAACTTTGAAGAGATCTTTTAGGATTTGTTTAAGTTAACTACAAGAAGGAAGTTCTTATCAGAACGTACACCATAGGCGCGTGTTCCCTAGTTATTCGGTAAATTGGATTTAAAATCCACAAGGTAAGACATGCGAATATTCTACAAGGCTATTTTTGTTTTAGATCTAGTTCATATTTATTCAAAAGCAAACTAATTTGTTAAAGTGATTTAAAGCTTTGCCTAATACAAGAAAGAGTATAGTGAAAATTTGAGTTTGGCACCAAGGTAAGTTTTAGTGTACTAATCCTACTAGGATTTGGTTTATAATAGAATAGGCTTTATGCTGCTTTATACTAAGGTTGGCAAATGTAGGGACTTGAGATCTAAGGCTTTAGATTAAAACAAAGCCCAGGCTTTTTAACAATGTTAAACTTGTTTTCAATTCAAGCCCAACCCAAAAACAATTAGATTTTAGAAAGCATTTTACCGGAAACTAAGAACTAGTTATCATTCGATTTTCATCCTTTTTCTTTTAAGATTTGTCAAATCTAGGACTAACCCCATTAATATCTTGTTGTCAAACTTTGAAGAGATCTTTTTGGATTTGTTTAAGTTAACTACAAGAAGGAGAAGTTCTTTTCAGAAGGTACACCATAGGCCGCGTGTTCCCTAGTTATTCGGTAAATTTCGGGATTTAAAATCCACAAGGTAAGACATGCGAATATTCGGCCAAGGCCTATTTTTGGTGTTTTAGATCTAGTTCATATTTATTCAAAAGCCGAAACTAATTTGTTAAAGTGATTTAAAGCTTTGCCTAATACAAGAAAGAGTATAGTGAAAATTTCGGGATTTGGCACCAAGGTAAGTTTTAGTGTACTAATCCTACTAGGATTTGGTTTTATAGCCGAATAGGCTTTATGCTAACATACTAAGGTTGGCCGAATGTAGGGACTTGAGATCTAAGGCTTTAGATTAGATTTTCGGGATTTCAGTGAAATTGTTAAGTGAATCAGGTGTGTACCCCACACTAAATCTCAATAGATTTACGGTTTTAATTCATTATATGTGTTAATATGAAAGTGTAAGAATATGGCTAAGGTCATCGTGTACCCACACTATATCGTAATATATTTTATGGCTACGTTTAATTAATATATGTGATATTAAGAATATGAAAGTGGCTAAAGTACCATGTTATGGTACAAAGTACTCAGCTACGTTTCCTACTCCTACTAGGATTATGAAATATATTAATTGTAACATGAGAATAAGAATAAGAATGTGAACTCTGGCATATTTATGCATATTACTATTATATGGGACATATGGGTTTATTTTGGGGAAGTGAATGTGGTGACCTAAGACCACAAACACGGTGACCTAAGACCGTGATATCTGAATGTGGTGACCTAAGACCACGTAAATCTAAACGTGGTGACCTAAGACCACGAATCGCGGTGACCTCGGACCGCGATATGGAGTGTAAGCGGATGGAGGTTGACTTAGTAGTCCTACGGTGTGCGGGGATGGTACGGTGGTGTGTAGCGAATGGTATATAGGTTTGGGTCGGGTTGCATCATATTGTTTAAATGCTTGATGAATATGTATGATATTATATGCCTAAAATATTAAATTTTAGTGTTGGTTACACATTGAGTCTGCTGACTCACCCGTTGTGGGATTACTTTTCGGTGACGACCGGTGATGAACCAAGCGATGATGCTTAGTGGAGGCCATGTGAAGTTCGATTTCTTTTATTTGGACTATTTTACTTTAAGTATTTTGAATTTAAATTTTAGGAATTATTTGATGTAATAAAGCCTTAGTAGGAATATTTTATTCTATCTTTATTTGTTAAGCTTACAAACCTTATTTTATTAAAAGATTAAGTAAAATATATATATTTTAAAACAAAGCCCAAACGTTTTGTCACCTAAAGTAAAGGATTTTTAACAATGAATTAAACTTGTTTTCAATTCAAGCCCAACCCAAAAACAATCATTCTTTCAAAACACACAAGTTTTTCCAAAGTAACAAAAGAATTTGAAACAGTTTACACCGGGAAACATACCAGATTCGGTCAAGGCTCGTGGGCCAGGTTTGAGGTGTTTCAGTTTGGTATCAGAGCCCGCTTTAAACTCTCGACCTTGGGTTTAAGGCCCAAACGTTTTCAAAGTTAGGCCCAAAAAGAATTTTTACTGAATTAAGGTTTTTTCGGCATGGCCCACTAAGTTTCACTTCATGATCCACCGGTAAGTACTTGACTTCAAGTGATTTGAATATGTGAAATGTATGGGCTTTTATGGCAACGTAGATTAGTCTGATTAGTATTTGAGCCCTAGGACTAGTGTACCCCAACAAATACATAAGACTTAAATATCTAATTAAACAAACACGTGGTTGAGTCGCCGAGTTAGGTGTAGCAACCATGGTACGCATGTTTAAGATTGGTTTCGATGGGAGCTTGGTATTTAAGCAATCAATGACTCACCTCCTCTCCACTCGAATCCTACAGTGCGTAGCCTCGGTTTACCCTAACCAAGAGGACTTATACACTGCTAAACCCCAACTAAAACCCGAAAAAAATTAGCAGTATTTTATGGAAACCCTAGTTTTAAAATTTTTAAATTATTTTTTGATTTGAAAAGATTATTTTATAAAATTTTCTTGAAATATTTTAGATTTATAAAATTACAAAAATACCCATAATGGTAAAATTACAAAAATACTTGGTTTATGAAATTTTCAAAATACCCACATTCTTATCAAAATTTCATTACGTTATAAAATGTTCAAAAACCCTAATTTGCAAAATGACAAAATACCCTGATTTTAGAAAAGATTACGAAATTACCTCTACCCTGCAAATTATCGAAATACCCCTAAGTTACAAAATTACCAGAACGACCCCTGATCTTCAAAAATTTTTCCAACAACACTGATTTGGAAAATAAATTCTCAAAAACAACCCTCAAGTTTTGTAAATTCCAAAATATTCGTGATTTATTAAGATTTACAAATTCACCCGGGTTAATTACCAAAATACCCTCGAATTTTAAAATTTTCCAAAATACCCCCGAAAATGCAAAATTTCCAAGATACCCTCATTGACAAAAACACCAAGGAACCTTGTTTCGATAAATTATGAAAAATACCCCTGTAGGACAAATTACGAAAATACCCCTGGGTAGTGGAAAAACAACAATGAAAACTACAACATTTCTCTGAATGAACGAAAGTTCATAATTGATTCATGGATGTATGAATGTAAAGACTGTGTGCATGTATGAATACAAAAGAACCACTTCTAAAAATTCTTTCCATAAAACTTCTTCGCGGTTAATCAGTGAAACAAAATTTTTAATACATAAAACTTCATAATCAGATTAAATCGCGACGTTAGAAATGAGTTCTAAGGGACGTGAACTTAGAGATTGTGCTTGGAAAGTATGATGGTTCTATTAAGATCAGAGTGCACAGCGTAAGCATAGTCTTGTGAGAAGGATTGTACGACTGTAAGTAATTTCGAGGACGAAATTATTTTTAAGGGGGTAGAACTGTAACATCCTGAAAAGGGCCTATGCATTTTCGATTTAATTGTACGAAATGACATGTGTTATGAATGTATTTTGAATATTTTTAGAAACCTGGGAATGTATGAAAATGTCAAGTTAAAATAGGAAAGTGAACATTTTGGAAACTTGAAAATGTCAAGTTAAAATAGGAAAGTGAACATTTTGGAAACTTAGAAATGTCAAGTTAAAATAGGAAAGTGAACATTTTGAAAACTTGAAAATGTCAAGTTAAAATAGGAAAGTGAACATTTTGGAAACTTGGAAATGTCAAGTTAAAATAGGAAAGTGAACATTATTGGAAATCTTGGAAATGTAAGGAAATGTATGGAAATGTATGAAAACGTAAGGAAATGTATGGAAATGTAAGGATATGTATGGAAATGTATGGAAATGTAAGGAAATATATGGAAATGTAAGGAAATGTATGGAAATGTAAGGAAATGTAGGGAAATGTAAGAAAATGTAGGGAAATGTCCTGGAAATGTAAAGAAATGCTTTAGAAATGATAAGTTTAAAGGAGGGAAACGAACGTTTTTGGAAACTTGAAAATGTAAGGAAATGTCTTAGAAATGATAAGTTTTAAGGCAATGTGGCCTTAAGAAAATTAATAGAAGAAATTTAACACAAAAAGGGGCTTGGAAAAGTGACAATGAGGCACCACTTAAAGCCTAGTAAATGACGCCACTAGCATGTGTGCAAGCTTAGGTTCGAGCAGCAAGGAGAGCATTTCTGAGAGTGTTTTTGTGTCTGAATTAGGCTTGCTGCCCAATTCGTTATTAAAGCTAAACTAATCATAGGGAGGCGCCACATAGGTGGATAATTTGGGCCTCGTATGGCCACAAGGAGTCCAATAGAATAAGTTTAAATTCGGCTCATCAAGGGAAAAGGGTGGACAGCATCTAGCTAAGACTTTTAAGTGATTTTTATTTAATTACTTAAAGAGGAAACAATGGACGACAATAAGGACTCTTAAGGGAAGAGTTTAATTCTCCTTAAAACTCGGCTAAATAGGTGGATAAATGATGATTTATTTTAGATTATCTTCAAAGAGATAATAAAGGGTTTATTCTTTAATTTTTAATTAAAGAGATAAAGCTATCAAAATAGAAGAGTGATGGCCAAATAAGGGATTCTAAGTTAGTAATTTTGGATATAAAAGGAAAATAGGGTCATTCCTTCTTTCTTCTAACTCTCTCTCTGCCGAATTCTCTCTAGAAAATATCTCCTTTCTTCATTTTGCCAAGTTTAAAATACACCTTGTGTAGCCAAACTTTATTATCAAATTGCTCAAACTCTTTTCTCTTCTTCTCTCATAATCTTCCAAAAGTTGAATAGTTTTGAGACTTCAAACAAGGGGTTGTCGACTTCTATATTAAAGGTAAGAACTAGTTATCATTCGATTTTCATCCTTTTCTTTTAAGATTTGTCAAATCTAGGACTAACCTATTAATATCTTGTTGCAAACTTTGAAGAGATCTTTTCGGATTTGTTTAAGTCAACTACAAGAAGAAGAAGTTCTTTTCCCGAAGGTACACCATAGGCCGCTTGTTTCTTAATTATTCGGTGAATTTTGGGATTTAAAATCTACAAGGTAAGACATGCAAATATTCGGCCAAGGCCTATTTTTGGTGTTTTAGATCTAGTTCATATTTATTCAAAAGCCGAAACTAATTTGTTAAAGTGATTTAAAGCTTTGCCGAATACAAGAAAGACTATAGTGAAGATTTCGGGATTTGGCACCAAGGTAAGTTTTAGTGTACTAATCCTACTAGGATTTGATTTTATAGACGAATAGGCTTTATGCTAACATACTAAGGTTGGCCGAATGTAGGGACTTGAGATCTAAGGCTTTAGATTGGATTTTCGGGATTTCAGTGAAATTGTTAAGCGAATCAGGTGTGTACCCCACACTAAATCTCAATAGATTTACGGTTTTAATTCATTATATGTGTTAATATGAAAGAGTAAGAATATGACTAAGGTACTGTGTGTACCCCACACTATATCATAATATGTTTTATGGCTACGTTTAATTAATATATGTGATATTAAGAATATGAAAGTGGCTAAGGTACCATGTTATGGTACAAAGTACTCAGGTACGTTTCTTACTCTTACTAGGATTATGAAATATGTTAATTGTAACATGAGAATAAGAATAAGAATGTGAACTCTGGCATATTTATGCATATTACTATTATATGAGGCATATGGGTTTATTTTTGGGAAAGTGAATGTGGTGACCTAAGACCACAAACACGGTGACCTAAGACCACAATAATCTGAATGTGGTGACCTAAGACCACAGAAATCTGAACGTGGTGACCTAAGACCACAAATGCGATGACCTAAGACCGCGATATAGAGTGTAATGGATGGAGGGTTGACTTAGTAGTCCCCACGGTATGCAGGATGGTATGGGTGGTGTGTAACGGATGGCATATAGGTTTGGGTTCGGGTTGCATCATATTGTTTAAATGCTTGATAAACATGTATGATATTATATGCCTGAAATATTAAATTTTAGTGTTGGTTACACATTGAGTCTGTTAACTCACCCCGTTGTGGGATTACTTTTCGGTGACGACCGGTGATTTGATCGGGCCATAGATGCTTAGTGGAGGCCATGTGAAGTTCGATTTCTTTTATTTGGACTATTTTACTTTAAGTATTTTGAATTTAAATTTTGGAAATTATTTGATGTAATAAGGCCTTAGTAGGAATATTTTATTCATCTTTATTTGTTAAGCAAAACAATCGTTCTTTCAAAACACACAAATTTTTCCAAAATAACAAAAGAATTTGAAACAGTTTACACCGGGGAACATACCGTGTCATGTCGACTATTACAAAACACACCCGTACATCACATCTACACGCCTGTGCTTCGTCCATCCACGTTGCTACGCCCTAAGAACACCACTGGTCACCCTTCACTATTTTATTTTCATTTATTTAACTATTTTAAGAGTAGAATTACATTTAGTTAAGTCTCTTTTTACTATTATTATTTATTATTAAACTTTAAAATTTTAGCACTAATTTGATCTTGAATACTTTAATCATTGTTCAAATAGTTGATTAAGAACTAGAAAGAACCAATTTTTGTCAGAATACTTACTCATGGTTGAATTTTTCTTATGAATCTAGTGTTTGAATATTTTTAGGTATTGATAGAAGTACTTGATATATTTTGGTAGAAAATTACTTGAATTTTCAGGTTTACAATGACGTAATCCCAAAGAAAGAAAACGACAGCCCCAAGTTCTAAAAAGCGAAAAGGACCTGATTCATCCCCCGCAAGTGCATCAATTGAAGTATGCCACCCGTTCCTACAATTTCCCCCAGGAGCCCAAAAAGATCGTTATAAGATACTCCACACGATCCCTTGACACAGAGAGATGTATCGATTAGGCCACTTTGGAACAGATCCATCTTGCTGACAATGTACGAGATCTCTTAACCATTAATCCGTGGGAACAATTCTTTAACATAATCGAGTGACATATCTAGAGCTCACTTTAGAGTTCTACTCAACATTCTAACTTCAGACGGTGATGACGAACCACGATGATCCGGTTACAATACAATTTCGTCTCGAAAACACTATACGACAGCTGAACTTACCACAATTCAAAACCGCACTAAGACTTTATAGGAAAACTTTGTTGCAAAGAATGATCTCTACAAGCTACACCGCCATATTCATCGCACCCCTGTAAGTTGTTGGTACAATGCCCCCGACGGAGAAATTACGACCCCAGTCGCTCCAAGGCGACAGCTCTTGTCCCGCCCCTGAGTTACGTACATTCTATTCTAGCCCATACACTTACAGGTCGGCGAGAAGCACTGGCTTCGTTAATACTCACGACGCCTACTACCTATAGTGCATGTCGAACGAACACATTTTTAACTTGGCCTATTTCCTAGCCCGCGCCATTCAATACCAGACAGAGCAACACAGGAGAAGAGTCATCTCTATGAGGCCCTACATCACACGCTTGGCTCGATATTTCAGACTCCTCAACACCGATGCCCAAACCTCCTCCCTTACACTGATAGGTCAGATAACACCACAAGACATCTAGACTATGTTACACATGAGAATGATCCAACACCGACGTGGAACTGATCCTCTTCAATATCGACTTAAACCTTCCACCGATGAGGAAGAGCCTGAGAACATTCCGAAGGATGTTCCTCCACCACAGGAAGCACCACAACAGAGTTACCGGATAATTCATTTGACTATTTCACTTTCAGATATTTCTGCACGTCTCACTCAGTTCGAGCAATACTGTACGCAGCAATTCAATAACACCGTTCGACGATTCGATAGCATTGATGCGACTCTTCAGCAGATCTATCATCACCTTCATATCTCATCACCACCACCGCTTCAAAACCCAGATGATGTAGAGGACTTTTAAGTCCTTTCTTTTTATTTTTATGTTTTATTTTATTTTTCTATTTATTTTTATTTTAATCTACTGTATAAAAACTTGAAAGTTTCATTAATACTTTTTTATCTCACTTCATCACTGGCTATCTAACCTTAAGTCTCCATAATGGCACCATTTCATTAAATTTACCTAATGACTTCGCAAATTAAATAGATTTAATGTATCACTCAATGAACGAAAATATCGTTTATACATAATTATCACATTTGTCATGGAACATCCTCCAAGGAATTCATCCATAATTCAGGAAGTTTCACTTCTCTCCTCTCTTTTGATTATCTTACTAAATGATATTATCTATCTTTGTACATTGAGGGCAATGAACAACTTAAGTGTGAGGGGTTAACTATAGCATTATTTGAAAATACCTGAATTATGCATTGTTCTAAAGTAAGTTTATCATATTATGATTAGAATGAAATTTCCCTGACTTATGATTTTTGTTAATATATTTTAGATTAAGTCATAATTAATTGTGCATTGATGATTTAAACTTTAAGATACTAAAGAATCAAGCATGATAAGTCCATTTTTCAAGAATAAAAAATTTTCTAGGTGATTGAACTGAATTTGAATATTACCTTAAAGTTTGAAATTTACAGGGATTGATGTCAAAAACTTATAATTTTTGTGAGATTTTGAGCCTTATAGAGCATATATTCCTTTCCATGCTCACTTTATTGATTATGAGTGTGTCAACACTGAATTGTTATTTTAGAACTTGTCTCGATTATACATGTTAAGACCACACCTTTGATTTAATATACAGAGATGATAAACGCACCTAGGTTTTAACCCACTTACTCCACAAAAAGCCTACCTCCATAGTTAACCCTTAGTGAACACCATTGATCCTAACAATCCTTTTCATTTACTTACCCACTAATATTCCCCCAAAACCCTTTGTATTTGTTATCACTACTCTTTTTGACTACTTTTATATCGAGATTTGATTTGATCGATTGCCTAATTATTTTATTAGTAAATTCATCCTTTGACTTATTCTTAAAAAAAATACACGAAATATATTCATTATTAATTCTATGTTCTAAGAGCTTATACATTTAAATTCAACATCTTGAAGAAGAAGCTCGTATTATTAGTATTTTAAATTTTCATCTAATGTAATTATTCATGTTTTAGTTCATTTTTCTAGTTAGATAATTTGTCAATTCAATCTAGATTCTAACCCTTCTAATTTAGCCTTTATCTAAACCATTAACCCAAGCCCCGTTACAACCCTGTTAAAGACCTTTTGATTTGTGTATCATATCATATTACAGTGGTAAAGATTTAATTTTCAAGCAAGCCTATAGAATTAACTTTTCAGGTTCGACTTATAAGTGCTTATTCTTGAACCTTAAACACTTTGAGTGCTTTAAGTAAATCTTTAACAAGGATGTCAATCCCTGTCAATTTTGAATTAAAGGTAATTATTTAGAGAAGGGGAGACATCTATGGTTTCGTGCTACAAATATGACTTAGAATTATTTGAATCTTTGAGAGTCTTTGAGTTAAATTATCCATGTATGAATTGTCTATAAATTATGATGAGACATTATTGATATGAATTATAAATTGTGGAAAGTTCATTTTAATTGTAAGTTGAGAATTTTGCTTGAGGACAAGCAAATGCTTAAATGGGATAATTTGATAAACCGTAAAAGTAACATATTTTAGGCCCACATTTAGTATACTTTTGGATGATTTAAGCCTCGAATTATGTAATTTGGTGCTATTAATCCTTTATTTTCATGTTTTATACTCAAAAGAGCACCGAAAAATAAAAAGAACGAGAAACGAGCCTAAAACGGATCAAATTGGGTCAAAATGGAAATCGACACGGCCTAAGCCCAAGACCACACGATCTTGCCTCCCTATTTTACTCTAACATGACCTGAACCTGAAACACACGGGCGTGTCTCTCTAGCAGACTCGACCACGGCCTAAAATCGATTCACACGGGCGTGTGCCATGGGTGTGTCCCTGTCGTGACAAAGAAAAGTTTCACTCGGATTAAGATATTTAGGGGCGAAAAAACATATTCAGAAGATAGCCAAAGAGGGCAGATTTGTGGAGGTTTACTCGAATATAGCCAATTGATTCATCTCAAGAAACCGTGATTATACTAAAGACGGATGATCTCTCCTTCAATTCCTTCAGGGGTTTTAGGGATTTCTTATATTTTGTTTTATCTTTTATTTTGAGATGTTTTCTTTTACAATTATAAACTAAACCCTTAGATACCTAAGGGAGATGAAACCTAAGATGAATCTTGTTATTGTTTGCTGAACTATATGATAAATATTTAACTTGTACTTAATTATATGTCCTTAATTCTTATGTTGATATTTCCAAGATATTAATTCAAGTAAGATGTGCTTAGGTGAAGGAGCGAAAGTCCTTGCCTAAGAGTAGATCTAGCATAATTAAGCGAGTTGATCGCGCACCTAGAGATAGGGTGACGAGATTTTATCGAATTAAAGTGAAACTTAATATGAGAGTCCATAGATCGAGTTAATGCGATTCTACGGAGTTTTAATTAGAAAGAGATTTCAATAAATCAACCTAGGATTAGACGTTAATCGCCTTGAGAGAGGGATCAATATATGTTAGAAAATATTCGAATCAAGTCAAGTGAATAAATCGTTTGGTTCAATGTTAGATAACAAGTGAAGTCTAGGTGGATTCTTCATTGGGTGTCGTCTTAATCAATTGATTTTTCCTCAAGTTATTTTCCAAATTTCATTCATCTTTGTCTTAGAAGTCTTTAGTTTAGTAGTTAGTTAATTTAGATTAAACAACAAATTCCCTTAATTCTTTTGCTAGATAATAAAAAGAGAGTTAGTATTAGTACTTTTGGTTCTTTTGGGATTCGATATTCCGATCTTGCCTAAACTATACTACTATTTGATAAGTGCGCTTGCCTCCATCATTGTCTTAATTAGTTTCCAAGTTCGATCATTCTTTATATAAATTTTAAGACTCGACAAAACAATGATCATCCATCTAGCCAATTTATATTTTTTGTTTTTTTATAAATAGTAGGACGTATAGGTTTACATCCAAACTCTCATTCATTTTCTAATATCTTTGTACAATATTTATGACTTAATTTATTCTCAACTTGTTTATCAATTTCCCTAGGTTTTGGTATTTCATAATTATATGGATCTGTTTATTCAGTATCCATGGGTTCAAGAATTTCTATATTTTCATCCTCTTCAGTTGAAATGTTTTCTTCATCAGAATTATGACTAGTGACATTTATATCTACATTAGAATTATTAGAACTACTACTACTTTCAGTAGTATCATATGTCAACATATAGTGATACTTATATTTTGTAAATAGATCTTTATATTTTTCATAAAGTTATATTAATTTTAAATATTCTATTCTTTCATATTTATCTTCTTTTAGAAAATTTATCATTCCAATGTTCTATAAGAGTTTTATAGGATCGGAAGTCATATTTTTCTTGTTTTTAAATTTTTCTCTTTTTTTTTTCTTTTTATTATAAGTTGAAGATGACTCTTCCAAAGAATCATCTTGAGATAAGTCAATATTACATTACTATTACCATAATATAAAGGACCTAAATCTAGATTTAATTCTATATTTTTATTGGTAATAACTTGATCTAATTTATTATTAACATCGATAAAAGTTCTTTAGATTCGTTGTTCAAATCTAAATCGCCATTCTCTATATTTTCTACTTTTCTTCTATTTTACTAACTTTATTATATAATTTATTAAAATATATAGAAATCATATCTATTAAACTATTGATACCTTTACTAAGAGTGCATAGTATGATTACAAGTTTTATCTTTATATAAACAATCCATTTCTTCCATGTTATTTATCTTTGATACCTAAAACCGTCTGTTATCTTAAACGTCTTCCCTCAAACGCCTAACAACATCCCACTCAGACTTCAAGGCAACAAGAAAACAGAATCACAAATATATGGGTTTTAAGATACACAACAGTGAAATAAACAAAATTGAAAATAAAAGATAGAAACTTACAATGAGTACTACGATATTATAACTCCAAAATTGTTACTCCGGAGATTCCTCTGATACCAATTACATATAAATTGTCTTATTAATAATATGAATAATTGTACAATCACCAAACCCGGTGAGTTATTGGTCTTAAGATTCAAATTCAGCATCTCAAACCAATTATGCAGAAATTTTAAAAGAAACAAAAATTTGTTGAACAACAAAAAATTCTTGAAATAAAAGATTTTTATAATCCAAGAATACCTCGGAATATTATAATTTTATAAAAATATATAAAAATTCATATTTACGAGCAAATAACAAACTTTAGAAAAGCTCTTACACAACCATACTCACTTCTTGTTGTATTATTCTATCAACAAATAAAAAAATATCAATACTATTTAAGAAGCTAAGTTGATCAACTAAGTGCATAAAAGTAAAGGTTTGAAAAAACAAGTACTTGAAAAATAAGTTTTGAATTTAAGTTATAAAATTTGTTTAGTATATTACTTAAAATTATGTACACAAGTATAATTAGATTGTTTGATAAATATTGGCCTAAGTAAAAAAATTTCAAAATGGAGAGAAGTCAAGAGTGCTCTCTTAGGTCTCCCGAAGAAATAGTGAATACTGTAGTTGGGAAAAATGGTGACTTTAGAAAGATGGAAGATAGGAACGAGATTGCCCTTCTCGAAGAAGAATTAATTCAACGGTGAAAAGTTCGTTAGTGGCTCCATCTGAGAATCCGATGCTGATCTGTTCAATTTGGATAGGGAAAATGTATAATCCAGATAGTCTGAGAGCACAATTAAGAAGCATCTGGAAAACAAAAAAGAAGTTCGAGATTCCTATTGCAAGTCAAAATTTGTTCACAATATCTTTCGAAGATGAGGAAGACTTAAAATAGATTTTGGAAGGGCATCCATGGCTTTTCTGAAAACAATTAATCATCTTAGATAGACTGATACAACCTATTGAGCGAAATAAGATTCAATTTGTTTATTCTCCGTTTTGGATAAAGGATGGCCCGTGCCCACCTGAATGTGACAAGAAGGACTTAAATGCATGCAGTTGGGTCTACTTTTGGGGGTGTAATTCGAGCTTAGATAAAAGGCGAGTTTTCTCAAATCAGAGTTAATTTGGATGTTCAAAAACAACTAAGAAGAGCAATTTTTGTTTTAAATATGAAAATCTCCCAACTTTTTGTTTTGGATGTAGCCGAATGGAACATGGGGTTAAGGAGTGTTCGAAAATACAGTATAGAGATCGTAACAAGGCAGATGATGATTACCTTTTTTTCGTTAGCACTCAAGGCAAAATCCTTTATATTAGGGAAAAAGAGTTTGCTATTTGGTTCACTGATAAAAATATCAATGAAACAATGTTTTTACATAGGGGGAAGCGATGAACAGAGATGATGTTTTTTTACCAAATGTTGCAAAACTGTCTTATCGAACGATGAAGGAAGATTACTCCGAGAAGATCTCTGTGAATTGGGAAACAAAAATAACGTAAAAAAATTTTAGGGATATTGATGCAAAATTTCCTCCTCAATTTTAGCCTACAAAAGTAGAAGATAAGTCCAACAAAAATTGGTGCAGTGAGATAGATATTTCAAAAGATAACTCTGAAAAGATGGGGCTTACAGATGAGGAGGGAAAGGCCAACACAAACTGGTGTATTGAAGTTGATAATTCTGAGATGAAAGGGCCCACCAATTCAATAAAAACTCATCATTTGGGCCACAAAAGCAAAAACTGGCGCCGTTTAGTCAACAAGGATAAAAGTGATTCAAATATGACTGAGTTAACAACTGGTAAACGAAAATTTAATCAAGAGCCAGCAATAGGTCACGAACCATATGCTGAAGACGCAACAAAAAGAACTAAATTCAATGATGGAAATTCGAAAGTTGTTACAATAATAGAGCCTTTTTGATCTATTACGAAAGACGATGCTAATTCTTCACAAATTCTATCGAAGACTGCCAAATGGTCAGCTGACTGGAAACAATGAAAATCCTATGTTGGAATGTCTGAGGACTAGTGAATCCTCAAGCTACTAGAAGGCTTCAACACACGTTGAAGCTCTATAAACCCCAAATGGTTTTCTTAATGGAAACAAAATTAGATAGAAATCAAATGGAACATTTTTGAAAACGATGTGGCTTTCATAACGAATTGGATGTTTCAGCTAATGGTTCGTGTGGTGGGTTAAGTCTTGCATGGAATGGAAATAATTTAATTCAAGATTATAGCTACTCAAACAACCATATTGACGTGGAAATTAACGAAAAAGATAATCTAAATAAATGGCGGCTCACTAAATTTTATGGCAATCCAAGTCAATCAAATAAACAGAAGTATTGGAATCTACTTCGCAGATTAAAAAACACTTGTTTGTTGCCATGTTGTGTTTGTGGGGACTTTAACGAGATAATATATGCATATGAGAAAATTAGACGGGTAACAAAGGATAAAAGGCAAATGGAAGAATTCTGGAAAGCTTTGAAAAAATGCGATCTGGCTGATATGGGCTTCAGTGGACAGAAGTTTACTTGGGAAAAGGATAATTTTACGGATACAAACATAAGAGAGAGACTTGATAGGGGAGTTACAAATTTGGAGTGGCTAAATTTGTTTACTGATTATTCGGTACGACATCTATCCCACTCTTTCTCTGACCATTGCCCAATTTTCATTCAAACGGTGCCAAATGTGAAACGCTCTGGGAGTAATTATTTTAAATTCGAGTCTTGGTGGATAACTGAGCCTTCATGTGAAGAAATTATCAAGAAACTGTGGAATGAGAAGTCCGATAATGTCCTGGATAAATTAGAGCATAGCCAGGCTGGTCTACAGAGATGGGGAAAAATATTAAGAGAGATCATGCAAGAAAATCAAAGAATCTTCGAGAAAGATTGGTTGAACTTGATGGAATGGATAGAGACGATGAAATTTTAACAGAGATAATTGATGTGAAACTAGAATTAAACTAGGAGATAGAGGAGTAGATGTATTGAGAACAGAGAGCTAGAGCAAATTGGTTACGCCAAGGGGACAAAAATACTACTTTTTTTCATAGCAAAGGATCTCAAAGATGTAGGATGAACAAAATATAAGGGTTAGAAGACATTGATGGTATTTTTAAAACAAAAAAAAAGAAAGATATGGAAGACATTATAAAAGACTACTTTACGAAGCTTTTCCAATCTAGTGGGGTCGACGACACTAATCATCTCATTTCAGGTGTTAATCAAAGTATCAATGAGAATATGAATTAGTTGTTAATAGTGAATTATAAAGAGGAAGAAATAACTAAAGCACTCAACAATATAGGGCCAACCAAAGTCTCTAGACCTGATGGTTTTCCAGCCATTTTCTTTCAGAAATTTTGACATATTGTGGGGAAAGAGGTAAGTGATTTTTGCTTAGAAGTTCTCAATAAAGGTAAATCTTTAGAACCTTTAAACCATACAAATATCGTTTTACTCCCAAAGAACCCTCACCCGAAAAACCCATCAAATTTTAGACCAATTAGTCTTTGCCCAGTATTTTATAAAATAATATGAAAAATCATAGCAAACAAATTTTAAAAAGTACTAGATTATTGCATTAATTTGGCTCAAAGTGTCTTTATACTGAGAAGATTAATTACTGATAATGTCCTCACCTATGAAATTCTTCATTCTATGCAAAATAAAAGGGTTGAGAAAAAAGACTTTATGACACTTAAAATTGACATGAACATAGCATATGATCAAGTGAAGTGAGTTCTTAAAACGAATGATAACCAGAATGGGTTTTGATGAGCAATGGGTTCAAATTATTATGAACTGCATTAGTACCATCTCGTATTCGGTTGTTCTAAATGGTGTACCAAGAAAGGCGTTTACTTCGGAGGGAGGCTTCCGTCAAGGGGTTCCTTTGAGTCCTTTTTTGTTTCTCATTTGTAGTAAGGGGTTGTTTACTTTATTAAGACTTGCAAGTCAAGAAAGGGTTTTGAGAGAGGTTAAGACGAGCAAAAGAAGCCCTTAAATTACTCACCACCTTTTCACAAATGATTGTGTTTTATTTGGGTAAGAAACTAAAAAAGGTACAACAACTTTCGAAAAGGTTCTAAAAGAATATTAAATTTGCTCGAGGCAATGCGTTAACTATAGGAAGTCGACTATGTTCTCCAACTCAAATACCATTGATATAGTCCGATATGTTATTTCGAATAGGCCGGGGAAAAAAGGTCAAACAATTCCGAGAAATATTTGAGTACCAAACATGGTGGGTAGGAGGAGACGTCTTGCGTTTCAACATCTAAAGGATCGTATAAAAATGAAAATTGATAATTAGAGTACTCGCCTATTATCGTAGGGAGGAAAAGAAGTTTTCATAAAAGCTGTTTTACAAGCAATTCCAACTTACACAATGGTATGCTTTGGGATGCTTTCTATTACCAAAATCAATTTGCGAGGCTATGGAACAAACAAGAGCAAAATTTTGGTGGCAAAAGGGTCATGGAAAACATAAGATACATTGCAGCTCATGGAGCAGCTTATGCGAACTAGAGGAGTTTGGTGGTCTTGGTTATCGCAATTTTGCAAAATTTAACTTGGCCCTCGTCGCAAAGCAAGGTTGGAGATCAATTGAAAATCCTAAGTCTTTTCTAGCACGAACTTTGAAAGCCAAATATCATCCGAACTCTGACTTCTTGAATTCAGAGCTAGGGAACTTACCTTCATATACTTGGAAAAATATATGGGCTGCAAAGCGTCTCTAGCTAACATGACTATGCTGGAAAGTGGGCAATGGACGTGACATTAGAATTGAAGATGATATATGGGTCCCGAATGCTGAAGGTCTGCATATTCAACATATGGTTAGAAGACAGAATATAACGAGGGTAGCAGATTTGATTGACAGAAATAATAGATCATGAAAAACTGAGTTGATTGAGAGTACAAAAATTCTCCAAATTCCACTGGCTCATACTCCTCACGATGATTTTCTGGCTTGGAGGGGTGAGTCAACGGGCGAGTACACAGTGAGGAGTGGTGGATACAAGTTGCTATTACATGGTAACTTTCTCAATGATAATAGATACAACCCGATTGAAAATAGGAAATGTTACAAAAAGCTGTGGAATAGTGACCTCCCTTCAAAATTAATTAGTACAGCTTGGAGAGCCACTTTAAACTTTCTACCGACACTAATAAACCTAAGAACAAAAAGACTAACAAATGAAGCAGTTTGCCCGAGATGTACGCAATGATTGAAGAACAGGGAACATATCTTCCGTAATTATGCTGTTACAAAGGAAATATGGGATAACTTAAACTATGCATGGCCTCAAGATATATCCCATATGGAATTTATGGATTGGTTTACCTGGATTATGCCAAATAGTACGATTGATATCTGCCGAACCTTTATTTGTGCCATCTGGTCCGCTAGAAATCAATGGATTCACGAAGGTCATGAGAGATTTGGAGCAGAGACAGCAAGATTTATTTTACAGTATCTACAAGAATTAAATAATATTAATCGAATACATCTTGCCTTAAGTCCGGAATCCGTTATATGGAGACCTCCGGAGCAAGGTTTCTGCAAAATAAACTTCGACGATGCAATGGACATCAAAAAACACAGATCATGCTCGGGAATCGTCGTCAGAGATTGTAATGGGGATGTTTTGGCCAAAAAACCAATAGTTCATGAGAACATACCTTCAGGATTCGCAGCCGAAGCCATTGCATATTTGCATGTCTACAGGCGGTTATCATGGGTAGGAATTTAGGATTAAAATATGTCGAAATCGAAGGGGACTCTCTCACAGTAATCAAGAAAGTCCAAAATACAAGTAGGGATAAATCGGTAATAGGATCATATATCCAAGATATTAAAGAACTGATTAAGGTTTTCTACGAGAGCAAGTTTCAACATGCAAGACGAACAGCAAATGAATATGCGCACAGTTCGGCATCAAAAGGGTTAAAAATGGAGGAAACTGCTCCCCTCATTCGTAGAACTGCTGGTTCAGATATCACAGAAGCGGAGGTCGTTCGGGGATGGTGTTGAAGGCTATCAAAAGTGTATGGGAATCTGAGAAGATATTTAATGAATTATAATCTATTGATCTTCTCCAGGTGCTATCGATTGTGAAGCAGATATTTTCATTAGGGTTTTCTAGAAAATGACAGCTCATAAAGTTGGGTTGCTACTTTCCATTTTCTTACTTCGTTCTAGTTTCTTTGTCTTATTATTGTTCTGATAGGACTAGTAGCCCATTTTCTGCTATTGGGCCGAGTTTTGTTTTATTAGGATTTTGTTTCAACTTGTTTTCCTATTTATGCAACCCAGTATTCCATTTCAAAAAAAAAAAATGTTTGATAAATGATAATATAATTATAAAAGAAATAAATTTAAATAAAAATAAAATTATTTTCTATTAAGTGATAAATAGATCTATCTATCATCATTTTCCACACCTTTATTTTTAGAAAAAAAGTTTTTATCTAATAGATTTTATTGTGAGTTATCAAATATATTAATTTTAGTTGGTTGATTTTTTGACATTTTATCAAACAAGCCTTAGTTAAAAATTATCAAAAACCTATTCTTTTTATAAAATCAGTAATTACCTCTTTAAATAATATCGTTTTTAATGTTCAAACACACGTCCTCTTTTTATGAATGTAATGTGTCAAACAACGACAATTGTTAGTTGGTAAGTAACAAATATTGTTAGGATGGTGTTTTATTTTTCATATTTTTATATACAATCTAAAAAAATTGTATACAAGTGATAATATTTGAACTTAAAGCACTATAAAATTTTAATATCTTAATTTTATTATTTCAATCAAAGCCTCGTTTAAATTTTATATTAATTTTTTATAAATATATTTGCCACAAAATGCTTTCATTAAAGTTCCGTTGTTGTCTTGAAAATGATTTACGAAAAATGTTTTACTTTTTAAAAAATTAATATTTTCTAGTGTTTGGATGAATATGTAAATTAACATTAAATTCAAGTTCATTACAACATTATTTTTAGTTGCATGACTACCATGTGAATATTTTTATTTAAAATGTGACATCAATAAAATTGATCAAAAAAAGTTAACAATTGAACTTGATTTTCAAATCTAAAAAGTAGGGATACTAAATTTTGAAAATAAAAGTACTTAGATTAAATTCAAAATGTATGAAGTGTACGTGAACTTATATAGCATATTTTAATTTTTATACTATAAACCATTTATTATTAATATATTTATAATTGTAAGAAATATTTATTATTAAAAATATTAATATTAAATATTTTCAATAATATGTGAGGATTATTATTTAAAATTATTATTTTAAAATTTATTATTAAATAAAATTAAAATAGTAAATAATTTATTAAAACAATAAATTATATTAATAATTTATTATATGATTAAATATAAATAATTAAATATGTATGTTTAATAATATTAAAAATATAAATATTTTATATTAATAATTTTAAATATTTTAAAAATAAAATAAATTTTATTATTAATATAATAATATTAAATTTAATTTAATTTAAGTTTTATATAAAAATAAAATTAACTATAAAAAATTTCCCCAAAAATCGCTGGCTTATTTTTTCATTGACCTATAAGTAATTTTTATTATCAAAACATAAAAATATATAATAAAAAACATTTTCCCTTTAACACAGCTTAAAATAAACCAATTTTAGTTAAATATTATTTTGGGCCAGGAATAATTTCAATTCTAAAATAGAAAAAAGTGAAGTGGCAATTTGCAAAGTGTAAATTTCTGCTGTCCGTACAAACCAAGCTGCTGTGCTGAACTGGGTTTTTTTGACTTGAAGACAGAAAATAAGAGTTAAACCCTAAGCCCTTTCCCAAGCGGCCTCCTGGTCTCATCTCACAAGTAAGAGATTGATCAATTCAATTTCCGCAATTTGATTCAACAGCAGACATTCAGAAAATGAAGGTGGTTGCTTTAGTCAGCGGTGGAAAAGATAGCTGTTATGCTATGATGAAATGCATCCAATACGGCCACCAGGTTTTTCTGTTTGTTTCCCTAGAAAATAATACCAACAATATTGTTAACTAAAAACTCATAAAGATTTGGGAATTATAGTGTCTTATACGAAAAGGGCACCCGAAAGCAGTACTAGTAGATGTCCTTTCCTCATTTTTTTCCTTAGAAATTAAAATTTTTAGTTTTTAAAAGAAATTGACTTCTTTGTTGCTTTTTTATTTAGATTGTCGCTGTGGCTAATTTATTACCGGCTGATGATTCATTGGATGAGTTGGATAGCTACATGTACCAAACTGTAAGTCTCTGCTGATCCTCGTCGTTTGATTTCACTTATTTATTTATGTTTTGTAAGAAAGTGGTAGCAAAATCATACTACTTCAATTGTTTGACGTTAAGAGTATACAAAGTATGCTTCTTTGCATGAGTTGGACATGAATATTGATTTTTTTCTTTCTTTCAGGTAGGGCACCAAATAATTGTAAGCTATGCAGAATGCATGGGAGTTCCATTGTTCCGAAGGCGAATACAAGGATCCACAAGGCAAGCCCTTTAAACGAGTATTGTGGTAAAGCCATACATCTTTGTTCAGGGAATTTATGATCTTCACTTTGTATCACAATTATGAAATGGGAAAGAAGCAGCATCTTTGCTTGTCATTTCACAATTACTTTGATTGTTGTGTACCTTGGGCTTTTCCAGTTTTTTAGTTATGGCATTTCCTTCAAGTTACACAATGTTATTAAGAACTTTGCAGTCTTTTCTGTGTGCATATCATGCGATTAACAGATTGTACTAAGTCTGATGCTGGCAAGTCATATATTTCTCTTTCACTGCATAATGATCAGGATTCAACATTGAAAATTTGTTAATCCATTTTGTAAGTAGGCATATTATGAAGAAATTTACTTAATATTTGGTTGAGATGATTTTCAGAAGGGCTGCTGATTAGTCAATTTTCAGCTAAGCATATGCCCTTTCAACTTGACAAATGAACACCATACACATTTTCTTTTCTGAAGCTTTTGGTGATTATTGTAGGCACCATAAACTTAGCTACCAAAGGACACCGGGTGATGAAGTTGAAGATATGTTTATTTTGTTGAATGAAGTTAAGAAGCAGATACCTTCTATAACAGCAGTTTCTTCTGGTGCAATTGCTTCAGATTATCAAAGGCTACGGGTGGAAAGTGTCTGTTCAAGGTTAGGGCTTGTTTCTCTGGCATATTTGTGGAAACAAGATCAATCATTGCTTCTTCAAGAAATGGTAATTTGTATTTTGTTAATATGAATACTTAATAAAAATTTAGATGGTTTGTTTTTCTCACATATTACTATCTGTTCTTTCCTGTTCAGATAACGAATGAAATTATGGCTATCACCGTCAAGGTATGTATTATCTTTGATGAATTCTTTCTTATTGTTCTTAAAATGTTTGTTTAGAAATCATGTGATGTCTTTCATGCTTGTGCTATATAAATTTATTTTCTAGCTATTTATTTTATGAGATGTTTTATCATATCTATTTTAGTTGAAGTATTGTCTGTTTCATATTGGATTATTATGCCATAGGTTGCAGCCATGGGGCTGGACCCTGCAAAGCACTTGGGCAAAGAAATAGCATTCTTGGAGCCTTATCTTCATAAACTGAAAGAGTATGTTAGTGCTGTTCCTCTGTGTGTGTGTGTGATGCATGATGTACCTTTTAATATTTCAAGTGTGGCTGGAAACTTAGAATTTTCTTTTTGAACTCCTTTTTGGCAGCTTGTATGGAATAAATGTATGTGGCGAGGGAGGGGAGTATGAAACCCTGACTCTTGACTGCCCACTCTTCCAGGTAAGCTTTTCTGTTGACTAGTCCCCTGGTGAAATATTTACCTTCTACTCATGGCTTCTCCCAGCCTCCAACCCCAACTCTGTCTTTCTTTCATTTTAGTAGTTTCTTTTCTTTATTCCCAAGGATTTAATTAGTATTCATGTTCTGAATAAAGGGGGGAGGGGTTGCAGCTCAGTTGCATTTAACAGATTCTTTGCAAGTATTTTTTTCATAATTTTTAAGGTCTAAAATTTTCAGAATGCTCGAATTATGCTTGATGACTTCCAAGTTGTACTGCACTCTTCAGATTCCATAGCTCCAGTTGGAGTGCTTCATCCATTGAAATTTCATTTGGAAAGTAAGCAGTCCAACTCATTAAGTGGTAATAACAAAACCAATGATCTCTGTCGGGAGAATATCAGTTCTGTATTCGAAGTGCAAGGAGTAAACCTGGAAGAATGCAAAGCTCCAGGCGAGCCTGGTCCTGAAGTTAATGATTTGATTGAAGTTTCAAGTCATAGGCTTCACCTATCTAAAACGGAAAAAGATAATACATTTTCTATTTGTTGTTGGTTGCAAGATACATCAGGACCTTCCACAGGTACAAAATGACTGCTGTGCAGATTTGTTGTTGTCATGCCATGCAACATAATGTTCCTTTGTATTTAACCATTGTTTCCAAATCAGACGCTGCAGTTAATAACTGTTTCCTGTTACTTTTGTTTGGTAGGTTTGCAAGGAGACCTGAAGCTGATCCTTAGGCAAATTGAGTTGCAGCTTGAAGGATGTGGTTTAGGTTGGGAGCATGTGCTTTATATCCATCTCTACATTTCTGATATGGATCAGTTCACTCGGGCAAATGAAACATATGTGAGATTTATTACCCAGGATAAATGCCCTTTTGGTGTTCCATCACGAAGTACTATAGAACTTCCTTTAATTCAAGCGGGTTTAGGGAGAGCGTATATTGAAGTTCTAGTGGCCAATGATCAGAGCAAAAGAGTTTTGCATGTTCAAAGTATTTCATGCTGGGCACCAAGTTGCATTGGACCTTATAGCCAGGTACTCTGAATCATGGCAATTGGCATCAATGAAAGAAGGTTCCTTTATGTTGCATTTTTATACTTTATATTTTTCAAAAGAGTATTGAAATAATTAAAAGAAATTGTCTGACCAGTAAGATACCTTTTTCCCTTCTAACGGTTTGGTTGATTCTTTTTTCCTGGTGGGTGTGTTGGGGTGGGGCTTAATTGAAAGGAGTGAAACACAGTAATTGTTTTCTTTATGGCAAAAGATTGAATTGAGAGATGCTCAGGAATCATAAATCATTAAGGTTTCATTCATAAATGTCAAAAGATGACTGGTTTTTTTTTTTCTGAACATGCCTGATATTTCAATGAATGTGCCCTCTTTCTATCCACATGCAGTCCAGTCAACTTTTAACTTGCTCAATGTTACTTTTAGGCGACTTTGCATAAGGAGATACTACACATGGCTGGTCAGCTGGGACTCGATCCACCGACAATGACTCTATGTGATGGTGGGTCAACTGCAGAACTTGAATCAGCGCTTCAGAACAGTGAGGCAATAGCAAAATGCTTTAATTGTTCAATTTCTACTTCTGCTATTCTCTTCGTGGTTTACTGCTCGACGAATATTCCATTAGATGAGAGACCAAATATTCACGACAATCTGGATACATTTGCGAAACAACTTAAGCTGTCTCATTTGGATAAAGGGACCAAGCCTGAAGTGCTTGATCCTATTTTCCTTTATATTCTAGTTCCAGATCTGCCGAAAAGGTAAATGGTCCACACTTAACTTTTGATGAATCATAAGGGTGCTGATGAACTGACTTCTAAAGGAAATGTTCACCTTGAAATTGTGTTTGTTTTTCTTATTGGATGTATAATAGAAGTAGTAGTTTGCGTTGTGTCCGACGGAAGGGCATTCCATCATCTTCTGTTTTTGGTATTGCAGAGCACTTGTAGAAATAAAGCCGATTCTTTATGTCCCAGAGACTATGGAAGCACCTGAAGAAACTTCCTGTCACCTTTCTAGCATAGTGGCACCTAGTTCTTTTAGTTTTCAACCTGCAGATTGGCATGGTTCATGTATTCAGAAATGTGTCATTCCCGGAAAGATATGTGCAGTGGTTTTGTCAATCACAAGTGTAGTTGCTATGAAGATTTGTTCAGATTCTATGAATGCTGATTGGAGCAACAACAATTATCAGAATTCTCTCACAGAGAGTCAAATGATAAGGATATCTAGGTTTTGCATCTTTCTTCTAAACAAAACCATTATCGAAAATGATTTTTCTTGGAAAGACACTATGGTAAGTTTCTTAGGCAAGCACCTCATTTTCCTTTAACATTGATTCTAAATAGAGTTATATCCTGTTGATGGTTAGGAAAATGCTTTTCACCCAGAAAGTTTATTTTTGTTATTGGTTCCTGGATTTGTCACTTGTGGTTATCATTTATTTTATTAATCCTCTCCTTTAATGTGTTATATTCTTGCCTTACTGTTTTCATTACAGTTCCTCACTCATTTTTCTGCCCATTTTTTTTTTTCTAGAGTTTGAGACTTTACTTCCCACCTAACCTTCATGTGCCTTTGGAGACATTATCAAACTTGTTCGCTGATGGATTCAAGGAACTTGATCAGATGAATGGTGGTACCGAAGTAGGCGGGAAGCCTATCTTCAATCTTGTTCCGGTCCTAGGTGCCGGAATATCTGCCGCATGTACAAATGATATAATCACCTGTGAGCTGTTTGTTCGGAAATCTTGATCCTTTACTTCACTTTGGCAATTCCATCATTTGTTTTCTCCAAGGGATGGTTCAGTCGTCAAAGAAACTCCTTTCTGAAAGTTAAAACAGCCGCACCAATTTGGTTTGTTCTTGGATGAAGAGGTAATGCTTTTGGTCAATTTATTTGTTAGATTTCTTGTCTTTACAGTTAAGTATTCTTTACATTTCAAGGAATCTAAAGAACCTTGGTAAAGTCAAATTTAAATGTTAATTGCAAGATTTTGTGATATATTCTGATTGGGAATTTCTTGTTTTTATCTACTATTATATATAAGAAGGCTTCAATAATAGAAAAAAACCCTGAACTTTACCATTTTATCTAGTTAAGTCCCTATATTTTTATTAGTCCAAAATAAATCTAATAAGCCCTTAACCTATAACTTGTACCCAAATAAGTCCCAAGCTTTAATTTATATCTAAACAAACCCTTTAACATAAATCAACATGTCATGTGAAATAACAGCTTATTTAGGTACAAAAAAAAAAAAAAAAAAAAGCTTATTTAAGTACAATAAAAAAAGAGGGGCTAATTTTAAAAGAAGTGAAATGTTTAGATCCTTTTTCAATAAGTAAACTATAAAGTGTAGTGAAATGATTTTCCAAATTTTGCATGTGAGATGTCTTCATTTCATCAAAATTAGGTTGTCACCACAACATCCTACTAATTTGATTGCAAAGCATCAAATCATCATTATTAGAACCTTGACTAAGCCCCATGTCCAACCATTTGAGAAAACTCTGTGCCAAGTCACATCTTCTAATTTGTCTTAATGAGGCTGCTTAGCTTTGTTGTTTTTTGGTAGTTATGAGTAGCTTTCTAGCAATTTGCTTATATTTTGGCCTTTAGTTCTTGGCAAGAAAAGTTTCTAATCAGTCAAGTCTGGAGTTCTGCTTATAGCTTTATTATAAGAATATGTAATTATGGATGTAACACTGCACGAACATGATATGATACATCTATGATATGATTAATAAGTAAGAAAATAGTGTGATAAACACAATTAACCCGACTTGTTTAATTGGATTGTTATATTCTTTTTAGGAATATCATGTTCATGTTACATGATATATCTGTGTAATTACCTTGTTCTTTTTATCTAATGCAGCAAACTCTAAATATAATATAATGCTACCAAATTGAAATATGCCATTAAACATCTTTCCTTGTTTCTAATTTAAGTTGGTTTATATAGAATTTAGGCTCATAAACTGTACATTTTATGTTAATATTTTGATAGATATAGATATTTGTTATGGGAGGAAATAACAATTTTTTGGAACTTCACCTACCCTTCTGCTTGTCCTTTTTCCTGTCAATGTGCCAGAAGTCTCTGTTACAACAATAAATTTAACAAAAAGAATTTAATAAAATTTCTAATTTTTGAAAAGTACAGGGACTTCTGACACATTTTAACCTGTATACATACGAACTTTATCCCAATAATTCAAAGAAATTTAGGAGTTGTCACCAACTGTACAAATTATAGCCTGTTTTTACTTGAAGTACAAACTCAGTTACCAATCATATCACTCATAATTTATGGTGATAATTGTGGCCGATCAGCAATTATGAGTATCAAGTATGGATATTCTTTTTTTTTCAAGTTTATATAGAAGATCATCTATGTATATCCACTATCCACATTTGAATATATGGACATGGATGTCAAACTCATATTTTAAGTGTCTTATTATGAATTTCATTCCTTTATATGAGAATTGAGAAGATGTTTGTACTTTAATTTATTTAAATTTAATCCTCATACTTTAAACTAAGAAATTAGTCCAATTTTAGATAGCATTGCTAAATTATGTCACTAAATTGAAAATCAGTACACAACATTATCAAAAGTCAACAATTCAAATTTCCAAATCTACCAGTAGTAGAATTAATTTCTTGATTTGGTAATGTTTAAAGACTAAATTTTGATATATTAAAGTAGATAAATTAATTTTTCAAAATTTGGAATTTATAATTGAATCTATTTTGAAAGGAAAAGAATCTAAAGAACATAGATCCAAAATGTATCCCTCAATGGACCATTGTTTGTTCAGCAATAAATAAGTGAAAAGACCTTTGGAGGAGAGGCAGAGAATTGGGTCAGATTTTGAACCCACACCCTCCTCTCAAACCCTGTCCTTAAGAGAAAAATAAGGTGATAAGTGCCAAGGTTGTCAATTATGTCCATGCCCATAAGTTATGGTGTTTTCACTCTTTAATAGGGAAACACAAAGCAAAGCAACAAATTAACAAAATTACAAAAGGTTTTGATGATGGGAAATTACAGCTCACATGGGAAAAAAAGGGGGACCAATGACAGTTTTAAAGGGCAAAATGATGAGTGTGTTAAGCAAAGAAAGCACATTTTGGAGCTCAGTAGCACTGAAATCATATGGACCTCAACCTCTATGGTCCACACCCCTCCTTAAAATAGCCCTAACAAAGTACTGAAGTTTTTAGTAAAGAGTGGTTTAGCTTTTTGCATGAAATATGTTAGAAATTTGGAATCCCATCAGATCTAACATTAATAAACCTAAACCAAGAAAAAAGAGTCCAATTGTTTGCTTCATGTATTCATGAAATAAGAGATGATGATTACCTCTTTGTTGAATTTAACTCTCAACTTAGCGTTGAGGTTGATGGAAGAATCTGATCAATGCAATAGTGTTACTTTAAAGTTTTAATTAAAACATTTTGAAGTTTAGTGATTAATTTAAAATTTAGATCATAATTTGAGGTATAAAAATTAACCTATATTTTTATACAAAGAGAGTTATAATTTGTAAAAAAAAAAAAAAAAAACAAATCTCGAATTTAATATTGAGGGTGCATTTGTTTCTGAAATAGCTTTAAGAAAATGATTAAAAAGAAAGACATGACTCTTAAGGCTGGAGAAAAAAAGAAAGGCTTGAGATGTTTTATAGAAGATAAAGAGTGTAAAAAAGAGAATCGTGTAAAACATCTTACGGAAAATGAACTCGTGGAATAGATTTATGTACAAATCTTTATTAATTTTAGATTAGATATTTAGATATTTGATTTATTTTTAGTTATAGTGGTAGAAACTGTAGATTGAATCTTAATTCAGTTGGCATTAAGATTATTGCTAATATAAGAGGATATGAGTTTGAGTGCGCTGAATTACGTTATCCTCTTATTTAAAGATTATGGAGATATAATGTATAATTTTAGATATTGTATAAAAAATAAAGATTATAAAAATTGTGGTGTTACGCTCGATATGAAAAGGAATAAGAAAAAATTATATTGATAGTAATTTAATCCTAAATTCTTTATATTATTTTTATATTTTAGGAACAAAAGGAGGCATTATATACAAATCAATATATTATTATTATTATTATTATTATTATTATTATTATCTCCTAGGATTGGGCCAAGACAAGAGACACCTTTTGTCATAATTGAAAAACGAAACAAAATTGACATTTTCTTAGAAATAGAAATTAATAATTTCAACACGTCACATTCGATTTTTAAAAATAATCAATTTGTTGAATTATTCACGTTAGTTAAAAATATATTAAAAATTGCGTTACAAGAGCAAAAAGAAAATCAAATAAAAGGTTTTTTTTTAAGTAATAATTTGAAGTTTCAAGAGAAGAAGATTATAGTTGGAATCAAGAAACGCTTTGTTTGTCTTTGCGATGGCTCAGCCATCAGGAAATAAAATGCAATAGAAATGGCAAGCCAAGGTTAATATTATCAAAACCAAGGGCAGCTACGTCTTTTAAGATGCGAAAATTTGCTGTGACGACGAATCCAAACACGCAGAAAATCACCCTAATTGCAATTACATTAGTGAATTTTTAAATTTATATTTTATTTAATATATAATTATTCTAATTAAACTTAGAAAATAGATGACCTTTTAATCGTTCTCGGTATGTCTTCTTTTTATGTTTTTAATAAATATAAATATAACAAATATTTGGAAATTTTAGAGAGTTTTTTTTATTCTTCTAATTTTTTATTTCCAAAATAAGGATAATTTTTTTGAACATTAATCATGTTAGTTTTTATCATATATATTCTTTTGATACAATGTCTAGAACTACTCATAATCCTCTTTAATCCTTATATAGAAGAATAATACGTTTCAACGCATTCAAACCAGCATACTTCTGACAATAATATTGATGCCTCTAAAAGGTAAAAATGTAAGCATATGTCATGATTAGATTATAAGTGTTTTACACAGTAATAATTACATTTAATATTTTAACAAATGGACTGATATTTTGGATTATACAAATTATATGAAGATAATAACTTAGTTGTCATCACAAATCAATCTATTTATATATGATCATATAAATTGCCCGTCTATTCGCATTTAATTAATACTAGTAATTATATTACATATATATGTGTGAAAATCATATATCTAAAATATAAGTTTGCATTTTAAAATAATATCCATCAAATAATAAAACTAATAATAACATACGGAATTAATATAAACTAAATCAATTTAAATTACGAGTAAAAAAAATTTAATTATATAAATAAATTCGAGTAAGAATATTTAATGCATCCTAATTACTTTCTAGCTAGTATTGCTATTTTTCAATAGCATCATGAAATGTTATCATGTTAGAGAGCTTTATTTAACATACTATTAGTTATTATGTTATCAATATTACAAATATAAATAAGAGGAAAAGACATTTACTCATTCCGATTCAAGAAAATCTTATAAACACCATTAAAATTTATCTATTAAATAAATTTTAAATAAAAAGAAGATTATTTTTATTTATCTATGCATTTTAAATTTATATTTGTAAAATTAATTAGCTAAATGATTTAGAAGATTCCAGTGAAGAGGATTATTAAAATATAAAAGATAAAAAATAAAGAATTAAATTTATTTTAGTTATGTCTTATTTATATGTTATTTATTTATTTTGGTTTAGATATGGAGATATTATAATAATTATCAGTTTGGTTGTGTTTTCTAATGATTAATTTTGAATATAGTTATTTAAATACATAAATTTAATTATGATTATATTTGTAACTTAAAATAAACTTACATATATTAATTCAAAAAGTATATTATGTTTTACATATGATTATATTAGTATATAATATAATTTGTAATTTAATTTGATAATAAAATATTTTTATAACCAATTAGATTTTTAAATTGAAAATGATTGAATATAAATATTTTGTAGATTATTGAATATAAATATTGAAGATAACAAATAATAATAAAATAATAAAAGATAAAGTTATTTTTATTTAAAATTTATTTAACAAACAAATCATAAAAAGTTAGGTTGGTGTTTTCAAATCATAGAATAAGTGAATTTTTATCAAAACTTAAAGGATTTGAACCATTTTATATTTCAATTTAATATTAATTACAAGATAATTTAATGATTATTAATGTGGCATTAATTAAATGACATTTTCATTTGTTAAATTTCATTATTGAAGGAAATTAATTGAATGAAGTTATTGAAGTAATTAATTAATAATAATCATTAAAGGAATTTAATGGTAAATTAACAAATCTTCTTCAAAAAAGTAATGTTTATAATAATTTAAAATAGAAATTTAAATGACTTCATTTATAGGTTAAAAGTTATTGTTAAAATAATCGTTGTATTTAGGATTATCAATAGATATATAATAATAAAAATACTCATTTTGACACAATACTTCAAATTATTTAAAGTCCTCTAATTTATAAATAAAAGAATAATAGGTTTTAACGTATTAAAATTTACGTATTTTTGTATTGATAATAATGTCACACTAATCGAGTTAAGACTTAATTGATACTAATTTGAGAAGTTATCAATATTTTGATATTTAATATAATTATATTTAAAAAATTAAAAATTATATCTACCGAATAGAATAATTACCTTAATATTTTTATATTTAAATTAATTAATTACATTCTAAATGGGGAATTCTTTAATGAACCAGTGATTTAGGCCGGGCAGAATAACTGCCGTGAATGGCAGAACAAGTAATTTCATATGAAAACGAGGGACATTTAACGTTCCAAAACGGCAAGAGAAAAAGGGAAGCGAAAAAGTTAAGAGACGGGACCTGAAAGTATGCAGAGGGAAAGAAAATGGTTAGATTGATAGAAAATCAAAATAAATACAGAAAAAAGCGGAAGTTGTTCCAGAGAGATCTCAGCTAAGCATTGAATTTTTAAAGAGGACTGAGTCGACTTGTGCTTTATAGGTGAGTCTATGTTTCGAAGATTCAGATCGTGACCCGCCGGATCCTGTATCCTCTAATTGACATTAGCCGTCCGATCTAACTCCTTTTTCTCTGAAGTTTCAAATTCCACGAAGCCAATTTGAAAGGGAAAGGAAAACCTTCTCGATCCGCTCGCGTTTCGGATTTTTATTTGGATGCTGCACCTGCTTCCTCAGGTTTGTCCTTCTATCTTTTTCTTTTCCTTTTTTAGTTCTGTTTCTTTTTTGTTTGGCTGCCTAGAAAATGAACGAAAGTAAATGTAGAAGGAATGAACATAAATGAATATTCTTGGTGGTTATTGTAAAAAAAATGTGAAATTTAATTTAGTGTAAACTAGTGAAAACATTTATGTTTGATTTTCTTTTTCCCTTCTTTTCTGTAAATTTCATATTCTGGTGTAAAAATGGAAAAATCAAAATTCTTGTGCTAATTTGGAAATTTTACTTATTGAAGCTCATTTTCGTTTACTTTTCCTTTATGGGGATCGCATTTACAGATTTGAACTCCATGGAAGCTTTAACTTCTCTGTAAATTGAACTGAGGGTAAAAAACGTACGTCATTTGAGCGCCACATTGCCAATTATTATCATTTTTAAACTAAAGCTAGTATTGAAGTTGCATAGCAAAGCTTAAAAGCCCTAATGAGTAGTTGTGGAACCTTATCAAAATTTGAATCGTTTATCTTAAAATGTAGCGTTTTGTAGAATTTGAGATTAAGGTGGGAGTCTGCTTTTGTTAATTTTTATGTTTTCAATGATAGGGTATTGGACATGGATGAAATGATAGTGTAGTAGCATAAATCTAAGCAGAGAATCAAGTAAATGGAGGATCTTTCCAAGTATGCCCATAGTCCAGCTCATTTAGCTGTTGCCCGCCGTGACTATGCTGGGCTTAGGCGCATTATCTCAACACTCCCTCGGCTTGCCAAGGCTGGCGAGGTTAATACTGAAGCTGAATCTCTTGAGGCTGAGGAACGGGCTGATGCTGTTTCGTCTGTCATAGATCGTCGTGATGTCCCAGGTAGGGAGACTCCACTGCATTTAGCAGTGCGATTGAGAGATTCGATCTCAGCGGAGATTTTGATGGTGGCTGGAGCAGATTGGAGTCTTCAGAATGAGCAGGGTTGGAGTGCTTTGCAAGAAGCGGTTTGCACGAGGGAAGAGGCAATCGCCATGACTATTGCTCGACACTACCAGCCGCTTGCCTGGGCAAAATGGTGTCGCAGACTTCCCAGGATTGTTGCCTCAGCAGCTCGTATCCGTGATTTTTACATGGAGATGTCTTTTCATTTTGAAAGTTCAGTCATTCCATTTATTGGACGCATTGCACCATCAGACACTTACCGCATTTGGAAGCGGGGTTCAAATCTCCGTGCTGATATGACACTTGCTGGATTTGATGGGTTCCGCATTCAAAGATCAGACCAAACATTTCTCTTTCTAGGGGAAGGCTACACGTCTGAGGATGGGAATCTTTCTCTTCCTGCAGGCTCTTTGATTGTTCTTTCTCATAAGGAAAAAGAAGTTACAAATGCCTTAGAGGGGGCTGGTGCACAACCAACTGAATCAGAAATCGCTCATGAAGTGCAAATGATGTCTCAAACTAATATGTATAGGCCTGGTATTGATGTCACTCAGGCTGAGCTTGTTCCTCATTTGAATTGGAGGCGACAAGAGAGAAGTGAGATGGTTGGAAACTGGAAGGCTAAAATTTATGATATGCTTCATGTGACAGTCAGTGTGAAGTCAAGGAGAGTTCCTGGTGCAATGACTGATGAAGAGCTTTTTTCTGTGGATGATGAAGAAAGGATGGCAAATAGCGGTGAACATGACGAGTATGATGATGTATTGACAGCTGAGGAAAGAATGCAGTTGAATTCGGCGCTTCGTATGGGAAATTCAGATGGTGTTTGTGATGATGATGAGCATGGAGTTGTCGACTGTCAAGAAAATGGTTCAGCAGGTGGCTATGAAAATTGTGAATCAAATGGTGTTGCTAAGGAGAAGAAGAGCTGGTTTGGCTGGAATAAGAAAGGCTCAAAGAACAGTGATGATCCTGATGATTCAAAGATTGGAAAGTTCTCAAAATCGGCTCCTGAAGGTAGCAATCAGAGACAAGTTGATAATCATAGATCATCGTCTGAATTTGCAAAGGAAGATGCTGTCGATGGCAAGAAGCGTAAAGATAAAAGCAGCAAGAAGAAGAAGAAGAAAGGGGGCAATAGTGATGATAAACATGAAAGTGAGTATAAGAAGGGTTTGAGACCTGTTTTGTGGTTAACACCAGATTTCCCTTTAAAGACAGAGGAACTCCTACCTTTACTTGACATATTAGCCAACAAAGTCAAGGCTATAAGGAGATTAAGGGAGCTTCTAACAACCAAACTGCCATCGGGCACATTTCCAGTCAAGGTAATGTTAGACATATAAAGCCAACAACTCGAACAATTATCTTATTTTATGGTAATAATCTTGTTTAGGCTTCAAAGTTGACTTGGAGTGATGGTCATTTCTGAAAATAAAGAGCTATCAATATCTTTAGGCAGGAAAATATGTCCTGGGTTAGAGCGAATACTGAAATTGCTATGAAGAACACTTTGCTGGTCTTACTTGCTTATCTCCTGTTATCTAATCACCTCATTTTGTTCACATTAATTTTAACAAACACAAGAAATGGGTCTATTAATGGTATCCTTGGTCCTATGGTGTTGAAAATCCAAACACATTGTTTTGTGATGATTGGAAATTAACTTGAATGAGAGCTGAAGTAGGGGCTTGTTTTGTGTCAACTAGTGAATTGAGGTCTGGAAGTGCAATAGATTGTTAGCTTATTGTTTTTTGAGAATTACTTTTGTTAAGGTAAAGGAAAAATTAAGGGCATGCATATCGTAAGCCATTCTTATGTTACTAATGGTTTAATATATATTTTCTGGTTGAAAATCTTTGGAGGGTTGGCCATTACTTGATGCTTTTGGACCTAGGCTCAAGTCACTAGGCGAAAGCTTAGGTCTAATATAGGTATTAAGAGATTGTCTTGTCATTTAATATTTCAAAATGACAGAGAAGCCATTTTTAATGTTGATATTTAGGTTTGCCATATTGCTGGAATCTGCGCATAACTCTTCATTAAACTACGCATATATGATTCTGACATTACAAAGCACGGTTTTAATTGTTATTTACATTTGTCCATCTGTATTTCTGGTTCAGGAGGCCCCCTTGTAGTGAATGAACCAGATGCAATGTGCATTATAGTGTGGCAGCAAAATGCTTCCCTATTTCTACTTGCCGGTTCTATTGTCTTTCCTTCTAACACTTTAATCGTTAATGTTAACTTTGAGAATGGCCCTTATGCTAAAAGATCTTCATTTTAAATGTTTGTCTGTGGAAACTGTTGTGCAAGAATGATAGAAAGTGGTGATGACTTATGAGTACAGAGTAGTGTCTAATATCATAAAACATTCCAATCTTGCACATTGATGTCTCATGTTCCTTATTCTAGGTTGCCATCCCTATTGTCCCAACTATTCGAGTCCTTGTCACTTTCACTAAATTTGAGGAGCTTCAGCCGATGGAGGAGTTTGCAACACCTCCTTCCAGCCCGGTTCAATTCCAGGATGCCAAGTCAAAAGAATCAGAGGGTTCAACATCATGGATTTCGTGGATGAGAGGGAGTCGTGGTGGCCAGTCAAGTGATAGTGATAGCCACCGGTATAGGGACGAGGTTGATCCTTTCCACATACCAACCGACTATACCTGGGTTGATGCGAATGAGAAAAAACGTCGCATGAAAGCTAAGAAAGCCAAAAGCAAGAAGCACAAAAGGCAGGCAGCAGCTGCTAAAGGCGGGGATGGAGGTCAGCAGCAGGTGAACGAAGAGGTGGAAGAATAATTACAGGATCCCGGGTGTTGTACCCTTTCAGTGGCATCTACAACAGATTTAGGAGGTAAGGCTACTGCCTATACACGTTTGACATTTAACTAATTGCAATTGGCGAAATGGGGCAGTTGATTTGCTGATTGATTGGTAGGGGGAATGAATCAGTTTGATTAAAGAAAGAAGAGCCTTGTCTTCTTCTGTTGTATTGTTATGTGATGTAAAATTGGTTTCTTTATTAGTTTGTTTCAGTTCTAATTTTTATTGGACATTAAATCTTTGTATCTAAGTCCATGGTCGTCAAATGTTCCATTTTTGTGATTGATATTTTTTTTCTCTCATTGTTACTTCTTCATAATGATCTTTTTTCACCTTCGTCTTGTCTAAAGGCAAACTGGTTAAGGGTTGAGATAGATTTCAAGCTTGAAACATCAAGTGATACTCGGTACACGAATTTGGGTGCGAGTATCACAAACATCTAAAGTCTAAACCCAGATGAGTGTCAAATTCTGTACACACTTAATTTTGTCAAGTTATTTCTTGGTTTAAGTCCATTCCATTTTGAATGCAATTAAATATCCAATTGGTTCATATTTCCTGAATTATGAGGTTTTAGTAGCGGTATTATACTTAGATAAAATTTGAGATTTAGTCTTTATGCTTAAGTCTTCTTACTTTTTTTTGATTAGGTCGTCCGCACTAAAATATGCACATTGCACAGGTTAAACCTCAATACTAAGTTTACCGAATAGAATGAATTAGAGATGAAATACAATTTTTATAATGTGATCGGGTAGGGTCAATGACCAACATGCGACCTCACTCATTCGTCTCTCTTCTTTTTTTTTTTTTTCCCATTATGCTGTTTTATTTTATTGTTTAAAATTTATAAATTTTAAAAAGATTATATTTAGTTTTTATAATTACTTTTCTCAATTTTTTACATAGATTTAAAATTTAATTCAGTATTTAAAATTTTAGTAATAACTATAATTGAGTAGATGGGCATGACACGTATGAATTATGCTTTTTTTTAATTCTGATTGGATTATTTGTAGTTAAAATTTTATTTTAGATATTTTATTATATGGCTTTAATTATTTTTATTTATCTGAATGTTACATAGGTTTTAGTTATTGTATAAGCTGAGCATTCATTAATTCTTTATTCTCAAATTGATTTTATTTATTAAATTATATTATCTATACAATTACTCAACTAAAGTTTTTAGACTATAAAATTAAAACCGCAAATGGATGATTTTTTTTTTTTTAAATATGACTAAAGACGGATTTAGAGTATAGTGACTGAATCTCACAACTCGTGCATATGAAGTAATAGAAGAATTTGATCTATTATAAAACTAATCAAGTATTGCCCACGCGTTTGGGATATTCATACTTCCGAACATGTAAACATACTTCATAATCTAGTTATGATAAGATAGGTTAGAAACTAGTACTTTTAAAATTCCTTAGTTAAGGTTAAAATGCAATTTAAATAAAATAGGTTCGGATAAGTTGCTAATCGCACTTAACAAACAAGATTAGTATATAAGATTTCATGTCTAGTATGTCAGATTCAAATTTAGCACAATACTAAAAATATGAGTACCTATTTTAATGTAAATATGATTATAGATACTTAACTTTAGTTACTAACATTTTATGTTCTTACTTTGCAATAAATTGTGTATTCAAGGTTAGTAATAAAATTTGATTTTTCATTTAGGAAAACAAGTAGAATAGTCAGCTTAATCACCAATAAAAAGGCTTAAAAGGGATAAAGATGATATCTCGAGATAAGGCAAGTAGATCATTCATTCTTTTCTTTACTCAAATTTGACCATCATCATTTAGGAAAGAATAAAACATAGACTAAGGATCATTTGTTGACAGTGCAATGCATCATGAAGATCAAAATAAAAAATGCCAACTTTATACTACACTTAAGTTGCCCTAAAGAGATGTCTAGACTGTTGTCTAAAGATTTGCCCAGACATGCTATTCGAACAAGGGATAGAACATGGTGACAAAACATGTAGTTCAACAAGTTGTTTGAACATGAGTTGAAACTTCATATACATGATAACTAAGGTCCCAACTAGACCTGTCCATGGGCCAGGCCAAGCCTTGACAAAAATTTAGCCCTGTTTGATAGGTCCATGCGCAAAAAATGAGCCTAAAATTGCATAAGCCCAATCCATATAAAGATGCTAAAACTTGGGCCCGACCCGCCCATATTAAAATTTTGTATAATTTTTTTAAAAATATAATACATCAAAAATATTAAAATAAATGTTTCTCAACAAATTGTGTAACACCTCTTACCCGTATTTGAAGCCGGGACAGGTACGAGGCATTACCGGACTTAAACATAAGCAAACATAAAATTTCGAGTCATAAATTTTTGTCCAAATTATAACTTTTTAACAATCAATCACATTGTTCCTAAAATGAGCCTAAGAGGCCCAAAACATACATTAGAAGTGGTTCGAGACTAAACCTAGAACTTTAGAAAATTTTACAACACTTTGAAATTTTTTGCTAACAGGGGTCACACGCCCGTGTAGCTTGGGACATGCCCGTGTGGCTTGGGACACGCTTGTGTGGGCAAGCCGTGTGGTCACACACGCCTGTGTCCCTAACCCGTGTAACTTTCTATTTATCACCCAAGAACAAATTGAAATCACATGGCCAAGGCACACACCTGTGTCCCGAGGCCTTGTCCTTTACACGACTGAGACACACGACCGTGTCTCATACCCGTGTGCTCGATACTGAGCATTCTGTTTTGCAACAATTTAGGTGCAGGGGACACACGGCCGGATCACACGCCCATGGGGCTGACCATGTGTCACACAAGGCCTAGACACACGCCCGTGTGTCTACCCATGTGGACAATAACAAGGCTATTTACCAAACCATTTTGCCACCCTTATTCACACATACACTTACCCCAATTAAAAGGCACAAAAGAATACATACTTGGGCAACCAAAACATCCACATTCATGGTTTAAACATATCAACTCAATGTCTTTATCTAACATATTCACTACATTTATTAAGCCTTAAATCAAACATACAAATTTCACATTCATTAGGCTTCATTCAACTACTTTCTAGTTACCAAATTATACAAAAATTCCTCAACTCATCAATAGGTCACATTTCCAAACATAACACAATCATGCCATAAATCACATTCCCAAACATTTCACATTCACCAAACATACCATGATCATATCACCATAGACATTGACACATATACAAATATACTTAGGCTTACAACTATGTTAGCCAATATAAGCCAACTCACATGACCAAGTAGCAAACCAAGCCTTTGACGATTACAAGCCATTACATTGACTAAAATCATATGACACATATAACAAAATGACTAAGTCCCTATACATGCAATAACTCAAAATACTTAAATTCATTAATACCCAAAATGATAACTTGATAGTGTGATAGAATCTCCAGCTCGAGCTGGCTTGACGGCACTATGAAACCTGGGACAAGAAGGGGGTTAGCTATATAGCTTAATAAGTCCGTATGAAAATAATAAGCAACTCTTACCAATCATTTACCAAGTTCGATAATATAAACACAAGATAATATGAATTGCTATAAAACTCACAGTTATAACTTATTCAATCACATAGTTTGCTCTATCAATTTGCAAGCATAATTCAACATGTTTTGACATTAGCCTAACAATTGTAATCTCGCCATTATAACATATTTCCATAATCAACCAATCATTTCAAACCTTATAATAAACATGCACATTAATTATGAGTGTTCACTTTTCAAGCATATACTCTAACATCCTTCAATTGTTTAAAACTCATATATTCTCATAATCATTTTAATAAGCAATCATGCCAATCTTTTCTTTTTCTCATATCCGATAAATCACAATTCGTGTGAATAAAACATGCTATATCATAACTCAATTGGGCCCGAAAGCCAATTACACGATCACCAACCAAATTTACCATGTATTTCATGTATCACAAGTATAGACCAAAAATCACAAGGCTTCCACAAAAACATTCTCATGGAAACCATGAACTCACAATATCATGAAGTCAATGCTTATAAACTTATGTACAAACCTGTACTGATTCGTAATACTTACATGCTCTTTCTCTTCTTTGACATACCCATTAAATTACCCTTTGAACCACTTGGAATACTAAAGGATACTCGGGAATCTCGTACACACAATACCGTATCAATGCTATATCCCAAATATGGTCTTACATGTAATCTCGTATCGATGCCAATAGCCCAGTTGTGTTCTTACACGAAGTTTCATATCGATTCCATATCCAGATATAGACTTACACGTAATCTCAGTAACCCTAATGTCATGACATTTATATCCTATCTATTCTTAAGGTTTAACCGGGACTTCACGCTTGTCGAAACTTTGTCAAATGCGTCCAAGGGTCAATCACGATTCATACAATAATAAAGCATTTAAAATATAATTAAAAATAATGCATTATTTACATACGAACTTACCTCAATATAAAAATGGCGAAAAGGACATAACCGTTAAATACTTATTTTTCCCCCGTTCTATTTCCGAACTTCATTTTTCTTGATCTATAATATCAAATTTAACTTATTTAATCGTTACACTATTCAAATCAGCCCAAAATCACATTATGGCAAAAATTATATTTTTGCCCCTAAAGTTTCACATTTTTACATTTTAGTTCCTAGGCTCGTAAAATGAAATGTACTCAATTTCTTCAATACCCATGCCTAGCTGAACCTTATACATGCTTATATCAGCCCATAATTTTCTTTTATTTGCATTTTAACACCCATTTTACAACTTTTTACAAATAGGTACTTTTAGGCATTTTCATCGAAAATCACTTAGCAAAAGTCATTTATCAAACAACTAACATGCATTTTCTACCATTAAACATCAAAATACACAAATATCCATAATGGGTAAAATTTTATATTTTGATTATGTCTTAAATTAGTGGTAGAAATAGATAGATCATGTTAGGAGGATTTTAAAAACGTAAAATTATTAAAATGAGGCTAAAATGGACTTACAATCGAGCTTGGAAGCTTGAAAAACCCTAACTATGGTTTCCCCTTGTGAAATTCGGCCATGGGAGGAAGATGGACAAAAATTGGCTTTTAATATGGCTTTTTAGTTCATTTAATAACCAAATTACTAAAATGCCCTTCATGAAAAACTTTAGAAACATACCTAACTATGTTCATTTTTGTCCAACAACTTAACCAATGGTTTAATTATCATTTAAGGACCTCCAATTTAAAATTTCATAACAATTAGACACCTTTAACCTATAGAACTCACATTTTTCTTTTTTTACAATTTAGTCCTTTTTATTAAATTGAGTGCCCAAACGTCAAAATTTTCGAACGAAATTTTCACGAAATCATTTCATAAAATTTTAGACCATAAAAATATAATAAAAATAAATTTTTATATGTCAAATTTATGGTCCTAAAACTACTGTTTCAACTAGACCCAAAATCGGGCTGTTACAAATTGAAAATAAATCTTTATACTTAAATAACACTAACATAGGTGCAACTTAATAAACAAATGCCTCTAAAATAGTAGAAAAATTAACAATAAAATAAGAGTTATACAATATCTAAACAGTAACAACAAAATAGTAGCAACATAATAGTGAAATGGTAGCAAAACAATGAGAAAACAAGAAGAAAACAACAATTTTTTTTGTAAATTAGGGCCGGGTCGGGCCCAGGCAAAAAAAAACTTACTTGAGGCCCTAACTATTTTTTAAACGGGCCTTACTTTTATGTCCAAACCCATTTTTCGAACCTATATTTTTGCCTTAACCCTCCCATATTTTAGGTTGGCCTTCAAGTTGGGCAAGGTGGCCCAACACATAGACAAGTCTAGTCCCAACAAACATAGTTGTTCTTGAATGAAAAATGTTTCAAACAATAGCTATTCTTAAACAAAGATTATTATAAATAAGAGCTATTCTTGAATGAAAGTTGTTCTCAATGGCAACTATTCTAAACAAAAGTTGTTTTGAAGAGAGTTATTTTGAATGTAGTTTTCTCAACAAAAGAACAATCACTATTCTAAACAAAAGTTGTCCAAATACTTCTTTCTTGCATTCTACCACACAATTTTGCTGAAGTCTTAGGTGTTGAGAACTCATGTCTGATCCCCTCTTCGTCATAGAATTGGACAAATTCTTCATTCTCAAATTCATTTCTATGGTCACTGCGTATCTTTCTTACCATCCCAATGATCTTTCCTTATTCATTAATCAACCCCTTGCATAGTCTCTTAAATTCATCAAATGCATTTGATTTTTCGCTAAGAAACCTTAACCAAGTATACTTGGAATAGTCATCAACACACACAAGTGTTGGAAAAAATCTTGTTCAAAAATGATTTTCTTACACAGTGAAAAATTAAAATTTTGAAAATCGACTCGGTTTGTAATATTTATAGCAATAAACCCTTTACTAAAATCGCATTTGTGTTTTCGGCTAGACGGATCCTTGTAGTTCTCAACATTCAACCAAACGACCTTCTCCGCTATTCTCGTGCCACGAACTACTTTGAGTGTGGGCTTGAACAAATTCAAATCAAACACAAAACTAGAAATTATTTACTTTACTTTCAGTAGAAAACAAATCCCTCTTCAATAGAAACCAGTAGAATTGTTATTTCGAAAAATAGAATTTATACTTAGAAAATAAATTCTCACTATTTTTTGGTAAAATAACAATATCTCAAAGTTGTGTGGTGTCATTTATTTATAGGGAGAAAAAGTGAAACGCTTGTTGAATTAATGGAAGTCTATTTTAATAGAAAAACAAAATCCTAGTCTAACTAGGATTGGGGGGGTGACAACCCTAGTTAAATATACTAGGGTTTGCCGTCCCAATATTTAGCATGAGGGGCTTGAGCCTTTCTCGTATAGGGTTCAGTTATAAGTACTTCCTGGACATTTAAACAAGTACTTTATAATTCAATCCAACCTAATATATGTTTTTCTATTTTCCAAAATAAACATCATAAATGAAATTAAATTAATTAATTAATTTCTTAATTAAATAATTTTCTTAACTTGATTCTAATTTCGTTAAAAATTATTGCAACTTTACCAAAAAGAATATATGAGAAAATATATTTAATATTTCTACATTCAACGGTTTCACTATGACCAATTAATTTAATTTCATTTTGAACTTAAATTAATTAATTAATTAATTAATTAATTCAAAAACCCATAAATTAATTTTTCAAGTCATTTCCATTTAAAGAGAAAATCACATTCATTTTCGAATGTTTCCTATTTCTCCAACTTTACTATTTCTTTTTATTTGATTCAACATGCAACTCAGTTCTGGTTTCAACGAGCTAGCAAAGGGACCGATTGAACATATGTGATTAAGGCTTAAATGATTTATAATTAAGTTCTAGCTTTTCGCCTATTAATTTTAAACTCATTTAGTCACGAAATCATTCCACTATAGTATCGTGATTGAGCTCTCCCTAATGCCATACCATTATAAAAGCAACTCGATCTATACTCGTCCAATGACCTTGTCGTAAGTGTGTTACCCTAATAGGATATCCTTAATCTCTTTGAAATAAATCCACTCTTCCAATATGATTCTGTTTTATCTCATGGTAACCATTACATCTTCCTTTATGAAAAGTTAATTACTATCAAATAGTAATTAAGTCTTTCATCATAAAGATGAATGATCTGTGGTAAATTCTGTTTATAGTTTTACATTTATCTACAAAACTTAAGCCTCCCCTACCTTGATCTCTCTTCTTAGCTGCTAGAATCTCACCTAGTTTGTTATTGATGGTAGTAAACATGAAATTTACAAGCTTACCTTAAACATAGAGTTGACTGGTACTCACCAGATTAGCTTTGAGATCATATACAAGCAACACATTCTTCAATGGGGGCATACCTGAAACATTCAAAATCCATTTACCAAGTATTTGACCTTTCTTCCCATCACCAAATGTCACTCTTCCAATAGGAAAATATTATTAGTGAGGTAGAACTGGTTGCCTACCATATGTTGTGAACAAACACTGTCAAAATACCAAATTCCATCAATAGTGGACTTCAAGGAATAATGAGAAACAAGCAAACATTTATCTTATTTCTTCACTCATATGCTTTTTTTGCACTTTTTAGTTGTAGTGCCTCGGGAGTGGGCACTGCCTTAGGCACTAAATTCCTCCATCTCAAATCATGTAACATCCTAAAGAAATGTGGTCTTACATGGCTAGGGGCACTGCAATAGTGGCAAATCACCTTATGGGAATGAATATTCTTCTTGGATGATTTGAATAACTATAACATCCTAAATTAGTGGGCTTGTGCATTTTGTGTGTTGTAGGTTTAATGTGTTAGTTTAAGAATTAGGGGTTCGGATTGGGCTCAAGAATGGGCAGAGGTTTCGATTAAAATATTTTGTTTAGACACTATGGGGCTTTAAGGATGGTATCTATAGTTTAAATAAGCAAAATAGGCTTGTGGCCCAGTAACAAGGGGCGTAGCAAGGGGAGTTGTTAAGTGGCGTCAGTGGCAAGGGAGGAGGCCCAAGTGTGAGCCGTATGGAGCCTATAGAATTGGGCCATTTTTGGCACTTAAAGAGGAGCTAGGTGGGATGGCACCAAGGCTAGAAAATAGGGGATTTAATGTGTTAAAAAATGGTGGATAATAAGTTGATAAAGGAGGGAGAAAGTGGTGTGATGTAGGTCTCTTCTGGATATGTGTTCTGATAAGGATAAGGGAAAGGAGGAGGAGCTATCTAGGAGGCTAGAGGTGGCTGAATGTGGGATTGTGTGTGTGAAGGGGGGTGGACGGCTAGATAGAGTTAGGCAAAGCCGAACTTTGTGAGTTTTTTCTGAAGCTCTCTCTTTCAGTTTTCTCTGTTGCCGAAACTTTTCCATTCTTTTTCTTCTTCTTCTTCTATTGAAACTTTTTCCTAAGCCAAAACCGAGACTCTCTAAAAAGGCTCTCTTGTTCATCTTTTTCGGATTTTCTTTATCTCTAATATTCTATTTGATCTAAGCCAAAAGGGTAGCTAAACCTTACAGAGTAAATGTCGATTTGTGTATTTTTCAATCTTTTACGGCTTTTGGAAACTATAGGATTTAATCGATTTGGGTAAGAAGATTCATATTAGCCATTTTATTAATCGATTTATCTCCAATTAATGATTTATCGATTAACCTTGTTAGGTGATACTCAAATCGTATCTCTTGTAGTAAGTCTTTGACCGTGAGAATAGTGATCCGATAATTGCGATTCGCTGGGAGAGCATCAATTTCGATAATATAGCGCTAAGCGTAATCAGGTGTGTAATTTCTCACACCATCTCAGTTGTCTGTTAGTATATATATAAATCTGTTTATATTCATTAAATGCCAAAATCCCGGCATGACTGTTGAAAACCATGGAGGTAAGGGCGACTTATCAGGTTAGTGATTTACGTAATTTTCTTTAAGTAAAATGATTACATTGAGTTGATATGATATATATGCATGCCGCTTTTCTATGTTTGCTCGGGGTTGGGCGATTGATGTATCTGAAAGGGAAGTGTTACATTGTAGTGGCTCGCCATGATCTATTGTAGTGGCTCCACCACGATCTGCTCGTGACTATGTCACAAATAACGACGATGAGCGACTAATCTACTGACATGACCGCCATCGGTGGTGTGTAGCGATGAGGTGATTGTAGAAATCCCTATTGGTGTGATTGGCGGTAAGGGTGGTGTGTAGCGGATGGATCTACGATTGGGATGAGCTTTGCTTAATTCTGATGTATGATATTTTGTTATTTTGTTCTGTGGGGCTAAGGCCCAGTTTGATGGTGCAAGAGGGATTGCACACTGAGTCTTGTGACTCACCCCGTTGTTAACATTTTTTTCAGGTAGCACCTAGTGCATCAGACCAGGCTGGAAAGGAGCGCAAGGTGGCCATGCATGGATTTATTTTGACTCAATAAAGGACGTTGTTTTAATTATTTTCCCTTAATACTTTCAATTTGTTTGGTTTTATATTTTATTGTAATAAGGCCACCGGCTATTGTGTATTGGTTTTATGTTTTCAATTTTTGGGTTTTCATACACTTAGATTTTATGATTAATTGAAACTAAGGCATGTGTTTAAATAATAAAACTCAGAGGCAAAATTTCAGTTTTATTCATTAAGGCATTAATTTAAACTTATTTCTTTTACAAATTATCAAATTATGAAGTTTTTCCCGTATAAATGTTTAAACTATGCTTTTCAAAAAAAAATGCGACATGTTTTATAAAATCTTCTTAGTGACATGCCAGATCCAGTCGAGGTGTTTGGGCCGGGTTTGGGGTGTTACAAATTGGTATCAGAGCCCAATTCAAAGCTCGACTTTGGAGTTTTGGGCACAAAACGTTTTCTAAAGATGGGTTTTGGAAACATGCATGTTTATAAATAATACAGGATGGTTTTTTCAGCATGGCATCTGCGTCTCCGGCCCAAGTCCGTCAGGTAAGCATTCTGAACTCACTGTGTGTTATATAGGTATGTGGGCTTGATGGGCTTTATGGGACGTAGATTATCTTAATTAGAACTTGATGGACTTTAGGCTTAGTTTAAACAACTTCTTAACTCTCATAAGACTTAATCTAATTAAACCTGTCTGTGGACAAGTCACAAGGTTAGGGTGTGGCAACAGGCATACGCATGCCTAGGATTGGATCTAGGGAGAGCTTGGTACTTAAGCGGTCCTAGCGACTCACCTCCTCTTCGCTGGAATCCTACCTGGTGCGTAGTGACTATTCACCTTAGCCACGAGGACTTGTTGGCGGGCCAAAGTTTCTAACTAAAACCCGAAAGGGACCAGCCACCTTATTTTCACAAAAGTATTACAATGCCCCTAGTTTTGTAAAAAAAAAAATTCACCCAAAATGCCATTGATTTGAAAAAAATTACCAAAACCCCATTAATTTGGAAATTATCAAAATTTGCAAAATTATCGAAATACCTTCCATTTTGTTAAATTATCGAAATACCCTCGGTTTGTAAAATTACCAAAATACCCTCGGATTGCAAAATTTCCAAAATACCCCTGATTCACGAAATTATCAAAATACCCTTATTTTGAAAAAAATCACCAAGATACCCTATTTTGAAAAAAAATTATGAAAATACCCACAGGGATAAAATTTCAAAATACCCACAGGTAGTGAAATGACGAAAGTACCTCTATGTGTTGAATGTGGGTTCATGGATGTTATCTGTATGTTGATTGTTAAATGTATGTAGTTCCCAGAACTAGGAGGAGTAGACTTGAGACTGGAACCTGTAGACATAAATCTGAATTCGAAAGAACCACTATCGAAATGACTTTTCATAAGATTGTTCGTGGATAATCAGTGGAAAGAATTAATAATTCATAAAATTTCTAATTAGATTAACGCCAATTGGAAGAATGAGTACAAGGGGTCGAGGACGTCCACCGCGTGGTCGTGGTAGGGGTAGGATGACCGTAGGAGTCGACGCCAGATCTGAAAATGAGATACTGGATCGCCATTGTGGAGGGAGAATTTTAGGATGAGATAGCCGGAGATGATGCGGTATTTTAGGCGATGTTGTGGGTCTTTGAGAGAGTTACTAGGGCAGCATGGGTTCAGGAGCTCAGAAATCTGTGTCTGAATGACTACGAGCCAATGGAGCGGAGATGTTTAGGGGTGTTTCTGGCGTAGCTCCTAACACAGCTGAGTATTGGTTAGAAGTGAGTGAGTGCATAATGGATGACCTAGACTTCACGGTGGAGGAGAAGTTGAAAGAGGTCGTGTCTCTTCTTCGAGACGAGGCTTACCAGTGGTGGCTCACGATAAAAGAGGGTACTGCCGTAGACCGGATTGACTGGGATTTCTTTAAGGAGTCATTTGGGGAAAGTACATTGGGGCCAGCTATGGGGATGCGCAGAGGAAGACATTTTAAACTTGGTGCAGGAAAGCAAATCTGTGTCTGAATATGAAGTGAAATTTCTGCGTTTGAGCCGTTACGCTCGAAAAATTGTAGCAACTGGCTATGGGCACTATGTACGGTTCGATGGTAGATTGCGGGATGAGTTGAAAGTGTTGGTAGCACCGCAGAGAGAAATAGACTTTTTTGTTCTGGTCGAGAAAGCTAAAATATCTGAGGAGGTGAAGCGAACTGAGAAGCAGAATAAGGATAAGGATCGAAGTAGGAACAAGAGAAATTTTGTGCTGTCGGGATTATCTAGGAGTTTCTAGAAAAGGCCTAGGTTTGATGGGTCAACTCGGGTACCGACATCTGCTACAAGGGGTCAGAATAGATCATGTTCCTTGTAATGGCCTAAATTCAAGGTTATCGAAATAATGGTTTCGCAACCATAAATCCGATTTAAATAGAAATTTATTTCAATATATTTGCATGAATATTTATATGATAGGAAATATTTTTATAAATATTTATAAAATGTTAGTAATGTGGTATTAAATTTTAGTTAGAAAATTTTATCGCTTGGGTAGGAAATTAAATAAAAGGACTAGATTGAAATGAAAGTAAAAGTTAAATTATAGATTAAAAGAAATTATGAAGGACCAAAATGGCAATTATACCATTTTGTAAAGTTGAGGCGATTTTAAGTATGAAAATCTGAGATTTTTTAAAGTATATTATTATATTATTATATTATATATTATATTATTATATTATTATATATATATAAACAAACTGAAGGCAAAAGAGTTAGAAACAGAAAAGGAACAGAGAGTAAAGACGAAACAGAGAAAGAAAAGAGAAAAGAAAGAAGAAAAGGAAAAATAGAAAGTTTGAAGCTTGAAGTTTAATTTGGTAAGTTAATTTAGTCCTTTTCTTTTAATTTTGATGCTTTATAAGTTTTAGAACAAAGTTTTGATGAATTTAAGTTGAAGTTTTGAAGTTTTAGAGTTTTGAATATAGCATATGATGAATAAAATGATGAATTAGTGGTTTAATTGAAAGAATTTGAAGTTAGAATTGGATAAAGGACTTAATTGTAAAACAAGCTATAAGAAAACAGTTTTGGGACAGCAGCAGCAGATTAAGTTTGAAAATTCACCAAAAATCGTATAAGTGGAATTAGAAGTTGAGTGAGATATGAAATTAAAGCTTATTGAGTCTATTTTCATATGAAAGAAACAAGAAAAGAAAAGAAGTACTGTATTTTGAGATATTTATATTTTGTAAGACTGGTTCAGAATGAATTCGGATTCCCTGTTTTAACTTTATAAAATCATAAAAATTGGATAAAAATAATTAGGGCTTAAATTTATATTTTAGAATTCTTAATGAGCTATTTTCAATATAAATAAACGGTAACATCATCCGAATCCTGTATGAAGAGATAATTAATTTTTAGTGAAGAAGGGTCAGAACTGTCAAACAGCAGAGCAGGGGTAATTTTAAAGAATAAACTGTGCTGATTGGCTAAACCAAAAATTATGAAAATTTTTTGGGAAGAAGATATATGAGTCTAGTTTCAGAGAAAATTAACGGATATAAATTTGAAGTTCTGTAGCTCAAGATAAAAATAATTTAGTGACTATGACTCAAGTAGACAGTTTTGAATGAACTAAAATAATAATAGAATTATAGAAAATGCTACATGTGAACATGAAATGTATTGAATTGATGATTGAATTTATTTATTTAGATTCAAAACTCAAATACGAAGCTAGATCGAGGAAAAGAAAAGTCCCGGATTAGTAGATTTTGTGTACGAACAAGTATCGAGGTAAGTTCGTAACTTGAATTATCTTCTTAAATGCTTGAAATGTATGTTATTGATATGGATATAATTTGAATGTTCATTGTATGAAAATTGATGAAACATTGATATATTTGATAAAAGGGAAGAAATCCGGTTGAATGAAAGGAAAATTGATGGATCTCTCGAAAAGGAATTGACGGTAAAAAGGATCTAGCCAGACGGGTGATCCTATCTTGATATAGCCCTCCAAGAATATGTGGAAAATGGATTTAGCCTGACGGGTAATCCGAATTAGGTCTCAATTTAGCTTTGACTGGTAATTGTAACCAAGCTCATTAGAGTAATTGTCGTTGCGATTTAGCCTGGACCGGTAATCCCGACAATACTCTATGAGTTTATATTACGAGGGATTTAGCTGGACCGTAATCCTTTGTGAAGATGAGGTTCATGAGTGTGCTATCTGAAATGGAAATGTGCGCACATGAATATGAATTGACGGACCCGAATTTGTACACTAAAAGTGTACTTCTGAAAATCCATCGAAATTCCGAGTAATTCAACGGGATAAATATGGAAAAATAACAAGGAAATGGAAATCATGATATTGATGAGCTCATCAATCATAGTATTTATATTATTGATATATGGAAATTATTGGACTGGCTTGAATGTTGAGTTTGTGAATGTTAGGGTAATAATGTATTGAATGAGTATATGAATGTTTATCGCTTGTATTGTAAATATTAGGTAAGTATAATTCTTGTTACATGGACTTACTGAGCACAAAGTGCTTACCCTATTTCCTTTTTCCCTGTTTTGTAGTGTTAAGAGCTCAGAGGTCGGATCGGTTGGAGGCTCATCTCACTATCAATCCCAGTATTTCGGTATTTAAAGAAACTTTAGTTTGGAAATGAATGGCATGTATAAGCTAATAAAATAAATGTTAATATGAAATGAATGTAAGGTCCACCATTGGTATGGCTAGCAAACCTTGGTTTGGTATGTGTTGATGTTATCTTATAAAAATGCATGAATCTATTATGAAAATATGTTGAATTGGATTGGTTGATGTGGATTGGTCTCGGTTTAAAATTGCAGGAAGGCTAAATATTTTTAAAGGGGCTATATTGAGTAAAAAAAAATTGTAAACTCCGGTAATGCCTTGCACTCTATTCTAATATCGAATACGAGTAAAGGATGTTACATTCCTCATGTGGGAAGGTACATTTCAGAGAGTGCAGAAGGAAAACTGGCAGATACGTTGAGTTGGAAGGCGATAGTAGATTTAAAGGCGATGTTCGCTCGTCTCAGCCTGTATGAAGATGGCAGTTTGGTAGTTGAACTCCAAGGGAGACCAATGTGGACAAGTTAGATCAAAGAGAAGCAACTTCTAGATGAGGTCTTGAGTGCTCGACTCCGGCAAGTACAAAATGGTAAAGGAGAGGACTATAGTTTGAATGGTGATGGGGTCCTGTGTTTCCGTAAGAGAATTTGTATGCCAAAGGATGTTGAGTTAAGGCAGATGATTCTGTGGGAGGTGCATAGTAGCCCATACGCTATGCATCCTAGAGGGGTTAAGATGTATCGGGATTTGCGAGAGCAATTCTGGTGGCCAGGTTTGAAGCTAGAGGTAACAAAATTCATGGGTAAATGTTTGACGTGTCAGCAGGTGAAGGTGGAACACCAGTTACCTTCGAGGTTGTTGCAGCCGGTGAAGATTCCGTAGTGGAAATAGGAAAAATCACGATGGATTTTGTTAGTGGGTTACCTCTTACGCCCACTAAGAAGGATTCGATTTGGGTGATTGTGGATCGGCTGACGAAGTCTGCTCACTTCATACCGGTTCGTGTTGATTATTCTCTGCAAAGGTTGGCTAAGCTATACGTGGCTGAGGTTGTGAGACTACATGGTGTACCTGTGTCGATCATATCAGATAGAGACCCTAGGTTCATGTCATGATTCTGGAAGGTTCTACATCAGGCAATGGGAAAAAGGCTAGACTTCAGTATCGCCTTCCATCCGCAGACTGATGGTTAGTCTGAGAGGGTAATCCAGATCTTGGAGGATATGTTAAGAGGTTGCATCATTGATTTCAGGGGTAGTCGGGAGGAGTATTTACCTCTGACAGAATTCGCGTACAATAATAGCTACCAATCTAGTATTCAGATGGCGCCTTATGAGCCTTATACGGACGGAGATGTCGTACTTCTACTTATTAGACAGAGTTGGGAGAGCGTCAGGTGTTGGGTCCAGAACTGGTTTCGAAAACGAAGAGAAAGTTAAGTTAATTCGAGCTCGATTGAAAGATGCGTCTGATCAACAGAAATCTTATGCGGATCTAAAACGGAAAGAGTTGGAATTTGCGACGGGTGATCAAGTTTTTTTGAAAGTGTCACCGTGAAAGAAGGTAATGAGGTTTGGTTGGAAGGGGAAGCTAAGTCCTCGATTTATTAGACCTTATCGGGTACTAGAATGTGTGGGACCGGTTGCTTATCGATTAGAGTTGCCTCCAGGGTTGGAGTAGATACATGATGTGTTTCATGTCTCGATCCTAAGAAGTTACCATTCTGATCCATCGCACATTGTGCCAGTGGAAGAGATTGAAGTAAGGCCAGACTTGTCCTTTGAGGAGGAGCTAGTGCAAATTTTGGAGCAAGACATAAAAGTGTTGAGAAGGAAGTCCGTCCCTTTGGTCAAGGTGTTGTGGTGAAACCACGGCGCAGAGGAAGTGACATGGGAGCCAGAGGATGTTATGCGAAATAGTATCTCTATTTCTTCTGATCAGGTAAATTTCGTGGCTGAAATTTCTTTAAGGGGGTAGAACTGTAACATCCTGAATTAGTGGGCCTGTGCATTTTGTGTGTTGTAGGTTTAATGTGTTAGTTTGAGAATTATGGGTCCAGATTGGGCTTAGGAATGGGTGGAGGTTTCGGTTAAAATATTCTGTTTAGACACTATAGGGCTTTAAGGATGGTATCTATAGTTTAAATAAGCAAAATAGGCTTGTGGCCCAGTAACAAAGGGCACAGCAAGGGGAGCTATTAAGTGGCATCAGTGGCAAGGGAGGAGGCCCAAGTGTGAGTCGTATGGAGCCCATAGAATTGGGTCATTTTTGGCACTTAAAGAGGAGCTAGGTGGGACAGCATCAAGGCTAGAAAATAGGGGATTTAATGTGTTAAAAAAAGTGGATAATAAGCTGATAAAGAAGGGAAGAAGTGGTGTGATATAGGTCTCTTCTGGTATGTGTTCTGATAAGGATAAGGGAAAGGAGGAGGAGCTATTTAGGAGGCTAGAGATGGCCGAATGTGGGACTGTGTGTGTGAAGAGGGGGTAGACGGCTAGATAGAGTTAGGCAAAAGCCGAACTTTGTGAGTTTTTTTCTGAAACTCTCTCCCTTAGTTTTCTATGTTGCCGAAACTTTTCCATTCTTTTTCTTCTTCTGTTGAAACTTCTTCCTAGCCGAAATCTCTAAGTCTCTTTTTGTTTTCTTTTCCTAAGCCAAAACCGAAACTCCTCACTCAGTTCTTCTAAAAGCTGAAAACCCATCAGCCTCCTCTTGTTCATCTTTTCTGGGATTTTCTTAAAAGTCAAAATTCCTAAATCTCTAATCTTCTACGCTTCAATTTTCTTCTGTGATTGTCGAATCTTTTTGCAAGGGGTAGCCAAAACCTTCTGTAGAGGTAAATGTCGATTTGTGTGTTCTTTCGATCTTTTTTGACTTTTGGAGACCATAGCCAAATGGCTAAATAGTTGACCAATCTCGTGTTTTCTTTCATGGGTGGCATTCGGGACTTGAAAAGATCTAATCGCCTAAGTTTTTAAATCGGTAGCACTCGAATCATACTACTTCTGAGATTTAATCGATTTAGGTAAGAAGATTCATCTTAGCCGTTTTATTAATCGATTTATCTCCAATCTGTCAGTTAACCTTGTTAGGTGATACTCAAATCGTATCTCTTGTAGTAAGTCTTTGACCGCGAAATAGTGATCGATAATCACGATGATTTTCGATAATATAGCGTTAAACGTAGGATAGCATCAATTTTAAATGATAATATACCCGTGCGTTAGTGATTTCGTGATTTTCTTTAAGTAAAATGATTCGCGAGTTGATATGATATATATGCATGCCGCTTTCTATGTTTGCTCGGGTTGGGCGATTGATGTATCTGAAAGGGAAGTGTTAATCTGTGATCCATTCGGTGACTATGTCACAAATCGACGATGAGCGTAACCGCAGACCGCCATGATTGTTGAAAATCCCCATTGGTGTGATTGGTAGGTAAGGGTGGTGTGTAGCGGATGGATCTAGGATTGGGATGGGCTTTGCTTAATTCTGATATGTGATATTCTATTATTTTGTTCTGTGGGCTAAGGCACAGTCTGATGGTGCAAGTGGGATTGCACACTAAGTCTTGTGACTCACCCCGTTGTTAACATTTTTTTTCTAGGTAGCACCTAGTGCATCAGGCCGGGCTGGAAAGGAGCGCAAGGTGGCCATGCATAGATTTATTTTGACTCAATAAAGGATGTTGTTTTAATTATTTTCCCTTAATACTTTCAATTTGTTTGGTTTTATATTTTATTGTAATAAGGCCACTGGCTATTGTGTATTGGTTTTATGTTTTCGGTTTTTGGGTTTTCATACACTTAGAGTTTATGATTAATTGAAACTAAGGCATGTGTTTAAATAATAAAACTCAGAGGAAAAATTTCAGTTTTATTCATTAAGGCATTAATTTAAACTTATTTCTTTTACAAATTATCAAATTATGAAGTTTTTCCTGTATAAATGTTTAAACTATGCTTTTCAAAAAAAAAAATACGACATGTTTTATAAAATCTTCTTAGTGACATGCCAGATCCGGTCGAGGTGTTTGGGCATTTCACCAACTTCCTTTGAACCTGTGGCTTTTATAAGAATTATGAGACTTCCTATTATAGTTTTACATTTATTTACAAAGCTTAAGCCTCCCCTACCTTGATCTCTCTTCCTAGCTGCTAGAATCTCACCGAGTTTGTTACAACGGTAGTGAACTTCTCAAGCATTAGCTTAGTTTCAAAAAGCTATTTCTTGACTTTCATAATATTGTCTAATTCCTTTACAATGAGAGCTTCTTTAGCAGTTGTTTAATCAAAGTTGCATTATCATCTTTCCATTGCTTATTTTCTTAGGATAATTGAGTGTTGATTTCACATACCATTTCCCATTTGCCTAAAATCAATTTATATGTCTTCAAAAAATCCTCACCGGTCCTATCATTGGATTCTTCATCAGAATCTTCTCCATTAATTGTACTGGCAGCAAAAACAATAAAGCTTTGATGATCCTCAATTGTAACATCCCAAAATTAAGCCTAGTAGGATTGGGCCCAATGGGCCTTGGGCGTAGGAATGTTTAAAATTTTCAAGAATATGAGAATGGCATTGTTGCAAATTGGATTTATTAGTTAAGTGAATTTGGAAAGTTACGAGGTTTCTATGAAGTTTCGGGTTCAAGTTGGGCCTTAGTGAAATTTTGTGTTTAAGCCTATTAAGGAGAGATAGTAGGTGACCTCAAAGCTTATGGAAATAACAAGTAAATTGCTTGCATAAGTGAGCAATTAGTAAAGAGGTTATGGTGCCACATGAAGTACCTTGAGGGAAGAGGTTCAAATCCCATTGTGTGCAAATTTTGACTATTATTTTTGCACTCTTTCCTAATGTGTCAGTCAATCTTATAAATAAGACAAGTTGGACTTTTTAATTGTCAATCTTATAAATAAGACAAGTTGGACTTTTTAATTTTGGCAAGATGGCTAAGAAAATAAGGAAAGGGTGATGGTAAGGTAAGGAATCAAAAGAAAAGGGCAAGTAAGGGGAACAAGTGGCCTTTTTCAAGGGAAGTGAAATGGAAAGTGTGGTTGGCAAAATGTTAACCCTTATGACTATGAATGTGGACGGTTTTTGGGGGAAGGGGTGGTAGCCGAATTTTTCTTGGGTTGTTTTGCAAAGCTTTGTGTATGATAAGGTTTTGGTTCTTTTAGCATTTTGGTTACTCTTCCTTGCCAACATCTTTTTCTTCCCTTTTCGTTTTGGCCTAAACACCTAGTGCATTTGTTCATCTTACTCCTTTGTTTTGCCTTAACCCCAATTCATTTTTGGTTCATCTTCTTTAGTTGGCTGAAACTAACAAGCACTTTTCTCCATCCATTCTTTCCTTTTGACCATTTCATCAACCTTTTCTTCTTCTTTAATCAACATCACTTTGTGTGATCTTCTTGTTCGATTTTCTCTATAGCCAAACCATTATCATCCTATTTCTTCATTATTTCATTCTCTATCATGTGGGAAAACCTCATCTTCATCAAATCGGTAAGTAGTAGTTTTCTCTTTGTCAATAACCTTGTTTCATTCGAGTTTTTCCTTAATAAATCGTGTGTTCTTCCTTCTCTCTCTCGTTGAGTTTGAATTACATTCTTTTCTGTGATATGACCATCGTTGGGCTTAAGATTTTCAACAAGGTGAAGGAGCACAAGTGATTTGTATTAACCAAATTGTTATCGTCGACTCGTCAAGACGGAATTTCAATAGCCAAAGGGTAGGATCGAGGGAGATCACATTTGTGGTGTTGAAATCGGTGGAAAGCACAACTCGTTATTAAGGTGTGTAATCCCATACCTTCCGTATACATATCTGAAATGGTGCGTAATCTCACACTTCTTTGAAAGTTTGTATGAAATATTTTGTGAATCGGTCGAAATACCAAAGAAAACCAAAAATCGGCATCCGTGATCACTCGGGCGTGCGTATGATCGTAGTGGTAATTGTATTTTGTCATAAAACAGTTTCGGTTAGAAGCAGTGACGTGTTTTTGAAAAATCACGAAACATAGGATAAAGGGAATTATTAGATTAAATATTACTGTGTTTATTTTAATATAGAAGAAACGGAGAAGGAAAAAGGAATTTTATATTCCGAGATATGTTAATTTTATATTCCCTGATCTGTCTTAGTAAAATCAGATAAAATTGTACAAAGTGAATTATGAGTTATAGTTGATATGTATGGATTCCTTAGTGAGTCTATTTTCAATAGAGACAAGTGGGAGCAGCATATGAAAATCGTACAGTGAGATATTTGAATTTTGGGTAAGAGAGGTCAGAATCATTGGACAGTGAAACAAGGGAAACTTTAAAGAATAAACTGTACTAAATGGTTAAGCCAAAAGTTCTGGAAAAATTGTAGTAAGAATATATATGAGTCTAGTTTCAAGGAAAATTTACGGATCTGAATTTCGAGTTTCCTAACACGAGTTATAGTCAGTTTAGTCAAAGTGACGCAGTTGGATAGTTTCAATTTGTATGCCCCAAATTAGTAGTTAAAGTCTTAGGTTGTGAAATTACCAAATTACCCTTTGTGGGTAAAATTACCGAATTACCCTCGATGGGTAAAATTACGAAAATGCCCTTATAGGTCGAATTACAGAAATGCCCCTGATGGGCCGATCTGATATATTTTTCTATGTGGGCCAAATCGATATAATTGCTAAATGGGCCGATTGATATATAAATATGTGGGCCGATTGATAAATTGCTATATGAGCCAATCTAAAAATTTACGAAATGGGTCAAGATGATTCTCTACTCAATGGGCCAACTTGATAAATTGTTATAATGGGCCAAAATTTTTGTAATAAATATACGAATAAATTATTGTGATTTGTTATGCATTATATACATGAATTGCTTGGGATGGGATAATGATAAAGAGAAGTTTTGGTAGCTCTGCTACATAATTTTGGCGGCCCTGCCACAAATTTGTTTAGTGGCAATTCCACGTAAATTCTATTATTCTGGTAGCTTGTCCACACCTAAATTTGCTATAAATGGCTTAATGCCTGCGATTGGTGTGTTGGCGGGGTAGGTTGACTAAAGATCCCCACGGGTGTGTTGGTTGGTACAAGTGCTGTGTAGCGGATGGATTACTAGGCTTGGTTTGGGAATTTGCATTTCATATAAGCTGTTATATTTTGATATATTATTGTTATTGTAAATGGGCTTAGGCCCAAATAATTGCTTAATGAGATTTTGGCCTCTGGACAACGGTAAGTGGGTTACACTCGAGTTCTTGTAACTCACCCCCTTTCTCAACCCTTGTAGGTAATGCTCAAGAATGAGGACTTGGGCGATGGATGACTCGGTGGAGGCCATGCTTTGGAAATAACATTTTCAATATTAGTAAACTATTTTCCGTTTATTTCATTACTTCGCTATTTTGGGTTTTTTTATGTTGTAATAAGGCCTCTAGAGTATTTTTATTATTTGCTTTACGTTTGATATACTTATTATCTTGCTTAATTTGTTTTAAATGAGAATTTTCTAAAACTTAAATAAAGATTTTCTAAAATGGATTAACAAATGGTTTTCATAACAAATTTTACAAATATTTTTAACTCGGAAATTTTCTCTCGAATTATCAATGATGTTTTCAAAAGTCACGGTTTTATAAGATCACTAGTTCAAATATCGATTCTTTAATCATCATTTCAAAGATTACTAGTATTTTTATCAATTATTTCTAAAAAAATTTTTTTTTCTTAACTATAACAAAAATAACTTCATCTTTAGTCACAAGTTCTTTATACGTTTTCGAAAAACTCTTCAGTGTGACACGCCAGATTCGGGCCTAACTTCTAGGCCGAGTTTGGGGTGTTACATTTTATGGTATCAGAGCTCGATTGCAAAACTTGACTGTGGTTTGGGTTCAAAAGTGTTTTTGAAAAGTTGTTTGAATTTTAAAATTATAAATGCATGTTCTAAAGGAAGTATGGCACCAAGGGTATCCAGCACCAAGTCAAGTAAGTATTTGTTTTCATGATTATTGTGTTACTACTGTGGTAGGAAAATTCCACAAATAGAATACTCTAGAATTGTTAGCTTTAGGAGTTGAAACTATAGGATGCGGATTCGACTCTCGAAAACAACTTTTCTACTCACACTTCATAAAACATTGCTTAATAAACATTGAATAGTATATTAATTCATAAGACTTGTAATCAGATTAAATCGACTTAGTGAACATGAGTGCTAGAAGACGTGGACGCGGTGGACGTAGACATGGTAGAGGCCGAGGTGCTAAGGCTAGATCTTCGGCACCGAGGCATGTTTTCTAAAGGGAGACGTTGGCATCGCCAGTGGCTGAGACAGGATCTTATGATCGAGTTAAGGTTCATGAGCTGACTCAGATAGTTAAGAAAGTATTGGAGGAGGTTAAAGGAATCAATGAGGCACTTCGAGTTAGGTGGGTGGACTATAAGAAGAAAAGAGATCGTGGTTCTTTAGAGTCGCAGTCTCGTTCTGTGAAGCGTGTCAAGGAACGTCCAAACTTTTCGGCTTGCGATTATTGCGATAGCGTCATCCGGAGGATCTTGGAAGAGGTCAGGAGCATGTTTGAGATCTTGGTCTAAGGAGCATAAGGCTCAGATTGTTTCATCACCATCAAGTCAGGTATGTTTTGGTTGGACATGATGATTGAATGTAGAAAATTTTAGTTATAAGTGGTAGATAACTGCTTGCTTCTGTGGTTAGATGTTTGGTTGTGTGAAAGAGGATTCAAGATTATGTTAAAAGTACATTAGTGTTATTTAGATCAGAGTGCGCAGCGAAAGCATAGTGGTGTGTTTAGAGTGATACGTTTAGTAGTTGATTGGAAATTCCGAGGAAAAATTTTTTTAAGGAGTGTTGAATTGTAATATCCCAAAATTAGGCCTAGTAGGATTGGGCCTAATGGGCCTTGGGCGTAGAAATGTTTAAAATTTTCAAGAATATGAGAATGGCGTTGTTGCAAATTGGACTTATTAGTTAAGTGAATTTGGAAAGTTACGAGATTTCTATGAAGTTCTGGGTTCAAGTTGGGCCTTAGTAAAATTTTGTGTTTAAGCCTATTAAGGAGAGATAGTAAGTGACCTTAAAGCTTATGGAAATAAATGAGTAAATTGCTAGCATGTGTAACAGCCCAATCTAGGGGCTAGTCAGAACAGTGATCTCGAAATCACTAATTCGAGGATAGATAAAATTATTCATGTTATGTTATGTGTTATAACATGTTTATAAGGATGTATGAAAATTTTGGTGCCTTAATTTTAGCAATTTCTAGCTAATTTGTGAAAAAAAGACTAAATCGCATAAAGTGCGAAAGTTCTATTTTATTTGCAAAAGGTGCCAAATAGCTATGGGCTATTAATTGGAGGCCCCAATTGTGAAAATTGGCCTTGTTTTAAGTAAGTAGGCCGGCCATGTGACATAGGGGACAAGAATTTTTAACTTTGGTCAAAATAGGTGGGAATTAGGTGAAAAAATGAATAAAATAAGGTGAGTAAAAGATGTTATCATCTTTCACTATTCACCTATCTTCTCTCCACCGAAAATTGAAGAAGCAATGGTGGTTTGGGGGTTTGAACTTTCAGTCAAGCTATTATCCTTATTAGTAAGTGATTTTGATGACTTTTCTTGATAAAATTGTACTTTTGGAGTCCCCAAACTTAAGCTAGCTAATGAGGGGACTATTTTGCAATATGGTTGAGAGTCCAGGGACTTACCATTAGAGAGTATATGCTAGTTTCTGAGTTTTTATGGAAGAAAATGAATGATAAGATGATGAGAGACAACTTTTGTGAAGGGTGTTGTCATGAAAACACCTAATTGGGACTAAAATGCACAAATTGTGATTTGTTCATTAAAGCATGAAATAGTTGGAATTATGAGTAGTTGTAAGAGGATTAAATGTTCAGGTAAGTTTGTTGAACAAGAAAATGTGATAAAAATTTATTTACGATCCTAGGGGCAAAATCGTAATTTTGCCAAAGTATAGGGGCAAAATGGTCATTTTTGCCTAAGTGGATATTATGTTGTAATATGGTCATTAAGTATTATACGAGTAAATTTCATTGTTCTAGATCAAAGAAAACGAGTTTCAGACCTAGAACGGATGAAAAGAGAAATGTGGGTAAATAGTCCTTTCCGGCTATTTCGACAACGAGGTAAGTTCATGTGCAATTATTGAAAGTATGCATGAGTTTATGGAAGTATTTCGATGTTGTATGGCATGTATATTCACTCTATAGATGTATGATACATATATTATTTGATGAGATGCCATGAGAATTGAGTCCTAGAGTAATGAGAAATGCATGTAGAATGTTGAAATGATAGTTAAAGCCTCGTATAAGACCATATTGAATTATGGCTTCAATGTAAGAATTCATATAAGACCATGTCAGGGACATGGCATCAACATGTTAATCCAAGTAAGACTCTATTGGGGTACGATTTCTATGTGACTTCATGTGTTTGAGACTCAAGAGAATATTTTATAACTTAAGTATTTCAGCAGATATGATGAATGTATGTGGTTGTACCACAAGAAGCACAGGTATGTGTTAGAACTAAAAGGTGATGAACTTAATTTATGATGAACCCTTCGTGGGAAATGCATAAATAATACACCTTAGTTGCATGAGACAGATTTATTGACATAGTGCGTGAATGTTAGCAAGAATAGAAGTGTAAATAAATGTTCTTGAATGAACATTTAAGATAGAGGTAAGCTGGTGGGTTGTTATTCACGAATGATAAATAACGGTGAGCTATGTGCGGTATCACCTCATTGTTGGTAGTGGTGGGCTGTACGCAATACCATCAGTTGTATTAATACTGGTGAGCTAAGTGCGTAACCCCCGAGAGATGGGTAGCTTATTGAAAATGTTTGATGTGTTGTCTTATGTGATTACATGACAATCAGTGCAGGAATGGAATCTAGTTAAACGAGCAATTAACTTGTAGTACGGTATGAGATAGAATGAGTAAGCTTCAAGAGCGATTGAGTAAGCTTCAAGAGCGGTTGAGTAAGAAATCATTAGTTAATGGGAAAGACCCAGTATAAAGATGCTTTGTGGTGGTGTATATTCAATGAACTTGTAAAATTATCATTTTATGCAGATGAACTTACTAAGCATTATTGCTTACTCCTCTTTCTTTCCCATCTCTTATAGGTTATTTTAACTAGCTCGAGTTGTAGGCTGTCTGAAATCTTATCACACTATCGAGCAGACACATTGTACGAGGTATCAAGACTTTCTGAGTCATGGCATGTATAGGGCTAGAATTGAAGGTTGATTAAGTTGTTGTTAATGTACCAAATTATGTTGGCGTAAGAGGGTTTATAGTTTAAAAGTGTATAGCCATTGATAATGGCTTAAGTCATTGTAATTGTATGGGAGGGAAACCTTATTTTCATGAATCAATGTATAAAATCATGTGTTTTAGTTGATAAATTGAGCCTTTACTAAATTGGTATATGTATGTGTATAGGTGAGAGTGGTAAGAAGGCTTGGTAGATAGCCTTTAAGTGTCCACGCGGTTAGACACACGGGCGTGTGTCTGGGCCGTGCGAACCTTGCACCTTTTGATTACTTGTTAGAATAGGCCACGGGTGAATCACAAGGCCGTGTGTATGAGCTGTAAGACCCACGGCTTGGGCATGGGTATGTGCTCGGGCCGTGTCAAATAAGTTAGTAGCTCCACACGGTTGGAGGACACGGCGTGTCAAGGCCATGTCAGATAAGTCAGTAGCTCCCCACGGATGGAAAACATGGGCAAGCTTAGGGGTGCACGGGCGTGCCCCAAACCACACGGGCGTGTAACCTCTGATTATGTGAGAGGATTTTCGATAAGTTCCAAAAGTCCGAACAAGTGTTTAAGGCCTCGTATGACCATGATACGTATGTCCGAAACAAAATTTTATAGCCAGTAAGTACTTAATTAAGTGAGTTCAAGCATGATAATGTCACGCATCTAATCTTAGCATCGGACTTGGGTACGGGGTGTTACATTTAGTGGTATCAGAGCTATGGTTTAGTCGATTCTAAAACTAACCTAGCGAGAGTAAGAGTCTAGCCATACATGCCATATGTGGATCGTGATAGTGTGATGTCTCTCGGCCTTAACGAATTTGTTTTATTAAGAAAGTGAGAATCCCACTCGAGTTAAATTCAGTAAGTTGTATGATTTCTAAGCTTTATGATTTCTATCATTGAATTGCTTGGTATAATGTACATTGTCATCATGAAATGTTTAATGTTTTACTGAATAAAGAAATCAATGAGATTAATTATAAGCAAGTCCCGATTGAATAAGAATTGCCTAGGATACTCGATCCATCACAAGAGGCAAGAAAGCCCATATAAGACCGAGCCAAGGCATGGCATTTGCAATCAAGAAGAGATATTTCATGTAAGTCCAAGGAAAGCTTGGCATTGAATAGATATTTCATGTAAGCCCTTGGCATTGAGGCAAGCTTGGCATTGAGCAGATATTTCATGTAAGTCCAAGGCAAGCTTGGCATTGAGCATGATATTTCATGTAAGTCCAAGGCAAGCTTGGCATTGAACAGATATTTCATGTAAGACCAACGCAAGCTTGGCATTGATTCAAGAAGAGACCTTTCATGTAAGTCCATGCCTAGAGTATGGCTTTGGCACGAAGTTCATGGCAAGAGATTTAGTATCCTCGGTAATTCACAGAAATTCATCGGGCAAATGAGTAAAGTTAAAATGAGATAGCAAGAAAGGTAGTAGTAAAGCTGATATTATGTCATGCTAGTTAAGATTGACTGACAAGTATAATTCATGTTATGAATGATGATGCTGAGATTATGCTTATATTAGTAAAGCATACTAATTTTTGTGATCAAGTGTTACAAGTACCTTATTTACCTTACAGATATGAGAATAGTAAGCACCATGATGTATGTGAGAAGCAGTAAGAGCAAGAAACCACCTATATTGTGGTATGAAAGCTAAAATTTGGAAGTTTGACTAAGTAGAATGCATGAGATGAGTATGGACGTTCGACGATGAAAAGATGAATAAGACCATGGTTGGACCATGACAATGAGAGTGCCAGTGTAAGACCATGTTTGGAACATAGCATCGGCCACGATATGAGAGCCAGTGTAAGACCATATCTGGGTATGGCATCGACATCGACATGAGTTCCATATGAGACCATACCAAGGGTATGACATTGGTATTGGTATGAGATTTCATGTAAGACCGTAGCGAGGCTATGGCATCATGATGACATATAAAGAAATAGTTGGACTATGCTGTCGTGATATGAGTAAGACCATAGTTGGACTATGGCAATCAGGTAAACGACGTACTCAGACCCGTAAGGCATTCATTGATTGATAATTGATTGTAAGAGAAAGTAGAGTTAAATGTTGAGTACTCAAGTAGATAGTAATGTAGAACTTGAGTAAGTGAAGACATTATTCTAATGTATTTGTGATAGAAACAATTGTAGTGTGATAAATGTGTAAACTCACTTGAGATGAGTTGTATAACTATGATGATATTTTGTTTATGATGAGTAGTAAATTATATACATGTGATCACGAGAGTCAAGTTATGGGGCTCTGTGATCTCACCCCCTTACCACAGCGGAATTATGATGAGATTTTATGAGAGTCAAATTGAATAAGTTAGTATGTGATTAATGCAGTATTATGTTAGCATTTTGAAAATGCTTGGTGTCACATTGATACATGATGCTCTACTAGGTAGAGTATTTATTGTTGAACATAAGGCTGAAGTCCTTGGGGACTGGAATAAAAAGGCTATCGTTAAGATATGAATTAGATAAGGTCCCGTATAAGACTATGTTCGAGGCATGGCCTCGGCACCAAGATATGATTTCGTAAAAGACCATATTTGTAATATGGCAATGTTAATGAATATGAGACTCGTGTAAGACCACATACAGAATATGGCATCGATACTTGATAAGGAAGACCATATGAGACCTTATCCAGAGATATGTCATTGGCAATTAAAGGAGATTCCATATGAGACCATCACTAGAATGTGACATTGGTTTCGTACCTACATGAAGGACGGTGGATATGCGTCTTTGGCTATCCCTGGTAGTCAATGGGACGAATAGATGGGTATAGAGGTAAAAATGAGGATTGTGTCAAAATCATGTGAATGAGTGAATACAGTCCCTTGTTAGCGAGTCGCAAGGAAACGAATATGGAGTGAGGCATGGTATATGCTTAATAAAGGTGATTATTAGTAAATATGTCTGAAAGCTTTAGCAATTATATTGATTATGCATTGTTAAGAACAAAGGGAAGTTAACCTAAGTTATTTGATGCAAGTGAGTACGAAGCCTAAGCTGTATGTTTGTAGAGATCCTTTTTAATTTGAGGTTTGTTAATGAAAAGAATTGTTAAAGAGTTTGAGGACAAAATGGCTAAAGAAATAATGTTGAACTGTGAAAGTGTTCAATTATGATAACCATAACTGTATGGATCATAATGATCTCTTTAAGTATTAAGTGTTAAGAACTTTTGCCTTTTTGGAGTCAACGTAGTTGTTTATCTCATGAAATGAGATAGTACGAGACGATTAGCTAACTTCAAAATTAGATTAAATGGTTGTCGATTTTGTAATTGGAATTGACATTCCTTTATCCTTGTAACCTTGTACGGGTATTTTAAGGAAGAAGTCCGTGATAATTTTAGTGTAAGAAGTGAAATCACCAGTTTCACGTTGTATGATGGGTCTTCGAGTAAGTCGAATAGAGTTAATGGATTCGATCGAAATGTTCTTAAGATCGTGAGATATGATGCTAGTAAAAGTTTTAGATTAGCACAGCAAAAGAAACTCAGATTTGAATGTGCTAGGAAATGTTCTCTATGTGGAAAAAGGAGTAGATTAATATATTGACACATGATTTGAGTTTTGTGTATATTCATGCATGAATCAATAAAGAGGATAAAATTTTGTATATATGAGAGTAAGGAGCATAATACAAAGATATGCTCACCGAAATGTTCAAACTATGATAGTTGAGTTGAAAGCTATAGAAAGAACTACTAATTGGAAGTTCTAGTACTGAGTTCAGTCTGAATCGAGAAAAAAGAGTTGATCGGTTAATGATCCGTGGAAAAATCAATATGTATTTTTCCAAATTTTGATAAGTGAGAATATCTTATGCTGCAAGAGATTTTGAGAATGAATTGGTGGAAACCGCTTGAACTATTACATTGGTGGGTATAGTTATTGTAATACTTCTCAGATAGCAGACATAGTATAGGTATCTGAATAAAAGATCCTTGTTAAGCAATGCGAGTTAGTTACTCGGTTGACCATTAGTTGGTAATATCTTAGTTTCAGCAAGGTTAATGACTAAAGTTAGTCTTCCTTTCTGAGTAGAGGAGTTCAGAAAGGAGGTAGTAAATGGTATTTTAAATAAGCTCTGAATGAGTTTATTCCAGGCGTTAAAATCCAGGTTGGATAAGATTTTCGTTATCGATATTTCCTTAAGATAGAATTTGAATAACGATGAGTCCCGAACTTATTCAGAAGTTTCGGGGTAAGAGATTTATGTAGTAGCATATCTGCTAAAGCAAGAGAAAAAGAAGAACGATTATGTGCATAAATCTATTGACAAGTAGAGCACATTTCACGACATAATTGAGTTAGGGTCAGAGGTGGTTGACTACTAAAAGATGAGTTTTAAAGTGTACAAATTAAGACTATTACCTTTGATAAATACTTTAATGAGAAAGTGAGATGAAATCTTATGGATTTTTAATTTAGTTGGACAATATTCCAAAAGAGGGGATGTCTTTCGAATTGTAGTGGATTGATTAGTGTAGATCCGAACGATCATTTGGATATATATAGAATTCCAAATTGGTGGATTGTTGAATACAATATATACGCAGAAGAAGGATAACGTAAATCTCAAGTTACGTTTTGACCTTATGTATCATAGCTTAAGAGTTATTGGTAAGAGAAACTTGAGGATACGTGAGATTGTGATTTTGAAGAGTTGAGGGAAACGTCTTAAGAAAGTTAGTAACAACTCCTCCTGATAAGATTTTCGGGGACGAAAATCCTTAAGGGGGAGAATTGTAACAGCCCGATTTAGGGGCTAGTCGAAACAATGATCTCGAAATCACTAATTCGAGGATAGATAAAATTATTTTCATGTTATGTTATGTGTTATAACATGTTTATAAGGATGTATGAAAATTTTGGTGCCTTAATTTGAGCAATTTCTAGCTAATTTGTGAAAAAGGACTAAATCGCATAAAGTGCAAAAGTTCTATTTTATTTGCAAAAGGTGCCAAATAGCTATGGGCTATTAATTTGAGGCCCCAATTGTGAAAATTAGCCTTGTTTTAAGTGAGTAGGCTGGCCATGTGACATAGGGGACAATAATTTTTAGCTTTGGTCAAAATAGGTGGGAATTAGGTGAAAAAAATGAATAAAATAAGGTGAGTAAAAGATGTTATCATCTTTCACTATTCACCTATCTTCTCTCCACCAAAAATTGAAGAAGCAATGGAGCTTTGGGGGTTTGAACTTTCATTCAAGCTATCTTTCTTATTAGTAAGTGATTTTGATGACTTTTCTTGATAAAAATTGTACTTTTGGAGTCCCCAAAGCTTAAGCTAGCTAATGAGGGGACTATTTTGCAATATGGTTGAGAGTCTAGGAACTTACCATTAGAGAGTCTATGTTGGTTGCTGAGTTTTTATGGAAGAAAATGAATGATAAGATGATGAGAGACAACTTTTGTGAAGGGTATTGTCATGAAAACACCTAATTGGGACTAAAATGCAAAAATTATGATTTGTTCATTAAAGCATTAAATAGTTGGAATTATGAGTAGTTGTAAGAGGATTAAATGTTTAGCTAAGTTTGTTTAACAAGAAAATGTGATAAAAATTTATTTACGATCCTAGGGGCAAAATCATAATTTTGCCAAAGTATGGGGGCAAAATGGTCATTTTTGCCTAAGTGGATGATACGGGCATGCCTCATCATGAACCGAGTTCAATCCGAGACCCGGTGGTGTTACCTCAAGGATCGATAACGAGGTCGCGTGCGAGACAATTTAAAGAGGCAATCGGAGTTCTAATCCAGCATGCTTGGGATGATGCTAAGACCCTGTCAAATGATGGTTTAACTCCGTGTTGCATACTTTTACGAGCTCACGAACAGGGAGATCTTCCTATGGCTATTCGGCCATAACTAATTGGCCTTTCGGCCTTAGCTAATTAATTAATAGAAGATTAGTTAAATAAAAATAGACAAATTAAATAAGTGTTTAAATTTAAATAAGTCTTAAGTTGTTGCATAATTAATCGTTGAAATTAATATGTCTAGTTTTAGGACATAATTAATTGTTTGCTGCTACTTATTTTAGTTGGCCGAAATTGTCCATTTAATTTGTCTAAAAACTCCAGCCTAAATTAATGTAAGCATTGATCAATCTCTATTTAATTTGTTCAGCCTAAAACATGGTATAAATGATGTCTTAAGTGGCTGGAATTTAAGTTGACGAAAATTATTAATTTGCAGGTGTTTTGGGGACATCATTTAAAGTGGGCAGCAGCATGTTTGCACTTCCTTTATTACCGTGTCGGAACAAGCAAGGGAATTGATTTGCTGCTGGTATCAACTTCCCAACGTGCCTTCGGACTTCCCAAGCGTCCATCGAAATGGACAACAATAATACATGCATGGACACCATTTAAAGCTTGGCGGTGGCTTCATTTATGGTGTGTTGGAGCATGCGTGGGAGTTAATTAGCTACTGGAGTAAGCTTCCCAATGTGACCTTTGGTGTCTCCCACACGTCCATTAAGAGGACAACCAAAGACATGCATGAAACGTCATTAATTGCTATGTTGGAGCATGTTCAATCGCATTAAAGGATATGTTGCATGCATGGTTTTTAGGCGCATCGTGAAGACAAAAAGACACATTAAAGTTGCTGGTTCTTTTCTCCAATGGCGTGTTGAGTGCTTCATCTCTCAAGGAAGCTTCGTGGAAGGCAAAGTCTTTAAGTGGTGATTGCTTCGTAAAACACAAACGACAATGCATTAAAGAGGGGCGTCGTTTAATTACATGTTGATTGATGCTCCATGCGTGGATTGAACTTAATGGTTGGTATGGGACTTTGAGAATGCCTTTTCACGTTCCAAGGCAAAGATAGGACAAGTCAAAGCCATTCGACTTACCAAGGCCGACCATGCACATCTCTAGGTAGAATATTAAGAGCCATTCAACTTCTTTGTCCCCTACAATGAATTCGGCTGCACCAAGTTTTCTAGAAGCTTAACTATTGAGTTCCATGGATGAATGTGGACAGCAACTAAGGGCTGAAAAATTCTAGACTAATCTAGGACATTCAAGGGCCAAAAATTACTTAGAAATTAAGTTAAATTTCATGACTTTTCAATTAGCTTCTTAAGTACTATAAATATTCAAAAATGGCCATTTGCACTTTTGATGAATATTATACCGTTATTCTGTCGAATTTGTGAGAGCACTACTCCAATTTCGTTTTAGGATTCGTTGGCTTATCTAGCAAGCTAGTGGCGTCAACCCTTCCTTCTACTGTCCAAAAACCGATACCGAGGTTCCTATCATTTCACGACAGTGGGTCGAGGTCCAAATTAAATTCCAAAACCGAACCTTAGGAAACCTATAAATGGCAACGGTCGATACCTTACGGTATTGGTTCTTACTTGTTTCTTAAGCCAAAAGTCGAACCCTGAAATTACCCGAGCTATTATCCCAGCTATTCTTCCCTTTCAAACCACTTCCAGAACTTTTCGAACCAAATCAAAAACTGAAATCATACCTAAACATCCTTCTTTTCTAAACTCTAACCAAATCCGAACCAATCTTAATACAACTCCGTTGACTTCATACTACTTCCCTAAAACCTAAAATTCCTCTAAACTCCTCCCACTCTCCTTCTTTAAACTTCAACTTTGTAATTCTTGATTACGATCGGGCAATTCAGCATACGTCTCGTTTCCATCTCGAGACCGGGACCGTATCATCTGGTATCAGAGCTGGTTAAACTGAGAGTTACGAAGCCCCGTCGACTAAGCCGAAGCTGTTAATCGAAGATCCAAAGTAAGTTAAAAAAATCGAAAATTAAAAAAATCTGTATTTAAAAAAATAAAAAAATTCGTAAAAAAATTCAAAAAAGGTGCTTGGACAAAAAAAAAGTGCTTGAACAAGTTTGATATATTGTTAAGGTTTATTTTTTGTTCTGTAAATCTCTTCTATATTTTCCTTCTTCCTCTGTCTCCCTCGACCCAACTCTAAAAAAAAAAAATAACCCGTTCTAGACCGCCTGAGCTTTTCTTTCTTTCAGCCTACCTTTTAAAAAAAAATACGTTACAACCTTTGATATCGTTTGAGGCCGACCCCTAAGCCCTAATAAGCCTTGGCGAATCTGAACAACGAAATCACGAGAAGTGTAAGATGTAAAAGGCACGAGATTGTGAGACTATTAGAGGGGAGGTAAAAGCCAAACTAAGAGTGTCAAACACGAGTGAGAGTGTCGTTGATTTCTTCTTTCAGAGTGCGGTGAGAATTATTGTGAGGACTTAGTTTCTATACCGATGTCTCAAGAAGCCGGGCAAAACAGGAGGAACGACAAGGCGGACAACCTATTCGAAATGTTCCTGATTTACAAATGCAAGCCATGTTATGAGAAATGGAGAGATTACTTGATCGAAGGCTCAATCCTCTAGAAGATCGCCTCTATCAAGTGGAAGCTCGAAGGGCACGAGAGGTGACTCTTGAAGTGGCCAGGCAAAGACGCGGACGACCTAATCAACGACGTGAGTAACCACGGAAAGTTGACGAAGACCTTAATGAAATCAGTGATGGTGAAAGCGATCAAGAATCCAACCTTAGTGTTGGAAGGAGAGATCCCTGAAATCGTGGTCAAAGAGATCGGAGACGGGAATACGATGATCTTAAGAATATCAAATTAACAATCTCTACTTTTCAAGGCAAGTCAAATCCCGAAGCCTACTTGGAATGGGAAAAAAGATTGAACTTGTTTTCGACTGCCACAATTACTCCGAAAACAAGAAGGTCAAGCTAGTCGCTATAGAATTCTCCGACTACGCCATGATCTGGTGGGATCAGTTAACGACAAATCGAAGGCACAACGATGAATGGCCAATCACTACATGGGCCGAAATGAAAGTGGCCATGAGACATCGATTTATACCTTCTTATTATCACCGGGAGTTACATTAGAAACTCCAACACCTTTCACAAAGGACGAGAAGTATCGAAGATTACTATAAGGAAATAGAGGTCGCCATGATCCGAGCTGACATTCAAGAAGAACGAGAAGCCACCATGGCTCGATTCTTAGCTGGGCTCAACCGAGAGATAGCCAATGTTGTGGAACTACAACATTATGTTGAGATGGAGGAAATGGTCCACATGGCCATCAAAGTAGAAAAACAGTTGAAGCAAAAAGAAGCATCCATGAGCTTTTACCACCAAAACCTTGAAGTGGGGTCAAAAGCGCAAGCAAGGGTTTCCTTAAACAAACCAAGAATCCTACTTTCACCCGAAGACAAACAAGCCTTTGGTGAAACAAGCAAAGGCAAGGCTCGGAGATTTCAAATCCTAGATCTCGGGATATCAAATGCTTCAAGTGTCTTGGTCAAGGACACATAGCCAGCCAATGCCCAAATAGACGAACTATGGTGATGCGGGTTGATGGTGAGATGGAGACCGAGGATGAAGAAGAATGCGAGTCCGAATCCAGCTCCGAAGTTGATGAGGACATAGAACAACCTGTTGAAGGTGAGTTACTCGTAGTCAAGCAAAGTCTTGGTCTACAAAATACCAGAAACGAGGAGCAACGCAAAAATATTTTTCACTCGAGATGCCAAGTGCAAGGTAAAGTGTGTAGCCTTATCATTGACGGAGGAAGTTGTACGAATGTAGCAAGCACCCTTATGGTGGAAAAGCTAGGATTGACGACAACTAAGCATCCGACTCCGTATAAACTTCAATAGCTTAACGACGGCGGAGAACTCAAGGTTACCAAGTAGGTCCTAGTATCTTTCAGCATCGAGAAATATTCCGATAAAGTACTATGCGACGTAGTGCCGATGCACACGAGACACTTACTCTTGGGACGTCCATGGCAATATGACCGCCGAGTGGTGCACGATGGTTACACTAATTGATATTCTTTCAAGCATCTCGGGAGGAATGTGACACTTGCCCCCTTGACCCCTAAACAAGTCTTTGATGACCAATAAAAGCTTCGAATTTCCATTGATCAATCAAAAGAAAAAGAAAAAGAAAAGAATGTAAAAGTGAAAAATAAGAGAAATGAGCGAGAAAAAAATACGAGTGAAAAAAGCGAAAGCGAGAGAAAACAAAAGAGAAAAAGAAGAAAATGAGAAAGAGAGCGAAAAAATGAGTGTCTTAGCAAAAGCAAGTGATATCTGAAAAGCATTGAGTCCGAGGCATTACGTGTATTTGCTTCATGCAAAGAAGCATTTTGAACACTAACGATTTACCGATGGCCTTCCGACTTGCTTTTGTCTTTGATTCGAAATTCAAGACATATTCTCGGGAGGTACCCAAAGGATTACCACCCATCCGAGGCATTGAACACCAAATAGATTTGTTGCGGTCTTTGCTTTCCGAACCGACTGCGTCATCAAGTAATCCAGAAATAAAAGAGCTCCAAAAGTAAAACACTGAATTGCTTGAAAAAGGCTACATCAGAGAGCCTTAGTCCATGCTATTGTCACAGTATTATTAGTGCCTAAGAAAGATAGCTCATGGCGTATGTGTGTCGATTGTCACACCATCAACAAGATTACTGTAAAGTATCAACACCCGATACCCCGACTCGACGATATGCTCAACGAGTTAAGTGGAGCAAAAGTTTTCACAAAGATCGACCTCAAGAGCGGTTATCACCAAATCCGGATCGTGAGGGCGATTTAGTGGAAAATAGCTTTAAGACGAAGCTAGGTTTGTATGAATGGTTGGTAATGTCATTCGCCTTACGAATGCTCCAAGTACTTTTATGCGTCTTATGAATCATGTTTCTGAGCTTTCATTGGAAAATCATGTGTTGTTTATTTTGATGACATATTAGTGTACAACAAAACTTTGGAGGATCACGTTCAACATCTATGAGCCATTTTAGAAGCGTTGCGGAAAGAGGTATTGTATGCTAACCTCAAGAAATGTTCTTTTTGCACTGACAAGGTTGTTTTCTTAGGATACGTCGTGAGTGCAAATGGCTTGGAGGTTGACCAAGAGAAGATTCGAGCCATCCAAGAATGGCCCCATCATACAACGATTAGCCAAGTACAAAGCTTCCATGGGTTGGCTAGCTTCTATCGCTGATTCGTGCCCAACTTTAGCACGATTGCGTCTCCTTTAACGAGCGTAATCAAGAAGAATTCGACATTCTATTGGTCCGACGAGCAAGAGCGGTCTTTTAATGCCATTAAAGATTGTCTTGTTAAAGCTCCATTATTATCCCTTCCTGATTTTTCTAAAACTTTTGAAATTGAGTGTGACACATCAGGTGTAGGGATTGGAGCCGTTCTCACACAGAATGGATGACCGGTGGTGTACTTTAGTGAGAAATTGAGCGGAGCTGCACTTAATTATCCTGTGTATGACAAAGAAATGTACGCACTCATAAGATCGCTTGAGACATGGCAGCATTACTTGAGGCCAAAGGAGTTTTTAACCCATTCGGATCACGAGGCACTCAAGTACATCAAAGGTCAGCATAAGCTCAACAAACGGCATGCAAAATGGATCGAGTATTTGGAATCAATTTCGTACGTAATTAAGTATAAGAAAGGTAAGAAAAATGTAGTGGCAGATGCGTTATCCCGAAAGTACACCCTATTGACTTTTCTTGATTCTAAATTACTTGGTTTCCATCATATAAAAGAACTGTACGTTGATGATGTTGATTTTGGACCCATCTATAATGCTTGCGAGAATGGTACATTTGATAAGTTCTACAGGTACGAAGGATTTCTTTTCAAAGAAAATAGATTATACATACCAAACGGATCTATTCGAGAGTTGTTCGTATTAGAAGCACATAGTGGTGGCCTTATGGGTCACTTTGGACGAGATAAAACGATGTCGACTCTACAAGAGCATTTCTTTTGGTCAGGAATGCGAAAGGATGTCGAAAAGATTAGCGAGCACTGTCTAGCTTGCAAACGAGCGAAGTCACGGGTACAACCACATGGTCTATACACGCCACTTCCTATTCCAGACACTCCTTGGATCGATGTTTCCATGGATTTTATCCTTGGTTTGCCAAGATCAAAAATAGGGAAGGATTCAATCTTCGTTGTAGTTGATCAGTTTTCTAAGATGTCCCATTTTATCCCATGTTCTAAGACCGATGATCTTGTGAACATAGCCAATTTATTTTTCGGGAAGTTGTACGTCGCATGGAGTTAAAACGATTGTATCAGATCGAGACGTAAAATTCTTGAGTCATTTTTGGCGAACTTTGTGGGGGGAAACTAGGAACGAAACTGATGTTTTCGACCACTTGTCATCCTTAGACGGATGGACAAACTGAAGTGGTGAATCGAGTCCTTTCGACTCTGCTCCGAGCATTGGTGCGGAGGATTCTCAAGACTTGGGAGGAATGCCTGCCTCACGTCGAATTTGCATATAACCGAGCTGTTAATTCTGCAACCAAATTTTCTCCTTTCAAGGCTGTCTACGGGTTTAATCCTCTTACTCCTCTTGAATTATTACCATTGCCTACTGACAAATTTGTCCAACTGATGCTAGGAAAAAGGCAGACTATGTCAAAGAGCTGCATCGGAAGGTGCGCGAGAATATTGAGGCAAGAACCGAACAATACACCCGACGAGCCAACAAAGGACGAAAACAAGTCATGTTCGAACCCGGAGATTGGGTATGGGTGCATATGAGGAAGGAACGGTTCCCAGCTCGTCGAAGAAACAAATTATCACCGAGAGGAGACGGCCCTTTCCAAGTTCTCGAGCGAATTAACGAAAATTCATACAAACTCGATTTGCGGTGAGTATAACATCGCCCGATTTAATGTGGCTGATTTAACTCCGTTTGATCTGAGTCCCGTCTTGAGGACAAGTCATTTTCAAGAAGGGAGGATGATACGGGCACTCCTTATCATGAACCGAGTTCAATCCGAGACTCGATGGTGTTACCTCGAGGCCCGATAACGAGGTCCCGTAGAGACAATTTAAAGAGGCAATGGAGTTCTAATCCAGCAAGCTTGGGATGATGCTAAGACCTGTCAAATGATGGTTTAACTCCGTGTTGCATACTTTTACGAGCTCACGAACAGGGATATCTTCCTATGGCTATTCGGCCATAACTAATTGGCCTTTCGGCCTTAGTTAATTAATTAATAGAAGATTAGTTAAATAAAAATGGACCAATTAAATAAGTGTTTAAATTTAAATAAGTCTTAAGTTGTTGCATAATTAATCGTTGAAATTAATATGTCTAGTTTTAGGACATAATTAATTGTTTGATGCTACTTATTTTAGTTGGCCAAAATTGTCCATTTAATTTGTCTAAAAACTCCAGCCGAAATTAATGTAAGCATTGATCAATCTCTATTTAATTTGTTCAGCCTAAAACATGGTATAAATGATGTCTTAAGTGGCTAGAATTTAAGTTGACAAAAATTATTAATTTGCAAGTGTTTTGGGGACATCATTTAAAGTGGGCGGCAGCATGTTTGCACTTCCTTTATTGCCGTGTCGGAACAAGCAAGGGGAATTGATTTGCTACTGGTATCAACTTCCCAACGTGCCTTTTGGACTTCCCCAAGCGTCCATCGAAAGCTGGACAACAATAATACATGCATGGACACCATTTAAAGCTTGGGCGGCAGCTTCATTTATGGTCGTGTTGGAGCATGCGTGGGAGTTAATTAGCTGCTGGATTAAGCTTCCCAACGTGACCTTTTGTGTCTCCCACACGTCCATTAAGAGGGACAACCAGCAGCATGCATGAAACGTCATTAATTGCTATGTTGGAGCATGTTCAGTCGCATTAAAGGATATGTTGCATGCATGGTTTTTGGGGCGCATCGTGAAGACAAAAAGACACATTAAAGTTGCTGGTTCTTTTCTCCAATGGCGTGTTGAGTGCTTCATCTCTCAAGGAAGCTTCATGGAAGGCAAAGTCTTTAAGTGGCTGATTGCTTCGTAAAACACAAACGACAATGCATTAAAGAGGGAGCGTCAGTCTTAATTACATGCTGATTGATGCTCCATGCGTGGGGATTGAACTTAATGGTTGGTATGGAACTTTGAGAATGCCTTTTCGCGTTCCAAGGAAGTATAGGACAAGTCAAAGCCATTCGACTTCCAAGGCCAGCCATGCACATCTCTAGGCCGAATATTAAGGGCCATTCAGCTTCTTTGTCCCCTACAATGAATTCGGCTGCACCAAGTTTTCTAGAAGCTTAACTATTGAGTTCCATGGATGAATGTGGACAGCAACTAAGGGCTGAAAAAATTCTAGACTAATCTAGGACATTCAAGGGCCGAAAATTACTTAGAAATTAAGTTAAATTTCATGACTTTTCAATTAGCTTCTTAAGCACTATAAATATTCAAAAGTGGCCATTTGTAAAGCACTTTTGATGAATTTTATACCGTTATTCTGTCGAATTTGTGAGAGCATTACTCCAATTTCGTTTTAGGATTCATTGGCTTATCTAGCAAGCTAGTGGCGTCAACCCTTCCTTCTACTATCCAAAAACCGATACCGAGGTTCCTATCGTTTCACGATAGTGGGTCGAGGTCCAAATTAAATTCCAAAACCCGAACCTTAGGAAACCTATAAGTAACCGAGTCGATACCTTCCGGTATTGGTTCTTACTTATTTTTTAAGCTAAAAGCCGAACCCTGAAATTACCCGAGCTATTATCCCAGCTATTCTTCCCTTTCAAACCACTTCCAAAACTTTTCGAACCAAATCAAAAACTGAGATCATACCTAAACATCCTTCTTTTCTAAACTCGAACCAAATCCGAACCAATCTTAATACAACTCCGTTGACTTCATACTACTTCCCTAAAACCTAAAATTCTTCTAAACTCCTCCCACTCTCCTTCTTTAAACTTCAACTTTGTAATTCTTGATTACGATCGGGCAATTCAGCATACGTCTCGTTTTCATCTCGAGACCGGGGTCGTATCAGTGGATATTTTGTTGTAATATGATCATTAAGTGATTAAACGAGTAAATTTCATTGTTCTAGATAAAAAAAATGAGTTTCAGACCTAGAACGGATGAAAAGAGAAATGTGGGCAAATAGTCTTTTCCGGCTATTTCGACAACGAGGTAAGTTCATGTGCAATTATTGAAAGTATGCATGAGTTTATGTAAGTATTCCAATGTTGTATGGAATGTATATTCACTCTATAGATGTATGATACATATATTATTTGATGAGATGCCATGAGAATTGAGTCCTAGAGTAATGAGAAATGCATGTAGAATGTTGAGACGATAGTTAAAGCCTCGAATAGGACCATATTGAATTATGGCTTTGATGTAAGAATTCATATAAGACCATGTCAGGGACATGGCATCGACATGTTAATCCAAGTAAGACCCTATTGGGGTACGATTTCTATGTGACTTCATGTGTATGAGACTCAAGGGAATATTTTATAACTTGAGTATTTCAGCAGATATGATGAATGTATGTGGTTGTACCACGAGAAGCACAGGTATGTGTTAGAACTAAAAGGTGATGACCTTAATTTATGATGAACCCTTCGTGGGAAATGCATAAATAATGCACCTTAGTTGCATGAGACAAATTTATTGACGTAGTGCGTGAATGTTAGCAAGAATAGAAGTGTACGTAAATGTTCTTGAATGAACATTTAAGATAGAGGTAAGCTGGTGGGTTGTTATTCACGAATGATAAATGACGGTGAGCTATGTGCGGGGTCACCTCATTGTTGGTAGTGGTGGGTTGTACGCGATACCATAGTTGTATTAATACTGGTGAGCTAAGTGCGTAACCCCCGAGAGATGGGTAGCTTATTGAAAATGTTTGATGTGTTGTCTTATGTGATTACATGACAATCAGTGCAGGAATGGAATCTAGTTAAACGAGCAATTGGCTTGTAGTACGGTAAGAGATAGAATGAGTAAGCTTCAAGAGCGGTTGAGTAAAAAATCATTAGTTAATGGGAAAGGCCCAGTATAAAGATGCTTTGTGGTGGTGTATATTCAATGAACTTGTAAAATTATCATTTTATGCAGATGAACTTACTAAGCATTATTGCTTACTCCTCTTTCTTTCCCATCTCTTATAGGTTATTTTAACAAGCTCAGTTGGAGGCTGCCGGAGATGTTATCACACTATCGAGCAGACACATTGTACGAGGTATCAAGACTTTTTGAGTTATAGCATGTATAGAGCTAGAATTTAAGGTTGATTAAGTTGTTGTTAATGTACCAAATTATGTTGGCCTAAGAGGGTTTATAGTTTAAAAGTGTATAGCCATTGATAATGGCTTAAGTCATTGTAATTGTATGGGAGGAAAACCTTATTTTCATGAATCAATGTATAAGTTCATGTGTTTTAGTTGATAAATTGAGCCTTTACTAAATTGGTATATGTATGTATGTAGGTGAGAGTGGTAAGAAGGCTTGGTAGATAGCCTCTAAGTTCCACACGGTTAGACACACGGGCGTGTGTCTGGGCCATGTGAACCCTGCACCTTACGATTACTTGTTAGAATAGGCCACGGGTGAATCACGCGGCCATGTGCATGAGCCGTGTAAGACCCATGGCTTGGGCATGGGCGTGTGCTCAGGCCGTGTCAAATAAGTCAGTAGCTCCACAAGGTTGGAGGACACGGGCGTGTCAAGGCCGTGTTAGATAAGTCAGTAGCTCCCCACGGATGGGAACCATGAGTGTGTTTAGGGGTGCACGGGCGTGCCCCAAACCACACGGGCGTGTAACCTCTTATTATGTGAGAGGATTGTCGATAAGTTCCTAAAGTCCGAACAAGTGTTTAAGGCCTCGTATGACCATGATACGTATTCGAGACCAAGAAAGAAAGGTTTTAAGTCGAAACGAAATTTTATAGCCAGTAAGTACTTAATTAAGTAAGTTCAAGCATGGTAATGTCACGCATCCAGTCTTAGCATCGGACTTGAGTACGGGGTTGTTACAGCATAAGTGAGCAATTAGTAAAGAGGTTATGGCGCCACATGAAGTACCTTGAGGGAAGAGGTTCAAATCCTATTGTGTGCAAATTTTGACTATTATTTTTGCACTCTTTCCTAATGTGTCGGTTAAGCTTATAAATAAGGCAAGTTGGACTTTTTAATTTTGGCAAGGTGGCTAAGGAAATAAGGAAAGGGTGATGGTAAGTTAAGGAATCAAAAGAAAAGGGCAAGTAGGGGGAACAAGTGGCCTTTGTCAAGGGAAGTGTTATGGAAAGTGTGGTTGGCAAAATGTTGACCCTTATGACTATGAATGTGGACGGTTTTTGGGGCAAGGGGTGGTAGCCAAATTTTTCTTGGGTTATTTTTCAAAGCTTTGTGCATGATAAGGTTTTGGTTCTTTTAGCATTTTGGTTACTCTTCCTTGCCAACATCTTTTTCTTCCATTTTCGTTTTGGCCTAAACACCTAGTGCAGTTGTTCTTCTTACTCCTTTGTTTTTCCTTAACCCCAATTCATTTTTGGTTCATCTTCTTTAGTTGGCCGAAACTAACAAGCACTTTTCTCCATCCATTCTTTCCTTTTGACCATTTTATCAACCTTTTCTTCTTCTTTAATCAACATCACTTTGTGTGATCTTCTTGTTCGATTTTCTCTATAGCCAAACCATTATCATCCTATTTCTTTATCATTTCGTTTTCTATCGTGTGGAAAAACCTCATCTTGATCGAATTGGTAAGTACTAGTTTTCTCTTTGTCAATAACCTTGTTTCATTCGAGTTTTTCCTTAATAAATCATGTGTTCTTCCTTCTCTCTCTCGTTGAGTCTAAGTTACATTCTTTTCTATGATATGGCCATCGTTGGGCTTAGGATTTTCAACAAGGTGAAGGAGCACAAGTGATTTGTATTAACCAAATCGTTATCGTCGACTCGTCAAGACGGAATTTCAATAGCCAAAGGGTAGGATCGAGGGAGATCACATTCGTGGTGTTGAAATCGGTGGAAAGCACAACTCATTATTAAGGTGTGTAATCCCGTACCTTCTTTATACATATCTGAAATGGTTTGTAATCTCACACTTCTCTGAAAGTTTGTATGAAATATTTTGTGAATAGGCTGAAATACCAAAGAAAACCAAAAATCGGCATCTGTGATCATCGGGCGTGCGTATGATCGTAGTGGTAATCGTATTTTGTAATAAAATAGTTTTGGTTAGAAGCAGTGACGTGTTTTTGAAAAATCATGAAAAATAGGATAAAGGGAATTAGAAAGTGAATAAGATATTAGATTAAATATTACTGTGTCTATTTTAATATGGAAGTAACGGAGAAGGAAAAGGAATTTTATATTCCGAGATATGTTAATTTTAGTGAGACTGGTTCTGAATGACTTCGTGGTTGCCTGATCTGTCTTATTAAAATCAGATAAAATTGTACAAAGTGAATTATGAGTTATAGTTGATATTTATGGATTCCTTAGTGAGTCTATTTTCAATAGAGACAAGTGGGAGTAGCATATGAAAACCGTACAGTGAGATATTTGAATTTTGGGTAAGAGAAGTCAGAATCGTTAAACAGTGAAACAAGAGAAACTTTAAAGAATAAACTGTACTAAATGGTTAAGCCAAAAATTCTGGAAAATTTTAGTAAGAATATATATGAGTCTAGTTTCAAGGAAAATTTACGGATCTGAATTTCGAGTTTCCTAACACGAGTTATAGTCAGTTTAGTCAAAGTGACGCAGTTGGATAGTTTCAATTTGTATGCCCCAAATTAGTAGTTAAAGTCTTATGTTGCGAAATTACCAAATTACCCTTAGTGGGTAAAATTACCGAATTACCCTCGATGGATAAAATTACGAAAATGCCCTTATAGGCCAAATTACAAAAATACCCCTGATGGGCCGATTTGATATATTTTGCTATGTGGGCCAAATCGATATATTTTACTATGTGGGCCAAATCGATATATTTTGTTATGTGGGCCAAATTAATATAATTGCTAAATGGGCCGATTGATATATGAATATGTGGGCCGATTGATAAATTGCTATATGGGCCATTCTGAAAATTTGTGAAATGGGCCAAGATGATTCTCTGCTTAATGGGCCAACTTGATAAATTGTTATAATGAGCCAAAATTTTTGTAATAAATATACGAATAAATTATTGTGATTTGTTATGCATTATATACATGAATTGCATGGGATGGGATAATGATGAAGAGAAGTTTTGGTAGCTCTGCTACATAATTTTGGTGGCCCTGCCACAAATTTGTATAGTGGCAATGCCATGTAAATTCTGTTATTCTGGTGGCTTGTCCACAACTAAATTTGTTATAAATGGCTTAATGCCTGCGATTGGTGTGTTGGCGGGGTGGGTTGACTAAAGATCCCCACGGGTGTGTTGGTTGGTACAGGTGGTGTGTAGCGGATGGATTACTAGGCTTGGTTTGGGAATTTGCATTTCATATACATGTTATATTTTGATATATTATTGTTATTGTAAATAGGCTTAGGCCCATAATTGCTTAATGAGATTTAAGCCCAGTAGACAATGGTAAGTGGGTTACACACTGAGTTCTTGTAACTCACCCCCCTTTCTCAACCCTTGTAGGTAATGCTCACTAATGAGGACTTGGAGCGATGGATGACTCGGTGGAGGCCATGCTTTGGAAATAACATTTTCGAATATTAGTAAACTATTTTTCGTTTTATTTCATTACTTCTGCTATTTTGGGTTTTTTTATGTTGTAATAAGGCCTCTAGAGTATTTTTATTATTTGCTTTACGTTTGATATACTTATTATCTTGCTTAATTTGTTTTAAATGAGAATTTTCTAAAACCTTAAATAAAGATTTTCTAAAATGGATTAACAAATGGTTTTCATAACAAACTTTTACAAATATTTTTAACTCGAAAATTTTCTCTCAAATTATCAACGATGTTTTCAAAAGTCACGGTTTTATAAGATCACTAGTTCAAATATCAATTCTTCAATCAGCATTTCAAAGATTAGTAGTATTTATATCAAATATTTCTAAACAAATTTGTTTTTCTTAACTCTAACAAAAATTACTTCATCTTTAGTCACAAGTTCTTTATAAGTTTTCAAAAAACTCTTCAGTATGAGACGCCAGATTCGGGCCTAACTTCTAGGCTGGGTTTGGGATGTTACAATCCTCTTTTGAATTAGATCTACTAGAAAAATCCTCATCACTCTAAGTTATACAAAGTGATTTTTTCTTCTTTTTAAAGTACACTCAGATTGAATGTAACCATAACCTTGACACTTATAGTAATGCACACCCTTTTTCTTGTCCTTTTCAAATTCTTCATTGATTAGAAATCCCTTTAACTTGTTTTTGGGAACATTTGCATTAGCTTCAAACTTCTTGAATCTTCTTTCCTGTTTCTTGAAAGTCTTAAAAACTGAGTCATTAAGGCTATCTACTCCTAGAGACCTTCTATAGTAGAATTTTAAGGACTTTGCACTTCCTTATTTGCTTGTAAAGTAATGTTTCTATCTCTTGTAGCTCTTCTGCGTTTTGCCTCATTTAGGTTCATCTCAAAGGTCTTTTAAAGACAATGAGTTCATCAATGACCAATATTTCAATATCCTCGGCTTCTTCAATGGTTGTGACCTTAATTTAAAATCTTTCAAGGAGAGACTTTAATACTTTCCTAACCAACCTAGCATTAGGATATTCTTTACCCAAGGTAAAAGTCTAATTTGATAAGTCACACAATTTGAAATAAAATTCACTAATTGTTTTTGACTCTTGCATCCTTAGGCTCTCAAAACTTGAAATTAGCATATGTATCTTTGATTGATTGACTGTGGATGTTCCTCCATGATTAGTCTCCAAAATATCTCAAGCAGTATTTGTAATTGTGCACTTAACAATCCTCTTGAATTCCTTCATGTTTGACTTCAAATTGATTCCATATCTCTTTGGTATTGGAACATGATGATAATTTATTATATTCTTCTTGACCAAGTGCATAAAATTGATTCCACTCTTTCTTACTTTTTGGAATAAGGAGCTTTCCTTCTTTGTAACACCCCAAACCCGGCCTATATGTTACGACCGAATCTGGTATGTCACATGGTGAAGTAAAATCAAGTCTTAGTTATACTTAAGAAAAATAGGAGATTTGAAAGAAAACTTTTTTCGAGTATTACGTTGTCTTTTGAAAATATCGATGTGTAGATTAATGAAACTCCACTTTTACCTTAATATTTAAACTGTCGTGGTGTCGAATTTGATATAAACAAGAACTAATAAAACCAAAGTACAACTTTGCAAGGCCTTATTACGTAACAAAAGTCCCAAATCAAAATAAACTTATAGTATCTGAGACTATAAAAGAAAGAAAACGGAATTACTAAAGTTCACGAGTAGTATCTCGATGTATAGCCACCCCGAGTCCTCAACGGCTCTCAATCCTCAATCATTGGGAATCACCAAACATTTAATAAAAAGAGGGGGTGAGTTTATGAAAACTCAATGTGTACAACCCTCATCGGTAAGAACATGCATCACAACAATCCAGGACGAAGCCCATTACAGTAATGGTGGCAATTGGGCCTTAGCCCAAAATAGCCTCGGTTGAGCCTTAACCCACATCATATGTCACAAACAGATAATGTATGCAATGCGATGCAAACCCGCACCCAACCTAGATTTTCCATCTTCTACACACCACCGTACCAACCAATCACACCGTGGGATTTTTACAATCAACCCTCCATCCGCTACACACCATCGATGGCGGTCATGTGCGGTGCAGCTTAGCTACTGACATCGTCGAATCGTGACATAGTCACTACAACAAATCATGGCATCGATCATGGTAAAACCCACTACAATAGATCATGGCAAAAGCCACTACAACACTTCCCCTTTCATCACATATTCCCTACCCCATGCAACATAAAATGCAGATGTATGGATGTAACAGATTACCACAAGCGTGTACGGAATACTCATAACATGGATCGAATTATTTCATCATAACCTTTTATTATATCAGAACAGAAATCACTAACCTGATGTCTCGCTTACACCCTCCACAGGTGTCACAATAGCCATACCGAACTTTCGGTATTTAACAGAATATGATAGTCATACTAATATAGCATTAAAGATGGTGTGAGCAGTTACACAATTACTCTAATCAACCCCAAAGGGTATAACAGTAATTTTACCTACCGAGGGTATTTCAGTAATTTACCTACCAAGGGTAATTTGGTAATTCTACTCATAACTAATCCATGTATGCAGTGTATCTCGAACATAATCAATCATACAATTAACACAGACAACATTAGTACTACCACGAGGGTACAACGGTCATTTTATTATTTAGGGGTAAAACGAGTAATTACACACTAAGGGTATTTTGGTAATTTTATAATTCTGGGGTATTTCAGTAATTTTACAAACTAGGGGTATTTTGGTAATTTTACAGACTAGGGGTATTTCGATAATTTCACAAATCAAGGGTATTTTGGTAATTTTGCAAACAGGGGGTATTTTGGTAATTTCACAAATCAGGGATATTTTGGTAATTTTGTAAAATAGGGGCATTTTGGTACTTTACCAATATAAGGGTATTTTAGTAATTTAACAAATATAAGGGTATTTGGTCCCTCTCGATTTTAGTTATAAACTTTGGCCCATCAACAAGTCCTCATGGCTAAAGTGAGCAGACACTACGCACTGGTAGGATTCCGAGAAAAGAGGAGGTGGGCCACTAGGGCCGCAAGTACCAAGCTCTCCCTAGATCCAATCCTAGACATGCGTATGCTGTTGCCACACCCTAACCTGTGGACTTGTTCACGACATGTTTAATTATTAGAAAGTCTTATGGAATTTAAGAGTTGTTCAAACTAGGCCTAAGGTCCATAAACCCTAACATACATGTCTACGTCCCCATAAGCCCATCAAGCCCAAATCACTCCCTTACGGCCTTTTAGGCCCAAATCTCATCATATGGCCTATTAGGCCCAAAATAAATCCAATTCATGTATCATGCATGACTAATTCAATTCGTATAACTAACCAAACCATTTCATCAAACTTAGCCTCAAGGCCCGCCGAGCCCATTTGCCACTTTCGAATGTTTAGCTTTTCGGCATTACCGATTTCGTGTGCGTAGTGTTTGTACACACCTGGTAACCCTTGCGCGCTGCAAACCCCTTAGTCACGAACCGTGCACCTCACGTTATAGTAGCCCTTCCTTCGCTACTATTGGCGATTATCCTCAAGGTCTGTACCCAAATGCCCACCAAGGTATATTAACTCTCCTCATAGAATGCTCTATATATAGTTAGCTTCTCACCTTCCTTCTTTGTATCTTACCGATGTAGGATCCCTCCGTTAGGAGAGTTTAAATCAACTCAAACTCTTCTCGTCCAATCCGTAAAATAAATACTCCCTTGCTTGTCATGAGATTCCTCCCATCTTCAAGCCACTTGCCACTAAGCCATAAGCTCCTCTTATGTTTAAAACCATGCGCAACTAAATATAACCCTATGGCAAAATTCTAAAGTCCATATAAAAAGAAAACCAAAATGCAAAAGCCAAGACTTGAACCTTGGACCTCCTTCCTTCCTTGTGGCGTCACCCCCTTGTCTCTTATGTGGCATCACTTTTCCACTACACCACACACTCCACTTGGGTCATTTTCTCCACATTTTATTCTTAAAGCCTACTTACTAACTCCCAGGGTTTTTTTCACCTAAAACCAAATTTTCCTAAAGCCAAAGTTTGACCCCGGGACTTCATAGAAACCCTCTAACCTTCCAAAATCACTCACCTACTAGATCCAACTTGCATTAAAACCGTTCTCTTATTCCCAAAAATTTTAAACGCTCCTACGCCTAAAGCCCAATGGGCCCAATCCTACTAGGCCCAACTTTGGGATGTTACATTCTTGTTTGAGAGGTATGGAGGGACCGTCCATGATGATGTCCCATACAACAAGATCATTTGCTTGTATGAACAACGTCATTCTTGTCTTCCAATAAAAATAGTTGGCATTGTTGAAGTAAGGAGGGTTGAAGATAAATTGTGATTCTCCAAGAAAAACTAAACTAGATGTAGACGTCATCTCTTGTAGATTGATTGGCTGAAAGTTGAGCTATCTCAAGGATCTCATCTTTGGTTGTTAAACTGTCTAAAAGAGATTAACTCTGATGCTAATTGTTAGCTTAAATAATCTAACCAAAATTTTCAAGAGGGGGTGAATTGACTTTTTAAAATTTTGTGGATGCTAGAGAATAAGGATAGAAAAATTGAACACAAGAATTTAGAGTGGTTCGACTCCAATTGCCTACTCCACTACCTTAGCTTTCTATTACTAAGGATTTCCCAAATTCATTAATTTGACAACCTTTGAGGACAAGTTTTAACCTTGCAAACTCCCTTAAGGTTTCTACCTAAACCTTAAGACACAAACCCATTCAAGGAGATACAAATGAACAAACAAAGAAATAACCCTTACAAGATCATAATGTTTGTAAATTAAGCTCAATTACAAATAGAAACACTTGAGTTAAATGAAAACAATGAAGGCTCACAAGTGTGTGCTTAAAGAAAATTATTGAGAATTGTAATCACAAGGTTGTTTTTGATTGATCTTTAAGCTTGATAATCTCTCTTCTTGTTGTAGGACTTTTGGAAGTTGATATTTATACCCTTAATTGATTTCCAACCATTGTGGTTGTTGGAGAAAAGAATAGAGCCGTTGAGGATGAAATAACTAGTGCATTTAATTCACTTGCAACTACGAGTACCGATACTTGCTAAAAAGGTATCAATTTTTTTTTGCATTTAATGCAAAGTTCAATGATCGTTGGAGCTAAAAATATTGACACTAGTGGACTTTTATCGATACCATATGAAAAGTATCAATACTAGATCGATACTTAACTAAATTGGTTGAAAAACAGAATGTAAATTTGGTATCGATTTTTGAAAGAGTATCGTTATTTTGGAAACTATAGATACTTGGCCAAAAAGTATCAAAACTTTTTTCCCTAGAGCTATATTGACTTGTTTTAAAAACAGTTTAACTGATTGAAAAAAAATTCTAACTTGATTGAAACCATTTTAACTTTATTTAAAGGTTGATTAAAAAATTCTAAGAGTTCAAAATAATGTGTTCACAATTTTATCTTTTAGTCTTCATTTGAAACATTATTTTGTCAATTTTGTTCAATTTTAACTTTTATTCAAAGACACTTTAATTTTAATATTCAAATATATTATCAAATAAAGCTTTGTATAACACTATTTAATTACAATTTGTACTACAAAATATGACATGGAAAATTATGATGTAATTAGACTCTCTCAACTAAATACGTCCGGGAATTGTAATTATTTATAATTATAAGAGAATGTAACTATTATCTTAATAATTACACTTTTATAAAATTACTATGTGCTATCCAAACAATGAAATAATGTGAATTTTTTTATCAAACTTAAAGAGATATGAATACTTTCTATATTAAAAATTATTAAGTTTAATATTAATTTCAAGATAATTTTATGATTATTAATATGCCATTAATTAAATGTATTCAGTAACATTTTCATTTGTTAATATTTCATTATTGAATGAAATTATTTCTTTTTGAATTTAATTCGGCCACTGCATTGAAATAAGGAAAATTAAGTAAAAAAAATACATAATCCTAAAAAACCACTAAGCCATCAAACACTACCATTTGTCATTCAATCGTTGCATACCGTGGACGGTGCCTCAGTTTTGCATTTCCTAAAACCTGATACCAGGCCCCTAAACCCTCTGCGGGTGAGAAAAACAATCATTTCTTAAATAAACCCTAAAATTTCACTCGCCCTTGCCCTCCCTTTCTGTTGCTGCGTCGCCGAATGTCTCTTCTACGATGGACCTGGTAAATAAACCCATTGTCCTCATCTTAATTTTTCCCCCCAGATCCATCATTTTCTGAGTTCCATGGAGCTCTGTTGACCCTTTCTCTTCTCTGGACTCAGCCCACCACAACCACCGATATTACTTTCACTAAGCACGTCTCCCTTGATCCCTTAGTACTATGGGTTCAACCTCCAACGGAGCCGAAGAGTCACTTCTTCTTCCCCAGGCAGCCATCGCATGCGCTGCTCCGTTGGCTTCTCGCAGTACGTAATGGAACGCAATATTCCAAAAATTTCTTTTCTTTTATTTCGTTTATAAAACCCCTAATAACTGATCTGTCGTTTCTTGGATTTTGTAGCTTTTTTATGACGATTCTTGAGTCCCCTTCGATGATTACATTGCCAAACCCCATTTCTTCTGCAAAGATAACTCCTTAAAGGCATGCATACGCTTCAGAGGTTTTCGGATCTCAAACGTTGTTGATCGAGTAAGTACATGAACCCATAACTAGCCCCATATGGTTTCTGATGATTATTTTCGAAATTATTTTGTTACTTTGTTGTTGAAACGCGGTATCAAAATTTACTTTTACTTGACTTTCTGTTGGGGGTTCCTACTGGGTTTTCTCTGTAATATGTTTGCATTTCAGTGCTTCCTATAGCATGTCAATTTCTGTTATATATGCTTTGATAAAAGCCACTATCTCGTATATTCTTTTTCGAATACCTTTGTGGTAGTATTTGTTCCTGTTATGCCATACTGCCCATAGCGATATTGCTAGGCATGTACATTTATATGCATTATTGATATTAAACGTCTCAGCTAACCAATGTTTCTATTCTTGATTGTCATGTATGGGCGCCAATGTCACTGTCATTTGCTAGAGGACTTGTTTCGTAATGTTGCAATATCGAAAAATATGGCTAACTGACTCATCTTCTTCTCCACAGAGCGGGCATAGGGCAACATATCTCAGCCTACGGGCTTTTAAGTTACTTAATGTAGGCAGGAAATTATTTGTAATTCTCCATAGATTTACCTTGCTGGGAATCTTTAGGCTCCAAATTTTTGTATAATAATTGCTAGTTAGTTCCAGATATGTTGTTAGTTCATTTCCCAGCAGGTTTAATTCCTCTGTAACACACCGTTTGTAACTATTTTTTGTCGTGTATTCCCTCTACCTGTCACCTCGCCAAACCTTTGTCTCTGTAAGGCGTTCTCTAAGGGGATGGAGCCAATTATCTTAGCTTTTTCTTCAGGGAAAAGCCCTCTTAAGGTTTCTTGATTCCAAGTAACAAATTCATAGTTAATTAGATCTGCAACTAAAGTGTACTTGTAATCTATATTCTGAAACTGTAATTTTCCTTCTCTAGGAAGCCATGCATCGTTCCATATATTAACTGATTTGCCATCTCCGGTCCTCCAACCCATGCCTAATTCCAAAATACTTCGAGCGCCCCATCTGCTTCTCCATGTAAACGAAGGGTAAGCCCCTAATTCAGCATTCAAAAAGTCACTTCTTGGGTAGTATTTAGATTTCATTAATTGCGTGAGTAAACTTGTGGGATTGGTGATTAACTTCCACCCCTTGCTTTGCCAACAAGGCATTATTAAAAAACGATAGGTCTCTAAACCCAAGCCCCCCTTGCACCTTGGGGATACATAATGACGCCCAACTACACCAATGAATACCCTTATTTGTTTTTAAATTTCGCCACCAGAATTTACAAATAATGTTCTCTAACTCTCGGCATAATGAATTTGGTAATTTGAAACATTGCATAACATAGATTGGGATGGCTTGCAAAACTGATTTAATAAACTTCTCTTTCCTTCAATTGACAAATTACGAATACTGCAATTTTCCACTTTTGTCAAAAAAAAAAAAAAAAAATCTTGATTTTTAACAAAGGCGTTTCTCTTTCTCCTTCCCACCATCGTCAACAACCCAAGACATTTTTCGAGGTTGTTCGCAATACGAACCCCAAATCACTCCATATTTACATTTTGACCGCCTCGTTAACATTGTTATTGAAATAAATTAATGACTTTTCGAAATTCACTAACTGTCCCGATATTTTTTGTAATCATTAACAACTGATTTTAAGGCTAAGGCTCTTTCCACTATTGCTTTTCCAAATAAAATGCTGTCATCAGCGAAAAATAAGTGGGTTATTGACAAACCACCTCTCCCTTTTTTTCCCCTTCTATACTTCCTTCCCTTTTTGCGATATTAAGAAGTCTTGAACAACCCTCAGCGCAAATGATGAATAGATATGGGCTTAAAGGATCTCCTTGCCTTGCCTTATTCCTCTAGTGGGGCTGAACTCAAACCCTTTCCTTCCATTAAACACAATTGAGTATGAAACGCTTTTGATGCAATGCATGATCAATGAAACCCACTTGTCGTAAAACCTAAGCTTTCTCATCATATTTTCAACGAAAATCTATTCTACCATGACGTATGTTTTGCTCATATCTAGTTTTAGAGCAAAATTTTTAGTCCATATCTTTTTTTCTTTTCTTAAAAGAATGCAATAATTCATATGCCACTAATATGTTTTTAGTAATTTGTCTGCCTGGTACAAATGCACATTGTGTTTCTTCAATGCAGTAGCTAAGGGCCTTTCTAAATCTGTTGACTATAGATTTTGAGATTATTTTATAAACTACATTGCAAAGGCTAATTGGCCTAAATTGCCCCATATTTTTTGGTGTTTGAACTTTAGAATTAGGACAATGTTGGTACTGTTAATAGTGCCTAATTCTTTTTAATTGTTCGAAATTACTAAATAGAATCTAGACAAATCCTTCTTTATAATATGCCAATATTTTTGAAAGAGAAGAGCAGAGAATTAGAGGAGCCATTGATTTTAGCACTTCCCACAATTCTTCTTCTTTAAAACTAGCTGATAATTCCTCGTTAAGGTGTCTAGGAATGCAAGGTTGAATTTTATCCATAAATTTTCGCAATCCTGTAAGGGTTTTAAGGAGAAAAGATCGTTGAAATATTTTGTCGCTAAAGCTAGAAATTCTTAATCTCTCTCGATCCATTTGCCATTTTCATCTTCAAGCCCTTTTACTGTGTTTCTTTTCTTGTCTTGCAACAGGACGTATAGTTGTGAAAGAAAGTTATATTACGATCACCCATTCTAAGCCAATTTTCCCTTGCTCGTTGCTCCCAAAAAATTTCTTCTTTATTAGCTTCCATATTTAATGCTAGCTTGACTTCTATGATTTCTGCTAGCCACTCTTCTTCGGGGTCCTCATTATTAAGTTCAGCGAGCTTTTGGCTTAACTCTTTTCTTGTTTTGTGTCGGATGCCTTTATTGATCCTGACCCATTCTTTTAAGGAGTTACCCAAACTTGTCCCCGGGAATTCTTTATTAATTGAGTTCCATATTCTTTTCACTTGTACCTCAAAATCTTCTTCAAGTACCCATTCTACGTTGAAACGGAAGGGGAATTTTCTTCTTATTGTTGTACCACCTCGATGCCCCACGGTATCCAATAGCAGTGGACAGTGGTCCGAGAAACTGTGTGTTTAATGACGCCAAGAGTAACTAGGAAAACAACTCCACCGTTCTGGATTTGTCACTCCTCTATCTAATCTTTCTCCTATATTATTTTCCGCTAGTCGTCCTCTTTCCCACGTAAACCATTGCCCTAAAAAGTCAAGGTCACTTAATTTACAATCTTCCAAGACTTCCTAAAAGTTGCCATTTGTCATTCTTCTCAAAACCTTCCCCTTTTTTTCTCAAATGAGTACATTATTTAATTGAAATCTCCCCTGACTAGCCAAGGGAGTTGGCAATCTTCATGCAAGCGTCGTAGCTTATTCCATGAATCTCTCAGTAGATGCTGTCTGGGATCCATAAAAACTTGTAAATCTCCATTAGGCCTCTTCGCTTTCTTCTTTGACCTTCACATAAATATACGAGCTAGAAAAACTTTTAGATCTATAGATAAGTTTTCTTTCTATCCTAAAAAAAGACCTCCTCTAGAACCACCCGCACCCTCATCAATCCCGTTTACATATCCACACTTTTTCCGTATTTGTTTCATCTATTTTTAACTAACTTTTGTTTCTATAATGAATAAAATCTGGGGTTGGTACTGTCTCAGTTGATTTTTGAGACGTCTTATTATCTGTGGTTGCCCCAAACCGCAGAGGGTTTTCATTGGGACCGATCGGCCTGCTTGTTAGTGGCTGCCGATAAATTGATGTCAAGATCAGTTTCCATACTTATAGTGTGTGTCTCCTCTAGTTGATTCATCTTCTAACATTTCTTTCCTTCTAGGATGCCAATTGGATCCTCTTCGTGGTCTTTGTCCATCCCCCATAAAGGGTTATGCTCCAAATTATTGTCAATACCATATCCGCCGGCACCTCTTCGGTACTTCTCAAGAATGCCTCTATCGTTGGGCCTTGTTATTACTTCTTTACCCCTCATCTTGGATGATTGGGTTTCTGATGCACCAACCAACATTGCTCTTCCCTTTCGCTCCTCAACACTACTTCCACTTTTTACCATATTTCTTGGCTCTTCTCGCAACCATCTACTCTCAAATTGTACATTCCTTCTTGGTAGGGCCCTTAGAGAAAGATCCCATCCCAGATTCATCTATTGTATTTTTGTAGTTAATAATAAAGGGTAAAAACTCTCTCCATGCCCTAACCTTCCACATAAAAAACAAAATAACGATAGCTTTTCATATTGGAAAGTGGCATAGGTAAATTTGTCCTTTCCATATATTATGCACTTTCTGTTTTTCAACTCGTATATATTTCTTCACGTCTTTTGTTATTATCTTTGCATCGTATTCTAAGAAGCGTCCAATGAAATTACCCAACTGTCTTGCCATTCTTACTGACATAGAACCAATGGGTAGATTGGGAGTTTGTACCAAAAAATTCGAGTAAATCAAAGAAACTTGAGTTGGATATTCTCCTTTCTCCAAACGGTGGAAAAGAATTAGGTGTCTATTGAAAAACCATGGTATGTCATCCGTTACCCTCCTTAGATCCAACATGTTATAAAAACGAAAGAGGATTCTTTTGTCTTCGATTTCTGTTATGGAAATACCTTCAATTGGATGCCATAGTTTAGCAAGAACAAACATCATAGATGGGAAGTGGACTGCACTATTTGTTAGGACATTTCTTACCAAACACAAGTTAAATTCATCATCGCTTTCCTTTTCTTCTTCTTGATCACGAACAAGTTCCTCTTCCTCATCAGCTATGTTTAAATTTGCCATCTCTTCCTCTATTGCCTTGTTTGGATCTATTTTGCTTTTTCTTTGAATCTCTAAAAACCTAACAGTAATGAAATGAACAATGAACGTTGCGATTGCTTCTCGATAGAATCGCTAACAAGTCCTGTGCATACTACTTTATAGACTGCCGTCTACACCGGTTTGGTTTTTCCTTAGTTTGAAACCCTGGAAAATTTAAAGAAATCGGGACCAACCCCTCCAACTGCTACTATCGGCAGACTAAATACAAACGAAAATAAAACCTAAACTGCTACTATCGGTAGACATCCTGAGGACCAGATTTTTTAAAGTTTCAAATTTTAGTGTAATTAAGAATTTATTTTTGTATAAATAAGTTATTAAAAAGAAACAAAAAGTAAAAGAGAAGACAAACAAATATTTCATTGAGAATAGATTTTAAAAATAAACTTTAAGATCTCATGATTGTGTCGGTTATAGATTTATTCACGTCTAGATTAATTGAATGAAATTATTGAAGTGCTTAATTAATGCCAACCATTAAAGGAATTCAATGATAAATTAATAATCTTCTTAAAAAGTCATGTTTATAATAATTTAAGATAAAAATTTAAATGACTCATCCATGGGTTATAGTTATAATTCAAAGTAGCGGATTGCATTTCGATTTTTTACTAAAAAGTAGATGTAAATTAATTTCTGTTAATTTTCTTTTATTAAATGGTGACATTAAATTTGAAAATTATTTTTATGAGTAAACTATAAAATGGTCATCTAATTATGCCTTTCGCTCTAACTTAGTCATTTAAGTATTAATTTTTTATTTAATCTTTGAACTTTTCAAAATTAAATATTTTATTCACTTTCAGTTGATGTGGGTTTTTTATTAGTTTAATAATAAAATTAGCTCTCTAATGTTTAAATATTCTATCAATTTGATCCTAAATATGAAAATTTTAACAAATTTAGCCCTCAATGTTAACAAAATTTATCATTTTAGTTCTAATTCTAAAACTTTAATAAATTTGGCCCTCAATATAACAAACTCTATCAATTTAGTCCTAAATTTAAAAATTAATTTTTTAAAAAATTCATTTTAACCATTTATAACCCATCGGCTAACCTATGTAAGATATTTAAATAAGAAAAATAGTATCATCTTTCAAGTCTCTTGCATCAGTTTCTTTTACTATAAATTGAGCTTCATGCTGGACCAAACCAATTGATTTGGAACCTATCTTGGATAATTGGTTGCATTACTACTCGAAAATATAGCATTTTTAATGCCTTTATTTTCTTTTGGATTTTAATTTTTGTGTTTTATCTCAACTTTTTTGAGTTCTTTTGTAAGTGACTTAAAAGAGGGTAAGATGGGTTATAAAGGGCTAAACATGATTTTTTAAATATATATATTTTTAATTTTTAGAGTTAGGACTAAAGTGAAAGATTGTGTAAATGTTGAGGGCCAAATTTATTGAAAATTTTAGAATTAGAACTAAAATGTCAAATTTTGTAAATATTGAAGGCTAAATTTGTTGAATTTTTATATTTAGGATCAAATTGATAGAATGTGTAAACATTAGAGGACTAATTTTGTTACTAAACCAATAAAAAAAGCCAACATCAACCCAGAGTGACTAAATATTTAATTTCAAAAAGTTTAGGGATTAAATCGAAAAAATTAATAGTTGAGTGATCAAAATAGAACAGAAGACATAATTAGGTGACCATTTTCATAGTTTATCCATAAAAAATAATTTCTAACATATATTTAATGTTTCACGTCATCATTTAGCAGAAAAAATTTAAGGAAGTGACTAATTTATATGTTTTGAAATGGGCTAAATTAGCAGAATATGTAACAGTCCGATTTAGGGGCTAGTAGGAACAGTAGTTTCGGAACCGCTAATCCGAGGTCAGAGAAAATTATTTTTTATATTATTTTATGTGTTATAGCATGATTGCAATAGTGCATGAAAATTTTGGTGCATTAATTTTAGCGATTGCATGCTTAATTTCGAAAAAAAAGACTAAATCGCATAAAGTGAGAAAGTTCTATTTTACAAGCTAAAGGTGTCTAATAGCTGTAGAATATTAATTGGACGCCCTTATTGTGAAATTAGACCTTTAGAAGATGGAGTGGCCAGCCATAGGGGACAAACAATGTCAAAATTGGTCAAAGTTGTTGGATTAGGTGGATTAAATTGACTTGTATTAATAAAATAAAGAAAAGAAAGATATCATCTTTTCTCTCCATCTTCTCCACCGAAAATTAGCAGCAAAATAGGGGATTGAGAACTCAAAAATTTCAGCCAAGCTTTTTCCCTTGCAAGTAAGTGTTTTAGTGGTCATTCTTTGATAATTTTTGTACTTTTGAGACACTTGTAGCTTGAGCTAGCTAATGAGTGGACTATTTGCAAAATGGTTGAAAACCTAGGGTTTTACCATGAGAGAATTAGTGTTGATTTTTGAAATTTTATGGAAGAAAACGAGTCTTAGTTGTTAAATAAACAACTTTTGTGAAAGGTGTTATCATGAAAACATCTAAAATGACCTTTTTGTAAAGGTTGTAAAATAGGTGGTAAATGTGTGAAATAATGAGTATTGGGAGTTGCTATAATAATAAATGTTCAGCTAGGCTTGTTAAAGGAGGAAATTTGATTACAATTGATTTACGAGCCTTAGGGTAAAATTGTAATTTTGTGAAAGTCTAAGGGCAAAATGGTAATTTTGTCAAAGTATGATTTTTGAAATTTATTGATTAATGTGGTAATTAAATGAGCTAATTTGTTATTATAAATCAAGAAGAACGAAGAATTAACCTTGACCGAGGAAAAGGCAAGGTTTCAAACTAAATCACAAAATTTCATATTTTGGTACCAAGATAAATTTGTGTGTAATAAATTCAACATCATGTTATTAAGTTTTAAAATGTTTGATATTCGTGAAGATGTATATTATTTCTACGAAATTGAGTAATGATGTTAAATGAGAAAATGATGAAAATTTATTATGTTGAAGTCCCGGTTGGACTTTAAGAAGTGAGAGGATATCATTATCAAGACATTAGATTGGTAAAGTCCCGTATAAGACCATGACTAGGACATGTCCTTGGCACTAAATTGAGATTTCGTATAAGACCATGTCTGGGATATGGCATCGGCATCGAATATGAAAATCGTATAAAACCATATATGAGATATGACATTGACATTTGTATGAGACCCCGTATAATACCATATCTGGGATATGGCATCGGCATCGAGATGTGACCTAAAGTAAGACCATATCTAGGATATGGCATTGGCATCGTGCTTATGTGTATGATGATGATTGTGTATCCTCGGGTATTCTAAGTGATTCATCGGGATAAATAGTTAAGCTTATAATAGAGATGAAATTAGTGTTAAAGCTATGTGATGAAGTGATACAAGTACATGTGAGTAATTCACGAGAAATGTTTACGATATGTGACATGACATGTAATTGGTAAGAGTAAGCATGAGTAAGTTATGGCAATGTGCTTGTGACTTTGTGTTTTTATTCAATGCAATGGATGGATAACATTATGAGCCTTTATGTTGTTATTTATTTCATGCAAACTTACTAAGCTTCATGCTTACCTCTCTAATTTCCCTTTTCCTTGTAGTATCGCCAAGCTAATTCGGGGATTGTGGGACGTCGGAGTCCGGAATCACACTATCAACTTTTCTTTGGTATAGTATAGTTTGATTAATTTTGAATATGGCATGTATAGGAACTTGGTTATTTTGGTGATATGTCATATTGGTTAGCCAATGTGTGGCTATTAATGTTATTTAATTTATTTTTAAATGGCCATTGGAAATTGGCCAATACTTGATAAGTTATATATATTCAATGGTGAAGAAGTTCATGAAGTGCATGCTTGTGTGTTTAGGATGATAATTGAGCAAAGAATATGCATGATGAATGTAGTGTAAACCTATGTATGGATGTCTTGATTTTGAGCATTGAGAGTGCCTTATGATCATGTAGAGTGTTAAAATGAAATGGTATAAGTGTGGTTGTATTTTAGGTGGCAATTGGCTTGGTAGATAGCCTTACAATTGTCCACACAAGTAGTCACACGGGCATGTGTCTAGGCTGTATGTGACACACGTTTAGCCCCATGAGTGTGTTGATAGGCCGTGTGCCCCTACATGCTAAGTTGGTAAGTCAGTATGCCTAGTAGTAAACACACGGGCTGAGACACAGCCGTGTGTCTCAACCGTGTGGGAGACACGGCCTAAGACATGGGCATGTGCCCGGGTCGTGTGAAGTCTGCAAATGAAATTAGAAATTTAATTCGACACACGATCTAAAGACACGGGCATGTACCTCAGCCATGTGACCTTATTGAGATGATGATGTCATAAATAGAATGTCAGGGTTTTCACATACGGGTGAAAACACGAGGTGTCATGGTCGTATGAGGGACATGGGCTATGGACACGGGCGTGTGTTAGGCCGTGTGAAAACCCCTGTAGGTTCAAAATGAAAAATAAAATCCACACAGACTAGGGACATGGGCGTGTGTGATTACACGGCCTTCTCACATGGGCGTGTCCCTCTTCACACGGGAATGTGGCCCTGTTTTGTGTCAAAAAATTTTAAGTGTTCAAAAGTTTCCGGTTTGGTCCCAAATTATTTCCTATGCAAGTTTAGGGTCTCGTAGACCTAAAATAAGGACATTAAGGTCTCAAATGAAAAATTTTAATTTGAAATGAAATTTTATGGATCGATGTTGTATGTTTGAGCAAGTTAAGTACGGTAATTCCTCGTACCTGGTTCAGTTGTTGAATACGGGTAAAGGGTGTTACAGAATATGCTAATTTTTTTAATTAGGCCTTTAGGCCGATTTAAACTTTAATTAGGGAAATAGGTCTGTAACAGTCCGGTTTAGACCCTAGTCGAAGCAGTGGTTCGAGACCAAAATTCGAGGTCGTAAAAATATTTTAATGATATTTTTGTGTGTATGATATGTGACATAGTCTGTGTGAAAATTATGTGTGATAATTTGATCGTTTGTGTGTCAAATTAAGAGAAAGGATGAAATTGCATCAAATGTGAATGTTGCTTGCTATTTGTTAAAGTATCAATGTGTTGTGGCTTTGTAAAGTTGTGGCCTTAAGTGGCAAATAGACCACTTTTAAGATAGTGGACATTAGATGGACAATTATGCCATTAATGCATGTTTGTTATTAAATGTTTAGAAAAGGGGATAGTATGGTAAATGAATATTATTTTGTTTGTAATAAACAAAATAAAAAGATGAACATTATCATCTTTCTTTGGGGGTGCCGAACGTAAAAGAAAAAGAGAGGGGTTAAGCTTGTTCATTCGGCCATGGTTCAAGCATAAAATCGGGTATGTGTTTTCGATCGGTTTTTAATAATTTTTACGTTTTTGCAATCGTTGCTTTGAGAGCTACAAAACCCATATTTTTATTTTGTGAATTAATGATGTTTTTGTGAGATGCCATTGATGATATGTTAAGCTTTTTGATGATTTTTGGTGTTAAATGAAAGATATGAGCTAGATAAACATACTTTATTCTTGAAGTTTTGATAAAATTAGCTAAATAGGGCTAAATTGTGAAAATATTATTTTGGAGGGTTAATGTGTGTATTTGATGAAATATTTGGACCTATATAGTCCTTATGGAGGTTCGACTATGCATATGTGTGAACAAATTTTGTATGTTTGATGTTTTGAGAAAATAGGACTAAATTGATAAAATATACAAATGTGAGGGCTAAATTGTAAATAGCCCAAAATATGTGTGTATGGATTGAATTGAATGAATTAGTAAACAAAATGATTAATTCTGAATATGTTTAGATCAAGAACCGAAGAAAACGGACGTAGATCGTGGGAAAGCAAAAGTAACCGAGTAGTCGTTTTCATTCCGATAAACCGAATACGATGTAAGTCATATTGCTAATAAATGTAATTGTATTGAATTGAGTTTATTTACATGATTATCAATGATAATGACTGCATTTGTGATACAATGTATATGAATTCTGAGATAAGGTCGACATAGTGATAAGTCGGAGAAATTTTGTATTAACTTGGAATACAAAGGTATCTGTTTTGTTTTATCATGTAAGACCACGTCTAGGACGTTGGCATTGATTTGATAATCGTAAGACCACATCGGGACAAAGGGCTTCGATATCTGATTATATATAAGACCTCGTCTGGGACGTAGGCATCATTATCTGATTATATATAAGACCTCGTCTGGGACGTAAGCATCGTTATCTGATTATATATAAGACCTTGTCTGGGATGTAGGCATCATTATCTGATTATATACATCGTTATCTGATTATATATAAGACCTCGTTTGGAACATAGGCATCGTTATCTGATTATATATAAGACCTCGTTTGGGACGTAGGTATCGTTATCTGATTATATATAAGACCTCGTCTGGGACATAGGCATCGTTATCTGATTATATGTGAGACCACGTCTGAAACGTTGGCAACGATATGAGCTTTTCGTGTAAGACCATTTCTAGGACATCGGCATCATATTGATTCGTGTAACAATCTGTCCGAGACTGAGGTATCAATATTTGAGTACATGAAAGGTCTCGTTTAAGACGTTAGCTTTGTACGACTATTCCGAGTTTTCTGAGCATCCTATTAGATTCCTATTGGATCAACGGGCAAGTCTGTGATGCAAATTGCAAATCTGAGTTAAGAATAAATATGTGTATGTAAAACCATTTCAGGTACATTGATTATACACTAATTGTGTATATAAGGTAAGCATCTAAGTGATTTTACTATGACGCTATGGATACGAAATTGATGATATAATATGTAAAGTTTTGATTATATGAATTACGTAATTATATGATTCTTGAATTTGCAAAGATAGCAAATATGGTTAATAGTGTATGAAACAAAGCATATATGCGATATTATGTTAAATGGTTGATATGTACTAATGTATTTATTTGTATAAGTGCCTTCTATGTCAAGTTTATTTGTGTATGACTTACTAAGCTTTTGAAAAGCTTACTTTGTATGCATTTTCTCTGTTTTATAGGTCGTCAAAAGCTACTGAAGGCTCGAGACCGTCAGGGATCGTCATCACACTACTAAACTAATTTTTGGTACCCTTTTTAAAATGTATATAACTAAATATGGCATGTATAGGCTAGTATGTTGGTATAAGTTGTTATGTAACCTTAGCTTTTTGATTTAGCTATTTATGAGATAAGACTTTGCTTTAATGAATGTGATATATGATGCATACCTTGATAAAGTGAAAGCATGTGAAATGGCCAAGTTTTGAATGAGCAAATGAATGAATCATGCTTGTAATGATATGAGTTTATTTCTTTGGAATTGTTATGTTGGAACTGGTATTGAATGTATAAATTGAATGGTCAATTTGGTATGTTTTGATTTACATATATTGCTTGTAGGTAAGACCCTAAGTGGGTGGCATATTGGCCATGTAAAATGGCCTATGATGTCACACGGTTGAGGCACACGAGCGTGCCTAAGACCGTGGGTAAATTGGCAGAATGTGGGTTAAATTGCACACGGCCTCGACACGGGTGTGCTTGATGGCCGTGTGAAAAATGGAAGTATGTGATCTAGTAGTACATGGCCTTAGCACATGGACATGCTTGGTGACCGTGTTGATTTTGGCAATATTCTACCACGGGGAGGACACATGGAAGTGTCAAGTAGCCGTGGGTGAGGCACGGCCTACCCCCACGGCCGTGTGTCCCCTGTATTTTAGAAAAATTTTAAATTTTCATGAAATTACTTATGTGTTTCGGTTTAGTCCCGACTCGATTTATAGGCATGCTTAGGGTCTTGATGACTCATTTAAGGGACTTTATGATTGTATTCAAATGTGTTTGATAACGATTGACTTTGTGTCGTGAATGTGATGTGAAATGATCCTATTATTCGATAATGCATCTTAACCCTATTTCGGTGACGATTTTTGGGTTAAGGGTGTTACAAGGTCGTTTTTATGAGAGAGAGTGAAAGCGACCCCAGCTAGGCGCGCTTTCACTTTCTCTCTCTAGGGTTAGGGCTTTTTATTTTTTAGGGTTAGGGTTTTTAAAGTTTTTATGGGTTAAGGTATTTTGAAAGTGTTCAGGGTTTTTTACTGAAATGACAAAAGTTCTTAGGTAGTTTTGAGGCGTCGAGGATTTGATAACGCCCCCAAGACATATGCATCCCATATGACATGGCGGGATAGAACCATCACCTTAAAAACTCATTGTTGGGAAATCGGGTTTTAGGCTAACAATGCTTGATACAACCAGGGGGCGAAGTCTAAGTAGAGATCTCAGTTGGTAGCTGTGATGCTGGTCATAGGTTCGAGTATAACTGGGGGGCTAGGTGACGATCATTACACACTCAGGAGTTTAACCTTTTTGGATACCTGCAAATAATACCCTATATATACCATACATAAGATTGAGGCCATAATCATATAAAAAAACTCTGGGAATTTCTAATGTAATCAACGTAATTTTTTTTCTCTATTTTCAAGTATTCGGTATCTTTAACCTTTCACTCATATTCGAAGGCTGACACTAAGGTGGACACAAGAAGGCTCTTAGGTGGAAAACGGATGTTCTGGCATAGTAGAGGTCAAACTTAGGTTGGTCCGGCAGTAGTTGTAGTTATTAATGGGTTGTGTAATAACAAAATTGTCGTCGCCCTGAAAGGATCATCACCTTTATTGTATCGCAACAGTCATTTTCCACTTGAGAGTTATCTTGAGTCTACGACGGTACCAACCTTCGAATAAGAATGAAGGTTAAAGGTACTGATTGCCTGAAAATGGAGAAAAAAATTACACCGATTATAGCGGGAAGTCCAAAAGTTTTTTTGTATAAATATGCCCTTAAACTTTTGTATGGTATTTATAGGGCATCCGTTTTGGGTATTCAAAAAGATTGAGCTCGTGGCCTCGTAACTACTGTCAACTGGCTTCTATTTTATACTCTGATCCATTACCGCATAACGACCATCAATTGTTACCTCCGCATCAACTTCCACCATTGACTGTAGAAAGCAAAATCACCCTATAACCAACTTCCCTAGGATAGGCTTCGGAGGAAATAATCCCATCTCGGCATAATATTTGAAATGTGTGCGGGAAAGCTCCCATTCTAGGCGAGCTTCCTCTAACAAATTTCCTTTCTTCTAAGAGTGAAAGTATATTTTCAGATGTCTATAGAGCACGTTATACAGATCAGAATCTCTTGGAAGCACAGGCGTGATGAAATTATATGAGTTATGAACACGTTTTGAAAATTATTTGCACCATACAATATGCAAAAAATGTGTATTTGTAAACGAAATTCAAAACATGCATTATCTTTCTCTGTACATAATTCTCTTATAAAAGGGGCGTAATTTTAATAACATAGACACGCATCAAGTTAATATCAAATAAAAGAACCTTATGTTGTAAGAGTTGTGTGTACTTCTTTGGACAACTCTCTACTTAATTTTTTTTTTTTTGCGTTTGTTCACCCAATTCATGGCCGATATTGAAATGAGTCGACGAGTGAAATCCGTTACATACTATGACGGACAAATCTATAATACAGAGGTAGGGGTGGTGTTTGTAGGAGTGAAGTCCGTGGAATTTACGTTCAATAGTACCATTCTAATGCGTGAGCTATGGAACCTAAAAAGAATTACAAGGTTGCAATGCAGATTTATTTCTTTCGTTGACCCTATAAGTATGAGTTATACGATGTGATTAGCGAGACGCATCTTGAGACAACCATGTCATCACACATCTTAAGCATAAATATTGTTATTATATGTCAATTTCGCCGATGCTGATGGATCTGGCCCATCTTTGATTACTGTAATGACAAATATGGGTACCAAAGCTGAATTAGAAAGTCTTACTACACAGTTGTGCGGTGGGATTTTTAACCTGTTACAAAGTGGCTACTATGATGTTCCCGAAACATTTATGGGTAGACACACATTAGTCTTTGATATCGATATAAACTTCGAGGGTCAATACCAGTTAGGGTATCAGCATAACCTAAATTTAGACACTTTAGGCTTGACATTCAATTAGTTCGTTCTATTTTAACTTTGGCACTGGATCGATGTTATGGGGCTGAAGTAGTTATACCAGGGGATCATCAACGTACATTGGGCATTAACATGTTGAATATTTTGGCTGGCACATGGGTTATAGGAGAATAGATGACCTACTTCTTTCAACGGAAGCCAACGAGGTTACGTCAAATGCCGTGCTCGAAGGTGACAATAAAGGCGCAGACGAGGAAGGAGATGCGTGTGAAGAAAATGGGTTATGGATGCAAACAAGGGGAGGAGTTAGAACCTATGCCAATTCAGCAGCGCGGTCCGGAAGGTTCAAAAGTGGCACTATGTTCTAGACTAGATCTGGTTACAACAGAGCTAGAACTTTTCGAGTCTGAAATGACATCTCGGACAATCCTCTGAATCCAGATGCATAATTCAAGGCATATGAAACTCTGCCCCACATAACGAATGCAACAGCTTGATTTTAGCTAATCAGAATAATGATTTAGAAACCACAAATTCGATGTTAGAAAATTATTTTAATATTATTTTTTCGTGTTTATAGCATGATAGCATATATGTGTGAAAATTTTGTGAATTAATTTTATTGTTTAATTAATCAATTTGAGAAAAAGGACTAAATCGCGTAAAATGCAAAAGTTGTATTCTACTTGTTAAAGGTGTCAATTGGCTTTGGCTTTAAAAATATGATGACCTTAAATGGTAATTAGACCATTTTAAATGATAGTGGATTATTATGGACAACCATTATATGTTTTTAATGTTTATTCATTAAGGTTATATTGGCAAATTAGTTAATAAGGTTAATATTAATAAAACATAATAAAAATTAGCTTTATTATCATCTTCTAGCCGAATTTTAAAGAATAAAAGAAGACATTGATGAAAACTTAGGGTTCGACACACATTAGGCTTGATTAAGGTACGGTTTGAGCTCGATTTTTTTTATGATTTTTACATTTTGAGATCGTTGCTTTGAAATCTAGCTAGCCCGTACCTTAGATTTTAAAATTGTTAAAGATTTTGAGAGTTTAAATTGTTGAATACTTGAGTAATTTGATGATTGATGATAGAATATGAAAGCTTGATGATAGTTTTACATGTTTTGTAAAGTGATTTTTGACAAAAATATCAAAAAGGGATTAAATTGTGAAATTTGTAAATTGAAGGGTTGAAATGTGAAATAAATGAAAGTTGTGGGATTCTAAGGACCTATAGGTAATTTGGCTAAGCTAGAGTATAATGAAATTATGTGAATTTTGTGTATTTGTGAAATAGGGACTATATTGTTAAAATTATGAAAGTTTAGGGGCTAAGGTGCAAATATGCCTAAATGTATGTTTTGTACTAAATTGAAAGAATATATGATTGAATAAGTCAATTTTGAATTCATATAGATCAAGAAAGAAGGAATTTAGATTTAGATTGGGGGAAAAGTAAAGTTAACTAGTAGTCGATCCGATACGACAATTCCGAATACGAGGTAAGTTCGTATAATTGAACTTAAATGTGTACCTATCTATTTGATGAATGAAATTGATATAGTAATTATTCTATTGATTAAATGTTGAGTTATTAAATGAAATGTACGAGTTGAGTAAGGCAAGTTGTCGAATAAGACCATAGCCAGGCTATAGCAATCGAATAATAAGACCATAACCAGGTTATGGCAAGTGAATGAAAGACTAAGTTAGGGCCTTGGTAATATATATAAAAGACCATAGTTGGACTATGGCATTAGAAAAATCGATGAATTTGTATTGAAAGTATTTGTAAACCGGAAGGGTTTGATAAGAGTATTGATAAGAAATAAATATGTATCGATACAAGTACGTGCGGAAGATTATTCAAGTATCAAGATATATGAAGTTGAGAACTTATGAATGATTAAATGGATAAATTCTATGATAGCTCATGAATTGATGCTATAAATGTTTATGATATAATCCATTTTGAATTGCTAGTGAATGTTGTGATTATTTCATGTTCACATACGAACTTACTAAGCTTAAAGCTTACTCTGTTCAATTGTTTCTATGTTTTATAGTTCTACGAAGCTAGCTCGGATCCGGGAATCATCAGAGACTTTATCACACTATCGATCATCTATTTTAGTACTTTTGAAGCTATGTATATATGGTATATGGCATGTATAGGCTTGTGTCAAAATGGTTTATTTGATGGATATGGCATAAAATTATGAACTTGATGATGTTTATGATATGCAAATAGTTCTACTTTTAATGTTTGAAAATAGACCTATCTTGAATGAATGGATTTGAAGTGATTATGTATATTTAAATTGGTTTTGTTAGATGAATAATATATGTGAATTATGCTTAGTAAAGCAAGATGAATTTATTGGTATTTGAATAGGTAAATGGTATGGAATTGAGTATTGAATTTAGTTGAAATGGATTAGGTATGTTTGTGTATTGGTTGATGACTTTTGGCTGCATATTTATGTCTTAAAATGATGCCATTTGAGCTTGTGTAGGTATGTGCAAAAAAGGGGGGCAAATTGGCTTTGGAAATGGCCTATTTTTGTCCACACGAGCAGAGACACGAGCGAGTGTCTCAGCCGTGTGTGACACATGGTCATGCTACACGGCTGTGTGTCCTCTAGTGTTGAAATTGAAGTGAAGTCAGTATGCTCCACACGGTCTCACACACGGGCGTGTGACTAGCCGTGTGGTATAAGTCAGTATACCCCCTAAATGGCACACGGCCTAACATATGGGCGTGTGTGGTCATTTCAAAGGGCACACGGGCAGACACGCGAGCGTGTGGTTGGCCGTGTAATCCAAGTCAGTATACTCTCAAATTTTCACATGGCCTAGCACACGGGTGTATCCTTGGTCGTGTGATGCAAGTCAATATGTATGCCCTGTTTCCACACGGTATAAGAAACGAGAGTGTCTACTAGCCGTGTGAGGCACACGGCCTGTTCACACGGGCGTGTGACCTTTGTATGATTGAAAAATTTTAAGTTTTTTAAATTTTGTATGTTATCGATTTAGTCCCGAACCACTTCTAAAGCATGTTTAAGGCCTCGTAAGCCCTCATAAGGGATAGCGTGATTGTATTGAATGATGTATGAGAATGATTACTTGAGGTTGATAAATGTAAGCTATGTGTTATGTATTGATCGGTAATACCTTGTAACCCTATTTCAGTAATGAATACGGGTTAGGGTTGTTGCAACGAACATCGACTTATCGGCTGATGGTGGTATACATTTTTTGCAGCTTCCACACAGAACACCTTGTCATGCAAGCACATATTGTGATTTACGAGTACGAGAAGTTGGAATGGAAACCTAACAAAGATGCTTTCTTTGCTGCATTGAAGTGGTACAACTTCAAGAATAGCGTGAACTACTATATCATGAAGTCCCATTCTGAAAAATTTGAAGTGCGCAATGAAGGATAAGAGGTGTAAGTGGAAAATCATGGCGTCTTACCGGAAAAAAAAACTATGATGTGGACGATAAAGAAGTATTTCGATCCCCATACATGTGTTGAAACAGGTGCAAGTCAAGACCATCCAAGGCTAGACTTAAATATGATTGCTGACATTATTCTACCAATTGTGAAAGCCAATCCCCGGATTCAAATACTGGCGCTGATTGCGAACATATGTAGCTAGTACTAGTACACTCTAATGTATTACAAAGTGTGAGTTACAAAACAGAAGGCTATGGAGAAGTTACATCACGGTGGAAGGGTTCATATAACTATTTATGGCAATGGTGTCAAACATTAAATCGGTATGTACCAGGTTCCATAAGTGATCTCAAAACGTGCCCAGTGTACTACGACGATCAGTTTGTCCTTTGAAAAAGAGTATTTCACCAGTTCTTTTGGACCTTTGAGCAATGCAAAGAGGCATTTCAGCACTGTAAGCCTATGGTTCAAATTGACGACACTTGGCTATATGGAAGGTATCAACAACATCTCCTTATTGTTTTTCAGGATAGTAATTGAAAAATTCTTTTTATAGCGTTCGCAATAACTCCAAGAGAAATGACAAATGATTAGGATTTCTTCCTGAGTAGGTTGCACCGTCTGCGTTTACTCACAACCTGACATATGTGTCATATTGAATAGTAGACCTGGAATACTCTAGGCAGTTGATCTTCATGGAGACCTCTGGGATCGTACTCATCATTGGTACTATATATGGTATGTGGGATCCAACTACCACTAAAATTATCTTTCGACAACTAAGCGAGATCTAATCATCGACATGAGTTAGTAGGACAAACTAAGTATTCGATGCTAATCAAATATTCATACCAAGTTATTTCATTTCACTAATCGTTGGCTATTTCTCGACAGGTTAGGAGCTCGTCCAACATCGATTCCATCAAATGTTGAACAACCTGAGCATCATTAACGCCTACAGTGCAGCGTATGTATAGAATATACTGTTCAAACAGTGGAACACAATCGTACGACGGGGGTCTATAATATGAGCACATGATGTCAAACTTAGTCGAGTGCATCAATTTCATACTGAAGGGGACGTGTCATTTGTCGGTAACATCGATTATCAAAGAGACATACTTTTGACAGTTGTCTTTTTTCTTAAGAGGACGACGACGTATGTTAGACAGATAGCGGGTTGCGGTACATTCTACAATAACGTGATAAAATAGATTTGACGAAGTACAGTGGGAGCGAACATCATGTATGTAGTGTGCCACTCATGTCGAAACCTCAATTTTTGAGTTATAGAGCAAGCTAGGCTTGACCAGGAAATGTCAGGTGCATCCTATCATGTGAACCTAATGGAAGGGACCTGCAATTTTGGAAGGTTCCAAGCACTTTGATTTCCATGCGCATATGTAATTACTGCATGTGTGAACGTATGGATTGTGCACGTACCTTACATTAATGACGTTTACCGACTAGAACGCATTCATAGTGCATGGAGTCCTGGATTCCCATCTATCCAAGATGAGAGTCTATGACCGCTGGTGTATAACGCACAGTTGGAGTTGGTGCTAAACAATGACTTGCATCTCGTTCCAAAAGGTCACCCGAATTCCACATGAATAAATAACAACATGGATATTCGGAGAGAGACTGTCAACATAAACTATGTAGGTATTGTAGAAACCCAGGGCATATGAAGACAACATGTTTTCTATACAGGGATATGTTGGGGCCTCAGCTTTAATAACAATACTTTCTACCAAATTTTATATTCATTAGCATGCTTTGTATATTCCTTTTGGTTCAATTTGTTATATATTGTTAACTTATGCATAACTCATGATAGATAATAATAAAAACAAAGGTATTGTTTGAATGAATAACCTCAATTTTTTTTATTTATGACATATTTATATTTACATCACAATATTTATAACAAAAAATACACTCAATCGTGTCATTGGGGAGAATGTATGTCGTAAGGCGGTGGACAATGGTCGCGTGGAGGATTTCTGCATGTAATTGAGTGTACAACTGGAGGTGCATCCGGAGGTGCGGGCCTGTAGACTTCATCATCATTGTCATTGTCATCTAAATATGTACCTAGCACAGCCCCTGGGCAATCATTTCTTCATGTTCGCCAGCTTCATCATTTTTCTTCATAGTCGATTGCTGCGTGGTCCTCACCTGCAATCGTGTATCCACCACTCCTGTGTTCTGTAGTTGCAACGATGAGCCACCTCGATAAAATAGTGATGTGTGTGATGTTTGGGTCAATATAAGCGTGTAACTATAAGGTACCCCTAATCCTGGGTACATCGAAAAGGTACTGGACATCGACATCGTTATTGACTGTTACATAGAATAAGAGGATTGAACTAACCTGGATATTGTGTAGCCATAGATGGCGCATCTTTTTTTGAAGATGATGACGAATCTGTTGTGCGACCACGTCCCCTCCTATGTTACTGTGGCGGTCGGCGTTGCCTTTTCGACTGAATTTGCCTACTCTTCGCCTCCGATGGTAGTAAATACGAGTTACCAATAGCTCTAAACCATGTCAACAAATCATCAACTTCTGTCGTGTCCACCGAGAAAAATGGTTCGCAGGCGGGTATGGATCCCATCCTACGATCCCAAGTCTGGATGTGTTCCTTGTGCTTCTCTGTCCAATCCTTGTCGTTCTTTCCCGCATGTCCATATTGTGCAGTTCCTTCATGTCTCGCGATGGCAGTGGAAGTCATTGCTTATACCCAAACTGTGGTATAACCCGATCCTATTCATGTGTTTTCACCGTCGCGTACACTATTAATGGCACATTCGTGTCTCACATCTCCCGATTGTCCAACACTTCTGACGAGATGTAAGATATGATCTCAGGGTCAGCATATGACATCCATTCAAACTGAAAAGTAGAATTGTAAATATCGTTATGTACATATTTTTTTAACGAATCATTGCGTAATTAATATTAGTTTGAAAAGGATAGGTAATTAACCTCAGTTTCCAAGCGTTGATCTAACAGCAGTTTAACGTCTTCTAACTCGTTAGGTAGTCCTACGTAACTCGGCCTATGGTTTCACCTGTACAAGTGATATATTAGTTGAAACATATAATAAATAAAAAACATTTACTAAACAAACTACGTATTTATTGATAAATGATGTTTACCTCATCACCAAAGGGAACATATATGGGTTAGTCACTCTAGGACTTAAAAAGGTATTTGCTATCAGGCCCATGACTACAACAAAAATAGGCAACCACCAATTGACATCTTATCCAGTTGTGTTGCCCGACAAAGCTCCCAGTATAACGTGGACAACACAACAAATCTCTAACTTAGTTTTGCGCAATCAATGAAGTCCCCTAGATGTAGAAACCACCTTACGTGCACCAAATTTCTAAATTTATCAGGCATTAAAATGCCCCTGATTAACCTCATGATAATTGCTTGGGCGTAATGTTGTATGACCTCCTCCGTTGTGTCATCGAAAAACTTATTGAAATTTTTCTCCAACCAATTGATCGATATTCGACTACCTTTGAACTTGTTCGAGACCTTTCCCAACATTGTCGTACAGAGGTCTGTGATAACTGACCCATCCACCGGCAGACCGAGCTATAACGCTACGCCCTCAACTATGATTGTACACTCGTTGCATAGATGGTAGAAAATGTGTGCTTTGGGTCTCCATCTTTCCATCGGCACGTTGATTAGTGTGGGATGAAGTTTGCAGCCTCCTTGCATGCGGGACGCATGTAAGAATCTAACCTCCTACAGGTACCCACGAATTTCAGGGATCGGAGGGTCCCCATATTATGTATGAACGCCTCTAGCACACGATTATCCACCTATTTAAATATTTAGATTTGTCAAAAAAATTTTAACATTATTAAAAATAACAAAATTTTAAATTTAGTCTTACCATTGCTAATTGGGCAGCAAAAATATGGTTGTCGTCGAAGCATATTAGAGAGATGTCAATTCTTGAAAAATTGATCCTAACAAATAAAATAAGATATAGTTAAAAGATAATATTTTTAAATTAAAATATAAATAAATATTGAATAAAAAGCTCGAGAGAGTTGAGAGAATTTAAGAGAGGATGTGAATAAATAAAATAAAATTTGGGGGTATTTATAAGTTAAAAAATAAAATTACTGTTTGGATTTTAAACTTTTTACCATTTGGCGTGACAACGATAATTTTATCGTTGAGGGAAAACATAACTAGTTAAACGCGCTTTCTGCATAGATGCAAGAAAATGCGTTCAGCTAGGTTTCACTTTCTCTCTCCTAAAACCTGCATATTTCTCTAATTAAAATTTAAAACGACTTAAAAGCCTGATTAATAAAATTAACATATTTTTCAGGGTAATTTACCAAAAAATACCCTTTTTTTAAAAAATTACGGAAAATGACCTAGTAATTTATTATTTATCGAATGGGCCATTTCCCCTAAAAACGCGTCCACGTCAGCACGATTTCAGGGGATGCAGTAGGAAAACGCGTCCTTGAGGAAGCGTTATCTGCCACATCAGCACAAATCGCATCCTTGAGGGCGCGCTTTGTTGATGTGGCAAAAACGCTCCCTCAGGGACTCGTTTTTGCCCTCTGCTTCCGTCAGGGTTTTCAACTATTTTTAGGGTTAGAGTTTTTATGGTTTTAGGGCTAGGGTTTTAGGTTTTAGTGGGTTTGAGGGGTTTTAGGGGAAAGTTAATGAATTAGAGTTTAGGGTTAATTAATTAAAATAATTTTAGGTTTATGGTTTTAGAAAAAAAATATATCAGTAATATAAAAATTATTTTTTTTTTACAGTAGTATCCGGTAAAAGAATTTTGAAAGACGTTTTTAAAAAAATAGTGACCAAAACACTTCAAGCAGGATGCACCGTCAGCAAGAGTATTGAAAAAAGCTCCCACGTAGGCGCTCTTTTGCTACAGTAGTCTCTGGCAAAATAATTTTGAGAAGACGTTTCTGAACAAATAGTGACCAAAACGCTTCAAGCAGGATGCACTGTTAGCAAGAGTACTGAAAAAAGCTCCCACATGGATGCTCTTTTGCTACAGTTGTCTTTGGCAAAATAATTTTGAGAAGACATGTCCGAACAAATAGTGACCAAAACGCTTCAAGCAGGATGCACTGCCAGCAAGAGTATTGAAAAAAGCTCCCACGTGGACGTAGTAGTTCCTATTTGTCCTTAGACTATAAATGAGCCAAATTTCATTCTCAGGTTGCATAATAGAAACTGAATATGAGTGAACGAAGATTAGTGAACGATTATTTATTTACTATGATGGTAAGGCTTGTGACACCGAAAATGATATTTTTTTATCGAAGAATACAGCGCGACTGCTTTTTAACTAGAACATAGATTTGACAGAACTTCGCAAAAGAGTTAGGCGTAAAATCTTCAAACAATGCCAATGAAAGTTTAGTCTATTAAGTATAGATTTTTTGCTTCAGTTGATCCCGTGAAATATGACTCATTTGACATCAAAGGTCCTCGGAGCTTGGAGGTAATGATGGAGACTCATCTTGCCAGTGGATCACCCTATCTTGAGGTATATGTACAATTTTCATCACCAAGTGATCTTCCTTCGACTTCAACACCTACTACTATTCGAGGGGAATACACGACCCCAAGATGACACTCTGTTAGTGGGAGGCAAAATACGAAAGTGCCCGTGTTTGGTGGTAGTATGGAAAACACAACTCCTGCTCGACACTCGGTTGGTGGATGAGACATGCATATCCTTCTTTCGACGTTCGATGCTAGAAATACATATTGGGGAATGTCATCAACTTCTAGTAGTTGGCAATCCACATATGATAGGGGACATTATGAAAGTTGTTTAAGAAGGGATAATTTATTTCCCACGACATCTACCGGCGAGGGATCCATTCGTTACAGATGATGGTGGGTCGAATGATGAGCCCTGTAGATCCACCTCGAGAGCCCGGCCCCGATGGTGCAGAAGTTACATTATTTTCTAACCGGAGTCTATTCCAACCATACCTGAAGATGTTGAAAGAGATTCAGATGAAGAAGAAGAAGATCCGCGATTCAAAGCGTACTCGCCTCCAGCCCACATGCATAATGTCGATCTATCTCAAGATGATACATTAGAGTTTCCTGAACTACCATACGTATATGGATCAGATAAGTTCGTCGTTAGATTCAAGTGAATTAGAAGTTGGTAAAGAGTTTTCCAACAAGGATAGTTTTTTGGTGCATTGAAATAATATAGCATCAAGAACGGGGTTAACTATAACGTGGTTAAATCCAAACTTGATAAGTACGAGACCAAGTGTACAGTGCAAGACGATACATGTTCATGGAAAATCATGGCCTCATTGAGGAAAAGGACAGGCTTGTGGGAGATTAAAAAGTACAAAGGTCCACATACATGTCTTGCCGGTATAGTATCACTAGGTGTTCAAGGTTTTTGAATAATACTGATATTACGTAATATTGTATTATTTAACGTACTTCATTGACAGGTGTTTCACAAGATCATCCCAAGATGAATTCAGATATGTTGACTCACTTAATAATATTAACGGTGAAGGCGGATCCCAAAACTTCAGTGCCGGCCTTAATTGCCAACAATCGTAGCCAATTAGGGTACACGCCCTCTTACCAAAGACTTGGATAGCTAAGCAGAAGGCATTGGAAAAGTTGCATGGTCGGTGGGACGCTTCATATAATGAAGTGTAGCAGTGGTGTCAAGTGCTGGAGAGATACGTCTCAGATAGCATAACAGACCTTGAAATAGAACCTGCGTACTACAACGATCGATTGCTCCGTGGATGCCAAGTGTTCAAGCGTCTATTCTGGACATTTAAGCAATGCCGAGACGCATTTTTATACTGTAAGACATTAGTACAAATTGATGGTACCTTTATGTATGGTAGATATACGCATCGGCTATTGCTAGCTATGGCACAAGATGGTAGTGGGAGAATCCTTCGAATTACGTTTGCAATAACACCGGGGGAGTCAGGTGATGACTGGATTTCTTTCTATATAGGTTAAAGAGGAATGTCTGCCCCCAACCTGATATATACGTTATATCAAATCGGGACCCTGGAATACTAGCCACAATAGAGCGAGAGGGAAGCCTATGGCATCATACACACCATGGATATTGCCTAAGGCATGTTGTCCAACTACCACGGGCAACATCGATCTACAAGTGAACGATGGCAAGTGACCAACATGGTTAAGTAATATCTATTAATATAATTTCGTTTGTAATATTCAATTTATTCTTAATTGAAAAGTGATATGTAATATTCGCTATCAACTTATATTGGCAGGGTACGAGATATATAAGGACCATTTTCACGAGATGTTGGCGAGTTTGCGCTCAGTTAACGAAGAAGGCACAAACTACCTATGCAACATACCTTTGAACAGTGGACACAAGTATACGACGGTGGCCTACGATATGGTCATATGACCTCAAACCTGGCTGAATGCATAAATTCTGTTTTAAAAGAAATGCGTCATTTGTCGATAACATCGGTTGTGCGAGGCATATTTTTGTTTACCGACACTATTTCCAAGCAAATAGCGAGTTATAAAGGCCAAATGCGGGAGGCAATGTATGGTACGCGAAGGTATTGCGAGAAATTAACAAGGCGAAGGCATGGGCCAACACTATGCACACAGTGTGTCACGATCGCGACAACCTATGGTTTCGTGTGATGGAGTTTGACAGATTGAACCAAGGTATTGTTGGCGGGTAATATCGTGTACATTTGATAAATGAGACCTGCGACTGTGGGATATTTGACGCACTTTGTTATCCATGCGCTCATGTAATTGCGGCTTGTCAGAATCTCCTTCTGGATCCCATGAGCTATGTCGACGAAGTGTATAAAATATAATACATGTACAACATATGGAGACACGTATTCCCACCAGTTCCAAATGAACGTAAGTGACCGTCTGTATCACTTGCTCCGTTTAAGCTGTTATCGGATAGAGAACTGCGTCGCAAACCAAAGGGTCAACCTTGCTCAACTAGAATACGCAACAATATGGATATCCGAGAAATAGCCAACCAACGGAAGTTATGCGGATGGTGTAGGAACCCAGGTCATACATCTCACTCGTGTCCAAATCGGAATAGTTGATAGTCTCCTTATCATTTTTGTCTCTTGGTGGCCATGAAAATTCTTTTAATTTCTTGATGAAAATGGTGAACTTTTGTAGAAGGATTAAGTTATTCAATTAATCTAAAATATCACCATCATCATTATTCTTCAAAATTATCTTTCTTACTAAATGATTATTTTATTTACAATTAGGAGGAAAAGAGGCATTAAGACTTTCTTCCCCTTAAAATGCGAATTAAGGCCCCATTACCTACTTTTACCAAAAACCATGCACGAAAACTCCATGAACCAATATCTTATATTCCTTCGAGCCCACGAAAAAAACCAAAACCAAAATCACACATGTTAGGGAGACGAAGAGTCCATTAAAGTCCACCAAAGATGATTCGTTTCCTTTCTTTTCCCTATTTTGCATGAGCATCACATAGAATCTCATAGTTGCTACCTTTTCTTTTATACCATATATAGAAACACAAGTTCCTTTACGTCCCAAGACTATTTTCTTCATTTTTTTTTATATATATAACAACATTGTTTGTCTGCTTAAACAAAGATCATGAAAAACAAGGACCATTTTAAGGGTCTAAAGAAGCGTTTGGCTTTTGACGATGAAGATTTCAACGATGTTCGCCGTTTCAAAGTTTTGTTACCCAATGGGACTAGTGTTGTACCAGTGTTGGACTAATGTATTTAAAGACATGATAGAAGTAAAAGCATGTGTTTTTATTATATTAAAAATAAAACAACTTTATTTTATTAAAATATAAAAATTAAATTACAATTAGGATATTAAAAAACAACTTTCATTTTATAAAAATAAAAAATAAATTATAATAAAAATAAAAACAACTTTTATTTTATTAAAAATATAAAATTAAATTACAATAAAAAATAAAAACAACTTTTATTTTATTAAAATATAAAATTAAATTACAATTAGGATATTAAAAACAACTTTCATTTTATAAAAAATAAAAATAAATTACAATAAAAATAAAAAACAACTTTTATTTTTAAAAATATAAAATTAAATTACAATTGAAATATTAAAAACAACATTTATTTTATAAAAATAAAAAATTAAATTACAATAAAACAATAAAAACAACTTTTATTTTAAAATATAAAAATTAAATTACAATTGAAATATTAAAAACAACATTTATTTTATAAAAATTTACAATAAAAATAAAAACAATTTTTATTTTTTTAAAATATAAAATTAAATTACTATTAAAATATTAAAAACAACATTTATTTTTTTAATTATACAAATATATTAAAAAATCAATGTTGGTGCCGATCGGAATCAATGCCACATGGGGTGGTCGATGGTTACGCATTGGATTCCTCCTTGTTCTAGCTTCTGGCGGGGGTTGTGGTTGCTTAGGCGGGGATTCTGGTTCCTCGGGCAGGGGGTCTGGTTGTGTGTGTTGGGAGGATGACCCACATTGATAAAATATTGACTGTGGAGGTGTTTGCATCATCAATAGCGGAGGTGTCTGAATCCCATAAGGCGAAGAAGATTGGTAAAAAGAAGAGCTCCCCGACGGCGCCTCATGCGATCCCTCATGCGACGACAGCCTACAGATCAACTGGCCAGTCGGAGTAGTTGGGAACGGACTCGAATCGGGCCATGCATTCTAACCTGCCATTGGACTGGGAAAAGGAAACATATAAGGGTTAGGATATATATAAGGGCTAGGATACGCACCTGACATAACCGGAAAAGGCTGTGATGTGAGTGTCGTCGATTGAAGTGTTGGGTCTGGTGACTATGTGGGCTCTGTTGATGGGCCCGGTATTTGTGTCGACGCTGTTGATGGGCCTATCCTATTATCCTTTCTCCTTAGATTTAAAGGGCCCCGTCGTTTCCTTTATTCACAAAGTTGCCGTCGTCTTTTCTCTTCTGACAATAAATACGTCTTGTCATGGATCCTAAACCATGGCATGTATTCTGGCACGCACGCTAACTCAGGAACGATGATCGGTTCCCGAGTAGGTATAAAATCATACCGGTTTTCCCACAATTCGATATACGTTGACCAAAATCTTGGCCAATCCGTATGCAACTGCCGTAAGTCGACTTTGTGCTCATCATCGAGCACCTCAGGTGCCACAGGAATCGGTTGTCGAAATCTAAATTGAAGCAGAATCCGATCTGACTGGTGCATCTCCACGATGGCATAGTTGACCAATGACAACTTCACATGCCAAATGTTCGGATTTTGAAAAAACTTTTCCATAATTACTGTCCGAATTAACGGATCCTCGTATAGTGTCCACTCAAACTATATTAACATGATAAAAATATTAGTTATATACTAAATACTAAATACTAAATATTAAATATGAAATACGAAATATGAAATACGAAACGCCTATTTTATTACGAAAATATATTTTATTTAATACTTACTTGTGCTTCCGACCGTTACTCTAATAAAATCGGATATCTTCGAGCGAGGTAGGTATTCCAACATAACTCGCCGAATGGTTCCACCTAATTAAATAAATTTTTAGCATACAAATTATATTTTAAATCTACGTAATAATTTTAAAATCTATACCTCGTTATGAGTGAGAATGTATATGGGTGATCCACTCGAGGACGTAAAAATGGAAAGCGAAATTGTGCCCATGATTGCAGTAGTGATAGGCAACCTCCGATTTTCGCTTTATTCGGCCGCGTCGTCCCGCACATCTTCCGATACAATTTTGCTAGCACGGCAGACCCCCAACTCAATTCACCGGCTACTCTAAAATTAATGAGAGTTTCAGCAGCCATCTCAGATGTACGAGGTTTCGTGACAAGTCCGACATCAGATAGCCTCTAATTAAATAATATTGAAAAATTAAAATTATAACTTACCATTGTCATTTGATCAATGGAGATGTGTTTATTGTCGAGACGAATTAATTCTCCGACCATTGCTAATACCATTGAATATTTTTAAATTTAAAAAAAATATCTCAAAAAACTTTTAAATAGGACATTTTTTGTAAAAATTAAAGGACTATTGTGAAATTTGAGAGGAACTTTAAAGGAATTTAAGAGAAATTTGAGAAAAAGTTGAGAGAAAATTAAGGAACTTTTAAACAGGGGTTTTCTGCTACATCCCCTGAAATTACGCCGACGTGGATGCGTTTTCAGGAGATATGACCCATTCCAATAAATAATAAATTATTAAGTTCTTTTCTGTAAATTTTGTAGAAAATTGTAAATTACTATATTTTTCAAATCTAACCTTTTGAAATGTATTAGAACTAATTTATCTATTTTATCGGTACTGTGCCTATATACAATCTTCCTCTAATTTCCATACTTAGTACCGATTCAAAGGAGTATTCTATTTTATGTTTAAAATCACCGAGTTAAATTAGCAATGGCTTCTTTTTAACCAACAAATTACCGGAATTCTGTTATAAAGAGGGAAGCGTTATTGGTTTCCCTCCAAAAAACTCATCTCTCTCATCTTCTTCTTTCTCTATTCTATTCTTTCTCTTCTAAATTCTGTTGGTTCAATTGAGGCTGCATCAGGGAGAGATCTGAGCTACGTATTGAATTTTGAATGAGGACTCGCGCTTTATAGGCCAGTCTATGTTTCGAAGATTCAGATCCTGACCTGACCCGTCGGATCCTGTTTCCTCAAATTGACGTTAACCGTCCGATTTAGCTCCCCACCCCCTCCCCTTCTCTCTCTGAAGTTTCAACTTCCACGAAGCCAATTTGAGAAGGAAAACTTTCTCGATCCGGTCGCGTTTCGGATATTTATTTGGATGCTGCGCCTGCATCTGCTTCTTCAGGTTTGTGTTTCTTTCTTTCTTCTTCTTCTTTTTTTTTTTTTTTAACTTTTGTTTCTTTTTTGTTTGGCTGCCTGGAAAATGAACGAAAGTAAATGTAGAAGGAAGGAACATAAATGAATATTGTTGGTGATTATTGGAAAAAAAAGGTGAAATTTAATTTAGTGTAAACTAGTGAAAACTTTTATGTTTGATTTTCTTTTTTCCTTTTTTTTCTTTTGTGTAAATTTCATATTCTGATGTAAAAAAGTAAAAATCAAAATTCTTGTGCTAATATGGAAATTTTACTTACTGAAGCTCATTTTTGTTTACTTCTCCTTTATGGGGATCGCATTTACAGATTTGAACTCCGTGGAAGCCTTAACTTCTTTGTAAATGGAAGGATCAAAAAACGAACGTCGTTTGAGCAGATGTAAAGAAGTTACCACATTGCCAATTATTGTTATCATTTTTAAACTAAAGCTAGTATTGAAGTTGCATAGCAAAGCCTAAAAGCCCTAATAAATAGTTGTGGAACCTTATTAAAATTTGGATCGTTTATCTTAAAATATAGCGTTTTGGAGAATTTGAGATTAAGGTGGGAGTGTATTTTTGTTAATTATTTATGTTTTCAATGATAGGGTATTTTGGACATGGAGGAAACGATAGTGTAGTAGCATAAACCTAAGAAAAGAGTCAAGTATAATGGAGGATCCTTCCAAGTATGCCCATAGTCCTGCTCATTTAGCTGTTGCTCGCCGTGACCATGCCGCGCTTAGGCGTATTATCTCGACACTCCCTCGGCTTGCTAAGGCTGGTGAGGTTAATACTGAAGCTGAATCTCTTGAGGCTGAGGAACGGGCTGATGCTATCTCGGCTGTCATAGATCGTCGTGATGTCCCAGGTAGGGAGACTCCGCTGCATTTAGCAGTGCGATTGAGAGATCCAATCTCAGTGGAAATTTTGATAGTGGCTGGAGCAGATCGGGATCTTCGGAATGAGCAGGGTTGGAGTGCTTTGGAAGAAGCGGTTTGGACAAGGGAAGAGGCTATTGCCATGATCATTGCTCGACACTCAGAACTGCTTGCCTGGGCAAGATGGTGTCGCAGACTTCCCAGGTTTATTGCCTCATTAGCTCGAATCCGTGATTTTTACATGGAGATATATTTTCATTTTGAAAGTTCAGTCATTCCGTTTATTGAGCGCATTGCACCATCAGACACTTACTGCATTTGGAAGCGGGGTTCAAATTTCCGTGCTGATGCGACACTTGGTGGATTTGATGGGTTCCACATTAAACGATCACACAAAACAGTTCTCTTTCTAGGGGAAGGCTACACTTCTGAGGATGATAGCCTTTCTCTTCCTGCAGGCTCTTTGATTGTTATTTATCATAAGAAAAAAGAAGTTATAAATGCCTTGGAGGGGGCTGGTGAGCAAGCAACTGAATCAGAAATCGCTCATGAAGTGCGAAAGATGTCTAAAACTAATATGTATAGGCCTCGTATTGATGTCGCTCAGGCTGAGCTTGCTCCTCAACTGAATTGGAGGCGACAAGAGAGAAGTGAGATGGTTGGAAACTGGAAGGCTAAAATTTATGATATGCTTCATGTGACATTCAGTATGAAGTCAAGGGGAGTTCCTGGTGCAATGACTGATGAAGAGAGGATGGCAAATAGCGGTGAAAATAATGAGTATGATGATGTATTGACAGCTGAGGAAAGGATGCAGTTGAATTCGGAGCTTCGTAAGGGAAATTCAGACGGCTTTTGTGATGATGATGATGATGAGCATGGATTTGTTGACTGTCAAGAAAATGGTTCTTTTGACTGTCAAGAAAATGGTTCAGCTGGTGCCTATGAAAGTGTTGAATCAAATGGTGTTGCTAAGGAGAAGAAGAGATGGTTTGGCAGGAATAAGAAAGGCTCAAAGAACAGTGATAATCCTGATGATTCAAAGATTGGAAAGTTCTCAAAATCGACTCCAGGAGTTCGCAATCAGAAACAAGTTGATAATCGTAGATCATCGTCTGAATTTGCGAAGGAAGATGCTATTGATGGCAAGAAGCGTAAAGATAAAAGCAGCAAGAAGAAGAAGAAAGGGGGCAATAGTGATGATAAACATGGAAATGAGATTAAGAAGGGTGTGAGACCTGTTTTATGGCTAACACCAGATTTCCCTTTAAAGATAGAGGAACTCCTGCCTTTATTTGACATATTAGCCAAGAAAGTCAAGCCTATAAGGAGATTAAGGGAGATTTTGACAACTAAACTGCCACCGGGCACATTTCCAGTCAAGGTAATTTAAGACATATAAAGCCAACAACTCGAACAATTATCTTATTTTATGGTAAAAATCCAGTCTAGCTTTAATTGTATGCATAAATCATGCTTTTATTTTTATTTTTATGTAAGTGCAATTTTCTCTATTTACTTTATTTATTCATTTTGTTGTTGGAACAGAAGTGATGATAAAAGATACTGAAGTAGAATTGAGGCTTCAAAGTTGACTTAGAGTGGTAGCCAGGTCTGAAAATGAAGAGCATCAATATCTTTAGGCAGGAAAATATGCCTTGGGTTAGAGCAAATACTTAAATTGCTATGAAGAGCGCTTTGCTGGCCTTACTTGCTTATCTCCAGTGATCTAATCACCTCAGTTTGTTCACATTAATTTTAACAAAATCAGGGAATGAGTCCATTAATGGTATCCTTGGTCCTTTGGTGTTACAAATCAAACATATTGTTTTGTGATGATTGGAAATTAACTTGAACGAGTGCTGAAGTAGGGGCTTGTTTTTTGTTAACTAGTGAATTGAGGTCTGGAAGTGCAATAGATTGTTAGCCTGTTGTTATTTGAGAAATACTTTTATTAAGGTCAAGGAAACCTTAAGGGCATATATATCATAAATCACTTCTTATGTTACTAATGGTTTAATATAATTTTTCTGGTACAAAATCTTAGGAGGGTTGGCCATTACTTGATGCTTTTGGACCTAGGCTCAAGTCACTAGGTGAAAGCTTAGGTCTAATATAGGAATTGATTGAGTGTCTTGTCTTTAAAATTTGAGAGGTCGCTTTTTAAATTTTGTTTGGTAGAATGAAAATAAAGTTAAAGGGTAAAAAAATAAGAAGATGAAAAGGTAGGAAAGATGGTAACATTAAAGAAATTATAGTTTTATCTTTTATATTATTTGATAGAGTTAGAAAAAACATTTGAAAAACATATAACTTTGAACTAACATATATATTTTTTCTTTTCTCTTATCATTTCAATTTAAAAATATAATTTTTATATATTTGAATAAAAATGATCATCTTTTTATTTTCTTTCTTCTTACTTTTCTTTCCATTCTTCTACTTTTTTATCCATCCAAACATATCCTTAAAGTTGATATTAGGTTTGCCATATTGCTGGAATCTGCCCATAACTCTTCATTAAAATACGTACATATGATTCTGACATCACAAAGCATGGTTTTGATAGTTATTTACATTTCTACATCTGTATTTCTGGTTCAGGAGGCCACCTTGTTGTGAATGAACCAGATGCAATGTGCATTATTAGTGTGGCAGCAAAATACTTACCTATTTCTTCTTACCAGTTCTATTGTCTTTCCTTCTTAAAGCGTTAATGCTAACTTTGAGAATGGCCATTATGCTAAAAGATCTTCATTTTAAATGTTTGTCTGTGGAAACTGCTGTGCAAGCATGATAGAAAGTGGTGATGACTTGTGAGTACGGAGTAGCTTGTAATATCATTAAACATTCCAAACTTGCTTCTCAACAATTTTTATTGGGTTGGTTTGTGGTTACTGTAATTATTTTACAAAAGTTATGTATTTAAGTTTGGAACATATTCACATTGATGTCTCATGTTCCTTATTCTAGGTTGCCATCCCTATTGTGTCAACTATTCGAGTCCTTGTGACTTTCACTAGATTTGAGGAGCTTCAGCCGATGGAGGAGTTTACAACACCTCCTTCCAGCCCGGTTCATTTCCAGGATGCCAAGTCAAAAAAATCAGAGGGTTCAACATCATGGACTTCATGGATGAGAGGGAGTCATGGTGGCCAGTCAAGTGATAGTGATAGTCATGACGAGGTTGATCCTTTCCATATACCAACTAACTATACCTGGATTGATGCTAACGAGAAAAAACGCCGCATCTTAGCCAAGGAAGCAGAAAAGGCACGCAGGCAGCAGCAGCAGCAGCAGCAGCCAAAGGTGGGGATGGAGGCCCGCAGCAGGTGAGCGAAGAGGTGGAAGAATAATTACAGGATCCCGGTTGTTTTACTCTTTCAGTAGCGTCTACAACAGATTGAGGAGGTAAGGTTCCTGCCTCTACAAGTCTGACCACGTTCAACCCATCAATTTTTTTTTTGAAAGAATGACCCACAAATTTTTTTAAATATTTATTTTTTAAAATAAATTAATTTATATGAAAATAAATTTTTTTTCCTATAACTAAAATTCTAAAATCTATAATTTTGTTCTTTTAACATTTAACATTTTTCTCTCAACCTTCTTTTTATTTTCCCTCATACAGACTCTAAGATGTTTATAACACTGACGATAAAAGGTAAATTAATAGTTTTAATATATGAAAAATTATCATGAATATTGGTGTGAGAAATTTACAAGCTATTGAAATTTATTTCATCTATTTTTAAATTATTTTTAATAATTTTATATTAATTCTACCACTAATTATATCAAAATTTGATTTATCGAATATTAGTATTTTGCATTAATTTATATGATTTTTTAATATTTTAATTTCTTTTAATTTAACCCATAATGTAAAATTTCTGAATTCACCATTGCACCTCACGTTTTAGTATTTGGAATTGGCAAAACGCGACAATTAATTAGCTGAAGGAATCACTTCGATTAAAGAAAGAAAAGCCTTGTCTTCTTCTGTCGAATCTTTTATGTGATGTGAAATTAGAGAGGGACCAAAATCTCCTGGTTTCTTTATTGGCTTGTTTCAGTTCTAATTTTTATTGGACATTAAATCTTTGCATCCAAGTCCATGGTCGTCAAATGTTCCATTTTTGTGATTGATATTCTTTTTCCTCTCATTGTTACTTCTTCATAATTCATTTTATTTTTGTTCTTATTCTTATTTTTTTCTCATTTTCCGTTTCATCTAAAATAAACCACTGAAAGATTGAGATCAATTTTAAGCTTAAAATATTAAGCGATATTTGACACTCGAATTTAGGTGTGAGTGTCACAAACATTTAAACTTTAAAAAATGTTGACTTTTGTAGACACCTAATTTTTGAGAATAAAATACTAAATTAACAAATTTAATAAGAATTATCAATGATGATAATATTTAGATTAATTTTTTTTAAAAGTTAAAAAAATAGACTAAATCTCAAATTAGGGATTAACAACACATTTTTTAACCCCATAATTCTTAGGCCCACTTGTTTTGCACTATAATTGGGGTTTTTAATGGTTTTAAATGGGTAACTTGCTTAGGTCAGGTTTTCGTCTCCAAGATCGAAATCTGGAATTGGGCAGAGAGAGGCTTCGAAAGTGTTGTTTTTAAATCTGAGGAAAATCAATGTTTTCATACCATTCAACTATAATTCACATCCTTGATTAATAGGCTTAAATCAAATGAATTTGAGGTGAAAACCAATTTTATTATGTGATCGGGTCCGGTCAGTGACCCACATGCGACCTCACCGATTTGATTCTTTTTTTTTAAATGATTTAAGTATTTTAATTTTAAAAAATTATATTTAGTTTTGATAAATAATTTTTCTTAATTATTACATTAATTTAAAATTTAATTCAGTATTAAAATAGTTGTGTTGCTCGAGAAAACTATATTCAAAATAATTTTTTCAAAACACTTTCTATTTAGAATAAATGTCACTGAGAATAATTTTCATTTAAAAAGGCTTTAGTTTATAACAATTGTTGTTTAAGATTAGCTCTTGTTTAGAACATTTTTCATTCAAGAACTATATTCAAAACAAGTCATTGAAAATAACTTTTATTTAGAGTTAATTGTTCTTTGAGAATAGTCACTCTCAGTGGAATACCTTTATAGAACAACTCATCATAGAATAAAGATTATTCGAATAAATATATTTTCAAGAGATGATCAAAGCAAAAGAAGTAAAAATAATCCCAAAATATTTCATTCCATTCTACTTGTTTGCAACGATTTATTTTCCTAAAACCTTTCAACAATGTTAATTTTTCTTTTGCCTAAACATTTTCATGTAATTAAAAGATGTTTCAAACATCATACCTTGTACATATCTAAGAAAGATGAAGAATGGAAATAAAGTATAGTTGAAACTATTTTATCAGGTGCTGCAAATAGTAGGATGTCGAAATTACATCTAATTCATCATTTCTTAGGTTGTGATTGGAGAATTCGTCTTCAACATATTCCAGGGGACCACAACACAGTTACTCACCATTCGATTAAACTTCCAAATTTATATTACAATGAGGTGCAAATTGTTACAGAAATTCTGGTGTCGATAGAAAATTTATATTGCAATGAGGTGCAAATTGTTATCGCATTAGTGCTGTTTTGTTTATAAAAAAAAAGAAGGAAATAAAGTAAATACTCATTTAAAGCTGGGACATGAAACCTATCCAAGCACTTTGTCTAATTTTTGTGGTAGATATGTTGTTACTGATCTCTTTGTTCATTTAAATATGTACAAAGAGGCACAATATTATTTGAAAAAGGGTATGCATGAACAAAATTAATAGCTGTACATTGTTGATCTAATACTACCAGAACCTATCCTTGTTGACGCTTAAATACCCTGCCATTACTTTTCCACCAGTGTTCCTCATGCCATCTATAAGAAAGCACCATGTCGATCCCAATGCCCCGATAAAAAAGTCCGATTCAACTGCCATCAAGAAATTAACAAGAGGGTAATTCGTGCTGGTTTTCCTTCCAAGGCTTGCCTCGTATGTAGCCATCGATACATTCCCGACTTGGCGTGTCACGTTCGTGTAATAGAAGTTCCAATGAGGGTATGATCTCGTTTTATCAATCACTTCCTACAAATTTAGTTTTATACCATTCCTGATATTTAGATGAGATGCATGCACAACAGCAACATGTTCATTGCTTTGTTTCCATGAGCAAGTAAAAATGTTAAAAGATGCTAACCTGCATTTCGGTGGAGAGCCAAACGTTCTTGAGATGTGGAAAACGCATCTGAATACGGTGAGCAAGTTCCATATATCCTTCAAATTCGACCACTTTCATTTCACATGCTTTGTCTCCCATTCTTACATGCATACTCAGCAACGGCCGAGGAACCCAAGGTCTATGATTTGACCACACAAATTCTTCAATTTCTGACTTTGGCTGGTTCGTGATCACCTGTTAATTAAAGCTCAAATGAGTAGCAGTCCGCAGAGACAGTTTATAACAACGAGTTTGGCATGCATAGTAATAGCTCTTCTCAATACGTACTCGAGGTTCAGTTCTTTATAGTTAGATTCCCATTCATGTTACTTGAACTTAAGGTAAGGTTGGATATGGATATATGTCCAATACGGTTTAGATGAACATACCTTCGGCCAATCTCTGTCAATACTTGCAAGAACCATTTTTGCAGCTTCTTTCCCAAATGCAGCATGGCGAGCAACGTTCAATAAACCACAAGTGTACTCTGTTTGAAATCGCATTAGATATCGAACAGCCTGTTAAGTCAAAGAATAAACATGTTATTCCCATATGAAATAAGGCATGTGTCAGTCTATAATATATTTATAAACTATCTCAAACCAGTAACTTTGAAAACTTCATGTTGGATGGAAATCAACAGATGAAATAGCTAAACATTTAAATAATCTTAAGTCGTACCTGTGCTCTCCACCACCTTCGATCCATTTTATGGTGAACAGCAATTAAACTTCCATTTATATCTGTTGTAGGCTGCAAATAACTCCAAGGATCACCCCATACCCTGCATCGAATAGTGAAATCGTTGACCGAAGATACAGTAATGTTTTCTTAGTTCAAGTTAGTACAAAATTCTTACAAGAAAATTGCGAATGCCTTGAATTATACCTCGGAACCTTCGCTATCCATCTTTCCTTTGATTTATAACTATCTTTTCCTTTTATAGTTCCCTTTTCCCATGCCTCCTTGTTGGTAATAAGCTCAAATGCATGGTCTCGGCATTCCTGGGATGTCTCTGGGAAGAAGTAGCAAGACCAACTTCCACGTGATGCTATAATCCACAAAGCAAAGTAAAGCATTGCTGTTATTGTTAAGACAGTTCTTCCAGTTCCCAGAAAATTTTACACGAGCAATAAGTTGTTACAGTTGATACCTTTACAACCATCATGGTCAGCACGATTGAAGTATCCAGTAACAAGCACCCTTTTCTCATTGATTGCAATAGCAAGAAGCCCGGCCATACCGGCAAGCTGAGCCCCGATGCCAAATCCAGGTAATTTTTCCCAGTCAGCCACAAGAAATTTTATGTTAGGATCACGGCAGTTTACTGGATGCTGATGTATCCAAATGTCACGTTGCACTTTCCTGGTAAGAGGATAGTTTTCTTCATCTGATCCCACAATCTGGAAAAAAGAAATCCCAATTTCCAGAAACAAATTAGAAGCGAAAATACATATTATTAATGTGTCAATAAAGCGAATCAAACGAATAATGTATGATCAGATCTGCATGTGTCCAGGGATTATGTAGCTAAGTAACATACCCATGGAGGATAAGCACCATCAGAGACAGGTTGATCCTTAAAGCTTCTTAAATTCTCATCAGTTTCAGTTGCAGGATACATGTTCAACGAACCCTTCCAAGTTGTCCATGGAGGAAATCTCCCGGCTCCTGAACGTGTGTCGAGACGCTTATTCACTTGTGCACTTAATTTACAGTTCTCCAAATGAGGAGTATTCGGTAAACTTGATTTACTGAGTCCAAATCTTTTCGAGAACTTGCTTTCTTCAGGTTCTCTGTCAGCTAGTAAAGCACCCCATGCTTCAGTCAATAAAGAAACCCTCTCATCATCATCGCTCTCCGGTTCCCTTCGCTTCGAATCCACCCATCTCGCAGTTTCTTTTACTTTAGATTGGTAGTCCGAACTCGTAATAACATCTACATTTAAACAAATTCAAGTCCATGATTGCCAATGATTTTAAAGGTCACCAAAATTGTTCGTAATGATGGCGATTTTTGTCACTAACAAACGTATTTGGACATGAATACGAATGACATTTAGGAAGTCCAAAAGTAGTAATGGTGGCTTCTAGCTAAAGTATGTTAAGTGAATAGAATTAAAGAACTAATCATGATTATTATTATCTAGAAACTTGGTCAAAAAGCAATGAACAAAAAAAGAAGTAAACACCAAAATTGTGCAACAAGTAATTCCAACTTTCAGTTGCTTCAGCAACACCCTTGGATCATATCCATCATCCCATGCATCAATCCATCTATCAAATTTTGACTCAACTTCACTGGGAATTCAAGAATCCCCAATTCTGCACTTATCTTACACCAATTATCTGACTTTAAGCCATAAAGATTGCAAATATTTACAAAAAAAAAATGTAATTGAGAGTGTAAATTTTGGCTTACCGATAATCTCAGAACTTGAATTCAATGGAGAATTCCCAATTGATAAGGATGAAAATGAAATCCCAGTAAAGCCAAAGGTACCAACAGAAGTAAGAACAGCCAAGAACAAAGAAGTGAGGCAAACTCCACAGAGAAAACCCACCACACAAATTTGGCATGAGAATGAACTTCCCATTTGCAGAGCTTTTTGTGAAACAACTCTTTCCAAAAACTTCTGGTTTGTTGGCTCCATCTTCTTCTTTATTCAACTTCCTTTCTTTTTATGAGATACCCAACTAAGAATAGCAACTATGATCACATGAAAGTATTGAACCGACACAGAAAGCTTGAAAGTTGCTTTATGTTGAACCAATCAGAGGAAAACACAGAAAAAGAAGAAGAAACACATTTTACTAATTTGTCACTCTCAAATTCTCAACCATTCACTTCATAAATTAATCACACACTCCTTAGCTTTAGTGGTCCATCGCTATCTTGCTCCTTACAGCTGCAAATTAAATTGAAATTTCTCATCAAAATTGACTTCCCTACACGGCAAGTAAAATTTAAAAAAAAAAATCAAGCCCATATTAAAGAGAAAAGAAAAAGCCATTAAAAGAGATGATTGATGAAGAACCCAAAAGAAATTCAACAACAACAACTTACAGTCGTGTCTAAGTCCTGAGACCGAGAAAGAACCATTTAAAGTGATGGAACTCAAATAGGAGTTTTAAGAACATAAAAAAGAGAAAAAAAATTATAAAGATAAACCTTAATTTTATTAGCCTTTATCAAAAACGTAAACAAAAAGGAGTAAATAACATGCAAAAAGACACATGCCACAAAACAAATGAGATGAGAGAAGGTAAGTGTCTTTTATAAAGCACCTTCGCAGGACTAAACACCCCCAAACAAAAAATAGTATAAAGTGTGTGACTGTGTGCTTTGTGGTTGTATGGTCATTTTTTATTTCCAAAATTTATAGTTTCAGAAAAAGAAGAAAGATATTTTGAGCAATACACAGGAAGAAAAGAACAAAAACTTTATCAAAAAAAGAGGACATTGGGAAACCAACCATGTTTTGAGTTCTGAAAGAACAAAAACACAGAAACCGACATGGCATATACTTGGACTGGTTTAAATGCTCTGGTGACATTGGAACCATTTGGTTTGAGAACTGAAGATGTGTCAGTTGTCCTTCTATCTTGAAAGGAGGGGGGGTTGTAACAAATAACATTAAACAAAGCAAAATATATAGGGTTGTTTTGGGGTGGGGGGTCTGGGGTAGGTGAGAGAAGACTCGCATATTTCGAGAGGGCCCCCCACAGTCTCTGGTTTCGTTATCAACATGTCATTAGCACAGCTCATTTGCAATGGGGAGCTACACTATCAATCATATCTTATCTCATGCCACAGTTGCCTTTTCTTTTTTTATTGAAAGTTACAATTAATAAAGCTTGATAAATTATGGTTAAATGAGATAGTAAATTTTTTTATTTTAATTATTAATCGAGAGTTTAATTTTAATCCCTTTCTAATATTTATATAGAATATAATTTACTCTCGTATCATTTGAGAGTTATTTTATGTTTGCGTTTGTTATTTTATTAAATTCTTTAGTGACGTATTTTAAAAATATCACATCATTATATTTTAATAAAATTTAATTTTAGAAACTAAATTGAAAACTGTAATTTTTCAAGAATGAAAATTTTCGAATTTTACCCCTAGCTACAAGAATGACACAAAGAAGAAAATATAAGTAGAAATAGATGTTTGATAAGTGACTGTTATTATAAAAATTGATTCTTTTATTTGAGATGAAGTTAATATTTGTATACTAGTATTACATTTTTTTAAATTTTACAATTGAAATAAGAAAAATTATACTTTATTTTTATATAGGTAATTATTTAGTATACTAGTGGTGAAAAGGTTTTACTCCACAAATAAACTTGAGATTTTATAATATTTAGTTTTTTTAACTTTTAATTACAAAACACATGATACAATCTTTATGAAATTAAAATTTTCTGTGCCCATGTACTGCATAATTATCCTCTTTATATATTTATTTTTAAATATTTATTTTAGGCTTAAACTTCTTTTATACCCTATACTATAGTTAAAGTATCACTTTAGTATTTCTACTATTTTTATTATCAATTTAATCTTTGTACCTTCATTCAGTATAACTCGTTACCTCCAACCCGATTTTTCATTAAAATTTAAATCAATCAATATTCAATAATACTTTGTAACAGGTCAATTTTTAAAAATTAAAATCATTAAAATCCAAAAAATAAACTTATAAATTATGCAAACTAAAAATTATCTCCTTTTGAGAATTCTAAAAATAGTTTTTTTTCAAAATACACTTGTTTGGGATGAAAATTTTAAGAATTTTATGGGTTCTTTTTTTAGTACCCTAAAAGTCCAAACAAACAATTTTTTTTAATTTTATGATTTTTTTAAATTTTTAAGTTTTGCATACTTCTAATTTTAATTTTTACAATTTTCAAAAATAGATTAAGATTTTTTAGTTTTAATTTTTTAAAATGATTTTTGGGGATTTTAATGACTCTTTTAGTTTTTTTAATTTTAAGTGAAATTGAAATTTTTACACGTGTCTGCGTGCCATTAGTTTTAGTTTTACAGAAATCTAGGTTGGGGTTTTTAAGTCTTCTTAATAAAATTGAGTTTAAATTATTATTTTAAACTTAATTTCTACTGATACATTAATTAGAAGAATAAAAACCCATTACACCCCTTACTATAGTCCGCTTTTTATTAATTCAACTTAAAAAATTTAATATTTACAAAAATAACACTAATTTAAAAATATTCACCAAAATTACTTGAAATGAACAGTAGATTAGGATTTTAAAAATTTAATGGCCGGCACTACCTAGTGTTTTGGCCCCATTATTACTTGATTATTGTATCAAGCTTTAAAAATTGATTTTTTTAGTTTAGGAACTCAATGGCCTACACCAGGGTATTTTTTTAAAATTGTATCATACTGTTATATAAAAATACCAGTATTTAAAAAAATTTAGTTCTAGCCATGTAATGGCCGGCACCATAGATATAAAAAAAAAATTGATGATGGCCAGTAGATGGTCGGCACCAAGTACTTTTATCATGTCCCAATATAATTTTTTTTTTACTTTAGGACACTAATGGACAGCACCAGTGAATTTTTTTTAAAAAAAAATTTGGATGCTAGCCATGTAATGGCCGGCACCAAGTATAATTTCGATTCCCAATGCATTTTTTTGAAACACTGATGGCCAAAACGATCCCTCTTTTCTTTCAGCATCGGCACTTGAACTTCCCCTTGGAGATGTCTACCCAATCTTTTTCCTGGTAAGGCTCCTTTCCCCACCATCATTTGTAAGTCCATCCTCGTGGTCTTGGATATCTTAGGCACTGGAACTTCATTTCCTTCCAAAATGAATATTGCGTTGACAAACTCTAAAGACCGAAAAGAACACTCAATGGCCTTTTAATTTGTCTCTACATATGGTGCATCATTGGTAACAGTAGCTACTATGTCTTTCTCCGCGTTTATAGTAACCAAACAACCATCCGTTACCAGTTTCAGCTTTTGGTGCAAAGATGAAGGCACTACCCCTACTGAATGAATCCAAGGTCTTCCTAACAAGCAGTTGTAAGAGGGCTTTATATCCATCACCAGAAAATCCACCTCATATGTGTTTGGTCCGATTTGCAACGGTGTCGATTTTTCCCATCACTTTTCTCTCAATGCCATCAAACGCTCTAACTATGTTCTGGCATGTGTTCATGTGAGAACTGTATATCGGCAACCTCTTTAGCGTCGACAACAGTAAGACATTCAAGGCTAATCCATTGTCAATTAACACGCTCGGTAGAGTATATCCCTTACAATGAGTAGTTATGTGTAAGGCCTTAGTAGAACCCATACCCCCAGGTGGAATTTCATCATCACTGAAGGAAATAAAGTTGTCAGCACTTATGTTACTAACTAATCGGTCAAGATTATTGACAGATATATCTTTAGTAACGTAAGTCTCGTTCAGCACTTTCATCAAAGCCTCACGATGAACTTTCGAACTTAAAAGTAAGGCTAGCACCGATATGCGAGCCAATTGTTTGTGCAACTGCTCCACCACGTTGAATTCACTATGCTTGAGGAATTTTAAAAATTTTTTAGCCTCTTCCTCCTTACAGGTACGTTGATAAGGGTATCAAGTCCTTCTTCTGGTTCAACTGGCACATTCTTTAATTTTACTGGTTCTATTTTGGTGTTTATCGAGTTCTAACGCCTCCCATTTCGTGTGTAGAACCCCTCTTTTTGGACCTCATTGGAAGTGCTAGCTAAATTTTCTACACCCGGTGTCGTCACATTACAATTGTAATTGCATGGTACCATTTTGTTATCCTTGTAAGGAAAGGACACAGATATATGGATTACAACTTTAGGCGCAATTTGTGGTCCGCCTTCTGTATTTCTCGGTCGGGAAATAATGATCCTCGATAATTGACTTTTGAGTTGTCAATTCTCCTTTGATTGCATGTATGTTTCCTCCCTCAGAGCCTTCTTCGTAAAACTCTAGCTCCTTATTGTTCATGAGGCTTTGTACCAATATTTTGAACTCAACACATTCTTGGATCTCATGTTTTTCAGCTTTGTGGAACTCACAATAGTTCCTTGATTCTTCACCTCCTTCCTCGAGACTTGATTTTATCAGTCCCCTTCTTACCATTTCTTTCCACACCATTTTCAACGGAGTTTTTACTTCTAAGACATCTCCTTTAATCTATCTCACAATATTTTCCCCAATCGCATTTATCCCTTTATCTCCGTGGTTGGGTAATGGGTTCTCCGCATTAGGTGTATCATCAAACTTAATAATCCCCAACTTGATGAGCCTCTCAACTACCTTTTTAAAGGTAATACAGTTTTCTATTGAGTGCCCCATTATTTCTGCGTGGTAATCACATTGGGCGTTTGAGTCATACCATTTAGGATATGGGGGTTGTAACGGCTGTAGATAATACGGGGACACTACACGTGCCTCTAATAAAGTATAATATAGCTCCTTATACGTCATTTGGGATTGGCGTAAATTAGATTTTTCAGCATTTTGTCTGGGACCTGATTCTTATTACCCGCAGTAACTACTTTTGGCTGGCTAACAGTGACTGCTTTTGAGTACCCTTTATTGTATATACTCGTATTGTTCACCTCGTTGTCTTTTTTCCTATGAGCAGATCTCTTAGTGGTTTCTCCTACTTCAATTTTACCACCCCTTATGGCGTTCTCTATTATTTCACCTGCCATCACTATATCTGCGAAGCTTTTGGTGGTGCTTCCTATCATATGGGTGATAAAAGGTGCCTTTAAGGTGTTGATAAACAGTATAGTGGTTTCCTTTTCCAATAGAGGTGGTTAAACTTGCATAGCAACTTTCCTCCATCTTTTTGCATATTGCCTGAAACTTTCATTCGATTTTTTTTCCATGTTTTGCAACATGATTTTATCAGGCGTCATGTTTGTGACATGATTATATTGCTTCATGAAGGCTTGAGCTAAGTCTCTCCATGAGCTAATATTAGCACGCTAAGTTGATTGTACCACCTAGATACTACTCCCGTCAAATTGTCTTGGAAACAATGAATCAAAAGTTCATCATTGTTCATGTAACCAGTCATCCGTCTACAAAACATAGTGATGTGGGCTTGGGACAACTAGTTCCATTGTACTTCTCAAATTCTGACATCTTGAATTTATGAGGAAGCACCAAATCTGGAACCAAACTCAAGTCTTTCGCATCAATACCATGATGATGATCGGCATTTTCCAGAGCCTTGAACTTTTCCTCTAACCATCTACAGCAATCCTCTAACTGCCTTGAGGCTTCAGCTCTTATCCGTTTCCTCTCTGCTATATCCAAATCAGGGATAATGGGGTTAGCAGGGTTATCTCCTAGGTTGGATCCTGAGCCCATTTGGAAATTCATGGGTGGTTTGGTATTAGTTTGCCCCTGTTGAGGCCTAATTGTAACTTATGGCCTCTGAGGATACTCTTCGGGCTGTGCTGGCGCATGTGGTGGGGTAAAACCCCAGGGATTACCTTCATACTCTTCTTCAGTAATAGCCATGGGACCCTTTCCTTTAACCATCATGCCACTCATCATTTGGGTCATTTGAGCCATTATGTTTCTTTGAGCCTCTAACATCTGGTCCCTTATCTCTTGTTGGAGTTTTGCCATTTGCTCTTGCATCTGGTCTTGCATGTCTCTTTGGAATTGTTCTAATCTTTGATCTATTTTCTTCGATTTGGCACGTGTACCTTAAGGATGTTCAGCTTCTAGATTTTCTTTCTCTTTTTTTCTCTTACTTATGTTATAATTTCAACTAATTAGACTCTCTCTATGAATTTGAATGCATATGATGTTATGTAATACAAATGCATGAATGCAAAAAGGCATCGATTCTGATTCAACTTCATTTTAGAAAACTTTATTATAAAATAAAATCCTTTACATAAAATGAACTACAAATACGCTTTCGCCTTAAGTCCTAAAATCTTAATTTTCCCAAATAACGAAACTAGCTCTTGACTACGATCTGACTGTAGCTCATACTTCATGCTCAATACGTCGGCTTGCACTGCCAAAGTCTGTAAGTGATCAGCTACCTCTCGAATCTGAACTATGGTTTCCCCCATGAGATAATCCCGACTTCTAACTTGATCATGCGAATGGTGGAGCTCTTCCTTCAAACACCCTTATCTTGTTTCAAGAAGCTTAATTCAAAGTTCCCAGTTATGCAATACTAACTCTAACTTTTCGATCCTGCAATTCATTTCTTCTATTTTGTTCAGGCTTGACTTTAGCTCGATCGCAGGATTACGGCTTTGATGGTGATGAAGAGACCATCCAAGTTCAACCACTCTAGCTTGTAATTCTCCCTTTTCATTTAGACTTTCTGCCAAGTTTTTCACTAATGCCTCGTTTCGGCTTGCATTTCTCAAAACTTTCTCTCCCAATAGTTAGCTTTGGCCTTTTTCTCTTGGACCTCCCACGCCATCCTGTTTGAAGTCTTCCCAATCCAAAGATTCTTCATCGATAGACGTATCTTCTTATATTCAATCTTCAAGCTATCTCAATCTTCCTTAAGCTATCTCAATCTTCCTTAATCTTTCTTTTCTTCTTTCTTACTTTCTCGACTTCTGATTTCTAAACATCCACATCTAGTTTCAAGTACATCTTTTCTTCTTCTAGCTTCTTTATCTTCTTTTCGAGCTCTAAACTTTACCTTTCAAAGTCTTGTTTTATAATCTCTAACTCTGATAGGACCACTTGTAAACACTCATTCATCGATCGAGCACCTCCAAACTTGGCCCAGGGATGTTATCATTGATCCTTTTTTCTCGACCACTATTTATATTCTGGGGTTGTCATCAGACCTCGAGTTAATATTTTTATACATCGAGCCTACTTCCAAACCTCAGAGATCTCTCGAATCCTCTTCTTATAATTATCCCCCTTATATGAGAATTCACTTTGAGCTAACCCATGCGTCACCGGTACGAACTGTCCTGTCTTGTATTGCCATAGTACGAGCAACGGTGCATATCCAATAGCTCCCCAGATTTCAAGCAGAGGCACCCAATCAAGATTTCCACACCGATAAAAAACTTTGTCGAGAACTAACCAAGGGGCTTTCCACTCAACATCTTCCTCTCGGAGGTTTTAAAGAATTTCCATCCACTTATCCTCTGATAGATCATCCCTCATTGTTATAGTTGTGGCCTCCTTTAAAGGGGAATAACTTTTAGAGAACACTCGTTAAGACACCTTGTCAATTTTCCAAAAATGGCTGTGAAACCAAACCAATAATAACTGTGCGCATCCAATGAATCTACCTTCACCAGCTCTGCAACATGCATTCAAAGATCTGAACTTCTAAGCTAAGATCGCAGGTACAGGTGTGACTCCTTTGTTAATTCGAGTCGAATAAATCGGTAACCGCTTCATCTATATATCGTAGAGCTTTGGGGAAGATCACTAAACCATAAATACATAAGGCAAAGACGTCGATCTTCTTCTTTTCATCTGGATGTGTCAGAATCAGATCCCTCAAACTCAACCAAGGTATGCATTTACCTTCACCCTCTTGAATTCTAGCTGCAACCCACTGTTCACTCATCCCTGTGATACTCATCAACTTCTTCACAAAAGTCGAAACATTGGTAGCCCTAAAATAATCTTTGTCGACTTGAAACCTCGAACAGCGAAGCAATGACGTATATTCCTTCAATGTGGGCACTAAATCTATTTCCCCGAAAGTAAAACAGCTATAAGTAGAGTTCCAAAACTGAGTCATAGCCCGGAATAGATGTTTATCTACCTTGATGTCAAGCAAGTAAGGTAGATCTCCATAATTGCGATAAAACAACTGTTTAGCCTTATCATCCCACCGAGCCCATATTTCTTTCAACTCTCGAAACTCATTCTACGTAATACTAATACGAGTAAAATCCCAAATTTCAGATACATACCCATCAATTAAGTTATTTTCCTTCTCTAATTGCGTTTGCTCTAACCATGTGCGAGCAACTGCATTGTCTCCCACTTTATCTAGGAACATGTTCTCCATAACCAGCTTTCTAACTTAGAAACTGACCGTGAATTGATACCTCTAAAAATATGAAATGACATGCACAAAAATGAAACACAACGAGTTAGTACCATAGAATAAAATATAAAGCAAGTGAAATAAACGCACACCTATTTGGGTAACTACTAAAGTTTGGCATAGCTCTACCAAAGGTGAGTTCTTGGGGTTTACTATATGTGGTTTAGTTCTAAAGTTGAGGTACCTGAACCAGCAGATTCCTCGATCCTCACCCATTATAAGCTCATACGGATCGAGTTCAATTCAGGGGAATACATTTCCCTATGGCCATGCGGAGGTGAAAACCTCACGAAGACATAGGTACAGATGTATTCCGGAAGTAGTCCACTAGCCCACGCGGAGATGAAAACCTCACGAAGGCATAGCTTCTCGCTCCCACTTAAAGGTACGATCACGACGGTCATGCAGTGCAATGCAGAAATACATATTAAAATCACATGCAATAAAAATATTATATTTTTTTTAAAAAATTAGAATTTTAAATTCGAACAAAAGGATATGAAATTATCGATTTTACGGCTTGACTCTCTTATTGGTCCCTAGTGGAGTTGCCAAGTTGTCGAAACCACTTTTAAAAAATTTAGAAAACGGAGTCGACTTTTAAAAACGAAAAAGGGAGTCGCCACCAATCCCTTTTTTATTTAAGTGTGATTGGATCACCTTGCAAAACGTTTTATTTTTAAAACATTTGATTTTTAGTCCACGAAAAATAAGAAAACGGATTCAGGAGTCGATTACATACGAGGAAGGGTTAGCACCCTCATAACGCCCAAAAATTGGTACCTAATCGATAGAATCATGTCTAAATGTTTGAAATTTAACAGTATTTAAAAATATGATTTCTTAAAAACTTTGCACAATTTGAGTTTAAAATTTGAGATTTTTTTGTTCCAAAGGGATATAAACATCACATCCAACACGTTAGGACACGACATTTTAAAACCTTCGTAATCAAAATTGTCTCACAATTTATAAAACTTGTTAAAATGATATTTAGTTATTTAGCCAAACGAAAAATCGAAACCCAGCACGTTAGGGCAATATTTCTCGAATTTCTAAATAGAAAACATTGCCTTGTTTTGAAAATCTTTGGATAAAATATAGTAATTTTGTAAAAAAATATATTTTATTTTAAAATGATGACATATGAAAATACCATATTAATACATTATCAAACATCGAAAGCAATTAGAATATACTAACATTTAAGATAGGTAATAAGGAAATAATAATACAAAATATGATAAATAATAATTCTTACACTAAAGCAATTGTAAATACATGAAATATAAACAGATACAATAAACAATAAGACAAATATAAACATATTTCATGCAGGTTGAAAATTTTCATGCAATGACATAAAAATGTACATATATATTAAGAGAATAACTAATTTATAAAAATATATTTATAATAATCTAATACACATAAAATTACATTTTTTAAATAAATAATATATTGTTCAATATAAATAATTTTAGATAAAATAAAACTTTTAAAAATATTAGATATAATACTATATAATATACACTATTTTAAAAATATGTAATATGATAACTAATATATAAGTTAAAAATAATATGTAATAAAATAATCAAATCAAATAATAAATAATAATAGTTTAAAATACATAAGGATAATATATAATAAAAATATTCAAGTTTAATTAATTTACTTAATAATAAGAGTAATATAATATTTTAACATGATAAAATAATTTAAAAACATTATTAGAATAAAAAATAAAAATAAAGAAAGAAAGAAAGAAAGTAGGGTTAAACAATAAATAAAATAAGCGTAAAAGGATTAAATCGAATCGCGTGTTAAATCCTGTGGATTTGTTGGGCAATTATGCCTCTTTTCAAAACTGCGTCGTAACGATCCTAACCTTTTTAAAGAGCCAAGGATTTAATTGAAATAAAAACAAACTTTTAGGGTTAATTTAATAAGAAATAAAAATTTAAATTGGATTAAATTAAAACCAATAAAATTACAGAGGGACTGAAATTGTAAATTCTCCTTTTCAATAAAACACGCGGATCCTTATCGGGTTCTCGCCTGCCTATGGATCTCGTTAATAAAAAACGGCGTCGTTTTTCTTTGCTTATATAAATTAATTTTATTTCAAAGAACATCATTCAAACACCATTTTAAAAAAAAAACATTCTGAAACCCTCCGAGCTTCTGATTGTCGGACTTCTAGCCAATGCCTCCACGCGCCTCACGTGCCGTCACCCATGGCTGTTTTAAGGTAAAAGTTTCGCTCTCTTTTTTTTTTTTGAATCTTAAACTGCTTTCTTTTGTTAATGATATTTGCCTGCATTAATTAGAAAGGAAAAAAAATAAAAATAAAAACAAATAAATATCAAAAATCACCTTCTGTGTTTGTTTTTTTTTTGTATTCTCTGAATCTGTGTATTGCGGATATTTTTGCCTAGTCTCTGTTCGTCTATTTTTCTGCTTATTTGTGTGTCTCAGTGTGTATTTGCGAATAAAATTTCTGTATATTATTTTTTAATTTTTTTGTATTCTCTCTGTCCATTCACAAGTTTTTGACAGGCTTTTATAGCCTTTCGAAAAGAAAAATAAAAAAGAAATAAAATCTTTGCTATATTTGCTGTGATTTGTTGCTGTTGTTTGGTGTTTTTCCTTTTTCGTGCAGGTCATCAGTGAGAACACGGCAGCGATGGGGGTTCGTGCGCTAATTGCGGCGCAACCGAAGGTGTGTGCATGGCTTGCGGCGTGGCGGTTGGGATACAGCTCTTGCGGCGCCTAGGGTTTGCTTCTGCTGAGACTGCTTAATTTTTGGGCCTTCTTGGGCTACATTGGTTTGGGTCTTAGGTCCGTTTAGGATTTGTTGGGTCATAGTTTTGGGTCAATGGGTGGTTAGTGAAACACCCCAAACCCGGCCCACGATCCTTGACCGGATCTAGTATGTTTTCCGGTGTAAACCATTTCAAATTCTTTTGTTACTTAGGAAAAACTTGTGTGATTTGGAAGAAAGATCGTTTTGGGTTGGGCTTGAGATGGAAACAGTTCATTTCGTTATTAAAAATCCTTTACTTTAAGTGACTAAACGTTTGGGCTTTGTTTAAAAATAGATTTACTTAATCTTTAATAAGTAAAAGTTTGTAAGCTTAATAAATAAAAATGTAATAAAATAATTCTACTAAGGCCTTATTACATCAAATAATTCCCAAAATTTTAAATTCAAAATACTTAAAGTAAAATAGTCCAAATAAAAGAAATTTGAACTTCACATGGCCTCCACTAAGCATCTCACGCCCGGTCCATCACCGGGTCGTCACCGAAAAGTAATCCCACAACGGGTGAGTCAACAGACTCAATGTGTAACCAACACTAAAATTTAATATTTCAGCATACAATATCATACATGTTCATAAAACATTTAAACAATATGGTGCAACCCAACCCAAACATATATGCCATCCGCTACACACCACCCGTACCATCCTCAGCATAACGGGGACTACTAAGTCAACCTCCATCCGCTACACACCATCGAAGGCGCATTGCAATGACGTGCTCATCGCCTCTTATAAAATTCGTGGTCTTAGGTCACCACATTTAGAATTCGTGGTCTTAGGTCACCACATTCAGCTTATCGTGGTCTTAGGTCACCACATTCGCATTTCGTGGTCTTAGGTCACCACATTAACTTCCCTTGTCATATAACCCATATGCCCCCATTTTTCATACACAATATGCAAAATCATGCCTTAATTCATATTCTTATCACTTTTCACATGTTAAAATAACAAAATATTCATATTCCTAGTAGGAGTAGGAAACGTATTTTAGTACTTTGTACCATAGTATGGTACCTTAGCCATATTCACATTCTTATAAACATGCACATTTAATTTAAAACATAGCCATGAACATATTAAAACTTAGGGTAGGGTACGCACTTGATTTGCTTAGTGATTCACTGAAATCTCGAAATCTGATCTACTGTCTTAGATCTCAATTCCTACATTCGACCAACCCTAATATATTAGCATAAAGCCTATTCGGCTATAAAACCAAATCCTAGTAGGATTTGTATTCTTAAAACCTACCTTGTTGCCGATTGAGACACCAACCAATCCCGAAATTTTTGCTTTATTCCTCCTTGTATTCGGCCAGGCATTGAATCAATTAACTTGGTTAAACAGATCTAAATACTAATCTAGGCTTTAGTCGAATATACATAGGTGCTTACCTTCCAAATCTTAAATCCCGAATTGGATCCTTGCTTCCTTAATGCTGTCGAAATTCCTATAACCATATGTTAGATTTAATCTAACATTAAAACATAAAACATGGCCTTTGGCCGAATATACATATGTCTTACCTTAGATCCTTGAAATCCCGAAAGATACCTTCTTGTAGTTGACAATTCTAAATCCCGAATACACCTTCCATAATTCTACCAAAATCAATAATAGAGATTAGTCCCTAAATTTTCGATAGGTCTAAAATATAAAAGAATTGAAACCAACTTTGGATTTTACCCTTTTAAGAAATCGACAGCACCCTTGTTAAAAGCCCCTTAAAGAATCGGCCTTGATGACTAGATGATAAGGTTTCGGCTTTTAGGATTTAATGGAGAAGTCGGCTAGGGTTCTCTTGGGGTATTCGATTTCAACAAAAATAAAGAAAAGAAAACTTGAGAATGTTGGCAATGGTGGACTATAGATTCTACTTAACAAATGAAAGAGAAGAGAAGAGAGAGAGCACTAAGAAATTCTAAGAGAGAAGAGGAGGAAAAATTGATGAGTAGTCCTATTTTTTCCCTCTTAGCCAAAATTACTACTCGTAATCCCTTACTTGGCCACCACTCTTCTATTTTGATAACTTTATCCTTTGAATTATCACTTTATTAAAAGAATTAATCCAACAATTATCTCCTAAAAATAATGATAAATAAATCTATTATTTATCTCCTATTTAGATTTAAATTTAAAGAGAATAAAACTCTTCCTTGGGTTCCTTAGTGTCGCCCACTTCCTCGCTCTTTGTAGCAAAAATAAAACTCCTTTATTTGCTCCCAAGTGACTCGAACCTAGGCCCAATACCCTTGTATGTGGCGTCACCCACTGGCCTCAAGTGATATCTTCAGCCACTTTTCCAAGCCTGTTTGTGTGTCAAATTCCTCCTATTAATTTTCTTAAGGCTACCTTGTTTTAGTTTCCTCTTTACTTAACATTTCTAAATCATTTCCTTACATTTCCGTGTTTCCAAAATGTTCACTTTCCTATTTTAACTTAGCATTTCCAAGTTTCCAAAATGTTCATCATACATTCATAAGTCATGCCATTTCATATAATCAAAAATGCATAGGCCCATTTTCAGGATATTACAGTTCTACCCCCTTAAAATAATTTCGTCCTCGAAATTACTTACTAACGAACAATCGTACAATCTAACTCATCACACTATGCTATTGTCAAGACTCGATCTTAATAAAACTAACACATTTCTTATGCACAATTCCAAAGTTCACATCCGTGGTTTCATACCATTCACTAGCAATACAAGAACGAACTAGCTCTATAATAAACAAGGCAATAAAGGCATTCAAAATAAAAACTTACCCGTTGTCACATCCGCACATCACTCTCCTCGCGACTACCAACCGCATAAACCAACCTTGGCTACCTTGCATCCGAACCTTCAAGACTCGCTGGTGCTCCACGACCACTACCGAACCATTTCCTCCATGGTTCGGACCACGACCTCGCCGAGGTCATTCATCCACCTCTACCAAATCGATTAACATTCGAGTTACCAGTCGATTCTCATCCGATCTCATCGGACAATCCTTAATCATATGGTTCTTTGACCCACACTTAAAACATCCTCCCGTCTTTTTTCAGCACTCTCCTAAGTGTTTCTTTCCACACTGATCACAAGGACAATACTGCCTACCTGTACCAACTTGCTGACCCCGCGGCCCTTCAACTCTAGGCCTCTTTTGCTCATTCCTGGATGGCCTTGACGATCCAAATTCTCTCTTCTGCCTATTTCGATTGGAGTTCTCCCTTACGGACTCCTTAATTCCTTCAGCCACCTTAGCTTTCTCTACTAATGCGAAAAACTCCCGCTCCTGATGTGGAGCGATTAACAACCTCAGGTCATCCCTTAAACCGTCTTTAAATCGAACACACCGCTCATGCTCTGTAGCCACTACTCCTCGAGCATATCGGCTCAACCTCAGGAATTCAGCTTCGTACTCTACTACAGACTTGTTCCCTTGAACCAGTCTTAGAAAAGCCTTCCTTTGGTCATCAGTATACCTTGTGCTGACATACTTCTTCTGATTTGTGGCCTTAACATATTCCCAGGTCAGATCCTCAACTGTGGCACCATCCCAAACTGTTAACCACCATTGATACGCTTCATCGCGTAACAGTGCCACCATTCCTTTCAACTTCTCCTCGGGGGATGATCGAGCTCATCCATAATACGCCGATCGCCTCCAACCAAGATTTCACCAGACTGGTGCCACACCAGATACTCCACGGAACACCTTAGCTCTGCTGGCTCGAGTCATCCAGTATGATTTCGAGCTCTCATGCCTCCACCGCCCTACTACCCTTTCCAAGACTCGCAACATCGCTAGACATCAAGGCCATCCCCGTCTGGTCTTGATATTCCACATCGCCACTGGGGTGGTGGTGGTGGCATTTATTTTCAGATCCCCGACTCGATCTAATGGGTTCAGACACGGTCATTCGGCCTCTTCCACGGCCACGTACGTTACAACCACGTCCCATTGAATCCATACTTCCACTTGCGTTTATCTGATTAAAGAATTTTATACATTAGTTTGGTTCCACTTGATTAACCACGAACAGTTTTATGTTTAATAGTTTTAAGGAGTAGTTCTCATACATGCACACGCCTTTACATTCATACATCCATCAATCAATTATGAACTTTCGCTCATTCGAGAAATGTTGTAGTTTTCATTGTTGTTGTTTTTCCACTACCTGGGTATTTTGTAATTTGCCCTATGGGTATTTTCATAATTTGTCAAAATAAGGTTCCTTGGTGATTTTGTCAATAAGGGTGTTCGTAATTTTTATTCCTGGGTGTTTTGGAAATTTTAAAATCGAGGGTATTTTGGTAATTAACCCGTAATTTGTAAATCTTGATAAATCAAGGTACTTTGGAGTTTACAAAACTTGAGGGTTGTTTTGAGAATTTGTTTCCCAAATCGGTGTTGTTGCAAAAATTTTTTAATGATCGGGGGTATTTCGGTAATTTGTAGGGTAGGGGCAATTTCATAATTTTCTAAAATCAAGGTATTTTGATATTTTGCAAATTAGGGTTTTTGAACATTTTATTACGTAATGAAATTTTGATAAGAGTTGTGGGTATTTTGAAAATTTCATAAACCAAAGGTATTTTGTAATTTTACCACTAGGCATTTTAGTAATTTTGCAAGTAGGAAATATTTTGGAAGAATTTTCAAAAAATCTTTTGCTACTCCTAAAAGGGTAATATAGGATTTTAAAGCTAGGGTTTCCATAAAATACGGCTAGTCCCTTTCGTGTTTTAGTTAGGGGTTTAAGACGTGAATAAGTCCTCTTGATTAGGGTGAACCGAGGCTTACGCACTGTGTAGGATTCGAGTGGAGAGGAGGTGAGTCACTAGGACTGCTTAAATACCAAGCTCCCACCGAAACCAATCCTAGACATGTGTACCATGGTTGCCACACCCTAACTCGGCGACTTAATCATAGGTTTGTTTAATTAGGCATTTAAGTCTTATGTTTTTGTCGAGGTATACTAGTCCTAGGGTTCAAACACTTATCATACTAATCTACGTTCCATTCCATTTCTACCCCTTCTACAAATCATAACATAAATCACACAAAAGATCGGAGTACTTACCTGGTGGACTTCGGGTCGGAGACTTAGGTGCCATGCCGTAAAACCCGAAAATTTTTCGTAAAATTCCTTTTGGGCTAGATTTTGAAAATGTTTTGGGCCTTAAACCACGTGCCGAGTGTTTAAAACCTGGCTCGATACCAAATCGAACACCCTAAACCCGCCCACGAGCCTTGACCGGATCTCGTATGTTCCCGGTGTAAACTGCTTTCAAATTCTTTTGTTACTTAGGAAAAACTTGTGTGATTTGGAAGAAAGATCGTTTTGGGTTGGGCTTGAGATGAAAACAGTTCATTTCATTATTAAAATCCTTTACTTTAAGTGACTTTAAACGTTTGGGCTTTGTTTTAAAAATAGATTTACTTAATCTTTTAATAAGTAAAAGTTTGTAAGCTTAATAAATAAAAATGTAATAAAATAATTCTATTAAGGCCTTATTACATCAAATAATTCCCAAAATTTTAAATTCAAAATACTTAAAGTAAAATAGTCCAAATAAAAGAAATTTGAACTTCACATGGCCTCCACTAAGTATCTGCCGATTCGATCCATCACCGGTCGTCACCGAAAAGTAATCCCACAACGAGGTGAGTCAATGACTCAATGTGTAACCAACACTAAAATTTAATATTTCAGCATACAATATCATACATGTTCATAAAACATTTAAATAATATGATGCAACCCAACCCAAACCTATATGCCATCCGCTACACACCACCCATACCATCCTCGCACACCATGGGGACTACTAAGTCAACCTCCATCCGCTACACACCATCGGGCGTCAGCAATGACGTGTTCATCGCCTCTTATAAAAATTCGTGGTCTTAGGTCACCACATTTAGAATTCGTGGTCTTAGGTCACCACATTCGCTATCGTGGTCTTAAGTCACCACATTCGATTTCGTGGTCTTAGGTCACCACATTAACTTCCCTTGTCATATAAACCATATGCCCCATTTTTCATACACAATATGCAAAATCATGCCTTAATTCACATTCTTATCACTTTTCACATGTTAAAATAACATTTATTCATATTCCTAGTAGGAGTAGGAAACGCATTTTAGTACTTTGTACCATAGTATGGTACCTTAGCCATATTCACATTCTTATAAACATGCCCATTTAATTTAAAACATAGCCATGAACATATTAAAACTTAGGGTAGGTACACACCGATTTGCTTAGTGATTCACCGAAATCTCAAATCGATCCACTGCCTTAGATCTCAATTCCTACATTCGACCAACCCTAATATATTAGCATAAAGCCTATTCGGTTATAAAACCAAATCCTAGTAGGATTTGTATTCTTAAACCTACCTTGTTGCCGATTGGGACACCAACCAATCCCGAAATTTTTGCTTTATTCCTCCTTGTATTCGCCAGCATTGAATCAATTAACTTGGTTAGTTTTCGCTTTTGAATATTTAAAGAATGTATCTAAATACTAATCTAGGCTTTAGCCGAATATATATAGGTGCTTACCTTCCAAATCTTAAATCCTTAATTGGATCCTTGCTTCCTTAATGTCATCGAAATTCCTATAACCATATGTTAGATTTAATCTAACATTAAAACATAAAACATGGACTTTGGTTAATATACATATGTCTTACCTTAGATCCTTAAAATCCCGAAAGATACCTTCTTGTAGTTGACAATTCTTAAATCCCGAATACACCCTTCCATAATTCTACCAAAATCAATAATAGAGATTAGTCCCTAAATTTTCGATAGGTCTAAAATATAAAAGAATTGAAACCAATTTTGGATTTTACCCTTTAAGAAATCCAAGACCTTTGTTAAAAGCCCCTTAAAGAATCGGCCTTGATGACTAGATGATAAGGTTTCGCTTTTAGGATTTAATGGAGAAGTCGGCTAAGGGTTCTCTTGGGGTATTCGGTTTCCACAAAATAAAGAAAAGAAAACTTGAGAATTTTGGCAATGGTGGACTATAGATTCGACTTAACAAATGAAAGAGAAGAGAAGAAAGGAGAGCACTAAGAAATTCAAATAGAGAGAGAGGAGGAAAAAAATTGATGAGTAGCCCTATTTTTTCCCTCTTAGCCAAATTACTACTCGTAATCCCTTACTTGGCCACCACTCTTCTATTTTGATAACTTTATCCTTTGAATTATCACTTTATTAAAAGAATTAATCCAACAATTATCTCCTAAAATAATGATAAATAAATCTATTATTTATCTCCTATTTAGATGAAATTTAAAGAGAATAAAACTCTTCCTTGGGTTCCTTAGTGTCGCCCACTTCCATGCTCTTTGTAGCAAAAATAAAACTCCTTTATTTGCTCCCCAAGTGACTCGAACCTAGGCCCAATACCCTTGTATGTGGCGTCACCTACACTGGCCTCAAGTGATATCTTCAGCCACTTTTCCAAGCCTGTTGTGTGTCAAATTCCTCCTATTAATTTTCTTAAGGCTACCTTGTTTTAGTTTCCTCTTTACTTAACATTTCTAAATCATTTCCTTACATTTCCAGGTTTCCAAAATGTTCACTTTCCTATTTTAACTTAGCATTTCCAAGTTTCCAAAAATGTTCATCATACATTCATAAGTCATGCCATTTCGTATAATCAAAAATGCATAGGCCCATTTTCAGAATGTTACAGTTAGGATCTGGGTCTGAATGCAAGTGGGCTCGGGTAGTTTAGGGGTATTGGTTTTTGGAATTTTGTAAAATGGATTGTTTATTTTATTTTTATTATTTTTTATTTTGTTTTTCTTTCTGAATAAAATGGGCCTGGGCAAAATGGGCCGACTACAGGCGGCACCAAGTACAATTTTCGGTCCCTAAGGTAATTTTTTTTTTACTTTGGGACACTGATAGCTGGCACCAGTGTATTTAAAAAAAAAAGTGGGTGTTGGTCAGCAGATGGTCGTCACCCAGTTCAAATTTCGGCTCCTTATGCATTTTTTTTTTACTTTGGGACACTGATGGCTAGCACTAGGCGTGAGCAAAATCTGATTCGATTCGAAAAACTCAATAAAAAAATTCAAATTTTGAATTAAATAGTTCGAATTATTTGAGTTAATCAAGTTATTCGGATAAACTTGAATAAAAAAAAATTAAGTTTTTCAGTTTAACTCGAATATGAATTACACAATTTGAGTTATCCGAAAATCCGAATATGAAAAGACAAAACTACGTCGTTTTTATAAAACTTTTTTAAAAGTTAAAATTCAAGATAATTAAGTTAAAAGGTAAAACTACGTCGTTTTGATAAATGTTTACCCATTAAGTTAAAAGACAAAATCATTATATTGCTCATGTAGTTAAATAATCTTGTACTTCGTTTACTAGTTAAATAATGAGTCCATTTAAACGCAACATTAAGTATAAATAATATGATTCGTTAACTTGACTAGATTTGACTCGAAATCCTTTGACTTGATTTGACTCAAAATCTTTTGACTCAATTCAATTTGATTCAAAAAAAATCAAATTGAGTTCGGTTGCTAAAATTGGATTTGTCAATTCGACTAACTCAAAAAATTTTGACTCGATTCGACTCGACTCGATCGAATACTTACCCCTAGCTGGCACCAGTGTCATTTAAAAAAAATTGGGTGCTGGCAAATAGATGGCCGACACCAAATTTATCAGATATATATAGATGTTTTGTCTTCCATTTAAGTTTTTGTTTACTTTATCTTTGCTTTATTAATTGAAAATCGAGATTAAAAATATTAGTTTTTTCTTTGTTGATAAGGAAGCAAAAAAAATTTAAGATGAGTTCCTAAATTTTGTTTGTTAATGTTCATTTTAGTGGAGAAATGATAAATACAACTGAAGAAGGCTGTGTATTTCAAAGTAGGAAAAAAATAGGAATGAAATTCAGCAAGCATGTTTCGCTGCCGGATTTAAAATGAAAAATCAGTACAAAGATAGCAACCTGTTGTGGAAAAAAAATGTTGAAACTGTTTTACAAATTTTCAATTTTAACTGATCCGCTGAAGTTCTCAAAAATGGAGCTTGAAGATGATGATGATCTAGTGACAATGATAGCAATTTATTGCCCCCCTGAGATAGAAAATCTCAACCCGATTGAGTTGTTGCGGAGATAGCTGAACTGGGTCCCATTCAAGTTGTAATTCCAGTAAGCTAGCTCTCTGGAATTGATTTTGATCTTAACGTCTCCTGGGAAGATCAATCGGGTTTTGGACGGTCAATGGCAACTCTCGAAAATCTAAACACCGGTGGATGTTCGTATAACTTCCCAAACTCGTGTATTCGTCTAGAGATCCATCTAAAGGTGTTATCCACCATAGAAGATGGTGATGAAGGGTCCGATAATGATGATCAGTCCCACCGTGACCCCAACGATGATTTCAGTGACCCCGATTAGGATGACATCCCTGAAGGCATAGACGAGGAAGGGCCAGTAGAGGGTGAAAATGCAAACTCTCATTTGGCCGGGAACACGGGCCCTGGTATAGTTATAAGAAATAACCCATGGTCCTTCATGACCGACGTGGGTCCTGATGCAGCTCTTGCACTCAAGTTCTTGAAATATACAAACATTGTGTCGGCTCACCTACTTGTTGATGAATTCGACGATGAAGAGTTGTTCGTAGGACAATAATTGGATAACGAAAAAGACTGTTTACATGCTATAAAACAACTTAGCTTGAAGTCAGGTGTGAATTATAAAGTAAAGAAGTCGACGCAATCTTTGTACGTAGGAGAATGTTAGAAAGCATCAAGTGGTTATAATTAGCATGTTCGAGCCGCGTTAATGCAGCAGACATAGATGTGGATGATAAAGAAACTAGAAGGTCTACACACATGCATGTCTACTCGTATGTCGCAAGACAATGGGAAGTTAGATGCAAAAACTATATGCAACTGCATCATCCCTTTGGTGAAAGAGTCACCCACCATTCAGGTGTTGGTCCTTATTATGGACATACAAGCTCGATTCAAGTATAAAGTGTTGTACCAAAAGGCATGGTGGGCAAAGCAAATGGCGATGCGAAAGTTGTATGGTGACTGGGATGCATCACACAACGAGCTTCAAAGGTGGATAGCCGGGATGTTGGAGTATGTGCCCGATAGTGACTGATTTGCAAACACTGTCGTATAAAGGCCAGGGCGGGGAGATACAATAGGGGAAATGAGTTTTTCACCGATTGTTTTGGATGTTCGAGCCGTGTGTTAGGGCCTTCCCTCACTACAAGTGATGGTGTAGGTGGACGGACCTGGTTGTACAGTAAATACATGCAAATACTCCTGATTGTTGCACAAGACGACAACTGAAATGTACTTTTGATCGCTTTCGCCATTATGAAGCGTGAGTGCTTCGAGTCTTGGAAAATTTTCCTCAGAAATATGTGAAAGCACGTTGTCAGAGAAGATAACATTTGCCTTATATAAGATAGATCGAAAGGATTATTTGTTGGGATAAGGTGATCGGGGTTTCGTGGAGGTCTATTTATTGAATCCGGCACATCGCGACAAACTTCCATAGAGATTATAAGAATAAAGATTGGAAAATAGAACTCGTGAACATGGATAAAAAATTTTGTTTGTATTTATTTTAAAAATTTCTTTTCAATTTTTTTCAGCCTGTAAGTTTTTAAAATATTGATTCCAAATTGCATATGCAGCTCATGAGTTAGAACAACGAAGATTCAAACAGAGGTTCGCGAGGCTTGAATCCCAGATGTCATCTTTACCAATAGATCTCCGGACATGGTTGGGTTGCATGGAAAACTAGCAATGGACTCAAAGTTATGATGAGAGGTTTCGATATGGGCAAATGACGACCAACCTGGTAGAGGCGGTTAACTCTGTATTGAGGCGCACACGTCATCTGCCGATTTCTGCTGTCTTATCGACAACATTCTATAGGTTGGCCACATTGATGCCTAGGATAGGGTTGAGACAAGCTAAGTAGATCGAGGCTGGGCACATGTATGTTGGGATCGTCCGAAAGGCCATGACGGTAAATAGTCGAAGGGCACAAACAATGAACACAGAATTGTATTCGCGCGACTTGGAGACTTTTCGAGTTCAAGAGTACATGGCCAGCACCCAAATTTTTTTTTCAAAAAATACACTAGTGCCGGCCATCAGTGTTCTAAAAAAAATACATTGGAGCCAAATTGTACTTGGTGCCAGCCATTACATGACCAGCACCCAAATTTTTTTTTTTTAAAATGGTGCTGGCCATCAGTGTCCCAAAGTAAAAAAAAATTACATAGCCGACACCAAATTTTTTTTTTTATATCTTTGGTGCCAGCCATTACATGGCCATAACTATTTTTTTAAATATTAGTATTTTTGTATACCAGTATGATATAATTTAAAAAAAATATTTTGGTGTCGATCATTGGGTTCCTAAACTCAAAAAAATTAATTTTTTAAAACTTGACACAATTATTAAGCAATCATGAGGTCAAAACATTAGGTAATAGTAGTCATTGGGCTCCTAAAATCTCAATTTACTGTTTATTTCAGATATTTTAATAAATATTAAATTTTTTAAATTAAATTGGGAAAATAGTCACTATAAACTGTTAAAATAAAAGCTATTTAAGGCCCTTGTCCTCTAATCCTGATAAAACTCTTTACAAAAACAACTTCTTGAGTTATTAATTAGATGTGCTTCTTACTGTATTTCATTTTCTTGAAAATCCTGATAAAATCGTAAGCTTCAAGCTATATAAGCTGTAAATATTAATATCTATTAAAAAAATACCAGTGAAGTCAAAACTTGTGGGGTCCACAACAACTCCACCAATTTCCATGGCTTTAACCCAGCTTGGATTTATTTATTTATTTTTGTGTAAACATAATAAAAAGATGCATAAATGATCTAATGGATCAATTAAAAAATTTATCTTCTAGTTGGAAAGATACTATCAACTATCAAGGCATAGTCAGAAATTTTTGAGGAAATTGAAATAAAATTATATATTTTAATGATAGTAAAAGTGAAATTGTATTATTTTAATAATTTATATCTTTATAAATTTTAAAGAGTTAAATTAATTATTTTTTATTTTTAAAGAATTAAAATATAATTTTATCATATATTAATTTAAAATTTTAAAATTATAAAAAATTAAAAATAAATTTTTTATTTTAGGGGACTAGCCCTACGAGTCCCCTTAGATTCCCCTAAATACTACATACTTTTAATGAGTAAATATTTAAAAAATAAAATTTGTATAATTAACTTTCTTCTTTTTTTCATATTTGAGATCAAAATTTGGGAAAAACTTTATGAAGAAAAATTTATAATAAAAAATAAATTTTAGAAGAGATGGGTAATTCATACGAGTTTGTATCAATTTATAGTTTTACAGTTTTTAAATTAATTTTAATTTCATTATAATATTTTAAAGCTAAGAAAATGTAATTATATTATATTGACTACATTTTCTTGGATAATGAGAAATTGATTTCATATGTGGGAAAAGGTTTTGCAATTAAGATGATTAAGAGAACAAATAAATTACATAATAATTTGACTATTATTAAATTTATTTTATATTAAATATAATTTAATAAAATATAGTAAATAAGATAAATAATATTTATATTTATAATAATTAAATAACAATTTTTATTTTTATAACAATAGTATTTATTTTTATGATAAATATTAAATTTAAATTTAATGTTAAGATGAATATAATTTAAACATATGAAGATAATTATTATTTAAATTAATTAAATCATCTTTATCTTTATGACAAATATTATATATGTTAAAAAATAAAAATTATACTTATAATTTTGAACTTTAAATTATAATTTTTAAGATAAATAAAAATATTATTTAAATTAAAATTTCTAAGGAAATTTTAAATTATACAATTGGTCCTCATATTTTGTTCGTTTTGAGTAATTTTTTTTTCTTTTACTCGACCTTTGCCTCACAGATCCCCTATCTTGCCACTTTTTTCTTCTTTTTTTTAAACAATAATTTGGATCACACAACTCTAACAATAATGTTGTAATAAATCTCAATTTAATAAAATAATTTTGACAGGCTAACAATTGAATATGAATTTTGAAATATAAAAAATAGAAGGATTGTATTTCTAAAAATAAAAAGTAAACATTTTAACCTATATAAATTTATATATTTAATAAAATATCACATAAAAAACGACTGAATTATTTAATTTACTGATACGTTAAATGTGTAATTTACTGAATAACCTATAGGTTATAGGTCAGTAATGGGGAGCACGCCAAATTGAAGAGTTTGTGCATGGCAAGGGTCGAACTCTTGACCTATAGCTTGTAGGTCATTAATGAAGGAGCATGGTATCAAGCCTTGCCATGAGCAAACTCTTTAGTTTGCCAAGGTGAAATAGTACCAAAATCTCAACAAAACTGGGAACAAAATCTTGAGGCTAAAATGAAGCATAGACATCCCAAGAGTACAATATTAGACTTGTTGAGGGGAGAGGGAGAGGGGATTCGTCTACTCTTGACAGATAACATTTCACAAATTTCTCCTGCTAGAGCCACCAAACCTTCAACAAATTCAATGCTTATAACAAGTGAATCAAATTGAAGTTGATGATATAACTAGACAATTGTAACTTCAAAAAAAATTTCATAATTTAAATAATAATGAAATGTAACATTGATATGTATAGCATGTTGATATAATTAGTTAGTTGTGACTTCAAAAATGAATTTGTCACTAAATAAGATATTTGAAAATATAATTTAATATGAAAATTTTAAATTATTTTTATTTATTATTAAATAAATATAAAATATAAAATATAATATTAATAATAAATATAAAATGATAAAATTAATAATATAATAAACCCCTATTTGGATAAGTTAAAAATTTTTCTATACTCGTAAATCGTAACTCAAAATGCAGCTAAAGGTTGACAGGAGCCCAACCTCCTTAAAATAAAAAATTTTTTATTTAGGTCCTTTAATCATTTTAAAATTTTAAATTAGTAATAGTAACATTATACTTTATTCATTTAAAAATAATAAAAATTTAATTTAATTTTTAAAATTATAAAATAATAAACTATTCAAATAATAAATTTATATTTTTATTATCATAAAAATTAAAATTTAATTCCTGACACCTAAAAAATTTTCTTCCTTCCACCATACATGTAATTTATTATACTTTCACTCTAAACTCAGGAAACCCCTATCCTCGGTTAGGCTTACGGTGAAGTGGCCCTTATTCTATAATTGACCCACCTAAAATTGTAACACAAGAAACTATGCCTGAATTAAAAAAAATTAAAAATTAAAAATATAATTAATACCACATGATTTCAACTCCTTCTGGCAACTAAGGAATTTTATATTCTCATAGTTATTCAATCATCATTAATTTATGGGTAATTTATCAAAAAAAGTCCTAAAAATTTAAAAATTACGAAAATAGGCTAGTTTGTAAAAAATTTACGGGAAAGGGCCATTTCCCCCAAAAACGCGTCCACGTCAGCGCGTTTTTGGGGGATAAAGAACTAAAGCGCGCCAGGGACGTTTTTGTCCACCTCAAAAAAAACGCGCCACGTGGATGCGCTTTTGCTGAGGTGGACAAATTATGCCCTCGTTTAGCAAAGAACGATCATATTTTTTGACCGCTGGCTCTAAACGGTCGAAAAAAAAGTATAAAAGCCCCCACCCTTTATTTTTTCACATTTCAATCCTTTCTTAATATTCTCTTAATTTTCTCTCAAGGTCCTTGAAATTTACTCTCAAATTTCAAAAATAGTCCATTACTATTTACGAAAAAGCCCTTTTTTATTTTTTTAATATATCTTTTTTGGAAAATTTTAAAATTTTTTATCGGATTACAATGGCCGGGGAATTACGTCGCCTAGACGACAAGCACATTTCCGTCGAGCAATTGAAAATGGTAAGTTTTAATTTTAATTTTTCAATATAATTTATTTTTTTCAATTATGCAATTTTAATTAATTGTTAATTTTATAATTTTTAAATAGTCTAGAGATCGGTGTTGGAATGTTATATTCGCAATATGCATGGTCCCCATCGCCTTGATCGAGAATTACCTACGGAAGCGGGTTTTGGCACGTGGCCACGATAGGTAGGGGTTCAAGTTGGAGCCGCCTTTGATCGGTGTTGATTGAGAGGTGGAGACCCGAGACCCATACTTTCCATCTTCCATGCGAGAGTGTACCATCACTCTAGAAGATGTGCAATTGCGTTGGGATTACTGGTGGATGGGTCAGAGTCACCGGGTCCGTAATATCTACCGATTGGATGGCCGATGCTACGAGCTTCGGGTGCCATTCCGATAGAATTCGAGGAGCTCGGATCGATATGGCTCTGTTACGAGACGAATCCGGAGCCGAACGAGGTTCGATCAAGTAGAAAGAATACGGTATGCTCGGCATACATTCTTCAAATAATCGGAGGCTATCGATGGGACGTCTCTAGAAACCTCGTCCACCGAGATGGCTCTAAACTTGTTGATTTCAGAGCGGTAGGTGAATTGAGTTGGGGTCCGCCGTCTTTGTCGAGGTTGTATTTGGAAGATGTCTTGACGCGACCGAGTAAAACAAAAATCGGAGGTTGCCTATCACTACTACGTCCATGGGCATGGTTTCGATTTCCATTTTTACTCCATCGACTCGACCACCCATATTCATTCTCACCGATAACGAGGTAAATTTAATATTATATTTTACAATTATTTCAGAGATTTATAGTATAATTGCATGCTAAAAGTTTATTTAATTATGGAACCATTCAAGTAGTCATGTTGGAATACCTAACTCGCTTGAGGATATACTGCTCCTATTGGACCAAAGGCTCAATCACAAGTAAGTTTCGAATTTTGTTATTATAATTTAGTATTTCGTATGTAGTGTCTAATATTAGGTATATAACTAATATTTTGGTAATGTTAATATAGTTTCAATGGACACCGTACGACGATCCAAAAATTCGGGCAGTAATTCCGGAGGAGTTCCTCCAAAATCCGAACGGTTGGCACGTAAAGGTCCCATTGATCACCTACGCGACCGTGGAGATGCACCAGGCCGATCGGGTTCTGTGGTAATTTGGATTCTGGCAACCGATCCCCGTGTCACCGGAGGTGCTCGATGATAAGCACAAAGTGGACTTATGGCAGCCGCACACGAATTGGCCAAGATTTTGGTCGGGTTATATCGAGACGTGGGAGAACCGGTATGACTATATACCTGACCGGGAACCAATAGTCATTCCGGCGTTAGCGTGCGTGCAGTACATGCCATGGTTTAGGATCCATGGCAAGTCAGATCTGTTGTTCAAGAAGAGAGGCGACAACAACTTCATGAACGAAGGAACATCGAGCCCTTTAAATCCAAGGAGAAGGGTGATGAGGCGGGCCATCATCACGCACGACACACCATCGAGCCCAAAGAATGCCTCCTAGACAATCATCGGGCCCATCGGCCAAATTACAACACCGATATCGCAAGATCTACCGCTCATGCCAAAGCGCACTCTTCCTCTTATATGTATCCTCCTAACCCATATATGTTTCAGCTTCCTAGTCCTAGCCTGTGTTGGAGTGCATAACCGGGTTCGAGTCCGTCTCGACTACTTCACTGGCCACCATGGTGAGGCCGACGCCACATGTGGGTTCGGAGGAGGCGCCGTCGGGAGCACTTCTTTCTATCGTGCTCCTTCTCCGTTCGGGATGCGCCACCCCGCCGTGGTTTATGCAAACACCTCCGGTCATTATTTTATCGAGCGGGTCACCATCGCAACATCCGTAACTAGACCCACCGCCAATGAACCCGATTCCCGCCCGAGGTACCACGACCCAAATGGAAGCCGAAGAAGGAGGAATCCAAATACAGAATCGGCCGACCGCCTCCCAGGTGGCACCGGGTTCCCACCCCAAGATCAAGACTAAACCCTAAACCCCTAATTTGAGTAATTGTAAATTAATTTATAATTTGAGTTTAATTTTTTTGTAATTAAGGTTTAATTTTTGTAATTAAGTTGTAATATATTTAATAAAATTTGAGTTTGTTTTTTTATTGTAATTTAATTTTTAATTTATTCAATTTTAATAACTCGACAAAATAGAATTGGTTTAATTTTTTTTTGTAATTAAGTTGTAATATATTTAATAAAATTTGAGTTTGTTTTTATTATTGTAATTTAATTTTTGAATTTATTTAATTTTAATAACTTTGACAAAATAGAATTTGTTTAATTTTTTTTGTAATTAAGTTGTAATATATTTAATAAAATTTGAGTTTGTTTTTTATTGTAATTTATTTTTTAATTTATTCAATTTTAATAACTTTGACAAAATAGAATTGGTTTATTTTATTTTATTTTTGTAATTAAGTTGTAATATATTTAACAAAATTTGAGTTTGCTTTTTTTATTGTAATTTAATTTTTTAATTTATTTAATTTTAATAACTTTGACAAAATAGGTTTGGTTTATTTTTTTTGTAATTAAGTTGTAATATATTTAATAAAATTTGAGTTTGCTTTTTTTTTTGTAATTTAATTTTTGAATTTATTTAATTTTAATAACTTTGACAAAATAGAATTGGTTTTTTTTGTAATTAAGTTGTAATATATTTAATAAAATTTGAGTTTGCTTTTTTGTAATTTAATTTTTTAATTTTTTAATTTTAATAACTTTGACAAAATAGGTTTGGTTTTTTTTTTTTTGTAATTGTTGTAATATATTTAATAAAATTTGAGTTTGCTTTTGTTTTTGTAATTTAATTTTTGAATTTATTTAATTTTAATAACTTTGACAAAATAGAATTGGTTTATTTTTTTTTTGTAATTAAGTTGTAATATATTTAATAAAATTTGAGTTTGCTTTTTTGTAATTTAACTTTTTAATTTATTTAATTTTAATAACTTTGACAAAATAGGTTTGGTTTATTTATTTTTTTTGTAATTAAGTTGGAATATATTTAATAAAATTTGAGTTTGCTTTTGTTTTTGTAATTTAATTTTTGAATTTATTTAATTTTAATAACTTTGACAAAATAGAATTGGTTTTTTTAATTAAGTTGTAATATATTTAATAAAATTTGAGTTTGCTTTTTTTTTGTAATTTAATTTTTAATTTATTTAATTTTAATAACTTTGACAAAATAGAATTGGTTTATTTTTTTTTGTAATTAAGTTCACCGCTTTTCCTCCAAAAAATAGATATTACATAGCCGCCATGAGACAAAAGACCTAAGAACATGGTCAACTATTCCGATTTGGACACGAGCGAGATGTATGGCCGGGTTCCTACACCATCCGTGATAGCGAATTTGGTTGCTCGTTTCTGATATCCATATTGTTATGTATTCTAGTCGAGCAAGGTCGACCTTTTGGTTTATACCTCAATTGTCTATCCGCAAAAACTTATACGGTTACAAGCGATACCGATGGCCACTTACGCTCATCTGGATCGGTGGGAATACGTGTCTCCACACGTTGTACATGTTTTCTAATTTATACACTTCGTCGACATATCTCATTGGATCAAGACGGAGATTCTGACAAGCCGCAATTACATGGGCGCATGGGTAACGAAGTGCATCAAATATCCCACAGTCGCAGGTCCTATTTGTCAAATGTACACGATAATGGTCGCCAACAATACCTTGGTTCGGTCTGTCAAACTCCGTGACACGAAACCATAGGTTGTCGCGATCGTGACACACTGTGTGCATGGCGTTCGACCGTGCCTTCCCACGATTTATTTCTTGCAATACCTTCGAGCTCCATACATAGCCTCCTTGCATCTGCCCTCTATAACTCGCTGCTCTCTTCGAAAATAATACCGCTAATCGAAAATATGTCTCGCGACAACCGATGTAATCGGCAGATGACGGTTCCTTTCGTAATGTAATTTATGCATTCGGCGGGTTTGTGGTCATATGCCCATATCGTAGGCCGCCGTCATATGCTTGTGTCCACTGCTCGAAAGGAATATTACATGTAGTTTACGCCTCTGCTTATCCGAGCACAAACCGCCCAAAGATCTCGTGAAAACGGTCTTTATTGATCTCATACCCTGCCAATATACGTTGATAGCGAATATTACATACCACTCTTCAATTGAGAATAAATTGAATATTACAAACGAAATTATATCAATAGACATTTCATACCCATATCGGTCACTTGCCCTTTCTATCTTTTAGATCGATGTTGCGCATAGTAGTTGGATGAAACATGCCTCAGGCAATATCGATGGTGTGTGCGATGCCACATGCTTCCTCGACGCTCTATTGCCGCAAGTATTCCAGGCCCCGATCCGATATAACGATATGTCGTGGGGCAAACATGCCTCCTTAACCTAGATAGGAAGAAGTCCCGGTCATCACCGACTCTCCGGTGTTATTGCGAACACAATCAGAAGGATTCTCCCATGTACCGCTCTTGTGCCACACTAGCAATAACCGATCGATATCTACCATTCATAAAGGTACCGTCAATTTGTACCAATGGCTTGTAGTATTTAAAGGCATCTCGGCATTGCTTAAATGTCCAGAACAAACGCTTGAACACTGCGCATCCACGGAGCAGACGATCGTTGTAGTATACAGGTTCGGTTTCAAGGTCAGTCATGCTGCCTAGGACATATCTCTCCAGCACCTGACACCACTGCCACACTTCATTATATGAAGTGTCCCACCCACCGTGTAACTTTTCTAACTCCTTATGCTTGGCTATCCAAGCCTTTCTGTTAGAGGGCGTATACCCCAATTGGCTACGAATACTGCCAATTAAGGCCGGCACCGTAGTCTTGGGATCGGCCTTTACCGTCGGCATTATTAGTTCAGCCAACATGTCTGAATCCATCTTCGGATGATCTTGTGTTACACCTGTCAACGAAGTACGTTAAACAATGCAACATTACATATTATTATCAAGTTATTCAAATCATCGAACACATAGTGGTACTGCATCTGCAAGACATGTATGTGGACCTTTGTACTTTTTTATCTCCCACAACCCCGCCCTTTTCCTCAACGATGCCATGATTTTCCATGAACATGTGCCATCTTACATCGCACACTTTCTCGAACTTATCGAGCTTTGATTTAACCATCTTGTAGTTAACCCGTTCTAATGCCAGTATTATTTCAATACAAAGAAGAAAAGTATTCTTTTGGAAAATGGTTACCCACTTCTAATTGGTCCGAATCCAACGAAGAATCAGACGGCCACGCGTCCGGTGGTAGTTCAGAAACTCCAATGCATCATCTTGAGATAAATCGACATTATGTATGTGGCCTGAGGCGAGTACGCCTAATAGTGGATATTCTTCTTCTTCGTCGAATCGCCTCAACGTCTTCAGTACAATTGGAACGGGCTCCGGTTCGTAAAATAATCCAACTTCGCACCGCTTGGCCCGCCTCCGAGGTGGATCCACATCGATTCATCGTCCACCCCTCTATAACTCGCAACAAACGAGGCCCTCGCCGATGGATGTCGTCGGGAGTACATCATCCCTCCTTAAACATCTTTCGTAAAGATTCTAATCGTATGTGGATTGCCAACCACTAAAAGTTGACGAAGTCCCCCAATACGTATTTCTATCATCGGACATCGAATGACGGATATGCATGTCCCATCCACCAACCGAGTGCCGTGCAGGGGTTATATTTTCCATACTACTACCGCACATGGGCACTTCTGTGTTTTGCCTCCCACTTACAGAGTGTCAGCTTGGGATCGTGTATTCTCCTCGAACGGCAGTAGATGTTGAGGTCGTGCAAAGATCACTTGGAGATGAAAATTCTACATATACCTCGATATAGGGTGATCCACTAGCAGGATGAGTCTCCACTATTGCCTCAAAGCTCCGATCACCTTTGATGTCGAACGACTCATATCTCACCGGATCAATCGAGGTGCAAAATCTATACTTAATACACTGAACTTTCATTGGCGTTGTTCCAAATATTTTACGCCTAATTCTTCTGCGAAGTTCTACTAAATCAATGTTCCATTAAAACTCAATGCTACTGTTTTCCGATAAGAAAACAATGCCATTTTGGTGTCACGAACTTCACCGTGTAGTAAATAACAAAGATTAATACGCTCACTCATTTTCAATTTTTTTCCTTTTGCCTCAATTTCCTTATGCAACCTCGTAATGAAATTTGACCGATTTATAGCCTAATTTTGCCGGAGATCTATCAGAGAAAAAGCGCGTCCACGTGGGAGCGCTTTTCGATGTCGATAGTGCACCCACCGGAAGCATTTTTGGCCATCTTTGTTCGAAATGTCTCCTCAAAATTATTTTACCGGAGACTATCAGAGTAAAAAGCGGCGTCCCACGGGAGCGCTTTTCAAGACGCATGTCGACAAAGGCGCTCGCTAGAAGCATTTTTGGCCATGTTTGTTCGTAAACGCTCTCAAAATTATTTTGTCGGAGACTATCAGAGTAAAAGCGCATCCACGTAGAGCACTTTTCAAGATGCATGCCGACAAGACGCCTCGCTAGAAGCATTTTTGGCCATTGTTTGTTCGTAAACGCCTCTCAAAATTATTTTGCGGAGACTATTGGGCCAAAAACTTCAAAAATAATTTCATAGGAATGAGCCCAAAAGCGTCCACGTCGGTACGTTTTGGGGATAAGATTAAAGCGCTTTAGGACGCTTTTTGTCCACCTCGGCAAAAGCGCGCCCACGTGGCGCATTTTTACCGAGGTGGACAAAACGTGTCCCTGTGGCCGCTTTAGTCTTTATCCCCAAAAACGCTACCGACGGACGATTTTTGGGGAAATGGCCCTTTCCCGTAAATTTTCTACAAACCGCCTATTTTCGTAATTTTTGAATTTTTAGGGCTTTTTTGGTAAATTGTCCTTAATTTATTATATATTAATTTATTATTAACAAATAGCCACTTATTTAGCCGCAAGTATGAGTCAAAAAAATATTTAAAAAATACAAAAAATATAATTAATATGACATAATAGGTTTTTTATTTTTTAACTCATACTAACATGTATAAATTTTTTATACGATTAGAGATTGTGTGACTTAAATTCTATCACTCGTTGAAGTAATAAATATAGTGGCAAAATAAGGAGATTTGTGGGGGCAAAAGGTCGAGCCTCTGCAGTACGGACCATATAACACAAGTTGAATCAGATAGAACTATTATTCTTCTATTTGACTTTTATTAGAATATAGTTTTTCAACCCTTAAATAAATGTAGTCGAAACTTCTCTTGTATAATTCGTTTTTCAACATTAGCAAATTTCTCCTCCTCTGCTCGTAATTTTTTCTCAAAAGAGTTTTTACATAAAATCTGTGTATTTTTATTTTTTTATTTTCTTATTACTTTGCAATCATTCCTATTATCAACGTTATTGTTAGTGATATTTTGGGTCAACCATCATTAGTTTATTATTAGAAAAGGTGGATTCCTTTTATATTAATTTATTTTAACAAATAGCTATTTATTTAGTTGCTAGTATGAGTTAAAAACATTTAAGAAATAAAAATATAATTAATATCACGTGATAGATTTTTATTTTTAGCACATACATGCAAGTAAGGGTTTTATACTCTCGTATATAGTTAGTGTCCTTGTTTTGGTTCAACCATCGTTAGTTTATTATTAGAAAAGATAAATTCATTATATATTAATTTAATTTTAACAAAAACTAATTATTTACTTGCAAGTATGAGTTAAAAAACATTTAAGAAATAAAAAATAGAATTAATATTACATGATAGATCAAATCATAAGTTCATCTTGATTTTTTAATTCATACTTACAAATTGGGGTGAATGTTCGATCGAATTGAATCAATTAAAAATTTTTGAGTTGACGAATCCTAGTTTTATCATCCTAGATAGATTTCAAATTTTCTCGAGTCGAGTCAAGTGAGATATAATTCGAATCGAATATATTTGTTCGAGTTAAATTAAAAAAATAATGACTTTAGGTCATTGTAACCACTGTTAGCCACCGTAATCAAATTTGTTATTAACTTTCATCTCCTCACAATTTATTTATTAATCTTTTATGTACGAGTTAGCTTCTTTGTGTGCTTAGTTGCTTCAATTATCTTCTGATGTTTGTTACTATATATTTTGAAATTAAAATATATTAAATATAAAAAATGTAATTTTTTAATAAGAGTCATCGTAAAGATAAAAAGTAAAATATTATAGTTTGGTATTCGGTTTATTCGAATTCAAAAATTAAACTCGATTAGAACTTGAAATTTGAAAAAAAATTCTAGTTAACTCGAATAATTCGATTTGTTTAACTCGAAATTTGAATTTTATTTTATTTTTCGAGTCGAATCGAGTTTTGCTCACTCCTACTTACAAGTGGGGAAATCATTGTATGAAACAAGGATGTCACATCATTTGTATCACTTTTTCAATAGTTTAATTCCCCATCAGTATTTCCATCTTGAAAAAAAAAATCAAAATCAAATGAAAATATTAAATTCAGAATAAAATTACTGATGTGGCATTAAACTATTAGAAATGGATAATATGATAAGATAAATGTGTTAAAATTCTTAAACTTTTCAATATTGTGAAGGGAATCTTATATATGTTTTAATTTTTGTTATGGATATATGATAATTTTTAACAATATATAGATTTATGTATTTAAAACATGACATATAACACCATTAAATCATGCAATTCACTTATATGTTAGCTATGTAATTAGTGTCATAATCCTTTTTTTTATATACAATTGGTGTCATAATTAAAGTGTGAATGTGAAATATCCCAATTCATCTGAGTAAAATTAAGTGTACTAAAAAATCGATTTTTTAAATTTCTTGTTAATTAAATTAGTTATTCGATTTTTTGAGTTAATTCAAATAAGTAATTCGAGTCAAGTTGAATTTTACAATTCCAATATTTCAAATAATAAATTGGGGTAAATACCTATTCGGTCCCTATCAATTTTAAAATGAGCAAATCGATTTCTTTCAACAAAATTATAAAAAATTAAAATATTTATAAAATTCAAAATTTATATTTAAAAATATATTAAAAATTCTAAAAGAATTCTCAAGAATATATAAAAAATTATTTTTAAAAAATCTAAAATAATAATTTTGGGACCTAAATAAGTAAATTAATTATTCAAGTTTATCATACTAAATTATCTTATTTTTTCTTTTATTTTACTTTGAAAGAGTTTTCAAATATATATAGTTTCAAATTTATATGTTTTAAAATGGGATTAGTTATATTTTTAATTTGACATGTTTAATTTTTAATTTAACTCAAATAGTTTTGCTCGATTCAAATTGATTCAAAAAATTTTTAAATCGAATTAAGATAATAAAATGAGACTCGTTAACTTGATTAACTTGACATTTTTCACTTGATTCGACCAAACACTCACCCTTATAATAAATCATAACCAATTAATCCCATTAATTAAAACGGTATGGGTGATATAGTTAGAGATTTGATATAATTGGAGGTCATTTTCAGAAACTCAACTATTAAACTCTTTGAAAGTTGAATGCATTTTGGTGGTGGGAACATTTTTTTTGAGTATGAAAAGAACAGTTACATTAATACAAGGGATACCAAATGCTTTTTTGAACGAGGAAGAAGATGAACTCCAAAGATGCACCATAAAGATTATATAAAATCAAGAACATGAGCAGTCGGTTGAATATTAGTTCGATTAACATATATATTATTATCAATACAGGAGGACGTGAGTTCAAATGGCCTGAAATGTATTATCCTCTTATTTATGTATTGAAGAGAGACTCATCACGTCGCAACATCGAAAAACTTCTCGTCTTGATATAGAAAGGAAGAAAAATAAAGACAACACTTACATATTCATCTTATTTGTTAATTTCCCCTTTATTTAATGTTAATGGGTAAGAATGAGGGTAAAATACCCAAATATACCAAAAAAATAAAAAAATTATGGAATTGGGCCGGTTTCTCAAAAATTTACGGAAAGGGCCGTTTCCCCACATAACGCGTCCATGTCAGCGCGTTTTGTGGGGAAATGGCTGGAAAGCGCGCCCTTGGAGACGCGCTTTGTGCCACATCAGCAAAAACATGATTACGTGGACGCACTTTGTTGATGTCGCACAAAACGCATCTCCAGAGGCGCGCTTTAGCCTTACAACGGTAAAAAAAACGGTTAAATTTTTTTTGACCGTTGGGGGCCCAACGGTAAAAAAAAACTATAAAACCTCTCAATCCTTTTATTTTTTTCACACTTTAATCCTTAGTTATTCTTCTCTCAAATTCCTATCAAATTTCTCTTTAAGTCTTTGAAACTTCCTCTGAAATTTCGAAAGTCCTTTAATATTTACAAAAAAACCTTTTTAATTTTTTTAATATATTTTTTGAAACTTTTAAAATTTTCGATCGTATTACTAATGGCCGAGGAATTAATTCGTCTAGACAGCAAGCACATATCCGTCGATCAAATGCAAATGGTAAGTTTTAATTTTAATTTTTCAATATTATTTAATATTTTGTAGGTTTATGCAATTTTAATTAATTTTTATTTTAAAATTTTTTAAACAGTTTGTAGATCGGGTGTTGCAATGTTATATTCGCAATATGCATGGTCCCCCATCGCCGTTGATTGAGAATTACCTGCAGGAAGCGGGTTTTTGGCACGTGGCCATGATAGGCCGGGGGTTCAAGTTGGAGCCGCCTTTGATTAGTGCGTTGATAGAGAGGTTGAGACCCGAGACGCACACTTTCCATCTTCCATGCGGAGAGTGTACCATCACTCTAGAAGATGTGCAATTGCAGTTGGGATTGCCGGTGGACGGGTCGGTAGTCACCCGGTCCGCAACTTCTATCGATTGGATGGCCGTATGCTACGAGCTTTTGGGTGCCATTCCGGATAACATTCAAGGAGGTCGGATCGAGATAGTCTGGTTACGAGACATATTCTCGAAGCCGAATGAGGGTTCGACTGAAATAGAAAGAATACGGTATGCTCGGGCATACATTCTTCAGATAATTGGAGGCTATCTAATGCCGAACCTTTATAAAAACCTCGTACACTTGATATGGCTGCTAAAACTTGTTGATTTCAGGGTAGCTGGTGAATTGAGTTGGGGGTCTGCTGTGCTATCGAGCTTGTATCGGAAGATGTGCGGCGACGCGGCTGAATAAAGCAAAAATCGGAGGTTTTCTATCACTACTGCAGTCATAGGCACGGTTTCAATTTCTATTTTTACGTCCTTGACTCGACCACCCATATTCATTCCCACTGATAACGAGGTAAATTTAATGTTATATTTTACAATTATTACGTAGATTTATAGTATAATTGTATGCTAAAAATTTATTTAATTAGGTGGAACCATTCGGCGAGTTATACTGGAATACCTACCTCGCTTAAAGATATACGGCTTGTATTGGACCAACGGTCGGAATCACAAGTAAGTTTTGAATTTCATATTTATAATTTAGTATTTCGTATTTAATGTTTAGTATTATGTATATAACTAATATTTTGGTAATGTTAATATAGTTTCAATGGACACCGTACGAGGATCCAATAATTCGAGCAGTAATTCCGGAGGAGTTCTTGCAAAATCCAAATCTTTGGCACGTGAAGGTCCCATTGATCAACTATGCGACCGTGAGAAGCATTAGTCAGATCGGGTTCTGCGAAAATTTAGATTCCGACAATCGATTCCCGTGCCACCTGAGGTGCTCGATGATGAGCACAAAGTGGACTTACGGCAGTTGCATATGGATTGGCCAAGATTTTGGTCAGCACATATCGAGATGTGGGAGAATCCAGATTATTTACCTATCCAGAACCGATCGTCGTTCTGAGTTAGTGTCGCGTGTTTAATACATGCCATGGTTTAGGATCCATGGTAAGTCGATTGTTGTCGAAAGAAGAGAGCGATGTCAACTTCATCAACAAAGGGAACGTCGGGGCCCTTTAAATCCAAGGAGAATGGGTGATGAGACGGGGCCATCAACAATACCGACACGATTCTATCGAGCCCATTAACAATACCACACATCCACCGGGCCCATCAGTTCAACGATGACACCGACAACACACACTTTTAGCATTTATGCCAAAAGGCATCTAGCCTTTATATGTATCCTAACCCATATATGTTTCCTTTTCCCAGTCCCACCCCAGGTTAGAATGCATGGCCGGGTTCGAGTCTGTTCTCGACTATTCCGACTGGCCAGCAGATCTTAAGGTCGTCGTCGCGTGAGAGATTACAGGAGGCGCCATCGGGGAGCACTTCTTTTTACCAGCCTCCTTCGCCATACGGGATTTAGACACCCCATCGTGGTTTATGCAAACACCTCCAAGGTCGTTATTTTATCAATGTAGGTCATCCTCGCAACACCCACAACTGCACCCATTGCGGAGGAACTGAATCCCCGCTCGAGGTTTCACAACCCCCGCCGAAAGCTAGAAGAAGAAGAAATCCAATACAGAATCACCACCACCCCTGTGTGGCATCGATTCAACCGGCATCAACATTGATTCGGATGGGCTTTTTATTTTAAAATTGTAATAAATTTTTATTTTTAATAAAAATGTTGTTTTTTATTTGTGTTTGTAATTTAAAATTTTAATATCTTCATTAAAATAGAAGTTATTTATTTTTATGTAATTTAATTTGAATTTTTTAATAAAATAAAAGTTATTTTTATTTTTGTAATTTAGTTTTAATAAATTTAATAAAATAATAATTGTTTAATTTTTTATTGTAATTTAATTTTAATATCTTTAATAAAATAGAAATTGTTTAATTTTTTATTTTAATTTAATTTTAATATATGTAATAAAATAATAAGTTGTCTTTTATTTTTATTTTTTGTAATTTAGTTTTAATATATTTAATAAATAAGAAGTTTTTTTTATTTTTTGTAAGTTAGTTTTAATATATTTAATAAATAAGAAGTTTTTTTTATTTAATATATTCCAGGGCCTTGATTTGATATAACGCATATATCAGGTTGGGGGCAGTCATGCCTCCTTAACCTAGATAGGAAGAAATCTCAGTCATCAGCTGACTCCCCTGGTGTTATTGCGAATGCAATCGGGAGGATTCTCCCACTACCGTCCTGTGCCACAGCTAGCAATAGCCGATGCGTATATCTGCCATACATAAAGGTACCGTCAATTTGTACCAATGGCTTGCAGTATATAAATGCATCTCGGCATTACTTAAATGTCCAGAAAAGACGCTTGAACACTGCACATCCACGGAGAAAGTGATTGTTGTAGTACGCCTGTTCCGCTTTCAAGGTCATTATATTTCGCTCGAACATATCTCTCCAAAGACCGACACCACCGCCACACTTTATTATATGAAGCATCCCACCGACCATACAACTTTTCCAACGCTTCATTGGCTATCCAAGCCTTCCTATAGAGAGGCGTGTACCCCAATTGGCTACGAATATTGCCAATTAAGGCTGACACTGTAGTTTTGGGATCGACCTTCACCGTCGGCATTATTAAGTCAGCTAACATGTCTGAATCCATCTTCAGATGATCTTGTGTAACACCTGTCAACGAAGTACGTTAAATAATACAACATTACGTAATATTAGTATTATTCAAAAACATTGAATACATCGTGATATTGTACCGAAAAGACATGTATGTGGACCTTTATACTTTTTGATCTCCCACAAGCTTGTCCTTTTCCTCAACGAGGCCATAATTTTCCATGAACATATACCGTTTTGCACTGCACACTTTGCATCATACTTATCGAGCTTGATTTAACCACGTTGTAGTTAGCCCCGCTCTTAATGTTGTATTGTTTCAATGCAACAAGAAAAGCATCCTTGTTGGAAAACTCGTTACCAAATTCTAATTCGCCTGATTCCAACGACGAAGTTGTACGGTCACGCGTCCGGTGTGGTAGTTCAGGAAACTCCAATGCATCGTCTTGAGATAGATTGGCATTATGCATGTGGGTTGAAGGTAAGTACGCCCTGAATAGCGGATCTTCTTCTTCGTCTGAACCGCCTCAACATCTTCGTACTATTGGAACAGCTCGGTTCGTAAAATAATCCAACTTCTGCACCATCAGGCCCGGGCTCTCGAGGTGGATCCACATCCGACTCATCATCCGATCCATCATAATCTGCAACAAACGAGGGCCCATCATCGGTGGATGTCGTGGGGAGTACATTATCCCTCCTTAAACATCTTTCGTAACGTTCCCAATCATATGTGGATTGCCAACCACTAGAAGTTGATGACGTTCCCCAATACGTATTTCTATCATCGGACGTCGAAGAAAGGATATGCATGTCCCATCCACCAACCGAGTGTCGTGCGGGGGTTATGTTTTCCATACTACCACCAAACACGGGCACTTCCGTATTCTGCCTCCCACTAACAGAGTGTCGGCTTGGGGTCGTGTATTCCCCCCGAACAAAAGTAGATGTTGAGGTCGAAGGAAGATCACTTGGCGATGAAAATTGTACATATACCTCAAGATAGGGTGATCCACTGGCAAGATGAGTCTCCACCATTGCTTCAAAGCTCCGAGAACCTTTGATGTCGAATTATTCGTATCTCACCGGATTAACCGAAGCGCAAAATCTATACTTAATAGATTGAACTTTTATTGGCGTTGTTCCGAAGATTTTGTGCCTAATTCTTTTGTGAAGTTCTAACAAATCTATGTTCCGATTAAAACTCAGTTGCGCTGTGTTATCCGATAAAAAATAACACCATTTTCGGTGTCACAAACCTCACTATCGTAGTAAATAATAGCATTAATACTTTCACTCATTTTCAGTTTCTATTTTTCTTTTGCCTCAATTTTTGTTATGCAACTTGAGAATTGAATTTGACTCATTTATAGTCTAAAGATTACCACACACTACTGTATTAAGAAAAAATAAAGAATGATTATTTACAAGGAAAAGGAAACTTTAATTTGACAAGGAAAAGCAAAGAATGATTATTTACAAGAAAAGAAAACTTTAATTTGATAAGGAAAATCAAAGAATGATTATTGGATATTCAATAGATTGATTTAACCCATAAATATGTAGATTTTAAATTAAATTGAATATTCAATAGATTGATCGACGTGGTTAATAATTGTAAAATTCATCCTCAATTAATATATATATTTTAAAATTTAGATCCACTAATTATTTGTATTAAACACGAGAGTTGTTATAAGAATTGAGCCCGATTGCTTAAATTATTTATATGATATTCAAATGTGATTAATGTTTCAATTTTGTAAAATAAAATAGATATAAATAATATATATTTAAATTTAAAATTGAGATTTGAATAATAAATATTTGATAACTAATATTTGTATTTGCAATTTATGCTAATCAAAATATCTAAATATTATATAAATTTATAATATTTGAATAAATATATATTTAAAAATTTTGACTGTTGTTGAGGGAAAAGCCGAGACAGAGACGCTTTTATGCCACATCGGCAAAGCGCGTCCACATAAGCGCGCTTTTGGTGATATGGCACAAAGTGCGTCTCCAGGGGTGCGCTTTCTTGCCATTTCCCCACAAAACACGCTGACGTGGACGCGTTTTGTGGGAAAACGGCCCTTTTCCGTAAATTTTCGAGAAATCGACCCAATTCCGTAATTTTTTTATTTTTGGTATATTTGGATATTTTACCCTAGGAATGAACTTAATAATAGTTAATGGAAAATAATGGTACTCACTATCTAGATTTTAATCATTACTAAGGGCTTTGTTAAAAAAGGCTATTTTACCAATCTAATCCAAAAAAAATTATTTATAAAAATGACCCAAGTTTAAAAACAATCACCAAAATGACCTAAAATGAACAGTAAATTGGGGTTTTGGCCTGTCAATGGCCGGAACCCCCTTGTATTTTGAACCTATGATTGCCTGATTATTGAGTTAGGCTTTAAAAAATTGATTTTTTGGTTCGGCTGTCAATAGCGGAACTGTGGTATTTTTTTAAATTGTATAAAATTGGTATACAAAAATTTTAAAAAAGAGAAAAACGAAAAAAAATGTTTTTGGGTGTTGCCCTGTCAATGGCCGGCACCCCTGTCCCGAAAAATATTTTTTTTGGGTGTTAGCTTGTCAATGACCGGCACCCCAACCCGAAATTTTTTTTTTTGATGCTGGCCTATCAATGGCCGGCATCCCAACCCCAAAAAAAATTTTTTTTGGGTGCTGGCTTGTTTCAAATTTTTTTATGAACGGTGTCGGCCATTGACAAAGCCAAGACCCAAAAAAATTTTTTTTTAGAAGGGTGCCACCATTGACAGGCCAGCACTTAAATTTTTTTCTCTTTTTTAAAATTTTTGTATACCAGTTTTATACAATTTAAAAAAAAATACGCTGGTTCCGACCATTGACAGGCCAAAACCCCAATCTACTGTTTATTTCAGATCATTTTGGTGATTGTTTTTAAACCTGGGTTATTTTTATAATTATAAATTTTTTAGGTTAGTTTGATAAAATAGCCGTTAAAAAGTGAACTAATTCTTCAAGTTATAACTACTTACAATTTAATCCTTTTTCAATAATGACTAATCTTTTACTTTAGTCCACGTACTAAATTTAATAATTTATCCAATTTAAACACTTAGTAATTTGATTCTATAATTTTGTATATATCTTGTAATTGCTCAATTAAAATTTTCAATTAACTTGATTTAAAAATTTAATTCTAAAATTGAATTTTCAACATGAAAATCGAATCATTACATGAGCCATAGGTATAGATACTTTAATGACAAATAGCTCATTTAGACTATGTTTGAAAAAGTATCAATACCTCTTCCCTAGGCACTAATACTTGTGCAAAAATGCATAAGGTCACTCAAAGGTTTCTTTACTTTTCAAGAAAGTCTTATAATTCCTTGATTAGCACTCTTACTTTATTAGCAAGGACTATAATGGCTTATTTTTAAAATTAAAAATAAACTTAATGTAATCTTATCAGTAAAAAAGATATTTTTAATTCTTTATTACTGAAAATACTTTTTTTCACTAATTTTGCTATGCATTAATTTTATTTATTTAAATATGTATGAATATATAAAATTTAATATTCTTTTCAAAATTATATTTAAGTTTGATAAATATTGGAGTTAAGTAATTGATTTTAATTTTCAACGACCAATTCAATCACCATATGCAAAGGTCACAAATTGAGATTGAACTCGAAAACACTACCAAAAAAAAAAAAAAAAATTCAAGGCTGAACTTATTTTTATCCGAATTGACTTAAATTTGAAAAGATCGAAACTTGAATAAGGTTAAAAGGAAAAAAAAAAAAGAAATTGGAAAATCTTAACACAGAAAAATTCCAACCTGAAACTGATGTTAATGCTAAACTCAAATTTAATACAAAAATAAAATAATCAAAATTTAATTTATTTTAATATCTTAGAAAAATGAAAAATTTTATTATTTTAACTGCTCATGTTTCTCATTATCAATATTGGGAGATTTTAGAATATTTAAAAGGGTGAAATATATCTTAGGGTATATTTTTAAAAAGAATTTTAAAAATTGCTAATAATATTTTGGCTTCATAATAAGAAAGAGATTTTTAGGAAAATTGAAGTTTGAGGTTTAAGTAGCAACCATGTAAGTTTAAAATATTCTACTTTATTAGAAAGTTTAATTATTAGTCCTTGTTCAATAATTTACAATAACTATTTGTTATGATTGTTATTGGTGATTGTAACAGTAATTCTTAAAAAAAATTTAAAATTTAGATTGATTTCTTGAATTTGTAAATTTGAAATGTGTATTTAAACTTTTATTTGAAAATTTCAATTAAATAATTAAAATAGTAAGTATTTTTGTGGAAATTTGTCAATTTGGTTATGTCATCTTCACATGTGTGGTATATAATTAACAAAAAATAAACATATTAAATTGACCAAATTAAAAGTAACTAATGAATAAATATATAAAAGAACAAGTTGAAAAATAAATTTTGTAAATAAAGGTTACTACAAAATTAAACTTGTCTATGGGCTCACCCGAATGTCCGTTTGAAAAGTGAGAGAGTTTAAGCAAAAAATATAGACTCGAAAAATAAATTTGAAGAACAAAAAAACAAAACCCATTTTCTAAACAGAATGGGCCTTGGGTAAGTTTTTTTGCTGAGCCTGACCTGGCCCGACCCGAATTTGTAAAAAAAAAATACTGTTGCTGTTTTTTTACTATTTTTTTCATTATTTTACTATCACTCCGTTATTATATTGCTATTATTTTGCTGCTATTATTTAGTTATTGTATAACTCTTATTTTATTATTAATTTTATTACTATTTTAGAGGTATTTGCTTGTTAAATTATATTTATTATAGTGTTATTTAAATATATATATTTTTAATTTTTTCTATTTGTTAGAAAATATTTATTTTAATATTTTTAATGTATTTGATTTATTATTTTTAAAACTTATTTTTATGTATAAAAATAATATAAAAATTTTAGTACAAGGGGACGAACTTAAATTTTAATATTTTTATTCAATTAAATTTAAGTAAAATTTTAAATTTATTTTGAGGTAATACCTAAATATTTTACTTTACCCAAGTCGGCGAGAGCTCTAACAGTAATAGAAGAAGAAATTGGGATAGAGGTAGTTCCATTATTATTGTGTTTGCCCCACAAATCCTATAAAAAATCTTTAATGCACAAAACAATATACAAAATTGTGAAAAAGCGAAAGCCCATTTCCTCTTTTAAAGCCCAACAGTTGCATTAATCTCAGTGCCAAAACTCTTGCTTTATGATAGGATACTTCATTTTAAATGAAGCCTATACGAATCTACCTTGTAACGGTCATATTTTTCAAGATCTTCAAATTCATTGACCAGTTTGTTTGGTTTTTATTTTTATTTTATTTTTCCATTGATTTTCTCTCTCTGTCACTCTCCAAGAAGACTATTTTCTTGACCAGGGAACTTTTTAAAGTGAACCTTTTTGGAGAAGTCAATTAGGGTGATAATGGGTTGCCTTCTTTTTGCCTGTTTTTCTGCTTCCAAGAATAAAAAAGACCAGCATTTGGTGGATGGGACTTCCTCTATTGATCAGGTTAGTTTTGTTCTTCACCTTCATGGTTTATGATTCTTGGGTTTTTTTTTTTTTAATAAATTTGTACCATCCAGAAACCTGAAGCCAATGAAGCTGTTCAATCAAGTAAAGAAGATTTTGGGATACCCTTTAATCCCATTATAGTGAAAAAGTAAGTTATGGCAATCCAGTTTCAGGCCCTTTTTTGTTAATTATTATTTATGTTTATGCATGTGTTGATTTGCTTGTTTCATGTCAATTTATGTAGAGAGAAGCTAGGGGAGCTATTGAATAACAGTGGTGAAGAGAAGTTAAGTTTTGATTTGTATGTGAAGACTAATGAGGAATTGGCTGTTGAATCATCTGAGAAGTTGTTGAAAAATGATGAGGGGAAGGAGAGTGAGGAGACTCTAGTTTTTAAGCCTCAAAACAATAGATATCAGAACAGTGCAGAAAGTGAGGATGAATTGAATAATTTGGATTTAGAAATAAATGATTTAGATGATGGTAATGAGGATGATGGCATTGAAAAGGCTAAAAATGAGTCACAATTGGTAATAGAAGAGTCATCTGAGTCACTGTTTTCTTTGTCAATAGAGTCTAGGAAACAGGTTTGTGAAGTTGAATCAGATGAGAAGGAAGTTAATAGTCCAATGCCAATTGTGTTAAATCGAAATGGTAAAGATAAGGATGGTCAGTATGTTCAGTCAGTTTTGAATCCTGTAGAAAATCTTGCTCAATGGAAAGAAGTGAAAGCAAAAGCAAGCATACCATTGAATCTTCAAGAAAAGGAGAACGTCAATGTAGAGCAAGGTTTTGGTATACCGATTAGTGCAGAGCCTAGTTTTAAGCTTGCAAGTTCAAAACTGTGTTCCAATGGGAAGAAGTTGGTAGGGAAAGAAAGTGCTGTTGATACAAGTCTTTCAAGCTGGTTAGTGGAACCTGAAAACACACCGAATTCAAAGGCTAGTACTAATTCAGTGGGGAATTCAGCAATATCCCAGAAGATGAATTCACCTAGAAGCCATGAAGATAGGCCTATTTTAGGAGCATTAACAATGGGAGAGCTTAAACAGCGTTCTGCATCCTGTTCTCCAAGAAAGTGGGGGAGCCGGAGTCCAGATGAAGCACCTATCATAGGGACTGTTGGGAGCTATTGGAGTCATACTGGCCAGAACATAAATACTGATTTAAGCTCTCCTAGCAAACGAACACCGAGACACATTCAGGTATACAAAGTGACTTAGTCGTTGGTGTTCATATATACATTTTGCATATATATATATATATATGTTGGAAGTGATGATTATTTTCGCAGGAAGAGAGACTGAAGTTGAAGGCCATACCATTTGGAGCAAGGTTGGAGAGAGCTCTGGATACAGGGATTGCAGGAGTATAGTAGGTCTCATCACTATGAGAGATCCTGGGAGATAAATTTTCTGCTGCTTAGTGCATTCCCATGAATGCTTCTGTTTATATGCTCTTTTTAGTTTTTGTTGTTTTATTTTTTAGTTGATTTGGCTTTGTGTAAGAATTAGAATTAGTCAATAACTGAAGATCCTTCGGGACTAGATTCTCTAAATGATTCCTTACTTGGATGATAAGTCTGTCCTGTTAGCTTGTTTACATATTTTTGCACGAAAATAACAATCTGCTTTGACGCCAAGTTCAAAGATTTGAGCTATTTTAAACCTCTCAAACATGGAATGGATCCCGTAAATCATCTAATCAATCCCGGTCAAAGTTTGGCATTGCACCCTTCGGCACGTACCCAGGCAAGAACATGGCTGAGAAACAGGGGAGCTACATAGAGCAGCTCACAAGTCAGAGGTCTATCGTGATACTAGAATTTTTTTTAAAAATGTTCAATGTGGTATGCGTTAATGACGAAATTATAGATTTACTGTAAATGGATTTTTTTTGGGGTGTACAATAGTGTTTCTATGGTGACTGACCATAGTAGGATATTTGTAGTTTCAAAGTTATCTAAGCGTTTACATATAAAGTAACTTTTGAGAACGCCAGAAATAATGGCAACAGGAATTCCCTACATTATCTTGTTGTGTTCGTCTTGGCCCTCATTGAGCATTGGCAGCTTTACTTTTATCGATGATTTGGCTGTTGAAAATGTATAAAAATGAATTAATTTACATCCACAGTATCCAGCAAGGATGTCACATGTCGTGAAAGAGTCGCCTTATCTGGTCAATATCTGCTGGCATTAATGTGACAGGGCAGCGCTTATACTGTGGCAAAGAAGTACAGAACAAACCATATAAGTTCTTCCATGTAAAACAAATCTATTCGAAGTTACATAGAAATAACGGTGAAGATCCACATGGATGATCTAAATTTATGCATACAAGGTACATTTCACTGTAAACTAGTAAAAACAATTAAATCTGTAAATGCATGAAATAAATCTTTAGATCTTTTCATAGCTGTGCTGGGACACTTTGGTTTTAAGAAGTGGGTCTCCTTGAAGTTGGATAAGAGAGAAATTGCTTCTCAATCAACAAGACAAAACATATTCATTTGCTTAGAAAAGCCATGTATTGAAGGTGATTTAGGAAGATATATTCAATATTACTAGACTACAAAAGGGAGCCGTTCAAAAAGAATTCCTAGAAAGTATGAATCAATGAAGCCATTTTGGCAAGTTCCCCTATATCATCATATGCGAACCGTGAAAGAATTTATTTGGTTCACCAAATAGTGTTTGAAGGCCTTACCTGAGAAACATACTTGTGTATGCAAGCATAACAGAAGACAAACCCTGAAACTGTAACTACTGATGGATTTGCACGCTTCTGTGAGCACAATGGACAGATTGTTCTATCGGGTGGCAAGAGGATCCCATCTTTGGCGCCCTGCATAGATGATAAGTGAGTTATTTGGTTTTTGAGTACCAGAGTGTTAAAAGCTTGCTCCTCCTTATTCCTTCTATGTTCAGACTGATATTTGATAAATAGAAACTGCTGCCAAAATCGTCAAATAGTTGCATAGTTTATGAAAAATACAATAAAAGAAACAAATGCCATCATATCCTATGTGACATATCCCAGGTTTAATATCCAACAATGCATACAATGAAACATATGTAGAAACATGCTCCTGCATAATTCTCCATTTTACTAAAAGAAAATGGTCCACAAAAGAATGAGGAATGGTTTTGTTTGCATTTGTATGCATGGCCATGTGTGTGAAGATAGAGAGGTGAATTTTTCACCTTTGGGGGTGGTGGTGGTGGCGGTGGAGGATACACAGTTGGAGCTGACATTCTCTCCTCCGCAGATTGATACCACCATTCCATCATCTATGATTATTGTACACAAACAATGGTTATCCATAGTGAAAATGAAATAGCAAATTCCATTACTATTTCCAGAAAAGCATGAATGTTACATAAAAATAAAGGTTCAAGAAACAAAAAGTGGCATGGAATAGTTAACACACAAATATTATCTCCGGAAAGGATGACACTTTTAAGAATTGTCAGATTTAATTAATATCAATAACAAATCTCAGTGATTGCATGGGTTTAAGGAAAGTGAATGAAGGTTAAAGAAAAAACTCATACGAGTTTAAAAATGCATCTATCGAGGAATATTACAAGTCATCATGGCAATAACTTAATTGTAGAGCTCACGGGTTTGGACTAAAACAAATAAGCAATTGATTGGTTTAGTTTCCTTTGGTCCAGCCATTACAGATTTTTGCTTTGGAAAATGTAATATAATATATTTTGCATAAATTATGTTTTCAGATGAAGTTATTAGATAGCAATGATATATATTACCCCTAAACGGCTAAACCACAAAAGATGGTGAATTTAATAACCAGTAAACCACACTTACTTTAAAGATAAATACTGCAGCAATTAAACCAGTCTGTGCATAGTCCAACACCGCATATGTGCATTTAAGCAAAGCTCCTTGTACTGCCTGAAGGAATTATATTGTCTAATCAATATGCTAAATTTAACATAACATTAGTTAAAGTTAGATGGAATATCTTTGAAAACAATCTCAATAGTCCTAACTAAAATATTTATAGAAAAATACCTTTAACCATGGAGGACCTGGAAGCCTCTCACGCTCACGATTTCGAATTTTGGATATTCTAGAAGACGTATCCATCTACCTTGACATCAAAATGAGTATACTGAGTATGTGAGCATATATATAATATAAATAAGAACAAAATGCACAATAAATAAAATTATCATCAACACTTAGGTCTTCTGTAACCAAGCATGTATCTCTATGCATGTCTATAGGGCTTGGAAAAAGCATGAAGCAACACAAATACTGCTCCATGGATATTAATGTAATACGTGCAGACAGAGAACAGAAGTTATTGTTGAATCTAATACCAATTCTTGTCCCGTTGCTCGACAAACATGAATCCCAAGTGCATGTAATCCAACAGAATAGAACCCAGTAGCATCCAGCAGATATAAAAGTTGATAAGTAAATGTTAGTCCTGCACTACAATAGTCCAGATTAGATTAAAGCATGTAACTTGAGATCCAACCAATGCACGGTCAAAAACAGCTAATGGACACTCAAAACTCTTTCAAGAAATCATTACAAATATAAATATCAGAAAACCTACATCATGGAGATTTATACTAGATATGTTGTAAATCATTACAAATATAAATATTAGAAAGCCCCATGCTCAGCAACCACAATTTAACTATTAACTGGTCACCACTTTAGGTCACGGCAGTCCATGAACAATGATTGGATTAATAAATTACTTTCATTCTTGAAAACAGGGGTACAAAATGATAACTTAGATCTGAACAGACCTTCAGTGGTAGCATGAAGCCATGGATAACATACACCTATAATTTTCTGAATATTCTTTGCCAATCGTGTTCTTATTGTTGCTTCAGTTTCTGTGGATGTTCTTGAAGCAATAGAAGCATCAGCTTCATCAAAGTAGTCAACATCTTCAAATCTCTCATCACCAGGACCCCATAAACTAGCTTGAAGCCTGGCTTCCCTTTCTTTGTTATAAATTGAATGCAATTTTGACTTAAGGTAGGGCAAAACAACCTAGAAACACACAGCAAATCGGAGGTTACTACTGCTCTAGTAAAGGTTGTTGGTCATACAGCATGTAAATGAGCTCACGCTGTGAATACACAAAGTAATTTTCTACGACAAAATATAATCGCTTATACAGAAGAACTTCAGTAGATTACTTGATTATAAGGTTCATAATACGTCTTAATAAGAAAAAAAAGGAAAAAAAGATGTAGAATTCTACCAAAAATACAACTGAAAGAACTCTCTGGCGCTTTTCTAGACTAGAGTGTTGGATCCCATCACTAGACTTTGATCGGATATCAGCCTGTTTTGTTCTTATTTTTGCTGCTCTCCTCCGCAAACCATATAGAGACTCAGAAAAAGAAGCATCTATATAAGAACGGTATATTAGAAAAATGAATCTCATCAATTGAAACAAACATGCATCTTCCAACAACAACAAACAAAATTAAGGTAATATTTACACCAACAGTGCAAACAACATATAATGGGCATTGTTATAAGGTTCCAATGTAACAAACTTGTTAGCAAGATGTTGAATTCCATTAAGGGCTGATAGTGATAGTTTTGCATATGCATCAATTAAGTTTTCTCAAAAAAGGAAAAGCCCTTGTACTACAACTTCCTTCCACAAACAAGCTGGTAGGTTCTAGGCTTCTGGCTAAGGTTCATTGATGTTTAAAAAAGTAACAAGGAAAGCTCGTTCTATGTGAGATGATCTTATAATTAAGTTTTCTCAAAAAAGGAAAAGCCCTTGTACTACAACTTCCTTCCACAAACAAGCTGGTCGGTTCTAGGCTTCTGGCTAAGGTTCATTGATGTTTAAAAAAGTAACAAGGAAAGCTCGTTCTATGTGAGACGATCTTACATAACTCATTCTGAACAAGTGAGATCATGAAGTTCAGTCATGCCTTGAAATTTAACAAGCTTTCCATATCACATTAGAACAACCAGAAGGTCCAGAATGAAATACATTATCACAAGATCCTATACATGGCTCAGACTCCGCTTATTTCTCCTACACCCTACAACCTTAACACTCACATCTTCATAAGGGAATAAATTTCAATGGGTGAATGGAAGAACAATCATATATAACACATCAGACATTTTTGAAGACTGTTTCTATCATAGATTACAACATATATCACACAGAAGCAACAAAAACAAATCCACAGTTCACAGAGACACAAAATAGAAAACTGATTATTATTCTATATGTACAATGAAAGCATGGTAGTGAAATCAGAATAAGCATTAAAGTTTAAAAAAAGAAAACATGTAATCCAGAAGAAACCTAAAACTAGGATACATAAAGCACTGTCTAGAATGCGAAAATAGGAAGATTCAAATACATGCTAAGCAAAAAATACCTAAAAAGGAAATTTAAGTAATAAAGAAACTAAAAGAAAATGAAAGCAGAAGGAAACCTGTATTTCGAAGACTATGAGTCTCAAGAACCAACATCAGCAAAGCAAAGAATTCATCTTCATAGTCTAACACCTTATGAAGGAACGGCCTTCTCAATGCCAATACCTATAAATTCACAAAATAAACCTCAAAGTATTTAATCTTCGATTATAATAACAATAATTGCAGCCAAAAAAATTGTAATTAATGCAACAATCTGAAAATAGAAATTGTAATAAATCCAAAAATGCCACTAAACAATAAGAAAAGAAGCTAATTTGAAACAAACTGAAACTTGTTTCTCAGGTGTTTAATTTAAACAATCAATTTATTTCATTCTAAAAGTTTCAGAGACAAGAATATACACAAAAACCAAGATTTGACCCTCTAGGCAAAATTTATAGAAAAACTGAGCAATTTTGAGAAATAAATAAGGAAAACTAAAATGAGTATTCCATAAATACATAAAAAGGTGCTTTTTTAATAATAATAATAAAAAAGGCAAAGAGAGACAGATAGAGCGTGACCCCAATTGAGTAAGTGAGAGCTCCACGGAGACTAGCCGGGAGTTGCTGAGCAGCAGCCATTTCAAAGAAGGTGGGACGAGCCCCTTGTCCTCCCACTTGAAACAACATCTTCTTCTTGTTCCGCCGCTTCTTTCTCTCTCCTGAAACTTTCCAGCTTCGGCTATCTTGATTTCGGGTTCGACCAGGTTTCTTTTTTTCCAATTTGGTTTCTAGAATATTAATTTAGTTTCTTTTTCTTTTTGTTTCAGTTGTCACAGAGTTTTCGATTTTCAAGGGTCTTTGGTTCAGCACGTTAGGATGACAACAATTTTACATTTTAGTATGGGTTAATTACATTAGACATCCTCAACTATGACCTGGATTATAAATTAGTTCCAAACTTTAAAATGTTCTAATTGCATACTCAAGGTATCAATATCAAATTAATTTAGATCATTCTATTAGCATATCCATTAAATTGGGAGTTAAATACCAGGTCAATTAAAATATTTTGAAGTTTAAGGATAATTTTAAAATCTGGTGATAGTTTAGGGACGTTTGATAACATTAACCCTTTAATTATTAGATTAATTTGGGTATTTCTTAGTCATAATTTTAATTTTACATTTAGGTTTCACTGTGATGACCTTTTTATTCTTTTTCTTTTTTGGGTTTCCTTTTTTTTTTTAAATCGAAGATAAAAACAGTTTGGTGCTCAGCATTTTCTGCAATTACATTTTGTTCATATGAAAAGAAACCAGTTGTGAAAGGCAAATTGCTTGTAAGATTTTATTACCAAATTTCATTTATCTGCTTCCACCCATTAGACCTTTTTATGATCATGACATATAGCTTATAATTCTTTCAAAATGAAAGAATATATTGCATGTGGTCAAATGTTAGAGAAATATACATAAAGATGAATGTATGATGTAATGTTTCAACAACTCCTAGTTTCTATCAGCATATTTATCTGTATTAACAACATCATCTCCAGGAGCAGAGATATGTTGTCTACAAAAGATTATTTATCAGATGTTAAAAAGTCTAAGAATCCTGCTATTTCTCTGTTCTTGCACGTTTTGAGACTGAGAAACCGGACTCATCATGGACAGTCAATTCTGTTTCCGGCATCTTCTGCTTCGTGCTTACACCTGAGGAGCTTTTGTCCTCGTTAGTGCCAGCATTTCCTGGACCAATACCGGTTCTTGAGTGATCTTGCTCCAAAGCTTCTGAATCTGATTTACCGTTGTTGCAAGGTGGATGCTTTGAGCCTGGTAATGGTGCAAGAAGGTCATCCGAGGCAGAAGAGGGAGCCCCACCTTTTTCGTCCTCCACCTTTTTTTGTTTCTCAAACATCATTTGCAGATACCTCCCTTGTTCTTCGATTCGCAGCTGCAAATTTCTCTGAATCTGGTGAAAAAATGTCGCCGGCATTAGAAAATATATGCGCATCTATATAGCACATACATCCATGCTTTTAACGATGCATGGGGTGCAAACTATCTGCAGCAACTCAATAAAAAAGGGTTCAACATGACTTTGTTTGGAAAATTAAAAATGGGGTATGCTGGGAAAATTAGAATTCCACATAACAATGTTTAAGGCTCCGAGACCCTAACATGGTGAAATCTTGGAAAAGAAGTTATTATAATATAAGTAAGAAGCCATAGCTGTGCTTTGAGTTAACCTGCATAGTTTGTGACCGTAACAAATAAATGCTTAGTTACCAGTAGCATACCTCAAGTTGTTCATGGAGCTGCTTCTGAACTTCCACCTGCAATCGCAGTGCTTCAGTAATTCCTATACTCCTGTGACGAGAAATTACAAGGCCAGAATCATACAGATATACTCAAACTTCCTTACAGGAAAGTGACGTTAGTGCCAAATCTCACTATGCTAAAACTACACATTCTGATAAATTTGCAGATCATAGCTCGAAGCTCAAGACAGAGATAATTGAGACTTCAATAGAATTTAAAAATGGTAGATAAACTTTACTTCAAGATACAAGGAAAGAGAAGGTTACTTACGTCTTCAAGTCTATCGATTTCATTTCCTCGATTGAAGTGATTCTTTTCTCTGATGTTCCTGCAATGAGAAGCAAATTATACATCTTAACAAACAAGAAAAATCAAAATGATATTATGAAAATACAGTGAAATGTTGTTGAAAGTATTATAGCTGTCTTACCTTCTGATGTTTCTGGCATGTATCTGGCCGTTCTATATTTCTGGATTCCGAACAGGAAAATGTTCCAGTAAACTTATAAGATTGTTTGAGAAAGTAAAAAGGATCCATAAAACGAGATTACATACAGACCTGCAGATGACTTTTAACATGATAGATTGTTAGGCCTTCAACATTCATTAGTTTTAAGATGCCTTTCGGAGTAGCTCCTGTAAGTTTAAATTACTCGATGAAATTAGCAAATGATGTAAACAGATAATTTGCCTACATGCTAATGAGATGAAAATACACACGTTCGCTGCCACCCAGCTGATTAACAGCTTCCAAAAAGGCCTCATGAAGCTCAGGTGTCCAACGCATACGAGGCTTTGTAGGAGGAGCAGTGGATGATGGGTAAGCATGGCTAGAAAATTCTCCATGTGGCACAAGTTGATTCTGATGAAACTGAGGCTGTTGCTTTGAGATATCTCCAGAAGGTTTCGGCACCTGATACATTTTTTAGTTTTCTCATTAACCAAAAGATAGGAAAAACTAGAAAAAGTACATCGATAAGGTAGACAGATCATATCATCTACGTAAGCCAAAGGCTAAGGTAACGGGGTTTTCAGCCATGAACAAGTCTTGGCCTTGGTAGCTAATTCCGAAATAGTAAAAAAAAAAAAATCCATTAGTTGACATTATAGCCGCAGTGGCAAAATTGTATCACCTCAAGAATCACAAAGCTAGTATATTACAAAGAATAAACTGAAGCTATATGAAAGAAATTAAAGAATGAAAAACAAAAGCCTCTGAGACATTTCTGCACCTACTGCTTCTAATAGAATCAAGGAACATACCTCCACTCTAGGGTTTAAGACATTGGTATTATCAAGAATCTTACTCCAGTCTGGATCCACAACATTGATCAAATCATCCGCCCATTCCTGCCAATTAGTTTTCTTGTTGTGATCCTCGGATGCCAAGACACTGGTGCTGCTTTCCACTAGTTGATTCGGAGCTGGAGTATTTTCAGGCAAATCGAGAAACATTTGAAGCCGGTCTAAACTCCAAGAAACATCCTTATTTCCTTGTGTGTGAATAAGTGAAGCTGTGGACTGTGAAAAAGAAGCATCTCGTGGCAGCAAAGATGCTAAATCCCTTGATGACTGGGAAATGAATGCGGGATTGTGAGAATGTTGAACATGTGGTAGAGCTGAGGCACACATATGGTCGGTGACTATGGAAGGGGACAAAGACGAATTCCCAAGAGTACCATTGCTGGGAGCTAACGAAGATTCTTGAAGCGATACAGAATTCTCCATCACTTCCCTTCCTGAGGAAACCTGAAAAGAACTCAGCGAAGTAGAATACTTGTCTTTAAAAGAAGTAAGAGCTAGAAAAGATGAAGGCATAGCAGCAAGACCTAAGTTCCTGATTCTCAGCTGTTTTATATCTAAATATCAACAACCTGAATAAGCAAAGCAAGATGCCTGTTAATACCAGATATCGAGAAACTCAACAATCTTTGCTTCAGCGGCTCTAACATATTTTACATATTTATTCATCAAACAAATCATTGCTACACTCTTAGTTTACTGCGGACAAGTTTTCGCTTTGATAACATAGACAGCCAAACAAACGACTAAAATATCTCTAGAAACAATACATATAAAGCTGACATGATGATTACAAAACAATTTCTAGTACATAGAAAATTACCGGGAAAAAGCACATTGCGAGCATCACGGTAATTTCACTTCACTTGGGTTTGGTTCCCGTCCATTTTTCAATACAATTCTAGTCACTATTGACAAGTATGACCTTCTCTATTCATGGATGAATCCTACACATATGAACAGTGATGTTGAATGTGTTGGAAAGAGAGAAAAAAAACTAGGATACCAACACCACAACAGCACAACCTAAATCAAAATCATAACATCGATTTTCCTTATAAAGATGAATTTTTATAGTATTTGCAACTGGCCTGTCAATTCAGTACCAATAAGTCAAAGCCACAAAAGGAAATCATAAGGGGGCAAGAAATACACTCATTTTGCTTTTGTCGTATAAGCAAAGAATCAACAAGAACAACTTGAGTGATTTTTCACCAAAAGCTCCCAACATGTTGACCAACAAGTTGATAAATCTAAAAAGGAAAGATAAATCGCCATAATAAAAAAGACAATTTATTTACAGCCAAATAAAGCAGGAATATCAGATTAGTCACCACTCACCAGCATAACCATTAGCTGTCTCCAAAGTTAACAAGAAAGTAAACTACATGCACACACATAAAAAAAGAGCACCTATTCCTGTTTCAATCAATAAATTTATAGACAAAAACCTGAAAATCAATCCATGAAGCAAACAGCCAATAACACAAAATAAACCAACAAAAATCAGCAAATAAACCTGGTTACTAAGCAAAAACAGAAACAACCCATTTTATAAAAAGCTAAGAAAAATCAAAATTCAGACAAGGAGCACTTTCAAGAATTGGGTATTGAAGGTTAATCTTAGTTGAGGTCAACATATAAAAGTAGATTCAAGAAGAAGAAGAAGAGGAAGAAGAAATATTAAAGAATCTTACTTGGAAACGTTGTGAAATCAAGGGTGAATGAATCAGTGGGAAGTCGATGATTGGATAGAAAGGGCTGATGTTTTGGAGACCCAAAAAATCGAATTACCAAAACAAGGAAAGGGAAGAGCAGCATAGGAATGAAATATTCTTTTTTGATTAACACACGTGGTGGCTTTGGTCTTGTTTTCTTCTCGGTTTCAACATGGTCACGAATTTTATTGCAAGTAGGAAAAAAAAAAAAGTACTTCATGTTGGGGGGGGGGGAAGCACCTTTTCGTCCCTTACTTTTCACATTTTACAAATGGCACCCTACGATTCTATTGACAAGTCAAATTAACAATGGAATTTCATTCCCCTTACAATTTTAACTACTTAGAAATATATTTCTTTCTGAATGTTACACACAAAATGAATTATGATTGTGAGCTTTATAACAAGGGAATCAAATTTCATTATGTTTTATTTCAAAGAATAATAAATCGAAGGGGGTTTAAGCATAATTTATCATTTTGGTTTGTTGGCGTGTGTTGTTATGAGAGGCTGAGGACATTAATTAGTTGTTTTTTTGGTCAATGGATGCAAATCCACTTAAGATAAGATTTGTCGATTAGTTTATTTTGGAATTTGGTCAAATTAAAGGTACCGCTTGCCAAAGAAGTTCTGTTTAACTTGTGGAGATGAAAATTCTGGGAATCTGGATTTTCTAAAACAATTATATGAAAATGATAAATTATATATTTGTATTTAAACAATTAAAACGTGGTGCAATGAATATGAGATCTGTTTTTTTTCCCCCCGAAAGAACAGACCTCCCCTTCAATGGATGCCATGGCTTGAAGCTTCCAAAACCCAGTAATCTTCAATGGGATTAGGAACACAGGTCTTAGGTTTTTTGTGGGGAAATTGTGAGATTATGGCTTAGAAATTGCCAACTAGGTTTGCTTAGATTGAATTAAGAATTAGGAATTAAATTTTAGTATTGTTGTCAAAAGAATTGGATGAATATATAGGCAGTTGAATTATCACTTGTAATTGAAGTTCCACTGAATCTAAAAGCCATTAGTTTACTAATCAAGTCCTAGGACTAGGAAGACAAATCAGACCTTACTGCCGCAAACTTGGGATTCTTCAGAACTCTACTCCTGGGGTGGGATCTGAAGCACCATGCAGAGGTACTCCATCAACGTCTACGATTGTAGATAATCCATAAGCTGTTGTCTTGCCAGCTACACCGTAGTTGCCATCATTTTGGAAACAATCACTCTCCTGCTGCTGCAGCCATGCCTGCTCCAAATTCCACAACATCTCAACCATCATTGGCCTTTCACTGCCCTTCTCACCCAAACATTTCCTTGCTATGTCTGTGAATGTTCTCAGACTTGTTGGATCTACTTTTCCTTGTAGATACGGGTCAATGATTTGATCAACCCTCCCTGATTGGTAACAATGCAATGCATGTCAGTTGTAGAACAGCAGGTCTGGCACACAGTGCCTCAAACAATACTACCCCAAAGGAGTACACATCTGATTTCTCAGTCAATTTCTGACAGGATAGTAGGACTCTTCACATCATGGTGTATAATGCTATGCTTCGAACCTGTATGAAGGTAATGCAACCCTCGAGCTGCACCAATACAGATTGTGAGCCTTGGCGTCCATGAAAGTGAAGGCTTCTTCATCCTGTATAGATGATCATGCAAGGTGCCGTTTGCCATATAATCGTAAACGAGTATGATTTCTTTCCTTTCCTTGCAGCATCCAATCAAAGAGACTATGTGGCGGTTTCGGAGCTGTGATAGCAGAAAAATTTGTCTGGAACCCATTCAGTCCTTCGTGAGAAAATGGATTGGCTCGTTTTATTGCAACAACATTGGGGCCAATTTTTGATGGTCCAAAATCTGAAACCTTGGCCACCCAATTCTGATCTAACAGGATCTTAGTACTCTTCACATCACGGTGTATAACAACATGATTAATTTAAATACTCTCTTATTGTTTTAAAACTGCAAAAAAGTTAAGAAAATGAATGGAAAAGCAAAGCATACAAATATTTTCTAAACAACTTTTCCTCTTTGCGAATCAGATAGCAAACTCAAAACTTTTACTTCAATGAGATTAGGCTCCAAACATGTCCACATTTCTCTAAGGCAATTGCCTTTGCTGTTTTAAAATTGTCACCAATGACCATTAAAAGCAGAAGTCACTAACTATGATAATATTTAAGTTCTAATATAATCAGAATACATGTAGATTCAAAAATTGGGACAATGTGAACATTTCAAATGTGACCAAACTACCTTCCTGCTACAGCACTCTTTCAGCAAAATTCATGCAATGCTAAAATGCAAAAGTATTGACTCAATTAAGCCACCTGAACCCTCAAAAATAGTCCAATTTAGAAATTCGATCAGGGCTTAGGCAAATTGGATTATTAAATTACTAAATAAGCAAAGAGCCCCAAAATATAGAGATGTGAAATACTTTATCCTACAAGAACACTCGCTATATATTTAGCCCACAATGTAGGAGAAAGGTAAGCATGAACACAGCTGAGAAAAGTGCTATCCCAACATTCCTATATAATGAGCTTAAATCCCTCTCTTATTACAAATGAAACTAAGCCGTACTAAATGTCCTTTTAGAAAAATAAGTAAAATGTTAAAAGAAAACGGATGGCACTTGCAACATCAAAATACACACAAACACAAAGGTCATACGCATCGGAGCCTCTGTTCATGTAAAGGAAAAAATGGAGATAACATAATTGGAGGGATATGCATTCACCAATTTTATTAGGCACAACAGACAAAATTAAACCAAAGTCATTAATCATTATAGAGCCCCCAACCCGAGCCAGATTTCACTGTTTTGATGGGGTTGGAAGTTTCCATAAAGTAGTAAAAAACTATCTACCATGATCTAACACATATCAATCTCCTTACTCCGCCATGGTTGCTTAGGACTCAAGGCAGAGGAGAATGAAGGCTAGTTCCCTTTTCTGATTCAGCCTGTGAGATATTTTGACAGTCCCTCATATCATTTGCTCTTGAATGAGGATGTGCTGATACGGTGAGATGGTTCTTATCAGCAAGTTTTTCCCACCCTGATGAAAACGGATTTGCAGTCCCGACCAAGGTGCTGTCAGACATAACTTGCGTTGTATTCAACATCTCATGAGAGCGGAACATTGATTTTGTATCTCCCTGGTGAAGTTAGTCACTAATAATTGGGTATATAATACTTGTATGTAAGCATCACAGCAAGGGTTTAAGCATTCATCATTCAAATCAGGAAAAATAAGTACTTAATGGTCCATGTTACTAATGATCGGGTGTGAGCATCGGATTCAGCACGAGAGAAGGGAGGGGAGGCAGAGGCACTGATCCCCCCACCCACAAAAATGGGATAATTATTCTTTAGAACCCAAAATCTATAAAATTATAAGTTAATGCATGGTCAAATTATAGTTTGACCCTCAAAATAATGAAATTTTGATTTAATCATTCGAAAAAGTATGAAGATATAAACTAATATAATTATGAAATTACATTTTAGCTCAAACAAAATTGTGTGACTTAATCTCAATCTCAAAAAATTTCTGGTTTCAACCCTAGGATCCAGAAATGTATCCATTATAGATATGTTCAATCATTTTCAAGTTTAGAAATTACCTGGCTTCTTGCCAAAAGAATTGTCACAATTGTCACATTGGCATATGGCAGAGCATCCGACTTCAGCCTAAAAATAAATGAAGAATATTTGTGCAGTCGGATTGATTAGAGGTAATTACAACCATTTATTAAATACAAATTTGAGCGTTGTCGGTTTATGTCTAACACCGACTTGTTTAATATTTTAAAGAGTTCTTTTTCATATACTTAAAGAGTCATATAACATATCTATGTCAAGGTGTATATTACACATGGATCTCGAATATAAGTACTTGAAAAAAAAAAAAAGAAATTGGGAGCAACATAAGTAACATGGAGCTACAAAGTTAAAACATACTCGATAGCAATCGCAGTACTTTTTTAGGCATTTTGTCCTCTTGCATTTGCATCCCCTTCTGTGCCAGGGTGATCCAGCGTTCATAAAGTTTCCATGACCCTGTCGCATAGTTTCTCATGTCAAACACTTACGGTATTACACAAATTTAAAGGGAAAAAGGTGTAAGATTATATAAGTTATAATTACAGTAACATTAGGAGAATCATTGGATGGGAAAACAACAGGTGAAGCAAATGCAAGAGGGTTACGCAATTGAATTTGTTGTCGAGTATCAAGAACAGTATCGTCATAATCTGTATTGTTCAAACAGTTCTCGCATGCACAATTCTCGCAGTAAATCCCTGCTGCAAAGCACTCACAATAACTGCCAATCACAATAAACAACAAAACTCAACAGATGTACTCCAAACTCTTTTCTTTTTTTCAGCACCCTCTGAACGTTGGGGGTATGATGTTCCAAACTTCTAAATACATGAAGAAAACTAAACATACCGATCTTGGGTATATGCTTAAACTGAGTCCGAGTAACATAGTACTCAAGTGAAATGTTCTATCTAGCATGTGAACTTACAGTTTCAAACATCTGGATCTTAGGCAGTTACAGTGTTTCCAGGCTTGAATCTTCACTGGGAATGTTTCTCTATTCCTGAATTCAACAAATCCCACAGCTAAAAAGCAATGTGAAAGTCATTCAAGTAAAAAATATTATGTAAACTTGCCTCTCCCCTTTTGAGCTAACTTGGGATTTGGATTGTTGGTCAACCCTGTCAGCAAATTGTTTACTTTTAAGCAGGTGAAGAAATGACACTTCCTGAGAAGCCTCCATTTTTTCTGGTACACGACCTCCATGGTGATCACTCTCAACATGATCACTAACTCTCCCAGCTGGTGAAATCAAGGGATGATGGTTTAATGGTACGACTCCCCCAGCTGGTGAAATGAAAGGATGATGGTTTAATGGTAGAAAATAAGATGAGAGCGGAATCGACATGCCCTGATTTCCACCAAGGAAAGTGGGCTGAGAATGGAAACCTTGACTCACATGTTCCAAAAATTCATCAGATTCAACATGTTCCGAGACGTTTTTAGATGAAAAATTCAACATCCTACGCCACCTTTCATCACCGGAAATCTCAACCACGCCATCATTTGCGTTATCCTTAGTTTGTTCAGTCGTCACTTCTGAAGCATTGAAACAAGCACCACGTGTTTCATCATGTGGAGCCCAGTATTCACCATTTTTTATCATAGAATTGCCTTGGTTGTGACCATTTGAAAAATCCAACATCCTACGCCACCTTTGATCACCGGAAATCTCAACAACGCCATCATTTGCGTTATCCTTAGTTTTTGCAGTCGTCACTTCTGAAGCATTGAAACAAGCACCACGTGTTTCATCATGTGGAGCCCAGTATTCACCATTTTTTATCATAGAATCGTCTTGGTTGTGACCATTTGAACTTGACCCACCAGTTTCATCTCTGTCAGCATAGACAAAACAATCTTTAGTTATGAGCAAAGTGATTAGTTGACTTCCAAAAATATTATCAGTGAAAAAAAAAAAAAACACCTTTCAACGAAGCTTAAGCATATTGGTCGTTGGTGTATATTTAGAGGTGGTGAGTTAACCAATGAAGAAATCGATGTAAAACTGAACTCAGAAAGCCTTTGGTTACGCAGTGATGCTCTCGCTCTGGATGGCATTATAGGAGAGAGACCATTGAGAAATTCAGAAACCGGAGATTTCTACAATAAAAACAAAGGTTTTACCAATTATGTGTTTATTCATTTCTATACTTTTAGGTATAGATGTTTGGGGAAAATAAAAAAGGAAAATATACAAGCCAAATTGTTTACTTTTTCAGAAGTCGTTACTTTTTCCGAAGGAGAGGTAGCAGGAGTCGTTTCTTTTGCCGGAGGAGAGGTTGCAGTAGCAGGAGTCGTTACTTTTTCCAGAGGAAAGGTAGAAGGAGTCGTTACCTTTTCCGGAGGAAAGGTAACAGGAGTCGTTTCTTTTTCCGGAGGAGAGGTAGCAGGAGTCGTTTCTTTTTCCGGAGGAGAGGTAGGAGGAGTCGTTACCTTTTGCGGAGGAGAGGTAGCAGGAATCGTTTCTTTTTCCGGAGGAGAGGTAGCATGAGTTGTTTCTTTTTCCGGAGAAGAGGTAGCAGGGGATGATGCCTCAATGGCATTTCTGGAAGCCTCCATCGATATTTCAAGAACCTTTTGCTTTTGAAGATTTTCTCGAGAAAGTGATAAAGGATGATAATAAACAACCCAGTTGCTGTTTTTTCTCCTTCAGGGAATCGACATTTGACGGTGATTGGCTTTCAAGTTTTGCTAAATCAACCTGAAACACTCAAAGGAGAATCAAGGAAGCTAAAATGATTATTAGACAATGAGAGAAAATATAGAATTCATTCATAATTTGCTCAATACATCAGGTCTGCATTTATACACTGAGATAACAGAAGCAACAGAGGCTCAAGAAACTGTAACTAATTGTACCAGAATACTAATTGCAACAGAATCATAACCGGTTAAGCTAACTACTTCAACATTTTGCAACTGCTCTGTACTTGCTAATCATGTTTAACTGAAGAGATGAATTGTGAATAATATAGAGAGAGCCAAAAATAAATAAATAAATAATATTTTAAATATTTAACTGTTTTAATTTAAGAATAAAATATTATTTATTATTTCATAAAATTTTAAAATATATATTATTTATCCAAGGAAGCTAAAATGTTTATTTACTAAGTAATGATTAACTAAAAAATGATAAATTGTGAACGATACAAATGAGAAAATTCGGGATACAAATGGATTTAGGTAGATGATTAATTTCACTTCCGATAAGAGTAAAAAAAAATTAAATTTAAATGATAAATTATATTTTAAATATTTTAACTGCTTTGATTTAAGAATAAAATATTATTTATTCTTTCATAAAATTTAAAAAAAATGTTATTTATCCAAGGAAGGTAGAATGATTACTTACTAGCTAATGGTTGACGGAAGAATGATGAATTATGAATGGTTCCGGATACAGATGAATTTACTTTGCAATTAATTTCACTTGCGATCAGAGTCAAAGAGAGAATTAAACTTTAAGGATAAATAATCTTTTAACTATTTTAATTTAAGAATAAAATATTATTTATTCTATCATAAAATTTTAAAAATTCCAGATACAAACGGATTTACATAAACGACTAATTTCATTTGATAAGAGCCAAATAAAAACTTTAAGGATAATTAATATTTCAAATATTTTAACTATTATAATTTTAAGAATAAAATATTATTCATCCTTACATAAAATTTTAATTGTTTAAATATTAAATATAAAAAATATTTTAAATATTTTTACTGCTATAAATTTAAGGATAAATATTTGTTTATCCTTTCATAAAATTTTAATTGTTTAAATATTAATAGTAAATAATATTTTAAATATTTTGACTGTTATAAATTTAAGGATAAATATATTTATGCTTTCATAAAATTTAAAAAATATTTTTAGTCTTTCATAAAATTAAAAATGTTTAATGATAAATTTGTCCACTAATATTTATATGTTTGTCAAAATGGCTCTAATTATATTTTTGAACCATTTTGACCGACAAACCTTTGTTCTTTTTTTTTTATGCTTTTTCTAATAGATTTAATAAAAGTAAAAAAGTTAATAAGGATGATGTGAAATTTCATATGTGAAATAATTTTAATGAGATGTAATTTATTACTAAGATAATCTAATAAGATAATTACATGTGAAAAATAATAAAATAAATAAATAATACATTAAATTAAATTAAAAATAAGTCTTAATTTAAAGAAAATAAAAATAATTATCTAAAAATTAACTCAATAGAAAAACATTTCAATAAACAAACATATGAAAATTGAAACTTTTGAAAGAAAAGAAAATTGAATCCTTAAATTTATTCATTAAATTTGTTAGAAAAATATATTAAAAAATAATATAAGTTAATGACAAAAAAAATTAAAAATATAATTAAGGTTATTTTGATAAAATATATAAATGTTAGTAGTCAAATTCAATTAAAAATTATATATTATTTATGTAAGGAAGCCGCTTGCTTATTAACTAATGATTAAAAGAATGATGAATTGTGAATAATACAAATGAGAAATTCTGGATCCAGATGGATTTAAATAAACAACTAATTTCACTTGCGATAAGAGAAAAAAAAGAAGTAAATTTTAACTGTTTAAATTTAAGAATCAAATATTATTCATCTTTTCATAAAATTTTAAAATATGAAGGATAAATAATATTTAAATATTTTGATTGTTATAATTTTAAATTATTTATCCATTCATAAAATTTTAAATAATTTTATTTATTCTTTCATATAATATTTAAATTTTAATTGTTTAAATATTAAGGATCAATGCATTCACTAGTCTTCTCTGTTGAATTATCACTTGTAATTGAAGTTCCACCGAATCTAAAATCCATTAGTTTACTAATTAAGTCCTAGGACTTGGAAGACAAATCAGACCTTACTGCCGAAAACTTGGGATTCTTCAGCGCCCGATCGGGGCTGTGATCTCGGAGAACTCTACTCCTGGGGTGGGATCTGAAGCACCATGCAGAGGTACTCCATCAACGTCTACGATTACAGATAATCCATTAGCTGTTGTCCTGTCAGCTACACCGTAGTTGCCATCATTTTGGAAACAATCACTCTCCTGCTGCTGCAGCCATGCCTGCTCCAAATTCCACAACACCTCACCCATCGTTGGCCTTTCACTGCCCTTCTCACCCAAACATTTCCTTGCTATGTCTGTGAATGTTCTCAGACTTGTTGGATCTATTTTTCCTTGTAGATACGGGTCAATGATTTGATCAACCCTCCCTGATTGGTAACAATGCATGACCCACTCAGCCAAATTTACCTTCTCCTGCTCTTCCTCCATGTTTTCTGTCAGTTGTAGAACAGCAGGTCTGGCACACAATGCCTCAAACAACACTACCCCAAAGGAGTACACATCTGATTTCTCAGTTAATTTCTGGCGCTTGTAATATTCTGGATCCAAGTACCCAAAGCTTCCCTTCACCATTGTAGTAACATGCGTGTTCGACTGGGTTAGCATGTTGGGGCCAATTTTTGATAGTCCAAAATCTGAAATCTTGGCCACCCAATTCTGATCTAACAGGATATTAGTACTCTTCACATCACGGTGTATAATGCTATGCTTCGAACCTGTATGAAGGTAATGCAACCCTCGAGCTGCACCAATACAGATTGTGAGCCTTCGCGTCCAGGAAAGTGGAGGCTTCTTCATCTTGTATAGATGATCACGTAAGGTGCCGTTTGCCATATAATCGTAAACGAGTATCATTTCTTTTCTTTCCTTGCAGCATCCGATCAAAGAGACTATGTGGCTGTGACGGAGCTGTGATAGCAGAAAAATTTCTGTCTGGAACTCATTTAGTCCTTGGTGAGAACATGGATTGGCTCGTTTTATTGCAACAAGATTGGTGCCACCATTAATGGATCCCTTGTAAACTTTCCCATAACCTCCAGCTCCAAGAAGTAAAGCATCAGAGAAGTTGTTGGTGGCTACCTTTACCTCATCAAATGTAAAGTTCTGGCAATGGTCAGATGATTGAGACTTCATGAAAGCTTTTCTCTGCCCTTTCCAATCAATTGCAGCTACTATTTGCCAAATAGTAGGTAGACAAAATAATAAAAGAATGCAAGTCATGATTTGGACGAAAATTTTGAAAGCTTTATAACTTGCACCTTCTTTTCTCCATGGATTTGAGTTCTTTCCCATTCCAAATGAAAATGGTCCGGCAAGACTGTTGTTGGAATCGGACAACTTGAAAATTTCTAACCCGTTTAAGATCGCTGGCTTGAATGTCCTGATTGAACCATTTCCATTACGTATTAAAAGTGACAGATTTTTTCTCCTTTTGGTATGTTCTGAAAAATTTACGATGTAATCTCTATAAACCGGAATACCTGCGCCATGGCTCCAGAGAAATATGTCTGCCTGATCTTCAGCAGTTTGATCCTTAATATAGACATGGAAAACTCTGTAACCAACACCCTTAGCCTCATTTGAGATCTCACAAAAATGGAGTCTAACAAGGTAATAGAAACCAGAGTCAACTGGCAGTAACCATGTAGCTCTACTTTGATTACTTCCATCAGCAAAGACTGTCCTGGCGGAAGCATAAACTTGCTTAGGACCAACATATGCTGGTATTCTGGAACTTTGCTTTATTTGAACATCTGAGATGACGATACCCGATTTACTTCCATCAGTTGTCAAAAAACTTGCATCGGGTATCCATTCGCGAAACATGCCAGTATCTTCCAGTGCAGGAATGAACTCTCCACCTATGTTAAATCGGTGCATCAGCTCAAGGGCTTTCAAATTCTTGATATAATACGAAGAAGCTTGTCCAATCAAGGGCAGCGAAACAGCTTCTTGGATGTAAAGATTTGAAGGCATCGAGATAACCTCAATCTTGTTCACAAATGCGAATGCATCAGAAACATCCGGTGATGGGGTGAATGTTACATTTAGCACCCCATCATTGACATCGATACAAAATTCCTTCATAGTGTAACTATCATGTAACTGAAGTTTAGAATATGAAGCATTGGATGTTTTGAGAAGAGTGAAGTGAGCAGCACTGACAGAGAACAATGCTTTGGACATATGAAAGCCTGAAAATGAGAATGGATTGAAATGAAGTCGAATGAACTTGGGACCTGAAGGTACAGTAAAGGTATATGTGAACGGTTTTTTGTGGATGCAAAGTTGCGGTTTTTGAAGATAAACAGGTGCCAAGGCATATTTTTTCGAGACGACAGAGAAATTAGTTCTAGGAACGTGAAAGGAACCGATATCATCTCTGTTTATAAGGAATGGTAGATCAGATGAGGAACAATCTAGGATTAAGATATCTGTGGGCTCATAAGAAGATGCTACCTCAACGGACATAGCCACCAAACTATTATTATGTGTTATAAATAAGAACCTGCAGAAAGACAACAACATACCAAACATAGAGGGCATTCGGCTCCTGGCCGTGTTTTGGTTCTTCTTAGACATAGCTGAAGCTGAGGACTCTCCACTGTGTGTAGATAAGAAAGAAGCCTAGGAATTTGCACCATTAAGTAGCAAATATAACCATATGCACGTACTTTAATTCCACAGGTTGAAAGTTCAAACTAATAACAGCCTAGCATTAAGAGTCTTCTCCATGTGGAAGTGGATTACTTCTTATGTATTCGCCTTTTCATTCAGTTAGTCAAGCATGAGTAGCAAACACGTATAGAGAAGTCTTGTCCTTGCCCCACCATTGCTGTCCCCTAAAAAGGTTTCAATAATTCAATTCCTGTCTATTCTTGAATTATCAATGCTGCAATTTCTTGAATTTCTAAGCAAGTTGGTAAGCATAGTAGCAAGACTAATACGGCCATCTATCACAAATATAAACCTTTATTTAAATGGAGTTATAGGTAAGGATAAAATTACAAATCATAATCAAAAGATAGTATGTTACATAATGAACAATGAGACTGCATTTTGTTCTCCTACATCCAGTTTTAGATTTCATTGAAAAACAAAAACTTACAGTCGATTTTCTCTGTAAACAAAAACTTATGGTAACACCAGTAATAGCATCAATGGTTAACTTCTCCATGATTTACGAGATACATATATAAATCTAGTAAAAGTATCCATGAATATGATATTATATATATATGAAAATTATTTCTCAAAAATAAATAGGATTTAAAATTTAGTGATTTTACATAATAGTTTGATATAACACTGGTCTTGATTTATTACTCAGAGACAAGATCACATGATGAAATTTGTCTACAATTTTACAGCTTAAAATTTTCATAATATAGATATCCATTGTCTAAAAAATTATTATTTTTATATACGAGTGTCATTAATTTCATTAAGGGCAGAGTATCTTCTAATATGAAAACCATTTAAAATTAAACCACAATGGAAATATGATATTTTAGACTGATAAAGAGGCATAACAATGTGCCTTACTATTGCGCCCAAAATTTGTTGGTTAAGTTGAGTAAGCATGCAGCACTCTAAATTCATTTAGTCACATTCCAAGTTTTTAATGATCTCTTTTTATATCAATATTTTTTTTTTTATATATTCACAACTGTATCTACAATATAAAATACAATTGGTCGACCGGTAAATACAATTGAATGCAACACTAAATTGATCTTCCCTTTTTCTTGAATCTCTTCTGTCTCGTTAGATCAAATCATTCATGATCATTGATAACATTCTAAAATAGTTTACATTGATCTAAAACTTTAAGAATCAGTCAAACATCGTAGGGGTACAAAATATAGATCCTATTTGATTTCATGGGTCTTATACAACTTTGAAGCAAAGATCAATTTTTCAATTACTCATATTGGTCATATAATGCACATGTGGTATGAAACACATGCTATGATATTACTCTCTCTTTATCAAGAAATCGATACCATACAAGTGATGGTTTATATACATTTCATATCTAACTTTGAGTCCAAAACTCTACTTTCTTAATAGATTTGGCAATAGCACTTCCACCTAACATAAAATATAGGAAAAGTGAATTGTGGGATTTTTTATTCACTTTCGATCACAATTTCATCGTATGACCTCATCTTAATCCATTATCAAGATGGTCTTATTTTTAAACTTGAGCTCTCATTAAAACTCTCAGTTTTAAAGCTTAAAACTAATCCCTTCATTTTTCTAATTGTTCATTTTCAATTTTCTAGGTAAATAATAATTACAATTATATATTTAATTCTCAAATTTTACAATTATTTTTCAATTTGGTCCTTATCTTTAATCTCAACCTTTATTTTTGTAAATTGGATAAATTTTGTTATAATTTAACAAGATGATTAGAAATTACACCAAATACTAATATGACAACTTACATGATAGTTCACCTATATTTTATTTCTAGTGTAATATTATTTTATTTTATATGAGACATCATTAAATAATTTAAAATAAAAAAGATAAAAAATAATTATCTATAATGATATAAAAATATCAATAATCGTATCATCTATAAGAGAAAAAGACACAAAGCCCTTTAAAGAATTTTTGTTTTCCTTTTTTTTTCTTTCTTAATTTATGATAATTAGGAATATGAAATTTGTTTGCAATAGCTTTTTTTTTTTCTTTTCAATTTCACATGATTTGATCATGCCTCTAATGTTGTAGGTGAATGCGTTAGGTTGCAATTATCACTTATTAGTCAATATTAGACTTTTTTATGGGTCGAGTCATCCGACTCGAAGGTTTGCTCAAAATGTGAGAGGATTTGAGTAAAAATATAAACTTGAAAAATAAGATTAAACAAAAAAATAAGGCCTATTTTAAACCTCAGGTAATACATTTTGGCCCTTGAGTTTAGCCTGACCCGAATTCACTAAATGACAAAAAATTTTTACTATTTTTTGTTATTTTAATGATTTTTTTATTATTTTCTTTCTATTTTGCTACCATTTTACTATTATGTTATTACTATTTTATTGTTATTATTTAGATATTATATAACACTTGCTTTATTGTTAATTTTGTTATTATTTTAGAGACATTTTCTTGTTAAATTACATCTATTTTAGTATTATTTAAGTATACATATTTTTAAAATTTATTTTCAATTTATTCAAAATATTTATTTTAATATTTTTAACATTTTGATACATTATATATATTTAAAAATATGTAAAAAATAACATAATATAAAAAAAATAAATATGGACATGCTAAGTCAAGTCCAGATTTTAGCATTTTATTGGGACCAAACTTGGACAAATTTTTAAAACTAAGCCAAGCCCAAACCTAACAAACGAACCTAAATGTTTGCTTAAGCTCGACCAACCCATGATCCCCTCTAGTCAATATTGAGATCAACTTATTATAATTTGGATTATACCATTTAATTTTAAATTATTTTTATAAAGAAAATTATGTAAATATTATTATTTTTACTATTTCAATATCTCTAAGTAACAAAAAAAAAAAACATTAGGTAAAAATTTATTCGTTATTTGAATATTTTTATTCAAAAAATTACTCATTAAAAAAATCATTCACATTTTTAATAAAATAATCGTTTAAAAGATGATAATGTTTGGAGAAGAACAAATCAGGAAAGCCAGCCCTGGGCATGGCATCCCACCTCAAAATGATGGGAAAGGGAATGAATATGAGTATGAGGAAAAAATAGTAGGGGTCAAATTTTCCAAAGTTATAAAGGTTTGAGAGCTAAGTTTATGATTATGCTTAATTTTTTTACTCAACTGACTGAAAGTGAACCATTTCAAAAGTAGGAGGACCAATTTTGAATTAATAAAATAAAGATTAAATTTGCATAAATCGATAACTACAAGAATTATCCTTAAAATTTAATAAGTATATATACATTATATTAGTTAATTTTAGTTGAAAACTGTTAGCAATACTAATATATTATTGTTGAGTGTTTTTCCCTGTCTCCTTTAGACGATGATATTATATGGGTACTATATATTAATATGACATACTAGGTGAATTCCATGCATATAGACACGTATCCTATTCTAGACTTAACACGTGTTTATGCGGTTCCATGCGCGATCTCACATGTGACTTAACAAGAGAATATAGGTACCCTCCTGCGAGCACTCGTTATTATGCAAGCGAGCTTGGTCCATGAACTCAGCTTGCGAGCTCGATGTAATCCGATCCAAACCCATTTAGGTTTTGGGCCGCTGATAAACAAGTGTCATAACAACTATTATCTCACAAAAACAAGGACCCTAGCAAGAAATTGTTAAAAAGCAAAGAGTGATGGATGAACTTTTAAGTTTAACTTAGAAATAGAAAGCAATATCTAGATTCCCAATTCCACACAACAAAAATAATCACCAACCTTTCAAATTAATTAGCACCAAGGCTCTTACTACTTATCAATTATAGCTGGGTTAAAATCTTCAGATCTTCACTGCATTTCATGAAGAATAAGCAACTCTTTTCGCCCCAAAGGTGGAATTTAAAATAGTGCGTCCACTGCCTGACAACAAGCATATCATGTTAGAGATTTCCCGGAGCAAAAAGTATTTTATCTTTAGATTTAAAAGGTTATAGATGTAATTGACTTACTCCAGCAAATACGCATTCTACATGGGCGATCACTTGACAGTTACATTTTTCACAATAATATGCGTGATCATTTGGATTTCTATCTTCCTCACAAAATTCACAACGATGATCTCTAGAATCATCTTCAACAAAAGAACCTTTCAGAGTTAAAACATGATCATGATATGTGGATTTAACCATACCAGGAATGGGAACACATTTCACACGAAAATAAAACGACATTGTGGACAACGATAAAAGGATTCTCTTTTAATACGTTTTCCACATTCAACACAAAGAGAACTTGCTGCCGGTGGCGGATACTTGGCAATGAGTAACTGAAAATTTGTCCCAAAATAGTAAAGGTCATGCACGTGACCGTGGCCCTCACTTTTCAAGGGTCGCCTTAAGGAACTAGCACATGTAGGATGGAGGTTGATGGGACAATGTTCACAATTATATGCAAACATGAGTGACTTTAACGCAAAAGGGCAAGCAGAACACTGTGGCTTTGACTTTGAATCTTCATGGGGAAGACACAACTAACGAACACATGTTCCAGATGAAATGGGACTTCATTCCATTGAAATGGGACTTCTATCTTTTGTGGTAACCTAAGGCAAGATTCGTGAAGAATATAATCACAGTTGTACTCACAGCAAAAATAGGCAGGACCTATGATTGGCAATTCACAAATTGTGCATTTGGTTTCATCTATAGGGTCATTACAATAGCCAAGTACAAGCTTATGGTGGTGGTTGAAATGCTGAAACTCGGTTACTCTAGCCATCTCTTTTTCTTGCGAAACCGCAGTTTTATGAGTTCTTAGAGCAGCGCATTTCACATCAAGCTTGAAATCACACTGCTCGCAAAGATATATGAAGCCAAGACAAATGTCTTTACACTCATCACATGAAATGGTTCGACCAATCTGAAGGTGATGTGAAGTATAGAGGTTAAGAGGATGGATAGAATGGGATGGGTGTTGTATCTTATTTGGCAAGTTAGCGCATCGTTTATGTAGGTAAAACTCTTTTTGTCCTGCAGATTTAAGAAGGTCAAAACACATTTCACAGCGGTAGCTAGGACCACTAAATACCAGACGACAACCGTTGCAATATTGTTTTCCTTTTCCTTTTAACACTTTAGTTACCTCATACATCGGATGAACCTCATACATCCGATGATTGTGGTTGATAGGTTGAATCTGCATTTACAAAGAAAGAAAAAGGAATCAAAGTTATATACTATAATTTAATTGAGGAAGCATCTCAACTTTGGCTAGTTTGAATAAAAGTAAGTTAATATATTCAACATATAGTTGCAAACCAAACTGCGGATTACATTGGTCCTTTCATTCTGCTCCATTTCGTTCAAATGCCAAAGCTTTGTTTTCTGTGGACCGGGAAATAAGGATGAGACCTTTCCAGATGAAATTTTATCCTATAGACCAAACAAATATTAATCATTAATACATCTAAACTGATCAAAGCAAAGAGCTTGACAAATTTTGTTGATAATTCTTCTTTTTACTTTATTTATTTTGGAAACAATTAAAGACAGAAAAAGGTTAAAAAAAATTTAAAAATAGCAAAGACATTAGCAAAAATAAATTGAAGGGTGAAAAAGAATTATTACATCAGCAAGTGCACATTCAACATGAACCATATACCTCCAACTTGGACAATAATACACAAGATGCTTTAGATTCCTTTCATTCTCACAAACATCCCAATGATATTCTACAAAATTGTCTTCTTTAATCGAATCCATACAGATAAGCGGGTGTCTGTGATATCCATGTTTAGCTGAAGATGGTTTAACACATTTAGGATGGAAACTAAAATCACACTACACACATAGCTAAACACTAGCAGCACCACAATGCTTCCCACAAGGTTCCCAACAGAAATCCTTCCCGAAACCTGAATTGAGAATGTAAACGTGGCAGTCATGTTTTAGGGTGGGCAAGAGTTTAGTGCAGCGTCAAAGGGAATTTGCTTCCCTTCGACAAACACAGATTTTCCACCTGAATCTAGTAAAATAGCATAAAATTCCTGTACGACCTGGAGGACTGCCGCTTGGGGATGTGCAAAAACACTTCCCAATTGCGATTCTTAATGTGTGCATTAAATCTCAGTTAACTCCATACTATTTTGCACAAATCCACGATAGGGTACCAGATTTTCCTTAAGAAGGAAATGGTCATACCATTCCTTAGTGTCTAAAACAAACTTTGAGTTGTCAAATGGTTGAGAACTCAAAGCCACCATCTTTCAACTTTTGGGTGCCATAATCTTCTACTCACAACCAACAATGATGAAAATTTTCGCACAATTAAAACACACTCAAGAGACACAAGAATTATATGTTCCCCAAATATCACAAAGCAATCAACAAAGTTACTCTAAGAACTACCAACCAAGAATGCACTAAATGCTCCATTTCTCACTATGCATTATATTTTTAGAATTATGAAACGAAATCTCAACCAACTCATCACTATCAGCTAATATTAGCCATATGGTCAATATTTAATTTCTAAAATCCTAAAATTTTCTAGCACAAACAAAATCCACAATAGAGAAATTTGAGTAGGAAATCTCAAGAGTAATTTGTATGAAACCAATTTAACCCAAAGAAATATAATTTCAAGATTGTCTAGCAGAGATATTCATGCCATAACTCCAAATTATAACCACATCCAAATTTCATTTCCCAATTTTCTCAATGCCCACACAGTCTCTAAGTTTAACAACTCACCTATAATAAAGCATGAAAACCACAAATTGCAAATTGTTAGCTAAAAAATCCTACAAATTCTACCACAATGGCACACGAGCAAGAGAAAATCTAAAACAAGTAAAGAAGTAGCAATAGTTTATACAGCATTTACGAAATAGTTGTTGGAAACTTGGAAACATTGGAGAATTTGTTGAAAAGCTGAAGCTTTTTTTTTTTTTTGTTGCAATCGTGAAAGAGCAAGAAAGGTTGGAGTTTTGGAGGGTTTGAGACGAGAGCAAAGATATTTTGGATGTTTAAAAGCAGGTCTGTGTAGGTAGAACCAGGTTATTGTTGCATATTTAAAAATTAAAAGCCAACAACGAGGGATTGGCATGGTTGATGATGAAATCTCGAGTATAAGTTTCATCTATTGTCACTGTTACGTGTGGACATATAGGTGAGTTTTTATCAATTCATTCATCATGTGACACCGGCGGATCCGAAAAACTATTTTTAGACTGATTAAATTATATATTTTAGGTGGTAAAATTATAATTTTTTATATTTTATAATTTTAAATAATTAAATTAATTTTTATCATTTTAAGATTAAAATCTAATTTTATTATTACTAATTTAAAATTTTATAAATTATAAAGAGTCAAAATAAAAAATTTCTATTTTAGAGAGAAATGGGACCCTACTCCCTTGATTTGCCACTGTTATGTGATGTATTGATTAGATTTTACATTGAAATTGTTCATATTAATGGAAATTGAATTTTAAAATTAAAAAAATATATATAAGAATTTAGAACAATTTAGTTAAAAATATTAATTAAATTTACAATACATAATACATAACACTAATTAAATTTAACTAAATAAATTTAACCTGAGCTATTTCTTAGAAAGGAGAATACCCAACAATAGGCTATAACTTATAAAGGTTTATTTTAAGACTTGTTTTGAGCAAAGAGAAATGAAAGTTTTTTTTTTTTTTCTTATAAAGGAGAATACCAAGCAATACGCCATAACTAAAGTGTTACTCATATTTCTAATTTCAATTTTAATTTTTTATAAATTATTCTTTGTCATGACAAATTGAAATGTTAATGCACTATTTGGGGCCTAAACTTGACAAGTGTTCCTACTTAGGGGCTTGAACAATTTTTTCCAAGTTATTTTGTTAGCTTTGATATAACAAACATTCAAACTAAATTTTATATGTATTATATTTCTTAAATCATTTGGTGAAAATATAGTTGAAAATTTTATCAAATATTTTAAAATACTTGCAATATACACAAAAACATGTTTTAATTGTGTTTTAATTTATCTAAATGTTCTTGGGACAATACCAAAGTATTCTAAGGTGTTTAAAATATTTTTAAAGTACTTTGGTATACAAGTCTCGAAACATAGAACCATATGTCTTGTTTGAAAACTATCTTACAGGCAATGATAGTTCTAATTACGAGAAGGCTTTCTGAGTTATGTGATATCAATTGAAGGCAAACGAGTTGATCCGAATAAAGTCTTAGTAATTGTGAACTAAAGACCATCAAAGAATATCACAGAGGTGTGAAATTCCTAAGACTAACTAGATATTATTGGCGATTTGTTAAATGATTTTCGATGATAGCTTTCTGGTTGACAATAGGGGTGAGCGTTCAATCAAACCAAATGAAAAAATTTCGAGTTAATCGAGTTGACAAATCTTATTTTATCATCCTAATTTGATTTGAAATTTTCTCAAATCGATTCGAGTGAGATGAAATTTGAATATATTTGTTCGAGTTGAATTAAAAAAATGAATTTGGTGTTATTTATTTTTATATAATATTTTTTTTGAAAATATTTTTCTATAAAAGTTTTTAAACATGACCATACAAAGGAAAATTGAAGTCAACAAGTGAACAAATAAAAGCAACACAACATGAATCCAAGTAAACAACAACACAACAAGATTATATAGAAAACATAAGCAAAAGTCCAAAATATAGTAGAAAATTACACCAATCCAAACAACACAATAAAAAATAAAAGCAACACAATAAAATTCCAATAAACCAGCAGCAATAACACAACAAACTGGTAACAATAACAAATCAGTTCAAAGAAACGTTATAAAATAGCTTAAGCATCTTCTTTTGCTTCAAACACTATTTGTAAACTTAAAAAATTCAGTAAAAGTGTTGAATGAGTTAGTTAAATAATAAAAAAAAATGTTTGCAAAAATAAATTAAACAAACATTTAACTTTATGAACTAATGCTAAGTATATTACCTTCTTTATCTTCGGGTATTTTGGATAAGTCTAATAAATTTAAAAACAAAAGTTTTAGGTAAATTATGAGAATGCTTACTAATATAAATAACATAAAAGCTTATTTTATGAATCAAAATTAATATATTACCATCTTTCACGGTTTGAAGTTCACCAACATAGTTTTCAAGATTGATGGGATTCTTAGATTTTCAAAGCCAATCTTATGTGCAAACCAAAACTTCGACCATGAGAGGAGTTAGAGAACTTCTAAAACTATCGAGAACACGTCCAGTCGAGCTAAATGCACTTTTCGAGGCAACTGTTGAGATAAGAATAGCAAGAATATCTTGAGCCATTTTTGCAAGAATAGAGAATCTAGAACTGTTCATTTTCCACCACAATAATAAATCAAATGAACTTAAATTGTCTACTTCGTCCTCCTTACCCAAATACTTATCCAACTCATATTTAATTTATAGTCTAACTTGTTTCTTCTTCTTAAGGTATTTTTGCTTGCCAAGCCTGTTTGCATTTCTAACGATCTATTTCCATTGAATTGAAAATATTTGTCAAAGAACTAGATTTGCTTTCAAACTAGTATGTTGATATTATTTCCTTCACCCCAATAATTATTATACTTATCCCTCATTTTGGAAGTCATAGAAATTATGTATAAATCTTCACAATATTGCCACCCATAAAAAAGATAATGCACATTCGTCAATACTTCAAAAAGTGAATAAGAGATAACATGCAAATATTCGGACACCTTTATTGTAAGATGATAAAAATGCTCTAACACTTTTATAACTCTTTGAACAATTTCTCAATCATCAAATGTAGGAACTCCATCTCCAGCAATGAGGTCAAGAAAAAAAGTTATGATCATCACGTACATATGTTTCAACTGCACGTTCATATTTTTCTGCCACCTTTAACATCATATATGTTGAGTTCCATCTTGTAAGTTATTAGGAAATAAATAGAGGAAAATAATAAGATATGCAAATATCTGTTCAATATGTAAATAATATATTTAGTTATGTAAATAACATATTTAAGAGAGAAGTTAGGGATTTATATAGATTTATTGGGTGATTTATTTTCCATGCTTAACATGTATATATGTCTTTTTTGGCCTGCAATACAAAGGAAGGAAGTCATTTTTCTTTCAAAAGTTTTTACATGGTATCAAGAGCCAAAGAAAAACAAAATAGTCATCAATAGCAAGGGAAAGAAACTTGCTTCCACCTGCGTGTTAACTTCGAGCGATAATCCTAGTAATATAATTACTCAAGTGCAATTGAAATGATACAACTATGATGCATGGGCTCGAGTGATACAAACTGCATTGAAGGCCAAGAAGAAATTCAGATTTATTGATGGAATAATTGAACAACCTGATGATGATTCCTCTGAATTGGAGGATTGGTGGATTGTAAATTCTATGTTGGTTTCATGGATGCTCAATACAATGAAGCCAACCCTGCGATCTATTATAACTTATATGGAGATTGCAAAGGATTTATGGGATGGTATCAAAGAACGATTCTCTATTGCTAATGGACCTCTTGTTCAGTAGATCAAGGCAAAACTTGCCAACTACAAACAGAGAGGTTTTCCAATAATAACTTATTATGGGAAATTGAAACAGCTATGGGAAGAACTCGTGAATTATGAGCAGATTTCCATCTATTGTTTTGGAAAATGCAATTGTAATATTACAGCTGAACTCAACAAGAAACTAGAAGAAAAGAGGCTTCATCAATTTTTTTTATGGGGTTGAAAGATGCGTTATATGGAACTATTCGTTCCAATATTTTAAGCACAGATCCGTTGCCAAACTTAAACAAGGAATACTTGCTGGTATTCCAAGAAGAACACATTAAAAAAATTTCACAAGGGAAGGAGGAACATGAAGAAGTTATGAGTTTTGCAATGCAAGCCAAGATAAGAGGCCGAAAGTATAAAAAAAAAAAAGAGACAAATCAATTGTTTGCAAACATTGCAAAAGAAAGGGACATCATTCTGAAACATGTTTCCAACTCATTGGATATCCATAATGGTGGGGTGACCGATCCAAAAGATTGGACGTGGACAAGGGGGATAGAGTACAGGGCAAGGATGTAGTAATACGCCAAAGGTTAATACAACTTATGTAATTGGGCAACCATCATCATCAGTGGCAATAACATGAGAAAATATAACTTCTGGGGCCTTGACATCTGAACAATGGACACTTTTTCACAATTTGTTGAACTCGTGCAAATCGGGTACTAATGAAAAGTTGAATAGTAAAAGTAATTTGAATTGGATCATTAATTTAGGTGCTTCCTAACATATGACAGGTAATTTATAATATTTAAAAAATTTGAAAGAAATTGAGGCATGTCCAATTGGTTTGTCTAACAGTAAGGAGGTAAATGACGTTGAAGAAGGGTGTAACAGCCCGTTTTTGGTGAAATCAGAATAGTGGTTTTAGGACCACAAATCTGATATAAAAATATTTATTTTATTATTATTTTTAATATCTACGGCATGTTAGTAGTATCGTATCTTAATTAAGTAAAAAGGACTAAATCGTAAAAGGTGCAAAAGTATAGTTCCATAAGTTAAAGGTGTCTATTAGCTATGAAATTAAATTGTTAAGGGGTTTAAGTAGTAATTAGACCATTAAATTATATAATGGACATTCATGGACATGAATTAAGTGATTTTAATGTTAAATAATAAGGTTATATATGTAATTTTAAAAATATATGTTAGTAAATTAATGACAACAAAAACATCATCTTGGTTATTCATCTTTTCCACCGAAAATAAGGATGGAAAACTCCATTGAAGGAGCTTGAACATTCAGCTAGACATTCTTCTTGTATGTAAGTGTTGTTTTTTTCGTTTTTAATGATTTTTATGTTTTCAGGATCGTTGTAACTTAATCTAGTTAGCCTAGGGACTAATTTGCAAAACTGTTAAAGAGTTAGGGTTTTTCATAAATGTGTTTGTGTGATTTTTGAAGTTTGATGGAAAGTATGAGTTAAAGGATGCTATGCTCATGTATTATACCTTACCATGTGATGATGTTGATGAGTTATGTGTTAAAGCACTAACTTAGATTGTTGGTGATGCTTAGGCTTGTGCCAAGCTTATGTTAGATTGATTCATGTTTATTTTGTAAGGGTTTTGTATTGAAATGGTAAGCTATGTTCATGAATTACGAACTTACTAAGCATTATATGCTTACGTAGTTTTCTTTCCTATGTTTTATAAATTATCGGAAGCTCGATCTATTTGGAAGCTCATCGGAGACCTATCACACTATCTACAGATTATATCGATAGACTTTGATGTTTTAGTCATGGTTATAATGGCATGTATAGGTGGACTAGTGTTTATTGATTTAGTTAATATGTTTGGCATGTATATATGGTATTTTTGGTTGGTGTTCTTTTGGCACTTTGGTGCTTTGATAGTTGGTGTTGATATGGCTAAGTGAATGTATGTTTTGAATAACCAAATTGGTATGTTAGGATGTGATTTGGTATGTGGTCATTGTGGTAAGTGTGGTATGAAAATAGATTAGATGTGAATGGATGATGAATGGCCAAAATATGCATATGTTTAAGTAGATTAGATGAATTATGTTTGAGGTGCCTTATTGGCATTTTGGTTGAATAAATTGTTTGTATATTGAAATGGTTTTATTATGTATGTTTTGGCATGTTTTGGTGCCTTGAACATAGGTGCATTTGGCTTGTAGGTACTTGTTGGAAATGGGTGAAAGAAATGGCTTAATTTTGGCCAATTTCTTGTCCACACAGCCTAAGATACGAGCGTGTGTCTTAGTCGTGTGTGAAATACGGCTATGCGACATGACCGTGTGTCCCCTAAAGATTTATTAGGGTTGCAAGTCAAGCAGTTACACGGCCTAGCACACAGCCTGGTACACGGGCGTGTGAGGCCATTTTGAGAGTTACATGGCCTGGCACTCGGGCGTGTGGCTTGGCCATGTGACCTAACTCAGAGAGTTACATAGGCACAGACACGAGTTAGGACACGGCCATGTGTCCTTATTTCGAATGTTATATAGCCTGAAACACGGGCGTGTGTCTCAGCCTGTATGAGTCACACGGTCGTGTAACCCTTGCAGTGTGAATTTTTCTAACTTTTTCTTAAGTTTTCTTATGTTCCCAATTTAGTTTCAAATAGTCTTTAAAGTGTTTCTAAGGCCTAGAGGGCTTGAATAAGGAACGATATGCACGTGTTTGAATAACTTATGCTATGCTTTATCTAATGTTTGGAAATGAATGTTTTAAGTTATGATTTTACAGTAATGCTCCATAACCCTATTTCGGCAACGGATACGAGTTAGGGGTGTTACAGATCCGTTTGTTTGGGAAAACATATCAAACTGGACAATGTTCTTTATGTTCCAAATTTAAATTTCAATTTGATATCTATGTCATAATTGGTTAATGGATCTAATTGTGATGTCAATTTACTAATAAAATTTGTGTTATACAAGACCGCACCTCGAGGATGGTGATTAGAGCGGGAGAACAACGCAACGGGTTTTACTGTTTAAAGTCAGCACCATCAGTCCAAGCATGCAAAGCTAGTCATATAGATTTTTTGAGTTATGGCATACGAGAATGGGGTGTCCGTCTGCAAGAATAGTTGAATCTCTTCCTCAGGTTAAACTTAGTAATAGTTTGGTGAAGAATAAACCATGTGACATTTGTTTGAAAGCTAAGCAAACAAGGTAAGTTTTTGTTTCTAGTGACGATAAAAAGAATGAAAATTTTGAATTAATTCATTGAGATTTGTGGGGACCTTATCGTGTTAATGATTCTTGTGGTGCCTCGTATTTTTTACCATTGTTGACGATTTTTCTAAGGGTGTATGGATATATTTGTTGACTGAAAAAAAAAAAACAAGTGGACCTGTCATGAGTAATTTATTTTCTATGACTAAAAGAAAATTTCATAATGATGTGAAAGTAGTTAGAACTGATAATGGGACTAAACTTGCGGACTTGAAATACTGATTTTTTCAAAATAAAATTTTATATCAGACTTTATATGTAGGAACACCTCAATAGAATGGTCGTGTTGAAAGGAAGCATTGCCATATATAAAAATGGCTAGAGCTTTAAGATTTCAAGGCAGTCTTTCCATCAAGTTTTGGGGAGAATGTGTTTTGATGGTTGGATATTTGATCAATTGGACACCATCTAAACTATTAGGAGGAAAGACTCCTTATTAGATCTTATTTGGTAAACCTTTTGGTTATAATCATATTCGAACTTTTGGATGTCTTTGTTATGCTCGAAATTTGAATAAGGAAAAGGACAAATTTGCTAGTAGAAGTCAACGTTGTGTGTTTGTAGGATATCACTTTAGAAAAAAAAAGGTTGGAGAATTTATGATCTTGATGTAGGAAATTTTTATATCAAGAGATGTTGTGTTCTCTGAATATGAATTTTCATTTGTTGGTGTTACTAAGGAGGGTGCACGGCCAAATTTATTACAGAGTGCTCCTTTTAGTATCATCAATCATGCTGATGGTGACTTGAATGAGGATGAAGAAAGTGGGGTGCTTGAGAATTCAACTGTGACTCAATGTGATAACGATGATAGGGGGTGTCAGTAAAGTCTCGGGTGAATTTGTTCAAGAATAACTTAGGCCCAGTCATAGAACAAAAGAAGTTTCTACTCGACTATGAGATTTTGTGACATATACTATACAATGAATAAGCCCCTCTGTACATTCATCCTAACCAATCATGTCCTTAAGTATCTCTTATCCTATAGCACATTATGTAAATTGAGATAAATTTTCTCTAAAACATCGTTCTTTCTTAGCAGCTATAAATTTTCTCCAAAACACAGTTCTTTCTTAGCAGCTATGACAGTCAAAAGGGAGCCTACCTCGTATGTTCAAGCCATAAAAGATATTCGATGGAAGGAAGCTATGATGAAAGAAATTGAGGCTCTTGAGGCTAATGGGACATGGAATTCGAAAGATTTACCACCGAAAAAATGAGCTATAGGGAGTAAATAGGTTTATAAAATCAAATAAAATTTAGATAGGTCGGTTGAACGCTATAAAGCTCAATTGGTGATACTTGAAAATAATCAGATTCAAATGGTGACCGTTTGTACTTTTCTTTCTGTGGCAGCAACAAAGACATGGGAACTTCATCAAATGGATGTTCATAATGCATTCTTGCATAGAGATTTAGAATAAGAGGTGTACATGAAGATGCCTCCTGGTTTCAATACTCAACAGGCTGCCAAAGTCTGTAGATTACATAAATCACTTTATGGTTTATGACAAGACCCTCGGTGTTGGTTTACGAAGTTGACAACTGCATTAAAGTGGTATGGGTTTGTTTAATCTTAGTATGACTATTCACTGTTTACTTTAAATCAGGATAAGATATAATTGAGTATACTAGAGTATGTTGATGGTCTTGTTATTGCGGGAAATAATAGTGTTTCCATTCAAAAGTTTAAAGATTATTTATACCACTATTTCCACATGAAATATTTGGGGACATTGAAATATTTGTTGGGTGTAGAGGTGGCACGGAATCACGAAGGGATTTTTCTTTGCCAACGCAAATAGGCTTTGGACATTATTAGTGAAGCTAGGCTATTGGGTGTTAAACCATCTGGTTTTCCCATCGAACAAAATCATCATTTAGCCTTGGCAGAGAGCGTGCTGTTGGTAGATTCGGAGAAGTATCGAAGATTGGTGGGAAGATTGATTTACTTGACTCTCACTCACCTAAGTTGTCTTACAATGTCCATATCTTGGCGCAATTTATGCATCAACCAAAGGAAGCTCATTGGGAAGCAGCTTTACGCTTGGTTTGTTATTTTAAAAGAAGTCTTAAACAAGGAATACTTCTACGAGCTGATTTTGATCTACGACTATACAGTTATTGTGACTCTGATTGGGGAAGTTGTCCTTTAACGTGACAACCCCTCACTGGGTATTTTGTTATGCTCGACACCTCTCCTATTTCCTAGAAGACTAAAAAGCAACATACAGTATCGAGATCTTCTACTGAAGTAGAGCATCATTCCATAGCTACAATTGTGTGTGAATTGAAATGGTTAAAGGGTCTCTTATTGTCTCTTGGTGTTGTTCACCCTGATCATATGTTGTTGTATTGTGATAGCCAAACAGCCTTACATATTAGTGCAAATCCCATGTTTCATGAGCGAACAAAGCACATTGAAATTGATTGCCATTTTATTCATGATAAGGTTTAACATGGACATGTTCAAACCGCTTATGTTCGTAGCTCTAAACAACTAGCTGATATCTTCACTAAGGTGTTGGGGACATAACAATTTGGGTATCTTCTACGCAAGTTGAGGGTTCGTAATCTTCACGCACCAACTTGAGGGGTATTAAGAAAGAAATCAATGAATATATTAAGATATGCAAATATCTGTTAAATATGTAAATACTATATTTAGTTATGTAAATACTATGTTTAGGAGAGAAGTTAGAGATTTACATAGATTTATTAGGTGATTTATTTTCCATGCTTATCATGTATACATATGGCTCTTTCTGGCCTATTAATATAGAGGAAGGAAGTCATTTTTCTCTCAAAAGTTTTTACATAGGTACATCTAAACACAGTTAAGCCTTACTATCTATCTTTTTTTCTTTTGTCCGTTGGTTAAATTTTGTCAACCATGATAATGATGCTCTTATATACCTCACAACACCTCTACCTCTATCTATAAGCACAGATGCATCCTTAATACCATATTGCACAATGAGATTAAGAATATATGCAACACATCTTATATGCATAATGTAAGACCCAATTTTTGTCCGGCCCTTTTTAAAACCAAAATTAAACCAAAATATCAAAAAACAAAAACAACCATTAAACAGAAAACCAATAATAATAAAGTTCATCAGCAATCCAAATTTACAAAACAAAAAATGATGAATAAGATAGCAGGCCCAAAGTCCCTAGTGGCCCAAATACTAAAACACTAAGCCCAAATGCCCCTAACCCTAAGGCCCGAATGGTTCCAAAACTCGAAAACCCTAGGGTTCCCACTAACACAGACACACATTTCAACAAAGAAGCTACCCCACGCCACGTCGCCATCGTGCGACCTCCGTACACCACCTCGGCCCAGACACCACCACGATCGTACCTGCAAAGAAACAAAACAGCAGCAAATGGGAGAAAAACAGAGAAAAAACAAAAAAAAAAAGAAACAGTGTATTTTTTTATTTTATTTTCATTCTTATTTTCGATTTCAGCCTTTAAAAGGATCGAAACCAACCCCTGTAATCGGTACACAATTTTCGAACAAAAGATATATACAGAGAAAGATAACAAAAAAGGTGATTTGCATCTTGATTCTGCGGGTGTTCTTGTTATTTTCTTTTTCCATTTTCATTTTATTTTCTTTTTGATTCGAAAAACACGGGATAGTAAAGATAGAGAAACTTACCTGGGATCGGTCCTCCTTCTTCGTCGTAATCGAAGTTAGGAGGCTCGAGACTGAGATCGAGCCTTGAGTTCCATCAGTTGCCATACATGGTGGCCTTTTGATTGGTCGATCGAAGGGTTCGGCGGCTGAGAATGAAACAAAAATGGGGAGGGGCTAGGGTTTAACCTGTTTTAGCCTGGTCCTTCATAGGATTTTCTTTTGTTTTTTTTATGGACAGGGTTAAAAATGTTTTTTTAACTGATTGGTTTTTTTATATGCCTATGATACGACGTCATTTTAGTATGGTCTTTTAATGACCAAAATGGCACTGTTTTGCTGGAAAACCCGCGCGTCGACCCGAATCCATCTCCAAGATCCGCGCATTTCTGAAAATCGGTCTATTTATGCAATTGGTCCTTCCCTATTTCGCAGTGATTTGATTGCATCCTTTTGCTGTTTCTTTTATTTATTGCTATTTTGGCCTAAAATTTTAAGCGCATTTCAATTCAAATCATTCATGCGTTGCATTTTGATGCGCTTTTGATCGTCGAAATAATTGCTATTTATGTTTAAACGATTTTATAGTTTACGTTTAATTTTATTTTGTTTCAATTCGATCCTTCACGTATATGTTTAAACGATTTTATTTATTATAAAATTGCCTTTAAATTTTGTTTTTGTTTCAATTAAGCACCTTTTTGTTTTATATACGATCTTCACATTTTATTAGGTTTAATTCATTTTATTTATTTAGTTTTAAATATTTTATAATATGATAAAATGTGTATTTATACACTATTTAAATTAAACTATTTTCTAATATACGTGTGTATAATTTGTATTAAAATTATTTTGTTCTTGTGCATATATTATTAAGTTCATATTATGTTTTTTATCTATTTATGTAGATATTTAACCTTCTCTAAAACTATTTATGTTATACATATTTTTCTTTCATAGTATAGTATATATATATTTTAATGTGTACATATATGAAAAATTAGTATTAGAATTGTTCCATGGATTTTGTAATATCATTGATGTACGTATGTTAATTAATTTTCTTTATCATTGATTTAATGTTTGATAATTATCGCTATTATGTATGGATCAATACCTCGCTTTGTATATTAGTATTTCATTGTATCTTACGAAAGGTGTAGTGTTTCACTGTCATTTCGATTTTAAGATCACAAGGCAATGTTCGTGTTTAGGGGTTTCGAGAAAATCGTGCTCTAACTTACTGAGTTCCGGTTCTCTTCGTTTAAAACCTTGTAACCGAGTATCATTTCCCTCTTAAATCAAATGCATGATTTTAAATAAAAAAAACTTATTCTTGGGAAGATGAGATATCGTGCCCTAACTTACTGAGTGTGATATTTCGTCATCTCGAGATAAGAATTTCAAAAGAACAAAGGCAGTATTCCGTATTCGGGAATTTTGAGAAATAGTGCCCTAACTTACCGAGTTTTGATTTTTCATTTGACCCAAATAATTGAATATCCTTCTTAATTTTTAAATGTACGGGTATTGAATGTCGAAGGATAAATCTAATTTCGAGAACATAAGACGTTGTGCCCTAACTTACTGAGTACGACATTTTATTTTTTCGAAAGAAGAAATTTTGGTACCCAATATGATTCTGTCCAAATATTTCTTCAAGTTTTCCCTAACAAAAAGGATCGTATTTTAAAATCTTTTTAAATTTTCGACGTCAGGACATTAATTAATCAATTAGGTACCAATTTTGGGCATATCGAGGGTGCTAACCCTTCATCATGCGTAACTGACTCCCCAGCCTATTTTCTAGATTTCGTAGACCAAAATTATTGTTTTAATAAATCAATATGTTTTATTAAAATAATCTATCTTAAGGTGATCCGATCACACCTCGAATAAAAGATCGGTGGCGACTCCATTTCCAAATTCTTAAAGTCGATCCCCATTTTTTTTCCAAAAATTCAATTAAAAAATAGTTTTGACAGCTTGGCGACTCCACTAGGGATTGGTTAAGGGTCAGGCCATAAATTGATTAATTTTTTTCCTTTTTTCGAAAATTGAAAATTTGATTTGAAGAATTACGATCCTTTTATTTGCATTCGCTTGTGTCATCTCACTTGATTGTTATGGTTCGAGTCTTTTAAAACATTTTTGCATCATATTGCATGATCGTTAGGTCACACCCCTAAGTGGGAGTGAGAAGCTACTCCTTCGTGAGGTTTTCACCTCCGTGCAGGATAGTGAATCGCTTCCGGGATACATCCGTACCTATGTCTTCGTGAGATTTTCATCTCCGTGCAGCCATAGGAAATGTATTCTCCTGAACCGAACTCGCTCCGTATGAGCCTATAATGGGTGAGGATCGAGGAATCTGCTGGTTCAGGTACCTCTTTAGAACCAAACCACATATAGAGAGACCTAAGAGCCTACCCTAGATAGAGCCACGCCAAACCCTAGTGGTCACCCGGACAGGTGTTCTGTGTTGTTTATTTCTGTTGTACTAATGTGTTTTTTTTTGTTTTGATTGCATTGCATTGCTTTATCATAGAGAGAGATGTCGATTCGGGTTCGATTGCTAAATTAAGGAGCTCGACATGGAGAACGAATTTCTTGATGAAACGGAAGACAATATGGATGTTCGTATATTTGTAGTCCATTTCATGTAAAGAGCTTGGTCCTCTAGTAAAGTTTCCTAAAAGAAATTGAGTTAGAATTGACATCTCTTTACATTCATTTCATGCATTCACATAGCATTACATCACATGCATGAGATTTCATGAGAGGACCCTGATTAGGCGAATATTTTCAGTTAACCTAGAAGACATGGAATAAAGGATGAAGAGAATAGAGCAAAGACAAATACTGATGCAAGAGCAGTTGGCCAAAATTCAACAGGACATGCGAGATCAAATGAATATAATGCGCCAGATAACCCAATTACTAGTTGGAGGGCTTGAAAAAAGGAGTGGCCCAGTGGTCAGCAGTGTGGATGGTGACGAAGACATCGTTTATTCCCTGATAAGTATCCCGACTCAACCAAACACGCATTCGCATGGAGTACCTGTCATTATTAGACCCCAATGTCAGAATTATACCTCGACATTGACAAATTTCCCAAGGGGTTCAGATTTTAACTCAGGGGATAATCAAGTTAATCTTATTGTTCTTGGCTCAACAGAGAAAAAGAAAAGGGGGATGGGAATTTCAAAGGCCCCGAGGGAGAAGGAAAAAGAAGTGAATAATATGAGTAAGTGTAACAGGGGTAATTCGAAGCCGATTACGATAACTCAGCCAAAGACAATCGCTACCACTATCGTGTTTCCCAAGACAAGAGGCCAATCTAAAGTCAAATTCGAAAAACTCTAGTGTGCGCCATTCCAATCTCAGTATAGAGAGTTGTACCAATTTTGTTCGACGACATGTTGTATCCCTTTTCATATAGAACCAATACGGCCTCTATACCCTAAATGGTCCGATAAGAATGCTCTATACGAATACCATGCAGGAATTATAGGGCACTCGACAAAAAATTGTACCGCTTTCAAAAAATTAGTCAAAAGACTCATTAGATTGGGCATCGTGCATCGTAAAATTCGACGATCTTTCTGGTACAGAAAATTCTTATCCTAAAATTTTTGTTAAAGGGGTATACATCGTGAGTCCCATGATAAATAGGGGCATGAGATCAGGAGTACATCAAGTGCAGGGCTCTAGTGCAAAACTTGATACTGGCGAACTTGAACATTAATGACGTATCTAAAGAGTGAGCCAGGGAGTAGACTTTTCCAAGCTTCTGCCTTTACTTGGGATGTTTTGAACAATGAAACTATGGAAAAAAAAATCCTTGTATTTTTAGAGCTAATCTAGACCAATATCCAAAACATGCTTGTTGCTTTAAGCCTAGGAGCAACAAGAATCTTTTTGTGAAATGGGCTTGTATCCAGAATCTTTATTTCAATGAAATGCATCCTTTTAAGTAAATATTTTTTTCATTATTTACATTTCATACAGTACATTCTTTCATGTCTTGGAATATTCTTTCATTCTTTATTCATGACCATACCATAAAAATAATCATCCTTTGAATCATTTATTCTTTGGGATTACCTTTGTAACTAGGTACCCAGATATCAATGACAGGAGCGACGTTGTTCCTGACTCCCTTTTTGAATGAGATATGCATCTAAGGATCTCAGGACTTTGAAGATGACAAAAATTGCCACCTATCTTCTGATTTGTTAATACTGGATGAAAAAAAAATCCTATGTCATGAGCCAAGAAAGGAGATGAAGATCAAAGCCTAGCTCAATGCAGAAATAAGACTTCCTACATGTGGGGCATGGACGTTATCAAGCCAATCTCCTCAAAAGCTTCTGGTCAACATTATTTATTTTCGTGGACGTTGATTTCTTCACTAAGAGGGTGAGGATCGTTTCATATGCCATTATTACAAAGTCGATAGTCATTAGACTTAAAAAAAAAGGAAAAGAAAAAAGAAAAAAAGAAAGAAAGAATACGATAAAAAATGTCAAAAAGGTCAACATTTAACCACACAATGTCAAAAGTCTGTGGTCTGTTCAAAGATCAGTTGCCACATCACAGTAAAGGCAGCCAAAAATAAAAACAAAAGATAAAAAAAAAAGACTGAGACTTTTAAAGATTGGCATACAGAAGTTACTATTTACCTTCTATGCTTATCAAACATTAGCCAAGACTGTCACCGGGGCAACACATTTCTCGTTGGCTTTGCCTATTGGAATCGAAATTTTGTCAGAGCTGAAATTGGATAAGGCAGAATGGATCTAATCTTAATATGATCAGTTGAATTTAAAGAGAAAATGTTAAAAGCTATCTGTCACGGTCAGACGATGCGAGCTCACAACAAAAATGATTTGCCCTAGGAAATTTCATGATAGGGCTTTGAAGAAGACGTTTCCCATACAAAAGGTACTTTAGAAGAAAGCGGATGCCAAGCTGGGAAGGACCTTATACGGCAAAGAAGGCCTGTTCTGGAGAAGCATGGATATTGTATGAGATAAATGGCAAGGACCTGCCCAATCCGATGAATTCAAAAAAAAATCAAAAAAGAAAAAATAGAAATTTTCAGCAAAAAAAGAAGGAAGAAAGAGGAGAGGCCAAGGCGAAAACCCGCAAAGGGCGCTTTGAGACCCAAGGGATTTGAGTTGAAAACCCGAAAAGGGCGGCTCAAGTTTTGATCAAAGGGGGCATACAGCAGTCTTGCTATGCCTGAATTAACAATGAAGAAGTATGCTATGTCTTGGGGCATCGACAAAATACTTCGGATCCCCTAAACACATATTGAGCTTAAAATGACCCTCAAGAAGTTGGAACAGAGAAGCTCAGTCATATATCTGGGGTACCTAGTTTCCACTTTATCCATTTTAAATTTTTATTTGTGATTACATTATTCCTTTCAAAATATGTTCACAATAAATTTCTTTCTTAATTGCGATTGCTATATTTGCTTAGCTTATTTGTTTCGAGCTATGCTCTTAATTGATTTTCTTCTTGTCCATGGTTATGATCTTTTTCAGGCATTTTGCATTGAAATAATGATTAGTGGACTAATTATATTTTCATAAAATGAGTTTCGTATATTACTCTGGAAATTTCTGAATAATACAAGAATCTGAAACAGGACTATTATTTAAAATTCACCAAGTTTAAGGAAGAGTCTAAATTAAGGCTATCTCTTTGGATTTTCTGTCAAAAATAGTTGGTGATACAATCTAGACGAAAATGGGCAATGTTAACCCAGGTGTAAAATGGGAATCATTCTCCAGAGAAAAACTAATATTCTGCATTCACGTGAGTATCATGCATACACATTTGGTTAGGTCACCTGGGGAGCGATCAGTTGATTGAACAAATTACAGTCCTCTACCCCTGAGTTGTGGTGGCATAGAGGGAAGCTGATATGGATCCTATACCTCTGGAATAGTAATAGGGTGGATTAAAGTAGAATCAATCCTACATTTCGAGGTCGCAGTGGGATAGGTGGGAAGGAATTCAGATCCTATACCGCTAAGTAACGATGAGATGAACCTTGAAGTTACAGCGGGGCAAAGTTGTTGAATAGTTATATTGTTTCCTCGAGTTTTCTGTTAAAAATACCAGCCGAACAAGATAGCAGCATAATACATCAGCAATATAGCCGTGAGCAGGGATCATTCTCATGAATTCCTGTATTAATGCAAAACACATTTAGTTAGGAGCATTTGATTCATTCTGATCATTGCATCCTAATCATTCTCATGACATTCTGCATTCATATAAATGTCATCCATAAGACGCATCTATTTGGGGGCACCTGATTTATTCCGATCATTATATCCTAATATTTGTAAAAAGACCATTCTCATGACATTCTGCATTCATACAAATGTCATCCATAAATATTAGTTAGGAGCATTAGATGCATTCTGATCATTGCATCCTAACCATTTTGCATAAGCAAAAACACAAAACTAATTTTACAGCACAGTTCGCTTAAAGGACGTTGTCGTAGCATCAGTAAATTCAAAGATCTTGCCTTCCTCAGCGAAGTGGATCGAAGACAGTAAATCTGGCAATCTTAAAGTTACAGGAACAGATCAAAGCCAAACAATTTTTGTCACCTCAAAGTTTCAGTAGAGCAGGTCGAAGTTACAAATCCCTCCTCCCTGAGTTTACGATAAGGATCAGTCAGTATTCCTTCGAAGTTTCAGCAGAGAAGATGGAGGTTAGAAATCTCTTCTCCCTGAATTTTTAGCTCCTCGAAGCTCCAGTGAAGTAGGTGGAGGTTACAAATCTCTCATCCCTGAGTTTACGATGACAATCAGTCAGTATTCCTTCGAAGTTTTAGCAGAGAAGATGGAGGTTACAAATCTTTTCTCCCTGAATTTCTAGCTCCTCAAAGCTTCAGTGGAGTAGGTGGAGGTTACAAATCCCTCCTCCTTGAGTTTACGATGAGGATCAGCTAGCATTCCTTCAAAGTTTCAGCAGAGAAGATAGAGGTTACAAATCACTTCTCCCTAAATTTCTAGCTCCTCGAAGCTCCAGTGGAGTAGGTGGAGGTTACAAATCCTTCTTCCCTGAGTTTACGATGAGGACCAGCCAGTATTCCTTCAAAGTTTCAGCAGAGAAGATGGAGGTTACAAATCTCTTCTCCCTGAATTTATAGCTCCTCGAAGCTCCAGTGGAGTAGGTAGAGGTTACAAATCCCTCCTCACTAAGTTTACGATGAGGATCAATCAGTATTTCTTTGAAGTTTCAGCAGAGAAGATTGAAGTTACGAATCTCTTCTCCCTAAATCCTTATCACCATGAAGTTTTGACGGAGTAGATTGAAGCTACAAATCTCTTCTCTAGGAAGTTACATTGAAGTGGATCGAAGCGCTAGTTTTCATGCCCTTGAAGATGCAGTGGGATGAAATAAAGCTAGTCAATGAAGAAAAAGCACTGAAAGAGGCATGACCGGACAAAATTTGCCCTTTTTAGAGTCTTTGCTCTATTCTCGTTACAAGACAATGAGCAAAGAGGGGCAGCTGTAAGACCCAATTTTTGCCCGGCCCTTTTTAAAACCAAAATTAAACCAAAATATCAAAAAACAAAAACAACCATTAAACAGAAAACCAATAATAATAAAGTCCATCAGCAATCCAAATTTACAAAACAAAAAATGATGAATAAAATAACAGGCCCAAAGTCCTAGTGGCCCAAATACTAAAACACTAAGCCCAAATGCCCCTAACCCTAAGGCCCAAATGGTTCCAAAACTCGGAAACCCTAAGGTTCCCACCAGCACAGACACAAATTTCCAACAAAGAAGCCACCCCGTACACGTCACCATCGTGACACTTCAGACACCACCACTACCTCCGTGACAACCACGCGATCATACACGCAAAGAAACAAAACAAAGAAAAATGGGAGAATTACAGAGAAAAAACAAAAAAAGAGAAACAATGTATTTTTTTATTTTATTTTCATTCTTATTTTCGATTTCGGCCTTTAAAAGGATCGAAACCAACCCCTGTAATCAGTACACAATTTTCGAACAAAAGATATATACAGAGAAAGATAACAAAAAAGTGATTTGCATCTTGATTCTGCGGGTGTTCTTGTTATTTTATTTTTCCATTTTCATTTTATTTTCTTTTTGATTCGAAAAACACGGATAGTAAAGAGAGGAAACTTACTCGGATCGGTCCTCCTCTTTCGTCAGAATCGGGTGAGGAGGCTCGAGATCGAGATCGAGCCTTCGAGTTCCATCAGTCGCCATACATGGTGGCCTTCTGGATGGCCGATCGAAGGGTTTCGAAGGTGGCTGAGAATGAAACAAAAATGGGGGGGCTAGGGTTTAATCTGTTTTAGCTTGGTCCTTTAGAGGATTTTCTTTTGTTTTTTTTAGGGATAGGGTTAAAAATGTTTTTTTAACTGATTTTTGGTTTTTTTATAAGCCCATGATATGACGTCATTTTAGTATGGTCTTTTAATGACCAAAACGTCGCCGTTTTGCTGAAAAACCCGCGCGTCGACCCGAATCCATCTCCAGGATCCGCGCATTTCTGAAAATCAGTCTATTTATGTAATTGATCCTTCCCTATTTTGCAGTGATTTGATTGCATCCTTTTGCTGTTTCTTTTATTTATTGCTATTTTAGCCTAAAATTTTAAGCGCATTTCAATTCAGCCCTCATTCATGCGTTGCATTTTGATCGTCAGAATAATTACTATTTCAGTCCCCGATAGTTTACATGAATTTCTATTCGATCCCTGCATATGTTTAAACGATTTTATTTATTATAAAATAACCTTTAAATTTTGTTTTTGTTTCAATTAAGCACCTTTTTGTTTTATATACAATCTTCACATTTTTATTAGGTTTAATTCATTTTATTTATTTAGTTTTAAATTAGTTTATAATATGATAAAATGTATATTTATACACTATTTAAATTAAACTATTTTCTAATATACGTGTGTATAATTTGTATTAAAATTATTTTGTTCTTGTGCACATATTATTAAGTTCATATTATGTTTTTTATCTATTTATGTAGATATTTAACCTTCTCTAGAACTATTTATGTTATACATATTTTCTTTCATAATTTAGTGTATATATATATATATATATATATTTTAATGTGTACATATATGAAAAATTAGTATTAGAATTGGTCCATGGATTTTGTAATATCGTTGATGTACGTATGTTAATCAATTTTCTTTATCATTGATTTAATATTTGATAATTATCGCTATTATGTATGGATCAATACCTCGCTTTGTATATTAGTATTCCATTGTATCTTATGAAAGGTTAGTGTTTTACTGTCATTTCGGTTTTAAGATCACAAGGCAATGTTCGTGTTTAGGGGTTTTGAGAAAATCGTGCTCTAACTTACTGAGTCCCGGTTCTCTTCGTTTAAAACCTTGTAACCGAGTATCCTTTCTCTCTTAAATCAAATGCACGATTTTAAATAAAAAAAAACTTATTCTTGGAAAGATGAGATATCGCGCCCTAACTTACTGAGTGTGATATTTCGTCATCTCGAGATAAGAATTTCAAAAGAACAAAGGCAGTGTTCCGTATTCGGGAATTTTGAGAAATAGTGCCCTAACTTACCGGGTTTTGATTTTTCATTTGACCCAAATAATTGAATATCCTTCTTAATTTTTAAATGTACGGGTATTGAATGTCGAAGGATAAATCTAATTTCGAGAACATAAGATGCTGTGCCCTAACTTACTGAGTACGACATTTTATTTCTTCGAAATAAGAAATTTTGCACCCAATATGATTCTATCCAAATATTTCTTCAAGTTTTCCCTAACAAAAAGGATCATATTTTAAAATCTTTTTTAAATTTTCGACGTCAGGACATTAATTAATCAATTAGGTACCAATTTTGGGCGTATCGAGGGTGCTAACCCTTCCTCGTGCGTAACCGACTCCCGAGCCTATTTTTTGGATTTCGTAGACCAAAATTATTATTTTAATAAATCAAAATATTTTATTAAAATAATCTATCTTAAGGTGATCCGATCACACCTCGAATAAAAGATCGGTGGTGACTCCATTTCCATATTCTTAAAGTCGATCTCCATTTTTTTTCCAAAATTCGATAAAAAAATGATTTCGACACATAAATTTCTCATTTGCAATAGAAGCATTTCGATTATTCAATTTCTTTCTCAAATATTCAATGGTAACACTATTGGCGGATGCATTATCAAGTGTAATAGAGAGGACCCTCTCAATCCTCCAACCTCGAAGACATTTTTCAAGGACTTGACCTATACTTTCACCACTATTAGCAAATATTCTTAATAAAGAATGTACTTCATAACTATGGATATTGTTGTTATAAGTGAAAAGCTATTATAGAAGGTTAAAATAAAACATAAAGAATCAATTTTACTAGAAACTTGACTGTTATAATGAGTGGCTATTATAAAGAGAGTTGACTATATAACTAAAATTTCATATATAATAAATTTCAAAGGTTATGAAATAATAAGGAGAAATCATGATCAAATTGCCTTTTTTTGCAATTTCCACTCTTCATTCACCAAATTTAAACAACCAGCCGAAGAAAATTTGATCTTTCTTTCCTACCTAAAACAACAATGCTCTCTCCATCTTCACAGATCAAATTGAAGGCATGTTTCTTCAATAATCTACAAACAAATCAATTCAAGTGTTAATATAATATTCAATTAAATTATTACAAAACAATTCAGGCAAACGTGAGATTAATCTTTGCAATGTTTTTTTAAAAATTATACATACCGTCCTCTTTCTTCCCCAAGTTCCTGAGAGACAAGAATAATATGTAGCCAATGAATAAAGCTGCTGCCCCTCCCAATACAATTGCTACCAATTTCCCATTGTTATTATTCCCACCTTCTCTTTCTGTCACACAAATCCATAATTACTCAAATAAAAATCAATTAATAGAAAATTTTCTCTATTTCACATCATCATTACCATGTTTGAACTTGTCTGGTATTCCATCTGGGTAGTAACCATAGCTAATAAAGCAACTGTCCAAATAAACTTGTCCTGAAAGTGAGGTACCACACTCTTCTTCAGCAATCTGAAGTGCAGCGGTCACACATTCACCACAATCACAAGGCCCCAAATCCCCTTCACACTGTGCAATGACCTGCATCAGTCCATAATTTTCTTTACAGTATCCATCTCCATCTATCACCCCACTTTTCACACCTGCAAATGCTGCATCCCTCACCTCTTCGAACTCCACAACCACCGCCTTTTTCTCGTCGCAAACCTTGTGAAGCAACTCGAATTTAGACCTTTCCTCAATGAACTCGTCAGCTTCATAGTGAACATTGCAGCCATGGAGCTGAATCCGAGCCGAAACAGCTTTATTACACAAAGTGTTAAACATTTCAGGAAGAGATGTTATGCATTTGTAGCAGTCATTGTTGTTTAGATCACCCCTGCATTGAAAGAAGCCTGAAATGCCATTGTTTTCATCTCCCGTGGTAGTTTTGTAGAACTTTTCTTGGGAAGATTTGGATTCAAGTTCTTCAAAAAGGTCGAAAGGGATTCGGAATGGAACTTGGTCGAATCTGCAAATGTGTTGGTGGTGCAGTTTTTGAATATAAAGGTACTATACTCTGAAGAGGTTTCTGCATTTGATAGGATTATTACTATATGTGAAAAGGCTAAAAGGGTTAGTGTTTGAGGAAGAAGAGACATTGGTTTCAAGGTTGAACCCATGATTCCATATGGAAATTTGGATGTTGAAGCTGGTATTTTACTTCTTATGTTGGGTTTCAGACAACATATGTAGCTGGTTTTCAAAAGACAAAAAGGATTAAAGAATGAATGAGCAGTTTGAAAATGATTCGATTCGATAGTTGAGTGGTTAAAATAGTTCAGAAAGTGACAATAGGGAGTTGGGATTTTGGTTCTGTATTTCCTTCCTACCTTTATCTAACATTGGGAACTTGTTGATTATAATTTCTTTCTCATTCCAACTTTTCTTGTTTTTATGGACCTCTACAAATTATGCTTTTGAGATTTAATTTTATACTTACATTTTCAATTTAAAAGTCTTACCAATCATTAATTCATTTTTTTTGCCGACTCATATGATTAGTCTTTAATCTGCATGTCAAATTAATAAATTTTATAAAATACTAACAAATTTAATAAACAATATTTTAAAATCGTAAAAATAAGAAAACTTAAATTTTATAAACTAAATTTTAAATTGTATAAAAATATAAAATTTGACCTTCTTCGGTTTACTCCAAACTGTTGTAGGAAATATATTGAGTATTTAGAGGGAAAGTAACATATTCTCATATTTCCTCACTTTCCCTTAAAAAAGTGTACTTAAAACTAGAAAAAGGTTTTTATGGTTTCTCTTGCTTCCCTTTACGTTAATTAGATGAAAATGCAATTATTAGTGTAGTAATTATATTTTCTTGTAATTATAAGAAATTTTAAATTTTTGTCAATTGAGTTTTATCTTGGCCAATGCAAAAGGACGTGAGTTCGAGTATATTGAAGCGCATTATCCTTTTATTTATGGGTTGAAGAGGTTCTATAAATAGTTCTAGGTATTGTGTTAAAAAGAGCAAATATGATTAGAACCTATAATGAGATTCTTCAAAAAAATTCTAAATTCTTAAGGGTATGTTTGGACAAGACAAAGTAATTGAATGATAGTAATTACAAAGAATAGAAATTCCCAAGAGCCAAGACGTATTTGACTAACAGAGTGAAATTACGTCGTAATTCCCAATGTCATGTTTGGTAGTATAAATTGTAATTAAAGAGTTACGTAATTCATATTTTTTAAAAAAGATTAATTACTATCAGTATGATAAAAATAATTTTTAAACAAATAACAAAAATTAAAATCAAATCATGTTAGTCTAAAAAGTAGTTGATAATACGATTACTATTAAAAATAATAAGAAAAATAAACATTATATGCAATTTTATCTAATTGTTCTTGTGCATATTTATCGATTATTCCTTCTTTAATATTTAACATATGTTTCCTATCATCATCATCAGTTTGTAAAGGAGCTTAATGATTGGTTTTCTTTGAAAGACTTGGGGCAACTAAGCTACTTTCTTGGAATTGAAGTAACTCGCACTCCAAGCGGTCTTTTCTTGAATCAGAAGAAGTATATTTTGGAACTGCTTCAACGAGCTTTCGTGCATAAGTCGAAGCCCTCTCCTACTCCAATGATGACCTCTTGTAAGTTGTCTGCTCATCAAGGGCACCCGATTGAGGATGAAAGTTTATACAGAAGTATAGTGGGAGCTTTACAGTATGTGGTAATAACAAGGCCAGACATTTCCTTCTCTGTGAACAAGGCATGTCAATTTATGCACAAACCTTTGGATACACACATCAAAGTTGTCAAACAGATTCTAAGGTGTAAGAGTATGCCCAAAGATCAATAATGAGATGGTTGTAATAACATACTTGATTTACCATGTTTATTAATATAAAGCGTTGTCATTATTATTTCAGTTTTTCCTTCTGTGTGTACAAATAAACTGTTTTATAATAATGTCCTGAGAATAATATGATTATTCTTAAAATATCCTTAGTCAAGTATTATTGTTGACTAGGACAACAATAATGCATTAAGACTAACATGTAGTTGATTGATGATAAAGAGTTGTCATTGATATTGAGTGTCAAAATCAATGCATGAATATGTGTGTTAGAGAACAACATATTGACCTGACCCGCTATGAGTATGTTTCTTGGATTATTATGTAATTGTCACAACATTACTCATAGTGATTAATATATATATGATCCTTAGACTTGAGATAATCATTATCCCAACATCGTGAGTCGATATTTTGATACGATCAAACGTACACCGTAATTGGTTGTTCTATAAAGGTCGATGTTGGGTATACCACAATCTATGTAGAGGATATTGTTGATCAATATAGATAAGTCCTCCCACATAATGGGAGTAATATCTTAGGCCACTTGATTGAGTGAGACTAGAAATGCATGGCCATGCTCAAATAAGTTTACATGAGATGTCATACTAATTTGTATATCATAGTCTACTCAAGATATCAAGAAACATGGAATGGACTATACAAGTGTGACTATTCCATGACTTGTATCCATTCCAGAGATAAAGGACTTAAGGATTAATGCATGAAAGGTTAATCACAAAAAGTTATGTCGAATCATAACTTCTTGTAACTTAGGTAGCAATGATGCATTGCTAGATGCCACTCATTGTTTGTGACATTAGAATCGTTCTAGTATTATCGCTAACGTTACAAGAACCTCTGTGGTCACACCCTATGGTTGAAATGAACGTAATGAAACATAGTTGTATTGTGTTTGATTGTCACATGAATTAAATTAATTAAAGAATTAATTTAATTGGGCAATCAAATATTGAATATATTATATGTACAAGGATGTTGTACACATAATGAGAATTAATATATGAATTTGGTTCATATATAAATTTAAATAAATATAGTTTATCAAATCCATGTTATAATTAATGTAAGTATAACTTTTGGGTATAATTAACGTAATTATAATTTTCGGTTAAAACATTATTATATTTATTTAATTTTATAATTCATAAAAGAAATACCTATTATAAAAGGTAATAAGTGAAGAAAACCCTAAGGATTTGCTTGGAAAAGTCTAGTAGCTATCAAGCAAATAAAACCTCTGAAAATAGCTTTTGGAGATTTACATGCTCATAGTCAAACCGGTGGATTACGTAGAGGCCGACATCGTAAAGGTTGCGGCTTGATTCGACAAGAGATCGTAACTCTTGTTGCCGAGGGTCATTGCTCTACTCATATTGAAATTTCGTAACAAACCTTTATTTCACCCCGATTCGCTCCTCACACATGGATTCATGGTTTGGATCACCGGATTAATTTTATTTCTTCGTCATGGGGTGCCGATGCGTTCCAACAAAGGGTATCGAGCCACTTGTGTGATACGGACTCGGGTTTAAATACTTGGGTCATGCAATTGTATGAGATGCATGCTTTAATTTTACTACATTTTCGGTTGTTTAAATCGCTTAAGCATAACCCGATAATCATTACTTTCGATAATTGATTAAATGTTAATCATGGTGTTGTGACCTATTCGATTTTATGTGGATGCGCAGCGGAAGGCTTTCTTGAACTTGGTTCAGGGTAATAAGACGGTGGCAGAGTATGATGCCAAATTTCTCCGGTTGAGCAGGTATGCTCGTGGTATTGTGGGTACTGAGCATGAACGCTGTGTCAGATTCGAGGATGGGCTGAGAGATGAGCTGAGGATGATGATAGCTCTACAACAGAACGGAGTTTGTCATCCTAGTGGAGAAGGCTAAGGTTGTTGAAGGGTAAGACAATCATTAGGCGAAATCAGGATAGGAGTTGGAATAAGAGGAGCTTCGGATCTTCGAGGTTTTCGGTAATCAATAGAAGAGGACGAGGTATGGTGGGTCGATCAAGTTGCTAGGCTTCTTCCGCTAATCCTCAATGGCCGCCACGGTTGCAAAGGTGTGGGAAGTCTCACACGGGGGAGTGTTGGAATGGTAATCAGAGATACTTCGAATGTGGATCTATGGAATATCGAGTTAGGGATTGTCCGAAAAAGGCAGTTAGGCTAAGGTCTGAGGGTCAGGAACGTGCACTGAATAGGAGGGATAACCAACAACCACCGAGAGGTCGTGGTGCAGGAAGAGGAGGTAATGGTGCTGGCAAAGGTCGTGGGGCATCAAGGGGAGGTACCGGTAGTACTGAGGCTAGGCAACCTGGTTTGGTCTATGCCGCGAGGCGTCAAGAGGAGGGCGACGCACCGGACGTCATAACCTGTATGTTTTTGATCTTTGGAGTTCCCTATAGCACCTTAATTGATATTGGCTCAACTCACTCATATGTTGCTAGTAGCGTAGTGAAAACTCTGAACTTAGACTTTGAGCTTACTTTTAGGAAGATGACTGTATTAAGCCCTCTAAGTCACTCAGTAGAAGTAAGTAAACTCTATAGGAATGTACCCTAGAACTCCAAGGGGTCGTGTTCTTGGTCGACTTGATGAAACTCTTTGCTTTGGAGTTCGATCCGATCCTCGGGATGGATTGGCTAGTAAAGTATCGAAGCCGATTGGATTAGCTGATTAAGCGCATGGTGTTAAAGACCATAGAAGGAGAAGAGGTGGTAATGATAGGTAAAAAGAGAGATTACCTATCTAATCTGGTTTCTGCATTGAAGGCGGAAAAGATGGTGAAGAAAGGTTGTGAAGCATATGTAGTGCATGTTTGTGCTTTGGAAGCTAAGGGTGCAGCTGTGAAGGATGTCCAAACTATAAGGGAATATGTTGATGTGTTTCCAGAGGAACTCCCGGGTCTACCTCCGGATCGTGAGGTTGAGTTTGGTATAAATTTGTTACCCGGAACCGCGCCAGTCTCTATAGCTCCGTATCAGATGGCGCCGAAAGAATTAGTAGAGTTGAAGGCTTAGATCCAAGAATCGTTGGATAGAGGGTTCATCCGACCGAGTGTATCGCCTTGGAGAGCTCCAGTGCTTTTTGTCAAGAAGAAGGATGGAACAATGAGAATGTGTATAGAATATCGACAGCTGAACAAGCTGACAATAAAGAACAGGTATCCTTTGCCCAGGATTGATGACTTGTTCGATCAACTCAAGGGTGCATCGGTTTTTTCTAAGATCGACCTTAGGTCAGGGTACCATCAGCTTAAGGTGAAGGAGGATGATATCCATAAGACGGCATTCCGTACTCGGTATGGGCACTACGAGTTTCTGGTAATGCTTTTTGGTTTGACGAATGCACCAGCCGTATTTATGGACATGATGAATCGGGTTTTCCAACCCTACCTGGATCGGTTCGTCGTAGTGTTTATAGACGACATTTTGGTGTACTCAAAGTCAGAAGAGGAGCATGACGCACATCTTCATGTGGTTTTGCAGGTTCTAAGGGAGAAACAGTTGTACGCCAAATTTAGCAAATGTGAGTTCTGGCTTAAGGAGGTAACTTTCCTAGGGCATGTTGTTTCAGCTGAGGGAATCAGGGTGGATCTTAGTAAGATTGAGGCAGTATTGGAGTGGAAACCACCAAAGTCGGTTACGAAAATTCAGAGTTTTCTAGGGTTGGCAGGATATTACCAGAGATTTGTGGAAAATTTCTCCTTAATCGCAAAGACTGCTGACTAAGTTGCCGAGAAAAAGAGTTCCGCTTGTGTGGTCCGAGAAACAAGAAGAGAGTTTCGACAAGTCAAGAAGATTTTGATGAAGCACCAGCTTGATTCACTTCGAGGCGTAAAAAAGAATTCATCGTGTATTGTGATGCATCGATATCTTGGTTTAGGGTGTGTGTTGATGCAAGAAGGGAAGGTGGTCGCGATGCGCTACGGCGATTGAGGCCTCACGAAGGTAATTGTCCCACGATGATTTAGAATTGGTCATTGTGATTTTTGCCTTGAAGATTTGGAGGCACTATCTCATGACGGGAGAAGTCGGTAGTGTACACGGATTATAAGAGCCTGAAGTACCTCTTGACCCAAAAAGATTTAAATCTGAGGCAGCGAAGGTGGATTGAGCTGCTGAAGGACTACGACTGCTCAATCGAATACCATCCGAGTAAGGCTAACGTGGTAGCTGATGCATTGAGCCGTAAGGTGGTAGCGGATTTACGAGCAATGTTTGCTCACCTGAGTCTTTATAAGGATAGGAGTCTTCTGGCGGAATTGCAAGTAAAGCCATCTTGGATCGATGAGGTTAAAGAGAAGCAGTTGACCGATGAAGTTTTGAGTACTCGGAGGTTGCAAGTACAAAGTGGTGAGACCGAAGGGTTCAGCTTGGGTAGTGATGGAGTGTTGTATTTTCAGGGGAGAGTATGTATGCCTAAGGATGATGACTTGAGGCAGCAGATCCTTAAAGAAGCTCATAGCAGCCCGTACGCTATACATCCGGGAGGCAGCAAGATGTATCGAGATTTAAGGGAGCAGTTTTGGTGGCCGGGTCTTAAGCGGGAAGTAATCGAGTTAGTGGGCAAGTGTCTGACATGCCAGCAAGTTAAGGCTGAGCATCAATTGCCATCAGGGTTGTTACAGTCGGTAAAGATCCCACAGTGGAAGTGGGAGGGGATTACGATAGATTTCGTAAGTGAGCTTCCTCTTACGCCTAGTAAGAAAGACTCGATATGGGTGATAGTAGACCGGTTAACTAAGTCAGCCCATTTTATACGGTAAGGGTTGACTACTCGCTTCAAAGGTTAGCCAAGCTGTATATAGCAGAGATAGTGCGGTTACATGGAGTACCTGTGTCCATTATCTCAGATCGGAATCCCCGATTCACGTCAAGATTCTAGAAGGCCTTACATCAGGCGTTGGGCACGAAGTTGAATTTCAGCATGACTTTTCATCCGCAGTCTGATGGACAATTTGAGAGGGTAATCCAAGTGTTGGAAGATATGTTAAGGGGCGTGTTTTGGATTTTCGTGGTAGTTGGGAGGAATACCTACCTTTGGTAATTCGCTTATAACAACAGCTTATCGTTTAGTATTCGATGGCACCGTATGAGGCGTCAGATGGATGTAAATGCCGTACTCTTACGTGTTGGATGAGTAGGTGAACGCGGATGTTAGGGCGAGTTAGTGGCGAGATGTAAGATAAAGTTAAGGTAATTCGCTCGTCAAGGAGGCGCTGAGACGGTAAATCCTACGCAGATGGGTGATAGGGTCTTCCAAAGGTATCACCTTGGAAGAAGGTGCTGAGGTTTGGCCTAAAGGGCAAGCTAAGCCCTAGGTTCATCGGGCCGCATACGTGTTGAAACATGTGGGACCGATAGCTTACCACTCGAGTTACCGGTAGAATTGAGCCGATTCATGACGCCTTCCATGTTTCAATGCTTAGGCGCTATCGATCAGATCCATCACACGTAGTGTCGGTTGCGAAAATTGAAGTGAACTCGGACTTGTCTTTCGAGGAGGAGCCAGATGATTCTCGGATCGAGACGCCAAGGTTCTGCGTGGGAAGTCGAGACTTTGGTAAAAGTGTTATGGCGAAACCATGGTACGGAGGAGGCCACGTGGGAACCCGAGGATGTGATGCGGTAGCAATACCCCCAACTCTTCTGATCCAGGTAATTTCGAGGCCGAAATTATTTTTAAGGGGGGTAGAACTGTAACATCCTGAATTAGGGGTTGGTTGCAATTTAATTATTTTCCATATGCGTGCTTGAAGAAATATGTATGCTATGGTTGCTTGACATATTATAGGGTCTAGTCATAACCCCGGGCTAGGTCTGACTTAGGGCCAAAAGTTTTATTAGCACTTGAGAAGAAAAAGCTAAGTGATGAGGCTTTAAAAATTATTTGGTGCGAAGCACGACACAAGGAAACAGGTGATAGGGTGGCTTGGGACGCTACCTAAGGATCTAGGAAGGGTGCGGCAAAGGAGGGTTCGAGCTACCGAATTAGCACCTAGGAGTTTTTATTTTTGCGTTATGTGGGGGAAGTTGGGCTAGAAAGGCCTTAAAAATAAAATGATAAGGATTTCGGACATGAAAGTCGGATTGGTAAAAGTGGCGTTGGACACCACTTATGGGCCTTAGTGAACGCTGCCCCAAGCAGGAAGGGGGGACTCAAGTTCGAGTCACGTTGGAAGCACAAGGTATGTTTATTTTTTTTATGCTGGCGTGAAGGGAGAGAGCTAGTGGACTACACATGGACTCTTAAATGGATGAGGATAAGCTTGGTGTTTGCTTTTAATTTCGGCTGGAAGAGTTGAATGATGATTATTATTTTATTTTATTTATTTGAAGAGATGATTAGGAGATAGGATAGAAGATAAATATTGTTTTAAATGGGTGATTAGTAAAAGATAAAAATTATCACAAAAGGGGGAGAGATGGCCGAATGTAGGATTCCTTAGGGACTTTCATAATCGGTTTTGAGTTTAGTAAGGGGGTGCCAAAATTCATCTAACTTGTTTTTCTTTTCTTATCAATTTGCTTCTTTGCCGAATTCTTCCTAGTCCTTATTGCCCAAAATTCTTCAAACCCCTCTCTTCTTTTGGTTCTACTTGGCCAAATCTATCCCCTTCTCTACTCAAACTTCATCTTTCATCTTGTGTTGGTCGAATATCTTCATCAACACTTGGGAGCTATAGCCGGAATCTTTTCACTTTTAGTCTCTTCAAGGAGACAATAGAGGTAAGTTTTCCTTTTAACAATCGGGTTCTCTTCTCTTCCTCTTTGGTGTGCCGGAAGATTGAGAATAGGCCTTGGTAAGGTTGGCCGAATATGTATAGGGTCTTAATATTGTACCTTTTGTGTGTAGCCGATGCTAGGGTGCTTTGAAGGAGTCTTTCGGGTTTCGATTCTTCAAGGTAAGTGGTTGTTTATATTCGGCTATAGGCCATGTATGGTATTTAAGTAGTAACCGATTGTGTGTTATGATTTTAGGGGCAAATTGACAAAGGCTTCCGGGATTTAAACTCGCTTTGGTAAGTAATAGTAGGTTCGGCCTAAGGACATATTTCTGGTGCGATTAATCCTTCGGGATTATTAGTATAGCTGAATGGCTATTAGATCTAAGGGTTTGGATGTTGGCCGATTGTAGGGAGGAAACAACCTCACGGGATTTTGCTGGTATAGTTTGGGATTTACTAGTCTCGTGAATAATCAGGTGTGTGAAACTCTTACACACTTTATTAGTTGGCATTGCTTATTGTGTTACAGTTAACTATTGTGATAGTGATTTACCTTGTGGGCATGAGCATGGATTCCGGGTAAGTCGCTTGTGACTTTAAATATGTTATATGAATGACATGATGGGTAAGATGATATGCCATGATTTATATGTATGATTTATGATAATATGTTAAGCATGTTGTGAGCATGTTGGTAATGGGATTGAAGAGAGGAGGGGGAATGTTCTCTATGGACTGTCACTAGTGGTTTTGACCACAAGATGGGTTGGCCCCATCAGTTTAATTGTGACTTCGGTCACCAGTGGTTTTGACCACACCGTTGATATAAATCGTGACTAAGTCCCAGTGGTTTGGTACCACCGGTGGTTTTGACCACATATTGATAACTGTGACCTATGGTCATCAGTCGTTTTGACCACACGATGGGTTGGCCCCATCACTTGATTTGTGACTCGGTCACCGTGGTTTTGACCACCAAAGTGGTTTTGACCACACGGGTAGTTAAAGGAGTATGGATGGCTAGTTTTGGGTTGCATGTTTTGCATGTCTTACTAATATTTTGTGTATGAGTTTGCACTTCCGGTTGGGGATTTATACATCGAGTCTTGGTGACTCACCCTTCCCATATCATTTTACGTATGAGTAGATCGCAGAGATGGAGCCGAGGGACTCGAGGCTGCCATGCTTGTTCCTTGGATTTGAAATTTTATTTAGCACAATTAAAGTTTATTATTTACTAGATTTTGGTTTGGGTTGTAATAAGGCCGCTAGCTATTATTTTGGATGTTCAAGTAGTTGTTTTACTTCACTTCTACTATATTACTAATGAATTTATAAATTGTTTAAATGAATCGGATAAAAGTGACGTTTTCAAAATGGGAAATTTTTACGAGTTTTCAAGGATGTTACCATCGGATAGCAAAATTCACCAAGTTAACAATAACTCTGATGGTTCTAAAAATTTAAATGATCAAATGTTTCAAAGGTTTCAACTCAACCATGTTTATAAAATCAATTCCACCTGAGTTTTAATAGACACCGTTTTATAACTTCAGCAAATTTTTCAGATTTCTACCAGTTAATCAAAATTTTTCAAAACGTTTTTACTCTGTGACATACCAGATCCGGTCAAGGCTCATGGGTCGGGTTTGGGGTGTTACAAAGGCTGATGTTGGATATGCCACAATCTATGTAGAGGGATATTGTTGATCAATATAGGATAAGTCCCTCCCACATAATGGGAGTAATATCTTAGGCCACTTGATTGAGTGAGACTAGAAATGCATGGCCATTCTCAAATAAGTTGACATGAGATGTCATACTAATTTGTATATCATAGTCTACTCAAGATATCAAGAAACATGGAATGGACTATACAAGTGTGACTATTCCATGACTTGTATCCATTCCAGAGATAAAGGACTTAAGGATTAATGCATGAAAGGTTAATCACAAAAAGTTATGTCGAATCATGACTTCTTGTAACTTAGGTAGCGATGATGCATTGCTAGATGCCACTCATTGTTTGTAACATTAGAATCGTTCTAATATTATCGCTAATGTTACAAGAACCTCTGTGGTCACACCCTATGGTTGAAATGAACTAATGAAACATAGTTGGTATTGTGTTTGATTGTCACATGAATTAAATTAATTAAAGAATTAATTTAATTGGGTAATAAAATATTGAATATATTATATGTACAAGGATGTTGTACACATAATGAGAATTAATTTATGAATTTGGTTCAGTATATAAATTTAAATAAATATAGTTTATCAAATCCATGTTATAATTAATGTAATTATAACTTTTTGGGTATAGTTAATGTAATTATAATTTTCGGTTAAAACATTATTATATTTATTTAATTTTATAATTCATAAAAGAAATACCGATTATAAAAGGTAATAAGTGAAGAAAAACCCTAAGAATTTGCTTGGAAAAGTCTAGCAGCCGTCAAGCAAATAAAACCTCTTAAAACAGTTTTTGGAGATTTCTGTCGTTCATAGTCAAACCGGGTGGATTATGTAGAGGCCGACATCGTAAAGGTTGCGGCTTGGTTCGATAGTAGATCAGAACTCTTATTGCCGAGGGGTCGCTGTCTACTCAGATTGAAATTTTGGTAACTTTGAAACCTTTATTTCACCCCGATTCGTTCCTCACACATGGATTCATGGTTTGGATCGCCAGGATTAATTTTATTTCGCTGCACTATGGGGGTGCTGGCGTTCCAACATAAGGTACTTACAAGGGACACTCGACTTTGGACTACAGTTCATCCGGACCTCAAAGTTCCTATTTGAAGGTTATTCAGATGCTAGTTGGGGTTCGGATATAGATGATCGCCGGTCAACCTCGGGGCTTTGTGTTTTTCTTAGCGAAAATCCAATTTCATGGAAATCTAGGAAGCAGCAGGTGGTGTCGAGGTCTACTGCAGAAGCAAAATACAGAAGTTTGGCTCATGTCACTGCTGAGGTAGTTTGGCTGCAATCCTTACTGTCTAAACTCGGCATCTTAACACAAAGTAAAGCTCGAGTATGGTGTGATAGCTCAGCAGCAGTTGCTATAGCAAGCAACCCTATCATGCACTCAAAATTCAAACATGTTGAATTAGGCTTATTCTTTGTCAGAGAAAAGGTTGCAGAAGGGTCTTTGCAAGTAGGTCATGCATCTGGACAGGGTCTAATTGCTGATATCCTGACCAAACCACTGTCAGCAGGGTTGTTCGATAAGTTCAGAAACAAATTGAAGGTTGCATCCACAACAAATGATGGCATGAAGAAACACGAGAAAGGCAACAAGCATGGGGCATGTTAAGGAATATAATAAAGCATTAATTGTAAAAGTTAGTTTGAACAGTTAGCTGGTTTTAGTTATTAAGTGGTTAGTTAGTTAGCAGCTATTGTTAGCAGGTAGTTAATAACTTTCTATATTAAATACTCAGCTTCATTCTTCCTTGAAATACAATCTAAGAATACTTTCTCTAGCTAAGTATGTTAACAGGCATCATTCTCTAAAATAGTATCATATCTAATGATATGGTGCAAAAAAATATTTTATATTTACATAATTAGCATCGACCTTATAATATTTAGGTTCATAGTCTAAATAGTTTATAACTTTAATTATAAAAATTTATATAAACTTAATTCGGAGAAAAACTTATGCTAGATTATATCTCTTTTATAATACATAAATTAAATAAAAATAATATTCTTATAAAGTTTCCAAACCTTTTATAACCTTCTTATAAATAATATACTTTTGTTATAATTTTAGAAAGTTATTTTTATAAATAAGTTAGAATAAAACAACTATAACATTTTTTTATGAATAAATATATTATTTTTATAATATATAGCATAGACACATAGATAAGTTATGTCCATACTTTTTATCATAACTTTTTATAGATAAATATATTATAACACTTCTATAACATGTAAATTATTTTTATAATAAACTTTTTACCATAAATTTAAATTTTTAGGATTTAAATAATATATTTTGTTTTAAAAATACAAATTATTTTTATAATATAAGAAATTTTTTATCATAATTATCTCAAAATCTCATATGTGTTCGTAAATATAATGGAAAGTGTAATTAGGGTACTTCAGTTACATCCAATTCAATGGCACCCACAAATTATAATGGTCACTAAAACATGTCAGTCTTGTATAATTACAAACAATTACATCCAAATTCAATTATTAGGTAACTTTCTAAACACTACTTAAATATTTTTTGCTCACAAAGTGTAATTACATTGTAATTCTCTATACTACGCTTTTGTACGTAGCATTATTTGTAATTACACAACTACATAATTTTAAATTCTAAAAATACTAATTATCATAAAAATTATCAATAATACATGAAAAAACTCCTTTATACAAGTAACAAAACTTAAAAATCAAATATAGTCAAATAAAGTATTTTGATAATACGATCATTAATTAAATTAACAAGAAAATAAATATCTTTATGTAGTTTTATTTAATTACTTTAACATTTCATTTTTGTTGGGTTATTCTCTCGCTAACATTAAGTGTATGCTCCTCTTATCAATAAAATTTTTAGATTATTTATATAAAATTAATAAAATAACATATAATTATATTTTTAAAATAATATATATCCTAAAATTAAAATACTATTATTGTATAAAAATATTTTTTTAACTTAAATTAGGCATGTTTGAAAATCTATATAAAGTAATTAAATTTGACATTATTTGTAATTATTTCAATTCTCATATTCCCCTAAAAATTGCTCAATTGAACCTATTAATTATAGTAATTATTGTATATAAGTAATTATAAGCAATTACATCCAAATACAATTTATTATTAATTTAGAGATGCTCATGGGCCGGGTCAGGCTGAATTCGAGTTGGATTTAAGTATGATATTAACATACTTTATGCTTGCCTAAGCTTGACCCAGCTCGAAATATGGGCATAAAATTTTGTCCAAACCCGCTCATATTATTTTTTTAATTTTTTAAAAAATATTTATATTATATTATTTTAATATTCAATAAAATTTTATATATTTTTATTTATTAAAAGTTTTTATATAGTCATTTTAACATTATTTTAATGTTTATATTATAGTAGTATTATATATTTAGCATATGTTTATTTTTTTAATATATTCTAAATTATATAATATACAAAAATAACATAATATAAAGTATTATAAACTTAAAAAGGATTGGGCCGAGCTCCGACTTTAAATGTTCAAGTCCGAGCCCGACCCATATTTTAAATAGGTCTAATTTTTTTTTGTCCAATCTCATTTTTTGAGTTTAATATTTTTATCTATACCCTCACAAATTTCAAACCGGCCTCCGGTCTTGGACGAATAACCTGATTATTAATCCCAAACTTTACTAACCTTTTCATGGATAAAGCTTCATCCAATTCCACAATTCCTACTTAATTGGACTACTCAGATTTGAGCCTTCCTAATAATACCAAGAAAATTTAGCAAATATACAGCCAAGTCATATAAACCTTGGGCAAAACTACTTACAAACTCACTTCAATCCTGTTTTTAGATTGCTTAATCGAAATTACAGAATCCAAAAATTGGCATTCTACTGAACAAAATAAACAGCCCTCGTTTAAAAAAAGTGATGGCCTAAATTCGATGGCAGCTAACAAATTTCCCTACCATTTCGCCCCAAAAGTCGTCTCCATATTTATTTCCCCCAGCCTCCAATCCCACTATTTTCATGCATCTTCCGTATAGAGATTATCGTGGGTGACTCTCGACAGCCAACTACGATGGCTCATTCCAGGATCCTAGAGGTCACACTCCTTTCCGCCGAAGATCTTCTCGAGGTCTACAAAACCATGAAGACCTACGCCATTGTTTGGGTCCAACCCGACCGGAAATTCGCAACCGGTATTGACCAAACCGGCGGAACCCATCCTGCTTGGAATGACAAGTTCTCGTTCCGTGTCGATGACAAGTTTCTTAGCTCCGAGGAGGACGCTAAGATTTTTGTTGAGATTTACGCGGCCGCTTGGGTTAAAGATGCCTTGGTCGGATGCGTTAACGTTAACATCAACGATATTTTCCATTTACGCTCTGTCACCGACTCTAAGATCAACAACAACTCCACCGCTAGAACCGTCACGCTTCAAGTCCGCCGTCCCTCGGGCCGCCCTCAAGGGATTCTCAACATGGAAGTTGCCCTCGTTGATAGTACCATGCGTAGCTTGCCTTTGTTAGAAGAACCTATACCAAAACCAACTGAAAATGATCACCTCGAGGGCGATGAATCGCAAAACGACAAGCTAAATGTAAACGTTAATGCGAAAATGACCCGTTCAGAAAGCGACAGAACCAAGTTAAAAATGGAAGATAACTCAATGGAAAGGCCTGTAAAGGGTTCGACTATCAATGGTGGTTTCGATGCCAGTGAGTTGGACGATAAATGCAATGGCAGCATGGTGAATGGTGGTAGCATGGTGAACGGTGGCTCTGTATGTAGCACCGATGTGGGGCCATCAGCTTCCGTGGTAGCCGCCGCCATTGCACATGGGTTGTACAAACCACCGGTAAACAACCAAGTTCAGACGAAAGAAAATTTAAGAATAAAGGAATGGACAAGGAATGAGAGAGAAGAAGAAGAGCTAGAAATGAAGATAGAGAGGTGGGAAACGAAAATCCCACCAGCGGAAACCGTATCCCGGAAATCGATCAGAGGGAAAAAAGGAAAGGTAGGGAGTACCAAGTTGTTCTCATGTTTTAGTAACTCATTCGGGATTGAGATTTCCATTACTTGTGGAGGAAATGAAGCACAAGGAGGCATTAATGGCAATGGCAGCAATTATAAAGTTTATCATCTAAGCGATGCGGATGATGATTATAGCCAATCTATTGTTTGAATCTTATTCAATTCACATATGGAACAGCAAGAATTCGAAGCTTTAATTTTATTTTTCTGGAAAATATGAGTTATATAGTTGGCTTTTTGGGGTTGGATACACTGTTGTCAATATAAATATTGAGAGTTGCGAAAAAAAAATAAAGAACATAAAAATACTATAAAATACTATGAAAAAATATGAATTAAGTCCATTTTTTTTATTCTTTTATTAATTATTATTGATATTTTTTTCTATATGTTATTTTATTTTTTAAATATTTAAATGCAATTACTTCGTTTATTCACTTGATTTTTCTCTATATTTTTATCAATAAAGTTAACTCAATGCAAGATTTTGTTGTTGTAGAACACGGTGTTCTATATTTTATAGTAACAATTATATTCTATAGTAACAAAACAATAAGAAATACGAATAACAAATTTATTTAAAAATATTTAGTTTCGAGGTTTTTAAAGTTTTTATAAAAGTTTTATTATTTTTTATTTTTCAGTTTTTACTTTTAAAACACAATAATAAAATAGGCCTACGGCGACACTTTTTTTTACTTAGGGCGACGCAAAAAAAGTTGACATAGGCCATCTCGATGATTCTCCCGACACTTCCGAAAACGTTGTTGTTAGCATCGTTAGCATAAGTACCACGAAGCTTTGGAAAAAGCATCGGCATAATTCAACGCAGGCTAACCTTTATTGAAGGGTTAACAAAGACCTAGTTAAGGCTAACCTTTAAAAAAGATTGTGATAGGAGGAAATAGACTACCAAAAAAAGATTAGAATAAAGCATTCATATACCGACTTTAAAAGAGTTAGGATAGACCATTCTTTGTCAACTTTAAAAAGGTTGGGTAGACCTGGTTTGCGCCAACACCTTACATAGTTGGCTCAGGTCCTATGTTTTTTTACGACTTTTTTTCGTCTCAACTTTTGAAGAGCCTATTTTGACAAAATATGAGAAAATTTGTATGTGTTGGGTTTAGACAAGTTTGATACGATATTAATTGAACAATTAATTAACATAAATTGATCATATTTATACAAAATTACCACTGAATAATGCACTCATTAGTTTATATACAAAATCCTAATAAAAGCAGTTAATACGTTGATAACATATTATCACCTTATTGTCCATTACATCACTTGGTAATTGCATTCAGAGAATGCGTTGCCAACATGTTGTCAACCTATTTTCCATTACATCAAAAAATTATGGGACAATTGCATTCATCAACTCGATAAGGAGAGCATTATACTTTTTCTCACGAGCATCCATCATATCCATGAATTTTGCCTCTCGAATTTTATAAACCTTTTTCTTCTATCTCAGCTATCAAAAGAGCTTCTCGCTCTGCGACCTCCGCACGGAATCAAGATTCTGCTTCCTACAGATATGCATAATTACAATAAACAACCTTGTATAATAACAGAAAAGTAGAGTTTACTTAAACTTGAGAGTTTGTACTCCAAATACGAGTTTTGAAATTTGCTTTAGCATAAAAAGCAGAACACTCACAGAAGGAGCACAGAATTGGGCTTTTTTAATATTGATAATTGTTCCAGTCTTGGTTGCCTCAACTAGAAGATCCATCTGTCAAACAAACAATGACAAAATATTGTCAACCATAAACTTCTTTTTTCATGAACATGGAATGTTGTTAATAATAAATATCAGGTTAACCTGACAACATAAGAATGTTGGAATCAGAATAACATCAACGACTCTTCTAACTGCTTCATACTGAAAGCAAACAGGTATTTGGTAGTTATCCAAACAATAGATTAACTGGAAGGAATATAAGAAATAATTTTTGTCCAACAAAAGGTGTGCAGGCTCATGTTATGCTTACTTCATCTGATATGTTAGATTTTGCTCATGGTTAGACTAACAATATGAAAACCATAAAAAAGTCTAGAAATGAACTTGATTAAATAACTGGTTCAAAAACATCTGTTGCTGAAAATTTCTGATATGTTAGAGAACAGAAACGATGGCCTAAGCAAATCGTATATTAATCATCACTCTATTCAATCACATTGTCTCAAAGATAAAACAGATATACCTAACCAAAACCTACAGAAAATAATTTAGAAAGTGATTCGAGTCATCCAAGAAATTTGTAATTTCATGAGCAAGCTCATATCTTAGTTGGATCTTCCAAGCTGCTTGTGGTTCTCTTCCTAATAATCATATGGATTTCTTAGTTTAGGAGCCAGTTCACCAAACAAACTAAGAATAATAAATGCAAAAAATATCTGAGTAACTTTTTTTAAGTTACAGGTAACTTGAACCATAATATTGTTTCCTATTAAGACAGTATGATTCAAATCCCTAACTAAAAGAAAAGCACAGAAAACAAATCAACATCAAAAAGCTAATGACAACATAAACACAAAACAGGTGGCCGCAACTAACTAATACCAACTTATCATTTTGAACTAAGAAATTCCTAAATAAAAACAAGTAATAAAATATCAAAATTATAACACAATATCCACTTCTAGGAACAATAAAAAAAAAAAAAACCCCCTAGAATTAGAAACCGGGGATCAAAGAGAACGAGTTACTTCCATCAAGAACATCCAAACAGAGCTCTCATTCTCCTTATCCTTACCTTTCTCTTTCACTTTATCACCATCGTCTTCAACTCTCCCACTCAACAACTCCTGTCTCTTCCTCGTTTTCTCCTTCTCTGTCAGTGACTCATCCACCTCTATTGCCTTTATCACCGCTAAAATCTCACTGGAGCTTCCATCTACGATGACCAAGGCTGAAGGAAGAGGATCGCCGGAGCTGTCAGGATAGTGCTATTGTAAAGTATAAGCTAAGGTGCCAATGAGTGGCGCACGTGCTACAAGTGAAGGCTGCTTCCGTCGGAGGAGTAACTTTACAGTAAATACACGCGCTATCGTTGTCGCAGGGAAGCTGTACCATATGGCGCATGTAACACTCCATATCTGGCCAAGACGTTACGGCCGAATTCTAAGGAATTATGTATGTTAGTTTAGAAACCAACAACTTACAACTCGATAATTTTTGTAAATCGATACTTGATAATGGTATTTCCGGTTGTAAGGAAAAATTTCTTATTCGGTTAATTCATTTAAATTTTAGAAAACACTTATAAGATTACTTAATTTTGTAACAGAAATCTTAAGTTAGACAGAGTTTTGAAAAATCGTAATTTGGTTTTGAAATAAAACATGTTGCAGTTCGAATAAAAATAATCTAAAAATTTTGAAGCAGTTCTGTAACACTCCTAACTCGTCTTCGTCATCGGATTAGGGTTATGAAATAATGCTATAGTTTACGAAACCAATGACAACATAAAACCCTTCAAATATTAATTTAAATATCAAATATTCAAAACCAATCTTTATTCATAGTATATATACGAATACGAGCCTTAAATCGAGCTTATGAAACTTTAAAATCAGTATGGAAACAAATAGGGACTAATCTGAAGCAAAACAAAAAAAAAATATGATAAAAATTGAAAACAGGAGTCATACGGTCGTTTGACAGAGCTCAAACCGTGTGGTTTAAAGACATGGTCGTATGGCCAACCGTGTGACAGAGCCTAGACCGTGTAATTCAGGGGTCACACGACCGTGTCACCAAGCCGTGTAACATTAGTAAACCGTGTGAAAATCTTGCACTTAAAATCAATAAGACACACGGCCGTGTGACAGCCCGTGTCCCAAGCCATGTGCATCCAAAACAACTTCAAAATCAAGTCATTACATCCTCCATTGCTTAGGTTCCAAGCCAAACCATTTCTAACCATTTTTACCTATTCAAATTGCACCAAAATATACCATAATACACCAAATAGCAATCAACTTAAATGCTTAACGAATATGCCTTCAATGGCACCACATATCCAACTTCAAATAAATTCACATTCGTCCATAACAAGTTCATGACTCATAAGCCTATCAATTATACCATTTCATCAATCCCATCCACAACCAAACCTACCAAACGTTGTTCAAAATTATCATATATACACATGGTCAAGATATACCAAATGTGCCAAGAAAATACAACCACAACATTTCATTCTATAAAACAACAACTATTTAAAGCAAAACAAACTCAACATGTCAACCTTATTCAATCATCAAATAAGTCCCAAATAACATATGCCATAATCAACCATTATACCAAAAGGCTAAAAACATAACCAAATACTTATCACATATAGTAATACCAAAAATCTTATCTACATGTCACTTGTAACATGGTCAACTTAAACATATAACTACAAAAAATGTTGACGGATAATGTGATCTCCAAAAGCAATCCAATCGGCAGCTTGAATCCGACGATCTACAAGGAAGAAAGACCAAAACGAGGTAAGCTTGCGTAAAGCTTAGTAAGTTCGTAATAAGCTTAAACTTTAACTTATCGTAAAAGATGTAATTTAAACATTTTACAAGATATTTCAATATCATGGTCATGAGTTCATTAATTACCTATACACATCACATGTCTCACAAGGTTAGTGAGTTCATATATGAAGCATGTAACTTTATAATGTTATCAAACATATACATGAAAAACACATTTGATACATAAACCAACCATCACATATTCGTTTAACATTTCACATCTTCATTTCAAGTATTCATTTCAGTTATCCTTTTCACATATCTATATCCAAATAAATAATTCATTTGTCCATTTCATATTACCATTTCTATTTACTTATTTTCCACCAGATAAACCATAATGAAATAGTGTTGGATACACGGGAATAATGCTCACACATAGTGTGATCAGAATCAGAATCAGAAATGCTTACACAAAGTGTGATCAGAATCGAATCAGAAATGTTCACAAGAGTCATGAAATGGGTATACTCACACGAGCTGTGGGTCGGGATGTTAGGCTACACGATGCTGCTCACACAAGCTGTGGAGAATCTGCAACAAATGCAAAACCTCAATCATCAGTAAGACATCCAAGACCAGCACCCAAACTGTAATAACCCTAATGACATGTCATTTGTATCCTAAGCCTTCACAAGGTTCATACAGGTCACATTACATATCCAAATCATTTAACTTTATTCACATTATACCATTACAAGAACTAATCTATATAGTTTCCATTTTATACATAATCATCAACTTAGTTAACTCTACAATTTATTTCATTTCATTAGTTGCCATATATATAATTCAATTAATTACATTCATTAAATATATATAATATTTAATAAATTATCAAAAACAACAATTAACTAGTTTAATCAATATACGAACTTACCTAATCAAAAACTAACACGAACACAACAATCGATTTATTACTCCGCTAACTTTCTTTTCCGTAATTAATGTCCAATTGACTCATTTCTTGACCTAAATATAATAATTTAATTCAATTATCCACTTCAAATACTTTTAAATAGTAAAATTCACATATTTGACCTTATATCAATATTTTACACTTTTACCCTAAACTTTTACCTTTTATTCAATATAGTCCTAAACCCAAAACTTTCAATAATCCAAACAAGGCCAGCCAAATTTTATATAATTCCTTTACAGCCCATATTTATCATATTTTTACAATGACTTCATGTAACTTTACAATTTTAACAACTTAGTCCTTAAACTTTAAAATTAACCAAAATCACTTTACAAAATTGTCATATTTAACAAACAAGCTTATAAATCTATCATTAAACTTCAAAAACATCACAAATTCATCCATGGGATAACTCAAAACATTTGATAGTTTCACAAATTACTCCCTGAGTTAACTAGATTAAGCTAAAACGAACTCAAAAACATAAAAATTATTAAAAACGGACAAAAAATACTCACCAAACAATAGAAATTTGTCAAGGTTGAAGCTTGTGTTCTTTAAGCATGGAGGAATCGGTTTTCAAAGCCAAAATGAAGAAGATGAAATTTGTTTTATTATTTAATCTTTTATTATTTACCAAAATGACATTGATTCATATATATCTATAGTCCAAAACTTTAAATATGGTTAAATTACCATATAAATCCATTCAATTATGCTTTCATAAAATTTAGCACAAATAAATTAATAACGATTAACTTTTATAATTTTTACGATTTAATCCTTTTTACTTAATTAACCAACCAAATATCAAAATTTCTAACCAAACTTCAACGTACCAACATAATCACTCCATAAATATTTTTAATTTGCGAGCTCGATTTACAAAAATGAGATCCCAAACCTTATTTTCCAAAACCACTTGACTTTAGCGACAAACCACTTGAACTTAACTATTCATTCAAACAACAAAAATTATCAAATCAAAATTTATTATAATACTATATTTGACTCCTAAATATTAAATAATAATATTTACGGGCTCATTAGTCAAATTTGTGGTCTCAAAACCATCATTCTAACATTATTGAAAAACGAGTTATTACAAGTTCAACGAGAAATAAAATCCAAAACATAAAACATTCTCCAAAAGTCCAAAAATAGTCCAATTGAAATTAATGCTTAAACTTAATAAAAAAGTATGAATCAACAAATTTTAAATCGAATTCTTGCCACATCAATCCATCCTAAGTTTGTCGATTACCTGGGAGGAAAACAAACAGAAAGTAAGCTTACGAGCTTAGTGTGTAACTTATCTCAATCAATAAATCAGATACAAATGATATATTAAAAGTTATTTCAGATATATGCTCAAATACGGAATCAGATGCATTTCATAAACAGATTCAGATACAGATGCATAAACAGATCTTACCCCTACCCGCTACACAACATCTCTGTCCATCCCTGCACATCAAATAGGGTATTAAGTACTCATCCAACCCTGCACACCAATAAATATACATATATCACTTTTCAGAAGTAGTGCAGGCAAGCTGCCAGATAATAATATGTGGTAACCTGCCAGAAACATATATATGTGGCTGAGCCACCAAAACAGATATATGTGGTTTTAAACTAGAAGATAAGGCAGGTAACTAGACTACCAACACTTCCTCCGTCATATCATATCCCAACCCAATGCACATGTACACACTAATAGAAATTCAATATAAAGATGTCATGCATGCTTTTCATATGTAGTCATGCTTTCAGAATTATCTGAACACAAATCATACATGTATAATTCACATACCTTAATCATATCACACACAGGAATATTAACAGATATCATGTTTCCAAGTAAGCAATATGAACCCTACAGGGAGTCTAAATACGAATCACAGATCAAAACGGCTCTAGGTGACAATTTCAAAAAAATGGGCCACACACTCGTATAGCCCAAATGGCCCAACTGGCCCCCGTGTGGCTCACACAGTCCACACGTGGCCTAAACAACCCAGATTGTGTGCCTCACACGGCCGTGTGACATTGATAGTGGGGTTTTGGCTTTCCGTCATTCGTTGTTTTTACGAGATCAAGTCACAAACCTAGATGTATGCTGATGCGAATCCAAAAATGAGATTTCTAGTACCTAAATCGATAATTAAACAAGTTATTTAGCAACACTACGTGCAACCTAATAAAAAATTCAACCATGAACGCCAAACAATTCGCGCCCAAAGAGCAATTAGGCATTTACCCTCAATCGAAGAACTCACAACTTCCAACAGTACTAAATTGATGGAGAAGGGTTTGACTCAAGATTCTAACCTAAAATAATAATTCCAAAGATAATTAAACCTATTCCCAATTGAACAACCAAATCATCATTCAAAATTTCACACAAACCCAAAACAACTTACTTATGCAATAAATGAATGATACCAAAGAAAGACTTGCTTACCACACCGAAACTTTCTACCCATGAGTAGCCAACACAAAAAAACTAATGAGTGAATGGCAAAGAAAAAAATGGCAAGGAGATGGCCACGAAAGGAAAAAGAACCCAAAGTGGTAGAGGTCTGTGATTAAAGAACAGAAAAGTAGCAGTAAGAAGAAAACAAGTTGAGGCCAACCAAAAAAATCGATTGGGAAATTGGGGAGAGAAAGAAAAAAAAATGGCAAAAGGCAAACTAACCACTAATCTTATCCTTATCTAAAGAGATTTTCTAGGGTTCAAATTTAACCCAAGTACCACTAGATGGGCGGCACACAAGGATATTAGGAAAAATAATTTTATTTTGCTCAAGTAGGGATTCAAATACAAGGCCAAAGGATAAGTTAAAAGACTTACCACTAAATTAACAAACTCATTCTGTCAATATTTGTGTGGAAATTAAATTTGAGTAAGATGTTCAGAGATAAAGATAAGGACAAAAATAGAAAAAATTTAAAGAGAGTGATTTCAAACCTAAAACCTTTCACACATAAACACTATACTTAACCGCTAAAGCAAAACAAACTACTTGGTAAATTTAAAAAAAAATAAAAACTCAAGATTTAGGGTGTTACAGGGCACTATTAACAAATAACAACAACAACAAGAGGTTTGGATCCATAAGATAAGAGCCATTGGATTTTGGGATGAGAATTTTTAGACGATTATAAAGAGAGGTAAATAGGGGGAAAGAGGAAAATTGAGATTTAGAAGGTGGGGATCCAAAATGGAAATATTGAGAGGTTTTGAATTTCAAGAGCGGAAGCACTAAATTAATATCAATTGACCCTTCTAAATTAATAAATTGATGCGTCGTTGAAAGCACCAAATATATCCTATTCCCTGTAAAATAGTAAAATAACAAGAATGGGAAGTAGGGTCAAATTCTCGTGAACCAGGATTATACTGAATGCTTGTTTCTCAAATCTCAAGCGTAATCGTGCCCAAGAAAACTGCGTTCTCAAAAAAAATAAAAATAACAGAACTAAAAGTTTGATATGGGAAAATAAAAAAACAGAATTTAAGATGAATTGAAATTACGAGAATAAATTACGAAAATTAAAATGAGGAAAATAAAAAGAAAGAGTTTAGAGAAAGTTTCTTATGTGGAGAGATTTCAGCCTCAAGTTGCCTCGATCCGCCTTGGGTTCAATCCTCGGCTTTTAGATGATCCTTCTCAACTCGAATAAGCCAATTATAGTGGAAGAGGACACTTACGACCACCAGCTCCGAAGATTTAGATTTTGATTTGGTGGAACCTGACTCTAGCCAACAGTCACTCTTGTGGGATCATCTATGCTAGATCAACGTTTCTCAATGGCGAATCCCACGCCATTTTGTCTCTTGGGCTCGCCAACCTCTGACGCAGTAAGTTAACGAACCAACTGTGCAATCTTTTCAAAATATACAAAGCGGTCGTTCCTTGCAAACGTTGAAAAGATTACTTCTTAAGGGACATGGATGGAAGCGTCAGCCCTGTAGTGTGGAGAAACGATGAATACCCTGTTGAGAAAGCTAAGTACGGATTCTAAACCTCAAGAACCCTTTTTGGGGATTTTCAGCAACCTTTGGCTAGATGGGTTTTAGTGGCGCATGGTTGTGGTGGAAAAGAAAATAAATATATAAATGGAGATTTTATTAAAAAGAAATATGAAAGAACAAAGACTTATAGGGAGAGTGTTATAGAAAAATATCAACCTTAATTTGAGTCATTTCATCCCCTATTTATAGTGCTAAGATAGATCGACTAGTCCTACTTAAATTCCTAAAGATAATTACAAATAATTAAAGATAAATAAAGATAAATAAAGAAAATAAATAATCCTCTATAATTATCCTAATATTAATTATCCTAATATAATTAAAATAGAGTTTGGTAAAATAAAATCTCTTCTTTTGCAATTCAACCCTTCTCATCCTCCATGCTAGCACTTTTGGCACCAATCTTTTCCTTATATCGCACATTGGCCCATTTTGTCTTTAATTTCACACTTTTGGCCTTTAATTTCTCTTCGCTTCCAATTTAGTCCCTATAAAATAAAATACCATAAAAGCCCAAATTAGTAGAATCATACTCAAAATAAATATGTTGAAACACACCCTACCACGAGCCCGGACCGGATCTGTATGTTCCCGATGTAAACCGTTTCAAATTCTTTTGTTAGTTAGGAAAAACTTGTGTGTTTTGAAAGAAAGATTGTTTTAGGTTGGGCTTGAGTTGAAAACTGGTTTATTTCGTTATTAAAATCCTTTTCATTTAGGTGACAAAACGTTTGGGCTTTGAATTAAATTAAATTTACTTAATCTTTTAATAAATATAAAGATTGTATGCTCAATAAATAAAAGTAAGGTAATCGCTACTACTACTTTATTACATCAAATAATTTCCCAAAATTAAAACCAAAATAAACTTTAAATTACTTAAATAAAATAAAAGTCCAAGTCGAAATTTCTTCTTTGTGCATGGCCATCCCTAAGCTTCTCGCGAACCCGGTCCATCACCGATCGTCACCAAACATGTTCCCACAACGGGTGAGTCAAACAGACTCAATGTGTACACAAACACTAAGTCTTAACTAATTCAGGCATAACAAATCATATTCATACGTATCATATTTTCACATTTAATGATTCAAGATAATGATGCAATCCCAACCCAAACCTATATGCCATCCGCTACACTCCACCCGTACCATCCCGCACACCGTAGGGACTACTAAGTCAACCTTCCATCCGCTACACACCATCGAAGGCGTCATTGCGATGACGTGCTCATCACCCATATAAAATTCGTGGCATAGCCACGGATAATTGTGTCATGAGACACCACATTCGAGATAATGTAACCGAAATTACCACATTCGGATAATGTGACCAAGTCACTACATTCGAGATAATGTGACGAAGTCACCACATTCGGATAGTGAGACCAAGTCATCATATTCACTTCCCTTTCTCAAATAACTTTGAATGCCCCATATTATTCATATCATGCATATCATACTTAAATTCACATTCATGTCACTTTTCACATGTTAAGTATAACATATTTCAGAATCCTAATAGGAGTAGGAAAACGATACACAGTACTTTGTACCATAACATGATACTTTAGCCACATTCTTACACTTTCATATTAACACATATATCAAGTTTAAGCCATAAATCTATTAAGATTAGTGTGGGTACACACGGTACCTTAGCCATGCTTTTCACATTCTTAATAACACATTTAATTTAAAACATAGCCATGAACGTATTAAAACTTAGGGTAGGGTACACACCTGATTCGCTTAACGATTGCACTTGAAATCCAAACCGATCTACTACCTTAGATTTTTAATGCCTACATTCGGCCAACATGGTAATATTTAGCAAAGGCCTATTCGGCCATAAAACCAAATCCTAGTAGGATTTGTGTACTTATCTTAATGCCGATCAAATCCCGAAAACTTGCATTCTTACCCCTTTGAAATCGGCTACTCACTAGATCCCTTGAATCGGTTAGTTTTCAACTTAAAACACATAATAATAGATCAATTACAAAAATAGGGTCTTGGCGAATATTCATAGTCACTTACCTTAAGGATCTTAAATCCAAAATTCACCGAATAACTAGGAACACGTGGCCTATGGTGTACCTTCGGAAAAGAACTTCTCCTTCCATGATTCTATTAAGATTAATAATCGAAATTAGTCCCTAAATTTCGATAAGTCTAAAATATAAAAGAATGGAAACTAAACTTGGATCTTACCCTTATTTGAAGGAATCGATTGCACCTTCACTTCAACCTTCGAGATTCGGCTATGGCTAAATGATGCTCTCACAACTTTCGCTTTTGGAGGATTAGAAAGAAAAGAGAAGGAAGAATAAAACTATAGGAATTTCTGGAGAGAGAGAAGAATCTGCTTAAGAAATTGACAAAGGAAGAGTGAATGAATGAATGAATGGCCTTCTTTCCCTTTTATAGCCGAAATTACTAGGCTAGAGTCCCTACTTGGCCACCACTCTTCCTATGTGATAATTATCACTTTATCAAAAGAATTAATCCAACAATTATCTCCTAATTAGTCGAAATTCTAAAGGAAATAAAACTCCTCTTTAAGAGCCCACATGCCGTCCACCTCTCTGCTTTTGTAGCAAAATAAAACTTCTTTTATTTGCTTCCTAAGTGACTCTATCCTCGGCCCAAATACACTTGCATGTGGCGCCATTTCGAGAGGCCCTAAGTGGCATCTTCAGCCACTTTTTCCAAGCTTTGTTTGTGTGTCAAATTTCACATCTTGTTTCTCTTAAGGCCACCTTGCCTTAATTTCCTCTTTTAAACTTTAAAACTCGACATTTCTAAGTCATTTCTAAGTTTCCAAAATTTTCGTTTGGCTCTTCAAACTTGACATTTCCTTACATTTCCTAGTTTCGAAATGTTCACTTTCCTCTTTTGAATCATTTCTAAATCATTTTCCTAGTTTCCATAAATGTTCACTTTCCTCTTTTGAATCATTTCTAAATCATTTTCCTAGTTTCCATAAATGTTCACTTTTCTCTTTTGAATCATTTCTAAATCATTTTCCTAGTTTCCATAAATGTTCACTTTCCTCTTTTTAACTTAGCATTTCCATACATTTCCTTACATTTCCATACATTTCCTTACATTTCCATACATTTCTTTACATTTCCATATATTTCCATACATTTCCTTACATTTCCATACATTTCCATACATTTCCATACATTTCCTTACATTTCCATACATTTCCTTACATTTCCATATATTTCCATACATTTCCTTACATTTCCAAGGTTCTACAGATGCATACCACATATCACAAGAAACATGCTATTTCATAAAATTAAGCAAAATGCACACAATGGGATTCGAACCTCTTCCCTCAAAGTACTTCACCCTTGCACCTTGGGTGGCGTCCCTTGCCACTTTTCCACATCACTTCTTGTTTTTAACTTAAAAACCAATAATTGTCCAAAGCTTTCTCTTCCATCCTAGGATTTTAAAAACCCTTAATTCACTTCCAAACACTGCCAAAACCTACTACTCATGAGTTATGCACAAACACGTAACCCCTAATCTAGGATGTTACATATGCAATTAGCACATAAAAACATGACGTTCCAGAGTATTATCAAATTCTCCCCTACTTAGCCCATGCTTGCCCTCAAGTATGGTTCCTATCCACTGTGAAAATTAGATCCTGAAAGAAATTCTACTCCAAAGTTTTATAAAGATTAGTAAAAAAAATGCATATGAAAAATAAAGAGAACTTCTAAGCTTGCTTTAAGTAAAACAGAAAAAGTATTCCAATTAACACACACAAAAATTAAAATCGTCTTGAATTATTTCATGCTATTTAGGCAAATTACCAAACCTACCAAGACACTCTATTTATTTCCTCTTTTAGTCCCCAATTGTAATTTTATTAGTACTATTTTTTTATTTTTTTCTCTTTTTTTTTTTTTTTATTTTTTATTTTTATTTTTTATTTTATTATTATTTATTTACTTAGGCATATATTGAACCTTTTGACGCGAAGAGAGATGACAACCCAAGCACCCCACCCAAAGTTACTCAAATTTAACATACTCCTAAAATTATTTATTTCCGGTTAATGAGTTTTACCCATCACGTCACACAACCTTTTGACGCTAAGTAGAATGACAATCAAGCACCCTACCACGTTACTCAATCACCACGCTCGAGCCGCACTCATAACCTTGGTTAGCAGAGTTTTACCTATCACGTCACACAACCTTTTGACGCGAAGTAGAATGACAACCCAAGCACCCTACCCCGGTTACTCAGCCAGTCACGTTCTAAGCTACACTCATAACCTTGGAAACTTTTATTAAACAAAATTTACACAAAATTTTAATTTTAGAGGTCCTAAGAGAAATAATCAAGTGTCAAAAATAAGTTTTAGTAACCACCTAATAGACATGAACATAATTTAGGCATGCAATTGTATTAAGTGTCCCCTTTGATATTAAACTTGATCAATTTTACAAAAGCAAGATAGAGTTAACTTATTAATCATAATTATTTTTAGCCTAATAAAAATAAAACAGTGGAGATAAAATCAAGCAGAATCATAACTAACTTAGTAGCCAAGAATCATGCATGTAGGTCAAACAGTGGCAAGTCGTGGTCAAATTCTTGGGCATGAAAAGCGACAGAATATTCTTAGAAAAAATGGACAAAATAGAGCCTCAAGCAGCAAACACAAATAACAAGACAACAATAATACGAAAAGTATTTCCCCCTACTTAAAACACATTGTCCTCAGTGTAGACACAAAAGAAATAAATAGGTAGAAAAGTTTAGAAAAACTCCCCGTGTAGCTACTGTCAGATTGTGGAGGGCTTGTTGGCTTGTGTCGTGGGAGAAGAGGAGGAAGGGGAGGTCGAATGGGGCGACGATGATGGGGAGCAAGAGGCGACACTGCCATGAGTTGACGGTGAAGGAGGCTCGACAAGCAGTGCGACTTGTGTTTGCACCATTACTGACGCATTTAACGGTGGTGGTTCGTGGAGAGGGTGAGTTTTCATGAGAATGGAGTTGGGGAAGGAAATTTGGAAAAAAAATTTATGTTTTGGGGTTTTATTTGGCTGAAAGGAGATGTTTGGGTGCAGGGATAATGATGGTTGGCTGCAGGAATAGGGTAGTTTGACTACGAGGATATGTCATTTTGAATGGAATAGTACCTAGAATAGAGGTCATTTGGTACCATGGATAGAAATTTGTTTGGTTCGAATTGTCTCCATTTTCTTAGTATTTTCGCTCCATTTTACCTAGATAGAAGAAGAGAAATTTATTAATATTTAAATAAAATAAATTAAATTAAAAAGAAAAGAAAAAATAAGAAATAAGAAATAATAATAAAAATGAAATAATAATAATAAGGATTGGGTTGCCTCCCAATAAGTGCTTGTTTAACGTCATTAGCTCGACGACTTAAATGGTTCTACGGTGGCTCAAAATAAATCTTTTTAATCGTGTGAGCTTGGAAATTCTCATTTTTTATCACATCCATTATATTTGGGTTTAATCGTCCTTACGCCTCTTTCATTGGTTTCATATTTTCCTCCAAGGGGTTGATCCCTTTTAAGTTGACAATGGTCTTATCAGTCTCCAAAAATGTGAATTTGAGATGCTCGAAAAGTTTCGGATCTAATGCCTGCACAACAGAAGGTAGAAGTTTAGTATCTATAGGAGCTAATAATTTATTAAAAGATTCAAAATTATCAAACATCATTTTAGATTTATCTCCATAAGATGACTCAAAAGTTTTTTCTACTGATGAGTTAATTATGTTGACACAGTTTACGTCCAAGACTTCACTTGGGTGGCTAATTGTACCATAAACGTTAAACTTCATGATCTCCCCATCAAACTCCATCGTGAGGGTTCCGCTTCGTACGTCAATCTTAGTATTTGCGGTACTAAGGAAAGGTCGCCCCAACAAGATGTCTGAAGACCCGAAAGCGTTATCCTCCTCCATTTTTAGCACATAAAAATCTACAGGAAAAATAAGTCCATTGACTTTGACTAATACGTCCTCGAGGACTCCTTCGAGATGCACAACGGACTTGTCTGCCAATTGAATGCTAACACTTGTTTTTGTCAAAAAACCTGTGTTAAGTGATTCATAAATAGAGTATGGCATTACATTTATGGAGGCTCCTAGATCACATATAACCTTTTTAATTCCCAAATGACCTATTTTGCATGGTATTGCAAACATGCCCCTATCCTTACATTTTGCTTAAGCATTTTCATTTGTAACATCTGCGGACACAATTTCACCAACATTCACCCTTTCATTACATGTTAATTTTCGCTTGTTGGTGCAATGCTCTTTAAGAAATTTAGCATACCTCGGTATTTGCTTGATGGCATCTAACAACGGAATGTTGATCTCGACATTCCTAAATGTTTCGAGGATTTCCTTGTCCTCTTTACCTCTTCGACACTGGTTGAATCGTTCTGGAAATGGAGGTTGAATTTTAGGCAATGGAGGTTTTAGTCGGACCTGTTCGTCTTTCTCGGGTTTTTCCTGGGCAATTTCATGGTCAAGATTCCAGTCAGGAATAGGTTCCAGTATCTTACCGCTTCACAACGTCACTGCATTTACGTGTTGTCTTGGATTCGGTTCTGTTTGTGACGGCAGCTTCCCTTGAGAGTTTAATTTCTCAACTGATATGGTCAATTCTCTTATAGACGCCATAGTTTTCTGTTGAAAATCCTTCATTTCTCTTTGGAAATTAAGAGTTTGCTGTTGAAAATCAAGGACATTAGCTGCTAATTTATTGACCATAGTTTCTAAGAAATTACCTTAATCTCGAGGCTATTGTGGAAGTTGATTTTGGTATGGCTGGTTATATCGTGCGTTGGTCCCATAACTCAAGTTAGGATGGTCCTCCACCACAGGTTGTAGGTATTAGCGTGAGGGTCGACGCTTTGTGGTGGGCCAGGGAAATTTCCTACTGCATCTAAATGAGCCATGGAGTCATCACACAAACTGGGATATACATCAGTTGTGTGCTCAGGTGTAGCACATATTCCACATAACCGAGCTGGTTTAGCTTTTCCTGCAACAAGAGAGCTCACAATATTAGTAAGCCTATCAAGTCTATCTTCTATGGAAGAATTACTTAGCTGGTGAACCCTTTTAGGGGGTTCAGGATTAGCTCAGAACTGCTGAGAATTTGCAGCCATTGTGGAGATTAAGTCCCTTTCTTATTGGGGATCATGTTGACCAACGGTCCTCCACTAGCGGCGTCTACCATATTCATCTCCATTGGTTTCAAACCTTCATAAAAGTACTGGTGGAGAGATTGCTCTGTTATACCATGTTGTGGGTAGCTCGCACACAACTTCTTAAACCGCTCTCAATAATCGTAAAGAGTCTCTGCTTCTTTTTGCCTTATTCCCATGATCTCTCTTCTTAACTCAGCTGCTCTAGATGCTGGAAAAAACTTGTTGAGAAATAAACGAGATAAATCAGCCCAAGTAGTAATAGATCCAGGAGGTAAATAAAATAACCATTCCCTAGCTGAATCTGCTAAGGAAAAAGGGAAAGCGCACAATTTAATTTAATCCTCAGTTACGCCTTGAGGTTTCATACTCAGACAAACCATATGAAACTCCTTCAAATGTTTATGGGGGTTTTCATTTTACAACCCTCGAAAAGTTGGCAGCAACTAAATTAACCCTGATTTTAGTTCAAAATCGGTATCCATAGTAGGATATGCGATGCACAGTGGAGGTTGTTCTGTCGGAGCTTCGGCTAGTTGTCGAATTGTTTGAGCCATTGGTTGGGGTGCTAAATTAGGGTTTTCACTAACCCTAGTTTCAAGCACTTCTTCAAGTGAATCGACTTCTTCTGCTTTACTTTCAAATGTTTAAGTAGGGTTTTCGTTAACCCTAGACTCTGCTTCATCGTCGATTTTGATTTTTGGCCGTGGATTGCTTTGAGTCCCAATCACCGCTGACTGCTTTTTCCTTAGCTTTGTTTCCTTGCGATTAGCTTTTGTAGTCTTTTCAATCTCCGAGTCAAACGCAAGAGTGCCTGGAGCAGATCTGGTCATAGAAAACAAAAAAAAAACAAGATTAGTACGTTACCGATCCCCGACAACGGCGCCAAAATTTGATGCGTTGTTGAAAGCACCAAATATATCCTATTCCCTGTAAAATAGTAAAAATAACAGTAAATGGGAAATATGGTCGAATCCTCAGGGACCGAATTATACGAATCTTGTTTATCGAAATCTTGGGCAGAATCGTGCCCAAGAAAACTTGCGTTCCTGAAAAAAATAAAATAATGTAATTAAAAGTTTGATCGGAAAATAAAAAAAAGAAATTTAAGATGAATTGAAATTACGAGAATAAATTATGAAAATTAAAATGAGGAAAATAAAAAGAAAGAGTTTAGAGAAAGTTTCTTATGTGGAGAGATTCCAGCCTCCAGTTGCCTCGATCCGCCTTGGGTTCAATCCTCGACTTTTAAATGATCCTTCTCAACTCGAATAAGTTAGTTATAGCCTACGACCACCAGCTCCGAGGATTTAGATTTCGATTTGGTGGAACCTAACTCTAGCCAACAATCGTTCTTGTGGGATCATCTATGCTAGATCAACGTTTCTCAATGGCGAATCCCACGCCATTTTGTCTCTTGGGCTCGCCAACCTCTGACGCAGTAAGTTAACAAACCGACTGTGCAACCTTTTCAAAATATACAAAGAGGTCGTTCCTTGCAAACGTTGAAAAGATTACTTCTTAAGGGACATGGACGGAAGCGTCAGCCCCGTAGTGCGGAGAAACGATGAATACCCTGTTGAGAAGGCTAAGTACGGATTCTAAACCTCAAGAACCCTTTTTGGGGATTTTCGACAACCTTTGGCTAGATGAGTTTTAATGGCTCATGGTTGTGGTGGAAAAGAAAATAAATATATAAATGGAGATTTTATTAAAAAGAAATATGAAAGAATAAAGACTTTTGGGGAGAGTGTTACAGAAAAAGATCAACCTTAATTTGAGTCACTTCATCCCCTATTTATAGTGCTAAGATAGATAGACTAGTCCTACTTAAATTCCTAAAGATAATTACAAATAATTAAAGATAAATAGAGATAAATAAAGAAAATAAATAATCGTCTATAATTATCCTAATATCAATTATCCTAATATAATTAAAATAGAGTTTGGTAAAATAAAAATCTCTTCTTTTTGCAATTCAACCCTTCTGTCCTCCATACTAGCACTTTTGGCACCAATCTTTTCCTTATATCGCACATTGGCCCATTTTGTCTTTAATTTCACACTTTTGGCCTTTAATTTCTCTTCTACTTCCAATTTAGTCCCTATAAAATAAAATACCATAAAAAGCCTAAATTAGTAGAATCATACTCAAAATAAATATGCAATTAGCACATAAAAACATGACATTCTAGAGTATTATCATAAATTAACACAAAATTTAGGGTGCTTCTAATAGGAGGATTTTGGTGAATGTGTCATTTTGGAAGGGCATTTTTAAAAACTAAATTAAGATTTTAATCCTCTATTATGATTAATTTGAATTTTAATATTTGTATTTTAATTTAATATGATTTTTTTATTTTTACAATATTATTAATTAAGTTAAATGATGAACATTGTTAATTAATTTATTAAAGAAGCAAAGAATCGATTAAATAAATAAAACAACAAACAATCAATTCAAAGAAGTAAATAATTGATTTAAAACGACAATAATGAATATTAATCAAATTGTCACAAATGTTAATCGATTCTAAAACAATCGATTCAAAGAAGCAAAAAACCGATTTAAAATATTTGCCAACGAAAAATAAAAATTGGGATAGGTTAACATTTTCCTAACTCTTTCTTAAAAGTTGGGATATGATTAGATTTTACCAACATCCAAAAAAGTTGCTTAAAGGTACAAATTTAAATGACATAAAAAAGGGTCGGCATAGTTCAAAAAGAATCATCTTAGGCTTTTCATATGGCGACGCTTTTATATAGTTGAGAAAATTATAACAATAGTTGGTATCGTGTTGGACAAAGCTAACTCTTATTTAAGTGTTGCCTCATGCATGCATATCTCAACCCTTATACAAAGAGTTGACCAAAGCCTATGTCGACAAGTCTATCCCGACATTTAAGAAAGTGTCGACCCAAAAGTGTCATCTTAGGGTTGTTTTGTTGTAGTGAAAGGTATGTAGCAACGTTCAATTTTTCATTTTAAATTTAATTGTATAAGATTTGACATGTCATTTAATAGTTAAATTAACGGATTTAATAATGAAAGAACATGATTAATATAACATCAATAGTTTAGAGTTGTAATTAAAATTAGAAATGTAATTAAAATATTTAAAAATTTAAAACCAATATAAAATGAATGTCATAGTTTAGGAATATCTCGTGCAAATAACTCATATCCTTTTATAATCCGAAAACTCGTAAAATACTTCTTGGTTTTAATTATCATACTTTTTTTTCTTTTTCATTTCTAATTTTAAAATAATAATGACATTGAAATTATTTCCATTCAAAAATTTTAATATATAATTTGGTACTTGACACTTTTTTTTAATGTGGTACTTGAGTTATTTTTGGTTTAGTGTGGTATATGTATTTAACAAAGTTATACATTTTAGTACCTAAAGTTTTAGTTTTAATTTGGGTTATAGAGTTGATTTGATGACAATTCAAAACTATTAATTTTTATCAAATCGACCATTAAATCCAAATTAAATTATATCCATCTGATTGCATTTGATAAATTAAAAGTAAAATTAAATAAATTTACAATCAAAGCTAATTTTATTCTATTAAAAATCATGAAAAATTCAAACTTTATAATTTTAGAAATCAACTTTCATCAAATCAATCTTAAAACCTAAATTAAGTGTTGAAAAGTTAACACCGTTACCTTCAAATATCAAAATCTATAACTTTTGTGTATTAGACTAGTTACCCTAATAGAGAAAAATGTTAAATTCAAGTAGGAAAGAATATGTTAAACCAAAAATAAATAAACTCGGAAAATTTGAAAAACAAAATGTATGTGTTTATGAAAAGGTGAAAGAATCTTATAGATATTGAGACGCATGCAATTTCTAACGCTCACAAGTTCACCATCCTTAACGCTTAATCATCACGGTTGTCTTGTGTGTCAGCCATGCAACCAATAGAGACAATGAAGCAGGCACCAGCTTCCAACTATAAATCAATCAAACCCCCCTTTGCCTCAACACAAACCCAAACCCCCATTGTTTTCTCTGTTTTTTCTTTGGTCATGGCCAGCAATTTCTTCGAACAAAAGCCCTTCAAGCCACCTTTTGAGATCATAGCCAGGAGAACAAAAACACTCGACGTTAAATACAAAGAATGCAAGCGTAACCATGCACCTCAACTTGGTATCAATGTTGTGGATGGTTGTGGAGAGTTTGCTCCCAAAGGAATGTCGCCGTCGTCGGAAACGGGACATGTCGTGGATTTTGATTGTGAAGCGTGTGGTTGTCATCGGAATTTTCATCGCAAAGAAGTGACGAAGCAGGTTAGCATAACGTTCATTGACAACGAAGGAGCCAATTTATATCGTTTTCAGCGACGATCTCCTCAATTGAACAATGAGCAAGAAGCAGTGGAGAATGAAGAGTTGGATGGGATAATGAAGAAACCTAAAAATGATGAACCGATGTAAAATGCAAAAGGAGCCATTATTAAGCTCTTTTTATTTTATTTTAACTTTAATTTAGTTTTTCTCATAGTGTGTGGTTGTTTGCTTATTGCTATAGTCTTCGTTCTCATATTGTATTTTGTTTGTAATGTTTGAGCATTCTATATATACGCATGATGCTTAGATTTTAAATTGAGACGGTTCATCCGGAAGTAGGGTTGTGCATGCTTAATATCAATTGTTGACTTCAAAGCAAGTTGCTAAATAACAAGTTGGTATTTTTCCAACTCTTATGAAAATATAGACACAACAGGTTACGGCGGTTTTGTTTTTGCAGTTAAGTTTCTTTACATTTGCGGAATCTCGCTCGGTAAAAAAGTATTTACTATCTTCAAAACACTTACGATAAGTAAAATTAAGTCCATCACACTCAAATGATAATTTCTTTTACTTCTGTATATTTGAAGAAACTGGGTACTTCCTCAAATACATCTCAATCATTCCATATTTCTCCACACTACCAATCAACTAAATCAAATTAATTAAATTAATCAGTCAACCATCAAAATTAGTTCTGGTTTTTTTGAGAGTTTGTTATCAATTAATTCATTTCGAAAATGATTAATTAACCTTAACTGAAATTAATAACAATATATATTATACAAGCCCAGTATATTTTTAACCTAATAGGCCCAATTGAATGTGATATAATGGGCCAAAGAAAAAAAGATATTATGAATTTAATTAAAATTAAAAGAAACAATTAAGAATTATGGATTTAGAGAAATAATTTTATTTTAGTGTTATTATTGTGTTAAATTTTTTGATACAACTCATACATCCCTAGTAGGAGCAAATCACTACAAGAAGCAAACAAATCACTGGCAAACAATTCTTGTGACTTGATCCCATGACATGAGTAGGAGATGAATGCAATTCTGTGTTTTTTTTTTTTTTTTTCATATTTTAAACTTATTTGAACTAAAACAAGGAAAAAAAATACTACCGTTGTAATTTTAATCATGTTTTAAAGTTGTTTGAACCAAAAGAAAAAACAAATTAATTTATTTTAAAAAATAAATCAATTAATGACTAAGAGTTTTAAAACTTTGGTTAATGGTACGCGGTTCAATTCAATTAATGACCAAACTGACTGTTTAAACACCTCTACTCGCTGAAGGTTGGAGAGTCCAAAGTGAGTTAAGATGACCAGAATATGGATATTGGAAGAGGATTAATAGAGAGAAGAGGAAAGAATTGAGAGTTTAGTTACAGGAAAAAGTATCAACCTTTTTTACTTGGTGCCCAAAAGCCTTTAAGGGGATTCTCTCTAATAATTCCCGAGGTGCTACTTGTCGCCCCTATATTGGTTTCAAACTCCCTGTAAGTTAACTGGTCTATTGATGTCTTATCATCGTTTGTTGTATTGGGTAGATTTAATGTATCTGTTGGCATGTCTGGGGAATAAATATACATGGCACGTGAAGGGTAGGCATCCCATCCATGTTAAGCATGTGATCTCAATGGTTTATACCTGTGAGATCTTAGGTTGAGAAGGTGATCCCCCATAGTCAAAGGCACTAACCCACAAGGGTATAGGCACACAAGGTGGGCTCACTAGGTATCAGTATAACAATACTAAATTTCAAAATGCTTTAATTGGGTCATTGAAAGTATTAATATGATATGAATCAAATCTTTTAATCAACCTAATCCTTAAATAGAATGTTAAATGCCAACTCAAATATGATGTGAAGTATATTTGAAATATGTAGATATGATGTGTTAAAGAAAATGAAATAACCTTCTAAATTCTAAGTTTTATTAACAATGTCTTTTTTTACACGTCAAATCCAGGTTGCCTATGCAGTAGGGATAGACCTAATTATAATTTGATCCTCAATATTAAGTAATCTCCCCTTTAGATTTTAACTAACATTTAATACCTAAATTGACAATAGACTCACAGAATGACCTAATTGATATAAGGGTAAATATAATTTTTAGCTCTTAAACTTGACAAGTAGGTCAATTTTGGTACATGTATTTTTTTGTGTTTACTTTAGTACCTAAACTTAGCAACGATCCAATTTGATACCTGAACTTGAATTTTATAAAAGTGTGATATTTTGAAACTTTAAAATATTTATATATTTTTAATTTTTATATTTTCGTGATGATATGATTACAATCTCAGAGTGTCGCATCATCTCTAATTAATTTAAATTAATCAAAAGATAAATAATAAATATTATCTTATCTCTAATTAATTAATCATGAGATGAATAATCTTTGAGAAACTATATACTAAAAGAGCTCTATCATTGGCATTATAAAGAGGTCAATTCCAAGCCTTTCAATACAAGTTCACAAGTGCAAAATTTAGAAGTTTAAGGAGAAGATTTTGAAGAATGAAACTCTCTAAAATCTAAAGAAGTCTTTAAAGGAATTGAAGAAGTTGAAGAAATTCTGAAAAAATCTACACCACTTTTGAATAACTTTCAACAGTTATTCTTTGATCCTGTTCAGCCAACATAAAAAAAGGATCAAATTTCTTCTTCAAGATTAAGTCTCAACAATGTTTGAAATGAACTCAATCATCTAAGATCAAGTCTTGAAGACCCTTGAATCAAAAACCTTTTCAATCTTATTCCTACATCACAAAGAGATCGAACTCATTTTTAATATCAATTTTGGAAACCCTAAAAATAAATCTCATCCATCCAACATCAAAGTCTCATAAATCATTTGATCAACTCTCAAGTAATTTCAAAGAAAACAACTCTTTAAACTTGTTTTGAAAAGTTAAATATCAAATATAATAACTCTCAATAAGATTTGTAACTTTCAAATTAGATTATAAAATTATTTATCTCCCATTTTGGAGGTGACATATTTTAAACGGAAATTTTGTACATGCATGGAGTCCCCAGAGTAGGTGAATATGCAAAGAAGGAGGTAGCTGATGAGGTTGTTTGGATTTACTTCCTTCATTAACCACTACTTTCACTTCTTCTAACATTTTAAATTAAAATTTTGTTATAATATAATTAATTCTATATTAGAGTAAATAAATTTAAAATCATGTATATTTGAAAAAATTTCAAAGCAAAATAAGAAAAAAAGATACTTTAATATGATCAACTTGACTCGTTAATTAATTTATTTAAGTCTTCAAAATTATTATTTTATAACATTTTGAAAATTTTAAATTTCTTTATATATTCTTTAGATTTTTTAAAACATTTATCATTTTTAAAAAATATATAAATTTTAGATTTTTAATAAATATTTTGATTTTTTTATATAATTTTGTTGAGAGAAAAGTTAATTTGCTCATTTTAAAATTCACAGGGACCAAAAAATATTTACAAAAACTTATTATTCGAATACTAAATTTTAACTTCATTAAAACTCGAAACTTAAATTACTTATTTGATTCTAGTAACTCAAGTCTTGCTCACCCTAGTTTCTGATACATTGCATGCATCTGTAAAAAGAGGTGAGTAAAGCGGGTTCTAAGCCCCCAATATACTTGGGCCTTGCAAGGCCCTTTAAAATGTGATCCATGCCAATGCCTTTATTTTGAAAAAGAGGCCATGCTTTTGGTTACCAAAACCTTTTGGAAATTCAACAATTACTTGGAATACAGTTTTATGGAACATAATTCGTTAGGGCTAATCTTCTCTATAATTTATTTTAAATTTATATAGTTTTTTTTTTGTGTTTATGTAAATATATAATTCTAAATAATTTTATAATAACTATAGGTTAATGGGTACGTCAGTTTTATTCAATTATATCCCTACTATTCCATTTCAAATATCACTACAACTTTAGCAATTAGGAACGTATGTTCCATGGCATCAAAATTTCCATTAATTTCAAAATAGATAAAAATGGTAATTTATAAAGGAGGAAATAATAATTTGCCCATGAAGTATCATGGGATTATCTAGTTCATCAAAGTCTTCAATGTCTAAATTAAAAGAAATCCAAGATAAGAAAAAGAAGAAGGAGAGGGACTTGAATGCAAAATTTACAAGAGAGTGTGTCGGAGCTTGACTTGCTGATGCAACACGTCTCACATCGTCTTTATCTTCTCTTCTCTCCTCAATCTATATTTCTTCTCATCTTCCTAGATGTGGGCTTTGTCCATCGTTTACCCAACACAAACTCGTACTATTCCGTGGTGACTTGTGAATTAATGCCTAATTTAGAAATGCTTTCTCAAAACTATTTTTAGAATAGAGGATAAGTTAAAATTTTCGACTTTTGAAAAAAAAAATTACTTTTGAGTTAATTTTTTATCTGAGAGAAGTATTTTTTATTAAAAAACAGTTTATTTAGGAATACTTTTTATCCTAAAAGTATTTCTTAAAAAAATACTAAATACACTCCAAATGGCCACTTTCACCATTTTTGCTCTTCTCTTAATTTGAGATTAGATAAAAAGGTTTGATTGAGATTTATGTAAAAACACTGGGGGCTCATGGACAAATTGTTGTTGGATTTCCAATGATTTCTTAGACAATATTTGAGGTGGTATAAAATTCTAAGCAGAAAAGGTTGTAATAATTATAATTATAATTATAATTATAATTTACTATTATTAATTAAAAATTTGATGTAAATAAAACTTGTGCTAATAGAATTATTATTTGAATAGAATCTTAAATATATTAATTATTAATAGAGTTAATTGTGTTAATTATTACTTTAAAATATTTTAGTTATTATTTGAAGATTTTCTACTATAATAAATAATAAATAATATTTTACTATAATTTTACAATTAAAAGTAAAATAATTTAAAATTAATTAAATATTAAATACATAAAATCACATGTAATGAGATGTAGTTTAATGCGAAAAATATTACATTTAAAGGATAGATATTTATTATATAGAGAGAAATTTAAGTTGTATCATTCACAAATGATATCTCTGTAATCAACTAGAAAAGATGAATTGTCAAATACAAAGTCAAAGTGTTCAATACAACTCAATTCTTTGAACCCTTTTATACATTTGAAGGCCATTACATCATATTTAAAATATAATAAATACCCAAAATTTATAAATAACAATCCGAAATAATCTGAAATTGAAATCAGGCCTAATATCAATCCAAGCTTAAGCCTGAGATAACTCGTATCTAAAACCCGAAAAAGTCTAAAGTTATGAAAATATATTTTAAATATTATATAATTATATTGAAAACTTATAAATAACAAAATATATCTATGTTAAATTATAAATTGAAATAAATTTTGAAAACAATATTTATGAATATAAAATAACTTTTAATGTAATTATTATGTATCTATAATAAATATTCAAAGTTAGTAATTAATCAAATTTACAAAATTTAAATATAATGATTATATAAAATATTGTACCTATAATTCATTTGAAAATGAACATGAAATCCTCTTGAAATAACTTTTATTGTTAATTTGAGACTCTTTTATGAATAACGAAACTGATCAAATAACATGACTTTTGTGTCCATTTTCAGTAGGTTTCAAAAATTCTATAAGGGGTGTAAGGCCCAATTTTTTGGGGCCCAAAGCAAATAAAGGGCCCAATAAAACAAAAAACACCCAATTTTATGCCCAAAACCCAAAACACGAGGCCCAAAATAAAATAAAAACAACAAAATAGGGTTTGAAAACCCTAGCGATCGGCCATGCGCCTAGCAACCCTCTCCACATCGTGCGAACTACCCAGCCGCACGCTCGGTGATAAAACACTAGAGTTTTAGGCTATAAAAGCGAAGGAAAATCAGAATGTGGGGATAGATACGGATATCGATTTTTTAAAAAAAGAAATCAACACCGATCGAGATAGTTATCATTAGGGATCTTTTTTTTTTTGAGGGTTTTTGAGAGGAAAAGAGAGAAAAACGAACATCGTAACACCAAGAGTCAGAGAAATACAAAAAAGAACAAAGGTTTTCTTTTTTCTCGTTTGATTTATTTTATTTTTATTTTTTATTTTTTATTTTTTTGGAATGCTTTTCGGTTTAAAATAAATATAAAGGTTTTCTTAAAAAAAAACCTTACCTTTTCAGATTTCTACCACCGTGAACGGTGGCTTGCGACGGCAAAGGCGGTGGTCTGAGACTCACGGTAGACTCACGAAATCGCCTGGAGCTTCTCTGCTTGATTTTTTTGAGGAAAGGAGGAATGAGGATTTTCGAAAAATTCGCTTTTATAGTGTTACTAAACTGGCGTTTTGGGCATCGGGTCGAGGCCAAACGACGTCGTTTTGGCCTCGACCAAACCCACCCGCACTGTGGCTAGGATCCGCAGTTTTCTTTGGAGGGCTAATTGCGCTTAGCCCTCCGCTTTTCTTGGTTTTAAAATCGGTTTTATCTTTTCGATTTGACCCTAACAATGTTTTTCAGTTTCAATTTAGTCCCCAGTTTAAACGCACCGTTTCAGTGGGAGGGTTTATTGCTGTTTTGGCCCCCCTAGGCTTCTCGCGTGTTGCAATTCGGTCCCTAATCCTTCTATTTTATTTAAAATTCGCCCCAAGTTTTCATTTTTGGCTTAATTTAGTCCTTTTTCTTATTTTCTTTATTTATTATTTTATTACTGTCATTTTTTATTTTTAGTGTTACTATCCCTATTATTTAATATTTAATATTTTTATTACTATTAATTATTTATTACCATTATTGTATTATTATTCTTATTACGTCACCTTATGATTATTATTATACGTGCTATTATTATATTTATAACTACTACTATTATTATATTTCTATTATACTTATTGTTATATATATACTTGTTTGCTTGTTTTTATATATTATGATTATTTCTTTTGCTTCATTATTATATATACTTTGTTATATGTTTATTATTATTTTATTATCATATTAATTATGTGTATATATATGTGTCTCTATTATTTTTTATTTTATTACTATGGTTATTATTTTATGTGTCTTTATCAATATTAATGTTGTTACTTTTGGTATTTTTGTTGCCTTCATTATTTTTATTTTTTTATAATTTACTATTAAAATTTATATTTTTTTGTTCTTATCATCTCATGTCAATCAATGATTTGGAAGGACACCTTAACGATTTTACCCTTTTTTTCAAAATTCATAAAAAAGGGATTTTACAAAGGTAACATTACGTGATTAGAAGTTCGAGAAATCGTGCTCAATCGTCTTTGGGCTTCGATTTTTGTTCATCTAGATCACTAAATGTCCTTTAAGGATTTCGATTGTTTTGAAAATGAGGCGATGTTTCAGATTTGGAAGTTCAAGAAATTGCACTCAATCGTGGTCTTTGGGTTTCGATTTTCTCGCTCATCTAAACAACGAGATATCCTTCACAAATTTTTTTATTGTATTTCTTAAATAAGGGCAATATTTCATGATTGAAATTCAAAAATCGTACTCCAATCGTCTTTGGTTTCGATTTTAGTTTTAGCCAAATAGTGAAATACCCTTTTCAAATTACACTCCACGATTTTGGAAATCATAAAATGATCTTGGGATCGAGAGTTTGAAGCATCGTGTCCTATCGTCTTTGACATGATATTTCAAAGATTTCTAACAAGAGAGTTTGATATCCAATACGAGTCATTCAAATATTTTCTCCTACTCTAAAATACTTCCTAACTTTCGATATTAAGGACATTAATCAATCAATACGGTACCAATTTTGGGCGCTATGAGGGTGCTAACCTTCCTCGTAGCGTGAATCACTCGAGCCTGCTTTTCTTAAAATTCGTAGACCAAACTGTTTTATAAGTGACCCAATCACACTTCAAAAAGATTGGTGGCGACTCATTTTTCTTTTAAAAGTCGGCCCGCTTTCAAACAAAAAATGGTTTCGACGACTTGCGACTCCACCTGGGACCAAGTAAGAGAGTCAAGTCGTAAAATTGGTTGATTAATGTCCTTTTATCAAAATTTTTCGCTTGTCGATTGCATGAGTCTGTGTCGCGTCATATGTCCTTTGGTTTGTGAGACATGGAATATTTTTGGCATTCATATTGCATGACCGCTGTGGTCACACCTTAAGTGGGAGCAAGAAACTATGCCTTCGTGAGGTTTTCACCTCCGCATGGGCTGGGGACCGCTTAGGAATACATCCGTATTTATGGTTCCGTGAGGTTTTCACCTCCGCATGGCCATAGGAAATGTATTCCCTGAATCGAACTCGATCTATATGAGCCTATAATGGGTGAGGATTGAGGAATCACGTTCAGTACCCTTTTCTTTCTCTAGAACCGAACCACATATAGTGAACCTTAGAGCCCACCCTAGGTAGAGCCATGCTAAACCTTAGTAGCTACCGATGTAATGGTTAGACATTTTTGTTTACTTGCTTTGGTTACTTTTATGTGATAATTGACTCGCTTTATTTTGGTCATATTTGCATGTCATTTCATACTTAAAAGGCGCGATTCTGCTTTAATTACTAAGTTAGAATACTTGTTATGGGGACTGATTCCTTGATAAAGTAGAGGATAATGCGGTCGCATGATATGGTCGAGAAGACACGACTTGAGAAGGGGATAGCCTAACCAAGGCTACACATCGTAATTATTGGACTTTACTCAGACAAGCGTGACACAAAATGAGCTACAAGAACTAAGAGATATATGGGTGGTTGGGATGAAGCAACTAGGCAACTGTTCAACACTAATTATGGTGATCTACCTTACTTACTCGACATCAGAGTAGACAAACACTTGTTTCGGGCTATGACTCAATATTGGAATCCCGCTTATAGCTGTTTTACGTTTGGGGAAGTAGACTTGGTACCTACCGTGGAGGAATATACAGCTTTGCTGCGCAATCAAAGGGCTCAGGTCGACAAAATTTACTTCAGGGCCGCTAATGCACCTTCTTTTGTAAAGAAGCTGATGAGCATCACTGGGATGAGCGAACAAAGGTCATGGCACTAATTCAAATGAGAAGGAGAAGGAAATGCATCCCTTGGGTAAGCTTGAGGGACCTGATGACGGCACACCCCGATATGAAGAGGAAAGTCGACATTTTTGCCTTAGGTATCTATGGTTTGGTGATTTTTCCCAAGGCTTTGAGGCATGTAGACGAGGCAGTTATTGATTTGTTCGACCGTCTTGACAAAGGGGTTACGCCGGTACCAGCAATTCTCGCCGAAACATTTAGATCTTTGAGCTCGTGTCAAGAGCCGTGAGGAAGATTCATGGATGCGCATAACCGCTTGGGGTGGTTCCATGGCCATTTCGAAGGTAGATAGAAATCCTTGTCGGTCTTTTTGCGTAATTATTCCCATTAAAGGAGTTATGCCGCCTTAGGAGGATGACATATCGAAGAGAACTGGATCGCGCTTCTTCGTAATCTTCGTGAAAAGGATGTAGAATGGAAAGCTCCTTGGTTTGCTCCTCGATGAAATCCTCTACCGGTGGGAGTTATGATTGGGTTCCTCTGTTAGGGATCTGGAAGTCTGTTGGGTATGCCCTTTGCTCGTGCTAAGGCAATACCAATCAAGACAGCTTTATACCGTAACGCATGGGTTAGCTCGATTGAATTCTCGTATAGTGGGAATAATTATAAGAAAAGAGTTCGAAGTTTCGATGCGTGGAAGCATATTCACCGAATGAAAAGCGCTGCGATAAATCCAATGGTAACCTCGAATATAACACATGGCGGGGTAAGAGAGTGAACGACAATATCCCCATGCCGGCACTGTGATGCCGCTTGCTCGATAGAAGAATATCTCGCAAGTAGTCCTTCGAGTTGGAGATCATAAAGCAAGACTTTGAAAGTAAAATTCAGAGTTAGGGAAAAGATAGAACAACCGGAAGGAGAGAAAATGGATCTGATGTTAGATATTGATATCCGTAAATCGTAGGTCGGAAGTCGAGGAAAAGAAAACTAAGGTCAAGAAGATTTGGATAGCTTGAAACCCGACTACAAGAAGTTGCATCTATCGATGAGGATCTGCTGCTGGGTAAGACCTCGAACAATGGCGCCAAGAACTTCGGGAGGAGAAGACCAAGGTTGACCAAAGGAAGAAGAGATTTCGGGGGTTCAAGCACAAAAGGATACCCCGAAAAGACGGCGGGGAGAGCCAAAGCGAAAATAAGATGCTAAGGGCTCGAGTAGCGAATTGGAGAAGGCATTGAGTCAAAGTCACAACTCTACTGCGTTGGAATCAAGCCTGAGCAGATTGAAGAATTGAAGGAAAGGTGGTGCAACTCAAACAATGTCAGCAAAACAAAGAGCTCCGGATCCAACTGTTAGAGGTAGATAACCAATGAGGAAAGAACAACTTCAACAATCTCGTAACCGTGTCGAGAAAGAGACTACCTTATGGGTGAAGTCGTGGTTCGGATATTTAGAAGTGGCCGATCATCTACGAGCCCTAGGAGTTCAGCCGATCGTTAAGTATATTTTATGAGTCAAAGTCGATCGTGGTCGAGAGCTAGCCTCTCTTCTTGAGAAAGTCAAAACTTTGGGCATAAGGGCTAGGTCGATATATGACTGCTTTTATGTAAAGGATTTTGTCTTTTTCAATGAGTATTCTAAGAGAAATTGAATCGAATCCACTCTTTTATTTTTGCATTCATTCATTTGCATTTCATTTTGTGCATTAGCACCGCATCACTACATTTGCATTAAATATTATAAGACAACCCTATTAACTAAAGGTCATACTATAGTTATCCTGGAACACCGCTATCACACTCGGAAAAAGACGAGGGCAATGGATCAAAGGATAGAAAAGTTAGAACAGATGCAAAAAGAGATGCAAGACCAACTGCAGGCTCAGATGCAAGAACAGTTAGCCAAGATCCAGCAGGATATGAGGGATCAAATGCTGGAATCCCAAAGAAGCATGATTAGCCAACTAACACAGTTGTTGACTGGGAGACCTGGAAATGGAAAAAGGCCTATGGTCGATACTCGGAGAGGATAATGAAGATTTCGCTTGCCCTCCTGCCCGGCCCCGATAAGTTCTCGTGCAACCGCCAAGAGTGTCGGTCAATATCAAGCCTCAAGACCAATCCGGTGCTCCAAGATCGTAAATTTCCCATGGCTCGAGCCCAACCCCGAGGTCAATCTGTAAAACCAATGGTCCTGCACTTCATGAGGCGCGTAAGGGAGAAAGTAAAAGCGAACTTCCAAAAGAGTTCGAGGATCGATGCAAGTGGTCGGAAGAGAAGTTTCAGCATTGGAAAGTGCTGATCACCAATGCGAAGTGGATGCTAAGTTTGAGTCTAGTCCGGATTTAGTACTTCCTCCAAAGTTCAAGATGCGAGTTCGAAAAGTACAACGGACCAAATACCCCGAGGCCCATATTACGATGTTCGTCGGAGAATGACAGGATATGTCAACAATGATCGCTTGTTGATCCATTGCTTCAGGATAGTCTGATTGGGGTCAGCAAGAAATGGTACAACCAACTGAGTTGTACCCAAATCAAATCGTGGAGAGATTTGGCGCAGCTTTCATCAAGCATTACTACCATGTGACCGATATCGCACTGATAGGATCACATTGCAAAACATGGAGAAAAGCCAAGTGAAAGCTTCAAGAAGCACGCCAAAGATGGAGGAGGTCGCTACGCAGTCCAAACCACCATTGCTAGAAAAGAAATGACCATGCTCTTCATCAATACCTCAAGGCACCATTTATTAACCACATGTTGGGAAGCACGACTAAAAGTTTCGCAGATATGGTGATGTCAAAGTAGATGATAGAGAACGCAATCAGTGTGGGAAGATAGAGGTAGGAGAGAGCACAAGAAGAGCCACGCCAAGAAAAGGGAAGTCAAGTGGGAATATAAGCTCGGGTTATCCTAAACCCACATTATCACCCAACCGAAAGTCAGAGTCATGGCCAAAGAAGTTCGACCAAGACAAGAGCCCAACACGAGACAAAGGGTGAGAGATTCCAATTTACTCCTATACCTGGGTGGCGATAAGGAGTTGTACAAGACTTTATTCGACGCGCATGTCGTGTCCCCATTTTACTTGAAGTCAGCCGCAACCCCCATATCCTAAGTGGTACGACACAAACGCCAAGTGTGAGTACTATGCTGGATGTAGAGGTCACTCGATGAGAATTGCACTTCATTCAAGAGACTAGTCGACGACTTATCAAGGCGGGGTCGAGACTTCAAAGACCCACCGGTGGAGGAACAGCTTACCAGTCATGCCGATAATGGGGTAAACGCGATAGTTGAAAAAGGGGAGAAGATTCAAATAGAGATTGTTGAGGTCGAACCCCGCTGAGAAGGGTTTGGAAAGAAATGCGAAGATGGGACTAGTTCGCAAGAGAATGTGAGCAAGTCTTCGATACAAGGAACTCATCGGAGTTCCATGACAAGGAAGGTCATGAAATCCAAAGAATGTAACGAATTTAGAGCCCTAGTACAAGGGCTAATGGATAATAAAGAACCGAGTTCTTTGACTTGGTGGAAGGAGAGGATGTATGTTCCACGTAAGAATTCAGCAGAAAGGATCCTTGAAGTCAATCACCCACGCAGTGATTATCACGCCGCCGTGGGTCGACGAGGCCAAAGTGAAGGTGGCACCGAGGTCATAATCGAAAACCTGTAAAGCATCGCTCCTAAGAATGCACCAAAGATCGTAATTCGTAAACCCGAGACTTTTCCTTATAAAGATGACAAGAGGGTACCTTGGAATTACGATTGTACTATGACAGTTTTTGGGAAAAAGAATTCGGCCAGCATACCCGACCCGGAAGCTGAGTCTTCTATGACGAGAAGGGGAGACGAGAAGATAGGATCACTGGTTAATAAACCAAACAGAGGATGAGGCTGGGGAGTTCTTGAAGTTCCTGAAGCACAGTGAGTACAGTGTGGTGGAACAGTTACACAAACAGCCAACACGCACATCGGTATTGACTTTATCGCTAAACTCGTAGGGCACCGAAGTGCGTTAATGAAAGTATTAAACCGATTTATGTTGTCGATGATATTTCAAAGAAATAAGCTAGACCTCTTGTAAATAACATGAGCGCAGATAATTTTATCTCGCTCAAATTGATGATGAAATACCACGGGGGGGGATCTACCAAGGCCTTGCACATCACTACCCGATGCAAAGGGTATACACCGCCAGGGTATTAATTGACAATGGCTCTAAGATCGAATGTTTTGCCCTGCTCACACCGGACAAAGTTACTCAGTAGATGCTCTCACATAAAACGTGCAAAATATAGTGAGAGTATTTGATCAAGACCGAGAGAGAGGTAATGGGAGGATTGAGATACCCTCCTAATTGGGCCAAATACGTCGAGGTAGACTTCCTTGTGATGAGCATCAAGCCCTCTTATAATTGCTTATCGGGAGGCCGTGGATCCACTCAATGAGCTATACCATCGCCATTACACCGTGTCAAATTAGTAACAGAGGCCTGTTGATAACTATAAATGCAGAGGAAGATATCATCGTCCGCTACTAGTGATGCACCGATATAGAGAATGATACGGAGGCCGTAGAGTGCTCCTTCAGTCGTTAGAATTTGTAAACGCGACTTTTATAAATGAGGAAGAAGATCCCTGCGCCCAAACTCTCAAGCAACGAAGATGGGCCTACAGCTAACAATGGGGAAAGGAGCAATGCCCGGGAGGGATCGGGAAAATATCTCCGTGGTCCAACAGAAAGCAAGGTCAAAAAAGGGATCGCTTTGGTCTAGGTATAGACCGGATACCGCATGAGGAAAGAGGAGTTAGAGAAGCGTGAAAGACGTAGGGCACGATTGAATGGTGCTTTGAGATTGAGTGGGGTTCAATGACCTTTCCCATATATCTAATTCATTCGTGTCGAGGGATTATTCATTCGTGATGGAGGTCATGAATGAGGAGACAACAAGACATGATGCGAAGTTTGAACATCAACGCCGTGGTCTCAAGAAAGTTCGAGGAGAAGGAACTTGGCGGGTATTCGCCCTTACAAGCCTGGAAGTGTTCTGGACAACTGGACTGCGGAAGAAATTCCTGTAGTTTTTAGGAATAAAATAGAGTAATGTTCAAAACACACTTATTGTTTCAAGCCTAGGAACAATAAGAATTTTTTGTGAAATAGGCATGTTCACGCATCATTATTTTCAATAAGAAGTGCATTTTTCTTTCCATTTCGTGCAATAATTCTTCTACTTTTGTTCTACTCCATTTATAATCATAACGCATAAATAAGTCGTCCTTAAATTCATTTTCATTGAATATTCTTTTATACCTACCATAGGTCCCCAGATATCGACGTCATGAGTGACAATCGCTATGAACTCGTAATTCCCTTATGAGCAAGACACGTGCCTGAGGATCTCGGACTTTGCAGATGACGAAGATTATGATTTATCTCCGGATTTCTTAAGGATGGTAGAGCGGAGGAGAAGCCGATTCTACCTCACGAAGAGATAATTGAAAGTGTACTTCAGAGGATGGGAAAGAAGTGAAAATCGGACCAGATAACCCATGAAACAAGGCAGACCTCATTAGACTTCGCTAGAGTTCAAAGATGTCTTTGTGTGGTCATATCAAGACATGCCAGGTTGAGTGCTGATATTGCGTACATCGATCCCCATAAAAAGAGAATGCAAGCCACCCAACGAAGCTTCAAGAATGAGACCCGATGTCACAAGAAAGATAAGGAAGAAATCAAGAAGCAATTTGATGTCGGGTTCTTACGAGTAGTAAATTACTCGAATGGGTAGCCAACGTGGTTCCGGTCCCCAAAAGGATGGAAAGGTCCGGATGTGTGTCGATTACAGGACCAAATAAGGCCACCGAAAGACAACTTCCCGCTACCTCACATTGACACTTTGGTGGATAACACGGCGGATTTTCATTTTCTCCTTCATGGACGGTTTCTGGATACAATCAAATAAAGATGCATCCTCAAGACATGGTGAAGACTACCTTCATAACCTTATGGGAACCTTTTGTTACCAAGTGATGCCATTTGGGTTAAAGAATGCGGAGCAACATACCAAAGGGCTATGGTAACCTGTTCATGACATGATGCATAAGGAGATCGAGGTCTACGCCGACGACATGATCGCAAAATCTCGAACGGAAGGGAGCATGCAAGTATTGAGGAAGCCGTTCTCGAGATTGAGAAATTTCACCAAGCTCAATCCACCAAATGTACCTTCTGGCTCGACGGGAAGCTATTGGGTTTCGTGGTCGATGCAAAAGGATTGAAGTAGATCCGCATAAAGTCAAGGTCAGATAAAATTGCCTTCGCCAAGCACTCGTAAGGAAGTCCGAGGTTTTCTAGGAGATTGAATTACATCGCTTCGTTTATTTCACAACCGACCGAGAAATGTGATCCAATATTCCGCCTTCTTAAGCACAATCCAGTACTTGGGATGATGAATGCGGAGGCGCTTGACAAGATTAAACAATATCCGCCCAACACCCAGTTGTTAATGCCTCCCACCTGATAGACCCTTGATTTTGTATCCGATGTTGTTCGATAACTCAATGGGATGTGTGCTAGGCCAACACGATGAGACAGGGAGGAAAGAAAGGCGATATATTACCTCGAAGAAATTCACCGAGTGTGAAATGAGATACTCGCCAATTGAGAAATTGTGTTGTGCATTGGTCCGGACAACTCGGAGGTTGAGGCAAGACATGTTGTACCACGACTTGGTTAATCTCAAATTGGACCTCCAAGTACATGATGGAGTCGATGGCCCTCGAATGGAAGAATGGCCCGATGGCAAATTTTGCTTCTGAGTTCGACATTGTCTATGTGAACCAAAAAGCGGTGAAGGGGAGTGCAATAGCAGATTTCTTAGCCAGCAGGGCGCTAGATGATTATGAGCCCCTTAATTTCGATTTTCCTAATGAAGATCTGATGTTTGTAGCTACAATTGAAGAAGATACCTCGTAAGATCGTCCCGGAAGATGAACTTTGACTGAGCATCAAATGTCATTGGTAATGGAATTAGGGGCCCCGTATCCCCAAATGGAGAACACTATCCATTCACTTGCAAGTTGGACTTCGATTGCACAAACAACATGGCGTATCTGAAGCGTGTATCATGGGATTCGAGCGACCATAGACCACAAAGTTAAGGTGCCGGAGGTATACTGAGATTCTGCTTTGTCATATATCACCAAAGGAGAATGGGAAACAAGAGATCCCAAGTCGATCACTATCGAAAGTTAGTTTTGGAACTAATTGAGGAGTTTGATGATATCACATTCTTCTACCTCCCATGGATGAAAACCAGATGGTCGATGCTTTGGCCACTCGCTTCTATGATCAAAGTGAATGAGCGGGGAGGGTATGAAGCCTATCCAAATGAGTATTTGCAGACTCACTCATTGTTTCAATATTGACGAAGAGGTAGAGAGATGATCATCCTTGGTACTATGATATTCGCAATATGTGAAAAGCCGCTAATATCCCGATCAAGCGAATGAAAATGATAAGAAGACATTGAGAAGACTTGCCAATGACTATGTCCTAGATGGAGAGATCCCGATAAAAGAGGAGGGATCAAGTGTTGCTCGATGTGTGGATGTCTGTTTGAAGCTAGGAAAATCCTAGAAGAAGTTCATGATGGGTCTCAGGAACACATGCCAATGGGTTTACGATGGCGTGCAAATCATGAGATTCGTATTATCGGTCCACGATGGAAGGAGACGCATTCGTTATGCCAAGAAGTGCAATAAGTGCTGTGTTTATGGAAACAGGATCCATATGCCTCCTTCACCTCTTCATGTTATGACTTCTCCATGGCCTTTCTCAATGTGGGGCATGGATGTCATTAATGATCTCACCGAAAGCTTCTAATGGACATCGCTTCATCTTCGTGGTCATTGATTACTTCACCAAATGGGTAGAAGCGACTTCATATGCCAATATCACGAAGACGGCGCTTAGCAAGTTTTTGAAGAAGGAGATCATATGTCGTTACGGTGATGCCGAAAGGATCGTGGTCCGACAATGCACTAAACTTGAACAATAAAGCGATAGCAGAGGTCTGCAAATCGGTTCAACATTAAGCACCACAACTTGTCGCCATATCGCCCAAAGATGAATGGAGCAGCTTGAGGCGCTAATAAAAATATCAAGAAAATTGTGGGAAAATGGTTGAGACCTACAAGGATCGGCATGAAAAGTTACCGCTGCCCTCTACGCCATCGAACATCGGTTAGACCTCTACCGGGCAACTCCTTTCTCGTTGGTTTATGGGATGGAAGCGCTTTGCCTATTGAAGTGGAGATCCCTTCACTCCGGTTTTGTCGAGCTAAAGTTGGATGAAGCGGAATGGGTTCAATCTCGATATGATCAATCAATCTAATTGAGGAAAAGAGGCTAAGAGCTATTCGCCATGGTCAATTGTACCAGAAGCGGATGATGCGAGCCTACAATAAGAAAGTCCGCCCCAGAGTATTCCATGAAGGAGACTTGGTGTTGAAACAGATCCTCCCCATGCAAAAGGACTTCAGGGGAAAATGGATGCCTAATTGGGAAGGACCCTATGTTGTAAAGAGGGCCTTTTCTGGAGGAGCTTTGATACTAGCCGAGATGGACGGCAAAAGTCTACCAAATCTAATTAACGCAGACTCGGTCAAGAAATACTTCGCTTGAAAGTGGACCAAGACGAAAACCCCCAAGGGGGCATCTTGAGTTCAAAAAAAAAATTGGAGAGGCCAAAGCGAAAACCCGCAAAGGGCGCTTTGAGACCAAAGGAGCTTTGAGTTGAAAACCCAAAAAAGGGCAGCTCAAAGTATGATCAACTCGTGAGGGGGCATACAGTAGTTTCGCTTACTTGAATCAACAATAAGGAGATATGTCACGTCTTGGGGCATCTACAAAGTACCATGGATCTTCTAGACACATGTTGAACTCAGAGTGGTCTTCAAGAAGTACATACAGAAAAGCTCAGACTGTGATATCTGGGGCATCAATACCATTCTTAATGAAATTTACTTTCCTTGTTCAACCCATTTTTCACGGGTTTCTATCTCGAATAAATTTCAGTTTTATTCATTTCTACAGTCTTGTTTCAAGCATTTTTCTTTGAAATAATGATTATTGAACCAATAATACTTTCACAAAAGAAGTTTTATGCACTACTCGAAAGTTTCTAAAAATACAAGAATCCAAACAGACAATTGTTTAGAACTAACCAGCTTTAAAAGGGCTCGAGACTTGAGATAAGGATTTAAGCGGATTTACATCTTCTGATTAGTTGTTAAAAGTATCACCGAATGAGAAGACATACGCCGTGGTCACCTTAATAAACAAAGAGTAATAACCTACCAAATATTAAAAATGGATCATTCTCATGACATTTTGCATCCATTCATAACATTCATGATACATATGGTTAGGAACATCTTTCATGACATCCTAATCATTTGACATATGCATAGACCCCATGAAATCACTTCTACAGGTAGGTTCCTCAGAGGACAATGTAGCAAGGTTAATGGGAGTTACAGAATACAGCAGATCTTATCTCTACTGAGCAGGAGTAGAGCAGATCGAAGATTTCAGCCTTATCTTCACCGAAAGGGAGGAAGCGGGCTAAAGATAGTAGATCCTATCTCCACCGAAGCGTAAGGAGCGGATTGAAGCAAACAGATCTTATCTCTACCGAAAGGTGAGTAGAGCAGATCGAAGATTCCACCTTTATCTTCACCGAAAGGTAAGAAGGCTAAAGATAGTAGATCCTATCTCCACCGGCGTAAGTGGAGCGGATTAAAGCAGAGATCTTATCTCTACCGAAAGGTGAGTAGAGCGATCGAAGATTCCACCTTATCTTCACCGAGCAGGTAGGAAGAAGCAAAGATAGTAGATCTTATCTCCACCGAGCGTAAGGGAGCGGATTGAAGCAGCAGATCTTATCTCTACCGAAAGCAGAGTAGAGCAGATCGAAGATTCCAACCTTATCTTCACCGAAGCAGAGAGAAGCGAGCTAAAGATAGTAGATCCTATCTCCACCGAAGCAGAGGAGCGGATTGAAGCAGCAGATCTTATCTCTACTGGCGAGGAGTAGAGCAGATCGAAGATTCCACTTTATCTTCACCGAAAGCAGGAGGAAGAAAAAGATAGTAGATCCTATCTCCACCGAGCAGGAGTGGAGCGGATTGAAGCAGCAGATCTTATCTCTCCGAAAGGAGTAGAGCAGATCGAAGATTCCACCTTATCTTCACCGAAAGCAGGAGGAAGCGAGCTAAAGATAGTAGATCCCATCTCCACCGAGCGAGGAGGGAGCGGATTGAAGCAGCAGATCTTATCTCTACCGAAAGGTGAGTAGAGCAGATCGAAGATTCCACCTTATCTTCACCGGCGAGGAGGAAGCAAAGCTAAAGATAGTAGATCCTATCTCCACCGAGCAGAGTGGAGCAGATTGAAGCAAGCAGATCTTATCTCTACCGAAAGGCGAGGTAGAGCAGATCGAAGATTCCACCTTATCTTCACCGAAAGCGAGGAGGAAGAAAGCTAAAGATAGTAGATCCTATCTCCAATCGCGCAGGAGGAGTGGATTGAAGCAAAGAGATCTTATCTCTACCGGCGAGGAGTAGAGAGCAGATCGAAGATTCCACCTTATCTTCACCGAAAGGGAGGAAGCGAGCTAAAGATAGTAGATCCTATCTCCACCGAAAGGTGAGTGGAGCGGATTGAAGCAATGATCTTATCTCTACCGGCAGGGAGTAGAAGCAGATCGAAAGACAAATCCTATCTCCACCGGCGAGGAGTGGAGCGGATTGAACAGATCTTATCTCTAATGGCGGTGAGTAGAAAGCAGATCGAAAGATAAATCCTATCTCCACCGAAAGGGAGTGGAGCGGATTGAAGACAATAGATCTTATCTCTACCGAAAGCAGAGTAGAAGCAGATCGAAGACAGATCCTATCTCCACCGAAAGGGAGTGGAGCGGATTGAAGCAATGATCTTATCTCTATCGAAAGTAAGTAGAGCAGATCGAAGATTATAGCCTTATCTCCACTGAGCAGGAGTGGAGCAGGCTAAAGAAAGCAGATCGCAACAAAACTTCCACACCTCTGGAATGCAGTGGGTAAAGCTACCTTGGAAAAGGAAGCATTGAGAAGTGAAGATCGAGCAAGCTAGGGCAAAATTGGTCCTTTTAAAGTCTTTGCTCTATTCTCGTTGCACGACAATGAGCAAAGAGGGCAAATGAAGGCCCAATTTTTCGGCCCAAAGTAAATAAAGGCCCAATAAAACAAAAACACCCAATTTTGGCACCAAAACCCAAAACACGAGGCCCAAAATAAAATAAAAACAACAAAATAGGGTTTGAAAACCCTAGCGATCAACAGCGCCAAAGAACCCTCTCCACATCGTGCGAACGACCCAGCCGCACGCCCTAATAGTTCCGTGTTTGGCGCCTCCACGACGTTCACCTGCGAGCAGAAAGGCAGCAACGTGATAAAACACTAGAGTTTTAGGCTATAAAAGCGAAGGGAAAATCTGTAACAGGGGGGATAGATACGGATATCAGATTTTTTTTAAAAAAAAGAAATCAACACCAGATCAGATAGTTATCATTAGGGGATCTTTTTTTTTTTGAGGGTTTTTTGAGAGGGAAAAAGAGAGAAAAAACGAACACTGTAACACCAAGAGTCCAGAGAAATACAAAAAAAGAACAAAGGTTTTCTTTTTTTTCTCGTTTCGGTTTATTTTTATTTTTATTTTTTTATTTTTTTATTTTTTTTGGAATCTGTTTTCGGTTTTAAAATAAATATAAAGGTTTTCTTAAAAAAAAACCTTACCTTTTCCAGATTCCGGCCACCGTGAACGGTGGCTTGGCGACAAGCGGCGGTGGTCTGAGACTCACGGTAGACTCACGGAAATCGCTGAGCTTCTCTGCTTGATTTTTTGAGGAAAGGAGGGAATGAGGATTTTCGAAAAATTCGGCTTTTATAGTGTTACTAAACGCAGCGCTTTAGCATCATCGGTCGAGGCCAAACGACGTCGTTTGGGCCTCGACCAAACCCGACCCGCACAAGGGCTAGGATCCGCAGTGTTTTCTTTGGAGGGGCTAATTGCGCTTAGCCCTCCGCTTTTATCGGTTTTAAAATCGGGTTTTATCTTTTCGATTTGACCCCAACAATGTTTTTCGCCAAATTTAGTCCCAGCTTAAACGCACTGCTTCAGGTGGGAGGGTTTATTGCTGTTTTGGCCCCCCTAGGTTTCTCGCGTGTTGCAATTCGGTCCCTAATCCTTCTATTTTATTTAAAATTCGCCCCAAGTTTTCATTTTTGGCTTAATTTAGTCCTTTTTCTTATTTTCTTTATTTATTATTTTATTACTGTCATTTTTTATTTTTAGTGTTACTATCCCTATTATTTAATATTTAATATTTTATTACTATTAATTATTTATTACCATTATTGTATTATTATTCTTATTACGTCACCTTATGATTATTATTATATGTGCTATTATTATATTTATAACTACTACTATTATTATATTTCTATTATACTTATTGTTATATATATACTTGTTTGCTTGTTTTTATATATTATGATTATTTCTTTTGCTTCATTATTATATACCGTTATATGTTTATTATTATTTTATTATCATATTAATTATGTGTATATATATGTGTCTCTATTATTTTTTATTTTTATTACTATGGTTATTATTTTATGTGTCTTTATCAATATTAATGTTGTTACTTTTGGTATTTTTGTTGCCTTCATTATTTTTATTTTTTTATAATTTACTATTAAAATTTATATTTTTTTGTTCTTATCATCTCATGTCAATCAATGATTTGGAAGGACACTTAACGATTTTACCCTTTTTTCAAAATTCATAAAAAGGGATTTTACAAAGGTAACATTACGTGATTAGAAGTTCGAGAAATCGTGCTCAATCGTGCTGGGCTTCGATTTTTGTTCATCTAGATCACTAAATGTCCTTTAAGGATTTCGATTGTTTTGAAAATGAGGCGATGTTTCGTATTTGGAAGTTCAAGAAATTCACTCAATCGTCTTTGGGTTTCGATTTTCGCTCATCTAAACAACGAGATATCCTTCACAAATTTTTTTTATTGTATTTCTTAAATAAGGGCAATATTTCATGATTGGAAATTCAAAAAATCGTACCCAATCGTGCTGGGTTTCGATTTTAGTTTTAGCCAAATAGTGAAATACCTTTTCAAATTACACTCCACGTATTTTGGAAATCATAAAATGATCTTGGGATCGAGAGTTTGAAGCATCGTGTCCTATCGTGCTGGACATGATATTTCAGCTTTTCTGAACAAGAGAGTTTGATATCCAATACGAGTCATTCAAATATTTTTCTCCTACTCTAAAATACTTCCTAACTTTCGATATTAAGGACATTAATCAATCAATACGGTACCAATTTTGGGCGCTATAGGTGCTAACCTTCCTCGTATGTAATCGACTCGAGCCCGCTTTCTTAAAATTGTGAGACCAAACTGTTTTATAAGTGACCCAATCACACTTCAAAAAAGATTGGTGGCGACTGCTTTTTCTTTTTAAAGTCGGCCTGCTTTCAAACAAAAAATGGTTTCGATAAGGGTATATAGGACCATATGACATGGACAATATCTAGATTCTTTTTATAATATTTTATTTATATTTTAACATTTTATAATTTTGTAGTTTATTAGCAAATTTTATTATTTATAGTTAAATATTATTATAATTATATAATATTTTATAACATTATAAACTTTTTTTATAATTTTTGTAATATACAAAATTACATTTAGAATAAGTTGGATAAATTATTGTCCAAATTCAAATAAACTTGAACGTTCATTTGTTTAGGTATTCTAGATGTGTATTTTTAGTGTATTTTATAAATTTTAAAATTTTAAATCTTTTTAATATATTGTACATGACATGCCACGTTAGTATATTTGTCTAAATGCCATGTCATGTACTAGTTTCTCACCGATTTACAGCTTTTATTATCGAAGGGCCCAGTTGATTTTTATTTTATTTTTATTTGTGTCTTTGAGGGTCGAATTGAATGTTTTCAAGGACTTAT